>OV277718.1:10020273-12420273 GCA_922987775.1 Agonopterix subpropinquella | reverse complement strand
CTGCGTCTCCGTTAAAAAGAATAGGTGTGGCTTCTCGGTCTCGAGGTGGTGGTGGACCGGATCGAGATTTGAGTGCAGACCTCGTATGTTACTGAGGTGCACTTTGAGTGGGAGGAAGTGCAGCCGTTGTCTAACCATTTTCTTTTTTGTGACTTTGTTTTTCATAGTTTGTCGAGTGGTGGAGAGGTGGAAAAAAAGTCGAGATGCCACTCAGGTACCCTAGAAGACCTCATGAGCTCGACTGACTGGTGGGAAACTCATTTGGAGACTGCGGGGACGCCCGAACCCCCCCGCAATGGCCACCGGGTCCTCCCTTCCAGTCGCCAACTGGCACGGTGGAGCATTGCGGGATTTTTCGCAAGTTGTGTGGGGCAGCCTTTCACACGTGGCTAGCGCACTACTTGGGCCCCCTACTAACTGCGGTCGGCCAACGACTGTCACCGTGCTTCGGATCCCGCTACCCTCCAAAATGAGTTTCCCGGTACAGTGTTGCTCAGAGGTCAAGACTGGTTCTGAGTAGCGCAACTGACTTTTTCCCATTCCCCAATGGCGCTGGGACTCCTGCACACCGACGGAACGCAGCAAGCTGCTTGGCGCCGGACTCCGGCAGGAGGGTGGTCGCGAGCCAGGCGGCTCCTTGCGGAGCCTACCACCGCTGTGGGGGATCGTTCAGCCGACACCACGAACTTGTTGTAGTCTGTGGCGGCGTTGCCCAGGGTGGACCACTAGGAGGTAGATCCCCAACCACCCCAAATATATATATATATAAATATATATATATAAATCATAATAATATGGAGTGTCATACCATCACTACTTTTCAAGGTTAACTACCGATAGTTGACCTTGAAAAATATCGATATAGTAATTATTTTTCAAGGTCGACTGTCGATAATTAGGCATTAGGTATTTATTATTTTTAATAAACGAGAATTAGAAGAAATAAACTGAGATATCTCAATATAGAACGTAGCTTATAATCGCGACGTTGTTGCACTCAGGGGCCGGCAGTGACTTGAAAGTAAACCTCGCAGTTGGTCATGGTCTGTCGGTTCCACGTCTCAAAGACGAGGGTCTCCGCCTTCGGGAACATGTTGTTGTCCACTTTAGGCAGTTGCTCCAGTTTGGCCAGTTGATCTGTCTTGGGCTCTGGCACTTCACCGAGGGCTTCGGGTTTTATCTGTGGAGGAATGAGAAAAATAAGTTAGTGTACGGGATGCAACAAAATAGTAGTAACAATAACGACTACAACGTGTCAATGAATTAACGCAAAACTAGAAAGTAGTTTGTTTAGAATCGAGAGCAGAGTCGAATTATCATGGTTTCAACATAGGTATAGGTAATTTTTTTCAAAATATTTAATACTTTTTTTTGCAAAACTTTAAAATTTTCTGAACCCGATGTCAACCCACCACACGGGCACACTCACCCTACTTACTACCAAAACAAGATTATAAAAATGTATCCATGAGTACAATAGCGCTTTCTTTCAGTGCTGAAATGATAACAAATCATTTTTGCCTCAAAACTTAAAATGCGAATAACTTTAAATTTTAACTATCAAAATAATTAAATTATTGTTGCAATCTAATTATTTTGTTATAAATCAGTTGGGGTGTATGAGGTTTTGCGCTAATTCATTAACACGTTGTATATTCCCCGAGGGGGTAGTCAGAGATATTCTGAAACTTCAGAACATGCAAGTTTCACTAGTAGTACCGAAACTCTGTCCAGTGAGACGGGGAGTGAGCCCGTCGACACTTGTAATGGACAGTACATGCCTAGAATATGAAGCATGCAGGTTTCTTTGCGATGTTTTCCTTCACCGAAAAGCCAGTGGTGTTACGAATCGTACGTAGATTCTGTAAAACTGATTGGTACGAGTCGGCCTGGACGGGGATCGAACCATCGTCTCCTGCACGGCAGGCAAGGTTACTCGCCACTGGACCACCACGGCAAAGCAAGGTTAAGGTGGTTTTAGCCCATACAAAAGTTTGACGCACAATACGCGTAGACAGCATTAATATAAGTAACTTTGTGTATATGGAAAAATAGTTAAGAAAATCTAGATATCGCGTCACAAATAACATTTGCAATTTATAATATAATTACGAA
Source organism: Agonopterix subpropinquella (assembly GCA_922987775.1). Taxonomy (NCBI): domain Eukaryota; kingdom Metazoa; phylum Arthropoda; class Insecta; order Lepidoptera; family Depressariidae; genus Agonopterix; species Agonopterix subpropinquella. Next base: position 12,418,158 of record OV277718.1, on the reverse strand, counting down.
GATATAAAGAAAAATGTCAAAGCTTTACATCTTCGTCATCATCATGTCGTATGGCATTTTTGTCTTCCTGCTTGGATCCGGGGAAGTCTAAATTTCGAGATCAAGATTCTTCAGCCAGTCTTCCGCTGCCGGGGTTAGCCTATGGAGTTCCTCAATTCCACCGGGGAAACGGCGCAGATGACACTCATTTACCACGTGGGTGAGGGTTTGGTCAGGTGCCCCGCAGTCGCACATCGGTGACTCCCTCAGGCCCCACTTGTAGAGGTGATGGTTGGTCCTTCCGTGGTTAGTTCTGAACCGGTTTAGTTTAGCCCAGGTCTTCCGGTCCTTATCAAACCCAGCCAGTTCGGCAGTTGGGTCTCGCACGAGGTTTGCATGCAGATGGTCAAAAAGGCCCCAATCTGACCGCCATGCACTATTAATATCGTACTGGGAGTACATCTTCGTAATTATATTATAAACGAGCTTTTTCCCGCGACTTCGTCCGCATAAATTATATACCAGATTTTAAATCAGATGATAAGCTATCAAACAAAAAAGTTTCATCAAAATCGGTACAGTAGTTTTTGCGTGATACTTGAACAAACATACACCCAAACAAACAAACAAACGAACAAACTAACAAACAAACAAACCCCACTCACAATGGTTGTTCGGTTCGATGGTCCAAACCACCCAATTAAATAGAGTGTTTTGTTACATCCTGTACTAACCTTGGCACTGCGCCGTATCTTGAGATGAACCAACTTGACATGTGTTCGCATGGCGGTGCGTTGCGTAAACTTTCGCCCGCAGAAGCTGCACTCGAAGGGTTTCTCGCCGGTGTGCGTGCGGACGTGGTTTATTAGGACACTCTTCCCCTGAAATATGAGAATTTTATTAGAAACGAGCGTTTACCCGCGACTTCGTCCGCATAAATTATATACTATCAGTTTAAAATAACAATGTGCATGACCTTGAAGGGCCGTTGGATAACTTCACTCGGTTGACAAGGGAATGTAGACTCTATGCAAAGGAAACAATCATTTGAATGACTCGAGTGAAGTTCGTGTGATTGAGTGACGTTACATTTGCGAGCGAGGTCATGCACATTGTTATTTTAAACTGATAGTACCAGATTTTAAGTCAGATCATAAGCTATCAAACAAAAAAAGTTTCATCAAAATCGGTTCAGTAGTTTTTGCGTTATGCTCGAACAAACAAACACCCAAACAAACAAACAAATAAACAAACAAACGAACAAACAAACAGACAAAAAGTCTAAAAATTTGTGATTTGGAATCAGGGAAGCCTAAAAACCATATCGTAATCTTTTTTTTGTAAATATCTTATCTTCAATGTACAGACACACTTCTGTTACAGTTTTATAATAGTTTAGATGCAAACTATCCAGAAGGAAAAAGAGCGGAACATGCTGAAAGTTTTTAATGGGATGATCAGAACATCCAATTGAATAACATTCTCTATGGGACCGACTTCGAAATCAAGAAAAAAATTCAGCTGTGTCATACAAAACTGCAAACCTACTTGAGCTAAATGTTCGAGCATTTCGGAGTTGGTGCCACCGGGAAAGTGGTCCAGTTTGATGGTCTAATCATTCCGTGACGTATTTATCAAATCAAATCAAATCAAATCAAATCATTTATTTCAGAACATAAATTCCATAGCAATGTCACAAATTAAACATATATTTATATTTACATACTATCCTGTATACAGGGTGAAATTGATATCATTAGCATCCTTTTAAACGAAGAGTCTACCCATCAAACTGAACAACTTTCACTATGGGAGCAAACCGATCGGAGCAAATAAAAAATCTGCTGTTCCATACTAAACTGCAAGTGCGACGCGCGAGTTCGCGACTCAAATGTATGCAAAAGCAGATTTTTTTTATGCTCCGATCGGTTTGCTCCCATAGTAAAAGTTGTTCAGTTTGATGGGTAGATTCTTAGTTTAAAAGGATGCTAATGATACCGATTTCACCCTGTAGATTCAGTCGGCTATCTCACCCTCAGTTCAACTGCGAATCTTTTCTGATTTGATCTCACAAGGAAACATCAAGCATAGCCCTCTCAATAGGCTACTTGACAACTAGTCAAATCAGCTACTTTTTATCGGACATCAAAACGTGCGTTTTGTATGAACATTTGTATTAAATAAAGAGTTGTGACGTCATCAACATTTCATTACTTTTTATAGTTTATCTTGTTATTAAAAATAGTATTCAAGCTAAGAATTCAATGAAAATAGGAGTTTAGAGTTATTTTCTAACCTTTTTTTTAAACAAGAAGTTAAAAATAAAATATTTTTGATGTATTCAAATACCCAATTGTTCTGTAAGTGACTTTGTGTCTTGTTATAAGGTCTAAGGTGGTGGGAACCCGTTGGAAGAGGGTCACGGTACCCAGTTGGATGAGAGTGTCGGGACTCTGCTCAAAGAGGGTGGCGGAACTCGTTGAATGAGGTGGTTGGGATCCGTTATGAGGACGGGGGAACTCGTTGTATGAAGGTGGCGGAACTCGTTGTACGAGGGCAGCGCAGAAACGATCGTTGTGGCGATCCTTGGGCCTATGTGTAGAGTAGTGGACGTCTATTGGCTGAGATGACGATGCTTACTCTCGCCACGTGCTCACGGGTACGCTCGGCAGCACAGTACTCACGCGATGCGAGCCCCGCCGTCCGCTTCCCCGCAAGGCCCCCTCCGTTGCTCTGTGCAGACATCCGTCGCCGTACTGTAAGGCGCACACACACACACACACGCACACACACGCACAGTACTCGCGCGCGCGGGGGGGCGGTGTCCGCGGTGTACACTCGCCACGTGCTTGTTGAGGGAGGCGCGCTCAGTACACACACACACACACACACACGCGCACAGTACTCACGCGGAAGGCCTTGCCGCAGGCGTCGCACACGTGGCGCGCGGGGGGGCGGTGTCCGCGGTGTACACTCGCCACGTGCTTGTTGAGGGAGGCGCGCTCAGTACACACACACACACACACGCGCACAGTACTCACGCGGAAGGCCTTGCCGCAGGCGTCGCACACGTGGCGCGCGGGGGGGCGGTGTCCGCGGTGTACACTCGCCACGTGCTTGTTGAGGGAGGCACGCTCAGTACACACACACACACACACACACGCGCACAGTACTCACGCGGAAGGCCTTGCCGCAGGCGTCGCACACGTGGCGCGCGGGGGGGCGGTGTCCGCGGTGTACACTCGCCACGTGCTTGTTGAGGGAGGCGCGCTCAGTACACACACACACACACACACACACGCGCACAGTACTCACGCGGAAGGCCTTGCCGCAGGCGTCGCACACGTGGCGCGCGGGGGGGCGGTGTCCGCGGTGTACACTCGCCACGTGCTTGTTGAGGGAGGCGCGCTCAGTACACACACACACACACACACACGCGCACAGTACTCACGCGGAAGGCCTTGCCGCAGGCGTCGCACACGTGGCGCGCGGGGGGGCGGTGTCCGCGGTGTACACTCGCCACGTGCTTGTTGAGGGAGGCGCGCTCAGTACACACACACACACACACACACACGCGCACAGTACTCACGCGGAAGGCCTTGCCGCAGGCGTCGCACACGTGGCGCGCGGGGGGGCGGTGTCCGCGGTGTACACTCGCCACGTGCTTGTTGAGGGAGGCGCGCTCAGTACACACACACACACACACACACGCGCACAGTACTCACGCGGAAGGCCTTGCCGCAGGCGTCGCACACGTGGCGCGCGGGGGGGCGGTGTCCGCGGTGTACACTCGCCACGTGCTTGTTGAGGGAGGCGCGCTCAGTACACACACACACACACACACACGCGCACAGTACTCACGCGGAAGGCCTTGCCGCAGGCGTCGCACACGTGGCGCGCGGGGGGGCGGTGTCCGCGGTGTACACTCGCCACGTGCTTGTTGAGGGAGGCGCGCTCAGTACACACACACACACACACACACACGCGCACAGTACTCACGCGGAAGGCCTTGCCGCAGGCGTCGCACACGTGGCGCGCGGGGGGGCGGTGTCCGCGGTGTACACTCGCCACGTGCTTGTTGAGGGAGGCGCGCTCAGTACACACACACACACACACACACGCGCACAGTACTCACGCGGAAGGCCTTGCCGCAGGCGTCGCACACGTGGCGCGCGGGGGGGCGGTGTCCGCGGTGTACACTCGCCACGTGCTTGTTGAGGGAGGCGCGCTCAGTACACACACACACACACACACACGCGCACAGTACTCACGCGGAAGGCCTTGCCGCAGGCGTCGCACACGTGGCGCGCGGGGGGGCGGTGTCCGCGGTGTACACTCGCCACGTGCTTGTTGAGGGAGGCGCGCTCAGTACACACACACACACACACGCGCACAGTACTCACGCGGAAGGCCTTGCCGCAGGCGTCGCACACGTGGCGCGCGGGGGGGCGGTGTCCGCGGTGTACACTCGCCACGTGCTTGTTGAGGGAGGCGCGCTCAGTACACACACACACACACACACACGCGCACAGTACTCACGCGGAAGGCCTTGCCGCAGGCGTCGCACACGTGGCGCGCGGGGGGGCGGTGTCCGCGGTGTACACTCGCCACGTGCTTGTTGAGGGAGGCGCGCTCAGTACACACACACACACACACACACACGCGCACAGTACTCACGCGGAAGGCCTTGCCGCAGGCGTCGCACACGTGGCGCGCGGGGGGGCGGTGTCCGCGGTGTACACTCGCCACGTGCTTGTTGAGGGAGGCGCGCTCAGTACACACACACACACACACACACGCGCACAGTACTCACGCGGAAGGCCTTGCCGCAGGCGTCGCACACGTGGCGCGCGGGGGGGCGGTGTCCGCGGTGTACACTCGCCACGTGCTTGTTGAGGGAGGCGCGCTCAGTACACACACACACACACACACACGCGCACAGTACTCACGCGGAAGGCCTTGCCGCAGGCGTCGCACACGTGGCGCGCGGGGGGGCGGTGTCCGCGGTGTACACTCGCCACGTGCTTGTTGAGGGAGGCGCGCTCAGTACACACACACACACACACACACACGCGCACAGTACTCACGCGGAAGGCCTTGCCGCAGGCGTCGCACACGTGGCGCGCGGGGGGGCGGTGTCCGCGGTGTACACTCGCCACGTGCTTGTTGAGGGAGGCGCGCTCAGTACACACACACACACACACACACGCGCACAGTACTCACGCGGAAGGCCTTGCCGCAGGCGTCGCACACGTGGCGCGCGGGGGGGCGGTGTCCGCGGTGTACACTCGCCACGTGCTTGTTGAGGGAGGCGCGCTCAGTACACACACACACACACACGCGCACAGTACTCACGCGGAAGGCCTTGCCGCAGGCGTCGCACACGTGGCGCGCGGGGGGGCGGTGTCCGCGGTGTACACTCGCCACGTGCTTGTTGAGGGAGGCGCGCTCAGTACACACACACACACACACGCGCACAGTACTCACGCGGAAGGCCTTGCCGCAGGCGTCGCACACGTGGCGCGCGGGGGGGCGGTGTCCGCGGTGTACACTCGCCACGTGCTTGTTGAGGGAGGCGCGCTCAGTACACACACACACACACACGCGCACAGTACTCACGCGGAAGGCCTTGCCGCAGGCGTCGCACACGTGGCGCGCGGGGGGGCGGTGTCCGCGGTGTACACTCGCCACGTGCTTGTTGAGGGAGGCGCGCGACGCGAGCCAGGCGGGGCAGTGTGCGCAGGGGTGGCTGCGCGCGCCCTCGTGTTGTATCTGCACGTGCGCAGAGAGGCGCGCCGGCGACTCGAACCGCTTGTCGCAGCTGCTACACACGTATCTGTGGGGGTGTGGACATTACGGATGTGTGTAGCGGACCTATGTGATCTATATGAAAACCAGTAGAAATAGCATGAAAGTCGATCTCGCGCCCCGAGAGTTCCTTACAATAACACAATACTACGTACGTAAGTACAAAGACTTTATAAACACCTTCCACAATTTTTCTGTACTCTTTGATAATGATAACCGTGGTGGTCCAGTGGCGAGTAACCTTGCCTGCCGTGTAGGAGGCGATGGTTCGATCCCCGTCCAGGCCGACTCGTACCAATGAGTTTTTCGGAATTTGTGTACGATTTGTAACACCACTGGCTTTTCGGTGAAGGAAAACATCGTGAGGAAACCTACTGTGGGGTACCCACATTTTACATTTTACTCGGCGGTTCACCAGCAAGCAGGGAACCGCCGAGCTGTATAAATAAAGGTGTATTTTTAATAATAAATCAGTACTATCAGTTTAAAATAACAATGTGCATGACCTTGAAGGGCCGTTCGATAACTTCACTCGGTTGTAAAGGAATGTAGACTCTATGCAAAGGAAATCATCATTTGAATGACTCGAGTGAAGTTCGTGTGATTGAGTAACGTCACATTTGCAGGCAAAGTCATGCACATTGTTATTTTAAACTAATAGTACGCACTTATACTCACTCGTCTTACTACTAGAGAGTAGTAAGACGAGTGAATATAAGTGCGGCAGAAGAAGTGACTATAAGTAGCGCACAGGCCCTAGCCACCTAAACATCCCTCACGCTCCGCACGAGAGCATCTCCAAACCTGAATGCTTCAATTTCGAGGCATGTATTGTACCCACTGTTCATTACAAGTGGCGACGGGCTCACTCCCCGTCACACTGGACAGAGTTTCGGTACTACTAGTGAAACGTGGATGTTCTGATGTTTCAGAATATCTTGGACTACCCCCTCGGGGAATATACTCGTGAGCATATGCTATGATACTGATACATTTATTTACAAGAAATACGGTACATGTTGTACTGGCACAGTTTATTATAAAACACCAATTTTCTTTCAACGATTTCAGGTTTGCTTCTATTGACTTCCCGGTAGCTCAGTCGGTAGTGAACCTGCCTGCTGTGCTGAGGGTCGCGGGTTCGAATCCCGTAAGGGACAAATATTTGTATGATGAATATGAATATTTGTACCCGAGTCATGGATGTTTGTATCCTTATATGTATTGTATATCGTTGTCTAGTCATTATAATACAAGTCCAGGCTAGATTCTGGTACTTTAAATGTGACTAGGTAATTTGTGTGACAATGTCCAAGATATTTATTTATTTTATTTATAGAAGTTGTTTAGTATGATAGTCTGAAACAACCCTGAAAGTATTGAAGATCACCATACCGAGTAATTTTTAAACAATAAAGTCAAAAACAAACATTAAAAAAATTAAAAACAATTGGTCACCTAATATTTTTGATTTAAACAAATGTTTGTTTTACTTTTTAACGCTCTTTAATATATTTAAGGTCAATTAATGCGTAGGGGACCACTATGAAATGATTAATGAATGATCATTGATTTTTTTATTCGACAATTACTTGCGGTCCCCGACACATTAATTGTACTTAAATATCTTAAGCAGGCTCTTCATTCTCGCCGAAAACGGGCGAGGCAGGCCGAGAACGAGAGTGTGGATGCCCTTCATTGTTCTCGTGGCATCATAAGCCATAGTAATATTCCTTGAAAGCTATCGCAGAGAGTAAAGTGCCGGCGTAGAGACTTAAAGAAGTAAAAAAAAACATTGGTTTACATCATATTTAGGTGGCTCATTTAATTTTCACTTTTTGGTATGTATATTTTTGGCGTTGGGGTTTTTTTTAATTTGAAATTGTTATCTAAACTATTATAAAACTGTAACAGAAATGTGTCTGTAAATTGAAGATATTTACAAAAAAAACATTACGATATGGTTTTTACCTGTCCCTGATTCCAAATCACCAATTTTTGGATTTTTTGTCTGTCTGTTTGTATGTTTGTTTGTTTGGGTGTTTGTTTGTTCGAGTATCATGCAAAAACTACTGCACCGATTTTGATGAAACTTTTTTTGTTTGATAGCTTATCATCTGACTTAAAATCTCGTATATAATTTATACGGACGAAGTCGCGGGTAAAAGCTCGTTATAAAATAAAATAAATATGTCAACTTACTTGAGAGTCTGTTTGTCTTTATGTTTCAAACTCTTCACTAAATGTTGCCGCAGACTGTGCGCAGATTTGAATCTGAAATTAATTATAAATAAATAAATAAGTTTATCTATCTACTGTCCAGTCTATCTACTGTCCATTACAAGTGGCGACGGGCTGAATCCTCGTCACACTGGACAGAGTTTCGGTACTACTAGTGAAACGTGGATGTTCTGAAATTTCAGAATATCTCTGACTATCCCCTCGGGGAATATAGTCGTGAGCATATGATGAGGATATACTTACTACGCTGGCTCAGGGGCCCGAAGTGGGTCTTGGCCTCCGACAACAAAGCATGCCATTCATCTCTTTTCTGTGCCATCTCAGTCCAGTTGGGCACCTCCAGCTCCTCGAGATCCTTGGTAATCTGGTCTATCCAGCGATACCTAGGCCTGCCCACCGGGAGACGCCCAGAGGGTCGCCCCAGACACGCTCTCTTCACTGCACGATCTTCCCCCATCCGTTTTATGTGCCAAAGCCAGCGCAGTCGAGCAGATTTTATTTCTCCTAGTATGTTGGGAGTGGAAACTAGGTCTTCTGATGAGGATATGCTATGTAAATAAATAAGCAGACCAAGTTGAGGTAGAGATGCGCAGGATACTTTGCTAGAAGAGAAGACGGTCCTGTATGCTTCAGTGAGATATATTATATTTACGCGTACAGTATAATAACGAATTCAGGAATGTTGCGTCGGGAATGTTTGCGGTAGCGCACACGGACGACTTCTACGCTATACTAGCAACCCGCCCCGGCTTCGCACGGGTGCAATGCTGATACTATGCATGTATTATCTAAACTATTCTAAAACTGTAACTTCGGTTACAGTTTAACAGAATAGGTAATAGTATATAGTTCTGCATACAGAACGGTCACTCCCCGCCCCCCTCTGACTTCAGATACCTCACCTCCCCTCAAACTCTCTGTGGTAACTTGAGGGAAGCCGAGCAAGGGAATGCAGTCAGGCGCGCGCACCCGTTGGATTTGACTACATAAAATATATTTTATTCTTCTCCTCACAATAAAAATAAACGTTGGAAAATAACGCTAAATTCACATTTTCTGTGATTCTTTAGCTTAAAAACTATTTTTAATAACAGAATGAACTATAAAAAGTAACGAAATGTATAATGTAGTTCATACGATGCGTGTTCAGTCAACCCTACACATATGTCATGCACAATTTTCGCAAATTTCGCAATTTTCACTCTATCTATTTAAAAAAACGCATCACAATCCGTTGCGTAGTTTTAAAGATCTAAGCATACATAGTGCGGTGTTTAGCTATAATTAATTATAAATATAATTAAATCAAGTAATAAGATCATTGTAATACATAATATTGGTTGTTGTGTTAATCTAAAGAAATTTATGCATTGTAGGTGTTGGGGGCAACACTCGCCATCATTACTAATCTACTCCTTGTACCGAGCGGACGTTGCATCCACCAAGTGCCGTGTGTAACAACTAGTGAAATTGTGTTATTATTTTACCATCTTAAGTGTACACCACACATAGGGACAGATACACAGCGGGAAGCAACTTTGTTTTATACAATGTAGTGATTGAGAAAACGGTGCGCCTCCATGTTGGGCAGGCTCCGAGCCAGCACCAACGGTCTCCTGAGCGTGTTTAAAGACCTGCGAGACTCCCCGCTGTTGCATCACTGGGTCAAACTCCATGCATGGTTTTTAAAGTAAAATAAAATGTTTTGTTACAACACTAGCACACACACTACGCTGTATACTAACACTATTGGCTATGTGTACGACACTAGCGCCACACTAGTGCGGCGTAGCGCATGAACTATGTCGGCCAGCCGTGAATTATCTACACTATTATAGTACTGTAAAGGACTGTGTTTGTTTGAGGATTCTGCCAAAACTACTGGACCGATTTTGATAAAACTTTTTATATTTAAAAGCTTATTATTAGTGTTAAAAGCTAGCTTATATTTTATTCCGGTACGATGACGGGAGCGGATGCGGACGAAGCCCCGCACAAAATCTAATTTGTATGGGAATTCCGATACAAACTTTTACCTCAGTTTTAACACCTTTGGGGGTTTAAAATGCGACAAGCCTTTTTTAAGTGAGCATCTAGATGCCAATAGAAACTTCCATGAAAAATTTAAAGTTAGTAGTCTTGACAGTTTTGGAGATTTCGTGTTAAGTTAGTGTGTGGTTTTGCATAGATTCAAGCAAATCTGACACAGCTTCACCGTCAGTAGTTCAAATTTCTGGCACAGCGTGCGCTGCGATCGACTTGACAGTCCCCAACACCCACTTCGCACATAGCCAATATGGGCATCTTATCTGAAATAAATTATTTGAATTGAATTGAATAGACAAACCTGACGTCACACTCGACGCAGTAGAACTCCTTGACGTCAGTGTGCTTCAGCTGGTGGTGTTTGATCTGGGTCCTTGTTCTGAATTTCATGCCGCATTGTGAACACTCGTAGTTCTTTATTCCCTGGTGGATTCTGTAAAGACAACAGGGTCATTATTTAGAGTGTTTGAATTAAAGGTCGTCATTTTGTGAGACTTTATAGCACAATACAGGGCAAAGAGTAATATAAGTATATTAGAAAAGAGAGCCCACTCGTGGCAACATTATGCATCCACCTTATGTCAAATTGAAGGCTAGCTAGCGCCATCTGTGTTTCTCTGAAAATAATTCTACCTATACTATACATACCTACTTATATATAATACTTATATACTCATACCGTTGTTTGAATGCTAGTTTTCGTTCAATCCCGCACCGATCGAGTGAAATTCCAGTATCCTTACTATTCCTGTAATCTGTACATTGGTAATAGAACAACTGAAACTCCAGAACATCACTAAATCGGCACAAAATTGAACAAAAACTACAAACAACACGCACATTACAAAAGGTAGGTCGCCATTTTGTAAATTTGACAATTTGACATTAACATAGACAATATAATCTTTTTTTTTTCATAGTAAAAGATATATTTAACAGATGGCAGCACATTCTATGCAATCTGAATCGGAAAACCCACCAAAAGGAAAATGTCCTCCGCCTGATACAGGGTCCTTCTTAATATGCTGACGCTTTTTTAAGGCGATGATCAGGCCAAGAACCTGAACAGTTTTGAAATATTTGATTGTTTTCTTTCGATAAAGCACCCCACACAATGTATGCATGTAATGATGTAAAGCCTGACCAGTCAGAAGAATAAAAAACCTGCTTTGGGGGCGCTACAATCGACTATTACGTTTAATGACAATGTTTCAAGTATAAAAATTAGTTCCAATGATTTTCCGCAATATGGAGAAGTTTTTATTAATTTTCTACAGAATTTCCTAAAAATTCGCAGTGTTTCGACTTCGTCTGTGACTTCGTTCGTAAATACTACTAAATAGATAAAACTTACTGTAAATGTTCAGCTAGAGAGTCCTTGTTGACGATACTCTTGCCGCACTCCTCGCACTTAGCTCTATCTCCGCTGTGGTGGTTACGGATGTGGCCTCGATGCGTTTTGCTATTACTGTCAAATGGTTCTTACTGCTACATAGATCAACTTACTGTAAATGTACGGCGAGCGAGTCCTTGTTGACGAAACTCTTGCCGCACTGCTTGCACTTAGCTGTCTCCGCTGTGGTGGTTACGGTCGTGGCCTCTATGCGTTTTGCTATTACTGTCAAATGGTTCTTACTGCTACATAGATCAACTTACTGTAAATGTTCGGCGAGCGAGTCCTTGTTGACGAAACTCTTGCCGCACTGCTCGCACTTAGCTCTGTCTCCGCTGTGGTGGTTACGGATGTGGCCTCTATGTGTTTTGCTATTACTGTCAAATTTACAAAGTGTTTTTTATTGTAATAATCACAGAACATTTAATTAATAATAATTTAAAGTGTTTAAAGTGCTTTAGAAAAGGGAAATCTTTCAATGTAGTAATTTTACATTAACTTTTGACGTCTTCAATCAGATCAAAAAGCGAGTCTGTTTTATGATGATCTGATTAAAGTCTTAATTTTCTGTCAAATTCTCAAATCATTCTTAGTTTTTTTTTTCAAATTATCTGACTAGTCTTGATTTTTTGTCAAATTATCTTACGACGTCTTAATTTTCTGTAAAATTATCTGAACAAAGTATTAATTTTCTGTAATATTAAAGTCCTACTGTCCATTACAAGTGGCGACGGGCTCACTCCCTGTCACACTGGACAGAGTTTCGGTACTACTAGTGAAACGTGGATGTTCTGAGGTTTCAGAATATCTCTGACTACCCCCTCGGAGAATATAGTCGTGAGCATATGCTATGCTATGCTAATATTAAAGTCATCGTTTTAAATCAAATCATCCGATCAAAGTATTCATTTTCTGCCAAATCATCCGATCAAAGTTCTTAATTTTCTGTCGAATTATCTGAACAAAGTATTAATTATCTGTCATATCATCAGTCTTCGTTTTCATTCAAATCATCCGATCAAAGTATTCATTTTCTGTCAAGTTATCCGATCAAAATTCTTCATTTTCTGTCAAATTATCTAAACAAAGTATTAACTAAATTTCTGTAATATTAAAGTCATCGTTTTAATTCAAAATTCAAATCATCCGATCAAAGTATCCATTTTCTGTCAAATTATCCGATCAAAGTATTCATTTTCTGTCAAGCGATCCAAATAAAGTATGAATTTTCTGTCTTACCAAAGTCATAGTTTTCTGTAAAATCTTCCGATCATTCGTTCTCTGTCAAATCATTCAATTCTGTAATTTATGTATTTTATGTAATTTGTCTCAGTTTTATGTCAAATTACCTAAATAATTTAAAATAAAATAATACACACCTGGATACTTTACCGCATACGTGACATGTGAACAACGTAAGCACACCTTCGTGTTGACTTCTGAAATCATTCAAGGTACATACTTACAGACATACATAGACTCAAGACCATAATACCAAAATTTGTCCTTTTCAAAAGTTCTTAGAGTAATTAATTTATGCAAAAATAGCAAAATAAATTACCTGTAATGATCCATGATAGAAGATCTATCGATCATCCTCCACCCGCACTTGAGACACTCGTATCTTCTCGTGTGTATGAGAGAGTGAACACTATAACAAATTACCTGTAATGATCCATGATAGAAGATCTATCGATCGTCCTCCGCCCGCACTTGAGGCACTCGTATCTTCTCGTGTGTATGAAAGAGTGAACACTATAATAAATTACCTGTAATGATCCATGATAGAAGATCTATCGATCATCCTCCGCCCGCATTTGAGGCACACGTATCTTCTCGTGTGTATGAGAGAGTGAACACTATAATAAATTACCTGTAATGATCCATGATAGAAGATCTATCGATCATCCTCTTCCCGCACTTGAGACACTCGTATCTTCTCGTGTGTATGAGAGAGTGAACACTATAATAAATTACCTGTAATGATCCATGATAGAAGATCTATCGATCATCCTCCGCCCGCACTTGAGGCACTCGTATCTTCTCGTGTGTCTGAGAGAGTGAACACTATAATAAGTTACCTGTAATGATCCATGATAGAAGATCTATCGATCATCCTCCGGCCGCACTTCAGGCACTCGTATCTTCTCGTGTGTATGAGAGAGTGAACACTATAACAAATTACCTGTAATGATCCATGATAGAAGATCTATCGATCATCCTCCGCCCGCACTTGAGGCACTCGTATCTTCTCGTGTGTATGAGAGAGTGAACACTATAACTGTAGGAGGTGGGGAGGTACATTGAGCAGATCTTGCATTCGAAGTCGCCGCGTGACTGCAAATAAATTACAAAATAAGACTAAATGCCTAAAGACTGAGTACTATAAAGACATGACAGAAGAAGAACGTGACTGTAAATATTTTATTTCGTGGTCTGGCAACAATCAGATATTTTAGACCTTTGGTTCGTTTTAACAAAGTGCTTAATGAAAAACAGTTTTTATTGTACAATAACGTAAACGCGTCTATTGATTGTTTAATACCTTCGTCTGAGTCCGTACGCTATGCGCGGATGCTACGTATAGCACAAAAAGTCAACACAGACAAAGTAGCGGGCTACATAACATAATTTTAAAATTTCATTCAAATTGTCACGATTGTTTTTATTATTTATAGTTAGACAATACATTTTTAATGTCAACGGAATTTATTATATGCCGTGCAGACATAATTTTATTCTTAAAAAATGTACCAAAGGCTTTTGACCACGTAATGTCACTTTGACAGTGACGTTTCTTTGTTTACATTTTGTCGCTCTAATTCCTGAACGGAGTATAGACAGTCGCAGACAGACCTACCCTAGAAACTAAAAACAATGCAACACTTATCTTATCTTATCTTATTGTGGGGGCTGGCAAGCCAGCAACACTTCGACCCAGTAGGATCTTTTGTGTGAGCCCCAATACTTTTTGCTTTCTTCACCCTTCAAATACATGGTCAATGAAGGAGGCAATACCATTGAGGGGGAGAAGCCTAAGATCTCCCGGTTTTGGATATCCATCACCGAGGAGGCACATGCGCTTTGCCGCCAAGACATCACAGTCACACAGGATATGCTCCATGGTCTCCTCATCCTCTCCGCACGCTCGGCAGCTGGGATCCAGGGTGAGTTTCATCTTGTGCATCATCGTGCCTGTGGCGTAGTGCCCAGTGAGGGCTCCGACGATGGCACGAGCCTTGCTCCTGCTGTTGTTCAGTTTGAACTTTGAGACACGAGCTGTCGCATTGCTGATAAATTTCTTGGAGTGTTGTAAGGCTAGACCACTCCAGCTTGTGTGTTTTATCAGCCCACTCCCTAATGCAACACTTACAGGACTGTGTTTGCTCATGTGATTCTGCAGTTTAGCCTCGAAGTTGAACCCCTTGAAGCAGAGGTTGCAGTGGAACGGGAACTTCAGGTTCATCTTGCTCTCCTCCTGCCGACAAAACTTTATAATTAACTCTAGAGCAGAAGAAACTTGTTAAATATGAAAACCTTCTAAAGGACACTGGGCAAAAATGTATATGTAGGCAAAATGTATATGTAGGCAAAACTGGTTGCTTGAAACCGACTCCGGTACAGTTGCTTTATCCACTGGCTGGCATAGCGCCCCCAGATGTCCGCAGGGCTGTGGCGGGCTCCTCAGAGAGAGCCAAAATGGTGGACGACACACGACATCCCATGCACGGCTTCATCCCTGCGCCGCAAAGGCTGCCAAGCCGACGCAGCTTTATGAAGTGTGTCGACCCACCGAATACTGGCCCAGCGCAAGCGAGGTGTACTCTTTGGAGACAAAAAGTGGCCCTCCCAACTCCATTTGTGCCGCCGTCTGAGACCCTACCGCCTGGACATGACTTGCCTTGGGCGACCTGGAAGTCCTTAAACCGACTTCGAACCCAGGTCGGTCGCAGCAAGGACAACATGGTCAGGTGGGGATTCTCGGATGCGCAAAATGTGACTTGCTTGTTTGGAGCTCCACAAACGATGGCCCATCTCACATCGTGCCCTGCGTGCCCTAACACCTGCACGCAGGAGGAGCTCATGACCGCTAGCGGCGGTGCAGTATCGGTTGCCAAATTCTGGCAAAGTACTATTTAGCGACTTTGTTGTGTTGAAGTCGACACGATAAGCAAGCAAAAATGTATGGCCACTGATCCAAGAACATGCTATGACACAGGTAGGGATAGTTAGAGGATACCCTAACGTACATGGCACCCAAGGGGCTTCAACATATTTTCGAGGAAAAAAAAGATACAGGGTGTTTTATTTTGACGAAGTCGTTTTTCCCTAGTAGTCATTTTGATATTTTGGCCCCAAAAGGTGTAATGTCTTTCGGGGTGATCAGACACTTAGCTTAAACTACTAAAAGTTATTATTACGCGTGCAAAACTAGTATAGCTCACGTTTACTATACCGGCAATTTCAAGATGAGATAACGATTTTCTCGTTTTAAGTGTTGTGTGTTTTGAGGGCTAAAGATTATTAATAATAACAAAAATAATACTATCCATATTACACAAGGAATTCAAGCAACAGATGTAAATAGCGGCTAAATGCTAACATTAGTATGAAAAACCGCTAAACAAAACCCTGTATCTTAGCAAAACAGATGTAAATAGCGGCTAAATGCTAACATTAGTATGAAAAACCGCTAAACAAAACACCCTGTATCTTTTTTTCTCTCGAAAAGATATTGGTGCCGCATATAAAAAAAAATCTATATTAAACACTCTTTCAAATGTAGTATGCCACTTATGGACCCTGGACCACTTCTGTCTGCCCACTGTCCCTTACCTGCCTCAATTGAATTTATTTTTATTTAATTAGATTTTGCCCGCTACAGGAATAAGGGTTTCCGGTGGTTTGGAGTACCAAATCACCTTTTTTTTAGAATTTTTGTGTCTGTTTGTTTGTTCGAGCATCACGCAAAATCTATTTTTTAATTTTTTTTTGTTTCATAGTTTATGATTCGACTTAAAATCTGGTATACAGGGTGTATAATAAAATAGGACAGTTACTTAAAGGGGTGCTTTTTAGACCATCAAACTGAACAACTTTTACTATGAGACCAACACTGAAATCGCGAAAAAAAAAACCGATGTCCCATACAAAACTGCAAGCATAACTCGACTGAAATGTATGGGAGAGTAGATTTTTTTTTCGCGATTTCGATATTGGTCCCATAGAGAAAGTTGTTCAGTTTGATGGTCTAAAGCACCCCTTTAAGTAGCTGTTCTATTTTATGTTACACCCTGTATTATTATTAATCGTATGGCTCTTTCTTTTCTTTTCATTCCTGCGGAGATTACAAATTGATATCTATGGTTTTGAGCCATAGTTTGGCTCTCGGGGTTAGCTCGTTCAACTCCTGGATTCCACTATCGAATCTTCTGCCAGGGCACTCGTTAACAATGTGCTCGACGGTCTGCTCCGGAGCACCGCAGTCGCACTCGGGTGAGCTTTTTATGCCCCACTTGTGGAGATAATAGTTGCACCGAGCGACTCCCGTTCTTATTCGGTTCAGACTAGCTACACCCTGTATACATTGTGCGGACGAAGTCGCGGTGTTCGGTCTACAACCGCACAGTGTTTCCGCGCGGGTCAGCATTTTTACCTCATTGCATTATATTCGTATAGAATCAATCAGTGTACCGTGCACCTCCGTACTGTGCATTCAACTATCAAATTATCATACAAACTATCAGTTATCAATAAATCAATACATCGTAAACAGTATCAATATCATTTCTACTATCATCTCTATCACTAAAGGTTGTGTGACTCAAGCTCATACATCTTTTTGTGGCGCATTTATCGTGCATTGAGTACAGAGATACCGAGAGGAATCAGCAACCATCAAGCATCTTACCAGCAGCTATCAAGCATCATATAAAGTATTCTATCAAGCATTCTATCAAGCATTTTATCAAGCATTTTATCAAGCATCCTATCAAGCATTCTATCAAGCATTTTATCAAGCATCCTATCAAGCATTCTATCAAGCATTCTATCAACTATCAAGCATCCTATCAAGCATTCTATCAAGCATTCTATCAACTATCAAGCATCTTATCCTATCAAGCAATCATGGAAGCAATCCTAGAAACCCAGTCGCAAATCATTAATGCTATGCATCACCTATTCGTCAACTTCAGGAAAGACGGATCGGAGCGTAAGACTCCTGACTATATCAGACGAAGGTTAGACCTATTGAAAAGTTATTGGGCTGATTTTCAAGCACATCATGAACAATTGATGCAGTGGGAAGACAAGTCTCATGCCTACTTCACGGAAAACCAGTTTGAATCAACTCAGAGACTCAAACATACCATTCTAGAGCATATCATGCAATATGGAATATCAGAAACCCCAAAAGAACCACGTCCAACAACCCCATTGGTAAAGAAGCCTACTTTTACCTTCGACGGAATCAGCACGGGATCTAACCCCAAGCCAGGGTCTTCTTCGACAGGTCCAGAAACAACATCTCAAGGTAATCCTAGCAAAACAGACGAGTTATTACGCAAGCAGTCGAGTAACTTAAAGGCATTTCAAAGAGCAGCTAGCACTATTTATCTAGAAGACATCAATGAAAAGTGGGAGTTCGAGGACACCCTTAGAACATTGCAGGTGAAATGGGCAGCAATTGACTCATTACATTGGGAGCTCGACAGTGAGCTCAACGGGGAGAATGTGGAGTACGAGAAAACATTTATCTCTTATGAACAAAAATACAAGTCTATCAAGAAAGCACTTAATTCCAAAATGTGGTCGGTCTCTCATATGGAAAAGTCTACCCCTCAAATGGAAATACCTACTTTTAGTGGTAACTATCAAACATGGACATCATTCAAAGACCTATTTACTGAGACTATCCATAACAACCCATCATTATCAAGAGCACAGAAGATGCAGTTCCTTAAAAGCAAAGTCAACGGAGAGGCGGAGAAATTGATCCAACATTTATCTATCGGATCAGAGAACTATCAAGCATGTTGGGACATTCTCAACAATAGATACAACAACAAGAAGGTGATTTTCTCGTCACATATGAATACTTTACTTAATTTGCCGACTGTACAGTATCAATCATCAAATAATATCAAGAGGATTCATGACACAACAAATGAATGCCTTCACGCCATTCAAAACCTTGGCGTGAACATATCATCTTGGGATCCTATATTGGTTCACCTTTTATCGCAAAAATTAGATAGCGATACTTATAACGACTACATCGAATCGTTAAAGGCACCTAGAGAGTTACCCAATTTGATGGAGTTTATGAAATATTTAGAAAACAAATTTACATCGCTAGAATCGTCGCGACGAAAGCCCGAAACAGCAAAATCATCAAACTATCAACAGCAACCTGAAACCGCATTCAATAACAGGAAACTATTTCAACATTCATACAAACCATTCGGCACTAAACATATTAATATGTTGAAATCGATGAATACGAACTTCAATTCTTCATTTAAAACACCTAAAGTTGGAATATTAAAATGTCCACTTTGCCAAAACGACCACGGATTATTCCATTGTAATGTGTTTCTCGGATTACATCCGGAGGAGAAGCGAAAAACAATTTCGAAACACAATTTATGCCAAAATTGTCTTTACGACCATAAAGGGATACCATGCAAATCGGAAAAACGGTGTCGTCATTGTAATGAAAAGCATAACACGCTCTTACATGATGCCTTCCTCAAGGCGCTGATGCCTCCTCCTCCTCCTCCGAGGGATGACAACAATCAATCACCATCAAATAGCAGCAGCAACGTATCACAGGGTGACGTATCAGAAGTCCTCCTAGCAACAGCCCAGGTCAAAGTACAAGCAGCTGACGGCTCCATGGTGACCTTGCGAGCTCTAATTGACCAAGGCTCACAAATCTCGCTAATTACAGAAAACGCAGCACAGCGTTTAGGCCTACCTCGACAGAGACGTAGCGGAGTTATTTTTGGAGTCGGTGCGAAAGAAAATAACTGCAAAAGTTCTATGGCTATCACATGTACATCAATCATCAACAATTATACGTTTAGCACTGACGTATATGTAATGCGAAACCTCATCAACAGTTTACCTAACAGATCATTCTCGAAACCATCAACATGGGAGCATTTGGATAACATCAAATTAGCAGACCCAGATTAATAAATATCTTGGACAATGTCACACAAATTATCTAGTCACATTTAAAGTACCAGAATCTAGCCTGGACTTGTATTACGATGACTAGACAACGATATAGAATACATATATAGATACAAACATCCATGACTCGGGTACAAATATTCATATTCATCATACAAATATTTGTCCCTTACGGGATTCGAACCCGCGACGCTCGGCACAGCAGGCAGGTTCACTACCGACTGTGCTACCGGGCCGTCAGATTTTTACACCAGTCGTATTCTTTTTGGGGCTGACATTTATTCAAATATCATACAAAGCAGCATCATAAGGGGAGAAGAAACTCAACCAATAGCACAGCAATCACGACTTGGCTGGATTTTATGTGGAAAAATGAAGTCCTTCCAATGCAATGTCATCTTAAACAATTTCGAAGAAATCACTGAAAACTCTCTACAAAAGTCTTCAGATGACTCTCAGCAATTCAAATCACAAACAAAACGTCAAGAAGATGTTCGTTGCATCGTACAGCTACCAATGGAGCCAGAACTAAATGAAAAATTGGTCGAATCAAAACAAAAGGCCACTGCACAGTTTCATCAATTGGAAAAGAAGTTTCAAACATCAGAAAACATCTCAAAAGATTGTAAAGCGTTCATTAGTGAATATAATGAATCAAATCATAATATGCATATTATAAGCGATAGTAACGTGACACCCAGTTACTACTTGCCTCATAATTGTGTGAAGCATGCGGACTCTACGAACACAGCGCTGCGCGTCGTGTTTAACGCGTCATCATCTTTACAAACCACTTTTACAGCTGGCATAGAAAAAATGCTTCAGCAGATTTTATGTCACAAAGAAGATCAAACTTATCAACAAATTATTTGGAGAGACTCTACAGATCAATTACTACGGGAGTACGCTTTATCTACTAAAACATACGGTACTAAAGCGGCACCGTATTTAACAATCAGAACTCTAAAGCAGTTGGCAGGCAATGAGAGCTACGAGTATCCTGCTGCGATATTAGAGAAAGAATTTGCTGGAGCTAAAATAATTCATATTCACATCAAGTGCAGACGTCATAACCCTTTACAGCAAAAACAAATCATGGGAGACTTGCCGGCGCCACGACGTAATCTGACCCGACCGTGTCATCATACAGGTGTCCACTATACGGGCTACCTTGATAGTAAATCGAATAAAGGTCGTGGCGTAAAAACGACAATGAGTTATGTCGCTGTCTTCATGTTTGTGGTGATGAAGGCAGTATACCTGGAGCTGGTATCCTACATCAGCTCGTCAGCATTCTTAGCAGCCCTGCGCAGACTATCAGCTCAGCGAGGAGCCCCACGTCACATTTACAATGACAACGGGACGAACTTCGTCGGAACTAGCAAGACTTTAACAAAAGTAATCAATCAAAACAACTCAGTAATCAATCAAGACAACTCAGTTATCAATCAAGACAACGAACAACCTGATCAAACTCAACAATCAAATCAATCAACGAAATCAAGAAAAAATGGATCCTGCAGTTTGATATGGCTCGTCATGTCAATGCTAGCATTTTTATCACCCGCTCGGTGTGCCCATAGCCTAACAAAACTTAACAACAATCAAAGCATATACTTCGACAAGATCTCAAACATGCAGCTTGCGCGAGATGAATGGAAGTTAATAGTATTCTACGACATGAATCCGTATTGGCAAGGATTAATATTGTTTGAAAAGTACATCACAAACTTAGACAACATATGCTCGAAAACAGAAGATTCTCATTGTGAGGTTGTGCTTCTACAATTACGTCACGGTCTAGCTGAACTAGACTATTACAACAGCATGCTGCTTGGTAAACAAACGACACGATCCAGACAGCGACGGGGATTCCACAATGGTGTGGGTTACTTGGCCAACGATCTATTCGGCGTGCTCGACGAACGGTTTGCCGAGCAATATAAGAAAGACATTGAATTAATAAGAAGAAATCAAAACCACGTCGCTTTGCTCTGGAAAAATCAGACGTCCGTTGTGGAAGCGGAGTACAACGTATTGAAGAGAGTACAGCAATCAGTGGATAAGCAGCATAAAATATTCAACCAGCATATCATCCTTCTTGAAAAAGCTTCTAACATATTGGCAAAGGAAGTTAAGCACATGAAGGACACAAACGATTTCTTATTGTTTTCAATAATCGCCAACAGCATCCTGGTGAATCTTAAGAGCATTCAAGAAACGTTACTAGGAACAGCTACAAAGAATCATAATGGAAATTTAAATATTCACCTTTTGACACCAAAACAACTAAGGGATGAATTACATATCATATCAGGGCAAATATCGAAAGATTTGGCCATTCCAGCAGACAATATTCAATCAGATCTGTTTAAAATTTATCATTTACTCAAGATCAAAGCAAGAATGACGGATCAATATTTTATATTTGAAATAAGAATCCCATTAGTAACCAGAGATAACTATGAAATTTACAAACTCATCACCGTTCCTCAGAAAATACAAGATTCGATGATAAGGATAAGACAAATAGCAGAATATTTGGCAATTAATATAGAAAAGGATTCTTATATCGAACTGTCTGAAAATGAAATACAAAGGTGTACATCATATAATTCACAAACACTCATGTGTCCATTACAACAACCATTGTATCAAATGAAGTCAGAAAACAGCCTATGTGTCCAAAATGAAGAAAAAGAACAATGCCAAACTATAACAAATAAATGCATAGACACGTGGACAGAGCTACACAAAATAAACACCTATTTATTTTTCTGTTGTACACAACGAACAATTAAAATAATATGCGAGAATCAAGTTACCGTCGAGCAAGTCAGCAAGGCCGGCGTTATCACTCTCGGAGAGGGCTGTGTCATCAAGGGCGGAACCTTCACGATCTATTCACATAAACAGCAATCTAACGATCTAAAAGTTATACCAGATATATTGAAATTTGAAATCCCTCCTATCAATAACTTGTTTAATCTGTCTATACCTATAATAGACACAGTCGAAACCGCTAACGAAACCGCTTTGAGCGACTTACAGAAGGAGTTAACGGGTATTGGTGATCGAATTAAAAAGTTGAAAAATACCAATATCAATGAAGGAGAAGCAGAACTATCATATCACGACGTGCATCAATACGTTGTGATGTACCTACTGGTGGGTGCGGCGCTGCTAGCCGTCGCGCTGTACTTGTGGCGGCGCCGCCGCGTGTGCTGCACCGCAACATTGCAGGTTGCAGCCCATAGCAACAGTCCGAGCGAACCCACAGTATACTATACAAAGGCGACAGACGAAGCGGCTCCTCGTGTTACAATCGACACTACAAGTTCGAGCGCAGGAATGACTCGCCCGGGTGTACATGCACTCGATAGAGCAACGTCGCCGGTGTTTAGCAAACGATTCATTGAAGCTTAAGTTTTAATTTAAGATTTTATTTTAAGAAAATGAATTGTTAACAATTTTTAAGTATCATTCTGTATCTAGATTTATGTTAATATTCATAGTAATTATAATATTAATGTAATTCCTTTCTCGCCCTCGGGAGCATGTTCGGTCTACAACCGCACAGTGTTTCCGCGCGGGTCAGCATTTTTACCTCATTGCATTATATTCGTATAGAATCAATCAGTGTACCGTGCACCTCCGTACTGTGCATTCAACTATCAAATTATCATACAAACTATCAGTTATCAATAAATCAATACATCGTAAACAGTATCAATATCATTTCTACTATCATCTCTATCACTAAAGGTTGTGTGACTCAAGCTCATACACGCGGGTAAACTCTATTATACTACAATCTCACCTCTTGCTGTCTAATCTGTTCCTCAGGATTCAGCGTGACAACCTTGATCTTAGTGGGGTCCATTTCCACAGCTTTACGTATCAATATCTTTGGCTCCGGCTTCGCTGGCTCCACTATAGTAATATTTAATCTCACCTCTTGCTGTCTAATCTGTTCCTCAGGATTCAGCGTGACAACCCTGATCTTAGTGGGGTCCATTTCCACAGCTTTACGTATCAATATCTTTGGCTCCGGCTTCGCTGGCTCCGCTATAGTATTATTATATAATCTCACCTCTTGCTGTCTGATTTGTTCCTCAGGATTCAGCGTGACAACCCTGATCTTAGTGGGGTCCATTTCCACAGCTTTACGTATCGATATCTTTGGCTCCCGCTTCGCTGGCTCTGCTATAGTATTATTATATAATCTCACCTCTTGCTGTCTGATTTGTTCCTCAGGATTCAGCGTGACAACCCTGATCTTAGTGGGGTCCATTACCACAGCTTTACGTATCGATATCTTTGGCTCCGGCTTCGGCTCCGCTGGCTCCTCTACGGTATCGCTGTAACAAATTAATTTAAATTACTGCCTCCGTGGTCTAATGGCTCTCGATACGGAGGTCGTGGGTTCGATTCCCACGGGGGACACCTAGTGATATGTCACTTTGTGCGTTTTTCCCCAGTTGGTTAGGACATTGCAGGCTGAATCACCTGATTGTCTGAAAAGAAAAATGATTCCGTGCTTCGGATGGCACGTTAAGCCGTTAGTCCCGGCTACTATCTCTGGTGGTAGTAGTCGTTACATAAAAACCACGTCAGAGGCCGTAAGGCGGTCTGAAAAAACTCTGACACCAGGGCTCTGCCCACACGATAAGAAGAAGAAGAAGAACAAATTAAATAAATAAAAATAAAAAACCGGTCAAGTGCGAGTCGGGCTACTTGCGCAACTAGTGTTCCGTACTTTCCGTACCACACAATAAATTAACTCAGAAAAAAGTTTAGTTTTCTCGGGGACCTTTAGCGCGAGACCGACTCAATCTTGGCCGGTTTTTATTATTTGTACGGTTTTTTATACTGAAGAGTTTGATCAACAGGGTGAAATTGATATCATTAGCATCCTTTTAAACTAAGAGTCTACCCATCAAACTGAATAACGTTTACTATGGGAGCAAACCGATCGCAGTAAATAAAAAATCTGCTGTTCCATACTAAACTGCAATGCCTAATTGCCTACTCGTTTCAAATGTATGCAACATCCGATTTTTTTTTTGCTCCGATCGGTTTGCTCCCACAGTATATGTTGTTCAGTTTGATGGTTAGACTCTTAGTTTAAAAGGATGCTAATGATATCAATTTCACTCTGTATAAAATCACACCAAGTTTGACGCTTGTATGTATTACCGTTTTTACGATAGAGCGACAAGAAAGAACGTTGATAAAAACTAGTTTCTTGTATGAGGACCCCCTTGATTTTTAACTTTATGATATGTTTATTTTTTTTAACAAATTCGCCGTAATATATCGCATATTCGGTGAAAATTTCACCTCTCTAGCTATAACGGTATAAAAGTTAAAGCCCTAAATAGGTGGAACGGACAGACAACGCGTCGTCTCTACTTACTGACCAGGGCCTCTACCAGCACAGGGCCAGGCCCTGTACCCGCACTTTCGATGTTCGCTATATCGCCACTGTTTCGGTCCGCACTTCATTATAATAGAGTTGACATTGGAACGAAAACGTTCACGCAATTGCGAAGTTCGAATGTGCGGGTAGAGGCCCTGGGCCTCAATTGCGCAATTTTATACGGTTTTGGTTTGGTTTTGGTTTAGTTTTGGTTTAGATTTGGTTTAGCTGAAGTAAAAAAGCTATCGCGATATTTTTTTCTGAACGGTTAAATCGCACAATACAGAAAATCCGATCGGACATCAAACGTTACGCCAACGTATCTTCCGAAATAAAGCTAAATCGTTACCGTTAATATAATTTGCGCGATACGAATTGTGCATAACGTAACGTTTTTGGTTGTGGTTTTGTTTTGGTAGTATCGTTCAAACTTAGGGCGATTGAGGCCCTGTTCTTCTTGGCCTTGTCGTCTCTCCGCCTGGGCTTACATTTGCGCTCCTCCGTGTAGGGCTCCTATCAACAAGTCGACCAGGACGTCGTCCCCTACTTACTGACCTGTTCTTCTTGGCCTTGTCTCTCCGCCTGGTCTTACGTTGGCGCTTCTCCGTGTAGGCCTACTATCAACAAGTCGACCAGGACGTCGTCCCTTACTTACTGACCTGTTCTTCTTCTTGTCCTTGTGGTCTCTCCACCTGGTCTTACGTTTGCGCTCCTCCGTGTAGGCCTCCTATCAACAAGTCGACCAGGACGTCGTCCCTTACTTACTGACCTGTTCTTCTTGGCCTTGTCGTCTCTCCGCCTGGTCTTACGTTTGCGCTCCTCCGTGTAAGGCTCATTTTTATTTA
The DNA here is from genome assembly GCA_922987775.1 of Agonopterix subpropinquella. Lineage (NCBI taxonomy): Eukaryota > Metazoa > Arthropoda > Insecta > Lepidoptera > Depressariidae > Agonopterix > Agonopterix subpropinquella. The sequence goes on along the minus strand of OV277718.1, from coordinate 12,392,222 downwards.
TTTTATTTATTAAGGTACATCAACAGCAACAATACATTATTAAGATTATAATATTAGCATGCGGTATTTTATCTAATGTACATGCCTATAATAGAAGTACACAACATTCATCAGTTTAAATCACAACAATACATCAATCACACATAAAAATTATTATTATAATATACATTGTAATATTTAAATATTTAACTAGACTTCGACATTGGAATTTTACATTAACAATATTTTAATTTTTATCTAATTGTAATTTTATTGTTTTTTGCATTTTATAACTTAATTTGTAATATCATAAATTATTTATAACTATTTAAAGTTTGCAATCAACAAATTTATAATTAACAAAGGAATTAATGATATTAACAACTATGGGTCCATAATCTGACACAAAAAGAAGAATTGAATTGAATGAAAAATTAAATTAACGAAATCACTAATACTTAATAACATATAAATTTAAAATTTTAGTAGTGATGTTATTTATACAATACAATTATTCAAATTTACATTCTTAATGGTGCACTTAAATCTATTTAACGAGTCAAAAAATATCATATCAACAAGTCGACCAGGACGTCGTCCCTTACTTACTGATCTGTTCTTCTTGGCCTTGTCGTCTCTCCGCCTGGTCTTACGTTTGCGCTCGTCCGTGTAGGCCTCCTATCAACAAGTCGACCAGGACATCGTCCCTTACTTGCTGACCTGTTCTTCTCGGCCTTGTCTCTCCGCCTGGTCTTACGTTTGCGCTCCTCCGTGTAGGGCTCCTATCAACAAGTCGACCAGGACGTCGTCCCTTACTTACTGACCAGTTCTTCTTCTTAGCCTTGTCGTGTCTCCGCCTGGTCTTACGTTGGCACTCCTCCGTGTAGGCCTCCTATCAACAAGTCGACCAGGACGTCAACCCTTACTTACTGATCTGTTCTTCTTGGCCTTGTCGTCTCTCCGCCTGGTCTTACGTTGGCGCTCCTCCGTGTAGGCCTCCTATCAACAAGTCGACCAGGACGTCGTCCCTTACTTACTGACCTGTTCTTCTTGGCCTTGTCTCTCCGCCTGGTCTTACGTTGGCACTCCTCCGTGTAGGCCTCCTATCAACAAGTCGACCAGGACGTCATCCCCTACTTATCTTATCTTATTGTGGGGGCTGGCAAGCCAGCAACACTTCGACCCAGTGGGATCTTTTGTGTTAGCCCCAATACTTTTTGCTTACTTCACCCTTCGTCTTCGTCTGTCGTCTCTCCGCCTGGTCTTACGTTTGCGCTCCTCCGTGTACAGCTCCTATCAACAAGTCGACCAGGACGTCGTCCTCTACTTACTGACCTGTTCTTCTTCTTGGCCTTGTCATCTTTCCGCCTGGTCTTACGTTTGCGCTCCTCCGTGAATGGCTCCTCGTCCCCCATCAACAAGTCGACCAGGAGGTCGTCCCTCATCTTACTTACTTCTTCTGATAGTTTTGCATTTGATCTGCAATATGTCAAATGTATCTTGTTATTGATTATTAGCATGTCACAGCCATGTTGTTATATTTAAAACTAGCGACCCGCCCCGGCTTCGCACGGGTGCAATGCTGATTCTTAAATACCTACATATAAACCTTCCTCTTGAATCACTCTATCTATTTAAAAAAACCGCATAAAAATCCGTTGCGTAGTTTTAAAGATCTAACATACATAGGGACAGACAGACAGCGAGCGACTTTGTTTTATACTATGTAGTGGTTAAGCCTCTTGCTACGTTTCGAATTACGCCAATAGTGCAAACGCTATGCACACGCTTTACCGGTCTGTCCAAATTAGTAAGTACGAATACACTGCTAAACAATTTGTACAATTTGAAACAGCTGTCAATTTGACATGCATACGCTGCACGCAATTTAAGCGCAATTTAATGACGTCACTGATGACGTCAGACAGCAAACGTATCCGCACATTCGCGCATTATGAACCGATTGTGTGCATGCTATCACTACCGATAGCGCATATTTGCGCATTTTGGACCGTAGCATCTGTCTGAAGGGATTTGACCCTCAACCTGTCAAACCGTGGCTGTGCTTTCGCCCAAGTATAAAGCTACCGAGCCATTACGTAGCCCTGAAATCTTCAATCGTTGCTCGTTAAGGAACAAGGCGCCATCTACAGGCGTTTTTCAAACTACCCATTCGCAGTTAATAAATATTATAATAGCTATAAATATCTTGGAAATTGTCACACAAATTATCTAATTACATTTAAAGTACCAGAATCTAGCCTGGACTTGTATTATGATGATTAGACAACGATATAGAATACGTAATATAGATACAAACATCCATGATTCGGGTACAAATCAAATACACTTTAAAACATCAAAACTATTATAAAACTGTAACAGAAATGTGTCTGTACATTGAAGATATTTACAAAAAAAAATTACGACATGGTTTTTAGATGTCCCTGATTCCAAATCACAAATTTTTTGATTTTTGTCTGTCTGTTTGTTTGTTTGTTTGTTCGAGTATCACGCAAAAACGACTGAACCGATTTTGATGAAACTTTTTTGTTTGATAGTTGCAGTTGCGAACTAGAATTGAAATGTTTTCGATGGGGACGTACCTATACTCCTCTAAGGTGATGTTATCCTCGTAATCAGAGAACCCAAGCTCCTCTTTCACATCATTGTCCTCCTCCTTGTCGACGACGGCGGCGGGGATGTCTATTACATCCAACTTTGTATTTTGTACTTGTTTCTCGTGCTGCAATTAAAAATATTATTCTATTCTGTGCCCATAGTACAGCTCATATTGGAGGGGAGTGAGGGATTCTATTACAATGTGTCTTGAAAATCAATGTTTTTTTTTTACTTCACTGTGGTGGAATTTATTTATTTTATTTATTTATCAAAAAAAAAAAGAACAATATTATTACACCTTTTACTTGGAATATAGCCCGCGTAGAGTTTAAAAGAGTTGTTTAAGGTCTAAGGTTTACTTTAACCGTACCGATCCTATTGTGCTGCCCTTAATTGTATTTTTTTATTTCTAAGCAATTAAACGTTTCCAAAAAACAAGAATGTCACAATGTAGTCCTGATTGGCTTTCAAATTTTCGAAACATTATGGATTATTATGTTTTATGCTTGTTAGCTACTTTTGGCGGTTTTAAAGATAATAACTACAAATAGTATAACAACAAATCCGCAGTGACCCAATAAATTGAAAATCAGCAATGACTACAACGACAATCGACAAGCAACATTCTTGTTTTTTGGAAATATTGTTTAATTTTTAAGAAATAAAAAAAATACGGTTGGGCGCAGCACAATACGTTCGGTGCAGCAGCCTTAAGAATGTAACCATAACCGGCATCGGTGAACTTACTTCTAAAACCTTGTGATAGCCCATCCTGCCCCGCCCGCTGTCGAAGGCAAGCGTGGTGGTAGCGCAGAGGTGCGGTAACGAATATGCACTCAACTCTTAATCTATCTATTGTGAACTTACTTCTAAAACCTTGTGATAGCCCATCCTGCCACGCCCGCTGTCGAAGGTAAGCGTGGTGGTAGCGCAGAGGTGCGGTAACGAATATGCACTCAACTCTTAATCTATCTATTGTGAACTTACTTCTAAAACCTTGTGATAGCCCATCTTGCCCCGCCCGCTGTCGAAGGCAAGCGTGGTGGTAGCGCAGAGGTGCGGCGGGCGACGAATATGTACTCAACTCTTGGTCTATCAATTGTGAACTTACTTCTAAAACCTTGTGATAGCCCAGCCTGCCCCGCCCACTATCGAAGGCAAGCGTGGTGGTAGCGCAGAGGTGCGGTAACGAATATGCACTCAACTCTTAATCTATCTATTGTGAACTTACTTCTAAAACCTTGTGATAGCCCATCTTGCCCCGCCCGCTGTCGAAGGCAAGCGTGGTGGTAGCGCAGAGGTGCGGCGGGCGACGAATATGTACTCAACTCTTGGTCTATCAATTGTGAACTTACTTCTAAAACCTTGTGATAGCCCATCTTGCCCCGCCCGCTGTCGAAGGCAAGCGTGGTGGTAGCGCAGAGGTGCGGCGACGAATATGCACTCAATTGGCTACTTGACAACTAGTCAAATCAGCTACTTTTTATCGGACGTCAAAACATGCGCTTTGTATGAAGATTTGTACTAAATATTGAGTTGTGACGTCTTCAACATTTTCATTACTTTTTATAGTTTATCTTGTTATTAAAAATAGTATTCAAGCTAATAAAAACTCAATGAAAATGGGAGTTTAGCGTTATTTACTAACCCTTTTTTATTGAGTAGATAAAAATAAAATATATTGAATGTAGTCAAATACCCAATTGTTGGTAAATCTATTGTGAACTTACCTCTAAAACCTTGTGATAGCCCATCCTGCCCCGCCCGCTGTCGAAGGCAAGCGTGGTGGTAGCGCAGAGGTGCGGTGACGAATATGCACTCAACTCTTGATCTTGTGCATCTATTGGGAACTGGAAAAAGACACAATAAAATTAATATTTTGGACAATTTCACTATTTTACTATGTCACACTAAAGGCAGCATCCATAAGCTCCTTTCACATGCAAATGTCTGGGCATAAGGGCATAATAAGATGGGTATTATAGTAGTCTGATTAGCAACACCACACTTGAGGACTAACTATAAAGTCATTATCATCATCATCTCAGCCGATGGACGTCCACTGCTGGACATAGGCCTCCCCCAAGGATCGCCACAACAACCGGTCCTACGCTGCCCTCATCCAACGTTTTCCCGCCGCATTCACCAGGTCGTCGGTGAGGGGCTGCGAGCAATGTGCCCCGCCCACTGCCACTTAAGTTTAGCAATTCTTTGGGCATGTCAGTTATTCTGGTTCTTCTGTGGATCTCTTCATTTCTGATTCGATTTTGCAGGGAAACTCCGAGCATAGCCCTCTCCTTTGCCCTTTGGGTGACTTACAGCCTTTTTATGAGGCCTTGAGTGAACGACATGTCTCTGTTCCATATGTCATCACTGGCAACACACACTGATCGGAGACTTTCGTTTTAACACACTGCGGTATTTGGGACGTGAAGATACTACGTAGCTTCCCGAAACTATAAAGTACCATCAATAAAACCCCACTTGAAGAGATTGTTTTTAAATTGAATTAACATTAATATTTATTACCCTTATACTTATCTATTACAGTCATTGTGCACTAACATATTTATACTAGGTACTGAAACAAACAACCTACTAACAGATTGCAATGCATTGAAGTTCAGAGATACTGTACCACTGCTGTACCAAGAGCAAATCTTCTGGTATGGTATAGGTCGTCCTTTGTGGAAAATATTTAAGGAGTACCACAGGGCAGTGGTCTGGGGCCATTACTCTTTCTATTGTACATTATATTTTCAAAAAAATCTTTATGAGGCCTATGGCAAAAGGTAGGTAACGTCAGCTGTGCCGTTCCGGAACCATTGACTCGGGCAGCTCTGTTTTTCAGTAACCACCTTCTCCGTGGTACGACATGCAGGAGACAGGTTTGTTAGACGAGGGATTTAATCCAGCAGAGAATGTGTATGTATGTGTGGGGGAGGGGGGGTGTGAGGGTGTGTAGTGTGTGTGTATATCACTCACCGGCGCACACCTAGCTAGATACTCGTACAGTACAGAGTGAGCTCGCAGCACCTTGTGTCTGAACCGCACTGCCTTCTGCAGCAGCATGCAGCACTCTAAACACAGCCACTGCGGCAGACCATCTGAGTCTGTCACCTGCAATATTTAAATATGAAATCCTTAGAAAAATGGGAATAGCATTTCGAGGAACAATCGCTGATCTTGGAGTTTGGTACAGGACTCTCTATAGTGAGCCATATTGGTTGCCCTGGTTTTGTTCGGCTAATCTTGCTAGGAAAACACTAGTCTCAGCATTTATTCAATTCAATTCAAATAATTTATTTCAGACAAGATGTCCATATAGTGTTAGTATACATGTATCTTACAGCTAGTGTGTAACAAAACATTTTATTTTGTTTTAAAAACCCGGTATGGAGCTTCACCCAGTGCTGTAACAGCGGGGAGTCCCACCAGTCTTTAAACACGCCCAGGAGACCGTTAGTGCTGGCTCGGAGCCTGCCCAACATGGAGGCGCACCGTTTTCCATTTAGTCTGCGTTCCGGGCATATTCCAGTTAATAATTTTTATCATCTAATGGGTATTAGACCCTCCGCACTGTCCCCGCTATGCACAGTGAGTGCACGGTTAGGACCTTATAAATGTTATGGAATTTGTCCGGAATGCAGATCTAAGGTAGGGTTTATACAGAAGCGGGCGGGTAGTCAAAGTAACACCAATATATAAACATTATATTACGTAGCATAGCGTCGTTTTTTCACGTAAAGAAAAATCGCGCCCCCGCCACCAGGCGACGTCGCCTGGAGGCGTGATCGTAATTCTCCAAACGACTCTATGCTACGCTCTATACTATAAGGTTTATATTGCCGCACCCCGCCCGCGAAATGTCCGCGCCACGTCACTTCTGTTTAAACGCTCCCTTAGAGTTAAGTTTATCTAAAAATCAGTAAAAAGTCCTACATTTGGGTTGCAGCATACTAAAAATCACACTTTATTGTATAAAAACCACAGACTTCTTTAATGTTTTTCTCAAAAACAGAGGGGTTCCTCACCCTCAAACTTTGGGGGAGGGGTAGGGGAGTCGTCCCTTCCCCCGAAGAATACAAAATTTCGATACTTGAGTGTGCTTGAGTGAAAAAACGAAGCTAGTTCGACTTGCTATTTATAATGTAAGTAACGGAGTAATAGGTCTTTAGCCTATCACACATTCATTGTAATTCATTAATAAATGTATTACAAAGTAGAAAAGTTAAAATTTAGCTAAAATAATCAATGAAAAAGTTCGACAAGCAAATCGGGAAAGAAATTTTCTTGCAAGGATAAAAATGAGTTAACAGTGAAAAATAAATTGTAAATTAAAGGAAATGATTATCATACAGTTTCGAAGACAACCATGTACATTTTTATAAAGATTTACTTACATTTATGCCGACCAAATCTCTAAAATACGGTGCGAAAGTAACCACATCTTTCATTGTCCGTTCGGTGGTCAAACAACATCGGCATATAGCTTTCACTGGCTCCAGCGCAGGTTTATACTCTTCCATCTTCGATTAATTATTCAATTTAAATGTTATCTGGGAAATTAATCGTCAAATCATGAAAAATGTGCCATAAATTCACAACACACAAAATGTAAACAATATGGCTGCCATTTTTTTTCTTTTTTTTACAATTTATCCTTTCGGAAAGGCAACGGGAACTAGCCCTTACAGCCTGGTCTTTAGTTACATTTTTCTTTGTACTTAAAACTAACCTAACATAATCTTATACCTAGCATGACCTAACTCTTGAAATGCATGGGTAGTAGTGAGGTGGTACACACATTCCAATGTTCAAGCGAAAAACTACCTAATTTAGAATAATAAGAAACAAAGCCCGTCCTTTTCTTCTCGTTTCCCGCGCAAAACTCTCGCTGCCATTTTTAATTTGGTTGCAAGAATCTAGAGTATGTAATCTTGTTTGGTTGTAAAACTTTCGCATTTTTAATTTTTCTACATTTGTGTTTCGTTCACTTTAGTTTTGTCGTTTTTGTAAAAGGGTTCTAAGCAGTAACGAAACGAGTTGAAAGGATAGGGTGGCTAGTATAAAAAAATACGACTTATTTGGTAGGATTTTTTAATAAATGTAAAAAGTATAGCAAAATAAGAGGTAAGATTTATGATAATTGTACCTACGCTGATTGTACGTATTAAATATGGCACGTAAATAAAATTATGGCACATTTTTGCTATGATCACAGGTCAGTAAATAGATTGGCGGTGCAGACAAAACGTAGACTGGTGTAGATTCTGAAAAGGTAATAATTTTAAATTAGAACATGAATAAGATACCCGTTTGATATTGTTACAGTATTAATTTATAATAATTAAATTACCACTGATCGACGCGCAGTTGCTTTTCAAATTATCTAATGAACTACTGTGAGGACTCTTTTCATTGCTGAAAAAAAACAAAATCAATTAGAGCAAAGAAGTTATTCCATGCACAAAAGTTTCGAAATAAAACCGGTCAAGTGCGAGTCGAGCTACTCGCACACCAAAGGTTTCGTACAACACCACCACACAACATAATATTAACTTACAAGTAAGTTGTGTTGACCGACCGACTTACACTTTACCGGTTTTTATTATTTGTTGTTATACTGGAGAGTTTGCTCTATAATCACACCAAGTTTGATGCTTGTACACACGGCGACACATCAAGCTACCCAAAACCAAAATAAGCTGGCCGCGCGTAGGTAGAGTAATGTATAACGTCACGCGGCCAGCTTATATTGGTTTTGGGTAACTTGATGTGTCGCCGTGTGTACGTATTACCGTTTTTACGATATAGCGAGAAAAGAAACCCGCCATAATAACGCACATACTGTAACAACTGTCTAGCTATTACGGTTCAAAAGTTACAGCCCTAAATAGGTAGGACAGACAGATAGACGGACGGACTGACAACGCAGGCTTATGAATAGGGTCCCATTTTCACCCTTTGGGTACGGAACCTTAAAAAGTAGTTTGTTTTTAAAAAAATTAACATAACTTCAATATCTATCTAAACTATTATAAAACTGTAACAGAAGTATAGATATATTGAAGATATTTACAAAAAAAAAGATTAAGAAAAAGATTAGATGTCCCTGATTCCAAATCACAAATTTTTGGATTTTTTGTCTGTCTGTTTGTTTGTTTGTTTGTATGTTTGTTTGTTCGAGCATTACGCAAAAACTACTGAACCGATTTTGATGAAACTTTTTTTGTTTGATAGCTTATGATCTGACTTAAAATCTGGTATATAATGTATGCGGACGAAGTCACGGGTAAATGCTCGTATTATAAAACTAAAAAAAAAAAAATTGCTTTGTTTGTTTGTTCGAGTGTCACGCAAAAACTACTGAACCAATTTTGATAGAACTTTTTTGTTTGATAGCTTTTAATCTGACTTAAAATCTGGTATATAATTTGTGCGGACGAAGTCGCGGGTTAACGCTAGTAATTAACTATAATTAATTAAAACCAACATAAAATTTCGCAAAAGCTATTCAAAGTTAAATAAGTATCGTATTAACATACCATTGGTCATTAAAACTGATATTGTTCAATGACCTACTAACAGGACAAGGACAGTTTTGAGCGACATTCTGTAGGTCGGCGAGAGAACACGCTTGCCTTAACCTCGCCACTAATTTATGCTGAATTAAATTCTGACAACATTGTCCCGTTTTATGACCATTATCAGTATCTTCAATTTCTATTTTCGGTATGTTTCTTGTACTTTGACAGTTGCAACTTTTCCCGCCAATTTCAGTGTTGCCAGTTTGTTGAACTACCGTATTGGTAGGATTAGAGACTTGCGGTGGAGTCCGTCGGAAAACTTCTTGGTTGTGTAGAGATCTGTGTATATTTGGGTCGGAAGCGTAATTTTGTCCGAATTTCTCGCTGAATTGTACAGTTTTAGGTTTTCTGCTCATCATTGATAGTTGGTATTGCCCTTTGCGGTTGGTTGCTGGTGACATGTTGGGTGAACGGGTTGGGGATGCGTACGCTGAGACGGTTTCAGTTGGTCTTTTGACTGCATCTTTGATTTCATATTCTGTTGCTATAGCTTCGAATACCTGTAAAAAGTAATAAATGGTTACCGATTGGTAAACTCATACAAACACGGATATTGTAATAGCTATGTTGAACTTATTTATATACAGGGTCCTTCTTAATTTGCTGACTCTTTTTTAAGGGGATGATCCGACCATCAAACTGAACAACTTTCTCTATGGGACCAATATTTAAATCGCGAAAAAAAAAACAGCTCCTCCATACAAAACTGCAAACCTACTCGAGCCAAATGTATGGGACAGCAGATTTTTTTTTGGCGATATCAATGTTGGTCCCATAGAGAAAGTTGTTCAGTTTGATGGTCTGATCATGCCCTTAAAAAAGTGTTAGCATATTAAAAAGGTCCCTTTATAGTTGCTTCAAGCCATCAAATTAAACAACTTTTACTACGGAGCCATCAATAAAATCGCAAAAAAAGTCTTGTTCTTTCCCCGATGAAACATCAATGGCTACTCGTCCAAAATGTATGGAACAGCCGTTTTTTTTTCGCTATTTATACGTTGGCTCGAAAGTGAAAGTTTATAAGTTTGCGGTCTGGAGAGGCGAGCCTCCTTTATAATTAACTAGCGGCCCGTCCCGGCTTCGCACGGGTGGACGTCTAATCTTTTCTAGCAATAAATATAGCCTATGTTACTCAGGGTGAATGCAGCTTTCTAATGGTGAAAGAATTTTTTAAATCGGCCCAGTACTTTTTGAGCCTATTCATTACAAACATACAAACATACAAAAATAGGTACAAATCTTTCCTCTTTATAATATTAGTGTAGATGTAGATTAAGAAACTTATTTGAATTTACACTCTAAAGGCCTGGGATTCGATTTTTTAGACTCACACGTACAAATCAGCAATAGCATAATAGTAATAGATAGTCTTTCTTATACTGTGGCATAATCAAGGCAAGATGCATAATATCCATAGTAATTTTGAAATTTTTTACTGCTGATTTTAACGTGTTCTTTTTAAAATCGCACTTACTACTGAATATTTTTTTCTATTTTGTACACAGGTATCTAGGTAGACAAGAAAGTGGTAAAGTACAAAAGAATTACAAAATTGAAAATTTCCTCCGTTGTATACTTATAGGATTTATAAAATACCAATTCTTTGTTTACGATCATATAAATGTTTCTAAAAATAGTCCTACGATAATAACAACTCATATTGTTTGAATATATTAATTCATTTAGTTGGATTCGTGCGTGCACGTGTTAACTCATGAATAATGTAAAAGTTGAAAGAGGTGTGTCGAGATCGCGGTCGTAATTATATGCGTAGAACGGTCACGTTCATAATAAACACCTATTATCATATTAAACCAGTTACATACATAAACTAAGGATCAGTCGGTGTAATCTCACTAATAATCATAAATGTCAAGTATGGATGTTTAGATATTTTGATGCTTGTCACTAAATCACGTATTAAACTACCTGAATGGATTTGGATAAAAAGCCTATGCCTAAAACTGGTACCTTTTTTCTTTTTTTAACGCGGCCATCAATCAAACTTGAATATTATAGTTCAGAATAAAGTTAAAAACAACACTTGTTATAACATATATATTGGAACACAGTCCGAATTGAGATTTAAAGGCTTGATGTGCGCGTAATGGTAATATTTTCAACTTCAAGCCTTTATATCTCCGCCCCGACTGAGTTTAGGGATATACATGTTATTAAGTTTTGTTGGTTACTTTATTCTGAACTAAAACATTCAAGTTTGGTTGATGGCCGCGCTAAAAACAACATCGAAAAATAAGGCGCCTACCTTCCATACAAAACCCGCATTGTCTTTTGGTACGCAGATAGAATATGTTCTAGATTGACACATAGGATACCTACTTTATTAAGATCCACGCAGACGGAGTCACGGGCAACGGCTAGTCAAATATAATAGCTACATTACAAGGTGTAACAAAACTTACACCATCGAACTGAACAACTTTTACTATGGAGACAAAGTAGAAAAAAGAAATGCTGAAAATACATTCTGATCTGTTTTTCCAAAGGCACTAAAAGAAGTATAACTTCAATTAGCTCCATATCTGCCTCCGTGGTCTAATGGTTAAGAGCATTGGCTCTCGATACGGAGGTCGTGGGTTCGATTCCCACGGGGGACACCTACCTAGTGATATGTCACTTTGTGCATTTTTCCCCAGTTGGTTAGGACATTGCAGGCTGAATCACCTGATTGTCTGAAAAGAAAAATGACTGTGCTTCGGATGGCACGTTAAGCCGTTGGTCCCGGCTACTATCTAAAACCACGTCAGAGGCCGTAAGGTGGTTTGAAAAAATTCTGACAGGGCTCTGCCCACACAACAAGAAAGAAAGAAAGAATTAGCTCCATAGTGAAAGTTGTTCAGTTTGATATTCTAAATCACACCATTAAATATTACTAGGGTATGTATTACACCCTGGTTAATAACTAAGTATAATTACCTGCTCAGCGACTAAATTCCTGGCGTAAGGAGAGTCTTTCGGCGGTAACGCTTCCCTGCACAAAGCGCATCGTTCTAGCCTCGTCCAGCATGCTGCGGAACAAAATGGTAAAGGTTTTGAATCCATAGAAATAGGTATTAGTAACACTACTGACTGGTTTTTTGGTGGATGAAAACATCGTGAGGAAACCTGCATGCTTCAATTTCATAGATTGTGTTGTCTGCTGTCCACTAAAATTGAAGGTTTTACTTTTTTTTTTTTTTTAATTTATTTAACTTTTACAAAAAAAATTATAATCTAGAATAAACAATTTCTCTCCAAAACTCCTAAAAGAGTTTAGCGGGAGATCCACAGTTGCTGCGTGACGTTAACTAATTCAAAAGTACAGTTACAGGTCTGATTTTAATTTTTGACTACAAAACAATTTTAATTTAAAACAAAACAACATTTTTTTAAAGAAATTAGTTTAAGTCTTTATCGATAACAATACCAACACCAACAACAATGAGGGCATGCACAGAATAGATTTAACTTTCTGATATTAAGTTTAATTTAACTTTCAGATATTAAATTAATTAGACTTTACATACTACATTAGCAAAATATTGTTACGGCCGCTGTCAAACGTCAAACGTAAAGAAGGCATTCGAAAATTCGGCCGGCTCATTAACAATCGCCGTGGTCCTACGGTCTAAGGTTCCGCCTCCCATGCTAGGGGGTGACGGTTCGAATCCGATCCGCGCCAAAAATATTTCTAGATTTTTGTGTTTTTAGAAATGTTCTAGAAGGAAGAGAGAGAAGGAATATTTAGAAAGGGACAAAAGGTGAACGTGTCTAGGAACTTCGAGAAAGGAGGCGAAATTACGAATATTTGAAAAGAACCAGAAAAGTGGGCGTGTCTTCGATCGGTTTCGAAAAAGGAACGCGGGGTTAGAACTATCTGGAGGAAAACAATCGAGTAAAGAAAAGAAGATCGAAAAAAGGGTATTCCGGAATGTTCTGCGGGATATAAAAAGGCAGCGAATTTCGACTGGCGGCAGTTTTTGATTTAACAGTGAACAGTGCGAAACAAAAGGAAGAAAAGTAAAAGTGGAAAAGTACTAGTGAAGAGAAAAGTGCTAAGAGTGGAACAGTGAGTAGACTAGTGTCAGTGTAGTGCGTGACGTCATAGTGTCGGTGTAGTACGTGACGTCATAGTGTCAGTGTAGTGCGTGACGTCATAGTGTCGTACGTCGTGACGTCATAGCCGTGACGCGTGTCGTGTCGTCACAGTAGTGACGTAGTGGACTGTGAACAGTGACAGTAAGTGGTGCACGGGGAATCCCTACGAGGAGGAACAGGTTCACGAACTGCGCGCAATGAAAGAAGAGCAAGCTCGCCGCCAGGAGGAACAGGAGCTAATCGATCCACGTGCACTATCTTCAACGGGCATCTTGCGAAGGTCGTCGATAATCATCAAGATAACTGGGACGAGTACATACCTCTTTTCCTGTTGGCCTACCGAACCGCTGTTCATGAGAGTACTTCGGCAACTCCAGTAGTCTGTACAAGGTGAAATTGATATCATTAGCGTCCTTTTAAACTAAGAGTCTACCCGTCAAACTGAACAACTTTTACTATGGGAGCAAACCGATCGGAGCAACTAAAAAATCAGCTGTCCCATACTAAACTGCAATGCCTACTCGATTTGCTCCCATAGTAAAAGTTGTTCAGTTTGATGGGTAGACTCTTAGTTTAAAAGGATGCCAATGATATCAATTTCACCCTGTTTATTAGTGAAAACCGTATCAAAATCCCTACATTTGTTTCTGAGATTAGCCTCCAAAGCGGTGACAGCTACAATAGATCTATTCAGGTCGCAGTAGCTATTGGTCATTGACCAAGCCCTTACAACCAAAATAATAATAGCCTCCAAAGCAACACGTAAGTAACCATTCTATGACCATTCCAGACGTAGACGGACTGAAAAACGTGAAGGGGACTTTAATTCACAATACCTATATGTAGGGATAAATCATTTACCTTCACAATAAAGATGTGACCTGGCACAGTTCAGTGCCCTGGTGGCCGTAGCAGCACATACGCAGCACGACAACGCCTTCACGACGCCGGACAACGCACGACGCGAGCGCTCGCCTCTCGAGCCTCCGCCACAACTCCATAGTAACTGCAATAATTGTTAAATTATGTTGTGATAAGGGGCTTAATCCAACTGCTTTTATGATTTTTTTAAGCAAGCTATAGAAGTAAAATGTTGGGACTGCCACGTTTCTGTAGCGCTTCAGGCATGTTTGCAGAGGCTCGCGCCGATGGCTTTCATGCTATCATGAGAAAAAAAAAAAAATTGCCTCCCTAATAAACAGAGTGCGTGGAAGTGCGAGTGTCCAATCATGAGGCACTGGACTGCGATACTGGTGGAGTGATCTTGCTCACACGAGATAATTATGTGCAAATTTGAATTGACATTGTGTATGTACCTGGAGAAATTGGACTTATAATTGGACTTAATTGGACTTAATGTAATGTAATGTGTAATTTAATTTTAATCTATAATAACTTGATTCTCTGACAAACTACCTATGTAATGCTCTTTGTATGGGACCTGGTTTCCTGAAATAAATGATTTTTATTTATTTATTTATTTAAAATTAAATAAGTTAAATGCCTAAAAAATTTCTACTCGAATACATATCATGTCAGGAAATATTAGATTTTTGTGTTTGTTTGTATTGAATAGGCTCCGACACTACTGAACTGATCTGAATAATTCTTTCCCCATTAGAATGCTACATTATCCGTGACGAACATAAGGTGTGGAAAAAACGGCCAAGTGTGTGTCGGGAAAAAATCTACTACAAAATTGTAATTGTATGAAATGCCCTAGATTTTATGGGCTCCAAGCCTGCAAGGATGTAATGCCCTAGCTTCATACTTATGTATGATTTCGAAGCTAGTTAGACAATGTCGACTCTTAAAACGTGGTGATTCCATTCTCTTTGGTCCTGACATAGGTTATTTTCGGGAGCGGTCAGCACAGCCTTAGAACCTGGTTTTCTATTTGGTTGAAGATTGTGGTGGTTTTATTTTGAAAAGAATCATCACTATCGGTGCAGTTGTTCTTCAGTGAATCTCTTTCTCAGGCAAAAACAGCTATTAATAATGAACTTACCTCTGGATCGTCTTTGGGATCAACTCCGCAGTTCCATACCAGAAGAGAAACCCCTCGTCCAGCGCCATCCCCTCTGATTAACCCTGCTACCTGGCCAACCTGTAGGGTGATCATTAAACATTACCCTCTGTTCGAACTTACTACATACATACGAGTTGAATTTTGACTATTCATTATAAGAAATTTCATTCTGCCACGGTATAAGAACAATTGATCATGTGCATTTACATTCAATTTAATACCTTATCACTAAACTAGACAGCCTATAATTGCGAAACAATAGCCTTGATTGGGACTGTGCCACGACTTAACTTAACTAAATTTATTCCTGTCACTTTCTAAAATAAGATTAAGAAAAGAGACAGAAAACCAACAACTGACTTTAGTGCTGTCAAAGTGACGTTACACGCCCAAAAACGCTTTAAATAAGATGGCGTACATTATGATGGCATCTTATTTTGCGCATTTAACGTCACTTTGACAGCACTAAAGTCAGCTGTTGGTTTTCTGTCTCTTTTCTTAATCTTATTATAGAACGTGACAGGAATAAGTCGTGGCACAGTCCGAATCGGGGCCAATAACTACGAACTTATGACGTATGGGGTTCACACGAGAATACTTTTCATGATATTCAACATTTAAAATTAGAATCTAAAGTTATGGGGAATAAAATCCAAAGTTGCGGATTTCATGTTACCTACCTCGCCCCCCGCAAAACGTGGCAAAAATGTTTGTTAGAAGAATGACACGCTTAACTAGTCCCTATACAACGTGTTAATGAATTAACGCAAAACTAGAAAGTAGTTTGTTTAGAATCGAGAGCAAAATCGAATTATTATGGTTTCAACATAGTTAATTTTTATCAAAATATTAAATAATTTGTTTGCAAAATTTTAATTTTTTTGGACCCGATGTCAACCCACCGCACGGGCACACTCACCCTACTTACTACCAAAACAAGATTATAAAAATGTATTCATGAGTACGTTAGCGCTTTCTTTCAGTGCTGAAAGGATAACAAATCATTTTTGCCTCAAAATTTAAAATGTGAATAACTTTAAATTTTAACTATCAAAATAATGAAATTATTGTTTCAATCTAATTATTTTGTTATAAATCTGTTGGGGTGTATGAGGTTTTGCGCTAATTTATTAACACGTTGTATAAGCAGGCAAAGGAGTTGAAAAAGTAAAAATCATACCAAATATCAATACTTTTCAGTTGTGAAAGCATTGAACTTTAAGCGTTATTAGTTGGTGTTTTTGAAGCATACAACACTACTATACTACCACTACCACCACCACTACCACCACCACCACTACCACTACCACTACCACTATTATACTTATTTGTCTATTCTTGGTGTGAAAATAAAGATTATGTGATGTTATCTACGGAACAGTTGATTCTTTTATTAAGACAAGGATAGGGTAGTAAAGGATAGTTCATCCCTATTCCTGGATAGTTCGGGAATTATAATCAACTTACTGGCAATCCAAGCAAGTCTTTGCCGTCAGCTTGCAACAAGCAATCTCCTTTCTTTAAACCTGCCGCATCAGCTCTTGCCCCTGCTATTACTTCTCGAACCTGGAAATATAGAATGAGTTATATCCTTCGATCGTTATAGCCTGTAGGATCCTACTTCAGCACTGGTAGCATGCACACCCGCGATAGTCGTGATACGACTTTATCACGTCTTTTATCTCGTTCGTTCGCGCGCAAAAGAACGAGATAAAAGACGTGATAAAGCCGTATCACGGCTATCGCGGGTGTGCATGCTACCAGTGCTGGCATAGAACCAGTGGCGGACGAAACTAAATGAGAAGAAACGGATATCGTACACCGGTATACAAGTATATATAAACACAAACTAGTTTTTTGTGAACTTAGGATGTAAACATTTGCTTCTGCACGATGACTAATAATCTTTTCGTAAAAAAAATACCCGAACGTCATCGATTTAGAAGATTCCAAATAAATATTTTTTTCTAGTCACAAAAAAAATAAAGGTAAAACCCGCGTACAATTTTATCGCATTACGTAGGTAATGAATTAAAAAGCACTTAAAAGGAAACATTTCACTAATTTGTTGGGCACTTAAATTTTAAAACAGTTAAGATTTCGTTTTAATGAGAATTTTTATTCCAAAACAAATAGTAATGTAAGAATTTTTATTATTTTTGAATGTTTCTAATAGAAAGTTTAGAATAGTTAAAGATTAAAAGAGAATGGAAACTACTACACGGGCGAATTAACTTGGCACCTGACTCGCACGTGGCTCGGAATAAAAAACTCGGAAAACTCGGAAAGAATAACTCGAAAATGCTAAAGCGCAGAGACACGTGCAACGGTAACTGAAATGCTATGCTAAGGCCTCGCACGGCGTCGGCGGGGTCCAGCGGGGGGTTGTAAGAAGAGGTGTCAAATTCGGAGCCACGTGCGAGCCAGGTGCCAAGTTAATTCGCCCGGGTTGTACTGCTGATTGTAATAAAATCTCTACACAATCCCCCTCTACTTTTATAAAACTACCGGCCGTACGTAAACAGGATATTAAATAATATACTTACCCAAGGATAAGGGTCCCATAACGTCCTCGTCAATCTGAATCCTAAGCCTTCACCTTCATCTTCCGGCAAGTTCAACTGGAAATAAAGTCACAGTTCAGTACTGAAATATTGCCTTATTTAAATCCTGATGTATCACATATGATATGGAGTGGAGATACAAATCCTGATATGGAAATAAGTTCACATTATGATGTCGTTTAAGGATTGGGTTTGACGGGAATAGCAACTTAATCCACAAAATTCTATCCTCATCCAGTCGCTCTCACTACCTGTCCCACACCCCACATTACGCTTGACAGTTCGTGGTTTAAGTAATTTTTTTAAACTCTGATCTTAAAAACTACTTGAGAATACTTTTTTGTAGCGATATCATCGCGCTGTGGAAAACGAGTGCTGGATAATAGGGGGAATAGGGGGACGGGGCACATAGATACAGTCGTTATAAAATTTAAACTGAATGTAGCCGGAGCTCGTCGATACACACATACGTAGGGTATCAGTGCAACCAACCACACGGCAGAATGACAGCAGCTGTCAGTCAGCCGTTCGCGTTTGACAAGTCAAGACACGTTTCGTAGAATCGGAAGTAAAATTTTTCCTCACCTTTCGAATGTGATTTAACCTATGGGATTTCGTATAATTAGCTATATTTTACGTTAAATGGCATGTTAATATTTATCAAAATTTGGTACAGAGTGGAATTTTAGTAAATCTTGGAAATTTTCTTTGACGTTATTTTTTCTTCTTAAAATGACGTTATGGGGCACATTTATTCAACGACTTATGGGGCACATTGATACGTTCATCGTTTCCCTTTAAAAATCTTAAATTGGAGACTGATTGCCTGACTGAGTACCAAGAACATATTTTTAACTCCTAGGTTAAATAAAATATAAATTTTTATGAAGACTGATTGCCATTAGATTTGTTCCTAAAAATTAATTATGTAGTTTATTGTCGGAGAGTTAAATGACTATGTAGATTCGTTATAAGAATTGTTTCTTTATTTTTCTATGCCAATTATGAATAAATTCTATAAAAATATAAAAATTATTTGTTTTACATCATAATTTATGGTATTTTACATAATTATAACCGTGTATCAATGTACCCCGCGTATGGGGCAGTTTGATACGAATTCTGGTTTTGTTAAATAAGGCTATAACTTTTTTTCCTTACAATATTAAGATGAATTCATTTCTACAAAAGTAACATAGATAAACATTGAACACATTCAAATCGTTATTTTTTTAATTACCGTTTGTTTTGACACTGTTTTTTAGCTTAAAAAGAAAATCGTATCTATCTGCCCCAACTCCCCCTAGACTCGTCTTTGTTAGACCAATAATACAAGGAATAATTGCATAAGTACACAAAGACCACGAATAGAAAATCTTTCCACCATTCATCGGATAAGCAGGATTCCAATCCAGCCCATTTTTAATACTTTGATTCGATTCAAAGCAAAACAAGGCTGTAACATAATTATTGTTCGAATCTAATCTCTAAACTATTATAAAACTGTAACAGAAGTGTGTCTGTACATTGAAGATATTTACAAAAAAAGACTACGATATGGTTTTTAGATGTCCCTGATTCCAAATCACAATTTTTTTTACTTTTTTTCTTTCTGTTTGTTTGTTTGATCGAGCATCACGCAAAAACTACTAAACCGATTTTGATGAAACTTTTTTTGTTTGATGCTATAAATGCTAGTAAAACATATTTGTATACAATTTAATTTCTCGAACCGGTTTCATTATCGATTTGTTATTATCGACACGAAATAATTAATACTCATACTTACAACAACCAGTCTGACTCCCGCCGAAAATTCTTGCTCACTTCCGCTTCCGGTCGAAGTCTCGGCATTTTGCGTTTCCATCTGTTTTATTATGAATCAACGTTATGAATATTTTTATAAATAGTAGATTTTTAATTTTAGAAAGCTTTCCACCCGAAATACAAAATAACTTGAGTTTTTGGCGGGATTTGAACAGATACGTTTGGAGTCCTTATATTTCATCGAATTTTTATTGTTTATAGTGTGTTTTGGTTCGTAAAATCGGTGTTGTTTTGCGTAACAAAGTGTCGTGCAAGTGAACAATATACAGTTCAGTGAAATATTATGGTGTGGGTCGTGAACAGGAAAAGTGTTCCGTTCTTTTGTAGCGCGGCAAGCGGGCGGTTCACCTCTTTCCTGTGGACTTCTCTGCGTTTCCTGCGTTTCTCGATTGCCCCCAAAAACTCCAAAGAAGCGTTGAAACGTCGAACACCAACGTTTTATTTGCTATAAATGAGAGTATTTATTCCTGACATCGGTTGTATGCGATACTGTAATCGCTTTACCTTGAATTGAACCCAAAAAAAAAAGTAACTCAAAATGTTGTTATGCCGCGCTTCTTTTAAAAGTTTTTGTAACTATTAAAATTGTTGAAAATCATTTAATACGATAGTTATATAGGTACTTAGTATTGTATCATGTTTTATTCAATTTTCCTCTATTTTTTAAGTGTAAGAAGCAATGTATGCCAAATTGGTCTTGATTAATAGGGTAATTTCACCTTGAAACTCAGAGATGTATTTTTAAGTTCGAACGTTAATCCATTCATTTTAGTTAGACCTTAGGACCAAGCTCAATCTCACCCACCTTCGCTTATCGTACTCTCATGTGGCGCACGTCGCTTGTCTGTCGGGTTAGTTCTAGTATGTAAGTACACACGGCGACACATCACGCTACGCTAAAAAAACATAAGCTGGCCGCTCGGCGTCATACATTACTCTACCTACGCGCGGCCAGCTTATTTTGGTTTTGCGTAGCTTGATGTGTCGCCGTGTGTACAATAATAGTTCAATGTCTAACATGTTCCACAATGAAAAAGAAATTATACCAACAAAAAACTACACTCGAGCTGCAGCGATGTTTCTAACCACCCCGAAATGTAAGATCGTGAATTTAAGTAGGAAATTAAGTATTTATTAAAAAAAAATCTTACCTTGTAATTTATTTGTAAATAATAAAATCACAGTCGCACTTAAATTACACTTTAAATACAAATATAGTTTTTAATAACAAATAAATTCGCTAAAGATCATCCGAGCTTTATGCTGGGCGCACTTAATCGAACTGTCGATAAACTATTCAATAACCAAATCGTGATGCGTTAGTGTTGTGAAGAATCCGTTATCGATATCGATAAAACACTTCGTAGGTACCTACATAAAATAACTAGGAATCTTATCGTAATCGTTCACTACACAGAGGAATATAATAGAAGAATAGAAATCATTTATTTAGGACGCTAGTCAAATTATTACGGTACTTATTAGTTTGTAATAAGATCCAGTCTTAATGAAGGTGGAAAAAAAAATCTTGTTAAATTAATACGTTTTGCACGTAAAATGTAATATTAGTTAATACTAATATTTAGAATAATTTTCATATTTGGTCGAAAAGCTGCTGAAAATATTTTTTAAAGTAGATATACCTACCTAAATAAAAAAACTTTCGTAAAGATCCTAGTCTATGAGCAGTATTAATTATTATACTGACTGTTTCTTAAACACCAAAAACTTAAGAATTTAAACAAACATTTCTTACTTTACGTTCAATGACAATAAAATCGCTATTAAATAAATAATACCAAAACCGGTTCGAAGTTCAACAAGATATTTAGCGTTTTCTCTTTCCAGTGTAAAGTTTTTTGCACGGCACTTACGCAGTTTTGGCAATTGCCTACGCGCTATCACCGACCGCTATGTCTATCGACATTCGACAATCGATAAACCGACAGCACATCACTAAACCCAAACCGGTCGTCCTCACTTCACGGCCGCGACCTACAGCGCACTGGCAGAGATCATATGTATACCTTTCACTATCTATACACGATCGGATTCGAGTGCGTTATGCAATAATAGACCTTTGAGAGTGAAAGTTTATCAAAATTGGTTTAGGTATTTAGGTCAAATGTATATGAAAAGTTTACGTTTTGTTGCCTTGAGCTTAGAATAGAGCACCCAATTCTGTATCTAAAGGGTGTTAGGGTAAACAGTTGCATTACTTTAAGGGGTGATTGTACCCATGATTCAGTAGTACAACTTTCCCAAAGAAACTATTTAAAAAATTATTTTTTTAAAAGTCGTAAAGAATTGTTTCGTAGGAAAAGGTTGTTCAGTATCATGTTGGGTACTAAGTAATGCAACTCTGTAACCTACCCTAACACCCTGTATGAGTAGGTAGGATATTTTAAGGGGTGCTTCAGACCATCAAATTGAACAACTTTCTCTATGGGATCAACAAAATCGCGAAATTTTATGGAAAATTCTGTAGGATACAATTTTTAAATGTGCAATTTTGACCTGCCCTTTTTTTATGAAATGGGTTCTATAAGTGATACCAAACATGTAGAAAAAATTTGGATGGTGATAAAAAAATCTTCCTATAAATAAATATAAATAAATAAATATCTTGGACAATGTCACACAAATTATCTAGCCACATTTAAAGTACCAGAATCTAGCCTGGACTTGTATTATGATGACTAGACAACGGTATAGAATACATATATAAATACAAACATCCATGACTCGGGTACAAATATTCATATTCATCATACAAATATTTGTCCCTTACGGGATTCGAACCCGTGACCCTCGGCACAGCAGGCAGGTTCACTACCGACTGTGCTACCGGGCTGTCGATGTCCTATATAAGGATATTTACATTAGTATTTTACAATGTCCAAAATACGTGGAATATTTTTAAGGGCATAGTATAGGTAGTATAGGAGTAGGTACCAAAGTTTTACTACCACTCAGGAGAGGCTCATTGGCGATAGTGAGCTGGTGGAGACCAAGCTTCATAGCCTAGCCCACCGCCGCCTGCTTGTCGGTCTTCTACAGATTGTACTTCGGTGAGTGTGCCCTGGAGCTGCATGAGCTCATCCCACCTTCCCCTTTCTACTATCGGACTTCCAGACGCACCGCGGGATATCACCCCTTCTTGGTTGACATCCCACATATCCGCACCAAGCGCCTTTCTGAATCTTTTGTAATGCGCACAGCCAAGGAGTGGAATGCCTTACCTGCGTCAGTATTACCGAGTACTTACAACCCGAATTCCTTTAAAGTACCAGTGAATAGGCATCGTCTGGGTAAGCCCATCTTCGTCCTGAGGACTGGATTGAGGTCAAGAGCAAACACATAGTTAAAAAAAAAAAAAAAAATCCCGTAGTCTTGGAATTTGGTTTAAACGCAGTTAAACGTTTCTTTTTAGTACAAAAAAAAAAATGTTTGTCTATAAAGTCTGTTCACGGACGACAGTTTTACGTGAAAACGTCATTCGAATTGCTAGCTCTGACGTCACGCGAGAAAGAGAGATTTGTTCTGCGCTCTCGCTTGCACGCTCAGGCTCAGGCGGAACGTGACACTTTTTCGTGCGTGCAGCCGGTGTTCATCAATTTGTAAGACTGTAAATACCTCAAAAGAAAGTAACAGCATTTCAAAAATATGAAATTTGTAATGTGGCACTCAAATGTTGACGTTTTAACCGAGTTCTAATTCTCCGGGGATTTTTTCTCCAGATTTACCTTATTTATTTTTCTGGGCCAATGATGTTTTTGGAAAGTGGCTGTCTTGTATCTTTACCTACTTATAAAACAGTTCCGTGACTGATTGACAGACAAGCACAGTCTATACAGCTGAAGATAGAATCTACGATAAGATTTTTCGATAAATACTTATTCTAATTTCACGCGAACTAAGTCGCGGGCAAAAGTAGTAAATATACCAGTAGCTGTGTTAGAGTTGAACCTCATCTGGCAGCACTGCATCACATTTTTTAGTCGCTACCGTCTATCTTATTTAGCAAATAACGTTCCTGAGTTACAGAAAAGGATGGAACGACGGAAAAGGCGATGCCGTGCTGCCAGATGAGGTTCAACCCTTATGTTCAGGTATAAAAATAAAACATACTTTTATTTAATTATTATGATTTATTTATTTACAATCTTACATTATTTTATTTTACTTTATTTAAGATTACTCAGGCCTGTCAACATCTTCAACAATCACGTGAACATTTTTATTTTAGCAACATCTGTTGATAACATTTTTTTAATTACTGCTAAGCATATTCAGTTTAAGAAATTAAACAACTTTTCCTATTGAACATGTGTCGAAAAACGAGAAGCATATGATATCATTATCATTAGATATCAATATCAATAGATATCATTATCATTAGATATCAGTTTGTTTGAACTTCCTGCAGGCTCGGTAGGGCGCGGGTATCTTGAGATGCACCGTCCTAACGTGCATATTGAGAGAGTTGGACTGTGAGAACGATTTGCCGCAGTGCTGGCACGAGTACGTCTTGTTTCCTGTGTGTACGATATCATTAGATATCTTTATCATTAGATATCATTATCATAAGATATCACGATCATTAGATATCATTATCATTAGATATAATTATGATTAGATATCAGTCTGTTTGATATTCCTACAGGCTCGGTAGGGCGCGGGTATCTTCCTAACGTGCATATTGAGAGAGTTGGACCGTGAGAACGATTTGCCGCAGTCTTGACACGAGTAAGGCTTGATTCCCGTGTGTACGATATCAATATAACTATCATTAGATATCATTATCATCAGATATCATTGTAATTAGATATCATTATCATTAGATATCAGTTTGTTTAATCTTCCTGCAGGCTCGGTAGGGCGCGGGTATCTTGAGATGTACCGTTCTAACGTGCATCTTGAGAGAGTTGGACTGTGAGAAAGATTTGCCGCAGTGCTGGCACGAGTAAGGCTTGATTCCTGTGTGTACCTGTGAGGTTAAAGGTTTAGTTATGTTTGTGCAAGGAAGTTTCACTTGAATAAGTTAGAGGATAGGCGGTCAGCAAGAAATTATAAGACTAGATATTTAACGTGGTCTCTGCCTACCCCCTTGCAACAATGGCGTGAACTTATGTATGTATGTATGTAGATATTTAACAGATGTGCAAAAGTGACAACAGCAGCGCGGACTGATTTTACCTATCTGTTTCCTCCTCCAAAACCAAACCGATTTTAGTAATTCTTTCATGAATAATATTAGAAAGACTTTGGCTGTGTCTGTCTGTATGTTTTGCTTTTTTTGTTTACAATTTTGTCAATTTGTTTGCTGGATGTGTAAAACGGGCTGAATTTATGGTTTTTAAATATTACAGTAGGAACAGGAAAATAATAACCCTCGTCAATCTTCGTTTGCGCAAAGTCCCCCGACAAAATCCGAAGTCGAGTAATAATCAAAGGGTTTTAGCCAATAACGATAACGCGCCATCGCGTATGCTCAAAAATCGTTTGTTATAGGTTTCTTACTTGTGTTAAAATTAAAATATAATAAATGTAGATACATTTAGACGGCCAGTTAGCTCAGTCGGTAGTGGACCTGCCTGCTGTGCCGAGGGTCGCGAATTCGAATCCCGTAAGGGACAAATATTTGTATGATGAATATGAATATTTGTACCCGAGTCATGGATGTATGTATCTACAACGTGTTAATGAATTAGCGCAAAACCTCATACACCCCAACTGATTTATAACAAAATAATTAGATTCAAACAATAATTTCATTATTTTGATAGTTAAAATTTAAAGCTATTCGCATTTTAAGTTTTGAGGCAAAAATGATTTGTTACCATTCCAGCACTAAAAGAAAGCGTTAACGTACTCATGGATACATTTTAATAATCTTGTTTTGGTAGTAAGTAGGGTGAGTGTGCCCGTGCGGTGGGTTGACATCGGGTTCAGAATATTTTAAATTTTCAAAAAAAAAAAATATAATTTGAAAAACATTACCTATATTGAAACCATGATAATTGGATTCTGCTTTCGATTCTAAACAAACTACTTTCTAGTTTTGCGTTAATTCATTAACACGTTGTATATATGTATTTATATCGTTGTCTAATCATCATAATATAAGTCCAGGCTAGATTCTGGTACTTTAAATGTGGCTAGATGATTTGTGTGACATTGTCCAAGATATATTTATTATTTATTTGTTGTTTCAATAACTTACCCTATCATGCCTGTTCAATGCAGCTTTGTGTTTGAAAGCCTTCGGACAGTGGGTACATTTGTAAGGCCTCTCCCCGGTGTGGGTCCGTATATGGATCTGTCGAGATAAATTATTCGTTCATACAGGTCGGTTGACCCCAGGGTAGTTCCGTCATAAGGCGGTGTACCTATTCGTTATGCCAGGTTAAAGGCCTTATTAAGAGGGCTATCATTAAGGTGGTTTCAGTCCATACAAACGTTTGACGCACAATACGCGTAGACGGATATAATAAAAGTAATATTTTATATATGGAAAAATAGTTCAGAAAATCTAGATGTCGCGTATTAAATAACATTTGCAATTTATAATATAATTACGAAGATATAAAGCTTTCAAAATGTTGTATGAAAAAATTCAAAGCTTTATATCTTCGTAATTATATTATAAATTGCAAATGTTATTTGATACGCGACATCTAGATTTTCTAAACTATTTTTCCATATATACAAAGTTACTTATTTTAATACCGTCTACGCGTATTGTGCGTCAAAGTTTTGTATAAAATTGACCCCTCTGCAACCGCCTTAAAAAAGATTTCTCAATAAAGAAAGCCTAAATTAAAAAAGTGCTCAACATCAAAACTACAAAAGCCTTCAAGCTATTTTCAAAGAATACTTTTATAGGTTTTTTAAAGTTATAAACATAAAAATTTTGAAAAAAGAAAAAAACCACCGCTTTTGTTTTTATTCGAAATTGTGTAAAAGTGGAATGTTTAGAACCTATAAAAGTATTGTATAACAATGGCTTGAAGGCTTTTGTAGTTTTGATGTTGAGCACTTTTTTAATTTAGGCTTTCTTTATTGAGAAATCTTTTTTAATGTGATGAGGGCGCCACTGGACTAGCCCTCTTAAGGTTGCTTGAAAAGTCTCTAACAGCAAGAACAAAATAAATACCGCTCGCACGCACATGCATTGTAATAATCCCAAGTAAGCTATTAGGTTTTTTATTATGATAATCTTACAACAAAGGCACAATTATTACACAACTCTCATTATTTGTCATTTGTCAGAGGCCTTTGCCCCGCAGTGAGATCTAACAGACTATAACAAGAAATAAAACCGGTCAAGTGCGAGTCGGGCTACTCGCGCACCGAGGGTTCCGTACCACACCACCACAGAACACAACAATATTAACTTAGAAAAAAAAAATTTTTTGCCCAGGACCTTTAGCGCGAGACCGACACACACTTGGCCGGATTTCAGTATTTGTTGTTATTCTGTAGAGTTTGCTCTATAATCACACTTTTTGGTATTACCGTTTTTAAGATAGAGCGTGAAGAAAAAATGTTGATAAAAACTAGTTTCTTGTTGAGAACCCCCCTTAATTTTAAACTATTCGACATTTTTATTATTTGTTGACAAATCCGCCGTAATAACGCACATTCTGAAAATTTCAACTATCTAGCTCTTACGGTTCAAAAGTTAGTCCTAAATAAGTAGGACAGACGGACGGACGGACGGACGGGCGGACGGTCAACGTAGGCTTAGTAATAGGGAACCGTTTTTACCCTTTGGGTACGGAACCCTAAAAAGTGCCCAAATCTGCAGTCTCTAGTAGATGCTGAATAGCGGTGCTCTAGTAGCTTCTCGCCCGTTATTCGTGAGAGGTCTTTGTCTCTCAGTGGGATTCTACTAGTATAAGAGATAGACGTAGGTACTTTTGGTAACGATCAGCTGCAAGGCTGATTCAGTGTTCATAGGGTGTAGAGCATCTCTGTGATGGGGATGGACCAGGTCTGCCTGCATAACTCCAGTCGGTTTAAGAGTTACTGATGATTAAAGGTCTGTAAAAAATTAACGATCAGCTGCACGGCTGATCATATGATATTGTTGTAGTATGCACTGTAGCTATGTGAACAGTACAAAAACTGACATGGTTAATCAGTCGGTTTAGGAGATACAGCCGTTCAAAGTTCGGACCTTTGACTGGCTGTCTCTCCTAAACCGACTGACAGGACTTGCCAGTTTTTGTACTGTTCACATATCTACAGTGCATACTACAACAATATCATATGATCAGCCTTGCAGCTGATCGTTAATTTTTTACAGACCTTTAATCATCAGTAACTCTTAAACCGACTGTAGTTATGCAGGCAGACCTGGTCCATCCCCATCACATAGATGTTCTACACCCCATAAACACTGAATCAGCCTTGCTGCTGATGGTTACCAAAACTACGTGTATCTCTCGTAATATACAGGCAACAACAATTCTATTCTTTTCTATTCAATTCTATAACAAGAGAAAAGTGCCCAAACCTGCAGTCTCTGGTAGATGCTGAACCGTTTTGGGCACGCGGTGCACTGGTAGGGCTTCTCGCCCGTGTGGATGCGCATGTGATAGCCTAGGGTTGTTTTCGACTGAAACATACAAAGACATTCAAAATTGACACCTGGCAGTTGATGCCTCGAACTAATTGATCAAATTATTGAGATAGAATTTTTTTGGGCCTGTCGATCGATTTTCTATGGAAGTTCAAAAATATAGTCCAAAGTTGTTTCGTTTCATTATTTAAATACGCCATTATTTATTGGGTTGATGGTTGGTTGGTTTGGTAGGGTTATCAATAGTTTAAAATATACATAAATATATAAGCTCACGCCATTGTCCCAAGGGGGTAGGCAGAGACCACGGACCGCCACACGCTACGCTACGACTCTGACACACTTCTCTAGCCTCATTGACATTCATACATCTTTTCATGCACTTCCGTCGATTGAGGGCGCTACGCACTTGTCCTTTTCGGAAAAGATCATTGATTTGATCATGGTATGTTTTCCTCGGACGGCCTCTCCCAACACTTCCGCTCACCTGTGCTCGATAAATTTCATTCGTAAGTCTTCTTTCATTCATTCTCTCTACGTGACCGAACCATCTAAGCATACCCCTCTCAATTCTTGTTACAATATCATCCTTCAACTTACACCAATCCTCTTCTCTCCTTATCACACTGTTCTTGATTCGATCAACCAAAGTAATACCACACATACTTCGTAAGGCGCACATTTCAACTTAATAGAATCAATGTAACATATATGTATATAATTATTTAAATTCGAATACAATGTAAATTGTTAATGAATAAATGAAATGAAATTCACTTGACTTTCATTCCATACCCAACATTCACTGCCAGATTTGACGTTTAATAAGTGTGCTTCAAGCTCCTATATAGAACAAATTATGTTGACTTTGATGACATATGGCGCCGACCACTAGTAATGAGATAGGGCAGGAATGTGTGGACTAATGCAGACATACTAGGCCCGCAAGTTGATACTGCGATTGGCGGCCATCTTGGTGACGTAGTTGTGACGTAGTCGACGTGCACCGTCAGTACCGTTCGCAAGGTCAGCCCGCGCTTACGTTAGAGTTTTTGCGACGGATGACGTCACGCAGCTGTTATTGTGACAAGGTTCCATCGCAATATCAACTTGCGGGGCTTATACTCACGGTGCAAGTCCGCCCGCACACGTCACAGACGGCCGTATCATTCTCCTTGGTGCTGGGTTTGTTCTTAACCCTCTTCAGCCCGAGGTGTACCCGCTGGTAGTGTATGGTGCATGAACGGGCGTGCGCGAACTTTCTGTTACACTGTCAACAGATAATGTGGATACTTTCTTAACATGCTGACCGCTGTTTAAGGGGTTGATATGGCCATCAAACTAAACTTTCTGTATGGGACTAACATCGAAATCGCGAAAAAAAAAAAACTGCTGTCCCATAGATTTGGCTCGAGTAGGTTTGCAATTTTATATGGAACAGCTGTTTTTTTTCGCGATTTCGATGTTTGTGCCATAGATTAGACTAACAAAGAAATCGCGAAAAATCCTTCGTTCCATACAAAAATGAAAAGTTACACCAAACGTATAGGATCTCTCTCTTTTTGATCACGGTCACATAAAAAAAAGTTGTTTAGTTTCATAGTCTGATCAACCCTTAAGGTGGACTTCCGATGCCAGCGGCCGATGCGACTAACGCGCGCGTCTGACGACAGACTTCACTTCCGATGTCAGCGACTGACGTGAGCGAAATTTAGAGTATGTTTTTATGTTTCGGTGCTTAAACAAAAACATAAAAACACAAACAAAAAAACCAATACATATTTTAATAAAGAATATTTGATTGATTGACAGATTGATAGGTTTAGAGAATATATGAATGCATTTTTTTTTACAGTGTTTATGATAAAATACATTTTTGGGAGTAATTAGACCCTTGGCTTTTTAACCTGTACATGGATCGCTGTCTAGCTAATAATTATGTAGGCAAGAGAGATTTTTCGAAAAAAGAAAAAGTAGTTTCAAGTGGCTCGATAGATTGTGTTATCGCTACGTGGATGAGCGACCTTGCAGATAATAAAATAGAAATAAAATAGTAAAAATTAAGCAAATTTTCGGTAAAAACTTCGTAATATTTCTGGCAAACATTCTTGTTCTGCGTGACGTCAGAGCATAGCCGCGCGCGGCCGCGGCCGATGCGATAGACATCGGCCGCGCGCGTCAGTCGCTGGCATCGGAAGCGGCGCCATACGTTTTCATAGTAACTAGTATGGCCGCATCGGCCGTCGGCCGCGAGCCGCGCGCGACAGACGCGTCGGCCGCTAGCATCGGAAGTCCACCTTTATAAAACTAAACTAAAAATAAAGCCCTCTAGGGGTTAAAGTTGGTTTACGATACACTGCATTGGTACTTACCTCGACACATTTGACGGTTTTCTCATCTTTTTGATGTACTATAACGTGTTCTTTTAAAAGGTCTTCGGTTCTAAAATTATCTCCGCAATGTACGCATGGCCTGTTGACAGAAAAACAAACGTAAGCATAATGTGTAGCAAGTTTAACGATACCTACTCTCAGAAGCTTGACTTATATAACTCTTAAATAAGGACCATAAGAACATTGATCAATGATGAATTCTTCGGAACCTAAAAACTATCTGAATATGGTCACTTTTATTTATTTTTTGTTTGTTTTTTGCTTTAACTATGGTGTGAGTGACGATGCAACCACAATGGTAACGATGTAATATATCTAAACTATTATAAAACTGTAACAGAAGTGTGTCTGTATGATATTTACAAAAAAAAGATTACGATATGATTTTTAGGTGTCCCTGATTCCAAATCACCAATTTTTGAATTTTTTGTCTGTCTGTTTGTTTGTTTGGGTGTTTGTTTGTTCGAGTATCACGCAAAAACTACTGAACCGATTTTGATGAAACTTTTTTGTTTGATAGCTTATCATCTGACTTAAAATCTGGTATATAATTTATGCGGACGAAGTCGCGGGTAAAAGCTCGAAAATAATATTTGTAATTAGTAAAAATTTTAAGTACCTATATACCTACCTATTATGTTCTCGTTTCCGGTGATGTATCTTAGTATATTAACTACAGACTGTTACCTATTTTCTTCTTGAAATATTTAAATTTGTTAGTAATTTGTAAGTAATTACTAATTACCTATTTTAGTACTACTGGTGAAAACTTGTAATTGGCTCAGATTGTACTATAGCATTAACCGAACTATTATTGTAATTGTAAGCTGTAAGTTTTCCGAATAAAATAAAATAAAATAAAATAAAATAAGATAAGATAATGTTTATTTTTCTCCCATAAATACAACGAAATACAAATATGTAAAACTAAGAATACAGGTTCTAGTTAATGTTGTAAAATAAAAAATAAATAAAATAAATAATCGTGAAGGAAAGAGCATTTGTCTGGGAGTGAGAGAAAAACTTAGAATGATCAGAAGTGCGATTTTTGAAAATCATACGAGTGACTTAGCACTAGAAAATGTCAAAATTACTATGGAGATTATGCATCTTTCTACTGCCAAGTCGCTCGTATGATTTTCAAAAATCGCACTTCAGGTCAGGTGCATATTGTCCCGGTGTACTCTTTGAAGGACAACTAGGGCTTTGCTTCCCCAAGACGTTGTGTAATGTGAATACAGGTTAATATCGTTTTAACTAAGAGTCTACCCATCAAACTGAACAACTTTTACTATGGGAGCAAACCGATCGGAGCAAATTTTGCTAATTTCCTATATGTTTGTTAGGGAAAGTTGTACAGTATCATGGGTGCAATCACCCCTTAAAGTAATGCAACTGTTTACCCTAACACCCTGTATACAGAATGTTATATCAATTGCGTTACTTTAGAGGGGTGCCTCAGACAATCCA
The DNA here is from genome assembly GCA_922987775.1 of Agonopterix subpropinquella. Classification (NCBI taxonomy): domain Eukaryota; kingdom Metazoa; phylum Arthropoda; class Insecta; order Lepidoptera; family Depressariidae; genus Agonopterix; species Agonopterix subpropinquella. The sequence goes on along the minus strand of OV277718.1, from coordinate 12,360,060 downwards.
CTATGAAGATAAAGACACCAGGGCTCAGCCCACACGATAAGAAGAGACTATTCATAGAAAATAGTTAGAAAAAGTTAGACACAAATGTTTGTAACAGCAGATAATATAGGTATACAGGGTGTATTTTATTATTTTGGTTATAAGGGCTTGGTCAATGACCAATAGCTACTGCGACCTGAATAGATCTATTGTAGCTGTCACCCTAGACCTAAAGGTCGTTTCCTAGGCCCACGGACTTCATGAACCGTGTTATGCTTTTGGAGGGGAGGTCCCTAATGTCAGTAGGTGTTATTACGTATCCACCTAGATGGCGACTCCTGCTGTGAATGAGCACTTCGCATTCGCAGAGGAGGTGTATGGGCGTTTCCTCTGCTTCACAGCAGAATCTGCAGGTGGGTGAATCTACAAGCCCCATTCCATACAGGGTGTAACAAAACACCCTAGTAATACTTAAGGGAGTACTTCAGACCATCAATCTGAACAACTCTCACTATGGAGCCAACGTCGAGAAAAAATAAAAAAAATCTGCTGACCCATACATTTGAGTCGAGACGGTACTGCAGTTTTGTATGAAAGAGCAGATTTTTTTTTCTCGATTTCGATGTTGGCTCCATAGTGAAAGTTGTTCAGTTTGATGGTCTGAAGCACCCCCTTAAGTATTACTAGGGTGTATTGTTACACCCTAAAAAAATAAAAAAATACAGCTGTCCCATACATTTTAGTCGAGTCGGAACTGCACTTTTGTATGGGGCAGCAGATTATTTTTATTTTTTCTTGATGTCGGCTCCATAGTGAAAGTTGTTCAGTTTGATGGTCTGAAGCACCTCCTTAAGTATTACTAGGGTGTATTGTTACACCCTGTATAACTTACCAGTGGCTATTATCACATATATTGTCGACGTGTCTGTCCAGTGCCTCACTCGACTTGAACTCGACGCCGCATAGCACGCAACTAGTCTCGCGTTTTATTTGCGGTTTCTGTAAAAAAAAAAGGTGTTTCTAAAAAATTACTCTACATTTACCACCGCTTCGCGAGTAAAATAACAAATGGAGAAGAAATGGTAAGAAACTACATAGCTACAACAAAACAATATGAAGGTTTTTTTATTAAAGCGGCGACGTTCTCACGCAAACTGTCCGACTGTTCCGTGTTTTCGATTGACGCTCAACTCTGAAATACACCCAGTATGTACACCTGTATACAGGAAGATTTTTTTATCACCATCCAAATTTTTTCTACATGTTTGGTATCACTTATAGAACCCATTTCATTAAAAAAAGGGGCAGGTCAAAATTGCACATTTAAAAATTTTATCCTACAGAATTTTCCATAAAGCTTGGTCATCGAGTTTCATATTCGTACAAACTGGGTGTGGCAGGACCGGGGGGCGGAGCCCTAGCTTCAGAGTCCCACGCATTGTAAACTTAACAGGAACACACAACACTTTCAAAACATTGTTAAAATGTTATACTAGTCCCTTATTTTGTTTATTTTTGTTCAATGACACGGTTATAATAAAGTACTCTTTGAATGACACAATGACACATAATAAACTTTTTCTAAAAATTAAAAGGCTCTGACCCAAAGAAAATTACTGACCACAGAGATTCGTTCGTTAGTTTTCGTTCTTGAAAAGCAAAGTTCTAAATTCGAAAAAGCGCGCGAAATCGGGTCGAGTGGTAGTAACTATTAATAAGTAATCTGTGGCACAGGTAGGTGCGTACTGTGTCCAGTCGAATTGTTTTTCTTAAGACATTTTTGCGTAGTCATATCTCAATATTTTAGTACTGAGCGATGCTAAAAGAAAAAACACGTATCGATTTTTTTTCATAAACAAACATTTTATTAAAATTTGGATGGTGATAAAAAAATCTTCCTGTACAGGGTGTTAGGGTAAACAGTTGCATTACTTTAAGGGGTGATTGTACCTATGATTCTGAGCAACTTTCCCAAAGAAATAGGCAAATTTTTTTTTCGACTTTTCATACAAAACTTCGATCAGCTGATTGCATTTAGTATGGGAAGTCCAAAAAATTTTTTACGTATTTCCTATAGTTTTCTTAGTGAAAGTTGTTCAGTATCATGGGTACAATCACCCCTTAAAGTAATGAAACTGTTTACCCTAACACCCTGTATACTTTTCATACGATGTTTTGTTTCATTGTTTAACACGTTGCACGCCGTCGGGTCACAATAACAATAGATTTTCCATTGTTTGGTTTCCATCGGTCATTTGGCAGTCAAAACCTTAAGAGCATTCGGTGTTACGTACATAAAGAACACATAAAGCTAAGAAAATCAATGTTATTATTAAACTTACTTCATTCTTATGAGCCCTATTCTTATGCACTTTAAGTCCATATTCCCCGATGAATGATTCGCCACAGATGTCGCAGGAGAAGTTAGAAGGGTGCTGCAGTCTTATATGAGTCAAGCGGCTTGTTGATTTACTGCAAAGAAGTAATTACAATTAATTTTTCAATCAATCGAATATACTTTTTGCACCAATTTCCTGAAATATGGAATTTATTAGAGGACTAGAGTTAACCCACGACTGTCGGCACATATTATATACCAGATTTTAAGTCAGATCATAAGCTATCAAACAAAAAAAGTTTCATCAAAATCGGTTCAGTAGTTTTTGCGTGATGCTCGATCAAACAAACACACAAACAGAAAGACAAAAATTTTAAAAAGGGTTGATTTGGAGTCGGGGACACCTAAAAACCATATCGTAAACTTTTTTTTGGAAATATCTTAAGTGTACAGACACACTTCTCTTACAGTTTTATAATAGTTTAGATTTAAGGACAAGCCTTTGCCCAGCGGTGGGATGAAGAAGATTAAAAAAGGCATTTATTAAAATGTGGAATAGTCATAAAAATCGGATTGCAGTGGATTTCGTGATAATCGTGAATTTGCTAACATAGGTACACACGGCGACACATCAAGCTATACAAAAGAAACATAAGCTGGCCGCGAAACGTTATTCGAGCTACGCGCGGCCAGCTTATTTTGGTTTTGTATAGCTTGATGTGTCGCCGTGTTTACCTATGTTAGCAAATTCACGATTATCACAAAATTCACTGCAATCCGATTTTTATGACTATTCCACATTTTAATAAATACCTTTTTTAATCTTCTTCATCCCACCGCTGGGCAAAGGCTTGTCCTTAAATCTAAACTATTATAAAACTGTAAGAGAAGTGTGTCTGTACATTGAAGATATTTACAAAACAAGTTTGCGATATGGTTTTTAGGTGTCCCCGACTCCACACACACAGGGGGGGACAGGGCCCTTCTTAATATGCTGACACTTTTTTAAGCGGATGATCAGACCATCAAACTGAACAACTTTCTCTATGGGACCAACAGCGAAATCGAGAAAAAAAATCAGCTGTCCCATACATTTTGCTTAGTAGGTTTGCAGTTTTGTATGGAAGAGCAGATTTCGAGTTTGGTGCCATAGAGAACGTTGTTCAGTTTGGTCTCATCATCCCCTTGGGTAGCATATTAAGGACCCTGTATGTCATTTATCATCATGACAATATGTCATCCTCTTCCATTCACCTCTCTTAGCCGTCGTTTTGGCACTCACCCCTTTCTTACACATATCATCCTTCACACAATCCATCCATCTTTTCTTCTGCCTTTCTCTCCTACCACAGCCATCCACATTCATACTATACAGGGTGGAAACTTAAGATGGGGTATAAAGGCCAGCTACCAGAAGCATTATAGCTACAAGAAAACATTCAAAAGGTGCGTACGGACTAGAGGCAGCCTCGCCCGAGGCACGCACGGCTCGCCCTGTTGCCTCAAGTGCGTACGTGCCTCAGCCCGAGGCGTGCCTCACGCGAGGCTGCCGCGGCGCGAGCCTAAAGGTGTCGGTTTTTTGACTGTGCTCAAAGGCGCCTCGGCGTACGTGCCTCGCAAGTGTGGACGTGATTTTGAGCACGGTTTCGATCAGCTGTCGATCCGGCGTGGTGCCATTTTGTCGCGCCGCCATTTTGTTTTTCGTGGCTCGACCCGAGGCACGTTGCCTCAGCCTGCTGCCTCGTGTTGTTTTAATTACTTACCGAGGCAGCCTCGAGGTTGCTCACCCTGAGGCTGCCTCTAGTCCGTACGCACCTTTAGGAGACTAACCCTAACTTTTGGAGTGTTTTACTTCTGCATTCACAGATTTTGAAAAAAATGTACAGTCTTCGAGAAAAACTGCAATTTTCACAAAACTTTTTTTTCATCCCAATCGATTCTCTTACTGATAAGGAACATAAGTCTCTATGGGGTCAACCGAGGTCGAGGTACTAGAACTCTCAGAAAACGCAAAATTAAATTCCCATACATTTTAGTGGGGACATAACCAAATCACTTATAGTGATGATTTTGTAAATGCTTCAAATTTTCAGGGGTTGTTCAGACCATCAAACTGAACAATTTTTACTATGGGAGCAAACTTGAAATCGCAAAAAAAAATCTGGTGTTCCATAGTAGGTGAATTGCGAGGACTAGGTACTGGACTCAATTTTTTTTTACGATTTCAGGTTCGCTCCCATAGTAAAAGTTGTTCAGTTTGATAGTCTGAACCACCCCTGAAAATTTGAAGGGTTTACAAAATCATCACTATAGGTGATTTGGTTATGTCCCCACTAAAATGTATGGGAATTTAATTTTGCGTTTTCTGGGAGTTCTAATACATCGATCTGGGTTGACCCCATAGACTTATGTTCCTTATCAGTAAGAGAATAGATTGGGATGAAAAAAAAGTTTTGGTCAAAATTGCAGTTTTTCTGAAAATCTGTGAATGCAGAAGTAAAACACTCCAAAACTTAGGGTTAGTCTCTTAAGAATGTTTTCTTGTAGCTATAATGCTTCTGGTAGCTGTCCTTTGTGGTCGTGGCTCGTGGTCTAATGGTTAAGAGGATTGGGCTCTTGACACGGAGGTCGTGGGTTCGATTCCCACGGGGGACACCTAGTGATAATCATAATCATAATCATAAATTCTTTATTGTGATACAATATGTCACTTTGTGCGTTTTTCCCCAGTTGGTTAGGACATTGCAGGCTGAATCACCTGATTGTCTGAAAAGAAAGATGATTCTGTGCTTCGGATGGCACGTTAAGCCGTTGGTCCCGGCTACTATCTCTGGTGGTAGTAGTCGTTAGATAAAAACCACGTCAGAGGCCGTCAGGCGGTCTGAAAAAACTCTGACACCAGGGCTCTGCCCACACGATAAGAAGAAGCTGTCCTTTGTGCCCCATCTTAAGTTTCCACCTGTATACTCGTCTCTCCTCATCACATTCCCATGTTATAGGTCAAACATAACCCTCATATGTACCCTAGCATAGTCTCTTTTTTCAAGTCGGTTTAAAATGGTTTCCAGACAATAACAAACCTGAACGAAGCGCCACAGATATCACAGATGTAAGTGAAACCATCGTGCCATTTACTATGCTCCTTCGCCTTGTAACTGAAACAGAATTTATTATTTAGAAGCCTATCATACCAGCCTGCGTAATATGACAGAGAGGTGAGAGAGACACAGGTTATTTCTAAACGTCAAAGGTCACTGGGCACCTTAGTATGAAACCTATACCCACGACCTACAGAGAAAAAAGTATAAGTATAAGTAATAAAAATATAAGTTTAGATAAATGTCTCTAGTTCATGAATTATATGTCGCATTAATGTAGACCATGGGATTCAGGCCAAAAACTAATAAAGAAAAATGTAGTATATTTATATATTTTTAAACATTTTCGTACATTTAATACCGTCGAGCCCCCTAACTTCACCTGGTTTTTGATATGTTTTTCAATCTATCTCTCATATTGTGGAGTATTATAAGGGACATCAAATGAAACATGTTTCGTTTTATCAAGGGCTACAACTTAAGTCCATCAAAACTTAATAACACATACTACAAATGACAGGAAAACGACGCAACTGTAACAGGCGAAGTTTGGGTATTGTTTCTTATCTTCGCCTTATCAATGATATAGATACCTGTATAATTGTCAACAAGTGCAATTGTCATTCTAAATATCTCAAACAAAAGTAAACTTTATATCTGTATACATAGAGTTGATTTTCCTACAGAAAAAAACAAGCAGGAGAAGTTTGTTAATGCTTAATCAACTTACACGTACATTTAATTTTAATTATTTATGGGATGACACACAAATAAAACACACCTATTTTTCTTATCTATCAATAAAATTCTGGTAACTACCGCGACTTGGGAAGTTTACCCTAAAATCCCTATTATGATATTTGACACCTCTCTCTCTCTTACTCTTTAGATTACCGTACCGTATTGCAATGAAAAATAAACTATGTTAAGTCTATCTAAAAACTATCGATAGCTTGAATACACGATAAAAAACAATGTCCCATCTCTATGAGATTTCAATTGTTTTGATATGAGATTCCGCTCCCTGATAATTAAAATTAAAATAAAATTAAAGATAATTATCCAAGCTAATTTTAGTTTTAAGTAAAATTTCTTACTAAAGTTCTAAAATTGCTTGATGTTAAACTAACCCAGACTTGGAGACGTGGTTACATCGCCTGCAGATGTACTTCTTCTCGTGCGTCATTAAAACGTGCGCTCTCAGCGACCTGGACTCAGGCCATCTAGTGTGACATATATCACACACTAACGGACCTGATGACTGCAAAATATACATTATATTAATCATCATCATCACTGAAAACTTTCAGGGCTCCCACACATAACTGCGACGTCGCATCGCTGCGCTACGATTGAAAATCATACATAAGTCATCGTAATAAGAATCGAGCACATCGCAGATATTTGCGATGCGATGTGATGTCGCAATTATGTGTAGTAGCGCTTACACTCTATTGGAAAAATCCTTTCTAGTGCACCCCTACATGCTCTGTAGAATATGAAGGTACAGTCAAGAGCACATCGAGCTTTACACTTGCAGTTCGATTGTAACGCTTATGGCGCACTAAATAAGAACGGTACAAAGTCCAAAGTGTCAAGCTTGACGTGCTCTTGACTGTACTCTAAACATGTTTCTATCTTCAATGGTTTATGCTTTCTGTGCTTTATCTGTCAGTTAGTCAGTCACGAGTCAGAAATGTTTTGTAGGTAGGCAAATATCTGCGAGCGCTACGATTAAAAATCATACATAAGTCATCGTAATAAAAATCGAGCGCTCGCAAATATTTGCGATGCGATGCGAATTCGCAGTTATGTGTGAGAGCCCTTACTCACAAAAATCCACACACTGTCACAAACTTTCACACTTATTGGTATTCTTAACAGATATTTATAGAGAACACAAATTACAAAGGAAAAAAGAAAGAAGAGATATATAAACTTATGCTATTCTAGGAGCCCGTTACGGTTGGTTTCTGGTCTAAGCGAGCTCATAGCGCTGGCAGTGTTGCCATGTTGAATTGCCAAGGCAATGGGTTAGACTAGAAACAAATCAGAGCGGGGGTTGCAGCCCCTTATTTGTAGCATTTATTTTACTGGTAGGATCTGTATTCTATTCTATCTTTAAATAAAAGCGGTCGAGTGCGTATTAACATAGAAAAAAAACTTTTTTGTCCGGTCCTTTAGCGCAAGACCAACTCACACTTGGCCGGTTTTTCGTATTTGTTGTTATTCTGTAGAATTTGCTCTATAATCACACTAACTTTGACGCTTGTATGTATTACCGTTTTTACGATAGAGCGTGAAGAAAAAACGTTGATAAAAATTAGTTTCTTGTTGAGAACCCCCCTTAATTTTAAACTTTTTGACATTTTTATTATTTGTTAACAAATCCGCCGCAATAACGCATAATCTGAGAAAATTTCAACTATCTAGCTATTACGGTTCAAAAGTTACAGCCCTAAATAGGTAGGACAGATGGACGGATGGACAACGTAGGCTCAGTAAAAGGGTCCCGTTTTCACCCTTTGGGTACGGAACCCTAAAAAGGGGGCAAAAAATTTATTAAACTCACCGGGTCATGTCTCATCATATGATTCTTAAACGTAGCATCGCTCATAAACCCCTTAAAACACAGCTCACACTTAAAGAACGATGTCTTATAATTAACTGACTCTTTCCTCGCTTGAATCTCCTCAATTTGTTCCTCCTTCGTCAACATCACAACATCTACATCTTCGTTTATTTGTTTTAAATCTACGTCTAACTCAAATTCAGTTTCAACGTCTTCCTTTATATCTTTCATTGGTTTTTTCACTTTGATTTTTGATAGTGGTTCTTCATCGCTATCGTGGTCTGAGTCGAATTTGATGTCATAGTCTTCGACCTCGATCTTGGGTTGGATGTCTTCGTGTATGGTGATGGGTTCGTTGATTGTTGTTGTTGTGTATGGGAGGGCTAGGTTGTGGGTTACGCGGTTTATGTTGCGAATGTAGTCCGTAGTTAGCTGGAATAAAAAAAATTGTTTTTCTGTTGGATTATTACATAATATGTATAGAACTGATATGACTAAACAATTGTAATGAGAGAGGAGAGTAGGATCTAAGTGTGGCTGCATTGCCGACACATATTTGAAAACATTATCCCTTGGGAATGTCTAAATCTAAATCAAGATAATTAGATAACATCATTTTAAAATTAAAATTAAATAAAATAAAAAAATTAATAAAATAAAAAATAAATAAATAAATAAATAAAAAATAATAATAAATAAAAAATAATAATAATATATTAATAAATTAAATTTTTGTTTATTTTAAAATTTGGTGTGTATTCTTATGATTTTCAAATTTGATTTCCTTGGATTAGAAGGCACCACAGTGACATAATGAAGGACAAGCCTGTAAAAAATAGGTCTTCTTCTTCTTAAGCCTACTAAAATGATGTAGTTAAGTAGAGGTGACTCGGCTATGAAAGGTCGTTCGGTGCGCAGAATACAATAAGTAGTCGAAAGCATACCCCTCACCCCGCCCATTTGTCAAGTTGTTTACCGCATACTTACCAGTTGTTGTTGAAGCAAGGCATAGTTGAGGAGGTCCTGTGAATTCCTGCACCTCTCCTGGAAGGTGACGCACTTCATCAGCAGCGAGCTGCAGAAACTGCAGATCTGCTGCGGGAGCCCGTCTGAATGCGTTATCTGAAATGAAGATTAGTAAATGAATGGAAGGGGATGGACGGTGAACCTATCTTACTTCCACCACCTTTTGCTCTTAAATTCGGGCCACAGGATACAAAATCCAGCCCAGTTAGTGAATTATTGAATAACTCAAAAAATCAAATAACTCAAACTCAATTTTTTTTTAATTTATAAATTAATGGACTCTTGCTTGTGCGTTAGCACTGCATTTCCGCCAGTGTCAAGTAGTTTATGGGAGAATCTATCCCAATCTCAGGGATTGTTTTTGGACAAGAACAAGAAGAGATTGTGGAATGCGGAGCCTCATGGCAGGCAAAAATGCAACGCGCGAAACCACGCGAGACGAGTGCTCGGGACAGTTCCTGCAACAAGACTCCTCAAAATAATTTATTCAATATAGGAGCTTGAAGCACACTTATTAAACGTAAAATATTTTTTTTTGAAGCTACCACCGCGTCGGAACGTGTTGTCGCTGTAGAGAAGATGCGGCCAGAAACTCTACAACATAACACGACTTAGTAACTATTACAATTATAAATCTAGTCTCTGGTCGCATCTTCTCTCAAAGGAACACCTTCCGACGCGGTGGTAGAGTCAAAAAGTGACGTCAAAAGGCTATCTATGTGATTAAATTTAGAAAAAAATAAAAAAAAAAAAAAAATAAATAAAAAAAAAAATGATAACATTTGAAAACGTTTTTTTTGAATTAAAAAATTTGATTTGATTTATTTATTTTATTTTATTAAATAAATAAATAACGCTCACAGGCACATACATTGTAACGATCCCAAGCAAGCAACATAGACTTTTTATTATGGAAACCATACAACAACGGCACAAACATATAACACCCATGACCGAACCGGGATTCGAACCCAGGACCCTGGTTTGGCAGTCCGGCGTGGTAACCATTACACCAACCAGGTCGTCAGTCGTAATTGATACTATACAGTTACCTAAACTATAAGCTAACGCACTTAGACCCAATAAAACCCAGCTAAATAAAGCCCACAGCTGGGCATAGGCCGTCCTTATCCACTGTCACTGTTTACTGGATCTGATTCTGACTGCTGGTCTACCCTCAGATCGTGACTATAGTCGTGAGCATATGTTTGTTTATAAATAAATAATGAAAAACAATCTTACCTGAGTTCCCGTAAGTATTTCATATGCTGAAATAAGTTGATATTCAAACATATTGTACAGTTTCGTGTCCGTGGCGAGGCAGACACGGCACGCGAGTATTTCCTCCATGATTTTAGCATTACTTTCACACAAAAATAGTCATAATTATTGAAAAACAGGAATCTAAATTGCAAACAATCACAAAAAAATCGGATTGGAATGCGATTATTTTCTTTAACTTTTGGTTTGACGTAAAAAAAAAGAGATAAGCAATTACTTTCTTTGTATAGCGTTGTTTCACTCGTCTCGCAACTTTTGTGTAATTCAAGCGCTACAAAAATGCGCTTTTGACAGACAGGCTGGCCAACATTGAGAGATAGAATAGTGTTGAGCTATCGCATTAATATTCAATTATTTTTGTAAGAAAACATTACCTTTATACACGCTTCATTGGTTTATTTCCTATCAATCTAAAAAAAAACAATTTTGTTTTGAAGCATTTTATACATTTTAATTACTTGTACTTAAACTCAATAGTAGATAAACGGCAAATTTATTTATTTACAACAACTAATAATCAACACATTAATCAAATAGCCCGCCTCGTATCGATCCAGGTGCAAAGGTGTCCATAACGCTAGCAGCGTTGCCGCGTTGTATTGCTATGGCCAACCTCTGCACCAGGAACGAACCGGAGCGGGGGTCACATTTGCGCTCCCTGAGTCGACGCCCAATTTCGGCAATGAAGGTTTAATAGATTTAGTTTAATAGGTTTAATAGTAGATAAACGCATTTTTACTGATTTAATTGATCGATTCAATTTTGAATCCAATTAATGACGTCCCAACACTATACGTTACGCAACTCCGCCATTTTGCCACAGATGATGGCGTAATGAAGATAAAATAAATTTTGGTTTGGAAAAATTGTAACATCTGTGGACATAACAAATGGAAGCAAATGGAAAAGATACTTTTTATTGCTCTTTCGACTCTCACGTCGGAATTGATTACATTATCTGTGAATGTGGAGACACTTTCCCAAGTGAAGATGCTTTGAAAGACCATTTGGAAAAATCACATAATCATGTTATTAAAAAAGAGGAGATTGAAGAACCAGAGGTAAGAAAGCTTGTTATGGTGTTAAAAACTTTATTTTAAACTTTTTACCCGACTGCGCCAGATGGAGGGTAATCTTTTTTTGACCATCTCTTTAATTTACATTACAAAGATTTTGTCAACTTTGCTTAACAACAGTAGAACCTAAACATTATTAAAACATAAAAAAAAAAACTAAGTTAAGTAATTGAGGGACTTTAATTAAATTCAGTTCAATTACTTATAAGTAGGTACTTTATTGTACACCAAAACAAAACATACATTTGAAATTTTTAATAAAGACAAAGAATTACAATTAGGTACAAAAAAGGCGGTCTTATCGCTAAAAAGCGTTTTCTTCCATACAACCTTAGAGGAACTTTACATGGTAGTATTATATAATTTTATTTTTATCACGTCACAAAACAAAAACACAAATACTTAAGTCAAAAATATACATATACGGTCTAATTGAGAAACCTCCTCCTTTTTTGAAGTTGGTTAAAAAATAAGTTTTATACCTAGCTACTTACCTACCTAAGTACAGGGTGTTAGGGTAAACAGTTGCATTACTTTAAGGGGTGATTGTACCCATGATACTGAACAACTTTCCCTAAGAAATCTACAGGAAATTCGCATAAAAATATTTCGACATTTCATACAAAAGTTCGATCAGCTGATTGCATTTAGTATGGGAAGTTAAAAATTTATTTATACGAATTTCCTATTTTGAATAAAAAAATTTGAATTTTTGAATAATAAAAATCGGCCAAGTGTGAGTCGGTCTCGCGCTTAAGGTCCCGGAGATAAAATGTTTTTTTTTTGTAAGTTAATATAAAATATTCTGTACCTACTAACATTAGTTTTCTAAGTTTTTATTATGTATACTAACAAATTTTATGGACTCCATGTCTGAAATAAACTATTTTACTATTTATTTATTAATATGTTGTGTGGTGGTGTTGTACGGAACCCTCAGTGCGTGAGTAGCCTGACTCGCAGTTGACCGGTTTTTTAAATTTATTGATGTGCCTAATCTGGTACGTTCTCCTATATGATAATAATATTTAATTTAATTCTCCCTCCGCAGCCTCCCCCTCCAACAGCCCCAGTATTGCCCAAAGTAATCGTTTACAGCGGAGACAGGAAGGTGCACTACATAGGAAGCAAGAAGTTGTACTTCTTCAACACTAAACCAGTTTCCAAGCAGAGTTATATTATCCGTGAAGCGGTGAGATCATTTATAATCACTTGATTTTAATATAGATATAAGGTATGGTGGGACTGACATGTAAGTACACAACATTTTTGTAAAAAAATTCCCTGAAAATGAGAAGAAAAAAAAACTTCATTTTTGTACTACAAATTACTCCAAAGCTCTAGACAGACGGACTGCATTTCAACTGCAATCCAACCGCAAATTGCAGTTCAAGTGCAGTTTCAGGTTGCACACCGACTGCATTCAAACTGCTTCCTAACTGCACCATACCCACCCGCCCGCACGCTCCGCCCTCCCGCGCATGGTGCAGTTAGGATGCAGTTTGAATGCAGTCGGTGTGCAGGTCACACGACTGCAATCGGACTGCGCGGTTGGTTTGCAGTTCTATTGCAGTCGTATCAACTGCATTGAAACTGCACTCGAACTGCAATTTGCGGTTGGATTGCAGTTGAAATGCAGTCCGTCTGTCTAGAGCCTAAAAAGGAGGACGTTCTATGTTCGTCAGTATGTTATTATTGTTATTTATTATGTTTTATTTTTATCTATGTTTACTGATATTTTTTTATTTAATGTACCTATTTGTAAAATTGCTATTTAATTTAATTTATTTATCTTTATTGGCTTTCTCTATTTTGCCCAAAGGGTAAGTTTGGCCATTCCAAGAGGCAATGTGGCCAGCCTCCTAGGAACTCTGCCTCAAGTGGGCGCTTTGGAGGACATCTTCTATTTGTAATTTGTGTTTTAGTTTATTATGTTTTTTTCTGTATTTTTTGTGTTTTCATAGATTCATAGATTCTTTATTGTACACAAAAACATAGTTATGAAAAAAATTACAATAAGTCGTGATTTACAAAGGCGAGCTTAACTCTAAAAGAGTTTTCTTCCAGCAAACCGTTGAGTGAGAGGAAAACTAATATGTTTGGGTAAAAATCAGTGTGCACACAAATTAAAATCTACTTACTTAATTACTTATGAGAGATAGTAAAATGAATCCTATATAAATGTCCTATATTTTTTTGTGCTTAATAAATAAATACTTTATAGTACTGTAAAATAGGGTCCTATTTAATATGCCAACGGTAAATACAGGATCCTGTTTAAGACCCCATCCGCCCACCCCATCACATCAGACAGATCAGGAGTGCGATTTTTGAATCTCATTCGCTGAGTTCCGCAGTTGAAAATGTCTAAATTACTATGGAGATACGCATCTTTCTACTGCTGATTTGACTTTCAAAAATCGCACTCCTGAAGTATGATTTTTGAAAGACAAATCAGCAGTAGAAAGATGCATATCTCCATAGTAATATTGACATTTTAAAATGCTGAGTTCAAAAAATGAGTTTCAAAAATCGCACTCCAGATCAAATATATGGATCAGTTTTTTCAAACATGATTTCGATGTTGATCCTATAGAGAAAGTTGTTCAGTTTGACGGTCTGATCATCCCCCTAGTAAACCGTCGGCATATTATTATGTCTCCATTTCTTTACTTGGGATACATTCCACAGCCGAAAGAAGAAGAGAAAGAAGCAGTAAGTTGTAATGAAGAAGTTGTGGAGGAGAATCAGCAACCGATTTACAATGTGAGTTATATTGACTCTTTGAGACCTATACCTTCTATTGCCAATTGCAAAAACATTACCCACCTTACAGCCTTGTCGCCATTTTGCGGATGTCATTTCACAGTCACTGTCATTCGACAGCCCGGTAGCACAGTCGGTAGTGAACTTGCCTGCTGTGCCGAGGGTCGCGGGTTCGAATCCAGTAAGGGACAAATATTTATATGATGAATATGAATATTTGTACCCTAGTCATGGATGTTTGTATTTATATATGTAATCTATACCGTTGTCTAGTCATCATAATACAAGTCCAGGCTAGATTCTGGTACTTTAAATGTGACTAGATAATTTGTGTGACATTGTCCAAGATATTTATTTATTTATTTGTTTATCATTTTGCGTGTGCTATTACAAGCTCATGGCGCCCTCATCACAATAATTAAGATTTCTCAATAAAGAAAGCCTAAATTAAAAAAGTGTCCAACAGATAAACTATAAAAGCCTTCAAGCTATTTTCTTAAAATACTTTTATAGGTTTTTTAAAGGTCTGAACATACAAATTTTGAAAAAAGAAAAAAAACGGCCGCTTTTGTTTTTATTCGAAATTATCTAAAAGTAGAATGTTAAGAACCTATAAAAGTATTGTATAACAACGGCTTGAAGGCTTTTGTAGTTTATCTGTTGGGCACTTTTTTAATTCAGGCTTTCTTTATTGAGAAATCTTTATTATTGTGACGAGGGCGCCACTGATCTCCGCGTCAATGAACAGGCAACCTAAAGCCTGCTTTAGGAGCTTCCTCACCCAAGTAATACACAAGCTGTTATAATAGCTGGTTAAAAGACTGTCAGCTCCTGTTCAGCTACTATACAGCTTCCTCACCCAAGTAATACACAAGCTGTTATAATAGCTGGTTAAAAGACTGTCAGCTCCTGTTCAGCTACTATACAGCTTGTGGTGACTTGGGCAATACACGTTTCATACAGTTCTATAGTAAATAAAATAAAATAAAATAAAAATAAAGTTCATTTTTAGGGTTCCGTACCCAAAGGGTGAAAACGGGACCCTATTACTAAGCCTACGTTGTCCGTCCGTCCGTCTGTCCGTCTGTCCGTCTGTCCATCCGTCCGTCCGTCTGTCCTAGCTATTTAGGGCTGTAACTTTTGAACCGTAATAGCTAGATAGTTGAAATTTTCTCAGATTATGCGTTATCACGGCGGATTTGTTAACAAATAATAAAAATGTCAAAAAGTTAAAAATTAAGGGGGTTCTCAACAAGAAACTAGTTTTTATCAACGTTTTTTCTTTACGCTCTATCGTAAAAACGGTAATACATACAAGCGTCAAACTTAGTGTGATTATAGAGCAAATTCTACAAAGTAACAACAAATACTAAAAACCGGCCAAGTGTGAGTCGGTTTCGCGCTAAAGGTCCCAAACATAAAAAGATTTTTTTCTAAGTTAATAGTGTTGTGTCCTGTAGTGGTGTGGTACGGAACCCTCGATGCGCGAGTAACCCGACTCGCACTTGACCGGTTTTATTTATTTACTTATCGTTTAACACGTTATTGTAGGTACTCACTTTGATTTTACATTTACATTTAATTTCCTAGCCGGCCTCAATAAAAAGCGAATCGGACGAACAAGATCAATATGAAGTTGAACTGGAAACGTATAAAGAAACACCAGATGAAGTTGAATCAAGCGAACAGAACATTGTGTATGATGTTATAGAACATGACGATACGACGGAGGAAGCCTCCATGGAGGTGATACTGCAGAATCAAATGGAACACGAACATAATTATAAGAAGGCCGTTAAGTTGGAAGTACAGGATTTCTATTTCTGTGAAGTGGTAAGTTTATGAGATATTTTACTGAGTTCATGAGATATTTTACTAAGTTCATCAGATATTTTACTGAGTTCATGGGATATTTTACTAAGTTCATGAGATATTTTACAGAGTTCATGAGATATTTTACTGAGTTCATGAAATATTTTACTGAGTTCATGAGATATTTTACTACGTTAAGAATTTATAATTGTAATAGTTGAATGAATGAATGAATGAAATATACTTTTATTTACACCAAACACAGATACATCATAGGAATAAAAAAACAATAATGGTACAAATAAGGCGGTCTTATCGCTAAAAAGCGATTTCTTCCAGACAACCTTAGGGTAGAGGAAATTTAAACAAAGAACAACGGGTCGGTGCTATATAAAATAAATAGTAAATATCAGAAATAAAGGAGAAACCGAAAAATAAACGCATTTCATAATAATAGACATACATATACTTACATATATAAATATATACATACATAATATATACGCATAAAATATACATGCTACAGCTATAATATATAGTAAAGGAAAGATAACACAAACACACATACAACCACCATGACTGAGAAGGAAAGCAGAATGAGAGGAAAGGAGAAGAAAAAAAATAATAATAATTATAATAAATAAAATAGTCACAGTTCTAGGAAATAAGCTTTGACCTTCGACTTGAAAACATCCAGCGAAGGAGCACGTCTAATCGACTCAGGCAACGAGTTCCAGAGTCTGACAGATTGGACTGTAAAGGAGTGGGTGTAGAAATCTGTGGAATGGACGGGCATATTGAGGGAAAGGTTTTGAGAGGAACGTAGGGGACGGCCGGTGGTAAGGGAGCTGAAGATGAAACGTTCTTTGAGGTAGTGGGGAGTCAACGGATTAAACAGGATGGAGTATAGAAGGGATAGGATGTGAGTGTCTCTTCGGACGACGGATAGGGAGCCACTTGAGTCGGTTACGGAATTCTGAAACATGGTCATACTTCCGCAACCCAAAAATAAACCGAATGGAGAGGTTTTGTAGACGCTCAAGTTTATTAAGTAGCTCCACATTTAGGTCTAGGTAACAGGAGTCAGCATAGTCAAGGATAGGGAGCAGGAGGGATTGTGCGAGCGCAATTTTAGTACTGATGGGAAGAAAATTTCGCAGTCTTTTGAGAGAACTGTATGCACCGAACATCTTCCTGCTAACCTGGGCGACTTGTGGTACCCAAGACATCGTCCTATCAAACAATATACCCAGATTCTTTACAGACTCACTAAATGGTATGCAGACACCGTCAAATATGACGGAAGGCAAGCTTTCAAAGCTGATTCTCGAGACAAACCGTGGACTACCAATGATGATAACTTGGGTTTTCACAGGATTTACCCTGAGTCCGAAGGACTTACTCCAATCTAGTACGCGAGCTAAGTCATCGTTGGTATTAAGTCGTGTTATGTTGTAGAGTTTCTGGCCGCATCTTCTCTACAGCGACAACACTTTCCGACGCGGTGGTAGCTTAAAAAAAACATTTGACGTTTAATAAGTGTGCTTCAAGCTCCTATATTGAATAAATTATTTTGACTTTGAAAGTTCATGAGATATTTTACAAAGTTCATGAGAAATTTTACTAAGTTCATGACTGGTTCAAAAAGGCAATGCGGTGCTGCCAGATGAGATTCAATCCTTTGGCGTATCAAAGCTTCAGTAAAATAATTATCTCACATAATTATTTTACTGAAGCTTTGCTACGCCAAAGGATTGAATCTCATCTGGCAGCACCGCATTGCCTTTTTGAACCAGTCATGAACTTAGTAAAATTTCTCATGAACTTTGTAAAATATCTCATGAACTTTCAAAGTCAAAATAATTTATTCAATGTTAATCCAGAACTTATCTATATGCTAAAGGAGTCAATTTTTTGTAGGCCCACCAAACGGTATAGTAATCAAACGATAGATTTGGTAAAAATGCAAACGGAATTACGAAATAAATATAAAAAATGCACCGTTTTGACTTTTTTGCTAAGATTCTTTTTCCGGTTAAAACGGCACATGTAAAGCAATGCGTGTATAGGAACGTCTTAGATGTTAACACGTAAATAAAAATAAAAAACCCAACATATTTTACCAAGACATGATGTGCGCCAACGGCGATTACGCGACACTCCGTAAACAAATCGACATGATTTCCATAACTATACGTCAACTAATACGCTAACATTTTTTTGTTAGCCTTTATCCCATAGTAAAACTGAGGATGTTCTTTCATCCTTCTATCTATCTACAGCGTGTAACAAAAGAGGATAATCATATTGAATGGGGTGGTTTAGCCATCGAACTAAACAACTTTTACTACGGGACCATCTAATCACGAAAACAGAAATATAAATACTGAATACTGAATACAGAAAGAGTTTTCTTACTATCGAACATGTCAATAGCTAATCAATCTAAATGTATGCAACTAGTATGCAACAGCTAATTTTATAGAAATAGAAATAATATTTATTGTGCATAAGTTTAGGTTAGCCGGTCTTACTGCTAATTTTATTAGTTCACTAAACTTTACTTTTTCAAGTGTATACACAAACTATACGATTTCAATGTTGTTTTCATAGTGAAAGTTGTTTAGTTTGGTTTTCTGAGCACTCCCTTACGTATGTAAGTACCAAGTACCTAACGCATTTAATTTCACACCAGTGTACCAGTTATTTGCCTGTTATACCATTAACAGTCTACAAGTGTGTTTAAGTTTAAACCCTGTAAATTTTATCTCTTCGCTACGATGACAGATACTAGTATAATCTAAAACTAATTGAAAGCAACATTGCAGTGTGGCAAATCGTTCTCAAGTGAGAGCTTAGTCAAAAAGCACCTGAACCGAGTGCATCTACAGCGGTTTGAGAGAAAGTTGCCCGGCGAGAAGCTCAAGAAGGTAGTCTGCGAGTTATGCGGCAAGAAATATGCGGTAAGTTGGTTCACAAGTGAGAAGTGTGTGAATCTGAACCGAGTGCATCTGAACCGGTTTTAGAGGAGGCCGGGGAGAAGCCCAAGAAGGTGGTCTGCGAGTTATGCGGCACTAAATATGCGGTAAGTTGGTTCACAAGTGAGAAGTGTGTGAATCTGAACCGAGTGCATCTGAACCGGTTTTAGAGGAGGCCGGGGAGAAGCCCAAGAAGGTGGTCTGCGAGTTATGCGGCACTAAATATGCGGTAAGTTGGTTCACAAGTGAGAAGTGTGTGAATCTGAACCGAGTGCATCTGAACCGGCTTAGAGGAGGCCGGCGGGAAGCCCAAGAAGGTGGTCTGCGAGTTATGCGGCAAGAAATATGCGGTAAGTTGGTTCACAAGTGAGAAGTGTGTGAATCTGAACCGAGTGCATCTGAACCGGCTTAGAGGAGGCCGGCGGGAAGCCCAAGAAGGTGGTCTGCGAGTTATGCGGCAAGAAATATGCGGTAAGTTGGTTCACAAGTGAGAAGTGCGTGAATCTGAACCGAGTGCATCTGAACCGGCTTAGAGGAGGCCGGCGGGAAGCCCAAGAAGGTGGTCTGCGAGTTATGCGGCAAGAAATATGCGGTAAGTTGGTTCACAAGTGAGAAGTGTGTGAATCTGAACCGAGTGCATCTGAACCGGTTTGAGAGAAAGACGCCTGGAGAGAAGTCCAAAAAGGTAGTCTGCGAGTTATGCGGTAAGTTGGTTCACATGTGAGAAGTGTCTGAACCGAGTGCATCTGAACCGGTTTGAGAGAAAGACGCCTGGAGAGAAGTCCAAAAAGGTAGTCTGCGAGTTATGCGGTAAGTTGGTTCACATGTGAGAAGTGTCTGAACCGAGTGCATCTGAACCGGTTTGAGAGAAAGACGCCTGGAGAGAAGTCCAAAAAGGTAGTCTGCGAGTTATGCGGTAAGTTGGTTCACATGTGAGAAGTGTCTGAACCGAGTGCATCTGAACCGGTTTGAGAGAAAGACGCCTGGAGAGAAGTCCAAAAAGGTAGTCTGTGAGTTTTGCGGTAAGTTGGTTCACAAGTGAGAAGTGTCTGAACCGAGTGCATCTGAACCGGTTTGAGAGGAAGACGCCTGGAGAGAAGCCCGGGAAGGTAGTCTGCGAGTTATAATATATCTGCCCACCATTTTACACAAATATTTGTCTAATCATATTTGTAAAATTTAATTTACACTCGCAACTCGTTATATTCCTCGCAAGTGTGTTGAAAATCGTCGCATGAAACGCATGAGCGTTGATCATTATAGTCAAGCCTGGATTGTAAGCTCGGGCCGAAGGCGAGAGCGGTAAATAGCCGAGACATTATGATACATGTGACCGACTTAGCACACTTGTGTAAATTAATTTCTGGAAGAGCTCTGTGTGTAAATTAATGTTGTATTTGTACATTACAGTCGCACGCAGCACTCCGATACCACCAGCGTGTCCACACGGGCGAGAAGCCTTACAAGTGTACATACTGTGCTAAAGGGTTCACCATGCCATTGTTTTTACAGGTAATTCACGACTTGACTTTGACTGAAAACTACAAATTGAAATATGAAATAGATTTATTGTCACAGCAAAAAAAAATTTACAACATCATTTCATCTAAACCTATTAAATGAAATATAACATTCAACATTTAATTATTTAATCATTTAATTATTTATCCGATTTTTTTAATTAACTTTATACAGAAAGGCATATCCTCATTAAGTTTTCGTGCGGAAAAAAGTGAAGTTTAGGTAAATATGCATCCGATTGTCCGATCTCTAGTTACCATATACCAAATGTAATGTTACCATAGACCAAAAAAAATGTTCCTTACTTTTAAAATTTTTGCTTACGTAATGTAATATTCGAACAATGTGCCCCGCCCACTGCCTCTTTAGTTTAGCAATTCTTTGGGCTATGTCAGCTACTCTTGTTCTTCTGCGGATCTCTTCATTTCTGACTGGGGCCGAAAAGTTCTCGAGTGGCGACCACGTACCGGAAAGCGCAGCGTGGGTAGGCCCCTCACACGGTGGACCCAAGACCTGGTGAAGGCGGCGGGAACACGTTGGATGAGAGCAGCGCAAGACCGGTCGTTATGGCGATCCTTGGGGTTGGCCTGTGTCCAGCAGTGGACGTCCATCGGCTGAGATGATGATGAATGTAAAATTCAGAAAATTATATTCAATTATGTAAAACTCGGGGTGACGCGGGATTCACATAATAGACAACATTTCAGTTGCATTTTAAGAAAGGTACCAAAATTAGAAATCGGTTTGGAGATTATCTCATAAGCTTATTATCCTTGATGTCAGTACATTCAAATTTTGTTTTGTTTGTGTGTATATCTAATCTAAACTATTATAAAACTGTAACAGAAGTGTGTATGTACATTAAAAGACACATACACAAAAACAGATATTTACAAAAAAAAGATTACAATATGGTATTTAGCAGTCCCTGAATCCATATCTAAATTTTTTTTATTTTGTCTGTCTGTTTGTTTGTTTGTTTGATCGAGCATCACGCACAAACTACTGAACCGATTTTGATGAAACTTTTTTTGTTTGATAGCTTATGATCTGAACAAAACACCCTAGTAATACTTAAGGGGGTGCTTCAGACCATCAATCTGAACAACTTTCACTATGGAGCCAACGTCGAGAAAAAATAAAAAAAAATCCGCTCTTGCATACAAAACTGCAAAACGTCTCGACTCAAATGTATGGGATAGCGGATTTTTTTGATTTTTTCTCGACATTGGCTCCATAGTGAAAGTTGTTCAGATTGATGGTCTGAAGCACCCCCTTAAGTATTACTAGGGTGTTTTGTTACACCCTGTATAATGTATGCGGATGAAGTCGCGGGTAAATGCTCGCAAAATAAAATAAATGTAATGTCCCAGATTCACACACGCATCCACACGGGCGAGCGTCCTTACGAGTGTCAAACGTGCCCCAAGGCGTTCAGCAACAAAGCTGCCTTATTGCGACACGATAGGGTAAGTTTTGACACGATAGGGTAAGTTTTACTTCGATCTCAGATCTAGTCTATGCGTCCGTACGAGTGTCAACAGTGCCCCAAGGCATTTAGCAACAAAGCTGCCTTATTGCGACACGATTGGGTAAGTTTTGACACGATAGGTTAAGTGCTACTTCGATCTCAGGTCTAGTCTATGCGTCCGTACGAGTGTCAACAGTGCCCCAAGGCATTTAGCAACAAAGCTGCCTTATTTATTTATTTATTTAACAAATGTACTACATTGCATTACAGTTAAAACCTTTTCACAATGTAACTTATAGGTAGGTACTTAAAAGAAAACATAAATTAACAAAGACAGGCAAAAACAACACACAGACAGACTGTTCATTGGCCCGTTATAGAGCTAGCTCTTGTTACACTCTCACAAAACCTCATACACTCTCGGAGTAGGTCAGACAACCTGTCAGCGAACAGATCGCAGTGCGGCGACGACTCGACACGATTGCGACACGATTGGGTAAGTTTTGACACGATAGGTTAAGTGCTACTTCGATCTCAGGTCTAGTCTATGCGTCCTTAGGAGTGTCAACAGAGCCCCAAGGCGTTCAGTAACAAAGCTGCCTTATTGCGTCACGATAGGGTAAGTTTTGACACGATAGGTTAAGTGCTACTTCGATCTCAGGTCTAGTCTATGCGTCCGTACGAGTGTCAACAGTGCCCCAAAGCGTTCAGTAACAAAGCTGCCTTATTTCGTCACGATAGGGTAATATTTTTTTGGTAACTTATGTGCGATATTTCATACTAACATTAAATTCGATACATATGGAGGAGCTGATTTTTTTGAGCTCTCATAGTTAGTCCCATAGTTGGGTACTTTCACCACTTTTAATTTTCGGAAGCGGTTCCGTTACGCCGTTAAAGGCTGTTGATGATTTTTAAAACCCAGGTATTTCTCTTCAGGTGCACACAGGCGTAAAGCCGTACGGCTGTCCATACTGCACCAAGGCGTTCACTCAGTCCAACTCCATGAAACTGCACGTGCAGACCGTACACCTCAAGATGCCCGCGCCCTACAAGAGCAAGGCGAGGCGCATGAAGGCGCTGCTGAGGGCTGGCACGGTGAGACTCACATACAAACAATATTAGTTTAACCAACTCCATGAAGCTGCACGTGCAGACCGTACACCTCAAGATGCCCGCGCCCTACAAGAGCAAGGCGAGGCGCATGAAGGCGCTGCTGAGGGCTGGCACGGTGAGACTCACATACAAACAATATTAGTTTAACCAACTCCATGAAGCTGCACGTGCAGACCGTACACCTCAAGATGCCCGCGCCCTACAAGAGCAAGGCGAGGCGCATGAAGGCGCTGCTGAGGGCTGGCACGGTGAGACTCACATACAAACAATTTATTTAATTTCATTATTCTTCCTTGCAAGTGTTTTAAAAACGTCATATGGAACAGAATAGAATAGAACTTCATCGTCTTAAAAACATTACATACACACATATGCAGGGTGAAATTGATATCATTAGCATCCTTTTAAGAGCCATCAAACTGAACAACTTTTACTATGGGAGCAAACAGCAAAGAGATCGGAGCAACAAAAAAATCAGCTGTTGCATACATTTGAGTCGAGTAAGCACTGCAGTTTAGTTTGGAACTGCTGATTTTTTTGTTGCTGATCTCTTTGCTCCCATAGTAAAAGTTGTTCAGTTTGTTGGGTAGACTCGTAGTTTAAAAGGATGCTAATGATATCAATTTCACCCTGTATCAGCTCACGCCATTATCCCAAGGTGGTAGGCAGAGACCACGGACCTCCACACGCTAGATCTCTGACACACCTTTTTAGCCTCATTGACATTCATACATCTTTTCATGCATTTCCGTCTATTCAGGGTGCTACTTACATTACAAAAACAATATATTGCACCGTTAGTACTTACAAATACATAAAAACACAAAAAAAAATACATATTCTAGACAAAATGGTCTGTGACACCAGAAATGCTTGAGCGTTGGTCGTTACGGTCTCGGCTCATTATCAGCCCTCGCCTGCGGCTCGTGCTAAAGTCTAGCCTCGACTATAATGACCAATTTAGCTCACTAGTAAGTTCAACATAATGTAATATTATTTATGTAAAACAAAACACTGCTTAAACCATCTGCAACAGATGTAAAGGCCTATGATGATGATGATGATGATGATGATGATGGTGATGATGATGATGATGATGATGATGATGATGATGATGATGATGATGATGATGATGATGAATATTATTTAAATTTATTTCTTTCATTCATTCCATCTTGAAACTTAAATTGCTAAATGTGAGCACATGAGAACATCTATATTCTTAAACAGAACGTTGGTAATTGTAGCAATGATTCCGAACCAGGGTTCGAAATTGTCAAGATAATTATTTTCTTTGATAATTATCATGATAATTATAAGATAACGAGCTTTTACCCGCGACTTCGTCCGCATAAATTATATACCAGATTTTAAGTCAGATGATAAGCTATCAAACAAAAAAGTTTCATCAAAATCGGTTCAGTAGTTTTTGCGTGATACTCGAACAAACAAACACCCAAACAAACAAACAAACAAACGAACAAACAAACAAACAAACAGACAGACAAAAAATCCAAAAATTGGTGTTTTGGAATCAGGGACATCTAAAAATCATATCGCAATCTTTTTTTTGTAAATATCTTCAATGTACAGACACACTTCTGTTACAGTTTTATAAATAATAAAAATAAATAAAATAAATCATTTTTATTTCAGGTAAAAACACCCATAGTACACTTTAAATATACAAGTATATTAAAGTAAGATTAAAAATTAAAATTAGGATTATTATTATGTCAAACAACTACATAGGAGCTATGTCATTACATTACATCATTACATTACATTACATTTACCACTGAGCAGAACCTTTTATAGAGTCATCGTCATATAGTGCTTCGATACCGAGTAAATGGTGCCAAACACTTCCTTTACAATCAGATTAGTACTATTCGTGAGTCTCTTATGAAACGAGGTCTTATGTCTCCTCATAACGGCAAAGAAGTCGTCAACCCTGCTCTCAGCAAACATGCCAGACGCACTACATCGCCAGGGCAGGTTGAGCATGGCCCGGAACGCGTTATTGTACTGTACACGAAGAGAGCTGTACGCTCTCTTCGTGTACCCGTACCACAGTTGGCTGGTGTAGAACGCCTGACAGTAGGCCTTAAACAGGGTCACTTTGACTTGCCGGGAACAGTGGCTGAATCTTCTAGCCAGCATGTTACTTCTACGAGCGATACCTATTTATAATAGTTTAGATTATCGGATTGTGGTACGGAACCCTCGGTGCGCGAGTAGCCCGACTCGCACTTGACCGCTTTTATTTAAAGTCCACGCAGACGGAGTCGCGTGCAACAGGTAGTAAATAATAAATGCATTTATTTATTGTTATAGGTAATCAAAGTTGTATCAAAACCTGAGGAAGAAAGAAGGGGATTAAAGCTGGAGCCTGCAAATCGGGTAAATGATCAACTTACTAGAATTAAGTATTATGATTTTCGTAATAGTGTTTACTCAAATTATAATATTACTGAAACTAGTCCGTAATATGTCTAGTAAAATAATAAAATTACAGAAACTAGTCCGTAATATGTCTAGTAAAATAATAAAATTACAGAAACTAGTCCGTAATATGTCTAGTAAAATAATAAAATTACAGAAACTAGTCCGTAATATGTCTAGTAAAATAATAAAATTACAGAAACTAGTCCGTAATATGTCTAGTAAAATCATAACATTATTGAAATTAGTCCGCAATATTTCTAGTAAAATTAAAATTATTTAAACTAGTCCGTAATATGCCTGGTAAAATAATAACATTAGCGAAATTCGCAGTATGTCTAGTAAAATTATAACATTACTGAAACAAGTCCGTAATATGTCTCGTAAAATTATAATTTATAACATTACTGAAACAAGTCCGTAATATACAGGGTGTATTATTATTATTTGTGGTTTTGGGCCTTGACAGGCTTGCTAAGCCTGTGCCACGTAGACCATCGCTGGTCCTTTGTGATCGCCCTTTTTATAGTTCCTTACCAATCCCCACTGCGGCCAGAAATCGCAGTAAATTCTTGATCGGGATAGTTTGTATCTCATCTGGTGTCAGCACCTGCCTACCCAGATGAGTGCTGCGTTTGTACATCAGGGGGCCACAATCACATAGGAGGTGCAGAGGAGTTTCCATCTCCTCCTTGCAAAATCTGCAGCCGGTCGTGTCACTTAAATTCAGTGTGTGCATGTGCTTATTTAATTTGCAGTGGCCTCTGAGTGACCTTGCTATTGTACAAATTTGGTCCTTGCTGAGGGCAAGGAGACCGTTCGCAAGTTTGCGATTGTAGCCTTTGATAAGTGCTTTGGAGTGGCCCATGCCTGGGGTGTTACACCAAAGCTTTATTGCCTCACCAAAGCTGGCCCTATTCAAAGAATCTCGCGTTAGACTATTGGAGATTCCGAGAAAGGGTTCGGGGCCTTTGAAGTGGTTTTCAGTGCCTCTTCTGGCCAACTCGTCCGCCCTCTCGTTCCCTACAGGGTGTAACAAAACACCCTAGTAATACTTAAGGGGGTGCTTCAGACCATCAAACTGAACAACTTTCACTATGGGGCCAACATCGAGAAAAAATAAAAAAAATCTGTTGTCCCATACAAAACTGCAGTACTGACTCGACTAAAATGTATGGAACAGCAGATTTTTTTTATTTTTTCTCCACGTCGGCTCCATAGTGAAAGTTGTTCAGTTTGATGGTCTGAAGAACCCCCTTAAGTATTACTAGGGTGTTTTGTTACACCCTGTATGTGCACATCGTTTTGTTGAAATAAATTGCAATTAATTGACATCTGTCACTTTCTTAGTAATCCGAATACACGAAACCAAGTCTACAGAATGAAATTATCATTAGCATCCTTTTAA
This sequence comes from Agonopterix subpropinquella, assembly GCA_922987775.1. NCBI lineage: Eukaryota > Metazoa > Arthropoda > Insecta > Lepidoptera > Depressariidae > Agonopterix > Agonopterix subpropinquella. The sequence goes on along the minus strand of OV277718.1, from coordinate 12,333,173 downwards.
ACTAAGAGTCTACCCATCAAACTGAACAACTTTTACTATGGGAGCAAACCAATCGGAGCAACAACAAAAATCTGCTGTTACATACATTTGAGTCGAGTAGGCATTATAAATAAATAAATATATAAATAAATAAATATATAAATAAATAAATATATAAATAAATAAATATCTTGGACAATGTCACACAAATTATCTAGTCACATTTAAAGTACCAGAATCTAGCCTGGACTTGTATTATGATGACTAGACAACGATATAGATTACATATATAAATACAAACATCCATGACTCGGGTACAAATATTCATATTCATCATACAAATATTTGTCCCTTACGGGATTCGAACCCGCGACCCTCGGCACAGCAGGCAGGTTCACTACCGACTGTGCTACCGGGCTGTCATTGCAGTTTAGTATAGGACAGTTGATTTTTTAGTTGCTCCGATCGGTTTACTCCCATAGTAAAAGTTGTTCAGTTAGATTCTTAGTTTAAAAGGATGCAAATGATATCAATTTCACCCTGTATAATTAATATTGTTCCTTTTTAAAGTACATCCGGCGTTTAATGCCTGAGCGAATTGTCAGGATGATAGAAAGACAACTCAAAAGACATTGCCCAATCCCGTTTCCCATACAAAACTGATAAATTTGAATTTTATAAAAAATCCCACTGCAGAAAAGGATAATTTCCGTTTAATTGGGAAGCACGATATTCCTCCTATCCTGTGTATAATTTCAGCTATCATACGATTTGTATTTGTTCTTTAATCATACACATTCGCCAGCTGCGAAACGACCCGAAACGAATACACTATGTCACGTCGGCAATGTCTTTTGTCCTTTTAAAAGGTCGGTCGGTCGACGTTTTGGTTTAAACGTGTTGTTTGATCATCAGGTCCTCCTCTATAAGAAGCAAGAAGAGCAGGAGCTGTCTGGCGCTGAACTGGAGTACCAGGATGTAGAGGATTCCAGGGTTATCTACGAGGAAGTTTATGAGGACGTCTGACAACCCTACACCATTATCAGCTCAATTTAGTAGTTTTTTTTCACTTATACTTAAGGGCAGGTTATCCCAGTGCAAGCGTCTCTTTCTTGGCAGTTCACTGCTGGACTGGACATATTATGAATTAAAATTAAAGATTGAAAAAATCGGCGAGCGGGATTCGAACCCACGACCTGCCTATCCGGGGCGTGCTAACATGGCAAACCTACATGTAAAATCAAGAAATTCGATATTATGAATTTTCTGTGGTAGGAATATAATTATTTAAAAAATATAGTGTATAATATGTACGTACATTTTTTATTTTATGCCAATATTATCCTTATCAACTAATAGTCAATTCAGATGAAAAATACTCGAGCACTTTTTAGTAATTAAATATCACTCAAGGCCTCATAAGAAGGCTGAAGTCACCCAAAGGGCAATGGAGAGGGCTATGCTCGAAGTTTCCCTGCGAGATCGAATCAGAATTGAGGAGATCCGCAGAAGAACCAGAGTAACTGACATAGCCCAAAGAATTGCTAAACTAAAGTGGCAGTGGGCGGGGCACATTGCTCGCAGAACCGATGGCCGGTGGGGCCGAAAAGTTCTCGAGTGGCGACTGCGTACCGGAAAGCGCAGCGTGGGTAGGCCCCTCACACGGTGGACCGACGACCTGGTGAAGGCGACGGGAACACGTTGGATAAGGGCAGCGCAGGACCGGTCGTTGTGGCGATCCTTGGGGGAGATCTATGTCCAGCAGTGGACGTCTATCGGCTGAGATGATAATGATGATGTGATGAGTATCGAAAATATCGATATTGTTACTATTTTTCGAGATTACGTTAGTATCTATTCGATACTATCCATTACAGACAACTAGTACCATAACAGTCGTGATCGAACTGCCTCCGTGGTCTAATGGTTAAGAGCATTGGGCTCTCGATACGGAGGTCTTGGGTTCGATTTCCATCGGGTGATTGATACCTAGTGATATGTCACTTTGCGTTTTTCCCCAGTTGGTCAGGACATTGCAGGCTGAATCACCTGATTGTCTGAAAAGAAAGATGATGTCTGAAATAATGATAATTCCGTGCTTCGGATGGCACGTTAAGCCGTTGGTCCCGGCTACTATCTCTGGTGGTAGTAGTCGTTACATAAAAACCACGTCAGAGGTCGTAAGGCGGTCTGAAAAAACTCTGACACTAGGGCTCTGCCCACACGATAAGAAAGAAAGTGATCGAAGATTTCTAGTTAAAAATAAAACACAATAAATAGTTTTTGTAATAAACTTACATGTTTATTTTGCTACTTACAGGAATCTGGTTTTTTTTCACGAAAAAAAAAAGAAGTTTCAGGCAAATTTCTACAGCCCATCCAATTTTTACAATTCCATCCAAACTATAATAATAAATACTTTTTTTTAATAAATATTTCCTAGAAAAATTACAGCTACTCTTCAGAAAGATTTATGGCCGAGTTTCTTTGTAAAATACAGTTTTTTAAATTACATACTTTAGATAACACCAATGAAATCGAATTTCCAAAAACGGGACTACAAAATATTATAAAAAAAAAACGTTTCAAAATTTTTTGTATCTATCGGCAGTGTATTTATTATCATGTTATTGAAAAAAACATTTTCGCGTATACTTAAAATTAAATAGCTAATGATGTGTTTCAAATATTGCTTTTGACTTTAAAATTAATATTGCACTTATAATTACATTTTTTCATCAATAAAAAATTCTACTCAACAAAAAAACATAAAAATACAATATTTTCAAAGATAAAAATACATTTTTTTTTAATATTAAAATTCTAAATAGCATTATCACTAACACGGTTTTATTGCTTAAAGATTAAATATAACTACAATATTAATAATAAATTCTTTTAATATGGATGTGATACATATTTTTTAATAATAAAAGGAATGTACTTAGCTAAACATAAAGAAAAGATCGCATTACGCACAAAAAATGATGGAAAATGCGAAAAACTCTGGTTCCAAATTATGTGAAAAAATCTGTCAAGTTGGGTCAGTTTTTAATTTCGTATAATACAATTATTGATCTTAAATTACAAAAAATACTGAAAAAAATATTCAAAAGGGGATAGGCGGCAGCCCTCATAAATATAATACATATTTAAAAAACATATATTTTTAAAATTGTCACATAATTTGTAACTAGAGTTATCGAGTTAAACAAAATTCAATAAGTCTTATTTTCAGATGTTTTTCAATTAATTAAGTTGTAAAAAAATGTTAAGCTAGTTTTACACACGATATCCAATGAGTCCTAAATATTACGATATTGTAGACCAAATAAGGGTCTGAGTCTTTATTTTCTACAACACTGTCATAACTTGAAAAGTGTAAAAAACCAAAAGTTGATGAAACACTGACATAACTTGAAAAGTTGAAAAATATAAAGTTGAAAAACTTATTGAGAAAATTGAGCTGTATCTTCCTGTTAAAATGATATTTTTGTTGTGCATCGAAGTCGGTAGATTTTTTGAAAAAATAGGATAGAAAAAGATTTTTTTTTATTTACCTACCCTTTCTTATTCCCGAAATTGCCCCCCAATATGAAAATTTAGCTTTTTTGTTACTTAATTTATGATATTGGACCAGCAATTGCTATATCTGTGCCGAGTTTCAGCTTCCTATGTCTTACGGTCTCTAAGAAAAATGCCTGTGACAGACGGACAGACACCGAGCTGATTCCATAAGTGTTCCGTTTTGCCAATTTTGGTACGGAACACTAAAAGAATCCTAATCTGAACAAGATACAGGTCAGCTAGTCCAAACATTTTCTGTCTAGTAGGTTTACAGTTTTGTATGGAACAACAATATTTTCAGCGATTACGATCTTAGTCTCGTGGATAAAGTTTGTTAATTATCAAACTAAACAACATAATCCATGAGACTAAGATTTTCTTGACGGTTTCAGATCTAGAGTGCGATTTTTGAAACTCATTCTTTGAACTCAGCAGTTGAAAATGTCAATATTCATGTCAAAAATCATACTCTAGACCCCCTAGCATGATTTCTCTACTTGCGCGCGACTCGGCTTTTTTCCATACTACAAGTCGCGACAAGCGCGGCTTTCGCTCTCCAAAAAGCGCGGGAACCGGTTATTTTGTATGCAGCGAAGGCGCGTCGCGCGCGTGTAGAGACATCATACTAGACATGCAGGAGTGCGATTTTTGAACGTCAAATCAGCAGTAGAAAGAAGCATATCTCCATACATTTTCAACTGCTGAGTATGAGATTAAAAAATCGCGCTCCTGTACCTATATGGAGAAAAATTTAGATTTTAGGCTGTCTTGGAAAGTTCTAATTTCAAGTTATGACAATGTTGTGGTGGAGATGCGTTATTAATATGTTCAAAACTACAGGGTGAATTTGATATTATTAGCATCCTTTTAAACTAAGAGTTCTACCCATCAAACTGAACAACTTTCACTATGGGAGCAAACCGATCGGAGCAACAAAAAAATCTGCTGTTCCATACTAAACTGCAATGCGTACGCGACACAAATGTATGCAACAGCAGATTTTATTTTGCTCCGATTGGCTTGCTCTCATCGTAAAATTTGTTCTGTTTGATGCGTAGACTCTTAGTTTAAAAGGATGCTAATGATATCAATTTCACCCTGTATATTAAGAGATATTATAAATAACATTTTCACTGGCAGTGCCCAAACTGTGTCAAATGTGACACAGCCCGTCACCACAGATTATTTAATAGTCCGTCACTAAGTAGGTACATAAAGATGCAGACCCTTAATTTATAAAAAATGATGAAGGTAATTGTCCAATTTATTGATTTTTACCCAAAGACATATATAATACTAGCGTAAGGACATGGCCTATGAGCTTGACTATTGTCCCCAGTTCGTTGGCTCTAAAATGCAAGGAAAAATGTCAGTTTAGAGCACTCGAAAATATATGACACGATATAGTTCGTATACTCGTACGAGTTATGACAGATGGCGCAAATTTTTGTTTCTATGAAGAAGGTTTTTGTAAAATATTCTGACGGGCCTATCCTTACGCTAGTAATATATAAATCTATGTTTTTACCACAATTTTTATTTTATAAATCATTCATTTATTCATTGTCTTCGATTTCGTTCGCAAGGATTTCGGAAAACTTGAACACTTCTTTGCACCCCTTCAGAAGTGCGATTTTTGAAAATCATACGAGCGACTTGGCAGTAGAAAATGTCAAAATTACTATGGAGATTATGCATCTTTCTACTGCCAAGTCGCTCATATGATTCTCAAAAATCGCGCTTCTGGGGCCGATTTTCGAAAAAAATACTTTCTTAACACGTTGAACGCCGTCGGGTCACAATAACAATAGATTTTTCATTGTTTGTCGGTCCTTTGGCAGTCAAAGACTTAAGAGGGCTATCGGAGTCCAGTGGCGCCCTCATCACATTTATAAAGATTTCTCAATAAAGAAAGCCTAAATTAAAAAAGTGCCCGATTGACAAACTACAAAAGCCTTCAAGCCATTGTTATACAATACTTTTATAGGTTCTAAACATTCCACTTTTATACAGTTTCGAATAAAAACAAAAGCCGCCGTTTTATTTCTTTTTTCAAAATTTGTATGTTTCGACCTTTAAAAAACCTATAAAAGTATTCTATGAAAATAGCTTGAAGGCTTTCGTAGTTTGTCAATTGAGCACTTTTTAAATTTAGGCTTTCTTTATTGAGAAATCTTTATTAATGTGATGAGGGCGCCACTGGACTCCGACAGCCCTCTTAATACTTGTTTTTTGGAAATGTTGTTTAATTGTTTAGAAATAAAAAAAATACGATTGAGGGCAGCACAATAGGCTCGGTAGGCTCTTAAGAGACGTGGCGCCATCTACTGGAATTTACTTAGAATGTTATTTAAATTGGACAATACCCTTCCCAAATAACTAGTTTTAATCTGGGGTTTTACGAATTTAAATTTAATTAGTTAACTATTTACATCCATACATTCTAGATAAGCAATTCCGCAATAGTCTAAGGCGTAATAAAAAAAAGAAAAAAAAAAAGAAATAAAAAAAAAATATTTCAAAAGCGCGGTATCTATGTCACAACACTTTGCTTACTTAAAATAATAAATTTTTGGTGTCATTTATAAAATCGTTTAACGATATTCTTCTTTAAAAATAAAATTTTGAATTTTATGAGCGTGTTAGTAATTTTTTTTAACTTGACTAAGCGATAGGTGTTAATACAATAATAGTAAAAACATTAAAAATTGTAAATAATAATTGTAATTTTCTGATAAACTACCTATTGTAATGCTTGTGTATGGGACCTTGTTTCATTCAATAAACGATTTTTATTTTTTTTACACAAAAAAATACGTGTGGCGTTGTCGCCGCACCTCACTCGCTAGATTCTCTTTCACCTGCCCGTGCTCCTCCTACCCGCATGTGGCGCATGACATTTGTTTACCACGTCACCTATAAGTACGTAGTACATAATAGCAAAATATCAAAAATGTGCTGTAAATAAAACACTCATGTGACGCTTTTTAAGTTCTGCTAGGCTTCTACAAGCACCGCGCCATCTATCGTGTGCCACCACTAACTATTTCAAATAAATAAAAGTTTTAGATGAGTGAGTGACAAAATGAGTCATATTGGCCTCGATTCGGAGTGTACCACGACTAAACTAAACTAAATGTATTCCTGTCACTTTCTAAAATAAGATTAAGAAAAGAGACAGAAAACCAACAGCTGACTTTAGTGCTGTCAAAGTGACGTTAAACGCCCAAAAACGACTTAAAAAAGATGGCGTACATTATGATGGCATCTTATTTTGCGCATTTAACGTCACTTTGACAGCACTAAAGTCAGCTGTTGGTTTTCTGTCTCTTTTCTTAATCTTATTTTAGAAAGTGACAGGAATACATTTAGTTTAGTTTAGTCGCGGTACACTCCGAATCGAGGCCATTGGCTTGTTAATACGAAAACGAGTTCGCACATTCATCAATAAAGAAATCTACCAACACGCCCCAATAAAACAGAAAAATAGGAATGATAAAACATCAATTACAAAAATCGAAAGTTGCCGCCATTGAAGCGGGCCAATCAGGCGCGCGCCAGGAGGTTATATAAGGCGAGAGCGACGCAGTGCAAGCTCAGTCGATGCGTGACCGCGCTCGCGAACATAGGGGTCAGCTCGTCCGCGTGCGCCGAGTGCGCGCCGCCCAGCGTGTGGAATTGGAAGATGTCGCTGACCTGGAAAAGAGATTTAAGTTTAAAGAAAAAAAAACGGAGAATTGACTATCTAGTGAATACAGTAGAAACTATTCTGAGGTCAAATGAAGAGCTAGAAAATACACTTGAGAGAGCTTAATATAATACCGCTCGTGAGCTAAATAGTCAAAGAGCTACATAATAGCGCTCGTGAGCTAAATAATATACCTATCTGTGCAAGAGCTAAATAATATTATAGCTCGAGAGCTATTTATTATACCTAATATAGCCCAAGAGCTAAATAAAATAGCTCGTGATCTTTATAGTACAGCCCCATAGCTAAATAATATAGGGTGATAGAGGTGAGGGCTATATACCTAATAGGGCACAATAGCCAAATAAGTTAAATGAGCTCGAGAGCTTTATTATACAGCTCCAGAGCTTTATTATACAGCTCCAGAGCTAAATAATATAGCTCCGGAGCTTTATAATACAGCTCATTGCTTTATAATACAGCTCCATAGCTAAATAATATAGCTCGAGAGCTATATTACACAGCGTAAGAGCTAAATACATAGCTTCAGTTCATGCGTAACTCTGTGGGTCAGAGAGCCTGCAGCGGTGCTGGAATGACGTCAATAGAGACATAACAAACCTCGTTCCACCCGTATCTGTTCTTGGCCTGTACTATAGCCTCGTACATAGCTTCAGGTTCCAAGCCCTTCAGTTCATGCGTGACCCTGTGGGTCAGGGATCCTGCAGCGTTGCTGGGTGGGAAGACGTCGTTGTTAGAGACGGAAGACAAACCTCGTTCCACCCGTATCTGTTCTTGGCCTGTACTATAGCCTCGTACATAGCTCCAGGTTCGAAGCCCTTCAGTTCATGCGTGACCCTGTGGGTTCGAGACCCTGCAGCGGTGCTGGAATGACGTTGTTAGAGACAGATGACAAACCTCGTTCCACCCGTATCTGTTCTTGGCCTGTACTATAGCCTCGTACATAGCTCCGGGTTCCATGCCCTTCAGTTCATGCGTGACCCTGTGGGTCAGAGAGCCTGCAGCGGTGCTGCTATGACGTCATTAATAGAGACAGATGACAAACCTCGTTCCACCCGTATCTGTTCTTGGCCTGTACTATAGCCTCGTACATAGCTCCAGGTTCGAAGCCCTTCAGTTCATGCGTGACCCTGTGGGTTCGAGACCCTGCAGCGGTGCTGGAATGACGTTGTTAGAGACAGATGACAAACCTCGTTCCACCCGTATCTGTTCTTGGCCTGTACTATAGCCTCGTACATAGCTCCAGGTTCGAAGCCCTTCAGTTCATGCGTGACCCTGTGGGTCAGAGAGCCTGCAGCGGTGCTGGAATGACGTCGTTGTTAGAGACAGATAGATAACAAACCTCATTCCACCCGTATCTGTTCTTGGCCTGTACTATAGCCTCGTACATAGCTCCGGGTTCCATGCCCTTCAGTTCATGCGTGACCCTGTGGGTCAGAGAGCCTGCAGCGGTGCTGCTATGACGTCATTAATAGAGACAGATGACAAACCTCGTTCCACCCGTATCTGTTCTTGGCCTGTACTATAGCCTCGTACATAGCTCCAGGTTCGAAGCCCTTCAGTTCATGCGTGACCCTGTGGGTTCGAGACCCTGCAGCGGTGCTGGAATGACGTTGTTAGAGACAGATGACAAACCTCGTTCCACCCGTATCTGTTCTTGGCCTGTACTATAGCCTCGTACATAGCTCCAGGTTCCAAGCCCTTCAGTTCATGTGTGACCCTGTGGGTTCGAGACCCTGCAGCGGTGCTGGGATGACGTCAATAGAGACAGATAGATAACAAACCTCGTTCCACCCGTATCTGTTCTTGGCCTGTACTATAGCCTCGTACATAGCTCCAGGTTCCAAGCCCTTCAGTTCATGCGTGACCCTGTGGGTCAGGGACCCTGCAGGTAGCGGTGCAGGGATGACGACGTCGTGCCAGCGTCCCGGCTGCTGGTATGAGTCGTTTATCTGTTGGCAATGAGGGTTGGTTTAGTTGAGGATGATTTGGACTGAATTGACCCTTGCAAATTTAAAGAACTGTAGTGGGTGCGAAAACTGTAGAGGGTGCTAAAAGGTGTGATTTCTCTGTGGTGTAGGTATATGCGTAAACAGTAATTGACCCCTCGAATAAATTCGAATGTTATTTGCCTTTTACTAAGATACTTCGAAATGACGAAAACGATAGTTACTCGTTTCCGATCTAAGAAGAACGTGGTATTGGAAGGTCAATGACTTTTTGTGCAGATTTTTGTGGCACTTATGATAGAGTATACTAGAAGTATACCTAGTTTAATACATAGGTGAACCTAGACCATAAATAAAGAGCTAGATTATAAGGTTTTAAAGCTAGTTAAGATAGTCATATAACTAGAAGACATAGGTATTCTAAGAGTTATTCAAGATAGTTTAAGACTATTTATTTTTTATCTATAATTTTGGCAGACACCTATAGATCCCTCTATATGAAAAGAATATGGTCTTGACGGTAGTAATATTAAGTTTATGGTTTTGACTAACTCTTGGACCTCTTAAAGTCTAAGAGGTAGTGAATATGACCTAAGATCTAATGAATATAGGCCGAAAGCTAGTTGGCTATGGTCTAAGAGCTTGTGAAGGGCTAAGAAATGTAGTGTATTCGCTTACCGCCAGCTGCCTATACCTACAGCAGCCGCAGCTCGTCGTAGAGCTAGTGGCTATAGTCCAAGAGCTATTGGCTATAGTCTAAGAGCTAGTGGCTATAGTCCAAGAGCTAGTGGCTATAGTCTAAGAGCTAGTGGGTATAGTCTAAGAGCTAGTGGGTATATAGTCTAAGAGCTAGTGGCTATAGTCCAAGAGCTATTGGCTATAGTCTAAGAGCTAGTGGCTATAGTCCAAGAGCTAGTGGCTATAGTCTAAGAGCTAGTGGCTATAGTCCAAGAGCTAGTGGCTATAGTCTAAGAGCTAGTGGGTATATAGTCTAAGAGCTAGTGGCTATAGTCCAAGAGCTATTGGCTATAGTCTAAGAGCTAGTGGCTATAGTCCAAGAGCTAGTGGCTATAGTCTAAGAGCTAGTGGCTATAGTCCAAGAGCTAGTGGCTATAGTCTAAGAGCTAGTGGGTATAGTCTAAAGAGCTAGTGGGTATATAGTCTAAGAGCTAGTGGCTATAGTCCAAGAGCTATTGGCTATAGTCTAAGAGCTAGTGGCTATAGTCCAAGAGCTATTGGCTATAGTCTAAGAGCTAGTGGGTATAGTCTAAAGAGCTAGTGGGTATATAGTCTAAGAGCTAGTGGCTATAGTCCAAAAGCTAGTGACTATAGTCTAAGAGCTAGTGGGTATAATCCAAGAGCTAGTGGCTATAGTCCAAGAGCTAGTGGGTAGAGTCTAAGAGCTATTAGCTATAGTCTAAGAGCTAGTGGCTATAACCCAGGTACCAAACATAGTCAATGAGCTTACCGCCAGCTGCCTGTACAGCAGCCTCAGCTCGTCGAGCGGCGGGTAGCTGTCGACGGCGAAGGCGAGCGTGTAGACGCTGGCGCGGCGCGCGAGCGGCGGCGACGTGAAGCGCGCGGGGCCCGGCCGCCCCGACACCTCCACGTGCTGCCGCGCGCGGCCCAGGCTGTTGTCCGCTACGCAGCTGTGGGCGGAGATGTTGGGTTAGTTTAGGGTTGCCATCAATCCCCAAGGCCCCGTCGGGACATTTACAATTTGGGATCCTTTTTTTTTGTATTTACTGTGTTCGTCGGTGCGCGGGAGTTTCAGTTCATATACATGTACAATGTACAACTAAAACCAATTTAAATCATAATTTCACTGCAATATAATGAAATATCTGCAATACGATCTAAAACCAAGAGCAAGCAAAGTGAGCTCGAGATTCCACTGCAATATAATGAGATGACTGCAATACGATCTATAAGTAAGAGCTTGCGCGGCCTGCGCGGCGCGCTTGATTGTTTTTGTCGGGACATTTTTTAGCTTGTCGGGACCTCGGGACACCACTGTTAATAACGGTGACATGTCCCGACGTACCGGGACGAATGGCAACCCTAGGTTAGTTGTTATTGTGTCTTTAGGGTGCACGCATATCTATCCGCTGCGAAGGAGCCGAAGGAGGCGAACGAAACGAATTCCCTTTTAATTCTTCTGACGATTCGACAGATTCGCTGCGGATAAGTGTGCGAGGTGTCATAGAATTTCATACAAAGAATTCTAAAATTCTATTTTTTCGCCTCGTTCGGCACGTTCGCGGAGGATAAATATGCCTCCTTAAATCTGCAATGACTAGTGGACACAAATGTATGAACCAGACTTTTTTTTAAATTCACTTGCACTCAGTATCGGACGTGCAGTGCAAGCTTATTTGTATGAAGTGAAAGCGAAGTGACCAGAGCTATTCGAACAACAGAAACGTAAAGTAGGTACGTAAGTAAGTAAGAACACAGATCAAGAGATAGTCAACACAGATCAAGAGCTAGTAAACACAGATAAAGAGATAGTGAACTCAGATAAAGAGATAGTGAACTCAGATAAAGAGATAGGGAACTCAGATCAAGAGCTATTGAACACAGATCAAGAGCTAATGAATACAGATCAAGAGCTACTGAACATAAAGAACTTTACTAGTGAACACAGATCAAGAGCAAGTGAACTCATATCAAGAGCTAGTAAACACAGATTAAGACCTTGTGAATACAGATCAAGAGCTAATGAATAAAGATCAAGATATGTAGTGAATTTAGACGCATCGGCCGCCACCGTAACCGCAGTTTAGACAGTCTGACAGAGAGCTATTTAAGAGCAATTTTTTTTTAGAGTGTGTGATAATAAATATCTTGAGAGCAAGTGTAATCCCCTACCTGTAATTGCCGAAGTCCTCTGGCTGCACATTAGCAATCAGCAGAGTGTGATTATTGCCGCGCGCCGACATTGTGACGCGCTCCGACGCGCTGAGCGGGAACGAATTCTGGTACCAGGATACCTGCAATTATTGGTGAAAGATAAATTAGGGGGATGATATAAAAGTGAAAAATAAGTAGTAACCTGTGAGATACCACTGGAGAGCAAAGGTTTCCTATCACGCATAAGGATGAGATGGGGCATGCGGCCCTATGTGAATTGGTGGAGGCAAGACAAAGGCGAGGGAGAGCTTGGGGGCTTGTTATAGAGGATTATCTATTTCGAAAAGAAGCAGTGCTCAAGGGGCTAGTAAAAATCGCATTGGAAGCTTGTGTTGAGCCCATAAAGTTATTATACCTGACGGAACATAATAACTTTATGGTTGAGCCATTTACAACCTACATATGTGTCATCAATGCCAAAGGCATTCAGCTCCATCTCTTCTTAGGTTGACTCTGATAGACTCATAGATGAAGTCATATAGTAACGAAATATTGAATTGACGTTGATAGTCTTCCTTTGGGATTCAAGACTTTACTGTACTGTTTTTGGCCACCATACCGGGCTTTCCTTTTGGACGGGCATAATAGACTTATTGTCTAACACATTCGTCATTCGTGTTACCTGCCTGACTGGCGCCTAGATAATACTTACGCGTTTTGAGGACGTTACAGCGGTTTTTAGATGGCATCATTATGCGTTTATCCATTTACGGGAGCATCGCTTACGTATCGAGAGTTGGAAACTAAGTGAATAAAAAAACAAAAAAAAAATGTTTTTTTTTATTGAATTTTTTTTTTAATTTTGTTCTTTGAAATCGGAACAAATGTGTTAAATTAAGAGTACTCCTCACCTCTGCCGGTGGATCTGCGAGCACTGTGCACAGCAGTTCAGCTCTGAATCCTTCTCCGGTGTGCACCCACGACCGCTCCACCGTTATCTCTGGAGGATCTGCAATAACACAAAATGAGTTAATAGTGGGGTGCAAGGAAATAGTCTCCCCTTGTGACGGAGTTCGTCTGGCGCACCCTGTACGCTCTCATTACGACCATTTGCTGACTGGCTAATCTTTGCACAGTACAGCATGAGTGATTGTCATGCGATATAAACTCATGCTGATACGAAAGAAGAAGAATAGCCCAGTCATTTTACGGTTTGAGCCGGGACTAATTACTAATTGGTATTTTTTTTCGGTACAGTATTTAAGAGCCAATTAGAGCTGAGAGATTATGTACCAAAATTAAAAAAGAATCTCGTCAGCAACAGTTCCAAATTTAAAATTTTGGTATTATCTCGTTATGAAAAAACCTGATGGTAATTTTTTTTTGCACATATTTAAGGCATTATCATTATACATACTTCAAACATGGTGTAAATATTTTTGTCTACTTAGAAGGTTTTGAAAAATACATTCGTATTTTCTAATAAAAACCTCTTTTTTTTATTTCAATGCCTATTTTATTGCTTAAAATTATGTACATTGTAAAATCTTTTTCAAATGAGTGTATAGTATTAATATTATTAATTTAAAAGCCTTCTGGGACTCACAATTTTGATTTCTATGTTGCGTAGCGATTTTTTTTTAATTGTTTTCAAATAGTCTTTTTGTCACTTAATAGTACCGGTTGCAGATTAAAAGTCCAATTAGTAATTACTTCCCACATCTCCTAACAAAAGTCCGTAAAATGACTGGGCTAGAAGTAAATAGTTACTTCAAGATTATACGCGACACGTTTTGTTTACAGGTTCAAATGTAGCCCTTCTTAAGGCAGGTTTAGTGTGTGACGCTTCGGCGCTGGACCGACGACCAGAGACAGGTAGAGGGGAGCAACTGGATGATGGAGAAGGAAGATAATTTTGAAGCACAAATGTCCACACTTGTTTGTAAAAAAACGTTATTGTTCGTGTGGGCAGGAAGCCCTGGTGTCAGAGTTTTTCCAGACCGCCTTACGGCCTCTGAGTTAGTTTTTATGTAACGACTACTACCACCAGAGATAGTAAAAAAAACGTTGTAGCAAACCGCAAACGTAGAGGAAGAAATGCGTGTGTGAAGTTCACCAAACCACATAGTGCACGGACACCCTTCTCAAGGGTAGGATAGATCCTGCCAGTGCCGTAAATAGCCTTTAATGCGCCCGTTGCGAGCATCTAAAACTGCGCCCTCAAAAAATGCTCTAACCTCAGACATAGGGTAGCAGAACTGAGACGGTGGTGGGTGGTATGAGTTTCATTTACTCGAAATTTCACAAAAGAAGACTCAATCTGTCGTCTACACCCGTATGCGCGAAAAAAATATTGCATAGGTATATGTCTACCATACCATGCATGAACCAAAACTTTGGACCAACCTGGTCAATTCGGCGCCCCTCCAGGGTCTGCGCCCTGTGCCTGGGCACCGCTCGGACCGCCCTACTTACGGCACTGGATCCTGCATTAGGACTTGCAGAGGCTGTTGGTGATTGGAAAGTCAGTGGACTAACGTACTTGGTGACCAGCAGGACGTAACGAGACTCTATCGATTCGAGTATAGAATGATGTACTACATAGCACTTGGAGCTGGAACTCTGTGACTATAGGAGGTCTACTGGCGCTCCAATTGGAGCTGTTATATCAACACTTACAGAGCACTTGTAGCTGGAACTCTGTGACTATAGGAGGTCTACTGGCGCTCCAATTGGAGCTGTTATATCAACACTTACAGAGCACTTGTAGCTGGAACACGGTGACTATAGGAGGTCTACTGGCGCTCCAATTGGAGCTGTTATATCAACACTTACAGAGCATCTGTAGCTGGAACTCAGCGACTATAGGAGGTCTACTGCCGCTCCGATTGGAGCTGTTATATCAACACTTACAGAGCACTTGTAGCTGGAACTCGGTGACTATAGGAGGTCTACTGGCGCTCCAATTGGAGCTGTTATATCAACACTTACAGAGCATCTGTAGCTGGAACTCAGCGACTATAGGAGGTCTACTGCCGCTCCGATTGGAGCTGTTATATCAACACTTACAGAGCACTTGTAGCTGGAACTCGGTGACTATAGGAGGTCTACTGGCGCTCCAATTGGAGCTGTTATATCAACACTTACAGAGCACTTGTAGCTGGAACTCGGTGACTATAGGAGGTCTACTGGCATTGGAGCTGTTATATCAACACTTACAGAGTACTTGTAGCTGGAACTCGGTGACTATAGGAGGCCCCACTCCATTGTCCACCGTGCAGGCGTACCGGCCGCTGTGCTGGCGTTCCAGCCGCGATAGTTGGAGCTGCGGTCCTTCACCGAGGCGGGTGTTTGTGTCGTTCTGCAAGTTAAAATAGTCGCTTTTAGTTTACTTTGCGCACAGAACCCATCAAGAAGCTAAGCTTCATACAGCCGCGCTGCGATAGATACACGACTAAGAAGAGCGGCGTTGTGTGCGTGACCTTTCACTAATATACGGAATATTTCACGAATAAAATGATTTCTTCGATCAAGAGAGCGACACTAAGAGTCTACCCATCAAACTGAACAACTTTCACTATGGGAGCAAACCGATATGAGCAAAAAAAAAAATCGACTGTTCCATACTAAACTGCAATGCCTACTCGACTCAAATGTATGCAACAGCTGATTTTTTTTTGCTCCGATCGGTTTGCGCCCATAGTGAAAGTTGTTCAGTTTGATGGGTAGACTCTTATTTTAAAAGGATGCTAATGATATCAATTTCATCCTGTATAGAGCGTAGGGTACGTGATAGGCGCTGTCCTATTGCCATCGCTCGCGCGATCATGCGTTCGTCCGATAAAAATCATTGTGCCACTGTGCGTTAAAACATACTTATATCTGCGGAATATCCTATAGAAGGTCATGTTAATATGAGATGCGATCGAATTGTTCTATTTCTATTCAGATATAAGTATGTTTAAACGCACTGGCACAATGATTTTCGTCGAATGAACGCATGATCGCGCGAGCGATGGCAATAGGACAGCGCCTTAGGGTCGGCACTAGGCTACTAACCAACTACTAACCAAAGAGAATATAATCACTACTGCTACTAACAGGGCTGCCAGTAGATTTTTTATAATTATTCAGCCATGTCCGCGAAATTATACAAAATAGCCTTGCAGGATACAATCAGGGGTAAAAAAGTGAAACAAATAGGAAAAAAATATTTTTTAAATATTTATCACATAATTAAAAAAAAAAATTACCTATTCACAACAGGGTTTCTTTTTTTTTCGGCATTGGTTTATAATGATAACCGAAAGTTAACATTTCGTTCTAGATACATAATAGGTCGAGATTCAGGCTGAGGATCAGGAACTTCCTTTGAGCATGACCTTAGTCTTAGCAACTTAGTATTGTCGAAAATGTATTATATCTATGACTGTGATAGAGCGGCTTCTCTAAGTGTTGTATTCAATTATACATGAGAGTTCAGGATACATAGAGGATACAAACTGCCACCCAATTATACGGTTTTTGTATCCAATTATACAATCTGGCAGCCCTGGCTACTAACCAGCTTGTGCCAAGTGACGCTGGGCACGGGGTTGCCTGCAGCCCTGCACTCCAACACGGCGGCGCCCCCTCGCCTCGCCGCCGCGTGCCTGGACTCGGGCGAGGCGCGCACGGAGGGCGGCACTAGCACCTCCACAGTGTGGACCTGGTCTCGCGCCACGCGGTCCGATATCTGACACACGTAGTCTCCCGCGTCCTGGAATGTAGAGAAAGTGTTGTTATTATTTAAGGGTGTATGTGGTGCGTTGCTAGAAGAGGTAGTTTGGAAAAACGCATGGCGCCATGTGTTGAATAAATTATGTTGACTTTGACTTTGCGTTAAATACGGTAGTATTGAAGAATTTGTACCTACTACTGGCGTAATGGCATGGTCTTCTTCTTATCGTGTGGGCAGAGCCCTGGTGTCAGAGTTTTTTCAGACCATCTTACGGCCTCTGACGTGGTTTTTATGTAACGACTACTACCACCAGAGATAGTAGCCAGGACCGACGGCTTAACGTACCATCAGAAGCACGGAATCATCTTTCTATTCAGAAAATCAGGTGATTCAGCCTGCAATGTCCTAACCAACTGGGGAAAAACGCAGAAAGTGACATATCACTAGGTGTCCCCCGTGGAAATCGAACCCACGACCTCCGTGTCTAGAGCCCAATGCTCTTAACCATTAGACCACGGAGGCAGCTCTAGCTTGGTAGCTTAATTGGACGAAAGGACAGCAGATACAAGTCCCATACAAGACAAAAAATAAGTTTGAAAAAACGCCAGTAGATGGCGCTACGTCCCATAAAGACGTTAAGTACCTACTGTTGAGAAATTAGAACTTCTGAAGTAAAGGCTCACAGCTGTGGATTGGCAGGCAGGTTACGGGTTCAAGGCCCGTCTCAGACAAATTTTACAATCTTTAATAGGATTAGAAAACATATTTACATTTTATGCTTTTTTTTGGTTCACGTTTCTTATAAAATATTACCTACTTATTAGGTAAAATTACTGTAAACGCGGCTTTATCCCCAGCAGCACAAATGTCTACAAAAATATCTAATACTAGCGGCCCGTCCCGGCTTCGCACGGGTGGACGTCTAATCTTTTCTAGCAATAAATATAGCCTATGTTACTCAGGGTGAATGCAGCTTTCTAATGGTGAAAGAATTTTTTAAATCGGCCCAGTACTTTTTGAGCCTATTCATTACAAACATACAAACATACAAAAATAGGTACAAATCTTTCCTCTTTATAATATTAGTGTAGAAATATCTACAAAATATGTAAGTGTCTTTAAAATACTTATAGATTATTTTGTAGATATTCTGTGGCTGTGTGGGATAGAGCCTCGTTAGCTTACTTGCTTTCTATTACTTATTTTCTTTCTTACAGGAAAAATCGCACATATTTGCTCACACTTCCTTCCATTTTAAAAAGTTTTCATTTTCTGAACAATAATTTATCCGAACATCTCATTATTCTGGGAATCGTAAGATCCGATGTAAAGATAAATTTATAAGGGTCTCCAATCAGGGGTCACATTTAGGTTAATTAACTCTGCGATTCGACTTGAAATTCCATTAAATTTTCGTCACAAATTAAAATATTCATTATAGAAAATGGTGCCATCTGATTTGTTATCGGAATATTTGGTGCCACGGTAATACTTTCGCTATTGGGTCACTGCCTACCACGGCACGGGAACTGGGAGAAAGTCATAGATTTATATATTAAGCTTTTACCCGCGACTTCGTCCGCATAAATTATATACCAGATTTTAAGTCAGATGATAAGCTATTAAATAAAAAAAGTTTCATCAAAATCGGTTCAGTAGTTATTGCGTGATACTCGAACAAACAAACACCCAAACAAACAAACGAACAAACAAACAAACAAACAGACAGACAAAAAATCCAAAAATTGGTGATTTGGAATCAGGGACATCTAAAAATCATATCGTAATCTTTTTTTTGTAAATATCTTCAATGTACAGACACACTTCTGTTACAGTTTTATAATAGTTTAGACTAGCGTAAGGATAGGCCCGTCAGAATATTTTACAAAAACCTTCTTCATAGAAACAAAAATTTGCGCCATCTGTCATAAACTCATAACATAACTCGTATACGAACTATATCGTGTCATATATTTGTAGTGCTGTAAATTGACATTTTTCCTTGCATTTTAGAGCCAACGAACTGGGGACAATAGTCAAGCTCATAGGCCATGTCCTTACGCTAGTAATATATATGTCTTTGGAGAAAGTCAATTTTGAAAAGA
This sequence comes from Agonopterix subpropinquella, assembly GCA_922987775.1. Taxonomy (NCBI): domain Eukaryota; kingdom Metazoa; phylum Arthropoda; class Insecta; order Lepidoptera; family Depressariidae; genus Agonopterix; species Agonopterix subpropinquella. The sequence continues at coordinate 12,314,291 of OV277718.1, read as the reverse complement.
AGAAAAAGAAGACTGGCAAATTTGGACCCAGCCATTTCTTACGAAAACTAAAAGCCATTCAGGACGGCGGTCATAATTATTATAAACAGAAAAAATTAAGGCATTTTTTTAAAATACTTCCACATCTCCAGAAGTCGTGATTCAAAAGTATAAATTACTAGTAAAATAGACAAATCATCCAAAAAGCAGTAGCAAAACGCAACCACGACAGGTATTTTCATCTTATATTATCACTGAGGTATTTTTTTGTCGTTACGGAACGTATTTGGCTTGGTTGAACTGATAATGTGTGTGATTTCGTTTTCTTCCATTATCATAATATTGTACGGTTATCATGAATTTTCATTATTAAGATAAACACAATGAATGCGTAGAAGATTGAGTGGACTATCTAATAAGAAAGATTATGAGGTTTACACACTTGATACAAAAGGTATCATAAGCAGAAATACCTTTCCCCCAACTTCTATAGGTTACAACCAATTTACTTTTTTGTTAGTTTTGTTTCACTCTACACGTATTACTTAGTGTCATTCATGTACGGGATCTCTAAGTCTGGGTCTCAAATTACAATGGTTGTCCGCCAAACATCTTTTGCCAAAAATAGCAAAATTGAGTCACACGTATTTTCGGAATGGTTTTGACAAGCTCTAAAAGGGTCAAACTCAAACTCAATTTTGTTTATCCAAAACAATAGGTAGGTATATACAGGGTGTAACAAAACACCCTAGTAATACTTAAGGGGGTGCTTCAGACCATCAAACTGAACAACTTACACTATGGAGCTAACACCGAAATCGCGAAAAAAAAATCCGCTCTTTCATACAAAACTGCATTACCGTCTCGACTCAAATGACGGCAGATTTTTTTATTTTTTCTTAACGTTGGCTCCATAGTGAAAGTTGTTCAGATTGATGGTCTGAAGAGGGTGTTTTGTTACACCCTGTATACAGGAGTGCGATTTTTGAAACTCATTCTTTGAACTCAGCAGTTGAGAATGTATGGAGATAAGCATCTTTCTACTGCTGATTTGACTTTCAAAAATCGCACTCCAGGAGTATGATTTTTTAATGTCAAATCGGCAGTAGAAAGATCTTAGAGAAAGATGCACGTATCCATAGTAATATTGACATTTTCAACTGCTGAGCTCAGCGAATGAGTTTCAAGAATCACACTCCAGGGTCCTTAATTTAATATGCTGACACTTTTTTAAAGGCATCAGACCATCAAACTGAAAAACTTTCTCTATGGGACCAACATCAAAATCAAGAAAAAAAAAACTGCTATAATACATTTGGCTCGAGTGGGTTTGCAGATTTGTATGGAGGAGATTTCTTTTTCGCAATTTCGATGTTGGTACCGTAGAGAAAGTTGTTCAGTATGACGGTGTCATCAAATTAAGAAGGACCCCATAGATGAAAAGTTTTTAATCTAAGAACTAAGAAGGACTCTGTAGATAACTTTTTGACGTCATTTTTTTGACTCTACCACCGCGCCGGAAGGTGTTCCATATAGACCAGAAACTCTACAAACACAATAATCAAAACAACCGCAGTGTTACTTACTGCACTCTTGTTTACCATTTCTACATCTTCCGAATGAGATATTTACAATAAGGATCAAAGTTTCAGTATAGAGCTAGTCACAAGGATTCCGAAAACATATACCAACTCAACCCCGCCAAAAAAATACTTACTACAGACTTGATAAGTGCGGTAGCCCTGGACTGCGATTTTTGAATCTCATTCGGTGAGTTCAACCGTTGAAAATGTCAAAATAACTACGGAGATACGCATCTTTCTACTTCTGATTTGACTTTCAAAAATCGCACTCTTGAAGTATGATTTTTGAAAGTTAAATCAGAATTAGAAAGATGCATATCTCCAAAGTTATTTTGACATTTTCAACTGCCGAACTCAGCGAATGAGATTCAAAAATCGCACTCCTGGACTTTTGAATCTCATTCGTTCAACTCAGCAGTTGAAAATGTATGGAGATATGCATCTTTCTACTGCTGATTTGACTTCAAAAATGTCACCCCTGAAGTATGTTTAGAAAGAGGCACGTCTCCATAGTAATTTTGAAATTTACAACTGCTGAGTTCAACGAATGAGTTTCAAAAATCGTACTCCAGTTCCAGATAATAATAGCCTTTCGTCTATAAAAACACTGTATAAGAAAAATTCTCCCTTAGTCACCTCCTACGACACCCAGAAATGGTGTGGTCCATTCTAAGGCTGCCTGTCCACTGATGCGAGCTGGCTGGCTGAGCTCCTGATTGGTTAATATTTACACAGCTACACAGCTCGCCCAGCCATCTCGCATCAGTGGACAGGCAGCCTAAGTCGGAACCATAAACCTTATCAAATAAATACCGGAAAATATTGCATTGCACATTAACTTTAAAGATGCTACTTATACCCATAAGAAATTGCCAAATACCCACCACCCTACATTTTAATAACCCAAAAATACTCCACAATTTCAGACGGCGCATCAAAAAATGCTAAACACAGCCCCTAAACGGTAATTGGCGCACAAAAATATGATAATTGCAACATAAAACCTTTTTGGTGGTTGCCGCTCGTTATTTTTTATGTGTGGCAACACTGAGGTACGATTTCCCGCGCAATTTTCGACGGCCATGTTTTTATATGCCAATTGTGTGTACGCGGGAAATATGTTCAGTGTTTTATAGTCGACACATGAAATTCAATGGAGTGCGGGACATTTAAATAGTACGATGTCATTGGGAGGGTGTTTTGGGATAAATTCATTGCTCGGTTCGTATTTTTCGCTAGTACATGTATATACCTGCCAATTCACGGGTCATTGTGAGTGATTTAGTTGATGGGCCGCCCTTAACATACTGCTGTTGCGAAGCTACAAAATAATTTAGATAAGTACTTATTCGTTCAAAATTCAGCGGCAGACGGGGCCTTGCATGCTACCTATACTTCTGCTGTGTGCAGAAACTGAATTACGCGATATAGAACGCTTTCCACAAAATAGCGCTATCATTTTTTATCACAGTGATTTATAGACTCTATTGGTATTTGCTTTCTATTCTATTTTTGTTAAATGGCGTTTCCTTGGTGGATTTTGCCAGTATCTAGTTTAAAAAGAGCAATTAGTGCTTGACGTAGTACGGTAATTGGATATGGCGATCTCAAAGCCCTGTTTTTATACAAAAACACACACTCGAAACCGCCATAAAATGGCGGAGCCGCGTGGCTACTTAAATCGCGAGCCAACGACAGACGTCCACTCGAAAGCCCTCTAGCCACGCGACTCGGTATTTGCTTTGCAACGACGACATTCAAACAGAACTGACAAACAGTCAAAGCATCAGTGAGCGCATTACGGAGAGGTATACAGGGTGGCCGGGGAGTTGACGTTCAAACGTAAAATTTAGGTCCGGTATGTCGTGGGGTATCCGAATCACCCCCATGTATGTTCCGCGATTTTTTATAGTTTTCGAGTTATGATGATTTTTCCGATTTTTTGAGGAAACTCGACATGACCGGCTTAAACAACCTCTAAAAAAAAAGTATTAGACTTTTTAGAGATTCTTTTTTTGCAACTTAATCTTCATGAATTGTGCCTTTATTCAAAACATCATCAGCATCGTAACTTTGATAAAAGTTATGAAAATATTGGTCTAAAGTTAAAAATTTGCTATCCGTGAATTATGACTAAATTTTCAACTTTAAATTAAAACTCTAAACAGGTGACCTTATGATTTTTTAGCCAATCCCAAAAATGCGCCCAACTCTCAGCTTTCATAATCATAAATAAAAAGTAGTACTTAAGAGGGCTAATTTGGCTAGAATTGATCTTCAAAGACAACAAGGCGGAAAAGTCTTAAATTTTTTTTTTTTTTTTTGCCATAATTACCACGCCTAAGGCTAAATAATGATTAAAGAATGCTGAAAACCGAAACGGCGACGGGTTATGCCGGACTCTTACCGGCTAAAACCCCACCGTGTTCCACCTCATCGCATATTGCCGTAGAGCCTGAGGGCCCGTGAGGAATCTTACACACTCTACGGCGCAGCGACCGACCTTACCAGGTCTCATCTCTGTTGGCCTTGACAAGCCTACAGGCCTTTAGGTGGTGGGTGGGAACACGCACACAACTACCTCGAGTCCCTATGATCAGAGGCCGGACCCCCCAGCCCGACGTCCAGAGACTCAAAAATTAAGGGGGACGGCTGACCGCGAGCAAACGCAGCCCGTCTGCGACCCGTGCGTCTTTGGCGGATCGGGAGTTCAGAAGTCGACTCCCTCTCCCTCTCCGCTGTCTCCTTCTGGAGCATTACTGCCTCACAGAAGGAGAGAACCGCGCGCCAAGACGCCTCACTGTCGACCATAGCGCGAACCATCCACCGGCAGCGAGAGGAACCTATCGTGTTGGTGGAATAAGGAAAGTTTTAAGTAAAAAGTAGATAACCTTTTTTTTTTTTTGTTCCGGGGGGGAAAATGCATTACGCATACCACCCGGGCGCAGGGGGGCACCCGAGTGGTTATGTGGGACTCCCGTATAGGATAATGAGACCCACGGTATACCCACTAAAAAAACCCCTAACCTAACATGAACTAACCTAACCTAACCTAAGAGGAGGGAGCCGACAGCCGGGTGCCACCACTGCGACGGCTGTCTCGACGAGACGGCGCAGCACGTGCTGCAGGAGTGCTCTGCGTGGGCGGGAGAGCGCAGTGAGCTCTCCCAGGTAGTTTCAGACCTCTCGCTGCCGGCCATGGTTCGCGCTATGGTCGACAGTGAGGCGTCTTGGCGCACGGTTCTCTCCTTCTGTGAGGCAGTAATGCTCCAGAAGGAGACGGCGGAGAGGGTGAGGGAGTCGACTTCTGAACTCCCGATCCGCCAAAGACGCACGGGGCGCAGACGGGCTGCGTTTGCTCGCGGTCTGCCTCCCCCTTAATTTTTGAGTCTCTGGGCGTCGGGCTGGGGGGTCCGGCGTCTGATCATAGGGACTCGAGGTAGTTGTGTGCGTGTTCCCACGCACCACCTAAAGGCCTGTAGGCTTGTCAAGACCAACAGAGATGAGACCTGGTAAGGTCGGTCGCTGCGCCGTAGAGTGTGGAAGATTCCTTACGGGCCCTCAGGCTCTACGGCAATATGCGATGAGGTGGAACACGGTGGGGTTTTAGCCGGTAAGAGTCCGGCATAACTCGTCGCCGTTTCGGTTTCTAGCATTCTTTAATCATTATTTAGCCTTAGGCGTGGCAATAATGGCAAAAAAAAAAAAAAATTTTAAGACTTTTCTGCCTTGTTGTCTTTGAAGATCAATTCTAGCCAAATTAGCCCTCTTAAGTACTACTTTTTATTTATGATTATGAAAGCTGAGAGTTGGGCGCATTTTTGGGATTGGCTAAAAAATCATAAGGTCACCTGTTTAGAGTTTTAATTTAAAGTTGAAAATTTAGTCATAATTCACGGATAGCAAATTTTTAACTTTAGACCAATATTTTCATAACTTTTATCAAAGTTACGATGCTGATGATGTTTTGAATAAAGGCACAATTCATGAAGATTAAGTTGCAAAAAAAGAATCTCTAAAAAGTCTTACACTTTTTTTTTTAGATGTTGTTTAAGCCGGTCATGTCGAGTTTCCTCAAAAAATCGGAAAAATCATCATAACTCGAAAACTATAAAAAATCGCGGAACATACATGGGGGTGATTCGGATACCTCACGACATACCGGACCTAAATTTTACGTTTGAACGTCAACTCCCCGGCCACCCTGTAGACTGGACCAAAGAGTCATAATAAGATAAATAAAATAATAGGAGTAATAATAGGATAAGTATATGAGAGACTGGACACAAATGAGGGTCGGGGTTCGAATCCGCACGGATGACATGCTGTGTTACTTTACGTACCAAAAAGATTTTTAAGTTATGTAGGTACGTAATACTGACTGCTCTTAAACTGTCATTGAAAATATCGTGAGGAAACCTGAAGTTGAAGAAGAAATTCTGTGAAGTCTACCAATCCACATTGTGCACACCTAAAGTATCATCAACCTTTAAACCACTCCAAACTGAACAACTTTTACTAATAGGTAGGACCAAACATGTCAGCGCAAAAACAGGGTGGCAACATTATGGGCGTTAGTCCACCGCGCGTGCCCAATGCGTATTGGTAGACTTCACATACTCATCGGAATTTCTATTACATACATCTAAACTATTATAAAACTGTAACAGAAGTGTACATTGAAGATATTTACAAAAAAAAGATTACGATATGGTTTGTAGGCTTCCCTGATTCCAAATCACAAATTTTTGGACTTTTTGTCTGTCTGTTTGTTTGTTTGTTTGTTTGTTTGTTTGTTTGTATGTTTGTTTGTTTGTTTGTTTGTTTGTTTGGGTGTTTGTTTGTTCGAGTATCATGCAAAAACTACTGAACCGATTTTGATGAATCTTTTTTTGTTTGATAGTTTATTATCTGACTTAAAGTCTGGTACATAATTTATGCGGACAAAGTCGCGGGTAAAAGTTCGTAAGTTATAAAAACTCATTGGAACATGGCATGTGGTCCTTGCGAATTGGAACCTGGACCTCAAGATTGGGTTTCCATAGCTCTCCGCAATGCGCCACCGACGTTCAAATATCAATTCAAATATTGTTGCCACAGAACATTATAAGAGGGCTTGGAAGTGTAAAGTAGGCGTGGAACGCGTCGCCGCAGGTTATGCAATGATTTAACACCATAAGGCGCGCGGCGTGGTGCGAGCGAGAGGGCATGATTAGTTGTAGCAGTGTGAGGGGGAAACCAAGTGTGGCGACAGCCGTCTCCGAAGCAAAAGCGCTACTTTTGCATTTCTAACCCCTCTTGTAATGTTCTGTGATTGTGAATGAAATGAATGAATGAAATCATTAATTTGAAAGATTTTTGGTGGTACTTCGGATGTTAGTAATTAGCAACGTACTTACATATAAAGTTTATATTTCCTTAGAAGACATACCTGAGGGCCCACGTCAGTGATCTGCAGATTGTAGCCGTCCACCAGCCGGAACCTCTCGTCCCTGGTCACCATGAGGCTGGCAGCGGTCAGCACAGCTGGTCCTCGCCGCCATAACAACACCAGGGAGCCTGGGGGTATTAGCAGGGCTTTATTAGACGCAGGAGAATCTATTTTCAATGTAATTTCATCCGTTTGTGAGCATGTGGGGCCGTGATCCAAGAGTTCTTAGTTGGACCTTGTATACAGGGTGTAACAAAACACCCTAGTAATACTTAAGGAGGTGCTTCAGACCATCAAACTAAACAACTTTCACTATGGAGCCAACATCGAGAAAAAATAAAAAAAATCAGCTGTCCCATACCTACATTTGAGTCGAGCCGGTAATGCAGTTTTGTATCAAAGAGCTGATTTTTATTTCGCGATTTCGAAGTTGGCTCCATAGTGAAAGTTGTTCAGTTTGATGGTCTGAAGCACCCCCTTAATTATTACTAGGGTGTTTTGTTACACCCTGTACAGGGTCCTTCTTAATAATATGCTGACACTTTTTTAAGGGAATGATCAGACCGTTAAACTGAACAACTTTCTCTATGGGACCTATATCGAAATCGCGAGAAAAAAACTGGTGGTCAATAGATACTAAACCTCTTAAATATTCCGTGACTAAACTACAAATCTACTCGAGCTAAATGTATGGGACAACTGATTTTTTTTCGCGATTAGATTTTTGTCCAATAGTGAAAGTTGTTCAGTTTGATGACCTAAACAACCCGCTTAAAAGCTTTAAATATTTATTTTTACTTTTGTAACACCCTGTTTAATTATGTCGAATCTCTGTGATTATTTCTCTTGCGCGATTTATGTCTTGTATTCGATTGTGAACCTTATTTTGTACCTAGTAGGTTACGGGTTACACGTATTCACGGTGAACGTCTATGGAGCATACTTTCGAGGTTGGTATCGCCATTTGTTGGCTTCGTTGCTATAAATTGTGGGTGTTTACATATGTGACAAGTCCCCACAAGCATGTCTGGCAATTCTGCCATATATTGGACAGAACTGGGACAGAAGAAGAATCAGTGTCAACTAGGATTTTCACTTAGACCGTAGAAAGAGAATACAATTATTAGTGCTAAGTGTAGAAAGAGAAGGTACTAGAAGGAAGAACGTGTCTTGTCATATTCACTCAATAAGAGATGCACATAGCAAATTCGCTCTAGTTATAAAAGGAGATCGCTACCTTATTGCTGTCCTTATCGCCGTAACCACTTTTTTGTACTGACTCCAGCTGACTCCAAAGTTGTCACTTTATATAAATTGTATAGGATTTTATGACTATCGCTATCTCATACCCGGTTACACTGACATTCCGTCTACCAGCGTAAGCGAAAAATTCTTCGTCTATGACTTAGACGCTATCATTTGACGCTAGTCGTCACAAGATCAAAGTGTTGGGACACTAAAAAGGATGGATGAGAAAGCTACTGCATGAAGCTGACAGAACGAATATTGAGTTGGATGTGTGGGTACCTATGGAATGTGTTGGTACAGGGGACCGTGTCATTTCTCTGTGGTTGGTTCTTTACCTGGTAATATTATAGGAAGCTTAATTATGAGGAAACAGAGACCATTACCGACTATCTCACTAAGGCCTGGTTTTGAGAGCTGATAATTATCATGTATTTTAGTTACCTAACTTATATCATTATTATCATTTTATAATATAACTCATATAAACATAATATATTAGTTCTATTCACATCATATACACATACTTATATACATAATTTATTAATTTTATTCTCACATACATCATACCTTTATTGAGCTCACTAGGTACTCTTCACACTTCCACATCCACACCAAATCACAATTTTACACGCTAGGGTTACAATCACACACCACCTATAAACAGTAACTAACTTTAATCAACTAGAAACTGGTTTCCTTAGAAACAAGCAGGCTTTCGCTTGCCTACGATGGGAACCCCTGGTAAATGAATTCGGTATACATAAAAAAAATTTCTGCATTCACCCCAAGTGTACTTTAGTTAATATTACTTTAAGATTTTTATGTAACCATTTTTTTATACCTTTATTTAAATAAATTATTTTCATTTTCATTGAAAGTAGAAAAATTGCGGTGAAATAATACTATCGTGGTATGAATGAATGAATGTATGGACATGTAACATTATGGAGAGACAAGTGTCGTGATTATGCGTTGACAACACGCGTATCTTAAAAAAATTAGTATTCTGGAATTCCGGGACAGTAAAGTGTAATTAAGTACTGGATACTGGATGAGACCCGAAATTCCAAGACTTTCCCGGAATTCTCGGCCATCTGGCAACTTTACATCATACAAGTTGCTCAAAAGGACAAGTATCTCGGCCGTTAACGATATTATAAGAAAAAAATATTGATGGGTTAATCTCAATAAGTTTCAGGCCGAGATTCAGGCTGAGATTCAGTAACGATTTTTAAGTCATCAAGTTCGAACTAAGTAGGGTCGAAAATGTATGGATTTTGACAGACGGGAGTTCGAACTAAGACTCGTCTCCAAAACGTTCGTCACTGAATCTCGGCCTAAGATAATGATTTATCACTGAGGTATAATGTGTATGGTCTATGTTTAAATTCAGGTTAAAAGAGACACTTACCCAAATTCTGTATCTGGCATGGCAGCAGCAGCGTGTCCCCGACGACTGTGCGGAAGGAATGCCCCCTGGACAGGAACCTCGGCCCATCGTCTGAAAACACAGAATCTGCACTTTAAACTTTAGAAATAGATCGTTACGGTTGGGTTTGGTTTGATGCATTGTTTACTTTTAACGGAAAGTGTCCGTAGAAAGAGAAGGTACTAGAAGGAAGCACGTGTCTTGTCATATTCACTTAAGAGCCTATGTCGAAAAATAATTTTAGCGAAACGGACGTGTGATAGCTTATATTACTTCCAGATGCGAGAGAAAGAGATTGGGCGGCGCACGCGCCTGGAACGAATCAAGCGAAAAAACAATCTTTATTTAATTGTGATTGTACTATTTATGTAAGTTCAATTCTGCTCTAATCAAAACTTAGATAATAGCAATCTCTTTTTTTTAAATCAAGTCTGATGTTTCTATTATTCACCGTTAAGCAGTTACAAGCGTTTATAGACAAAAACGGAGGCTACTTTGGCTTGTTTTTCTATCGAGAAAATTTGTCTTAATCGTGTTTTGGCTCTAATCAAAACTTCAATTATATGTTCAATTTACACATATCCACAAATCATACTCCTACTGTTAGTACTTCATGATATATGGAGCTTTGAAGAATCCTATTTTTTTTACATAGCCCCTTAATAAGAGATGCACATACCAAATTCACTCTAGTTAGAAAAGGAGATCGGTACCTATTGCTGTCCTTATCGACGTAACCATTTTTTGTACTACGACGGCTGTCTGACTCCGGAGTCAGTCGTCTATTATAAAATTTATATAGGATTTTATGACTATCACTATCTCGTACCTGCACTGGTAGCATGTACACCCGCGATAGCCATGATACGGCTTTATCACGTCTTTTATCTCGTTCTTTCGCGCGCAAAAGAACGAGATAAAAGACGTGATAAAGCCGTATCACGGCTATCGCGGGTGTGCATGCTACCAGTGCTGGAGTGCGATTTTTTAATCTCGTTCGCTGAGTTCAGCAGTTAAAAATGTCAAAATTACTATGGAGATACGCATCTTTCTACTGCTGATTTGACTTTCAAAAATCGCACTCCTGAAGTATGATTTTTGAAAGTCAAATCAGCAGTAGAAAGGTGCATATCTCCACAGTAATTTTGACATTTTCAACTGCTAAACTCAGCGAATGAGATTCAAAAATCGCACTCCTGGTTACGCTGACATTCCGTCTACCAACGTAAGCGAAAAATTCTTCGTCTATGACAGTGCTAGAGCTGTCACACCCCGGACACTGCCTACAAAGGACAGAAAGTGACAAGATGACGTCATCAGCACATGAAAACAGGCTGCAAGATCTATGGTTGCGTTGATATCTGACGGATAGATTTCGAAAAAACATAAATTCTTGCGTGTCAATTAGCAATGCAATTCACTAAGCGCAAACATCATCACATCCTTTTTTTTATTTATAATTAAATGGACTCTTGCTTGTGCGTTAGCACTGCATTTCCGCCAGTGTCAAGTATTTTATGGGAGAATCTATCCCAATCTCAGGGATTGTTTTTGGACAAGAACACGAAGAGATTGAGGATTGCGGAGCCTCGCGGCAGGCAAAAACGCGTAGCGCGAGACGTGTGCTCGGGTCAGTCCCTGCAACGTGACTCATCACATCCTTATTCGTCGTTAACCATAGTCGTTAACACATCGGCGAGCTGACAATTCGGTATTCGCTATGGTTATGTCATGTGTCAAACTCATATAAAAACTTCGACGATCTGAAGGATGCAAGAAGGATGTTACATTTGTGAGCTCGTCGATGTTTTCGACAGTGCGATGTGACGCTTAGTGAATTGCACTCCAGGAAGCTGGCATAGGTAATGGTGTCAATCTAGGCTACATTGTGCCACAATCCAGCCAGAGGGGGTGAGGTAAAAAATCGGTGGGAGGCAGGGAGTGTCCGTATTGTATGTAGTACTAGATACTCTTTATTATACTGTGGTGCCGTGGTGGTATAGTGGCGAGCAACCTTGCCTGTCATGCAGGAGGCGATGGTTCGATCCCCGTCCAGGCCGACTCGTACCAATGAGTATTTCGGAATTTATGTACGATTTGTAACACGACTGGCTTTTCGGTGATGGAAAGCCTTCGTTAGGAAATCTGCATGCTTTCATTTCGAGGCATATGTATTGTACCCACTGTCCATTACAAGTGGCGACGGGCTCACTATCCGTCACACTGGACAGAGTGTCGGTACTTCGAGTGAAACGTAGATGTTCTGAGTTTTCGGAACTACCGGCTTCGGTTCTACCTCTGGAATATCATAATGGACATGTGTAGGTACAGGGTGTTAGGGTAAACAGTTGCATTACTTTAATGGGTGATTGTACTACCTAGTCATAATAGTGAAGAATTTTCCCAAAGAAACAAAAGGGATAAGTTTATTTAAAAAAAAACTTTTCATACAAACGTTCGACCAGCTTATTGCATTTACCACGGAAAGTCCGAAAAAAACCTGTTTTTTTTCCTGCAAGTTTCTTGGTTAACATTGTTCAGCATCATTATCATACACATGGGTATAATCATGCGCCTATAAAGTACCTAATGTAACTGTTAACCCTAACATAGTGGAAACAACACAGGACTCGAAATTAAATCGAAAAAATATGAAAACTATTAAACTATAAGTAACCTATTCTATAAAGCATTAAAGAATAATATTCTTCGGCGAAAGGCATTAAGGCCATGTTTCATTGCGTATGACAGGCCCTGTTCATTCCACAAAGTCTTTTATTCAAAGTTTTAACAATAAATCGCACTGTGTTGAGTTTAAATTATTTAAAACTTGGCTCATTCGTTCATTTCATTCGTTCATTCGTTCACAGTCGGCTCGCGAGCGGTGAGACGTGCAAATTTTAGTTCGATTTCTTTATTTTTTTAAATCTTTTGTGCTCGGGAATGGAGTGGTTTTTATTATAGGTTTTTCTTTTGTGTTTAAAATTAATATTTTAGTGCACTTTGTTTTATTATGGTTTTAAAACATGACCGGCTACAGCAGTGATAACAATAAAAGTTCTATTGTGTCTCGTTCAGTGTCCGCGAATGTGTTAAAGAAACAACAGCCAAGAGTGTGTCAAATAAATCCATGATAGGGTTTTGTAGCCATTATTATTGTTTAACTACTCTATTTTAGCCGGTTTTTCCGCCTTAATTCGGCATATCTGGATTTTTTTATGAATTATATATTTTTTATGAATTATATATTTTTTCTTGCGATAAATCGAGTGTATCAATAAAAAATATTTTTGAGATATTTCTTTATGCGATCTTTGAATGGTCGCGAGAAAATATTTTAAAGTCTGTGTTATCTGTTTAGAAAACCTTATTATATAGCATTAATAAGAAAAACACCAGCCTTCTCTGCTCTTTTATTAAAAATATCTGCAATCCTATCATTTTATAAATAAATAAATAACGCTCACAGGCACATACATTGTAATGATCCCAAGAAAGCACTATTTATAGGCTGTTTATTATGGAAACCATACAACGACGGCACAAACATATAAACATCCATGACCGAACCGGGATTCGAACCCAGGACCCTGGTTTAGCAGTCAGGCGTGGTAACCATTACACCAACCGGGTCGTCAAATTATAATCTCTAACATCGAAAATATTGTTATCGAGACAATTATCTCGAAGCTAACGGTCTGTTTATATAAAAAAATGCTCTAAAAATACTTCTGTTCCTTTACCTTCCTCAGCCTTCCCCAAATCAAGAGAGTTGTTAAAACCAACCCCTACTCTAATCCAAGCTCGAGCGGTAATTGAGCATTATCAGGAGGGAGGCCTAAACCCCCCCAAGGAGAAATAAAGTCCACAGATTAAAAAGCAACAAGGTTAAACAATTAGTCAGGTTGTCAGACGACTGTAAGTAATGTTGTGTACAGGGTGGATTTTTTGGACAAGGAAAGTTTTTTGCTATTTCTGACATTAATAGTAACTCTAACCCCAGTGGGTCCAAAAGAGTTGTATGATCCTTGTAGGGTCCAGCAAAAAACTTTTTGTGTAAATCACCCAATTTCTTGATCATTAGAAAAAAAAAAAAAATGGTGTTGATTTTTGTCTGAATTTTTTTATTTTTATCAGGCTATACCGGGTGTAAAATACGTTACATACTTTAAGGGGTGCTTCAGACCATCAAACTAAACAACTTTCTCTATGGAGCCGATACCGAAAAAAAAAATCAGTTGTTCCATACATTTGGTCGTGTAGACTTTGACGTTTTCTATGGAAGAGCAGATTTTTTTTTCAATTTTGATGTTGGCTCCATACCGAAAGTTGTTCAGTTTGATGGCCCCTTTCATATGGAACATTCAATTTTACACCCGGTTAACGTCCCACTGCAGGGCATAGGCCTACCCTCAGGGAATTGGTAGACTTCACAAACGCATAGAAATTCTGATACGTAGGTACCTAAGTGAAGTCTACCGATCCACATTGGACACGCATGGCCTCAGTGGGCTTCAGCGTATGCAGGTTTCCTCACGATGTTTTCCTTCACCGTTTGAGAGCAGTCCGCATTACGTACATAAGTTAGAGACATTCATTTTTTTTTTTTTTTTTTTTATTAACTATGGGTTTGCTCTTGACCTCAATCCAGTCCTCAGGACGAAGATGGGGTCGTAGATGTAGCGAGCTTACCCAGAAGATGCCTATTCACTCGTACTTTAAAGGAATCCGGGTTGTAAGTACTCGGAAATACTGACGCAGGTAAGGCATTCCACTCCTTGGCTGTGCGCATTATAAAAGATTCAGATGGTATGAATAAAGTATATTGCATTGCATCCATTCATTTATTTCACTCATTCATCCATTCATTTAATCACTCATTCATGATATGTCGTGTGCGGATTTGAACTTAGACCCCACAACGCGCCACCAACGCTCTTAGTATGTAAGTAATTATATGTTAAGGAAATCAAATGAATATTCAAAGTGCTACCTTCGTCTTAACCGACGACGTAGTCATTTCCCTGGCCCCCCCTCAGTCCCCTGCACTTAAATCAGTCCCCTGTATAAACAGGAAGGTCGCTAACGAGCTGAGGCGCAATTGTAAAATATTTATTGCTACCGGTGCGCACAATTGTCTATTACCTTCCTTCGTTCTTGCTGTCTGGAGGTAATAGCGTTTTAGATAATGCCGCTCGATTTTTGCACCAGCACGTCTAGTATGATTTCTTTACACGCGAGCGACGCGCCTTCGCGCATAGAAAATGGCCTCTTCCCGCGCGTTTTAGATGTAAATAAACTATATTGAATGAATTATTTCATTCATTCAGTCACTCAATCATTCATTCAATTGTTTACTCTTTTGAAATTTCGCCATGAGTAACGAAGATTAGCCCAAAAATACCCCTGGATGACGTCATTGTTACTGTGTTGCCGTTTCTTTTTACCGTTAAGCTATGGTTAACCGTAAATAGGCTACGGTAATCCGCCGCCGTAACCAATGGAAAAGATAAAGACGGCAAATAACAGTGACGTCACCCAAGGTTACTTTTTGGGATCCACTTTTTTTCTTCTATCGCAATCTCTATTTTAGATTTAAGTTTTTAATAATTAAAATTTTGTTGCTCCATCTAGGATTGTTGGTGATTTTGCCCATGTCTAGTTTAAATAAAAAAAGTGCTTGATGTATCTTGAGCCTTAGATCTTGACCACCCAATTACAGACTTAAAACGCAAATCCTTTAATCTGCTTGATTTTATTTATTCATTTCTTAAAATAAAGAGATCCTTACTCTGAGTTCATTTCATTCATCCATCCATTCATTCACTCATTCATCAATCGGTTCATTCACTCATGTATTCATTTAGGGTGAAGCCAAATGAGCATAATTTTTTTGAGTTTTGAATCGTGTATTTTGATAATATCAAATCCGGGAATGCATTGTCTATGACCTCAGGCTTTATATGAAACGGACTCAAAATACGCAACTCACAACTCACAAAATTACGCTCGCTTGGCTTCACCATTATTCTTTTATTAATTCTTTACTCTATTTCCCTAAATATAATTATAGGTAAAAAAAACCGGTCAAGTGCGATTCAGGCTACTCGCACACCGAGGGTTCCGTACCACACCACCACAGAAAACAACATTATTAACTTAGAAAAAAAAACTTTTTTTTGTCAGGGACCTTTAGCGCAAGACCGACTCACACGTGGCCGGTTTTTAGTATTTGTTGTTATTCTGTAGAGTTTGCTCTATAATCACACTAAGTTTGACGCTTGTATGTATTACCGTTTTTACGATAGAGCTTGAAGAAAAAACGTTGATAAAAACTAGTTTCTTGTTGAGAACCCCCCTTAATTCTAAACTTTTTGACATTTTTATTATTTGTTAACGAATCCGCTGTAATAACGCATAATCCGAGAAAATTTCAACTATCTAGCTATTACGGTTGAAAAGTTGCAGCCCTAAATAGGTAGGACAGATGGAGGGACGGACGGACGGACAACGTAAGCTTAGTAATAGGGTCCCGTTTTCACCCTTTGGGTACGGAACCCTAAAAAACTCCAGAACGAGTTATAGTACCTCTACTATTGTCCAGGACGTATCTTTACGTCATGGCGACGAAAGTCTTTATACGTTTCAACTCGTGAATAGTTTATAAGTCTCTGTCTAGAACCGCGTCCAAGCTTAGACAACAGAGGTCTGAGCTGGTTACTTATTGCAGCGGACTTGGCGAGTAGGTTGGGAGATGAAGGTAATGAAATTCGACCTAAGTGTCTTTTCTATTTTGATAGGAAAAGTCTTCAGATGTATTTTACTGTCAATAAAATGTAACTCAAGATATAAAAAAATATATATTTATGTAGGTGGGAAAATTACTATACCTACATACAATAAACAAAGGAACACAATCCGTTTCCGGGTGCTCAGAAACATTGCTACAACTAGCAGCCTTGAATGCAGTTGTAACAAGCAATGACGTTTTATAAATAGACGTGTCATATGCTAACATCACTGCACTTTAAAATGACGCGATGCATAATTGACGTGCAGCGCGTACACTAGACGGCGTGTGACTATGTGAATGCCGGACAATTACCTTGCTTTTCTGTTGCCAGCGGGCAACGCATCTACATATAAAAACATCTTAGGTAACCGTGTAAAGTGTTGATAGGTACTTTCACCCTTATCCCTAAGTTTAGTTGCTTCGTAAGACGACCACGAGTAGAAATGGGGTGGTCAAATATCACAAAACGCCGTATGGTATGATTTTATGACATTTACCTACATCTAAAATGGTATCCCAGTTCTTATATGGGTTTTTTGTCAGACTACGCAACCCTAAAAAGCTGCGGAACTGACTTTAAGTATGCTAAAACGACAAACAATAAAGAAAAGTGAAAAGCTAGACAAATAAAAATAAATTTCTCAATAAAGAAAAAGGAACAGCGGTCGGATACCGCCATCTTATAAAATTGGCGATAATGACAAAATGGCGGGCACCGGAAGCGCGCGTAAACGCGCCGCCGAGCCGTTACGGCTGTTTCCTGTGTTGCCAGTTATTTAGTTTTATTTCTGTTATTGAGAAAGGAAATTGTTTGTTTTATTTTTCTTTCTTAGTTTTTAAAACTTTTGTTTTAATGGAAAAGGCATTAGGGAGAAAAAGTTTTTGTTTTGGAATGATTTTTCATTTCCATAATTTCAGTGTGTGGGTAGTGTACTTTTTATGATATTTCTACCTTTTCCTGATAAGATGCTCGCATGGAAAATTTTATAGCTCGATGATCGAGTATACTTACTTATCTAGTATAATATTTTGCTTAATACTAATAAAAAGGAGGTAGATAGATATTTTGCTCTGAATGGAATAGACCGCGTCGCGCTAGATTGCGTCGTGCTTTATTGACCGTCTATCTGCTTCGGTAACAATTCGTCTGGCGCAACCACTAACCGGTAGGATACGTACTATTACGTACTACACCTAGAACACAAGTGTTAAAAGCAGTAGGTACCTAGTAGCAGGCAGACTTTACAGAAATGCATTTTTTTAAAATAGAAATAAAAAATTCACAAATTTCGTGCCTCACACGACTATCGAGCGCATTGGAAATGAATCTACGGAATTCGAAAAAAATATTGTCTCAAAAAAAAAAAAAAAACAAACTGAAATGGGCAAACCCTTAACCTGATCGTCTTTCTTTTAGGCTCAAATTGTAGCTGACTAAATTGTCCAGAGGTGTTTTGCTCAAAATTTTAATATCATTCTTTGTTTCGAAAGTATCAAGCGCTAAAATAAAAATTCGGAAAAAAAAAATGTTTTTTGCACTATTTTGGCTATAACTTTTTTTTTTTACTTTCTCGTATAATTCTTTTTGCACCTTATAGATATCATAAATACGCGTCTTTTGAGCCCTTTTTGAATATCATATCTTCATAACTTTCTGAGATATAAGGGGATCGCACTTTTTCGTGAAATCGGAGCCTATACTGGAGCGAACGAAAAGACATTTCCAATGTCAGAAGCAGAATTTTTGACTTTTCACGATATTTTTCAATTTCTATTTTTATGGTTAGAACATTATTTTACTACATAGCACTACGCATTCGCAGTGAACACTAGTCTCCTCAGACTCACGTGTCCCCGTCGCCAACCATCCATCCTGGCGCAGCCTGGAGGATCCTAATACTTCATGAACATTATCAGACACTTCCTCCGTTCACTCACGCATTCGCAGCGAGCACTAAGCCTCCCCAGTCTCACGTGTCCCCGTCGCCAACTATCATCCTGGCCCAGCCTGTAGGATACTAAGACTACATGAACAGTATCAGACACTTAATCCGGTTGCCCCACGCATTCGCAGCGAGCACTAGCCTCCTCAGCCTCACGTGTCCCCGTCGCCAACTATCCATCCTAGCGCAGCCTGTAGGATACTAAGACTACATGAACATTATCAGACACTTACTCCGTTTGCTCTACGCATTCGCAGCCAGCACTAGCCTCCTCAGCCTCACGTGTTCCCGTCGCCAACTATCCATCCTGGCGCAGCCTGTAGGATCCTAATACTACATGAACATTATCAGACACTTACTCCGGTTGCTCTGGGCGTGCGCGGCGATGAGCAGCGCGGCGAGCACAAGCCCCCCCGGCCCCGCGCGCCGCCCCCGCGTCTCCATCTCTCTCACCCCCCCTCAGGCAAGCTCTGCCTCATCTGTTGACAAAGGGAAAACAACTTTCACTATGGAGAAAAAAAAATCAGATGATTCATATAAAACTGCAGTACCTACTAGACTCAAAATACAGATGTATGGAACAGCAGATTTAAAAAAATCTGCCTTCAGTTAATGAACGTTTTTTTGATCTTGCATAGCATAGCATATACTCAAGACTATATTCCCCGAGGGGGTAGTCAGATATATTCTGAAACCTCAGAATCCACGTTTCACTACCTAAACTCTCCAGTGTGACGGGTGAGCCCGTCGCCACTTGTAATGGACAGTGGGTACAATGCCTCAAAATTGAAGCCCGCAGGTTTCCTCACGATGTTTTCCTTCAACGAAAAGCCAGTGGAGTTACAAATCGTACATAAATTCCGAAAAACTCATTGGTACGAGTCGGCCGGGACGGGGATCGAACCATCGCCTCCTGCACGGCAGGCAAGGCTACTCGCCACTGGACCACCACTCTATCTCTATAGTAAAAACGGTAATATATTATAAAATAATACAACCACAAAACTTGCTGTGATTATAGTGTAAACTCTACTCTATAGTAGTATAACAACAAATAATAAAAACTGGCCAAGTGTGAGTCGTGCTCGTTTGATAATAATAAAACTATCATAGACCGTAGGTACATCAGGTAGACCAGTATTTCTATAACAAACCATTAATATTCGGAACCTATTCAACCATTATACAGCAAATATCGGAGTGTCAGGGTTGCCAGATGTGATTTGGGAAAGGACATCATCGGCATTTCATACATTTTTGGTCCAAATGTGAAAGTGCCGGCCAACAAAAAATAATGCTATAATATTATGTAATAACTTGTCCGTCTAAGCATTTATTATTAAGGCACGAAAGCTGTATTTGTAAGTTTTTAAATGTATAAAAATACGATTTTTTAAACCTTAATAAAACACCCGACCCTACAGCTTTGGTGCCACCATACTAGAAATGCTGCGACGGACTAGTTCTAACAGAATATACCTAGCCTTAGCTAATTTCATCGAAAATGTGTATGAAAAGGCAGATTTTCGAACCCAAATAAAACCAAGGACAATGGAGCTATAGCTTTGGTGCCATAATAATATATGTTTAGACGGACAAGTCCTAATAGAATATCGCATTATTTTTTGTTGGCCGACACTTTCACATTTTGGACCAAATCCGATGATGACCTTTCCCTTTGGAATTTTTTTCCTTTTGTATAGGCACAAGTATTGATCGAGCCATGACAACCACAGTCTACCTATAACAGAACACGTTTATGTTATGTTTTGATGAATAAAATTGATTAAAATCTCCAGAATTCCCCACTTTCATAATTTATCCCCCATAACTTTCCCGAACGATTTCATTGAATAAAATTTATTAAAAACTCCAGAATTCCCCACTTTTATAATTTTTTCCCATAAATTTCCCCCCAAATCGCGGAAAAAACTCCTAATCTGGCAACTCTGCGTAGCCGTAGCGTATAGGGTAGAACTATATACTATATTACCTATTCTGTGGTATAGGTAACAAATAATATCAATCTAGGTCTTTTATAATGCCTAGATAGCTGAGCTGATATTGCGACGTTGATTGATCGTAGTTAAGTCTTGAATTAATCGAGCGTATTAAAAATAGAAGTTTTTCTATTACGGCTTTTTATAAAAAAGGTTTATTGTGTGTGAAATTGGATTAAGTTGTTTTATGAGTTTCTAGAGGGTAATAAATTGAGTTGGTACTTACAACATAGTATAGAATACTGTGTTTTGAGGGTTCCGTAGTCATACAAGGAACCCTGATACTTTCGTCCATTCTGACTAGACAGACAGAATGGACGGACAGACGTCCGTCTGTACAGAACCTTGTCTTGAGCGAGTCCGACACGCCCTTGGCCGGTTTTATTCGTCTGTCATCGGCAGTCCAGTCAATGTATGTGTCGTAAAATTAAATGCTTTAATATTAAACGGGGTGCTTCCCCGCACCCTTTCTGGCACCTGCATGACAGGAATTTCTGCAGTGTTAGCAGCGCTGGTTCTTTGGTTGAGGTCACCGGTTTCATTCAGCCCCTGCTGGCTCCATGTCCACCACCAGTTGGTGGGCTCTTTCTCTACCCCCAACCCCTTCTGCACCTGGAGTGCTATTTTTGAAACTCATTCACCGAGCTCAGCAGTTGAAAATGTCAACATTACCTACTATAGAGATACGCATCTTTCTACTGCTGATTTGACTTTCAAAAATCATACTTCAGGATTGCGATTTCTGAAAGTCAAATCAGCAGTAGAAAGATGCGTATCTCCACAGTAATTTTGACATTTTCAACTGCTGAACTCAGCGATTGAGATTCATAGACGGAGATCCGACCGTAAAATTATGCACCTATTCCTTAGGCGAACGAAATGTAATTCTGGTGTATGTTTATACAGGGGTTAATTCAACGCCGCCAAGTTGCCTAGAAAAATCTTGCCGCAAGTGCCTTTTCCATTATAATTTTTGGTATAACTTTTTCCACGTGTTTGTTAGGGAAGTGAATGAGGTGCCATCGGAAGGAGACTGGTCTAAAGTACTTTAAAAACTAGGGTTGCCACCTCTCAATCTGCCGCAAGACTAGGGTTGCCAGATTCAAAAATGACATATTTGGACCTGGCAACCCTATAGTTGCGGCAGATTGAGAGGTTCAGCCTTGCAGCTGATCGTAAATTTTTTACAGACCTTTAATCATAAGTAACTCCTAAACCGACTGGAGTTATGCAGGCAGACCTGGTCCATCCCCATCACAGAGAAGATCTCATCATCATCATCATCATCTCAGCCAACGGACGTCCACTGCTGGACATAGGCCTCCCCCAAGGATCGCCATAACGACCGGTCCTGCGCTGCCCTCATCCATCGTTTTCCCGCCGCCTTCACCAGGTCGTCGGTCCACCGTGTGGAGGGCCTACCCACGCTGCGCTTTCCGGTACGTGGTCGCCACTCGAGAACTTTTCGGCCCCATCGGCCATCGGTTCTGCGAGCAATGTGCCCCACCCACTGCCACTTTAGTTTAGCAATTCTTTGGGCTATGTCAGCTACTCTGGTTCTTCTGCGGATCTCTTCATTTCTGATTCGATCTCGCAGGGAGACTCCGAGCATAGCCCTCTCCATTACTCTTTGGATGACTTTCAGCCTTTTTATGAGGCCTTGAGTGAACGACCACGTTTCTGTTCCATATGTCATCACTGGCAACACACACTGATCGAAGACTTTCGTTTTAAGACACTGCGGTATTTGGGACGTGAAGATACTACGTAGCTTCCCGAACGCTGCCCAGCCGAGTTGGATTCGACGGTTGATCTCTTTCTTGAAGAAGCTCTACACCCCATAAATACTGAATCAGCCTTGCTGCTGATGGTTACAAAAAGTACACTTATCTCTCGGAATATTTAAACATATACCGACTTTTTTAACATTTCATATACTTCCTGTACAGGACGGCGAACGAATTCACTAGTGGTCCGTCCTTAGTGTACCGGTTGCTGGATTGGAAGAAATTAAAAACGCTTCTGTTTTCAATCTGATGCCTGTTGCGGTTCGGGAGTGATCGGAGCTCTTGCTTGTTACTGTTCGGAGTCTGAAGTGCGAGTGCATGCTGAAGGCTAATTTGTCGCTATATATCTGCCCCGCTAGGCTGTCTCAACTGCGGGGGTCGCGCGCAAGTGAAACAATAGATTTACGCCGCCTGCGCCTATCGTGTGCGGGCGGGTTTTCCCTTGCGTGTGAGTGAGACAGCCCAACGTGCGAGCGAGTGAGCGTCATCCGATCATTCCCAAATCAAACAACAATGAAAATGGCCTTTATTCAATGATCTTAAAGCTAGTTACAAATATAAAACACCACGTGTTAATATAATACAAAATTGCAGGTGCTTATACTAACTTATGATTACGGAATACAAAATACGAAATCTATACATTAACAAACTATAATCTATCGCGAACATGTCTCCCGCCGTGCTGCTTGCAGCATTCTATGTCTCGGTGAGCGGTAGTGGGTCCACTGGCAGCACGACCAACTTCTTGACAGGCCGGCGTAGGACTCCCGTCTGGGTCTGGACATCAGCCGTCCTGACCACGCCATCCGGTCCGGGGTAGGTCTTCGTGACGATCCCGCGGGGCCACACGTTGCGGGGAAGGTTGCCGTCTGCTATGATCACGATGTCGTTTGTTTTCACCGCCTCGCCGTGTCCACGTATCTCCCGCCGGTTTTGCAGTAGCGGGAGCGCCTCGCGTACCCAGCGCGCCCAGAATGCGTCGGCCAGGCGTTGTGAGGTCCGCCAGGTGTCGCGTCCCACGGTGTCTCGCTCGGTGAATGTTCCCGGCGTGGGGACTCTCGACGGCCCTCCGAGCAAAAAGTGGTTCGGCGTGAGGGCGGTGTCGTCATCTGGTGCAGTCGCGACGTGTGTCAGAGGTCGAGAGTTGACTGTGTGCTCGACCTCTGCTAGCAGGGTGGTGAGTACCTCTTCGCTAGGGTGCCGCTCTTCCAGGGTGGTTCGGAGCGCCGTTTTCACGCTCCTTACCAGGCGCTCCCAGGCGCCCCCCATGAATGGGGCGCTCGGAGGGATGAATCGCCAGTTGATGTTGCGTATGTTAGCCTCTCGCTCCATTGCGTCGAGTGAGGCTCGTCGTAGCTCTGCGTCGGCACCGCGTAGGTTTGTGCCGTTGTCGCTCCATATTTCTTCGGGGCAGCCTCGGCGCGCCATCATGCGGCGCAGCGCGAGGATAGCTGAGTCGGTTGACAGGCTCGCGGCGACCTCTAGATGCACTGCCCGCGTTGTTAGGCACGTGAATAGCGCCACATATTTTTTGTGGTGCTGACGGCCCACGGTGACGCTTACTGGACCGAAGTAGTCCACGCCCGTATAGGTGAACGGGCGCTTGTGATGCGCTACTCGTGCACCCGGCAGGTTGCCGGTCGGAGGGTTCGGTGCGGTGGCTCGGCGGAGTCGGCAGGGTTGGCACCGCTTTAGCACGGTGCGGACGGTCGGGCGGAGGCGGAGCACGTGGAAGCGTTGCCTCACTTCGTTGGTGACGAATTCAACCCCACTGTGATGCGCGCGCTTGTGTACCCAATCAATGTACAAGCGGCAGTAGGGCTGATTTCCGTCCAGTATCGCCGGCTCTTTCGCCTCGCGCTCTAGGTCGAGCGCGGCGTCGATGCGAGATCGCAGGCGTAGCACGCCGCGGTCGTCTACCTTGAGGGCTAGTTGACTCAGGCGACTGTGCTGGGAGGGTTCCCTCCCGCCGGTGATGTCCTCAATTTCTTTCTCGAAACTGTCTTGCTGCACAGCGCGTAGCCACAGAAGTTCGGCTTCGCGTGCGCATTGAGTGGGCAGCGGTTGCAGTTGGCGGTCGGGCGGGTTTTGCTGTCCCTTTCTCGGACGCGCGGTGGTCCGTAGCGTTGCAGTGGTGTTAGGGGGTCGGCAGAGTTGTATGAAGTGGAGCACGCGGCCAGTGGCTCGTATGAGTCGCAGCCATGACGAGAAGCGGCGCACGTCGGGAAGTGCGTCGGTCAGTCGTCGTGTTACCGATGCGACGCGTGTGTTTACTTTCTCTTCTCCCGTCGGTGAGGTCGGCGTTTTTGCGGCCTCTTCCGTCGGCCAGTGCTCCTCTCCGAGGCGTAGGTATTCCGGGCCCGTGTACCATCGGTGTTTGTTTCCGAATCCGGCCGGTACGTCGCGGGTGGCGTCGTCGGCGACGTTTAGCTTCGTCGGGACCCAGCGCCACTCGTTCACTGCCGTGTCTTCTTCTATCGCTGCGATTCGGTGCGCAACGAAGGGTCGGTACGAGCGTGAGCCCGTCCGTAGCCACGTTAGGACTGTGCGGCTATCTGTCCAGAACGTCTTCGTGTCTGGCTTCTTACTGTGTTCAGCGATGACAGCTGCGGCCATGCGGCTTCCCATGACGGCGGCTTGCAGTTCAAGTCGAGGGATGGACGTCAGCTTCAGCGGTGCGACTCGTGCCTTGGCCGTTATGAGCGACACGTGGACGTCGCCTGAAGGGGTGACCGCGCGCCAGTATAGCGCGGCAGCGTATGCCACCTCGCTCGCGTCGACGTAGACGTGCAGCTGTAGTGAGTCCGCTTCGCTGTACCCGATGTATCGTCTCGGTATGGAGACGTCTCGCAGTCCCTCTAGGTGCTGCATCCACTCGTTCCATTGCGCGGCTGTGTTTTCTTCTAGTCGTTCATCCCAGTCCGTTCCGCGTCGCCATACTTCTTGAAGTATTTGCTTCGCTCGTGTTGTTACGGGCGAGGCGAGGCCGAGCGGGTCGTATAGCGACATAACTATACGTAGCGCATCTCGTTTTGTAGGTGCGCTGCTCTGGAGGACTGCCGGAGGGACTCGTGCTAGGTCGAGGTTGAAGGCCAACTCATCGGATGACGGCTTCCATATTAGGCCCAGGACTCGTTCCGTGTGCTCTGGGCGGTCGTCAAGGCTCACCGGCGTCTGCCGGGCTTCTTTGTCTAACTCACACAGAACTTTCTGTGAGTTAGACTTCCATTGACGTAGCTCGAAGCGTGCGGCGCTGTGTATGTTATACACGTCTCTCGCCGTCTTCGTGGCTTCTTCCTCTGACTCGAAGCTGTCGAGGTAGTCATCGACGTAGTGGTTATGGATGATAGCGTCCACGGCTCTGGGGTGAGTTTTCTCGAACTCCGATGCATTCAAATTCTTGACGTATATGGCGGTTGACGGGGAACATGTGGCGCCGAATATGAGAGAAGTCATTCGGTACTCCTCCGGCGGTCCTCCTTCGCGTCGATCTCCCCTCCATAGGTAGCGTAGTGTGTCTCGGTCCTCCGGTATGATCTTCACTTGCATGAACATCTCTTTAATGTCAGCAGAGACGGCGATGGGGTGCTGACGGAAACGCATGAGCACTCCCGGAAGGGACTGGAGGAGGTCTGGACCGGTGAGTAGCGTCTCATTTAGCGACGTCCCTTTTGTCCTTGCAGCGGCGTCGTGGACTATTCTCAGCTTGTCTGGCTTTGCTGGGTTGATGACAGCAAAGTGCGGTAGGTACCACGTGCGTTCGCTTTTCTCTGTCGGGGCGAGCTCGGCGTAACCCTTCTTTATAAGGTCGTCCATCTGGATGTTGTATCTGACTTTCATCCGTGGGTCCTTGTCGAGCTTCTTTTCGATGTTCTGCAGTCTCGACAGCGAATTCTGATAGTTCTCTGGCAGCGTTTGTTGTTCGCTCTTCCAGAGAAGCCCCGTGGTGTATCTTCCGTCTTCCAACCGCGCCGTCTTGGTGTTGAGAATGGCCAGTGCGCGTCGCTCGGGATCCGACTGAGGTATGCCAGGCCTTATCAAAAGGCTTTCGACGCTGAAGTAGTGTCGCAGCTGCTCGTTCATGTCTTCCTCAGGTGACTTCACGAAGTTTACGTAGTGCACCTTGCGTCCAATAGTGCGCGTGTATGCGCCGTGCAACACCCAGCCAAGCGGGGTGTGTGAAGCGATCGGTTGATCCCTTCTCCCTTGTCGCACCTCTGTAGCCAGTAGCAGGTGCCAATTGTCCTGCCCAATGAGGACACGAGGGTGAGCCCTCTCATACTTCAGCTGACTCTCGATGTCGGTCAGATGACTGCAGTCGGCGATGTCTTCATCGGTGATGGTTTGGGGCGACAGTTGCAGTTGTCGGATAGTGCGAGCGTGTACTCGTTGGGTCGCTCCGTCACCAGTGAGGTCGAGGCGCACCCTCTTGGACTTCGATGCAGCGATCGTCGTGTCGGCGATGGCTTCAATGCGGAGGGGTTCAATCGGTCCCTCCGCTCCGATTTCTTCAGCCAATGTCGCATCGACCAATGTTATTGTCGAGCCGTCGTCCAACAGAGCGTGTGTGTCCACTGCTCCCGCCGGTCCCGACACGCGGATCTTCACAATCTTCAGAAACGATTGCGGCCGATGAGGTAGCCAGGTTGATGCTACCGTCTCCTTCTTCGGCTCGTCCTCAGTGAGTGGTTCCTCCTTCTGTCGCGGTGTGTAATGCAACAGGCTATGGTGGTAGCGGTCGCAGCCGTTAACACCGCACGGTTTCTGTTTGCAGCGGTGGTTGCGCGTCCTATGTTTTAAGCATTTAAAACATAGGGATTTCTGCTTGGCCATGTCCCACCGGTCATTGATGTCTGCCTTCTTGAATTTGCCGCAGTCGGGCACAGCATGGTCGTCAGATTTGCAGGTTAAGCACTTCGGCTTCTGCTCGTCCCGCGTGCTCGTGTTGTAGGCACGTTGAGCGCGGCGAGGCTTGAGCGTCTCTGGCGCGTTGAACGGCTCCGGCTCGGCGTATGGGCTGCATAGTTCGGCTTCACGATTGAGGAAGCGGGCCAGTTTGAGTAGGTCCGCTTCGTGCTTCGGCTGCTCCGCTGCGTATTCATACCAGCGGTGTCTCGTGGTAGGTGCCAGCTTCTCGATGGTTATTTTCGTCAGCTCCGGGTTATATAGGTAATAAACCCGGTCGAGTGCTCGTAGCGTCGTCACCGTGTTATTTACGCGGCTGGCGAAAATGCAGAGGTCTCTCGGTGTGTCGCTCGGCTTCTGTATGGCGCGAAGCTTCGTCAGCTCTGCGAGGGCGATTGAGTCCGGGCGACCGAAGCGTGATTCCAACGTTGTGATGATCTCGGTCGGGCTTGTGTAGTTAAATAGCAAGCTCTCGACCGCTTCTCTCGCTCTGCCTTTCAGGGCCTTTCGCAGTCTCGCCATGTTCTCGGTGGTAGCGTGGGATGGTGCAGACTCGTAGTAAGCGGCTCGGAAAGCCAGCCACTCCTGATGCGCTCCTTCAAATGTCGGCAGTTCGACGGCGTGTCGGTTGCTCGACGTGCTTTGTCCCGCTCTAACGGCGAGAGTGATGGCGTCGGCGAGCTTGACAATGTCCATCTCTTGACGCATCGCGACGGTGTTGTGTTCGTTGGGCTTGAGACCTTCTGATGTGGCAGCGGGGTCGGGACGCGCAGCGGGATTCGTATGCGCTTGCGCGCTTGCATCTGCGGCTTGCGTAACGGGAACTTGTACGGCGTGTACGGTGGTCGCGGCGGCGGCCTGGGGCGTTCTAGTTGCGATGAACGGTTCGTCAGCGATAGCCAGTACGTGACGTTGGCTCTCGTCCATCCAAGCTTGAACTCTGGATTCGTTCCCCTCTTCGATGATGGTGTCGTCTTCCTCGTCTGAGGATGACTCCGTCGCTTCAATGTTAGCGAGGCGTGCCATCGCGTGTTCATAACGCAGACGGGCTACTTCCTCCCTCGCTGCGGCTAGGCGTCTGGCTTTGACGCTCGATCTGCTACTGCGTTTCGACGATGGCGGTGCTCGGTGGGTCCGGGCGGCGGGAGCGTCTGCATGAGTCTTGGCAGTAAGTCTCGGTGCGGCAACGCTGGCCAATCGTCGTGACGGGTCCGTAGTAGCAGCGGTGGTTTCGGTGGCGGTCACTTCGCTGGTCGTGGTTGCAGTACGGCTGACAGTGGTGTCTTCGATCGTGGCGCCGATTTGAGTCGTAGCGCCGACGTCGATTACTGCTTCCACGGTGACTAATGGCATCTCTGGAGACTCTGGCGAATCGGGCAGAGGCTTCTTCCCACTCGTAGATCTTGTGACGGGCATTTTCACTGCTTGACGAGTTTTCTTTCTTCTAATCCGGCTCGAAGGACCAAATGTACAGGACGGCGAACGAATTCACTAGTGGTCCGTCCTTAGTGTACCGGTTGCTGGATTGGAAGAAATTAAAAACGCTTCTGTTTTCAATCTGATGCCTGTTGCGGTTCGGGAGTGATCGGAGCTCTTGCTTGTTACTGTTCGGAGTCTGAAGTGCGAGTGCATGCTGAAGGCTAATTTGTCGCTATATATCTGCCCCGCTAGGCTGTCTCAACTGCGGGGGTCGCGCGCAAGTGAAACAATAGATTTACGCCGCCTGCGCCTATCGTGTGCGGGCGGGTTTTCCCTTGCGTGTGAGTGAGACAGCCCAACGTGCGAGCGAGTGAGCGTCATCCGATCATTCCCAAATCAAACAACAATGAAAATGGCCTTTATTCAATGATCTTAAAGCTAGTTACAAATATAAAACACCACGTGTTAATATAATACAAAATTGCAGGTGCTTATACTAACTTATGATTACGGAATACAAAATACGAAATCTATACATTAACAAACTATAATCTATCGCGAACACTTCCCCTAACAAAATGTTTACCTACTGAATATAAACTTAGGTATTTTAACAGTGTTGTGTAATTGAGTCGACAAGTACCACATCTGCCCTTTCAAAAACATACGAGCATTGATTGTCAATCAGTTCAATCATTCGATCAGCTTATTGATGGACCGAGTTATTGAATTCACTATCTGCTCGGCCATTTTGTTTGTGTTATTAATTTTATTGCAATTTCACTTTATTGTGTCAGGCAGGATGCGACCAGTGACGTATTCTCCTAAGGGAAAAAAGGGCAATAAGGGCGGCCGGGTCAAGGGGGGCGGCCCGTAGGGCCATGCACATTGTGAGGAAATCGCTACCCAAAAAAAGCCAGTTTTCAATATCAATGTGAAAAAATTTCGTGCTCGCTTTTGTTTATCTTTTTATTATTGTAGGTACATGCATTAGATCGCTCTAGGTTTTAAATAGTATTATCGCGTGCCGACCTATTCATATTTTGGTCTTGCCACTGGCGGTGGCTGTGGATAAGCTGGCTGGCTTGGTTTCCCCCCTTAAGAAAAAAGTCTAGCTACGCCAATGGCCAAATCGTTTCGCGAAAAAATTTCAAGCTCGCTTCGCTTGCTCTGGTCTCTATTTTTACTTTTGCTCTGCATACATAGACTTATACGAGTTCTAGCACAGTCAAGTCGTATAACGAAAAAAAGTCGAGCTTGCTTCGCTCGCTCCATAATTACTTTAAATCTTTTTAATTCTTTCGCAAAATACAATTTGGATGTAGCTTGCGACAGCTTATGTCGGTCAATTCTTAAATATATCAAAACCTTCGAACTTTTGCTGGCACAAATCTTGGCTACAGGCCCACCGCCGTCAAACTGCTGTCATCGGGGGGCGGCCAAATATAAATATATTTGTAAATACATCCCTGGATGCGACCATAGATTAATAATGTATATTGGTTAGATGCGACTCGAGTTGAAATAATGATTTTAATACGATTGTGAAGCTCTAGTGAAGCTCTATAGCTTCACAATCCTTTTAAAATGGACGCCATCTTGTGAGATGGGTTTTTTGTGTGTGAAAAATGGTGGGAAAAGTATTGATGAGAGTTTAATATAAGGACATACCTACATACACACATACGACGGATGGTGCCATTTTTGAACTCTAGGTACTGTGCCCAATTCGGTATGTAAAGTTTTTTTTTCATATTTTCAATATCATAATCATTGAAATACGTTAAGGCATCGTCATCATCATATCAGCCGATAGACGTCCACAGCTGGACATACCTAGGTCTCCCCCAAAATGGGGAGATTTGCCATAATCGCCACGCTTGGCAGGCGGGTTGGCGATCGCAGTTGGATTGAATGTGTACTCAGAGGATGCTGCTGCCCATCCTCCGGCAGATCCCTTAGTCGCCTTTTACGACACCCACGGTAGGAAATGGGGTTAAGGGTATACTGTGTTTAATTTAGAATATTAAGGCCTGATTCGACCAAACGCGAGTAAATGTTAGATTAAGTCGCCGGTTACTCTACTGTAAACTGATTTTGCGTTTTACCAACCCTAAGCTTACACCGAAACTGATGAACTGTCAATGTCACATGATTAAAAAAATAATAATAAAAAGAAACCTAACAAATTAAAACTGTATAGCCTCACATTGCAATAAGTACGGATACAACGACCTCTTTCTTCGGGTGGATTTTACATTCGTTCTTTTAGTATGGGCTTAGGAAGAATGAAGTTATTTCAGGGTTGTTAAATTGTTTCTTGTATAGTTAGTTACTCTTCTATAAATGAAAGTTTGGTCGAATTCAGCCGTTTTTGCTTTTTGTCCTCTTTTTGTATAGAGACTCTTCTACAGGGTGTACAATAAAATGGGACAGCTACTTAAAGGGGTGCTTCAGACCATCAAACGGAAAACTTTATCTATGGGACCAATATCGCAATCGCAAAAAAATAATCTGCTGTCCCATACATTTCAGTCGAGTTATGTTTGCAGTTTTGTATGGGAGAGCGGATTTTTTTTTCGCGATTTCGATATTGGTCCCATAGAGAAAGTTGTTCAGTTTGATGGTCTGAAGCACCCCTTTGAGTAGCTGTCCTATTTTATTGTACACCCTGTATATAAAAAAGCGAAAACGTTTTTACACTCTAATCTAAATTCTTAATTAAACACAGTATAAGCCTTAACGTATTTCAATGATTATGATATTGAAAATATGAATAAATCTTTATAAGTAGGTATACGGAATTAGGCCCAATGGAGTCCAAAAATGACACTTTCCGTCGTATGTGTGTATGTAGGTAGGTATGTATGTGTACCTACTTATACAGGGTGTAACAAAACACCCTAGTAATACTTAAGGGGGTGCTGCAGACCATCAAACTGAACAACTTTCACTATGGAGCCAACATCGAAATCGAGAAAAAAAACCGCTCTATCATACAAAACTGCAGTACCGTCTCGACTCAAATGTATGGGACGGTTATTTTTTTATATTTTTTCTCGACCTTGACTCCATAGTGAAAGTTGTTCAGATTGATGGTCTGAAGCACCCCCTTAAGTATTACTAGGGTGTTTTGTTACACCCTGTATTAAACTCACATCAATACTTTTCCCACCATTTTTCACACACAAAAAAACCCATCTCGCAAGATGGCGTCCGACAAATACCCTAAAATAAATAAATAATCAGAACCCACGGGGTCTTCCCTCATCCCAACAACAAAAGACCCTTGTGCCAAGCGAATTTCATTCTTACAGCTTCCACATGAGGGTTCAGAGAGGGGACATGTTATGTTTGAATGAGGTCTAAATATCTTGTTACGAGTGATTGATTCCCCTTAAGTGTGGGGTGAAACGTGTTAAGGGTAAGTTATTACTTTAAGGGTATTATACACACGTTGAATGTGTTTAAAAAAATAGCATAGTATATGCTCATGACTCTATTCCCCGAGGGGGTAGTCAGAGATATTCTGACACCTGAGAACATCATAATATTACCTTTTTGCTCATCGCTTTGCGGCCACCAAACATGGAAAATCGGTAGTATAGGCATGAAAAAAAGCTAAAATGTATTGTGGTAAAATCCAACGGAGATATTCAAAGTACATAATTATAACTTTCAACTTTGGAGTGCGATTTTTGAATCTCATTCACTGAGTTCAGCAGTTGAAAATGTCAAAATTACTATGGAGATATGTATCTTTCTACTGCTGATTTGACTTTCAAAAATCGCAGTCCTGAAGTATGATTTTTGAAGGTCAAATCAGCAGTAGAAAGATGCGTATCTCCATAGTAATTTTGACATTTTCAACTGCTTAACTCAGCGAATGAGATTCAAAAATCGCACTCCTGATTATCTCGGTTCGGAAAAATGGTTTTCTTTATTTTTACTTCCCTAATAATCGTAAAAAAGTAGTGTACCTTAGTTCAATCAAACGAAATGTATATTATAGTAGTTAGGTGTTACAATAATACTTAATAGTTAAGTATCTTATGTTCTACAGTTAATTATACTTACATAATAGGGGTTTTACTTAATTTAATCGTTGTTTTTTTACCTATTTTACCTAATATGTAAGTACCTCACATTGTTTATTGAATAAATTAGAATATTAACCAATCTTTACATAAAAATTGTTTTAATAATTTACCCACTGCCTCCGTGGTCTAATGGTTAAGAGCTTTGGCTCTCGACACGGAGGTCGTGGGTTCGATTCCCACGGGGGACACCTAGTGATATGTCACTTTGTGCGTTTTTCCCCAGTTGGTTAGGACATTGCAGGCTGAATCACCTGATTGTCTGAAAAGAAAAATGATTCCGTGCTTCGGATGGCACGTTAAGCCGTTGGTCCCGGCTACTATCTCTGGTGGTAGTAGTCGTTACATAAAAACCACGTCAGAGGCCGTAAGGCGGTCTGAAAAAACTCTGACACCAGGGCTCTGCCCACACGATAAGAAAGAAGAATAATTTACCTTCGTAAGAGCTTCGCCTTAACAGTTTTTCTATGAGATTGATTCCCCTCAGGTCAGGGCTAGCTGAGGGACCTTAAGAGGGACCCGCAGAACTAATGTTCGGAAAAATGAGTGGATATTAAATTCCTTGGGCTCATCCTGTTAGTTCGAAAACAAAGCCTCCCACTTTTGTTTGTGGTTAAAAACTAATCTACACAGGGTAGAAACGAGAAAATAGGTACCAAAAGGTCGAAAGCTTTAAGGTCAGTTTAAGGTCAACTGATTATAAAATTATTTATGGTAGGTGTAGGTCTTAGATTAAAAACTTTTCGCTTACGCTGAAAGATGGAGCCAAGAAATGAGAGAGCGAGACAGCCAGTTATGAAAACTTATGTAAACAAAAAAGACAGAAATATTATTTTTTGTTTCGGTCACCGTGGCCGGTTTTTTTGTTTGGCAAGATGTCAAACCTATGGAATGTTGATGACATCTTGCCAAACAAACCGACTTTTTGTATGCAAAAGTCACACTATTGCTGTTTCATGTGCGGCCACGGTATGGTTTCATCTAGTTACTATATCTATGGTGTAGGTGTACCAGAATCTGATGAAAAATAGGGAAATCAAATTTTAGAGTAAGCAACACTGGGGTAATTAGATTAGGGCCCTTTACACACTGCGATTTTTTGCAGCGCAGAAGTGCTGCAAAAAGCATCGTTTTAGTTGCGATGCAGCATCGATGCAAATGCGATAAAGCATAGATGCAAACGGTACAGCCACGATGCAAAACTTTCGTAATATTTGATCAGTTATTTGTCGACAGCCTTTGCTGTGGCAAATGCACACGCGCGTGTCCATCAATACAAACATGTGTGTGCATCGCTACAATCATGCGTTGGAATCGATACAAACGCCTATTAATTGCTAGAGAAGCGATTAAGTCACGCGATGGACAAACGCACGTTTTTATCGCTGCAAAAAGGCTCAGTCTGTACAGACAGAAGTGCGATTTTTGAAAATCATACGAGCGACTTGGCAGTATAAAAAGTCAAAATTACGATAGAGATTATGCATCTTTCTACTGCCAAGTCGCTCGTATGATTTTCAAAAATCGCACTTCAGGGGGCCTACTTTGACTAGACAGATGACATTTTGACACTACCATGTGAAAATCTATATTTTTTTACTTTTTTTCATTTCATGAGATTCTGGAATGCGATTTTTGAATCTCTGCTACTGCTGATTTGATTTTCAAAAATCGCACTCTTGGAGTATGATTTTTGAAAGTTAAATTAATAGTAGAAAGATGCATATCTCCATAGTAATTTTGACATTTTCAACACTGAACTCAGCGAATGAGATTCTAAAATCACATTCTAGAAGTGCGTGCGTTTGATGGTCTAAACCACCCATTCAAACTTTACTAGGGGGTTTTGTCACCACATGTAACAAGGTTACCTACTAGGAGCTACTGGACCCATTTTGATGTAGTTTTCACTATTAAAAGGCTAAAATCTAGGTTCAATTCAATTAAAGGACAACCGCCGCTCTCCCTTGAAAAAAATACCTTAAAATGTATAGAAGTTTTGACTGAAGTCAAATGTGTAATAAATTATGGTGTTTTATAAAAACGACTCATTTATTTTTATTTAACGAGTTATTTAGCCATTTATTATTAATAAATTATAAAAAGCAGCAACCCCAAAATGGCTGTCAATGTTGTTTAGTAGGAGGTGATGCAAGCACAATGTTTTTTTTATATAAAAATGATAAAAACTTATAAATCATTATAAAATAAACTAATGCCTGCAGTTAGTTTCTAGTGTTCCATAGTCCATAATAAAAATAGAAGTACGGTTATACATTTTTTGGTATTATGTGCCAGAGGTCCTTTATTTATTGTTCTCCTGTATCGACCTTAGACTTAGAGTGAAGAACTCGTAAGTGCAAAAGAGAAAAAATTTTCAGTAGAAAGAAAAAACTGCATACTATTATATTTTATGTAAGTTCGGGAGTATTTGCGAGATTCTTATTACACGCTATAGATGGTATTTTACGAGTATCAGACAATTTTTTGAGTGAAATCAGAATATGGTTTGCGAGAGTTTCTTTCCAGAAAGGTAATAATAAAAAATACCAAAACTATCCCGAGGTCTTAAGGTGACGGTATGTACAATTTTATATGGATAAAAAAAAAAGTATTATTTTTAAATACTTACACTTACATATGTATTAGACAATAACAGTACCTACTAATACTTAAGTAAAATTAACTTTTAAGTAATTAGTACTAAGAAGATTAAGGACAAGCCACAAACATGGATAAATTAAAATTCTCACAAAGATCAAAAATAATTAATCTGGTCAAAAAGCTAACAAACACAAAAACATACAATTTAACCACGCAATTACCAATCCCTATAATCTTTTTAACAACAAAAAAACCACCCCTAAACACCCCTAAACCAACTAGTACCTACTTGTGAATTCGTTCATACAAAAATAGTGAGGGGAGAAAAAAATATAATCGAGAAAACAGCGTGAAATCGATCGATTTACACTTAGATGTGAATTGAATTGTGTTGCACACATGGCGCTTTCTCGCTGGTTGTTTTCTTTTGGCTAACTAAATGTTAACAACAATTTATATTTATAATCTGGTAGGTATGCATTATAAATAGACTGTATGTATTACTGTATAAATAACCTTAGATTTAGGTAATAGACAAAAATAATATAGCACAGAAGAAAAAACTAAACACACTCTAGCTAGATCATTATTTTTTTCAAATCTAATCTAAACAAAATTCACAGATTTCGCGCCTCACACGACTATCCAGCACATTGGAAATGAATCTACGGAATTCGAAAAAATATTGTCTCAAAAAAGTTAGGCTGGTTAGGCTATAGGGCTAACCCTTAACCTGATTGTCTTTGTTTTAGGCTCAAATTGTACCTTACTAAATTTTCCAGAGAAATTTTGCTCAAATTTTTGATATCATTCTTCGTTTCCAAAATATCGACGCCAAAATAAAAAAATCGGATTTTTTTTCCTATTTCGGCCATAATTTTTTTCGTTTTTGACTTTATCTTATAATTCTTTTTGCACCTTACATCTCTCGTGAATACGCGTCTTTTGAGCCTTTTTTGAATATCATATCTTCACAACTCTCCGAGATATAAGGCGAACGCACTTTTTCGTGAAATCGGGGCCTAAATGAAAATACATTTC
This sequence comes from Agonopterix subpropinquella, assembly GCA_922987775.1. Lineage (NCBI taxonomy): Eukaryota > Metazoa > Arthropoda > Insecta > Lepidoptera > Depressariidae > Agonopterix > Agonopterix subpropinquella. Next base: position 12,278,029 of record OV277718.1, on the reverse strand, counting down.
CAATGTCAAAACTGTAACAGAAGAGTGTCTGTTTTAAGAAATTTAATAAAAATGTAACCATACGGTTTTCAGATTTCTTTGACTCCAAATCAACCATATTTAGATGTTTTGTCTGTCTGATTGTTTTTTTTTTGTTCGAGTATCACGCAAAAACTACTGAACCTATTTTGATAAAACTTCTTTGTTTTATAGCTTATGATTTGACTTAAAATCTGGTATATAATTTGTGCGAACGAAGCCGCGGGTAAAAGCTCGTACTTAATAAAATTAAAACTTGGCGTCTAATGAAATGCATACAGACCAATTTTTTTTAGAATTTTTGTCTGTTTGTACGCATCAATACGGATAAAATTCCCTGCTAATAAGAAAAAAAACGAAAGCACATCTAATTAGGCAATTTATAAAGCTGTTCAATTTTTAAAGACTAATAAAAAGTCCCGTTCGCTGTCCCAACCCTAACATTTCACGGGATTTGTCAAACTAATCCCGGGACAATTAAACCCGCCTGGGAAACTTTAAAACGACAGTTCCCGAGTTACTGTTATAGGGAAAGGATAGTGATTTGTTTTTATTTGCAGATTTTTAGGGTTCCGTACCCAAAGGGTGAAAACGGGACCCTATTACTAAGCCTACGTTGTCCGTCCGTCCTAAATAGGTAGGACGTCCGTCCGTCCGTCTGGACGGACGGACAGACGTCCTACCTATTTAGGGCTGTAACTTTTGAACCGTAATAGCTAGATAGTTGAAATTTTCTCAGATTATGCGTTATAACGGCGGATTTGTTAACAAATAATAAAAATGTCAAAAAGTTAAAAATTAAGGGGGGTTCTCAACAAGAAACTAGTTTTTATCAACGTTTTTCCTTCAGGCTCTATCGTAAAAACGGTAATACATACAAGCGTCAAACTTGTTGTGATTATAGAGCAAACTCTACAGTATAACAATACATAATAAAAACCAGCCAAGTGTGAGTCGGTCTCGTGCTAAAGGTCCCGGAGAACAATTTTTTTTTCTGGAAGTTAATACCTATGTTGTGTGGTGGTGTGGTACGGAACCCTCGGTGCCCGTGACTTGCACTTGACCGATTTTATTAAAAGGATTATTGTATCTATACAGGATGTAAAAATGCGTTACAAAGTCAGACCACCAATTGTACTATGGGACGAAATTTGAAATTGAACGAAACTGAACGAAATTTGAAATTGAACGAAACGAAGTTTGAAAAGAAAAACAATCTGCTGTTTTATAAGGTTACGCTTTTTAAAGCGTACTGTATATCGTTCTACTCGGGCAGTCATGGGGCAACTATACCAAGAAATCGTACAACGCCTTGCGTGTTCCATTCAGCAATGCGTTCAGCAGTGCGATTTTTGAAAATCATACGAGCGACTTGGCAGTAGAAAATGTCAAAATTACTATGGAGATTATGCATCTTTCTACTGCCAAGTCGCTCGTATGATTTTCAAAAATCGCACTTCAGGGCACTGTTGGGGCTGCCACGTTTCTGCAGTGCATAGCAGATGTTTGCGAGCGCACAAGTAAATGGCTTCCATGCCATACGACCGCAAAAAATCAGCTTTACTGCTACATAGTATTAAGTATAATATATTATCTGTGCTGCTGCGCATGGTGATTTAATTCGGTATGTAAAGTAAAACATTAGCTATGCTGATTCCAAAACCATTTCGAGATTTTATATTTAGTAACCTTATTTTCTTATTCAAAACTCTTAAAATTAAAAGATGGAGGATATTTTAACAAACATACAAAAAATACTTGACATTCATTCGACCTCTAAAGGACGTCTTATCTGAGGCTGAATGGGTTTAAATCCGTTGCCTTTGGTAAAAAAAAGTCATATATAAACGTCAATGTCACACCAAATTAATGTTCAAAAAATTGTATCAGTGGTTAATAATTAACAGTTTTTACAGTGTTGAAGAGTTTTTAAATTTTAAGTGTAAGTAAATAAGTAATGTAAAATATAAAGTGTCAATATAGTATAGTTTAAGTTGTTAACAAAATATTTGCATGCTGTTGCTACAGCTGAACAGAAGAAACTTATTTTATATTTTATACCATCTTTTGTAATATTTACCTGTTTCAAAGCAAATAAATTATATTCTATTCTATTCTATTCTGTCATCGAAAGGGTTGTCAGATTTGAAATTTTTCCGCGATTATGGGAAAAATTTGGTCTCAATGCAATTCAAAACATTTATTTCGGAAAACAAATTCCATACAATTTTTATTAGTAATTTCATAATGTCATCTTATCTAGTATGTTAGTAAATTAGTTAAATTACATTAAAATTAAATGTCAAGATTCCAATGGGTAAAATAAAATAACAATTCAAAAGAGATAGTGATAACAATAATTTAGAATTGGCGTCCTGAGAAAAATATAATATTATGATTGTCCTTTTCTTTGCAACTTCTACAAATTAAATACTATAACCGTTGTCAAAGAAAATATACACTACCCGTTGTCGCCTATAAATATACCATTCATTACTTATAAATTTATTATAACTTTATAAGTTCTTGTAGTCTTGGTTACTTAAGATCGAGTTTAGATAATTATTTTGTTTATTTATAATTGTGTGTTCCTTCCCTTCTTGAAGCGAATAAATAATATTTTCATTTAATACTAACATAGACCTAACTTTGGTATTCTGCGTCATGTTGTCTGAAAATAAATTATTTTTATTTTAATTTTTAACCGACTTAAAAAAAAAGGAGGTTATCAATTCGATACCTACGTATGTATGTACTTTTATTGGAATTGCAAAATATTCATGTATGATAATCTATTAGGGCTTCCAAACAAATATACAAAATTTCATAGGTGTATGTATGTATGTTTGTATGTATGTTCGTCATAGGTGTATGTTCTTTGTCTAGTCATCATAATACAAGTCCAGGCTAGATTCTGGTACTTTAAATGTGGCTAGATAATTTGTGTGACACCGTCCAAGATATTTATTTATTTTTATTTATGTATGTTTGTCCACGCATTTCTCCGAAACTATTAATTGGATTGAGACCATTCTTTTTTTATTGGCTTACATTTACCCCAACTTAGGGCACAATGCAAGTTTCATCAAAATCGGTTAAGTAGTTTTCAAGATATGGACTAATACATGTAAGTGTGACGGCCTGGTTTGGTTTGTTTAGTTTGTATTTAGGCGATAACTTTTTTCGTAAAATTTTGTTTTTATACACGGCACGGTCCTACCTGGGACCAACATCGCGATCGCGATGCAAACCTCGAGTGGTTTGCATCGCCATTTCGATGTTGGTCCCAAATAGAAAGTAAAAAAGTGTCAGCATATTAGGAAGGACCCTGTATAGGTTGATATGATAATAATTGATTACATAACATTTTAATTAACAGGCAAAAAGACTGTCAACTTTCAATATAGAGCCAATATAGCAATCGCAAAAAAAAAATTTTTACACAGGGTGTAACAAAACACCCTAGTAATACTTAAGGGGGTGCTTCAGACCATCATTCTGAACAACTTTCACTATGGAGCAAACGTCGAGAAAAAATTAAAAAATCTGCCGTCCCTTACATTTGAGTCGAGACGGTACTGCAGTTTTGTATGAAAGAGCGTATTTTTTTTTCGCGATTTCGATGTTGGCTCCATAGTGAAGTTGTTCAGTTTGCTGGTCTGAAGCACCCCCTTAAGTATTACTAGGGTGTTTTGTTACACCCTGTATATATAACGTCTATATACACAGGCCTACTCTCAGGCAGGGCGAGTATCACATACGGATCGGAATTTCTCCTTCAGCGTATGCATATTTCCTCACGATATTTTCCTTCAATCCGTTTGAGAGCATTCGTATTATGTTTAGAAAAACTCATTGGTACCTACATGGAATTTCGTCCGTCCGTCCGTGCGGATTCCTAACCTATTTCAGTTTTGCCTTATTAATTACCCGACCGCCCCAGAAGCAGGGTAATATTTTAATTAAAATTTATTTAAATTCAACATCGCTAATTAATAAAAGGTTAAACTCGGTAAATGTTATAAATTAACGATAAACCCAAAAATCCAACTTCAATTTATTATTTCGCGTAACTACTTACCTACTTACATTAATGAATTTGTTGAACAGTCTGTATTCATCAAAAATAATTAATTATAAGTTGATTAAAATGTCAGTAACATTTATCGTCAGTAATTAAGCATTTAATAAAATAGTTAGGTACTTAAGAGGCCTATCGGAGTCCAGTGGCGCCCTCATCACATTAATAAAGATTTCTCAATAAAGAAAGCCTTAATTAAAAAAGTGCTCAATTGGCAAACTACAAAAGCCTTCAAGCTATTCTCATAGAATAATTTTATAGGTTTTTTAAATTTCTAAACATACAAATTTTGAAAAAAGAAAATAAACGGCCGTTTTTGTTTTTATTCGAAACTGTCTAAAACCTATAAAAGTAGGTATTGTATAACAATGGCTTGAAGGCTTTTGTAGTTTGTCAATTGAGCACTTTTTTAATTTAGGCTTTCTTTATTGAGAAATCTTTATTAATGTGATGAGGGCGCCACTGGACTCCGATAGCCCTCTTAATTACAAGCTTCTTTTAACAAAAAACGAAGCAGTCCTGTACAAAATCACTAGTTATCCATTTTTATCTACATACTAGCGTTAACCCGTGACTTCGTCCGCACAAATGATGTACCAGATTTTAAGTCAGATTATAAGCTATCAAACAAAAAAGTTTCATCAAAATCGGTTCAGTAGTTTTCGCGTGATGCTCGAACAAACAAAAACACACAAACAAACACACAGACAGACAAAAAATCCAAAAAATTGTGATTTGGAATCAGGGACACCTAAAAACCACATCGTCACTTTTTTTGTTAATATCTTCAATGTATAGACACACTTCTGTTACAGTTTTATAATAGTTTAGACTAGCGTTAACCCACGACTTCGTCCGCACAAATTATATACCAGATTTTAAGTCAGATCATATAAGCTATCAAACAAAAAAAGTTGCATCAAAATCGGTTCAGTAGTTGTTGCGTGATGCTCGAACAAACAAACAAACAGACAGACAAAAAATCCAAAAATTTGTGATTTGGAATCAGGGACACCTAAAAATCATATCATAATCTTCTTTTTGTAAATATCTTCAATGTACAGACACACTTCTGTTACAGTTTTATAATAGTTTATATAGATATACCTACTTAACATAATTGCATGTGACTATATTCCCCGAGAGGGTAGTCAGAGATATTCTGAAACCTCAGAACATCCACGTTTCACTAGTAGTACCGAAACTCTGTCCAGTGTGACGGGGAGTGAGCCCGTCGCCACTTGTAATGGACAGTGGGTACAATAAATGCCTCGAAATTGAAGCATACAGGTTTCCTTACGATGTAATGCAATATTGTATTTTAATTATACTTTGTACATTTTGTTTTGTTTAAAAGATGTGTGTTGTAGAGTTTCTGGCCGCATCTTCTCTCAACGGAACACCTTCCGACGCGGTGGTAGAGTCAAAAAGCTATCTATGTGACATTATTTTGAATTAAAAAAAATAGAATTTTTGATTTTATTGTTTTCCTTCACCAAAGAGCCAGTGGTGTTGCAAATCCTACTTATAATATAATATTATAAACGCGAAAGTTTGTAAGTATGGATGGATGTTTGTTCCGCTTTCACGCGAAAACTGCTGAACGGATTTTGATGAAATTTGGCATACAGATAGACCATGGCCTGGATAAACACATAGAGTACTTTTTATCGGGTAATGCAGACGAAGTCGCGGGTAACAGCTAGTCGTACATAAATTCCGAAACACCGGTTACTCGACTTATGCGCGGCCAGCTTATTTTGGTTATGTATGTATAGCTTAAAGCGTTGCCGTGTTCATACATGTCTAAACCTACTCCATGCAAAAAGATTTACCGACAATTCTGTTTGACTTCGCACTTGCTCTAATAATTCCTCAACAAAAACACAACTTTTGCATTCACATTTCATTTGACTAAGCCACATTCGTGACTAGAGAACCCCTCGCTACCCGCTAAGTCGGCTAAGTCAGTTAGCAATAAACAGGGGCTGTAAATACCAGCGCGCACAAAGAGGGTGCGAAGCTTTGAAGAGAGCAATTGAAATCGGCATTTGATTATTTTCTTATGGAACATTCATGTGAAAATGTTTTTCTTTTTATTTTGTTTTAAGGTGTATACGACGTACCTGATATAGGTGAACCAGAATCTCATCAAAAATTGGGAAATTAAATTTTGGAGTAAGCAACACTGGGGTAATTAGATTAGGGCCACTTACACACTGCGATGTATTGTAGCGCATTAGTGCTGCAAAAAAAACATCGATTGAGTCGCGATGCAGAATCGATGCAAACGCGGCGGTAAAGCATAAATGCAAACGCGGTACAGCCCCGAATATTTGATCAGTTATTTGTTGACAGCCTTCGCCACAATGCACACGTGCGTATTCATGAATACATACATGTGTGTGCATCACTACGATCATGCGTTTGAATCGATACTAAACGCCTATTGCTAGTGAAGCGATTCAGTCAGGAGATAGACAAACGCGCGTTTTTTTCGCTGCATAAAGGCTCAGTCTGTACAGGGCCACTTTAACTAGGCAGATGACATTTTGACACTACCATGTGAAAAACTATATTTTTTTACTTTTTTCATTTCATGAGATTCTGGACGTAGTATTAGCTGTGAATAGAGTAAGTGACATGAGTTGTCAAATGAAACCGTTTTTGGACGTTTTTTGGAGTCCTCGGCAAGGTAAAAATTCGATTTCTGTGTATAATTCTCAATCTTACGTGAAATCGTGAATAATTTAATGAAACAGTGTTAGTATATTTCACAAAATTATCTACGATTTCACTTTAGGTTCACGATTATTCACAGAAACCGAATTTTTACCAGGACTCCAAATCGCCAAAAACGGTTCTATTGCCTCGCGTCACGTATCTCTTTCTATTATACAGGCATGCCGCTAGGTACATCTCGCTCTCTCAGTTGTCACTGTCTCTCTTACGTAGTATAATACCTTTATGAGCTGTGTACGAAACTAGCGCCACACTAGCGCGGCGTACTGACAGAACTTTTTCGGACAGCCGTGAATTATTATCTACACTATTATACGGGCAATCCTTTTAAACTAAGAGTCTACCCATCAAACTGAACAACTTTTACTATGGGAGCAAACCGATCGGAGCAAATAAAAAATTCTGCTGCTCCATACTAAACTGCAATGTCGACGCGCGAGTTCGCGACTGAAATGTATGCAACAGCAGATTTTTTTTAGCTCCGATCGGTTTGGAAGTTGTTCAGTTCGATGGGTACTCTCAGTTTAAAATAAAGGGACGCTAATGATATCAATTTCACCTTGTACCTACTGTAAAAGTCTGTGTTTGTTCGAGGATTCTGCCAAAACTACTGGACCCATTTTGATAAAACTTTTTGTATTTAAAAGCATATTATTAGTGTTAAAAGCTAGCTTATATTTGAAAAACTGAACAAGTCGCTTTTTATTCAGAACTAAAACTATTTCACTATGCTTGTTCCCCCTTTTAAACACACACAAACACGATACACACAGTAAAACCCGCCACGCGTCTCCTCGTGGGAATCTCGCTAATTTTCGGGATCAAAGGGCGTACGCTAGGGGTCGCAAAACTAATTTTATGTCGTTTAAATCAATATGGACGGGTTGGTACCGTCGGGACAGAGGTTTGATTCCCGCGTGGGCCACAATGGTTTACGGGTATTAATATTAGATTTTTAATTATGGGATCACTTAGGTAGGTACTCCATTTCTCTTCGTGGGTTATCGTGTGAGGACTATGAGATACTTAATATGGGATTCGTAGTGTCGGACACTGAACGAGACACAATATAATTTATTGTTATCACTGCTATAGCCGGTCACTGTCCGCGAATGTGTTAAATGTATCGTTAAAAGGGTACCGAGCCTATTGTGCTGTCCTCAATAGTATTTTTTTATTTCTAAACAATTAAACAACATTTCCAAAAAAACAAGAATGTCACATTGTAGTTCTGATTGGCTTTCAATTTATCGAAACATTACGGATTATTATGTTTTATGCTTGTAGCTATTATCGTTAAGACCGCCTAAAGTGGCCACTTTTAAAGAACTTTTTTTGTTTGTTTTGAAGATACAAACATTATAAACACAAATCCGGCAGTGACCCGGTAAATTGAAAATCAGTTATAACTACAACGTGACATTCTTGTTTTTTGGAAATATGTATTGTTTAATTGTTAAGAAATCAAAAAATACGATTAGGGGCAGCACAACAGGCTCGGTGCAGCCTTAAACTGTTTATTTAGATAGATTTTCGTTTTCATTTTGAACCCAAAACTATTGAAACGCGAAACAACATCCATTATTATGTACCTATTTATCTCCCAGTATAGATAATGGTGCCACCACACGAGCGCGAGCGTCGCGGTGGCTGTGTATAAATCATATTGTTATAAATGTAGGTACCTACATTTTAACGAAAATCTCATAAACCACAGGCACAGGGATTTGTTTCTTGATCGTGTTAAAAATGTAATTGCCTTTATTGAAATATCTTGGACATTCTTATGTCGACTAAGGGATAAGGTTTCTTATGCAGTATGTTTAGAGTTCCGTGTCTCAAAAGAAAAAAACCGCAAACAAATCAAAACCTATAGTAATCAATTAAAAGAAGCACAAAGCCTTGTTAATAAGTGTAAGATTTTTGTCACTATCATAATTTTAAGTCATTGTTACTAACACCTACTATGAATCTATGATCTGAAACAAAATAATGGAATGGAATTGAATTACGGTGTATGTATTTTATGTATTTTTTTGACGGCCCGGTAGCACAGTCGGAAGTGAACCTGCCTGCTGTGCCGAGGGTCGCGGGTTCGAATCCCGTAAGGGACAAATATTTGTATGATGAATATGAATATTTGTACCCGAGTCATGGATGTTTGTATCTATATATGTATTCTATATCGTTGTCTAGTCATCATAATACAAGTCCAGGCTAGATGCTGGTACTTTAAATGTGACTAGATAATTTGTGTGACATTGTCCAAGATATTTGTCCAAGATATTTTATGTATACCTATTATTGTAAGCGGTAATTTTATTTATTTAACGTAGCGTGTTGCAGATTTGAAGCTTGCTCTTTTTTGTGCCTTATAATTTTATTATAATACCTGTAAATAAAGGTTTTTTTTCGTTAAATGTAAGTAGGTATATTGTTTTCATTTTAAGCCAAAACTATTGGAATACGAAACAACATCCATTATTATGTATTTATCTCCCAGTACAGATAATGGTGCGACCACACGAGGCGCGAGCGTCGCGGTGGCTGTGTATAAATCATATTGTTATAAATTTCGGCAGTGGCACGCGGCAGGTGTGGTAGAGTACTAATAAATTGTTTTGTTGTTTACATACGGGTTAGTTTTGTGTGGTTGGACGGTGACGATTGAGAATTTAATTGATATTACAGAGTGTTAGGGTAAACAGTTGCATTACTTTAAGTTTAAGAGGACAGGCGGGCTGAAATACTAATTTGGAGAATCTGTCAATTTTCCGACTGTATTATTTACGTATTTATCAGATCCGCCACACCCATACACCCCGCCGACTAAAGTGCGAAAGAGACAACTGCCGCTCGGACCGATTTTATACATGGTCCTTCTTATTATGCTGACACTTTTTTAAGAGGATGATCAGACCATCAAACTAAACAACTTTCTCTATGGGACCAAAATCGAAATCGCGAAAAAAATATTCGCTGTCCCATACATTTGGCTCGAGTAGGTTTGCAGTTTTGTATGGAAGAGCCAACTTCATTCCCTTAAAAAGGTGTCAGCATATTAAGAAGGACCCTATATACAAAAATCTACGAAATCAACATTTCGTATTCCCCTGTTTCCTTCTCCAAAACTAAACCGATTTTAATATTTCTTTCATAAATAATAATTACGAGCTTTTACCCGCGAGTTCGTCCGCATAAATTATATACCAGATTTTAAGTCAGATGATAAGCTATCAAACATAAAAAGTTTCATCAAAATCGGTTCAGTAGTTATTGCGTGATACTCGAACAAACAAACACCCAAACAAACAAACAGACAAACAAACAAACAAACAAACAAACAGACAGACAAAAAATCCAAAAATTGGTGATTTGGAATCAGGGACAGGTAAAAACCCAGTCGTAATTTTTTTTTTGTAGATATATTCAATGTACAGACACATTTTCTCTTACAGTTTTATAATAGTTTAGATGAGAAAGACTGGCTAATGGCTATGTCGGTATGTTTTGCTTTTTTTGTTTATTTTTTATTGTACTATTTTATTTGTATTTTATTATCTGCAAGGTCGCTTCAACACCATCTATCGTGCCACTTGAAACAACTTTTTCTTTTTTTAATGACTTTCGGAAAATTCCTCTTGCCTTCATAATTATTAGTTAGACAGCGATCCATATACAGGTTAAAAAGCCAAGGGGACGCAACGCATCCCTGTGTAATTAAATTACTCCTAAAAATGTATTTTATAAAAAATCTGGTAAAAAATAGCATTCAAAAATTCTCTAAACCTATCAATCAGTCAAATATTCTTTATTAAAATATATATTGGTTTTTTTGTTTGTATTTTTATAAACACCAAAACATAAAAACATACCCAAAATTTCCGGGAAAATACCCCGAAGTGATAACACTGTGTACAATAGGCACGCGTCAGTCGCTGACCTCGGAAGTGAGGTCTGTCGTCGGCCGCGCGCATCTGACGCGAGTTTCTGTCACATATGACAGAACCTGGCGTCAGACGCGCGCGGATATCGTCGTACGCACTGGCGAGCACACATACAAGCCGCGTTTGGTACCATTGGATGAAGATGGATTACTGTCTTATAATGTTGTAATAGAGTCCTATTGGTACCTTTTGGGTAAGTACGGAACACTAAAAACATCTCCCTAGATCACCCCCAAAAAAAATTTAACCCCAAATAATCTTTTGCGTCCCAAAACAAACGTCATAACTAAACAAAACAAGGTTTTTGCACCTTTTGTGACATTTCACCTAATGAACACTTTCCCCCCTTTATTTGTCACAAAGACGCAGTCCAGCTACTGTAAATAAAACGATATTGTTGGTAACAAGTTGGTGTGTTGGTTTAGGCTCTCTGCTGACCATGATAACGCCAGGGATGTAGGTAGGGTAGGATGATGGGGGCCCTAAAATAATTCGGTACTTTTGTGCCAAATGTAAATTATTATTTATTATTCTGCCTGCTGCTCAGGACAGAAGACGGTAGGATAAAGGGAGTAAACGTCATCGAAAAAATACAATAAATAAAACACTAGTTATTTGTAACGTTTGATATTTTGTGATAAAACTGATAAAACAAAAACTTTATGCAGGGTGAAATTGATATCATTAGCATCCTTTTAAACTAAGAGTCTACCCATCAAACTGAACAACTTTTACTATGGGAGCAAACCGATCGGAGCACAAAAAATATCAGCTGTTGCATACATTTGAGTCGAGTAGGCGTTGCAGTTTAGTATGAAACAGCAGACTTTTTTTTGTGCTCCGATCTGTTTGCTCCCATAGTAAAAGTTGTTCAGTTTGATGGGTAGACTCTTAATTTAAAAGGATGCTAATGATATCAATTTCACCCTGTATAACATTAATGTTTGAAGTTAGTGGGATACTAAGTGTGGCAATTTGGTTTGCACTTGTCAGATGTTTTTACCTGTTAAGATTTCGCGTCACTTATGGTCCAATCAGCACTACAATCATTATATTGTTATAAATTAAAGTCAGCCGTTCCAGTTTTTGCGTTTCTATCCGATGGTATAGACGTATCGCAGATACTAAAGTAGAGATGTTTTAAACGGTATTTACTAATAGATAAACTGATTCCGAGGAAGACTTTTGTTATTTGTGGTACTCGTGCGAAGTCGAAACGGGTCGCAAGATAATTATAAAAAGGCCCCATTCTTAGTGTCACCTATACGTCACTTCAATTGATGTTATGCAAGGGGCCCTTTTTTCCTAACTCCGTCCCAACGCAGTACAGTCAGCAAACATTGCAAACAAATGTCCAGTTAATGTTTTTGTGTATTATTTGTCGGTCTGTTTGTCCGGGTTGTCCGTCAACAAGGAGGTACGCTAGATTAATTGTTTAGATTTGGCTTTTGTTACGAAACTTTTCCTGGCCAATATACTGGATTTTTTATACAACAGGTAGGTTGGTATAATGTCATTGTAATAAAATAATGACTATTATTGTTTATTTTTCATCAGTCTGCGAGATTTTTTTTTAATGACCACTTCTTAAAATGACCAGTTCTTGAAATGAACACTTTTTAAGTTTTAATGACCACTTCTTAAAATGACTAGTTCTTGAAATGAACACTTTTAAAGTTTTAATGACCACTTCTCAAAATGACTAATTCTTGAAATGAACACTTTTTAAGATGACAACTAATGAACCTTTTTCTGAAATTGCTAGGTTCTAAGTGACATTATTTTTCCTAAATAACAATCACTTACTTCATAACACATAAAATTTTATGAGTTTGAGTTTGAGAAAGTAAACTAAGAGTTAAAATTACAGATAAAGAAATAATCCAGAGCATCACTGCAATACAAGGTGCTGTATTTCCTCTCTGGATAGAGAAACTAATTTTTATTTATTTATTTATTAACATTTCAGTATACATGTAAATGTATGTATATAATATATGTCATATTTATTATATTTAATATTATTATTTATGTAGGTATATTCATGTATATTTATTTGTTGAATAGGTGTAAGTATCTTATATTATATTGTTTCTTATTATATAGGATTCATTTTACTATCTCTCATAAGTAATTAAGTAGATTTTAATTTGTGTGCACACTGTTTTTTACCCAAACATATTAGTTTTCCTCTCACTCAACGGTTTGCTAGAAGAAAACTCTTTTAGAGTTAAGCTCGCCTTTGTAAATCACGACTTATTGTAATTTTTTTCATAACTATGTTTTTGTGTACAATAAAGAATCTATGAATCTATCTACATTGTCTTATATTAACATTATTGTGATGGTACCAAAAAACCCTATCTGGGTTTGTCTTGGCACCTTTTAAATTTTTATCAAAGTTGTAGGTAATAATAAATAGTTGTAGGTAGGTTGTAATTCTTTATGCCAAAGATGCCAGGAGTTGCCAGGTCTGCGGTCACCAGAAGTCTCATTAAGAAGCATTGAGAAATATATGATGAATAAGAACCTCTAGGACTAAAGGACCCATGGTCTCGACTTTTTGTAATGAACACTTCTTGAAATGATCACTTCTTAAAATGATTTTTTTTGAAATGATTCAAATGTGTGGAAGTCTCTGCTCAGTTTACAAGCTCGTGTGTTTCCACAACCTGTCACTAGAGGCGCTCGCGGCGTGGGGTACATGGAATATGATTTAGTACTACACATGTAACTGAATTTGATTTATATTTACCTACTGACGTTCTAGAACGATTCTTTTCTAGCTGACTTCAAAAAAGAGAGGTTTCTCTTTGTATTGTATGTTCGGGGATAATTCAAAAACGGCAGCATTGATTTTGATGGTTGTTTTTATGAAATCTCCATATTTCTGGGAAAGTTTTGGTACATATCACGCTAGCATTGGTGTTGCGTGCGGAATTGTCATTTTTAAACACCATTATAACATACTAGCGGCCCGTCCCGGCTTCGCACGGGTGGACGTCTAATCTTTTCTAGCAATAAATATAGCCTATGTTACTCAGGGTGAATGCAGCTTTCTAATGGTGAAAGAATTTTTTAAATCGGCCCAGTACTTTTTGAGCCTATTCATTACAAACATACAAACATACAAAAATAGGTACAAATCTTTCCTCTTTATAATATTAGTGTAGACATAAGTATGTATCATTAATATGCATCATCATCATCACTTATAATCTTCTTCTTCTTATCGTGTGGGCAGAGCCCTGGTGTCAGAGTTTTTTCAGACCGCCTTACGGCCTCTGACGTGGTTTTTATGTAACGACTACTACCACTAGAGATAGTAGCCGGGACCAACGGTTTAACGTGCCATCCGAAGCACGGAATCACTTTTCTTTTCAGACAATCAGGTGATTCAGCCTGCAATGTCCTAACCAACTGGGGAAAAACGCACAAAGTCACATATCACTAAGGTGTCCCCCGTGGGAATCGAACCCACGACCTCCGTGTCGAGAGCCCAATGCTCTTAACCATTAGACCACGGAGGCAGTTATAATGCCCATTGGGGATCGGTAGACTTCACATACGCATCGGAATTTCTTCTTCAGTGTATGCCGGTTTCCTCACGATGTTTTCCTTCACCGTTTGAGAGCAATCAGTATTAATTACGTCAAGTTATAAAAACATTGCTCAATTTGCTTATACCTAGTTCAATTCATCAAAATGCGACGCGCCATATTCTTTGAGTTCCTTTTAACGTTCCTTAGTCAAACAAGAAACCCTTAGGCCGCGTTCAGACGACCCGCACCCGCCCCGCACCCGCTCCGCACCCGACCCGCAGCCGCACCGCGCTCTCCCCGCGGTCACCCCGCGTCCTAAAATGCTTTGCTTGCAATTTAAGTCTTATGACACGATAATAAATCTCGTATTGTATTTTGTATAGAGGTCGCGGGGCGGGCGCGAGGCGGGTGCGGGCCGGGTGCGGAGCGGGTGCGGGTGCTCCCCTAAAATACAATACGAGATTTATTATCATGTCATAAGACTCAAATTGCAAGCAATGCATTTTAGGACGCGGGGTGAGCCCGGGTTGAGTGCGTGGCGGGCGCGGGGCGGGTGAGGGTCGTCTGAACGCGGCCTTATACTTTCGTTAAGTCAGTCTATAATGTTTCGCAGCAAATTGCTCTCATATTTTTACCCTACTGCGCCAGAAGTCTGATTTAAAATGGAATAAAACATCCATTTGGGTCTTTATTTGAATGCTTTTATCTCGTGATATTTACCATCAAAGTAAATAAAACCACCGCTAGGGTTCCGTACCACAACAGACAATTAGAAAATAATAACTTTTTTGTCCTGGACCTTTAGCGCAATACCGACTCACATTTGGCCCGTTTTTAGTATTTGTTGATATTTTTTAGAGTTTGTTCTATAATCACACAAAGTTTGACGCTTGTATGTATTACCGTTTTTACCATAGAGCGTGAAGAAAAAACGTTGATAAAAACTAGTTTCTTGTTGAGAACCCCCCTTAATTTTTAATTTTTGACATTTTTATTATTTTTTAACAAATCCGTCGCAATAACGCATAACCTGAGAAAATTTCAACTATCTAGCTATTACGGTTCAAAAGTTACAGCCCTAAATAGGTATGTGGGCACCCTACTCCACATTCATTCGTGCATTCATACATCTATACAGATACATTCATAGTCACATTTATACATCAATTCATATAATAATACTTACAGACAGACAAACATACATACATACATACAATAGTGATACATACATCAAATTCATTCATCACCTCATAATAATTGTAAATAAATATTGTATTAATATAAATATACTTACCTGATAGCCGAAGTCGTGAGGCAGACGTACGGACGGACGGACGGACAACGTAGGCTTAGTAATAGGGTCCCATTTTCACCCTTTGGGTACGGAACCCTAAAAATATGGCATTCCGTGTGCTGCATACATACATACATACATATTGTACTAAACTATAATAAACTTGTATGTAATTAGAGGTAACTTCGTTTAGACAAGTTTGACGTTTGAGTTGGGAGTTGTCTGGCTAGGAAAGTAGAGGTGGTGATAGAGCCAGGGGCGTAGCGATTTGCGACATTGCAAGGTATATTCTATGAATATAGAGGAAATGACAGTTGAGAGAGCGAGATGTACCTAGCGGCGCCACTGTATAATAGAAAGAGATACGTGACGCGAGGCAATAGAACCGTTTTTGGGAACTTGTCAGCACAATCGACTGGGTGCTGGGGATTCGTGCTCTGTGAATAATTAGTGAATCTAAAGTGAATTCGTAGATTATTTTGTGAAATATACTAACACTATTTCATTAAATTACCTATGATTTCACGTAAGATTCACAATTATACACAGAACTCGAAGTTTTAGGGTGCCGATAAGTGCCGACAAATGCACAAAAAACGGTTTCATTAGACAACTCATGTCAGTTACTCTATTCCGACAGGTATAATAACTTTATGGTATATTCTGACAACCTACTAGCAGTTTAAAATAAGAATGTGCATGACCTTGAGAAAACGCAGGATTTTTTTTTTGTAATGTCTGTTTATTACAAAAATGATTTATTAGCAGACTTTTTGGTATGAAAGGACTAAGATAGGTTTGGCTTTTGGTATTTTTAATGCAGAACCAAATCAACCCAACCAATAAAAATGTTGCCAAATAATTGTTAGGGTCATGCATAAGACAAGACATCAATGGGCTATGCTCACCAACCCAACCAATAAAAATGTTACCAAATAATTGTTTGGGTCATGCATAAGACAAGACATCAATGGGCTATGCTCACCAACCCAACCAAGAAAAATGTTGCCAAATAATTGTTAGGGTCATGCATAAGACAAGACATCAATGGGCTATGCTCAACAACCCAACCAAGAAAAATGTAGCCAAATAATTGTTAGGGTCATGCATAAGACAAGACATCAATGGGCTATGCTCACCAACCCAAACAAGAAAAATGTTGCCAAATAATTGTTAGGGTCATGCATAAGACAAGACATCAATGGGCTATGCTCAACAACCCAACCAAGAAAAATGTAGCTAAATAATTGTTAGGGTCATGCATAAGACAAGACATCAATGGGCTATGCTCACCAACCCAACCAACAAAAATTTAGCTAAATAATTGTTAGGGTCATGCATAAGACAAGACATCAATGGGCTATGCTCATGTGCTTGATCCTTATAACAATTTTTACACGAGTCTAGCGCCGTCGCGCGCGCTTTAGAAAGCTTGGCTTCTAGTTGATTATCTATTCATATATTCGAGATTCATATGCATCTAGCTACCTACTTGTGCTCTGATCAGAATATAGTCATATAAACAGAATGTGTTTCTGATGAATGCAATTCTCTAAGCGCAAACATATAGTAGCTTATCTATGGCAAACATCGTCACAGCCTTAAATTCGTCGTTGATACATCGGCGAGCTGACAATTCGGTATTCACTATGGTTATGTCATGTGTCAAACTCATATAAAAACTCAGACGTTCGAAGGATGCGAGATGGATGTTTTTTACATTTGTGAGCTCGTCGATGTATTTGACAGCGAAAATTGAGGTACCTCAACAGTCCCGCTGGTTTCGTGGCCACAAAAACTAAAGATTTAATTTTGACGACGGTTCAAAATTTCATCACTTGATATTAATTTGGTAACTTGTATACAGGACGCTCCTAATTCTGTTAAACACAGAGTGATTCATAATCATAATGGAACTATGGCACTCTAGGGAGAGGTTGTCGCGTGTCTACGTTAGGTACAACATGACATCACGACCCCTTTAGGCTGCGTTCAGACGATCCGCACCTGCCTCGCACCTGTCACGCACTCAACCCGCGCTTTCCCCGCGCTCACCTCGCATCCTAAATGGGTGCGGGTCGGGTGCTCTATAATAAAATAAATGTCGTATTGTATTTTATGGGAGCACCCGCGCCCGCCCCGCGTCCGGCCCGCACCCGCCCCGCGCCCGTACCCCAACCGCTCGTCAAAATACAATACGAGAATTATTATCGTATGTATTTTGACGCGGGGTGAGCGCGGGGAGAGCGCGGCCTGAGTGCGTGGCGCGCGCGGGGCGGGTGCGGGTCGTCTGAACGCAGCCTAGGGTCAGCGCACACCCAGCGTAAAACTGTTCGAGCATGCGCGAGCAGGTTTCATTGATTCAATTGATAATGAACTCTATTTCCATTGAAATAAAGTTGAAAATAGCTTGCAAGTGATTAAATCCCTTCAGCGTCTATTCGAGTATGCTCGCGTATGCTCCTCGCGGCGACGGGAGCAGTCGCGAGCATGCGCGCGGATGCTCGCGCATGCTCGAGCATGTTCGAGCATACGCCCGTGTCGATGCTTGCGATCCGTCGTAAGTGTTGCCGCCTCGGCCGGTTTCGGACTAAATCTAGCATATTTTTTAACTACTTTAGCCCGAAAAGGGCAATTTACTACAGATAATATTATATAATAATCGAACTCTTTTTGAAAATACGAAGAAAATCTGAAAGGTCGAAGCAGATTTAGTAGGTTTTCAAATTGTTCATATTCCATTTTATAGTTCCTAGCCATAAAATAACTGTCCCTAGAACTTTAAACCGTAGCACAGCACAGGGCGTAGTATTTCCCAAATATAAGTACCTACATCTTTCTTGCCTCTTTTCATCTTATTGATGTGCTCTTCATGCTCCTCTTCCTTTGCTAGTAACCCAATAAATACCAAATCCCAGTCTATCATACTTTAAAATTGTTGTTATCGCACGTCTTTGTTATAAAATATTGTAAACTCAACGCAAAATTCACTACGTCAACTGTAGCAACACGGGAGCATCCGCGAGACTGTTCGAACACGCGCGAGCATGCTCCGCCGCTGCCGCCGGCGGATTTTGCCGCTAGGTGTGCGCGACTGCAAAGAACATGCTCGAGCATGCGCGAGCAGTTCTACGCTGGGTGTGCGCTGACCCTTAGGGGTGGTTAGAAACATTGCCAGTATCGTAGCGAGGGGGGGGGGGGGGGGGTTAGTTATTTTTCCCCGAATTTGCCGCCCCTAGTAAAGTGCCGCCCAGGGCATGTGCCCCCCCTTGGCCCTTCCTCGCTACGCTACTGCTGTGGCGAGAGCTGTCTCCAGATAGTTATTTTTCATGAGCCTCAAAAATTTGATTTCCCTATTTTTCATGAGATTCTGGGCCACCTATAAATGTCCACACCTCTTCGCAACGCGCCATTGATGCTCTCACACAATACCAGTAGCTAACAAATCATTCCTAACTCGAAAGTCAAACATTACCGCACCCTACGACATTATAACTGGCAGGATCTATTTAACAAGACAAAGGTCACGTGACCGGCGCACGCGCCGCAGTGAAGCGATCCGTGTAGATCACGTTTTGATCTATTGCGTGGGGTGACTATGGTGAAGTGGGGTCGGTGAGACTATCTAATCGTACAAAGGGTGTTAGGGTAAACAGTTTCATTACTTTAAGGGGTGATTGTACCCATGATACTGAACAACTTTCCCTAAGAAAGCGATAGGAAATTCGCAAAAAAAACGACTTTTCATACAAAAGTTCGATCCAGTATATAAGGAAGTCAAAAAAAAAAATAACGATTTTTTTTTTCAGAAGGTTAGTTGTTCAGTATCATGGGTACAATCACCTCTTAAAATAATGCATCTGTTTACTGAAAGGTGAGGTCAGGGGTAAAGGGTGAAATAAGGGGTGCTCAGACCATCGAATCAAACGAGTTTCTTTATGGGTACAATGTTGAATTTGCTTGTGCGTACAAAAGTGTAAGTCTATTCGACCCAAATTGTATGGGAGAGCTGATTTTTTTACGATTTCAACGTTATTTACGGGGACAGGCGGGCTGAAAAGGAAGTTTGGAGAATAGATCACTTTTGCGACTGTATACATATTTTTCCGATCCACCATACACCTCGCCGACAAGAGAGCGAAAAAGACATCTGCAGCTCCCAACGTAAAAGTTGTTCAGTTTGATGCGTAGACTATGTGGTTTAAAGGTTAATAATACTTTTCCCTGTATAATATAAAACGTATGGACGAGAACTGTTCGGTAGCTTAAACCACTCATATATCTCCTAAACTTTTTGTCCGTCCCGCCCGTCCCAATCTTCAAATGTCCCAAAAACATCCTAGCCTCATGGACACCCCATAAATTTGTCCTGACATTAATCTGACACGCGACCGGACGTCACTTTTTTTTTAATTCTTGCCTCCACACTACAAGTTCTCTGTAATAATCTTTATAATCAATGGGGTAGGGAACAGAATGGATTGGTTTCCAGGACTTTGGGGTGTGAAAGAATAGTAATGGGTACAGGGAGAGATAACGTTCGACTTGGGAATCGTTATTGGTATTCTATGTTGTTAGTTGCATTTGTTTTTAACGAAATTAGTTGGAATTTTAGATGTGATTTAAAATGTTGGTTAAATTATGAGTCAACATTTTGATTTAATTTAATTTGTCAGTAGCAGGTTTTTTCCGGCGATGGGGGATTAAGGGGTGACTTTACCCATTATACTGAACAATTTCCCGTAAGAAACCTTGTACGGAATTTACAACAAAAATTTCAGACTTTTTCTTAGGGAATGTTGTTCAGTATCATGGGTACAATCACCCCTTAAAGTAGTGCAACTGTTTACCCCAACACCCTGTATATCATCAATTACAAATAATAAAATAAACTTGTCGTGGATGTAGGTACATTGAAGATATTTGCAAAAAATATTAATTGGGGACCTTTAGGATACGTAAAGGAATGCATTGAGACAATTTTATAGAATTTTTGTCTGTTTGTTTGTGCACGCATCAATTAAAAACTACTGAACCGATTTGGATGGGATTTCTCCCTTTCTTACAAGCACAAATTTGCAATTAGCCATCCCGCTTCAATTGAAAGCAAGATCGAAAAAAAACTTATTTCTTCTCTTGGGTGTTTGGGGTAAAAACCATCGGGTAGAATCGCTGCTATAATTATAAGTAATTACCTTTCAAATAATTGTATATTCAGAAGAAATGGTGTATGGTGATTCTTGTAAAACTGGTTATAAATCTCAAATCGAACTCACTTTGGTCCTCTTTTCTATCGAGAAAAAAATGAATCATCGGTTAAGAACGTGTCTAAAATGTTATTTGAACTTAAATTAAATGTAATAATTTGGTTATCCAAAACCGGTTGGAAAACAGACAAAATAGGTTCAACCCCCCCTCTTACAAGTCGATTAACATCCTATAGTGTAGTTTTTGACCAAAGGATATAATTTTAACTCTTAGCAGGCCTGTCTCACTCCACAGCTCAGGTACGTTTGACAGCCTGACCCCACTGTGGGGTCAATGGTCGCTCATTGACATAAAGGTTCATTTTAGTTTTCGTTCCTGAAGCGCAACGTTCGAAATTTTAAAAATCGGGTTGAGTGAACTATCTGTTACGGTAGTATTACTATTATTAATCTGTGCTCCTAGGTACCAAATTAAAAAAAAACTTTAAAAAAGCAGCAATCGTCGAATTAGTTCAGTAATTAATAACAAGAGGTCGCCCCATACATCAGTGTCGGGTTATATCGGACGGGTAGATCGGAACGATTCATTTACTACGAGTAGCTTAGTACAAAACAGTCGGATACCGGGGTGGGGTGAATACGTACTCGCTTGGGGTAATAACGGATATCGGGTTTAAAATCTGTTAGAAAAGCTAAATAAAGCCTAAAATAATTATAATCATAATCATAATCAGTATTCGCTATGGTTATGTCATGTGTCAACCTAAACATGGTGAAATTGATATCATTAGCATACTTATAAACTAAGAGTCTACCCATCAAACTGAACAACTTTTACTGGAAACCGACAGGAGCAAAAACAAAATCTGCATGTTACCTACATACATTTGAGTCTGGTATTGGCATTGCAGTTTAAAATAGAATATCAGATTTTTTTTGCGCCGTTCGATTTGCTCCCATATTAAAAGTTGTTCAGTTTGGTGGTCTGAGCTCACCGTTTCAGTATTAGTCCTAGTCGTTATGGAGATATTTTAAGGAAATGCTGCACTTTTAGATGGAAGCAAGCCGCTTTGCACAGTGATAGTAGGGACCAAAATAAGCGATTTGACCCGCAGCAGCGCAACTTTCATCCCTTAGGATAATAGATGGCGCCACTTCATTAAAAAAAACTTTAAAAAATTCTACAAGCCGAACGGCTTCACCGATTTCTATTATTAATGTGTCAATCGAAAGAACATTTATTAATTTAAGATAAAAAAAATAAAAAATAAATATATCTGTAATGGCTGCAAAGAGCCATGCATTTTTGTAAAAATTTTTATGTTATTTTTCAGTTTTTTTCTGAATAACATTAAAAAAATGTATGAATTGGGTATATTTTTAATTATTCACATTGTTAATAAATCAATAACAAGTTTAATAAAAAAACTACATGTCAATATCTTTAATAGTTAGGAAAATATTTAAGATTACATAAGCAGGTAAGGCGCGCCCCAGTCTTAGTAATTATGCAAAAATTACTCAATTTGGTGATGGAAGCAAGCCGCTTTGCACAGTGATAGAAGGAACTAAAATAAGCAATTTTACCAGCAGCAGCGAAACATTTATCGTTTAGGATAACAGACGGCGCCACATATTTTAACAAACTTCGAAAAATTATAGAAACTAAACGGCTACACCGATTTTAATTATTTAGGTGTCAAACGGTTCGACTTTTTATGTTTCAACTTTAAAAAAATTAAATAATCAATTATTTGTAGAAATCGAAAGTGCAAAAAAAATTAAATATATAAAAAAATAAAAAAATATCATGTTTTCACTAAACTACGTTGAACAATGTATGAAGTGTGTATTTTTATTTTAGACAGATCTATTTCGAATCTAAAAGTGAAAACTGCATCGAAATCGGTTGAGTAGTTATGTAGATATTTCTAATTTCTGCCGATAAACGTCCACTGCTAGACGTAGGCCCCCCTCAAGGATCGCCAAAACAACTGGTTCTGCACTACACCTCATCCAAAAGGTACCCACTATCACCGGATCGTCGGTTCACCTAGTGGAGGCCTACCCACGGTACGTTTTCCGGTACGCGACCTCGCGGTCGCCGGTCGAGAATTTTTCTGCCCCATCAGCATCTGCCAGCTGTTCTGCGAGCAATATGCCCAGCCCATTGCCACTTTAGTTAGCAATTCTTCGGGTTGTGTCGACTTCATTTCTGATTTGATTTCGGAGGGAAACTCCGAGCTTAGCCCTCTAGCCCATTGCACTTTGGTTGACTTGCAGCCTTCAAACTATGCCTTCATTTAGTATTATTATAATAATATTAGTATAGCCAAGTATTGTAGTTGGTGATTGGTATTGTAGTTGTGGTGTATGAGTTTAGATTCCGGTACTTTAAATGTGACTAGATAATTTGTGTGACAATGTCCAAGATATTTATTTATAGCATTTCATACTTTACTTACGTTTGATTCCCACAGACGCTTTTGCAGAATATTTTACACTGCAGGGTGCAAGGTTGGTCGACGTGTCGACAACTACAGCGTATTGTGTCCGTCGCAGCCTCATTTATAAGTACATTGGTCGGAGAATGTTTTCAATTTAATAGTTCCCATCTCATGCTTATCTTTTTATGATGATGTAACAAGACCTCGTAAGGTAAGATGAACTCCACAATGGTCAAAAGTTGCAATTTGTCAGAATTATCCTTCTTCGACTAATACGCTTGTAAATCAGGCTGCGCACAATGCACTGACCATTGTATATTTTAACTACTGTGAAGTCCATTCACCTTAGGAGCTCTTGTTACATCCCTAAAAAGATGGACATGGGATGGGAACTATTAAACAGAAAATATTCTTCAACCAATTCGCTTATAAATCTGGCTGTGACGAACGCAATGCGCTGTGGTTGCCGACGCGTCGACCTAGCTTACACCTCGTCCTCTGTAGTGTAATAAAAATTCAGCAAGGGCGGCTGTGGAAATCATACGTAAGTAAATAGATATGATTTGAAATGATATACAAATATAATATAATAAATTATGCTACATGGTCGCTCACTAAATTAAAGCCAAGTAAAAATGTTGTAAGTCACCCAAAGGCAATGGAGATGGCTATATAGATTGTCCCTGCGAGATCGATTAAGAAATGAAGAGGTCCGTCCGCAAGACAACCAGGGTAGCCGACAGCCCGACACAACCCGGAGAATTTCTAACTAAAGTAGGAATGGGCTTAGTACATTGCTCGACGTACAGATGGGCGATGGGGTTGAAGAGTTCTCGAGTGGCGACCGCGCAGTCGCGTACCGGAAAGCGTATCGTGGGTAGTCCAAAAAGTGGACCAACGATCCGGTGAAGGTAGCGGGCACTCGTTGGATGAAGATAGTACAGGGCCGGTCCTGTTGTGGCGATCCTTGATTTGTGGACTTTTATCGGCAGAAATTAGAAATATTTACAAAACTACTAAACCGATTTCGATGCAGTTTTCATCTTTAGATTCGAAATAGATCTATCTAAAATAAAAATACACACTTCATACATTGTTCAACGTAGTTTAGTGAAAACATGTCATTTTTTATTTTTTGTATATATTTTATTATTTTTGCACTTTCAATTTCTACAAATAATTGACTATTTAATTTTTTTAAATTGAAACATAAAAAGACGAACCGTTTGACACCTAAATAATTAAAATCGGTGTAGCCGTTTAGTTTCAATAATTTTTTGAAGTTTGTTAAAATATGTGGCGCCATCTGTGATCCTAAACGATTAATGTTTCACTGCCGCGGGTAAAATTGCTTATTTTAGTCCCGTCTATCACTGTGCAAAGCGGCTTGCTTCCAGTATCAAATTGAGTAATTTTTGCATAATTACTAAGACTGGGGCGCCCCTTACCTGCTTATGTAATCTTAAATATTTTCCAAACTATTAAACATATTGACATGCAGTTTTTTTATTAAACTTGTTATTGATTTATTAACAATGTGAATAATTAAAAATATACCCAATTCATACATTTTTTTAATGTTATTAAGAAAAAACGGAAAAATAACTTTAAAAAATTTACAAAAATGCATGGCTTTTGGCAGCCATTATAGATATTTTTATTTTTTATTTTTTTTATCATAAACTAATAAATATTCTTTCAATTGACACATTAATAATAGAAATCGGTGAAGCCGTTCGGCTTGTAGAATTTTTTAAAGTTTTTTTTAATGAAGTGGCGCCATCTATTATCCTAAGGGATGAAAGATGCGCTGCTGCGGGTCAAATCGCTTATTTTGATCCCTACTATCACTGTGCAAAGCGGCTTGCTTCCATCCCAAAGTGCAGCTTTGATTTCATAACGACTAGGACTATATTTGCTAGGCTGTCACATACACCCTATTGTATACTATTACCTATTCGTATCCGTTAGCGATTCAACGCGGAAACGCGGCCAGCATTATGGCCACGTTTGGGCCAGGTATGGCTAGGGGCGGTCTTTTTGATTAAGTGTTTGACGTGGCGTGTTGCTGAATGATTCTGTATAAAATTGACGACGCATGTTGCTGAAGGGAGTTTTGTAGGAAATTTGACGACGCATGTTGCTGAAGCAGTTTTTGTTTTTATTAAGATGGTTGACGACGCATGTTGCTGAAGTGATTTGATATTGAAATAACCATTTAATAAAAATTGCCAATATTACCTATTCTGTGATGTTTTTGATTGGATAACCTATTCTGTGACCAAGTTAACAATTTTTATTATCATCATCATCATCACATCAGCCGATAGACGTCCACTGCTGGACATAGGCCTCCTCCAAAACGGGAGGATTTGCTATAATCGCCACGCTTGGCAGGCGGGTTGGCGATCGCAGTTGGATTGAATGTGTGTACTCAGAGGATGCTGCTGCCCATCCTCCGGTAGATCCCTTAGTCGCCTTTTACGACACCCACGAGAGGAAATGGGTGGTGCTATTCTTAGCTGACACCATAGGGACATTTTTATTATGTGTAGATAATCAGCATATCTAGGTAGGTAACTGGACTGATTTTGTAAGCAAGCATTCCTGTAATATAACTTTTATCAATCAATCAATCAATCAAACTAAGAGTCTACCCATCAAACTGAACAACTTTCACTATGGGAGCAAACCAATCGGAGCAAAAAAATAATCAGCTGTTCCATACTAAACTGCAATACGTACTCGACTCAAATGTATGCAACAGCAAATTTTTTTGATGCTCCGTTCGCTTTGCTCCCATAGTGAAAGTTGTTCAGTTTGATTGGTAGACTCTTAGTTTAAAAGGATGCCAATGATATCAATTTCACCCTGTATACGACCAAATTGTTTATTGGGCGATGTCGTCAAAATTTACTATGAACGTACAGGTGAAATTAATTAATATCATCGTTACTCCAAGAGTCAAAACCAGTACAAAGCATCCTGATGAGAACAATTTCAATTTGAGCGTCCGTCGTACAGGTCTAGAGTAGTAAGTATACAAGTATACAAGTATACAGGCACCCAGACAGCGCTAGCATTAACCGCATAGATTGAAAACCGGTTTACTTGCCCGCCCGTTATATGAGCTATGCCTCGTTTACATCACATTTTGCTTGACAGGTAATTTTAGTTTACAAGACCTGGGCCTCAATCGCCCTAAGTTTGAACGATACTACCAAAACAAAACCACAACCAAAAACGTTACGTTATGCACAATTCTTATCGCGCAAATTATATTAACGGTAACGATTTAGCTTTATTTCGGAAGATACGTTGGCGTAACGTTTAATGTCCGTTCGATCGAATTTTCTGTATTGTGCGATTTAACCGTTCAGAAAAAAATATCGCGATAGCTTTTTTACTTCAGCTAAACCAAATCTAAACCAAAACCAAACCAAAACCGTATAAAATTGCGCAATTGAGGCCCTGTTACCACAGATTATTTAATAGTTACTACCGTAACAGATAGTTCACTCAACCGGATTTTTCAAATTTCGAACGTTGCGCTTCAGGAACGAAAACTAAAATGAACCTTATGTCAATGAGTGACCATTGACCCCACAGTGGGGTCAGGCTGTCAAACGTACCTGAGCTGTGGAGTGAGACAGGCCTGCCGTTACGTACCTAGTTCGCGGATCTATCCTCTTTCGAAATAAAGCTTCGGTATTGGAAACTATGTGCTATAATCGAAATTCGGTCCGCCACATACACAAAGTGTTAATGAATTAGCGCAAAACCTCATACACCCCAGCTGATTTATAACAAAATAATTGGATTGAAACAATAATTTCATTATTTTTGTAGTTAAGATTTAAAGTTATTCGCATTTTAAGTTTTGAGGCAAAAATGATTTGTTATCATTTCAGCACGAAAAGAAAGCGCTAACGTACTCATGGATACATTTTAAAAATCTTGTTTTGGTAGTAAGTAGGGTGGGTGTGCCCGTGCGGTGGGTTGACATCGGGTTCAGTAAATTTTAAATATTACAAAAAAATTATTTAATATTTTGAAAAAAATTACCCATGTTGAAACCATGATAGTTCGATTCTGCTCTCGATTCTAAACAAACTACTTTCTAGTTTTGCGTTAATTCATTAACACGTTGTATACGAAATAAACCTGGCCCTGTACCTGCACTTTCGATTTTAGATATTTCGAGACTGTTTCGGTCCGAACTTCATTGCAATAGAGTTGACATTGGAACGAAAACGTTCACGCAATTGCGAAGTTTGAATTTCCGGGTACAGGCCCTTACGTTGAGGCTCCCGTGCTGCCCTCAATCGTATTTTTAGGGTTCCTTAGTCAAACAAGGAACCTGAAGTTTAATTATTTACTTAGTGGAAACGATAAAAATGTCGCACAAAAGGAGAGAGGATAATAACTTGTCAAATTAGCAACGCTTTGTATGAAAAATTGTTACTAAATATTAACAAGTGACGTCATCAACATTCCAATATTTTTCATAGTTCTGTTCATCCAGTTATTAAAATAAAAAATATCATTCAAGCTAAAGAATTACTACGAACATTTTTTTTACCAAGAAGATAAAACTAAAATATATTTTATGCAGTCCGCTATGACAATTAGTTCCCGGGGTAAGTTGATGCTAAATGTTAGTTACAGTAAATATTTAAACTGTCCTTACCGACTATCGCGAACTAAACGAGTCTTTAATTTGCCGGTTAATTTCGCCCGAGCGGATTTCACGAAGGAATTCTGATACGTGAAACTGAAATTACGTCTAAATAACGCTGTTTAGCGCTTTAGCTTTTATCCTGCATCATTTCATGGGAAATTAGATCTCGCTATATCTGGGGTGAGTTGAAACTTGGTTAAAATAAAATGACTTACCTCAATTATCTAGCTATCAAATGAAAGCATAGTTTTATTTCCGCTTCATTTCATGGGGAATTAGCGCTCTTACAGACGAGCGACACTTTGCGGTCACAGAAGGTCGCGTGACGGTCGCGCGACACTGTCGCGACCATAAAGTCTATGAGCACAAACCTCTGCGACACACGGCGGAACCTCTGGGCTCTGTGATACACGGTGACCGCGAAGTGTCGCCCGTCTGTAAGAGCCCTTAGATGTCGTGATTTTTGGGGTGAATTGAAACTTAGTTGAATAAAATAGGTAGGACAGACGGACGGATGGACGGATGGACAACGTAGGCTTATGAATAGGGTTCCGTTTTCACCCTTTGGGTACGGACCCCTAAAAAGACACGAAACACGAAAATTTTAAAATTAGCCCTAGCATTTTAGCAGTAGAAGCCGTGGTGGTCCAGTGGCGAGTAACCTTGCCTGCCGTGTAGGAGGCGATGGTTCGATCCCCGTCCAGGCCGACTCGTACCAATGAGTTTTTCGGAATTTATGTACGATTTGTAACACCACTGGCTTTTCGGTGAAGGAAAACATCGTGAGGAAACCTGCATGCTTCAATTTCGAGGCATGTATTGTACCTACTGTCCATTACAAGTGGCGACGGGCTCACCCCCCGTCACACTGGACAGAGTTTCGGTACTACTAGTGAAATGTGGATGTTCTGAGGTTTCAGAATATCTCTGACTACCCCCTCGGGGAATATAGTCGTGAGCATATAAATAAAAAATAAAAAAATAAAAAAATTTAGCAGTTGTAGCAATTAAGGTCTCTGGCCATACCGAAAAGGAAAAGGTCGTGATGTTATGCTATAAAATATTTCCTGCCTATCACCAACTAACTTCCACAACTCACAGAGATCAAAAACTAAAACTTTGCAAACTTTGCATTATCTCCACCAAGTTTGAAACCAAAACGTCGTAACTCCAAAAATATAGCATTTTCCAAAATATCTCCGCGGAAGTCTAAACTTAAATTCTCTTTGAATAAAACTTTAGAGTTTGATAACGACAAGTTTTGAGTTATTTGACATTTGGGGTGGGATGTACCTACTGGGGTAAGAACTTAGGTACATAGAAGTTAAGTTAAATCAACATCAAAAGTCAATATTGACACAAATAACTTCTGTAATAGTTATTTAGAATTAAATTCGTGTTATTTACCAATATACCTACTAAACTACCTGTTGCCCGCGACCTCGTCTGCGTTGATAAGGATATCAATAGGTATAACTATGCCTAATTTTAATTCAGAACATATTCCATCTGTATAGTTCGGTAGATTTTTTTTCGGAGAAACGTCAGTTGATGCATCGTTTTCGCTGCAAGTTAATTCGATGCTATGTCCATGTCGGATAATGGTGGATCGGAAAAAAAATCTTTCAGACTTCATGCATTCGGATATTATGTGTAATTTGTAAATCGGACTGGCGTTACGGAGCCATGCAAAAAAACCCGAGTAAAATTAAATGGGACACATGGGCTTACTTAAACGGTTGCTTCAGACCATCAAACTGAACAACTTTTACTATAGGACCAACACTGAAATCACGAAAAATAATTCCGCTGTCCCATACAAAACTGCAAACATAACTCGACTGAAATGTAGGTATGGGACGGCAGATTTTTTTTTGCCATTTCGATACTTGGTCCCATAGAGAAAGTTGTTGAGTTTTATGGTCTCAAGCACCCCTTTAAGTAAGTGTCCCATTTAATTTTCAACCCTGTATTTGTATACAGGGTGAAATTGATGATCTGATCGGTTTGCCCCCATAGTAAAAGTTGTTCAGTTTGATGGGTAGACTCTTAGTTTAAAAGGATGCTAATGATATCAATTTCACCCTGTAGGTATTATTCTGTTTTGTTTAAAAGATGTGTGTTGTAGAGTTCCTGGTCGCATCATTTATTTAACGAAACACCTTCCGACGCGGTGATAGACTCAAAAATATGACGTCAGAAAGCTATCTAAGTGATATTATTCAAATTATTATGAATACTTACAAATTTTTTAGTTTTTTTTTTGAGTCGATGAAATATTTAAGACTTTCTAACAACCTTTAAAACAATTTAGGCCTACATACCGCGTTCCTGAAACTTGTCGGAAAGAACCGAAGTTTGCCGAAAACAGCCGAACTATGCCGAATAAGTACGAACATAAACGAAGGTTCACATTCTTCAAACTTTGCGGAGATTTATATAATCGAATAGTTAGGGGTAGAATTTTGTTATTGGAGGCCATTTATTTTATAATTTGGCATGAATTTTGAGTGGAATTTGATGAATCGAAAATTGATGTTATCGTATCAAACCAAGTTACATTCATGTATAATATACAGGCTGTACTTAAACTTAAATGCGTTATATACCTAACTCAAATTGTTTTTATCTTATTGTATTCAATTGTTTTTGTCTCTGATGGGACTGGAACCCGGAACCTGTCAAACCATTACATCAGGAGTGCGATTTTTGATTCTCATTCGCTGAGTTCAGCAGTTGAAAGTGTCAAAATTACTGTGGAGATACGCATCTTTCTACTGCTGATTTGACATAAAAAAATCGCACTCCTGAAGTATGATTTTTGAAAGTCAAATCAGCAGTAGAAAGATGCATATCTCCACAGTAATTTTGACATTTTCAACTGCTGAACTCAGCGAATGAGATTCAAAAATCGCACTCCTGAAGTCAAAATTTTTTAACACTACCGTCTTTAAGGGACGTACACACGGCGACACATCAAGTTACCCAAAACCAAAATAAGCTGGCCGCGCGTCGGCATAGTAATTTATAACGTCGCGTGGCCAGCTTATTTTGGTTTTGGGTAACTTGATGTGTCGCCGTGTACGTAGATAAATATATTTAGGGGTAACTGCAGACTATCAAACTAAACTGAAGAACATTTTCCCCATAAACGCCTAAAACAATGAAATGGGACGTCCTTTTCTAAATCAGAAACATTTCTGTTTTATTGATTAATCATAACATAAAGCTTGCACGAACGAATAAGTATAAAAATGGTACGAACATTAATTAATCACTAAAGTACACGGAGAAAATACTATCTATAATTATGTGACGTGACAACTTTTCATTTCAGCAGACTTTGTTTCTAATTCTAGTAGATCCTATAACAAGAAAATTTCTCTTTAGGTCTGCTAAAATATTAAATAGTTGTCACATTTATACTTTTCTCCGTGCATAATACAGGTCGTTCTTTATTGGCTGACTAAACATGAAAATAATATCACGTACATTCTGACGTTATTGATTTGACTCTACCACTGCGTGGGAAGGTTTTCCGTAGTAGAGAAGAGAGAGAGAGCCAGGAGAGCAATCATGCTTAATAAATTGCAACTGAACCGTGATTGGACCACGTGCGAACCACAACTTTTAACACATTTGGTATTGCGCTATTAATTTAACAGCCGTTAGGTTAAGCCGTTTAAATAGATCGCTCAGACATTAAAGGCTGAAAAAAAAAAATTTTTATTCAAAATAATATCATATAGATGGCATTTTGACGTAATTTTTTGACTCTACCACCGCGTCGGAAGGTGTTCCGTTGAGAGAAGATGCGGCCAGAAACTCTACAACACACATATTTTAAACAAAACAAAACGTACAAAGTACAATTAAAACACAATAAATGCGTTTGTGTCAAATTGAAGACTGCGTGGAATAGAGAATGTGTTCAATGGCAGTTGTGCGGAATCCATATTGTGTAGAATCTCGAATAGGCGGAAAAGCGTTTGTCCAGAACTCAGATCAATCCATTGGCAATATTGCATTACATAGTGTAAAATTGTCAAGACCAGACATTTTGGTCATTCAAATATACTCCAGACATGTTGGTCATTCATATCGACTTTAAGATAGATAAACAATGTCTGGTTCCATAATAATTATCGCTTCCGGTTCCGGGAGTTCAAGGGTTAATGTCTCGTTCACACGATAAAGCATGCTCTCGGACCGAAGTTGACTACAAGTTTAATTTTTGAATCTCACACTTTCCAATTAGTATACGAAAATCACAAAATATATGGAGTTTGGGCATCTTTCGTATAATTTTTCATTTTTTTTCCATTGGTTTTTTTTTATTCTGTTTTTATTTTTATTTTAACTGGAGCTTTTAACCCTGAGGTTATGTCAGCCCCATCGTGCCTTAACCTTGACTCTACAAAACAATAAAATGAAAACCTAACACTTACTACCGAAAACACAACTAAACAGTAGTACTATAAATAAAAAGGTACAAGTGTTTGTTTGTTCACGTGAAATTGTAAGTAGATACATAATACTGTGGATCGTATTACAAAAATACTTAGTTTTACTACAATTTTACACCCTGAGGCATAGATTTTGAAAGTGTGAAATTCAAAAACATTTAATAACCCTCCGTCTGGGGCAATCGGGTAAAAATTGCACTTTATTTTATTTGGCACACCAGCAGCTAATGCTGCATAATAAAATGTTATTAATACTGATATCATAATAATAACATTTTGCAATGTTTGTCACAAAGAGCATTAGAGATTGTTGTAGAGCATTTATTGGTTCTTTCAAAATTTTCACCTCTATGATTGTATTAACGCGGTACCTACTTATAGAAAAAACTACCAAATAAAACGATTTTAATCACTTACCTAAACTAGGTGCTTTGTTAAGAAATCCAGTTTCACATTACAATAAATAAAAAACACAAAAATAGTATCTGTAAAAACTTTTTATAACAAAACCTCTAAACGTATTAAAAGTTTTTTACCCAAAACGTTTCGTTCGTAAGTTTTACAAAAACAAAAATTTTAACTTTAAAAAAAGAAAAACTTTTTAATCGATATAGACAAAAACACGCACAGATTTAAAAAACTGTCAGTCACTGCATAAAAAATTTCGTTCCACACAAAATAAATTTCGTAAAATTCGTCAAAAATAAACGATAAAAAAATGCACGTCGCGTCTCCGTAAAGTCATCCGACTCACTGATTGCATAGTACCAGCTAGGGGTTGTTTTAGAGGGTTTTAGGGGCGTGCAGGGGTGTGTCCATGATTTTCTAATGTTTGTTGTTTGACCACATAATTATGGTAATTGTATAAGTGGGTAGTATTTTACAAAGAGATAATGAAAATAATTTGTCAAACAAAAATTATAAGTTAAAATAAAAAGCTACGTCTAGTAATAAAATTTACATTTCAGTACCTATTTTATATTCGCATGAAAATGTTATTAGTTTTTTATGTGTCTATAAACAGGAAAAACCTACCCACGTTTTCAATGTTTCTTTTCTTTTCACGCCCTACCTTTATAAATGTCAAATCACACCCCTTATGAGAGTGGTATTTTCATCCCCAACGGATTCCATATCGGTTTTCCCGACAAATTATTATTTTTATTTCGAATTATTACAGTAATGCATTCTTTCGTTATTTATTTATTTTTAGGGGTGAAAATCCATTACTCTGTATCATTTATCAAAATTAGAGAAACATAGATTTACGACCGTGCTCCTTTTCCGGGTGGTCAGTAAACTATGTAAGTATAGCTTATTAAAAGTACAGGGACCTGATCGCGTTGATTTAAAACATCGAAGTTCTATCCTCATTCAATTTCAGTTCTAATCACACTGAAATCAAGCTACTATTAAAATCTTTAATTATTCCATCTTAATTAATTCAATCAATTTATCATGGCGATGTCACTGACGAGTAGGTATGTATATTTTTATGGAAAAAAATCAAAAATCTTGTGACGTTGATCTAAGGTAGGGTTGATTTTAAGCTTAGTTAACTTTTGATCTAGGCTGTCAATTGAAAAGATTGTTGTAATAGTGGCTTTGTATGATGCTTTATTTAGATTTTTTTTTTGGAGACCAAGGTAAAAGTTGAAAGCATAATCACAGCCCGGATACTGCATACAAAAAATTGAAGTTAACAAGATGACGTCAGCACATGCGAAACCAAAGAAATTGAACCTTAAGTTTTCTTCTTACGTAACAGCCGGGTAACCAGAGGACAATAGGTGAGGTAAAAAGTTGTTGGGAGGAAGGGAGTGTCCATACTGTATCTAGTAAACATTTTTAGTTTAATGATAAGACATAATTTAAACTTAAACTATATTAACTCACCTCTTATTTGACTCCAGTTTGTCTTCTTATCAAACCGTAACAACAATCTGAAACAATGACAAAACATATTTAATTGAGCAATTAATTATAAAAATTATTTCACTAATAGAAAACTTTCACTATCCCTGTGAGTATAAGGCCGCGTTCAAACGACCCGCGCCCGCCCCGTGCCCACCACGTGCTCAACCCGCGCTCTCCCTGCGCCCCGCGCTCGCCTCGCATTGCATGCAATTTGAGTCTTATGACACCATAATAAAGCTTGTATTGTATTTCGACGAGCGGTCGTGGGGCGAGCGCGTGGCGTATGCGGGACGGGCGCGGTTGCTCCCCTAAAATACAATATGAGGTTTATTATCGTGTCATAAGACTTAAATTGCAAGCAATGCATTTTAGGACGCGGGTGCGGGGCGGATTCGGGTCGTCTGAACGCGGCCTAAGTATGGGGACAGCCCTCCCCGCAGACAGAAATGTCTGGGGTGAATTGAAACTTAATTAAAATAAAATTACATATCTCAACTATAGGGTGTCATTTTAGTAAAATTCAGAACGCAAGATAACCAGTGATTCCCAAATGTTTTGCGAAAATTCAGAATTTCAAGGAAAAATTCACCTTAAGGACAAAATATGTTTGCTTAGAATGTCATAAAGAACCAAAATCAAAGGTCTAAAAATAGCGCCTTTTTCTTTTCGCCTATTTTTTAAAGAGCGCCCATCAATCAAACTTGAATATTATAATAGTTCAGAATTGGTCCCATAGAGAAAGTTGTTCAGTTTGATGGTCTGATCATCTCACCCTGTCTATTTTGTGCTCGAAGTTAAAAGTAGAGCAAAAACGATTTTAATTTTATTAATTTTAACACTTTTTTGTACACAAGGAAATATAAGATACATGAAAACAGCATAATAGACAATTAGTTACAAAGGGCGAGCTTATCTCTAAAGAGATTTCTTCCAGCAGCCTTCCTATACCTTTCGATTATAAAAAAATGCATCGGAATCAGTCCATCTGAGAGCTATAGGTAGGTACAATGCCAAAGACAGCCAAAAGCTTCAAACTAATAATAACAGCCCTCTTTTTGCGTAGGAGGTCATAAAAACCGGCCAAGTGCGAGCCGAATTCGCGCACCGAGGGTTCCGTACCACAATATATTTTTAAAAGTTTGCGCGAGCTCAATACACACTAGGGTGGCTCACGGTTGTATGGGAAAAAAATATTTTTTTGTTATGGATTTCTAATAGTGCGAAAAAGTTGCAGTATGGTAAAAGTGTAAAGCATGATTTTTTTCAACTTTTTATCTAAACATGTAATGCCCCCGCATCGCCAACGAAAAATTGAAAAAAAAAAAAAAAAATTCTGACAATATTTCAAAATTATCTCTGACAACAATTATGGACTTTTTCTAACTGAATTTTGTGTAAAAACATGCGTTAGAAGTCAAATATTTATTTTAAAGACAAAATATTGATATGACAGTAGCTAATAATCATAAAATTATATTGTCATTCTGCCTTAAAATCTCTCTAAAGAATTAAATTCCCGCATTATTTTTCTCAACGACAATTTAGTTTGAATTGACCCTTCTTTCGCCTTTTTTGTACATAGCATTGCTGAAACTTCGGTCGTGATCTTCATAGACCGTTCAACAGCCTGTGTGTGTGATAGTGATATGGGAGGTGTAGATATGCAGCTTCGCCCCTGCTTTGGCCACCAGATTCCGCAAAGGACTTGATTTCCTCATCCGAGAGATTTTGAAGTATTGGTGGTGCTGTTATTTGATTTTTTTTTTTTTTTTTTTTTTTTTTTTATGTTCGATAGGTAAACATTTGACCCCAATCTCACCTGATGTTGAGTGATGATGAGGCCGAAGATGTAGCATGCTTACCTAGAAAGATGCCTATTCACTCTTGCCTTGAAGAGGCCCAGGTTGTATTGCTCAGGGAACAGGTCCGCAGGCAGTGCGTTCCACTCCTTAGCCGTGCGCATTATAAAAGAAGAAGCAAACTTCTTCGTGCGAATTGCTGGTAGGTCAACGACATAAGGGTGGAAACCCAGCCTGCGTCTCGTCCCCCGCAGATGAAAGGGAGACGGAGGAGATTTGAATTCCCGTCGATTAGGTCTATGTACGAAGTTGAATTTAAGTTTAGTTTGGTACCTCAAATAATTAAGAATGTGTCGCAGATGGCGTACCACGAGCTTTCAAAATTCTGTGCACAGCTAATTCACGTACATTGTAAATCTTCCTGTTCATCGCTCAAAATTGACAGTAATAAGATTTTCCAGATAAATTGCTTAACCATCCGGCAATTATGGCGATCCAATTTGACTAAAGAAACGTCAATCCCAACTATTATCATCTTGCGCGATGTTCCTTGGTCGAGTAAAAAAGCTGTTTCAGCTACTGGGACCTTATGGGTTTAAAAGATACAGCTATATAGCTCTATAAAGTTAGGACGGACGGACGGATGGACAGCGTAGGCTTATGAATCCTCATTGGAACCCTTTGGGTACGGAACCCTAAAAATACTCACGTGTTCACATTAGCGACGACAGCCTCGTAAATGTGATAAATCATGTGAAATGTCAAATAACATCGCATCAGCACCATTTCCCCACATTCACACGTGTCAGCTATGTACCTATAGCTACATACTTGATCACACTTCGTCGATCTATCATTATTTTAGATGTCTACGGAACCTGTCGTTCAATCAGCGAATCAGACTTTTTATCACCGATTATTTTGTAGGTCCGTGAATCATGGGGTTCTTGTTCGAATCCGCACGGACGATATTCAACAGGGTGTAACAAAACACCCTAGTAATACTTAAGGGGGTGCTTCAGACCATCAAACTGAACAACTTTCACTAAGGAGCCAACATCGAAATCTTGAAAAAAAAAATCCGCTCTTACATACAAAACTGCAGTATCGTCTCGACTCAAATGATTTTTTTTATTTTTTCTTGACGTTGGCCCTATAGTGAAAGTTGTTCAGATTGATGGTCTGGACCCTTAAGTATCACTAGGGTGTTTTGTTACATCCTGTATGTTCAACATGCTTTGATAGAGGCATACCGTTTAAGGGCCTATGTCGAAAAATAATTTTAGCAAAATGGGCGTGTGATAGCTTATATTACTGCCTGATGCGAGAGAAAGAGATGGGGCGGCCTGAAACGATTCAAGCGAAAAAACAAACTTTGTTTAATTGTGATTGTACTATTTAAATATGTTTAATTCTGCTCTAATCAAAATTTTGAAAATATCAATCTCTTTTTTTTAATCAAGTCTCATGTTTCTATTATTCACCGTTTAGCAGTTCCAAGCGTTTATCGATAAAGACGAAGGCTACTTTGGCTTGTTTTTCTATCGAGAAAATGTGTCTTAATCGTGTTTTGGCTCTAATCAAAACTTCAATTATATGTCATCCGCAAATCATACTCCTACTGTTAGTACTTCATGATAGTTATGATGATTTGAAAAATCCTATTTTTTTCACATAGCCTCTTAAATGTGAATGTAATGTTGCCAACATAATTATGGTAATAAAGTATTTACATTTTTATGATACCTACCAACAAAGTAATTCTATCGACTCATAATTTTATAACTCAAAATACCGTGTGTACGTGCAACTGGTGTATAGAAACGCAAATAATATTGTGTAGTTGTACGGAACCCTCGGTGCACAAGACCTGTTTTATTACAATTTCAATACGGAACACGACAAATCTCAATGAACATTATTTCAATAGACCTTCCTGAATGAAAAACCTACATTTTTAATTCAAAATCCCTCTTATCCAATGCGTTCTATAGACTTACTGGAATTCACCTTAATTCACTTCTATTTAATTAAAAACTTTTATGTCAATGGAACGAAAAAAAATAGTTCAGTGCAGATTTAATGAACCGAGAAACTTTGCGTTTAAAAAAGTTTTTTTTTTAAAAGTACGCAAAGTTTTTCAATGAGAAAAACGGTATTGTAAAGTCAGAGTTAAAAATAACTAAACAGCACGCATTGGATTTTGTATCAGCGGTTTTATTACGCAATTATAATAACACGAGCTTTTACCCGCGACTTTGTCCGCATAAATTATATACCAGATTTTAAGTCAGATGATAAGCTATCAAACAAAAAAAGTTTCATCAAAATCGGTTCAGTAGTTTTTGCGTGACACTCGAACAAACAAACACCCAAACAAACAAACATACAAACAAACAAACAAACAGACAGACAAAAAATTCAAAAATTGGTGATTTGGAATCAGGGACAGGTAAAAACCAAGTCGTATTTTTTTTTTTGTAAATATCTTCAATGTACAGACATTTCTGTTACAGTTTTATAATAGTTTAGATTAATTATTAATTTGTAAAGCAACATTGAACCGGGATTCGGAGAGCAATAAACTAAATTATTAAGAAAAACAAAAAACCCGACTGCATTAAAAAACTATTAACTGAAAAGAGAAAAACAAGCTCTATACTATAGTCACATTGGTTTGTCCCCGCCTGCAATACCTACCTAATAACATTCAAATTATATTTGATATACTTAGCTGATTAGTGACTATAGAGCTTGTTTTTCTCTTTTCAGTTACTAGTTTTTTAATGCAGTCGGGTTTTTTGTTTTTCTTAATAATTTAGTTTATTTCATACTTTTTATTAGTCTTGTGTTGAAATGGTAGCATAAAAGTACTATAATATATATATTTGGAATCGTCTGTTTACTATTTTTCATTTGATAGGTAATTTTTCACAAAAAAAAAGTTTATTCCCCCTGTTTTTTTTAATTTGCTGATGCCATAATAAAATAATATAGCCTATGTCACTCTCACGATTTTTACTAATCTAACGACACCTCATGCCTCAAAATCCATCAAGCCGTTTAGGCTGTAGGCCGTGCCAAAGAAATATACATACAAACATACATACACACATACATACACTCGAAAAACATAACCCTCCTTCTGCCGCAGTCGGGTAAAAAAGTGTATAATGTGTGTGTGTTTGAAAATTAATTATTTGTTGTTGGAAATGTAATTTTTGTTGTATTAAATATTTTGATGCATTATATGCATCCAAATATTTACTTACCAATAATTCATTTTATGTTATTGTTTATGTTGATCGAGTTGTCCAAGTCAACTGAGTTGTTCATGTTGTTCAAGATGTTCATGTTGTCGGAAGTAGTTATATCATAGTGGTGTGACTACCTACGAGGACCAGTGTTGCAAAGTGATAGTACGAGTAGCCCGATTTTTTTTAATTAACTTTATTTAGAAAGGCATATCCATATTCTGTTTTCGTGAAGAAAAAAAGAGAAGTTTAGATAAATACGCATTCGACTATCCCATTTTTATTGATGACACAGAAAAAGCGGTAAAACATTATCGCACACGTACGCTGAATATCTTTCCAATAATTAGTCAATGTCCAACTAACATACAGAACTATGTTATAGTACCTACAGAAGCACAGTGACTAGCGGGAACTTAGACAAATGGGCTCCCTGGGGAGTTAATGACCTCTTGCGACTGTGTCGCCATCTGTCAAAGTCCAGCTGCGGTAAAAACTTACATTCACACGCTACCCCTAATGTGGGTCTCGAAGCAGTGTTGCCAGATAATTTTTTAGAAATCCTACTAATATTATAAACGCGAAAGTTTGTAAGTATGGATGGATGGATGGATGGATGTTTGTTCCGCTTTCACGCAAAAACGGCTGAACCGATTTTGATGAAATTTGGCATACAGATAGACCATGGCCTGGATTAACACATAAGGTACTTTTTATCCGGGTAAGGCAGACGAAGTCGCGGGCAACAGCTAGTAATATTATAAACGCGAATGTTTTGTTTGGATGTATGGATGTTTGTTACTCTTTCACGCTAAAATGGCTGAACCGATTTCGATGAAACTTGGCACAAAGATAGTTCTTATCCCAGATTAACACATAGGCTACATATTATAATGTCCACGCAGACGAAGTCGCGGGCAAAAGCTAGTAATAAATAATCTGATCAGAAATGAAGAGATCCGAAGAACTAGAGTAACTGACATAGCCCAAAGAATTGTTAAACTTAAGTGGCAGTGGGCGGGGCACATTGCTCGCAGAACCGATGGCCGATGGGGCCGAAAAGTTCTTGAGTGGTAACCGCGTATCGGAAAGCGCAGCGTAGGTAGGCCCCGCACACGGTGGACCGACGACCTGGTGACGGCGGCAGGAACCCCTTGGATGAGGGCAGCGCAGGACCGGTCGTTATGGCGATCCTTGGGGGAGGCCTATGTCCAGCAGTGGACGTCCATCGGCTGAGATGATGATGATGATGAATAAATAATAAATAACGCTCACAGGCACATGCATTGTCATGATTCCAAGTAAGCCTCAGGCTTTTTATGGGATTCATACAACAACGGCACACACATACATATAACATCCGCAACCGAACCGGGATTCGAACCTTGGTTTGGCAGTCCGGCGTGGTAGCCATTACACCAACCGGGTCGTCAAATCCATAGGTCAAGGTCGAAAAATCCGGAGAAATCCGTAGATGATCTCTTGAAGAAGCCGTAGATCTACAGACTTCTTTATAATGCTTTATCTGACTATTTCGGAGTGGACTGACCCAAAACATCGCTCTAAATTTAGCCAATGACTAAAAATGGCGCAATTTTTATTTTTTTAATGCGGCCATCAATAAAACTTGAATATTATAGTTCAGAATAAAGTTACAAACAAAACTTCATAGCAAGTATATCTCAAAACTCAGTCCGAACAGAGATATAAAGGCTTGAAGTAAACGTTATACATTTATTTTCAACTTCAAGCCTTTATATCTCCGTTCGTTTGAGTTTAGGGATATATATGTAATAACAAGTTTTGTTTGTTACGTTATTTTAAACTCAAATATTCTAGTTTGGTTGATGGCCACGCTAAAAACAACGTCGAAAAATAAGATGCCAACCTTCCATACAAAACCAGCTTTGTCTTTTGGCGAGGAAAATTGAAACTTAGGGTCAGCGCACACCCAGCGTAGAACTGCTCGCGCATGCTCGAGCATGTTCTTTGCAGTCGCGCACACCTAGCGGCAAAAACCACCGGCGGCAGCGGCGGAGCATGCTCGCGCGTGTTCGAACAGTCTCGCGGATGCTCCCGTGTTGCTACAGTTGACGTAGTGAATTTTGCGTTGTGTTTACAATATTTTATAGCAAAGACGTGCGATAACAACAATTTTAAAGTATGGTAGACTGGGATTTGGTATTTATTGGGTTACTAGCAAAGGAAGAGGAGCAAGAAGAGCACATCAATAAGATGAAAAGAGGCAAGAAAGATGTACTTATATTTGGGAAATACTACGCCCTGTGCTGTGCTACGGTTTAAAGTTCTAGGGACAGTTATTTTATGGCTAGGTACTATAAAATGGAATATGAACAATTTGAAAACCTACTAAATCTGTTTCGACCTTTTAGATTTTCTTTGTATTTTCAAAAAGAGTTCGATTATTATATAATATTATCTGTAGTAAATTGCCCTTTTCGGGCTAAAGTAGTTAAAAAATATGCTAGATTTAGTCCGAAACCGGCCGAGGCGGCAACACTTACGACGGATCGCAAGCATCGACACGGGCGTATGCTCGAACATGCTCGAGCATGCGCGAGCATGCGCGAGCATGCTCGCGACTGCTCCCGTCGCCGCGAGGAGCATACGCGAGCATACTCGAACAGACGCTAAAGGGAATTAATCACTTGCAAGCTATTTTCAACTTTATTTCAATGGGAATAGAGTTCATTATCAATTAAATCAATGAAATCTGCTCGCGCATGCTCGAACAGTTTTACGCTGGGTGTGCGCTGACCCTTAGATAAGTTTAAGCGAGAATAATGCCCAGACAACGTAAAAATCAATATGACTGTGTCAGTCCTTTTGTCATACATGTTACAGTTAAATATTTCTATAGGCCGTGGTTGTCCAGTGGCGAGTAACCTTGCCTGCCGTGCAGGAGGCGATGGTTCGATCCCCGTCCAGGCCGACTCGTACCAATGAGTTTTTCGGAATTTATGTACGATTTGTAACACCACTGGCTTTGTGAAGGAAAAAATCGTGAGGAAACCTGCATGCTTCAATTTCGAGGCATGTATTGTACCCACTGTTCCTTACAAGTGGCGACGGGCTCACTCCCCGTCACACTGGACAGAGTTTCGGTACTACTAGTGAAACGTGGATTTTCTGAGGTTTCAGAATATCTCTGACTACCCCTCGGGGAATATAGTCGTGAGCATATGCCATATTTTACGAAACACAGTCTAATGCACAAAATAAGTGAATGTGAATTTATTTATTTGCGATTGGGTATCATTTTATGCAGGTATTCAGAAAATTTCTAAAAATCCGTAGATTTGCCATTGAAATCCGTAGATTCGTAGGCCAGGCCAAAAATTCGTAGATCTACGGATAAATCCGTAGCTCTGGCAACACTGTCTCGAAGTACTCGAGAAATAGACACAGTGTTTTTAGTATAGACACAATATTACCATTAAGATAAGATAAGATAAATATTATTTATTTGCACACCAAGAAAATACAAATACAATTTATAACAACAATGAGAAGGGTACAAAGCGCGGTCTTATCACCAAAAGCGATTTCTTCCAGACAACCATTGGATGGCAGAATTTTTTACAGATACATTTATGCTACGGGCGGCAGTGCATTAGGTACATAGGTACCTAATGCACCGCCGCCCGTAGCATAAATGCGTAGCGTACAAGTACATAGGTACTTGTCTTATAATACATACATACACACAAATATATTAATTATATACATACATATAGAATTATGTTATTAAATATAAAAAAAAATATAATAGTAAAAAAGGACACATTATAGTCAGAGAGACAGATAGTGTTCTTTGAGCAGTTTTTTACTAAAGTAATAAAAGGCGTTTTCATTAACAAATTAGAACTTATTTAAAGAACAAATCACCACAGACTGGGTTCCCCTTTGCCCAGTAGTGAGACATTGAAAAGGATACCTCCGTTTAAAAAAAATGAAACATTTTTTATTTGCACATTTTTTATTTTATT
The DNA here is from genome assembly GCA_922987775.1 of Agonopterix subpropinquella. Lineage (NCBI taxonomy): Eukaryota > Metazoa > Arthropoda > Insecta > Lepidoptera > Depressariidae > Agonopterix > Agonopterix subpropinquella. The sequence goes on along the minus strand of OV277718.1, from coordinate 12,234,624 downwards.
ATTTTTGATGAGCTTACAGCTATAAAACAAATAGTTCACAAATTTAGTCAGCTATAGGCCAATGAGCGTTTTTCTTTTCTTTTTTAGTTCCTAAAAAACTCGACAGATGACATACTTATCGCTCCACAGAGACGTAGGCGAGATCCTGTCAAAATCATGTCAAAACTGTGCCTGACTTTTTTTTAAAGGCCAAGGGATCGAGCCCATACAATCATGTCAGACGTAAAAAGTTTCATATTTTCGATTAAAATGATTCGTAAATAATGAAATATTCAATCAAAAGATGCGTTGGCATCTTTTTGATAATCTTCTCCCTCTTTATTATTTTAAAGAAACACTTTTTGAAATTTTGACCATTATTCGCACAGACCGTAACGCCATCTATCGATCCACTAGAAAAACGCTCATTACAAGCTTCCACATCGCAATCGCGAAAAAAAATAAGCTGTCCCATACACTCCGCTCGAGTAGGTTTGCAGTTTTGTATGGAAGAGCAGATTTTTTTTCGTGATTTCGATGTTGGTCCCATAGAGAAAGTTGTTCAGTTTGATGGCCTGACCATCCCCTTAAAATACTGTCAGAATATTCAGTTGGACCCTGTAAAAATCTCCTTACAACCACATCACCACCCAACTAACACCTACCCTACCAAACCAACTTCCTTACTAAAGAGCCCCCGAAACGGTCAAACGGTTTGATTCAAACACGTAAGGTTTGGTTTGACTCAAACCATGTTGATCGTTTACAAAGGAAGTTTGAACGGTTTGTGAGACATTTACGGGCTTGAAGCACGTTTGATGAAATTCCATATTTTTGTTGTGTTTGACGCGCGGTTTGATCGTATTCTGACGCGTTTGAACAAACTCGGCTTAGTTTTGCGTTGGATTTATATTATACAAGCTTTTACCCGCAACTTCGTCCGCATAAATTATATACCAGATTTTAAGTCACACGATAAGCTATCAAACAAAAAAGTTTCATCAAAATCGGTTCAGTAGTTTTTGCGTGATACTCGAACAAACAAACACCCAAACAAACAAACAAACATACAAACAAACAGACAGACAAAAAATCCAAAAATTGGTGATTTGGAATCAGGGACAGGTAAAAACCATGCCGTATTTTTTTTTTTTAATGTCTTCAATGTACAGACACATTTCTGTTACAGTTTTATAATAGTTTAGATTTGCTATTTATATTATGGTTATGGACAATCTTTGATTCACTGTAATAGCTTGCCTCATATTAGTATCCTGTTTTCGTATTATTGGTTCAATTTTAAGCAAAAGTTTATCTGCGTCAAAAGTCTACTTACGACAGCGTACCGAACCAAACTGCGTAGTGCCGTTTGAAAAACCATTCAAACCGAACTCAAACGGTTTCAATAAACACGTAAGTTTTGAATCAAACTGTTTGACCGTCTCGGGGGCCCTTAAGAGGGCTATCGCAGTTCAGTGGCGCCCTCATCACATTAAAAAAAGATTTCTCAATAATGAAAGCCTAAATTAAAAAAGTAATCAACACGAACACTACAAAAGCCTTCAAGCTATTTTCATAGAATACTTTTATAGGTTTTTTTAAAGGTCTAAACCATAAACATATTATACTTCCGAGTAGACTGAGGAACTCCTCAATATCGCATCACCGAAACCGAAATGTCAATATGTGCGAAATTGATACGTGTGTGAGTTCTAGTGATGTGACATTGACGTATTCGCGATTATCGATATCAAAATCATCGATATCAGATTATCGACTACTTAGTAGTCGATGTGATTTTGATACCGATAATAGCGAATATGTCAATGTTACATCACTAATTTATAGTAGTCACTACTACTATTATATTTTAATATTACGAAGTCTAAATCGGCTAGGCTTACAATCCATCTACCTACACTGCTTTAAAACTGTTACTTAGGTCATAGGTCATAGGTCGACGAATATTTTCTATGAAAAACGCAATTGCCCAGCCCCACGAAAAGTGCGCGCATCACGTGCGTGTGCCGTTTTTTCGATTTAAAAGATACTACCGAGTAGACCAAGCCCTGTACCCGCACTTTCGATGTTCGCTATATCGCCACTGTTTCGGTCCGCGCTTCATTGTAATAGAGTTGAATTTGGAATGAAAATGTTCCCGGAATTGCGAAGTTCGAATGTGCGGCTAGAGGCTCAAGTGACTCCTCATTATCGCATCACCGAAACCGAAATGTCAGTATGTGCGAAATTGGTATGTGTGTGAGTTTTTGTGATGTGACATTGACGTATCCGCATTATTGATATCATAATCACACCGACTTCTATAAGGTTTTAATCTGCTGGGTTATAATTTGTCTACATACACTACTTATTATAAAACTGAAATGTGTGTCTGAGCATTGAAAATATTTTGTAATAAAAGCATATGACTATAGTGTTTAGGGGTCCCTGAATCAAAGATTTCTTTATTTTTGATATGGAATCGAATTTATGAAAATAATAAAAACCTGCTGTAGTAGCCAGGACTTAAAAACCTATCCTGTTTTTTCACAGAATGTACAGGTGCAATATAATTTCGAAGAATTTTGCGATACATAATTGAAACTAGCAGCGTTTCAAAGAGAAAAGAACCACGGTTCTCATGATTAAGTATGATAAATTATGCTGATTTTGATTCCATGCATTTACGTATATGTTCCGCCGTAGCACCTAAACTACTGAGCCGATGTTGATGAATGAGGTGGCAATCGATTCGTTATTATTTATGGTCTGGGTGACATAGAGGATACATTTTATACGAACAAAATCAATATGACGGGGATGTTACATCCGATTATGATGAAACTTATTGTGTGAAACCAATGTGTTGTTCAGTTTCAGGCCGCATCTTCTCTACAGCGAAACACTCCCGACGCGGTGGTAGAGTCAAAAACATGACTTCAGAAAGCTATTTGATATTATTTTGAACAAAAATACATTATTTTGAAGAAAAAAAATTGGACTTGAGTGAGTTTAAAATCTAATAATTAGACCTAAAAAACTGGTATGTATTTTATCTCGCTAAACTACTGAACCGATTTTGATGAAACTTTATTTTTTTGATAGCTTATCATCTGACTTAAAATCAATAACCGTACACACATTGAAAAACGAAACTCTCGAGTCTCAAAATCTGGTATATAATTTATGCGGACGAAGTCACGGGTTAAAGCTCGTAATATCTAAATTTTAAAATTGGAACTGTTGCTGTCGTGATATTTTTTTAATTTTGGTACATTTCCAAGCTCAAATTAGCTCTTCAATATTATAGCAAAAAAAAAATTCAATTATCAATTAGTCCCGGCTCCAACCGTAAAATGACTGGGCTATAAATCAGCCTTTCAATACCTACGTTTAAAAACAATACCAGAATCTGACGAGACATGAACGGAGGGAGCTAGGTGGTAGTACAGAAAAACATATTTCAAAAATATCGACATATCGATAGATTTTGTGCAATATCTATGCGAAACGGTTCCTTTTTCACGTACACAATAATTTTTTATCTTACACATAATTATTTAAAATTACACATTATTTAGAAAATAGGATGTTTACTGCATTTAATGAATGTATTACTAAATCATTTTAATAAAAACATATATGAAAACAAGCCTCATGAAAGTGGTATTGTACTGATCGTATTTACCTGTGAAACGTTTCTTTATTTGGGTTGTTGGTGTAAGTTACACTACATTCCAACACGGAACACGACACCATTATGATTTTTTATATTTCTCTTATGAAACACAAAATGAATTTAAATTAAATCACTAAAATAACGAGAAATAATTTTTTGACAGGGCTCCAAAAGACTCCGATTTGTTTCAAAATGGTTTTACGGCAATTATATTATAATCTCTTTCGCACACGTAGCTTTTTTCATTATGATCGGAATCTCATTCACACACTTACTAGGTCTACTCACGGTAGTAGAATAATAATGTCTATGGTCTAAACATACAAATTTTGAAAAAAGAAAAAAAACGGCCGCATTTGTTTTTATTCGCAATTGTCTAAAAGTGGAATGTTTAGAACCTATAAAAGTATTGTATAACAATGGCTTGAAGGCTTTAGTAGTGTTCGTATTGATTACTTTTTTAATTTAGGCTTTCTTTATTGAGAAATCTTTTTTAATGTGATGAGGGCAGCACTGGACTGCGATAGCCCTCTTAACACGTACTAAACATTTCATTTTAATTTCTGTGGTTTCTGGATGATAGTCATGTGTATAGTAAATTTGAATACCACTTCTTTCGTGCCAGTAATGTGTCCAGTAATATCACAACGCGCTTGCACAGTCACTGGATCATATGTGAACGAAAGGTAGCTCGGAAAATTAACGAAGCCGTTATGAGCTTGAACTCGAAAATGATATTCACCCTGAAATAAAAAACAGAAGAATATTACAGACTCGGACCGTGTGGTACCTTGGAACGCATCGTAGACTAAGTATAATACCACAGATTACAGTTACTTTTTAACAGATAAGTAGGTACATCACTTCGTTAGAAAACGATGAGACCTCAGACAGATAGCATGATTTCTCTACTTGCGCGCGACTCGGCTTTTTTCCATACTACAAGTCGCGGCAAGCGCGGCTTTCGCTCTCCGAAAAGCGCGGGTGCAGGTTATTTTGTATGCAGCGAAGGGGCGTCGCGCGCGTGTAGAGAAATCATACTAGACATGCAGCACGTCTAGCATGATTTCTCTACACGCGCGCGACTCTGCTTTTTCCCATACTACAAGTCGCGGTAAGCGCGGCTCACGCTCTCCGAAAAGCGCGGGAACCGGTTATTTTGTATGCAGCGAAGGCGCGTCGCGACGTGAGACGTGCAGGTTCGCACGGGGAGTAAGGCGGTGTCCTATTGCCATCGCACGCGCGATGGTGCGATGCGATGTGATCGTACTGATGGGTAATTCTCCGAAATTTTTCAAATTTTCAAATTTTTCTATGGAAATATTTCAACGATTTGTAAAATTTCGGAGAATTACCCATCAGTACGATCACATCGCATCGCACCATCGCGCGTGCAATGGCAATAGGACACCGCCTCACGCGGGCAATAAAGCTGCCTGTCCATTGACGCGGAGCAAGTTGGCGGAGCGGAGAAACGGAGTTTTAGGGTGCCTGTCCATTGACGCGAGCTGGCTGGCGGAGCGGAGAAACGGAGGTTTATCAACCAATCAGGATTGCATAAAATCTCCAGATTCCTGGAGCTCCTGATTGGTTAATATTTTCCTCGCTACTCCGTTCCGCGAGCCAGCTCGCGTCAATACCCTATTACAAATTTCAAAATTCAAAATTTCATATGTCAACACCCTGTACTAATTACCTTATCGCCTCGTATGATAATCAGAGATCGGAATCTGGGTGTGATTTTAGACGTTATCATTAACATGGATATGACTTGGAAATCCCGGAATTCCGGGAATTCAAGCAATTTATTACCCAATTTAAGTTTAAATAAAAGCTGTTATATTTTGTTCATATTTAAATCGAAAAAGTATAATAGGATAATATCATATGATTGTTTTATTTACTTTGTTTAGTAACCAGTTTCCTGTTATTCATTTAAAGGGACATTTTGTGTATACTACAAGCAGTAGAATCATGTTCATTCGGAATCCTAGTAATGTATTTACATCCGTTTGAGAGCAATGATAACGGAAGAGAGCTAGCGCCTCAATCCCGATGCCGCGGTTCGATTCCTGGCCTGTACCACTAAGTTCTTCGGAATTTAAGTACGGTTTTATTTATCATTTACTAGCTCGGCGGTGAAGGAAAACATCGTGAGGAAACCTGCATTCCCGAGAATGAAAAGAAAATACCATAAGTTCGGAGGTATGCGTAAATATGGGTGAGCTTGGGGCGAACACAAAAGGACCAGCGCTGGTCTCCGTGTTACAACGACCCTTGCTTGCATTAGCCCAACCACAAATAATAATACATCCGTTACTAAGTTACCGAATCCCGGGACATCCCGGGAAATCCCGGGATTTTTGGTCATATCCATACTTTTGATAGTAATCGCACCCGTAGTTCTGATCTCTGATGATAGTTTCCATACTTACTGCAGGCGCTGGACATGTGAAGTTGGAAGGTTGTTGATTTTTAATGAAATTCCCAATAAACGTGTTTTCGAAGGTATTGCACATCAACCCTGACAATATGAATATGGTGGGGATGTCCCTGCCACTGATGTGTTCATAAAGTTGATACGTGACCTGGAACCGAACCAATAGACAACATAAAAAATTTTTAATGATTATTTTTAGGGTTCCGTACCCAAAGGGTAAGAATGGGACCCTATTACTAAGCCTACGTTGTCCGTCCGTCCGTCCGTCCGTCCGTCCGTCTGTCCTACCTATTTAGGGCTGTAACTTTTGAACCATGATAGCTAGATAGTTGAAATTTTCTCAGATTATGCGTTATTGCGGCGGATTTGTTAACAAATAATAAAAATGTTAAAAAGTCAAAAATTAAGGGGGGTTCTCAACAAGAAACTAGTTTTTATCAACGTTTTTTCTTCACGCTCTATCGTAAAAACGGTAATACACACAAGCGTCAAACATAGTGTGATTATAGAGCATACTCTACAGAATAACAACAAATACTAAAAACCGGCCAAGCGTAAGTCGGTCTCGCGCTAAAGGTCCCGGACAAAAAAAAGTTTTTTTTTCTAAGTTAATAATGTTGTGTTTTGTAGTGGTGTGGTACGGAACCCTCGGTGCGCGAGTGGCCCGACTCGCACTTGACCGCTTTTATTTATTGAATGATGATATGATAATGACGACCTACCGTTTGATTGTTCCCAAGGGTGCACAGAGTTGCAAAGTCAAGCGAAACAATGTATGGACCGCGTCGAATATTCCTTCGAACTGATACGTTCATTGAACGGACATATTTTGGATTGTAATATTCAACTTGAGCCCTATTTGGAATGACCTCCATGCCAGCCTGCAAGGTAACAAGAACAAGAAATTAAGAGGGCTATCACAGTCCAGTGGCGCCCTCATCACATTAAAAAAGATTTCTAAATAAAGAAAGCCTAAATTTAAAAAGTCCTTAACACGAACACTACAAAAACCTTCAAGCTATTTTCATAGAATACTTTTATAGGTTTTTTAAAGGTCTGAATATACAAATTTTGAAAAAAGAAAAAAAACGGCCTCTTTTGTTTTTATTCGAAATTATCGAAAAGTGGAATGTTTAGAACCTTTAAACTTATGGATAGGCCCTAAGCGCTTTAAGTTGAAGCACGCAAAACTAGGGCACTTCAATACAAATAAGGGTACTTGGTCTGTCATCTCAGTACATTTTCGAAGTAAAACTGTCAATTGTTTTGCCTCTTCTTGTTTACTAATGTCATTGCCTATAAAAGTATTGTATAACAATGGCTTGAAGACTTTAGTAGTGTTGGTGTTGAGCACTTTTTTAATTTAGGCTTTCTTTATTGAGAAATCTTTTTTAATGTGATGAGGGCGCCGCTGGACTGTGATAGCCCTCTTAACTCGTGGGCAGTGACGGCTACAACCGTAAAAATATATTGTGAAAATTGGCAGTACGGTATAAGCCGTTCGTATCCAGGCTCCCTAAAACAACACTACGGTCATAACATGACTGTTCGTCACACGATTTTTGGATACACCACGCCCACTGCCATTCTGTGTAGGTATGCTACTGCACTACTGCCAAAATTAAGCGTTGTAGGGTCTTTTTTTTTGGGGCCTCAAACTCACATACTCAATAGTGCACACACTGACAGTACGGGTTTGACCGTTGTCTTTGTACCGACCGTATTGCGGCGGTAACCACACCACACGGACATCGAAGATTGTGACAGTACTGTCATTTGTAGCCGTACTGACAATACTTGTCAGTACGGCTATGACAGTCGTGTGAATTTGTATGGAAATTTCCAGTGACATTTCTGGATTTGCACTGCCCACGAACGTGTTTGCCGTGTGGTTGTAAAGTGGTAGTGGTAGAGTGGCAGTAAAAGTTGTTCAGTTTGATGGGTAGAGTATGTGGTTTAAAGGTTAATGATACTTTTCCTTACATCCTGTATTAGAGGTACGCGACAACTTCGGCATTTCTTGACCGATTTTAATAATTCATTTTTCGGTGAAAGGAGTTACCCCCAGATTGCTCCCATTTTCATAGAAATTATTATCACATGTTTGCTGGCAAATTATTTAAAAAAACCCGAAGAAATAATTATGTGACCCTTCTTTACAAAAAACCTTTTTTTTTCTTTTTTTTTTCTATCTAAAAAAAAATCTTTAAAAAATAAACTATTATTATTATTAAATTTATTATTTACTAGCGGCCCGTCCCGGCTTCGCACGGGTGGACGTCTAATCTTTTCTAGCAATAAATATAGCCTATGTTACTCAGGGTGAATGCAGCTTTCTAATGGTGAAAGAATTTTTTAAATCGGCCCAGTACTTTTTGAGCCTATTCATTACAAACATACAAAAATAGGTACAAATCTTTACTCTTTATAATATTACGAGCTTTTACCCGCGACTTCGTCCGCATAAATTATATACCAGATTTTAAGTCAGATGATAAGCTATCAAACAAAAAAAGTTTCATCAAAATCGGTTCAGTAGTTTTTGCGTGATACTCGAACAAACAAACACCCAAACAAACAAACAAACAAACGAACAAACAAACAAACAAACAAACAAACAAACAAACAAACAGACAGACAAAAAATTCAAAAATTGGTGATTTGGAATCAGGGACATCTAAAAACCATGTTGTAATATTTTTTTTGTAAAAATCTTCAATGTACAGACACACTTCTGTTACAGTTTTATAATAGTTTAGATATGTAGATATGTAGATGTAGATGTAGATTATTAAAAACGGTAATACATACAAGCGTCAAACTTGTGAATATAGTTACACTAATTTAACAAAAAATGTCGGTCAAGTGTGTGTTGGGTTTGCGCTAAAAACACAATTTTTTGGTAATATTCTATGGTGAAACGGAAATCTCGAAGCGCGCATTCAACTCGCACTTGGCGTTTTTTTAATCTGTTAAAAAGATTAAGTATAACTTACCATTAGTTCATGAAACAAAAAACACAGTAAAAGTAAACGTATGTTCTGTTTACTAAACATTTTGCAAGGCAATGTATTGACCTTACAGTTCAAATTAAAAGGGAACTGTCTAAAAAATTCTCGGACTGATTTTATCTACACAAAATGGATGAAAATAGCATTTCCTATTCCCCTGTTTCCTCCTCAAAAACTAACCCGATTTTTAATAATTCTTTCAAGAATATTCTTGAAATACTTTGGCTATATTCGTATTATTTGCTTTTTATATTCGTCAAAGTTTGCTGAATGTCTGAAAACGGAGGTAATATTGGGCAATTTTCGAAGGTCCCTAGTTCTAAGTAATTAATTTATGCAAAGAAACAAAACAGGGATTTATAGCAGAGTTAACATGGGAAATTTAATTTATTGAAGTAAAAGGATGAAATAGTAAAAGCACAAGCAAAACTTAACCTAAACAAAAACCATATTAAACATAGAGTTAACATAGATTATTCCGAAAAAAGTGTTTTACTCTAGTGTAATTAATTCCTTATCCAGAAAGGAAGCAGGGGAATATACGTTTGTATGGACGAAACGATAATAGTCTCTCCTCTTAAGTAGTGTACCAAAGACTATGTCTGTCTGTCAGCAGAACAATAGAGAACAATATTGGACCAACTGCATCACATGCATTTGATAAACACAAAGGAGATAATCGCCGGATACCCAGAGAAGTTGCCCATTCAATGACAGAAATTAATTATTTTGCTCTGTAAAAATTACGAGCTTATCAACGCTGGTGATCTTCTGAAGGTATCAATCAGTGGGAATCACTGACCTCTATTAAGACGTATCCCCCACTGAATGACCTTGACCCTTTCAGAGCCCCCTCACCTCTACTAAATTACGCCATTGCAGTTAGTAATACCTATTTTTGACTGGCTTGTCCTTCATGAAAATAAATACCTTTTTTATTTTTTTAGGGTTCCGTACCCAAAGGGTGAAAACGGGACCCTATTAGTAAGCCTACGTCCGTCCGTCCGTCCGTCTGTCCGTCCGTCTGTCCGTCCGTCCGTCTGACCTACCTATTTAGGGCTGTAACTTTTGAACCGTATTAGCTAGATAGTTGAAATTTTCTCAGATTATGCGTTATTGCGGCGGATTTGTTAGGAAATAAAAATGTCAAAAAGTTAAAAATTAAGGGGGGTTCTCAACAAGAAACTAGTTTTTATCGACGTTTTTTCTTCACGCTCTATCGTAAAAACGGTATTACATACAAGCGTCAGTGTGATTATAGAGCAAACTCTACAGAATAACAACAAATACTAAAAACCGGCCAAGTGTGAGTCAGTCTCGCGCTAAAGATCCCGGACAAAAAAAGTTTTTTTTCTAATATAATGTTGTGTTCTGTGGTGGTGTGGTACGGAACCCTCGGTGCGCGAGTAGCCCGACTTGCACTTGACCGGTTGTTATTATTTTATTTATTATTTTATTTATTACTAGCGGCCCGTCCCGGCTTCGCACGGGTGGACGTCTAATCTTTTCTAGCAATAAATATAGGCTATGTTAATCAGGGTGAATGCAGCTTTCTAATGGTTAAAGAATTTTTTAAATCGGCCCAGTACTTTTTGAGCCTATTCATTACAAACATACAAACATACAAAAATATGTACAAATCTTTCCTCTTTATAATATTAGTGTAGATTTGTGCATTCATAATGCGGGGGGGGGGGGGGGGGGGGCTCTTGACCAGACCCTCTCCCACGTGGTAATGGCAAATGAGTGCACTCTGTGCTGTTTCCACGGTGGAATCGAAGAACTGCACAGGCTAACCCCGGCAGTGGAAGACTGGCTGAAACACCTCAACCTCGAAATCTAACAGTAATCGGTGCAGTAGTTTCGGAGCCATTACAAACAAACAAAAAATCAAATCTTTCCTCTTTATAATATTGTTTAATTAAAGCCTTCTGTCAATCATTCTATACGAGCAGCCTATGGGTAAGATATACGCAGAAAGCCTACAGCATCCTACGTGTCCAATACAACAATGCATTCAGGATGCTTTTGGGGCTGCCGCGCTTCTGCAGTGCATCTGGTATGTTCGCCGAGGCTCGTACTGACGGGTTTCACGCGATAATGCGAATGAAAGTGGCATCGCTGATGAGCAGAGTTCACGGCAGCACTAACAGCATCCTGAAGGCGGTCGGATGTTTATAAATTTTGACATTGTTTACAGTCTTGACCACAACTTTTTTGACATTTTCCATTATTGCAATTGTGGAGCGTGGACTGTAATAGGGGTTTCTTTTCTTCAGTGAAAATGCCGATGCGATCTTCGAAATGTGAGCCAGGCTGGAGGGTGGGGTAGAGAGGGCTAGTGGTCGCAGAGAGTCTTCTTTCTTCAAGATGTTTTCTTCTCGATTGCTGGATCCGGAATGAATCTGCGCCGAATCGGCGCTTCTTATACAACGTGTTAATGAATTAACGCAAAACCTCATACACCCCAAATGATTTATAATAAAATAATTAGATTGCAACAATAATTTCATAATTTTGATAATTAAAATTTAAAGTTATTCGTATTTTAAGTTTTGAGATAAAAATGATTTGTTATCATTTCAGCACTAAAAGAAAGCGCTAACGTACGCATGAATACATTTTTATAATCTTGTTATGGTAGTTAGTAGGGTGAGTGTGCCCGTGCGGTGGGTAGTCATCGGGTTCAGTAAATTTTAAATTTTGCAAAAAAATTATTTAATATTTTGAAAAAAATTACCTATGCTGAAACCATGATAATTCGATTCTGCTCTCGATTCTAAACAAACTACTTTCTAGTTTTGCGTTAATTCATTAACACGTTGTATATGATTTTCGAGCGACCACTCCCCTTCACCCCGCACTCTTCCCCTGTACTCAAATCTCTTTATTTTCATGTTAAACTTACATTCTACAGTACAGAAACAATCTTCATTACTTACATACTTATTTTCTAATATCTAAACATGTCATTCGCATCGTCTGCCGGCGCAAAACAGAGTGAGGAGCGCGCGCGAAAGATTTCAATATTTATATGACCCCGTCCCCCGCTTCCTCACACCGCGGATTCGCGGGAGTCGGGGCCCCCCTCGCTCGCCTGTATGCGCCGACAGGGACAGTTGCACTGTCTCTTTCTAACGTTGATTTCTCTTAAGTTCCTCCCCTTGTGATGAGATACTAAGTCTAATCAGAGTAAATTCTAACTGGAATTATGTAAGCTAATCGTGTTATTTACTTTAAAATCTGATGAAACTATGTGCTAATTTAACTAGGGAAATGTGTACCTATCTAGCTGGGGTAGGAATCTCAAGGGAAATCACTTAAGGAATGAAATACAAGCCCTATTCTAACTATTTACATAACTTATGTCCTAGGCCCTAATCCTAATAAGAAATTACGACTTTATTAAAATAGAAACTTATCCTATAACTAAAACAATACAAAACAATGCAAAGTAAAGTAAATTGACATAAAAACTATGTACAAATGGTCGATTCAAATTCTGTCGTGCACAGCAATTATCACAATTTTTTATCGTGTACTGTTGAACTTGAAGTCTCATATACTATTTATTTATTTATTTATTTATTGACAAAACCAACAGCTTTACAAAAAATATACACAAGAATAATATTAACACTTCCTTAGCTAATAATAGGTTTCGCTAGTTTAAGTAAGTAATTGACTTATCTACTTTATCGTAAGCTATATAGTTCAAAGCGAGCTGACAGAGGTGTTTTTTAAATTATAAAAAGTTTTAACAAGTAAGTACTTAGATATAGACATTTTTTTTTTTTCTCTTTTATATTAACTATGTTTTTACTAAACGATTTTATAACTAAATAAATAAATGTACGGCATTGTGCGTATGTGTGTGTGTATGTGTATGTATGTATGTGAATGTCGGGGGGGGGGGGGGGGGGGGCGTGCATATTATTTTTACTTATTTTAACTTCAACATTAACGTTTAATATCAACGTCTATCGTGTAGATTGCATTTGATCGTAAAGTTTGATACACATTTTGTTCTTGTATTCGTTTTTCTTTAAATAGAAAGGGTCAAACTCAGAAAACATGTTGTTGTATGCACCGCAAATACGAACAAAAGGACGGTTCTGGGCATAGTTGGTGCGACTGGCACCTATAGCGAAAAGTTTAGTATGTCTTGTCCGACGAGTCGGTACGCTGAAACTAATTTGAGATAGTAGATGTGGGGTGTCAAGTCCGCTGGTCACAATGTCATACAGAAACATTTGATCCGTTAGCAGTCGCCGATCGGATAGGGACAAAAGTTTCAAATGGGCACATCTTTCCTCATACGTTTGTAAATAATGTAGGTTCGTTTTTCGACACAAGTATTTAAGGAATTTGTTTTGTAAATTTTCTATTTTACTGATTGAAACCTGATACGTAGGAGACCAAATACAGCTTCCGTATTCTAGTGTGCTACGCACAAAAGAATAATACAGTAGTTTCATACATAAAATATTACTAAACGGCTTACACATTCTCAAGACAAAACCTAAATTCTTATAAGCTTTATCCGTTATAGCATTAATATGATCATTAAATGAGAGTTTATTATCAAGCATTATACCTAAGTCCCTAACTTTATTACATTTTTCTATTTCTACACCATTCATCATATAAGTAAAGGATGAGATACTAAGTCTAATCAGAGTAAATTCTAACTGGAATTATGTAAGCTAATCGTGTTATTTACTTTAAAATCTGATGAAACTATGTGCTAATTTAACTAGGGAAATGTGTACCTATCTAGCTGGGGTAGGAATCTCAAGGGAAATCACTTAAGGAATGAAATACAAGCCCTATTCTAACTATTTACATAACTTATGTCCTAGGCCCTAATCCTAATAAGAAATTACGACTTTATTAAAATAGAAACTTATCCTATAACTAAAACAATACAAAACAATGCAAAGTAAAGTAAATTGACATAAAAACTATGTACAAATGGTCGATTCAAATTCTGTCGTGCACAGCAATTATCACAATTTTTTATCGTGTACTGTTGAACTTGAAGTCTCATATACTAACCTAGTAAGTAAGCAATACTAACAATGAAATTTAATTTGTGACAACGGAATTTATGTTCTGAAATAAATGATTTGATTTGATTTGAATATTAGCATGTCTGGACAGTTCCATACATTTTAGATTTAGTATAGTCTTGGCGCAAACAGATGTCGCTACTGGCCTGAACGAGAGATAAATCTTAATTAAACGTTATTAGATAATAAATAATAATAAATAATAATTTTATTTCTCCACAAATTGTTACATACAAATAGACAAATACACAGAAAATAAAAGCATTTTTATACAAAACAATAAGAGGGAGACTGGAGCCTAACGTAGGTAAACCAGAAGGTAAACCTGAGAATTGTAAGTCTCCAGGCACCCCCACCCGCAGCTTATTTAAGTTACAAAAGTCTGTAATATTAATCTGATTGATCCATGATACATAAAAAGTTAGGAGAAACAAAGTATAACTAGAAACATTATGTTTTAAGAACAACAGTTTGATACTAAATTAAGACTGAGATAATAAAATATTTTCATATACCGTTTCATGAGACGTGTTGATTGTGGATAGACTGTGGTGTGTAGTGTGGTGAGTGAGTGTGATGTATGAATGTCGGGCTGAATTTAGTGACCAACGCTAATCCGTTGGCTGAAGAGACACATCCAATACAGCAGTGTCACACCAGCCAACCGACCAACGCTGAAACAGCCGATCCGAAAAACAAGGGAGAACAAGCTTTTGGGCACATCCAAAAATAGCCCTACGACGAATCTTGGGATCGGAACAAGGTAAGTAAATACTTTGGCCACTATTTGGATGTACCCAGCCCACTAGATCGACCCAGACCCATAGAGATAGACCCAGATCACTATTATTTGAGTTTTGTTCCACGGAAATAAATTATATAGATTAATTTTCTAAATATTTTAATAACAAATGTGTTTGACACTTATTTTAACGTAATTAAACATTGCTGTAGTACCGGTTACTCACCACACCGTCGCTGTACTTGCGCGAGTTTTCATATAAGAAGGTGGCAACTTTCTTGGTAGGTATGGGCATTGACCCTCTGTTGTGTATAATTTATTTACTCTATGGTATTAGTATAGATTATAAATCCAGATCCAAACAGGATCTGAATAATATCTGGGTATACAGGGTGTAACAAAACACCCTAGTAATACTTAAGGGGGTGCAGACCATCAAACAATTGAGTCATTGTCTAGACTTAAAATATTTCATTCTGTTACTATAAGTTATAAAATTGATTGTGACTTGTTTGAGTATCTAATAAATAAAATAAAAATCAAACTGAACAACTTTCAATATGGAGCCAAAATCGAAATCTCGAAAAATAAAACGCTCTTTCATACGAAACTGCAGTACCGTGTCGACTCAAATGTATGGGACGGCAGATTTTTTTTATTTTTTTTGACGTTGGCTCCATGGAGAAAGTTGTTCAGATTGATGGTCCTTCAGTATTACTAGGGTGTTTTGTTACACCCTGTATACAGGGTGAAATTGATATCATTGGCATCCTTTTAAACTAAGAGTCTACCCATCAAACTGATCAACTTTTACCATGGGAGCAAACCAATCGGAGCAAAAAAAAAAACCGCTGTTGCATACATTTGAGTCGAGTAGACATTGCAGTTTAGTATGGAACAGCAGATTTTTTAGTTGCTCCGATCGGTTTGCTCCCATAGTAAAAGTTGTTCAGTTTGATGGGTAGACTCTTACTTTAAAAGGATGCTAATGATATCAATTTATATATTATTCTGAACACCCACATTCTTACGTACCTAGAAGAGTACAATATACTTAGCGACCGTCAATACGGCTTCCGGCAGCGGCGGTCCACTGGCGATCTTCTAGTGTACGCCACACATATATGGGGCGAAGCCATGGAGAAACATGGTGAGGCTTTGGCGGTATCACTCGATATCTCCAAGGCGTTTGACAGGGTCTGGCATGCTAGCCTCTTAAGCAAGCTTCCATCATTCGGTTTCCCTTCTGGCCTGTGTGACTGGATAGCTGATTTCCTGAGCGAACGGTCTATTCGAGTTGTAATAGACGGCTCGTCGTCTGACCTTATGGCGATCAATGCTGGTGTCCCTCAGGGATCAGTTCTCTCTGCGACCTTATTTCTGCTGCACATCAATGATCTGCTACAGCCCGGTATATTTGGGTACGCAGACGACAGCACGGTTACCGAGAGATATCTGCCTGTTAGACAGGCCGACGGCCACGAAATCCGGTCCCAGAGAGAGGCCATGGTCGAGCGTACGAATTCGACCTTGACGGCAGTGTCGGAATGGGGTACTGCCAACTTGGTTGAATTCAATGCCACCAAAACACAGGCCTGTCTGTTTTCCGCAAAAAGGTCACGTCCTAATGTGTCTCCTACGTTCCAGGGTGTCTCCATTCCGATTTCCGAAAGTCTAGAGTTGTTGGGTCTCGAACTCACGTCGGACCTGAACTTCGGCCGCTCGATTGAGTCCAAAGCTAAAACCGCAGCCAAGAAACTTGGTATCCTGAACAAGGTTAAGCGGTACTTCTCGCCTGCACAGCTTCTTACTCTCTACAAAGCCCAAGTGCGATCTTGCATGGAGTACTGCAGTCACCTCTGGGACGGCTCTGCGAAATACCAACTTGACGCACTGGACTCAGTTGAGCGTCGAGCCAAGAGACTCATCGATGACGATGCACTCGTCGAGACTAAGTTACACGGTCTGGAGCACCGACGATTGGTCGCTTGTCTGTCGGTATTCTATCGGCTACACTTCGGCGAATGTGCCCAGGAGTTACATGACCTGATTCCACCATCCCCCTTCCATCATCGTACGACAAGACGTAGTGCGAGACTGCATCCATACGTTGTCGATATTCCAACAATCCGCACAAATAGGTTCGCATCCTCTTTTATAATGAGAACCGGTAAGGTTTGGAACTCTCTCCCTGCGTCTGTTTTCCCAAGCAAATACAATCAGGATATTTTTAAAAGAAGAGTAAATAGGCTTTTTCTGGGCGAGCGCGCTACATCCTCGGCTTCATCTACACTTTCCATCAGGTGAGCTGAAGCCAAGCGCAAACCCATTATGAATAAAAAAAAAAAAAAAAAAAAAAAAAATTTCACCCTGTGTAATTTACTTATTATCTGTCAACCTATCTAAAATATCCATTTTATTTAGTATACAGGGTGTAAATTAAAATAGGACAGCTACTTAAAGAGGTGCTTCAGACCATCAAACTGAACAACTTTCTCTATGGGACCAATATCGAAATCGCGAAAAAAAAATCTGCTGTCCCATACATTTCAGTCGAGTTATGTTTGCAGTTTTGTATGGGAGAGCGGAATTTTTTTTCGCGATTTCGATATTGGTCCCATAGAGAAAGTTGATCAGTTTGATGGTCTGAAGCACCCCTTTAAGTAGCTGTCCCATTTTATTGTACACCCTGTATAAGTGAAGTATCATTACATTACTCATTACATTAGTCATTACATACTCTTCTACAGTCACGTCTGGTTACTGGATGGACAGAGTCTTCTAGTTACTTACTACGAGTAAATAACTTTCATATTTATTTTGCAAAATGTTGACGAAACAGAGCATTTATTTACTTTTGCTGTGTTGTTTTCTTTATGACCTTCTGGTAAGTAGTACTTATATTTTGAATGTTCTTAATCAAATAAAAAAAAATAGGCTTTTTCTGGGCGAGCGCGCTACATCATCGGCATCATCTACACTTTCCATCAGGTGAGCTGAAGCCAAGCGCAAACCCATTATGAATAAAAAAAAAATTAAAAAATAAAAAACCGGCAAAGTGCGAGTCGGACTAGCGGACGGAAGGTTCCGTCTACGATACAATTATAACGGACGGACGGGTTCCACACGATCATTCGCAATAAAGTGGCCTCGCTACTGCAGCGCCTGCGTACCAGTAACAACAGCATCCTGAAATGCATTGCTGCCAGATTTGACTGTCCCATACAAAAGCACTGGGTAGAGCTGGTGATTGGGACAGTCAAATAAAAGACATAATGCCTACCAAATATATTTATTATTGTCGATACTTAATTAACATACACTAACATAATTTTAAGTAAACATTGTTACTAATCATCCTACTAACAAAATTATGGATTGTCTTTTTTGGTCCGAAATAAATGAGTATTTAATTTAATTTAATTACCAAAAATTGTGTTTTCTCCTTAAAGTTTTTTGGGAACTTATCGGCACAATCGACAGGGTAAATATTCGAGCTCTGTGAATAATTTGTGAATCTAAAGTGAAATCGTAGATTATTTTGTGAAATATACTAACACTGTTTCATTAAATTATCTACAATTTCACGTTAAATTCACAATTATAACACAGAAATCGAAGTGCCGATAAGTGCCGACAAATTCACAAAAAAACGGTTTCATTTGACAACGTATGTCAGTTCCTCTATGGTTTTCTCCGTGATCTTTAGCGCAAGCACGACACACCCTTGACCGATTTTTATTATTTGTTGTTATACTGTAAAGTTTGCACTACAATCATACCCAGTTTGACGCTTGCACGTATCACCGTTTTTACGATAGAGCGAGAAGAAACATTGATAAAAACTGGTTTCTTGTATCCATACAATTTACACCCTCCTTAATTTTTAGGGTTCCGTACCCAAAGGGTGAAAACGGGACCCTATTACTCACTAAGCCTACGTTGTCCGTCCGTCCGTCTGTCCGTTCGTCTGTCCTACCTATTTAGGGCTGTAACTTTTGAACCGCTACATGGTTGAAATTTTCTCAGATTATGTATTATTACGGCGGATTTGTTAACAAATAATAAAAATGTCAAAAAGTTAAAAATTAAAGGGGGTTCTCAGCAAGAAACTAGTTTTTATCAACGTTTTATCTTCAGGCTCTATCGTAAAAACGGTAATACATACAAGCGTCAAACTTAGTGTGATTATAGATCAAACTCTACACAATAACAACAAATACAAAAAACCGGCCAAGTGTGAGTCGGTATCGCGCTAAAGGTCCCGGACAAAAAAAGTTATTTTTCTGAGTTAATAATGTTGTGTTGTGTGGTGGTGTGATACGGAACCCTCGGTGCGCGAGTAGCCCGACTTGCACTTGACCGGTTTTATTATTTAAAGTTCACTTTATATTGTATATTTTTAATTTTTTAAATTAACTTTTAAAAGAAATATATCTTGCAGGCTATGCAGGTCATACCAAATAGTGCTGAAACTGAATATTACAACACTAAATATATACGTTCATTGAATGTGTCAGTGCGACGAGCTTATCGTCGCGGTCCATACAATATTTTTCTTAATTTTGAAGCTTTAGTTAGCGGTGGAAACAATATAACAGTAAGTTTTTTTTTGCGAAGTTCCCTTTTCTTTGGCAATGTTGTTTAGTATCATTGAGTAGCATCACAGGGGAGCGCGTAATTGACAACATTTCATTTTTTTAACCACCTGTTTTTAATGAAAAATATAAAAATAGGTTAAAAAATAAGCGATACATATTTTTAACCGACTTCAAAAAAGGAGGAGGTTACTCAATTCGACCGTATATATATTTTTTATGTTTGTTCGCGGATAACTTAGTCGTTTATGAACCGATTTTGATAATTCTTTTTTGTTGGAAAGAAGATATCCCGACGGTGGTACCGTGATAACGAAAACAGGATCTGATGATGCATCCCGGAGCTACACAATAGAACTCCTCAAAAGTTGACGGCAAATCATCGAAAAAATTCGCTTTATATCGATGTACTCTTTGCGTGTATAACTAATATCATAGTGGAACTAATGAATTCACCACTGAAAATTGTGAAATAAACAAAATTTTTACAAAAAAAATTAAAACCGCCTTCAAAAAAACTAAAAAGTTATAAAATAATATTGCAGCCGATGACTTTTTCGTTCGCATCATAAGAACATTAAATTGTTCTATTGAAGTCGGTGTCAAGCCAAACCCAAAAACTAATGCAAGCCCTGTTGCGAATCGTACCGGCTTGACAGCGACTTCGATAAAACAATTTAATGTTCTTATGATGCGAACGAAAAAGTCATCGGCTGCAATATTATTTTTTAACTTTTTAGTTTTTGTGAAGACGGTTTTAATTTTATGTAAAAAAAAATCCGATTTATGTAAAAAAAAAAACGATTTAATTTTTGACCGATATTTCTATTTTTAAATTATTTTTGAATTTTCTGAAAAACGTAGGTTTTATGGCCGCAATAAAATAAAAATGTCAATTATAATCAATACTGGTGATAAGAGGGCTGGCAGTTACCTTCGTCAGCGTATAAGCTTGGCGATTCAAAGGGGGAATGCTGCCAGCGTTCTAGGGACCGTCCCGCAGGGAGAGGCTTTGGAGGAGGTTTATAGATTGTAGGTATAGAAATTGACGAAGCTTGTTGCAGATATATGGGATGTATTTACTGACGAAGCCTGTTGTGGATGTGAGTGGTGTACCTATTACCTTTGACGAAGCCTGTTGTGGATACGCACTTTGTACTTTTCGTTTTAGTAATAAATAAATAAATTATAATCAATTGTTTCGGTTTCAGGCGACTTTTCAAATTTTTGAACTTATCAGCGGGAGGAGCATCCCAACCATTTTCAAATTGTCGGGCAAGATGTGTCATTTCTTAGATGAAGAAATGTTGTTTGGGAAAATCATTAAAGCACAACTACCAGCCAACTTTACTTGTCCCTTTCCTCCAGTGAGTATAAAAAAAGCGGTCAAGTGCGAGTCGGGCTACTCGCGCACCGAGGGTTCCGTACCACACATAGTGGTGTGGTACGGAACCCTCGGTGCGCGAGTAGAACACAACATTATTAAAGTAGAAAAAAAACTTTTTTTGTCCGGGTCCTTAAGCGCGAGGCCGACTCACACTTGGCCGGTTTTTAGTATTTGTTGTTATTCTGTAGAGTTTGCTCTATAATCGCACTAAGTTTGACGCTTTTATGTATTACCGTTTTTACGACAGAGCGTGAAGAAAAAACATTGATAAAAACTAGTTTCTTGTTGAGAACCCCCCTTTATTTTTGTTATTTGTTAACAAATCCGCCGTAATAACGCATAATCTGATAATTTTCACTATCTAGCTATTACGGTTCAAAAGTTACAGCTCTAAATACTTAGGTAGGACAGACGGACGGACGGACAACGTAGGCTTAGTAATAGGGTCCCGTTTTCACCCTTTGGGTACGGAACCCTAAAAACTAACAAATCTAATGCCGGTTCTTCATTCTCGCCGAGAACGAGAGTGTGGATTTCATTGTTCTCGTGGCGTCGTAAGCTATAGTAATTTTCCTTGAAAGTTCTCGCCGAGAGTTCTTGGCGATAATTCTCGGCGAGAGTGAAGTGCGGACTTTACCAAGACAAGATGTGAGCCAACTGCGATTACGCAACAATCCGTTTAGATGAGGTATAGCTAATATTACCACTATAATCTAGAGATTATGATATGATAGAAACAAATCGATATGAGTTCCATTACTGTATGCCAACAGCTAACATTTTTATTAACCGACGTCAAAAAAAAAGGAGGAGGTTTCTCAATTCGACCGTATACAATATTTTTTTGTTTTTATGTTTGTTCGCGGATAACTTCGTCGTTTACGAACCTATATTGATGATTCTTTTTTTGTTGGAAAGGAGATATCCCAAGTGTGGTACCATGATAAGGAAACCAGGATCTGATGATGAAATCCCAGAGAAATCGAGGAGAACGTTCGAAATTCGTAGTGGCGACTAGTGCGTTTGTTAATTTAAACCATTACTATTAAATCGAACTAATGAATTCAAAACTGAAAATTGTGAAATAAACAAAATTTTAGCAAAAAATTAAAACCGCCTTGACAGCGACTTCTATAAAACAAATTAATGTTCTTATGATGAGAACGAAAAAGTCATCGGCTGCAATATTATTTTTTAACTTTTTATTAGTTTTTTTGAAGGCGGTTTTAATTTTTTGTTAAAATTTTGTTTTTTGAGGGCCCTTTCCCACTATCGTAATAGGTCCGTCAGATTTGTCTAGGGTCGCAGAGGGTCGCGCGACCATCTCGCGCAACTCTCCAAGGTGACCGTAAACATAACTGAGGTAGACGTGCTGTATTCTACCATAATTATGGCATTTGAAAAGCAATCTGTAAAACAAAGTCGCTTCCATCTGTCTGTCTGTCCCTATGTATGAATTCGGGACCCTATTACTAAGCCTACGTTGTCCGTCCGTCTGTCCGACCTATTTAGGGCTGTACCTTTTGAACCGTAAAAGCTAGATAGTTGAAATTTTCACAGAATGTGCGTTGTTACGGCGGATTTGTTAACAAATATAAAAATCTCAAAAAGTTAAAAATTAGGGGGGGTTCTCAACAAGAAACTAGTTTTTACCAACGTTTTTTCTTCACGCTCTATCGTTAAAACGGTAATATATACAAGCGTCAAACTTAGTGTGATTATAGAGCAAGCTCTACAGAATAACAACAAATACTAAAAACCGGCCAAGTGTGAGTCGGTTTTGCGCTAAAGGTCCCGGATAATTTTTTTTTTCTAAGTTAATAATGTTGTGTTCTGTGGTGGTGGGGTACGGAAACCTCGGTGCGCGAGTAGCCCGACTCGCACTTGACCGCTTTTATTAATAGATAACTAACTGAAGCCGTAATGTAAATGTGAATGTCTTTTTATCTTTATCTTAGATAGAGTGATTCAAAAGGAAGGTATACAGGATGAAATTGATATCATTAGCATGCATGCTTTTAAACTAAGAGTCTATACCCATTAAACTGAACAACTTTTACTATGGGAGCAAACCGATCGAAGCAACTAAAAAATCAGCTGTCCCATACTAAACTGCAATGCCTTCCCGACTCAGATGTATGCAACAGCAGTTGTTTGCTCTTATCATTTTGCTCCCATAGTGAAAGTTGTTCAGTTTGATGGGTAGACTCTTAGTTTAAAAGGATGCCAATGATATCAATTTCACCCTGTATAACAGGCATAATACAGGGTGTAACAAAACACCCTAGTAATACTTAAGTAGGTATTACTAGGGTACTACCCCCTTAAGGGGGTGCTTCAGATCATCAAACTGAACAACTTTCACTATGGAGCCAACATCGAGAAAAAATAAAAAAATCTGCTGTCCCATACATTTTAGTCGAGTCGGTACTGCAGTTTTGTATGGGACAGCAGATTTTTTTATTTTTTCTCTATGTTGGCCCCATAGTGAAAGTTGTTCAGTTTGATGGTCTGAAGCACTCCTTTAAGTATTACTAGGGTGTTTTGTTACACCCTGTATAGTCACGGAAATATAGTAGAGAAATACTGATAATTTTAGAGGTTTCTAATGTGATGTCGTAAATAAACGCATTATTTTGCGCTTACATTGCAAACACTGGCTGAACCCTCCCTACGAGATAGATCAAAATAATGTACACACGGCGACAGGTCAGGTTACCCTGTTTGGACTTTGAACTATTAGAAGTTGAACGCTGCGAATCGTGCGAGAGGGTGCGATATGTTGTTGTTGTATCGTCTCACAGCACGCTGCGCCCGCGCCGGCAGCCGCGTCTATGCTGGCTCTCTACCGCACTATTTTCTGTTTTGTACGTAGTGTAGTTATGGGTATATAGGGTGCGTAACCTGATGTGTCGCCGTGTGTACTACAGTATGTATTTTCTTTGGATCGAGTCTCTAATATTCTTTTTTTTCAGGGTACATATTACTGTAAATATACTACTGAAAAATTCGAAAATTTTCCGCTCTACCTTTCGTTTACATATGATCCTGTGATTACGCGAGTACGAATTGTTTTTACTGGAAATCATTCAGACACGAAAGAATTATTTTACATATTTAGTGTAGATTCGACAGTGATCCAAAAACCGAAAGAAAAAGTTTAATAATTTAATAAGTAAGTGGATGTTACCTATAATATTCCGAGAGATAAGTGTACTTTTTGCAACCATCAGCAGCAAGGCTGATTCAGTGTTTATGGGGTGTAGAGCTTCTCTGTGATGGGGATGGACCAGGTCTGCCTGCATTACTCCAGTCGGTTTAGGAGTTACTGATGATTAAAGGACTGTAAAAAAATTTACGATCAGCTGCAAGGCTGATCGTATGTTATTGTTGTAGTATGCACAGTAACTATGTGAACAGTACAAAAACTGACATGGTTCATCAGTCGGTTTAGGAGATACAGCCGTTCAAAGGTCAGAACTTTGACTGGCTGGATCTCCTAAACCGACTGACAGAACTTGACAGTTTTTGTACTGTTCACATAGCTACAGTGCATACTACAACAATATCATACAATCAGCCGTGCAGCTGATCTTTAATTTTTTACAGACCTTTAATCTTCAGTAACTCCTAAACCGACTGGAGTTATGCCGGCAGACCTGGTCCATCCCCATCACAGAGAAGCTGTGTAAATATTAACCAATCAGGAGCTCCTGATTGGTTAATATTTACACAGCTACACAGCTTGCCCAGCCAGCTCGCGTCAATGGACAGACAGCCTAAGAGGACTAAATCTGCGCATACTAAGATTTACTAACCGTATATTATACTAACATAGACCTATTTGATACTTTTGAATCTTCTTTGCACTTCATTATTTGGTACTGAGGGCCTTCTTTTGATGTGTTGTAATAAATGAACACTTATAATACTAATGTTTGTTTCATTTAACCACTGTCCCCCCTTCTCAGCTGCCCCGCAACAATCCGGCTAAACGTGGGCCGCCATATTGTTGAATGTTGACAATCGCGGTTAGTAAGTATAATGTACTCACCGCTCAAAGACAAAGACTAACAACATTTATGTTAAAACTATTGTGTCGTTTTATTTGTTTTATCACTTCAGCGTAAGCGAAAAGTTTTAAATCTAAGATCACTCTGTGTTCACGCATGCAGCGCGTGATGGCTAGCTGCACCAAACCGGTCGCAGATCCGCAGGAGCGGGGGTGCGGGGGGAGGGGCCTCGTCATCGTCAGCGCGCCGTGAACGCCAAATCAATCGCAAGACAACCCTATCACTGAGAAGAACCTATTTCCAAGTTATTACCTACTAGCGGCCCGTCCCGGCTTCGCACGGGTGGACGTCTAATCTTTTCTAGCAATAAATATAGCCTATGTTACTCACGGTGAATGCAGCTTTCTAATGGTGAAAGAATTTTTTAAATCGGCCCAGTACTTTTTGAGCCTATTCATTACAAACATACAAACATACAAAAATAGGTACAAATCTTTCCTCTTTATAATATTAGTGTAGATGTCTTTGTTGGTTCAACAATACAATCAAATATAGTCTGAACGAGTGTTTTATTGAAGATACGACCGCGTCTAGTACCCTAGCAGACACTCTGAACTGATATAATAATAAAACAAAGCGGTGACGTCGACGGATTGATATTGTTTTCTTTTAAATATACTTAATTATAATATTTTTGATGGTATAAATTTTTTCGAAATATCTCAAAATTAAATGTATAACCTATACACACGGTTCCATTCCTATTTTGTTTTATACAAAAGTAGGTATACGTATATATTAAGTTTATGGTTTTATAATAGTTTTAGGTACCAGAATAAAATCTAGATATAAATTAATGTATATATTATCTGTCTGCCTATCTATAATAGCCATTTTATTTAGTATATAAAGGAAGTATCATAACATACTCACCTATAGTCACGTTCGTTTTCTCTTTCTGGGTGGACAGAGTCTTAGCAAAAGTTATATAAAGGTTGCATTATCTTACAAAATGTTGAGTAAACAGATAAATTTTATATTTTTTATGTGTTGCTTTTTTTATTATCTAATGGTAAGTATATTTTTTATATCTTTCTAATCGATTTGAAAAAAAAAAACTAAAATCTGTATGTTTTTTCCACCTGTACTTATGTACGTTTCGTCACAAATTTTTACTAATCAACCTACCTAGTGAAAAAATTAGTTGAACTCGAGCGCTTTTAGTTTTTTTTTATAATTGTAATTCAAAGTTGAGTCGTAAATTTTATTTTTCTTCTCCCAAAAAAAAAAGGTCAATAAAAAAAAAACTAAAAGTCGCATCTATGTAATTTAAATTTCAGTAGAACCGTAAAACATTGGATATTCAAATAAAAAAAAAAATTGGCGGTAGTACTTATAACTTTTTTTTTATTAAAGCTTATGGTGACTTTTGGACTTTTTTGAGAAAGCCCCTAAAAATTCACCTTAAAAAAATCCATGATGCGGGTTTTTTTTTTTTGGGAGTTGCGAGAAAAAGGCCTCTCCTATATCTATACAATTTTATTTTGTTCATCGATGCGCCGAACCCCTGTATAATATAACGGAAATCTGACAAAGCACACAAGGATATGTATTAATTTCTGGACCGTTTAAAAAAAAATTGATTGTAATTGGAATTGGTTAATTTATTAAAAACAAAATTTTACGAAAAAATTAAAACCGCCTCCATGAAAACTAAAAAATGACCCCCCCCCCCCCCCCCCCCCCCCTTCTCCCACGGCAATAGAATATATAACGAATTTAAAAGGAAAACTATCACCGCTAAGTAGGCTTTACAAGTTTACGAGTAATAGTCGACCAACTTATAAAATGTACTTTTTAAAACAAAAAGCCTCCTTCTAAGTCCATAATTATTATATTGTAACGGGTAACTACGGAACCCTACCCTGCGCCAAAGCCGTGGTGGTCCGGTGGCGAGTAACCTCGCCTGCCGTGCAGGAGGCGATGGTTCGATCCCCGTCCAGGCCGACTCGTACCAATGAGTTTTTCGAAATTTATGTACGATTTGTAACACCACTGGCTTTTCGGTGAAGGAAAACATCGTGAGGAAACCTGCATGCTTCAATTTCGAGGCATGTATTGTACCCACTGTCCATTACAAGTGGCGACGGGCTCACTCCCCGTCACACTGGACAGAGTTTCGGTACTACTAGTGAAACGTGGATGTTCTGAGGTTTCAGAATATCTCTGACTACCCCATCGGGGAATATAGTCGTGAGCATATGCTGATGCATGCTGCCTACCCTGCGCGTGGTCCGACACGCACTTGGACGGTTTCATTTTTCATTAATTCATTACGTTGTAGATGCGAAAGAAAAAGTCATCGGCTGCAATATTATTTTTACCTTTTTTAGTTTTTTGAAGGCGGTTTAAATTTTTTCATGAAAGAAGATGGGCAGATTTGGACCCAGCCATTTTTACGAAAACTAAAAGGTCTTCAGGACGGCGGTCATAATTATTATATAAACAGAAAAAATTAAGGTATTTTTTAAAAAAAATTCCGCATCTCCAGAAGTCCGGATTCAAAAGTAGAAATTACTAGTAAAATAGACAAATCACCCAAAAAGCAGTAGCCAAACGCAACCATGACAACAATTTTCATCTAATATTATCACTGAGGTATTTTTTGGTCGTTACGGAATGTATTTGGCTTGGTTGAACTGATAGTTCGTGATTTCGTTTTCTTCCATTATCATAATATTATACGGTTGTCATGAATTTTCATTAAAATAAACATAATGAATCAGTAGAAGATTGAATGGATTATCTAATAAGAAAAGCTATGACTTTCACACACTTGCTACAAAAGGTATCATAAGGAGAACAACTTTCCCCCAACTTTTACAGGTTACAACCAATTTACTTTTTTGTTAGTTTTGTTTCACGTAACTAAGTTTCATTCATGTACGGGACCTCTAAGTCTGGGTCTCAAATTACAGGGCCGGCCGCCAAAATTCTTTGTTTATTATCTTGCAGGCTATGGAAGTCATACCAAATAGAGCTGAAGTGGAATATTACAACACTAAATTTGGGAGTTCATTGAAAGCGTCAGTTCGGAGAGCTCATCGAGGCGGTCCATATACCTTGTTTCTTACATTTGAATCTTTTGGCGCCGTTGGAAACAATATAACAGTAAGATATACCTATTTTATTTATAGTCATACCTATTTTGTCTGTTTTCGAACGAATTTTTGATAACCAAATTATTACATTTAGTATACAACGTGTTAATGAATTAACGCAAAACCTCATACACCCCAACTGATTTATAACAAAATAATTAGATTACAACAATAATTTCATTACTTTGATAGTTAAAATTTAAAGTTATTCGCATTTTCAGTTTTGAGGCAAAAATGATTTGTTATCATTTCAGCAATGTATGAAAGCGCTAACGTACTCATGGATAAATTTTAATAATCTTGTTTTGGTAGTAATTAAGTTGAGTGTGCCGATGCGGTGGATCGACATCGGGTTCAGGAAATTTTAAATTTTACAAAAAAAATATTTAACATTTTGAAAAAAATAACCTATCTTAAAACCATGATAATTCGATTCTGCTCTCGATTCTAAACAAACTACTTTCTAGTTTTGCGTTAATTCATTAACACGTTGTATATAGTTCACATAACAGTGTAGATACGTTCTTTCTGCAGGGCATCTAACCGTTGAAAACACGATTCTATTAAATTTTCTGGATAGAAAAGAGGAGCAAAGTACCTAAGCTCGATTTCAGATTTATAACCAGTTTTACAAGAATCACCCTACACCATTTCTTCTGAATATACCATCATTTGTAAGGTAAATAATTAAAGCAGGGCTTCTACCCGATGGATTTTTCCCCAAACACCCAAGAGAAAATATATTGATGAAAAATACGTTTTTTTGCGATCTTAAGGTGGACTTCCGATGCTAGCGGCCGACGCGTCTGACGCGCGCGGCTCGCGGCCGACGGCCGATGCGGCCATACTAGTTACTATGAAAACGTATGGCGCCGCTTCCGATGCAAGCGACTGACGCGCGCGTCAGACGCGCGCGGCCGATGTCTATCGCGTCGCCGCGGCCGCGCGCGGCTCTGCTCTGACGTCACGCAGAACAAGAATGTTTGCCAGACCTATTACGAAGTTTTTACCGAAAATTTGCTTTATTTTCACTATTTTTTATTTGTATTTTATTATCTGCAAGGTCGCTCATCCGCGTTGCGATAACACCATCTATCGAGCCACTTGAAACTTATAATTTTTTTTCGGAAAATCCCTCTTGCCTACATAATTATTAGCTAGACAGCGATCCATATTATATAGGTTAAAAAGCCAAGGGGACGCAACGCATCCCTGTCTAATATAATTATAATTACTCTTAAAAATTTATTTAATCAAAAATCCTTTAAAAAAATGCATTCATATATTCTCTAAACCTATCAATCTATCAATCAATCAAATATTTTTTATTAAAATATGAATTGGTTTTTTTTTTGTTTGTGTTTTTATGTTTTTGTTTAAACACCAAAACATAAAAACATACCCTAAATTTCGGGGAAAATACCCTAAAGTGATAACACTCTGCACAATAGGCACGCGTCAGTCGCTGACCTCGGAAGTGAGGTCTGTCGTCGGCTGCGCGCGTCTGACGCGAGGTTCTGCCAAATATGACAGAACCTCGCGTCAGTCGCGCGCGTACTTTCAATTGAAGCGGGATGGCTAATTGCAAAAGTTTACTTTGCTAATATCAGCAATGTTACGACTCGTGTCTCAATTTTTTTTTATAAATGTGTTTAATGGCTTAGCCAGAGCCAAAAAAAAAAATTTAAGAATATGAAGAAGAAATAAAAGCGGTCAAGTGCGAGTCGGACAGACGGACGGACGGACGGACGGACGGACGGACGGACGGACGGACGGACAGACAACGTAGGCTTAGTAATAGGGTCCCGTTTTCACCCTTTGGGTACGGAACCCTAAAAAAGATATGGCTTTGAAGGACATAGTACCTACCCAACTATGTCCTTTAATTACTAAGCCTACGTTGTCCGTCCGTCCGTCTGTCCTACCTATTTAGGGCTGTAACTTTTGAACCGTAATAGCTAGATAGTTGAAACTTTCTCAGATTATGCGTAATTACGGCGGATTTGTTAACAAATAATAAAAATTTCAAAAAGTTAAAAATAAAGGGGGGTTCTCAACAAGAAACTAGTTTTTATCAACGTTTTTTCTTCACGCTCTATCGTAAAAACGGTAAAAGCGTCAAACTTAGTGTGATTATAGAGCAAACTCTACAGAATAACAACAAATACTAAAAACCGGCCAAGTCTGAGTCGGTCTCGCGCTAAAGGTCCCGGACAAAAAAAGTTTTTTTTCTAAGTTAATAATGCTGTCTTCTCTGGTGGTGTGGTACGGAACCGTCGGTGCGCGAGTAGCCCGACTCGCACTTGACCGGTTTTATTTCTTCATATTCTTAATTTTGATGATGTATGATATATGAAGATGAATGTTAAGCCACGAAACGTTGGTGTTCGACGTTTTGACGCTTCTTTGGAGTTTTTGGAGACAATAGAAAGACGCAGGAAACGTGGAAGTCCACAGGAAAGAGGTGAACCGACTGCTTTGCCGCGCTAAAAATGACGGAACACTTTTCCTGTTTACGACCCGTACACCATCATATTACGGCTACTGTATACGTTTTTACAATAAAATTCCTGACGATATATTAAATTTATCTGAAAGAAAGTTTAAATCACATATTAAGAAGTATTTATCTGGCAAGGCATATTATAAAATAATTGACTATATAGAAGACACAAATGCGTGGTGCGATTCCAGTTTGACATAATTTATATAGCAAAATCTGTGACTTTTTAGATTGTGACGTTCGAAAAGAGGTACATTGTATCCTATTTTGAATAAATATATTTTGAGTTTGAGTTTGAGTTTGAGTATTTCACTGAACTGTATATTGTTCACTTGCATGCCACTTTGTTACGCAAAACAACACCAATTTTACGAACCAAAACTCACTATAAACAATAAAAATTCGATAAAATATGTGGACTCCAACCGTAGCTATCGAATGACCGCCAAAAACTTCGTGTCTCAAAGTTCATACTGAATGAAACCAGGAGCAATATTCCGAGAGATAAGTGTACTTTTTGCAACCATCAGCAGCAAGGCTGATTCAGTGTTTATGGGTGTAGAGCTTCTATGTGAAAAAAAATAAGAACGTTTGTCAAGGCCCCCAGGTTTAAAAAAATTGGCAACCCTTGTATCGAATCTCTGTGATTATAGCCCAGTCATTTTACGGTTTGAGCCGGGACTAATCACTAATTGCATTTTTTTCTCTCTTTGATATTGAAGAGCCAATTTGAGCTTAGGAATGTACCAAAATTAAAAAAAAATCACGTCAGCAACAGTTCCAATTTTAAAATTTAGATATTATCTCGTTCTAAAAAACCTGACGATAAATTTTTTTTTTGCACATTTTGAAGGCTTTACCATTATACATACCTACTTTAAACATGGTGTAAATAGTTTTTTCAACTTGGAAGGTTTTGAAAAATACATTCGTATTTTCTAATAAATACTCATTTTTTTAAATTTTAATGCCTATTTTATTGCTAAAAAATAATGTATATTGTTAAATCTTATTCAAATGAGTGCATTGGTTTTAATATTATTCATTTAAAAGCCTTATAGGACATCGCCTTACAAAACTCCGTAAAATAACTGGCCTATTATGATTTGATTATTCCAAGATATTTACCATAATATTACTTTGATTATCCCTCTTGCGCGATTGTTTTGCAGCAGATTCTAATTAAATGTTTCGGTTTCAGTTAACATTGGAAGTTTTTGAACTCATCAGTGGCAGGCACATCCCAACCATTTTCAGATTGTCGGGCAAGTTATGCAATTTTTTCAATGACGACAAGTTGGTTGGGAATATAATTAAAGTTCAACAAGCACCCAACTTTACTTGTCCTTTGCCTGCTGTGAGTATTAAAAAACATTTATGATGTTGTGTAGTTCGCTCATTGCTAAGATATAGTACATCACTGCAGCGGCCAGCAACAGAGGCATTGATGGACGAACGTGTAAATGTGGGCCGAGGCGAAGCCGAGGCACACATACGTAAGTCCATCAATGCCTAGTTGTGGCCAAGGCTTGTATAGCGCTTTTCTCAAATAATGCGCGGCAATTAAAACAGTAAATTTTCTCAAATAATTCGCGGAACTTAAAACTCTTTTCAAAATCAATGACGAACACCGAACAACAATTTTTTTTTTCAATAAACAGCTTTCTATTTGCAAGCCAGTTCGAAATTTAAATAAAGCCTTTGATGAGTTACCTCCTTGATCGCCATGATTCGGAGAAAAAGATCGTTCCATTTTTAAATTACA
Organism: Agonopterix subpropinquella; assembly: GCA_922987775.1. NCBI lineage: Eukaryota > Metazoa > Arthropoda > Insecta > Lepidoptera > Depressariidae > Agonopterix > Agonopterix subpropinquella. Next base: position 12,202,274 of record OV277718.1, on the reverse strand, counting down.
CGACAGATATGAGTTTACTATCTAATTTACTTGGCCGCTAAACACGACAGATATGGATTTTCATACAACATTGCCGGCCGCTGCGCGCATGTATTTGGCCAGTACAGCAAATTCGATTTATCTCGAAGAAGGTTGTCAAAATAATGCTCACATTTCCAAGCATGTTTGAGAAAAAGCACATTGCTCGCAGAACCGATAGCCATCGGGGCCGAAGAGTTCTCGAGTAGCGACCGAGTACCGGAAAGCGCACCGTGGGTAGGCCCCTCACACGGTGGACCGACGACCTGGTGAAGGCAGCGAGACCCGTTGAATGAGGACAGCGCAGGACCGGTCGTTATGGAGATTTTTGGGGGAGGCCTATGTCCAGCAGTGGACGTCTAATGGCTGATGTGATGTGTGGTTCTAGCACAGAATTGATTTGTTTCGTTCGTGTCGTAAGAAGCGATTAGACAAGAGCCAAGCACACAGATTACCCCCAATAGATACTATACCGCATGGTGAAAATCTTGTACAGGCCCGAAGTCACCATTTTTGGCGGTAGGTGCGGGTAGCGGGGCATGAAACAATGCAACGTGATTGGCCATTTCAAGGTCGCACTTCTTAGATATAATAATGATCAGTGCAGAATCATAGATGTGAGTTGCGCGTTGGAGGCCTCCTTTTCGGTATATTGCGGTATTAAAAAAACTATTTTTATCGAACGACAGCCAAGGGGAGAAACCACACGTATCGAATCTGGCCCTGTACCCGGTCTTTCGATTTTCGATGTATCGAGACCGTTTCGGTTCCAACTTCATTGTAATATAGTTGACATTGGAACGAAAACGTTTACGCAATTGCGAAGTTCGAATGTCCGTGTAGAGGCCCTGTAATGAAATAATATTCTTCTGTTTTTTTTTTCAGGGTAAAAATCTAATAAAATTTCAAGGTAAAAACCTATTCGATAATTTTCCTCTCTACCTCTCATTTACGTACGATTCAGTGATAACACAGACACGTTGCGATTTTACCGGACTTCAAACTGTCACGAAAGAACTCCTCTTCAAATTTAATCTACATGTGACTATGATTCAAAAACCCAAACAAAAAGTTTAGTAATTAGGTAGGTGTTAGTAAGTGGGTAGGGTAGGTGTTAGATAGGTGGTGGGTGTAGGTGTAAGGATGTTTATTTAAGTACTTTATCAGAAAGCGGTATTAGAGAGAATAAAAACAGTACATTGCAAATTAGAAATAACCTAATCTATGAATAAGCTTTAAAATAATTCGCATGCTGCAGGTTCATTGGGAAAAATTGCTCGGTTTCATTTTTTGGTAAATTAAAATTAACCCCGTTTAAACGTAGAAGGTACGGTACACACGGCGACAGATCAACCTACCCATAGTTGAACTCTATGTTCATGGACATAAGGTCGAACTATGGGTAGGTTGATCTGTCGCCGTGTGCAGTACATGACTGTGTGTAGGTACGGTAAACAAACTTAAGAGTTCTTTTACCTACTGTTCAGTAGCGCCAAAAAATTTATTAAATTCTTTTTCGATTACGTTTATTTAATTTAATTTTTCTTGATTAAGAAATCTTAAATATTGCGATGAGGGCGCCACTGAACGGAAAAAGGACTCTTAATTGGTTTAATTTGAATAATATTATTAGCTCGCCTGAAAAAATATAAATCTAAGTAAAATCATTACAGAAAGGTCTTACACCTATAACTACTTTTAAATTATATTCATTCCTCAATCCAAATGTTTCATATTAGTTAAGCCGTATCGCTAAGCGCCTAGCCAGTTTAAAAAAAAAGAAAAAAGGACATATAAGTTTTTATTTACAACAGAATGTATACATATACAAATATAACCCTAAACCTAAAGAAAAATAAAAGAATTAAAAACAAAACTTATACCTACTATAAATAAAAAATATCTTCTAAATTGCCGCCGCTTGGTGGCAGGGTGCCCAGGAGGCTGGCAGCGTTGCCTCTTTGTATGGCCAGACTGATTCGCTGGCCAAGGTAGCTGCCAGCCCTCTGGTCACCCGAGGCCTCGATTAGGCGCGCTGATAATTCTTTAAATAATCCAAAGAAAAAATATATTTAGAATTAATTAGAATTTGAATGTGGGTTAAAAAAAAAGAATTTAGTTTACGAAACGGCGGCATTTTTGTATACAGCTGTATCATTGTATGAATAAAAATGATAATCCGCCGAGGATTATCATTTTTAGGCTTTGTACTACCAGAACAACAACAAGCTAGCTTTATCATCATTGCAAATAAAAGACATCATCCATTTTGGTCCAAAATTTGAAAGGGCCGACCAAAAAAAAACTATTATTATTCCGTTAGAACTTATCATGTCTAAGCATTTATTACGGAGAAAAACCTGTGTTTTCATACATTTCCGATTAAATTAGGTAAAACTATTATTTTCTTAGAACTTTCCCGTCTTAGCATTTATTAGTAGGTATTAACATCAAAGCTGTAGGGCCATTGTCCTAGGTTTTATTTAAATGTGAAAAATCAGCCTTTTCATATATTGTAAAAAAAACATAATAGACGTACAAGTTCTAACAGAATATAGCATTACTTTCACATTTGGACCAAAAATTTATGAAACGCGGATGATGTCCTTTGATAGTACTCTAGTGTGGTTTCCTCACACAGAGGACTAAATCTGTAAAGTAAAGGTAGGTACTAAGATTTATTAATCAAAGTATGCATTAAAAATACTACCATATACTATGTTTTAGAGCTGTCCATAAAGAAATTCTTTTTAAGTTATTTTTTTACCTGTTAAATTTTTATTTGATACTTGTTGCACCTAATTAAATATTTGTTACTGAGTGCCTTCCTTGATGTTTTTAATAAATTATCACAATTTATTATGTTTGTTTCCTTTAACCATGACCATTCCTCAGCTGCTAGTCAGCAATCCGGCTGAAAGTGGGCCGCCATATTGTTGAATACGTTTGTTTAAGTACTAACCTAAAATCCTATTACATAATGTCCACAATATTTTGTAGATACAGTGTTTTAGGATGGAATGACGTGTCGAGCAAGTGGTGAAAAAAAAAAAGTTTTTTTTTTAGTTAATTAGGTAGATAATTTTAATATTTTATAGATCTGTCGAATAAATAAATGAATAAAAAAAATGGACAAGTCAGTTAAAAATAGATATACCTACTCAATGACGTAGTTTAGTATAGGTGTAGTGGGTCTGAAAGGGTCAAGGTCGTTCAGTGGGGGATACGTCTTAAGTAGCACAGTATAAGAAAGAGTATCTATTACTAGATACAGTACGGACACTCCCTTCCTCCCATCAACTTTTTACCTCACTCGCTCTATTGCCCTCCGATTACCTCGGCAGTTACCAGTAGCATATATTGACACCATAATTGACACGCTAGAATTTATGTTTTCGAAACAAAGAGTATATAATCTCAGGACGAAGGATAAAAACTCTTTGTGAATAGACGGGTGTCAAAGAGTTTTATTTAAGAAAAAGTAATTGTACCGCACGCAGCTAAAGTTATTGCAGCCTTAGACTCCGTTTCGCATGTGCTGACGTCATCTTGTCAATTTCTATTTTTTGTTAGCAGTGTTTTGTGGTTGTAGCACATTATAAGAAAGAGTATCTATTACTAGATACAGTACGGACACTCCCTTCCTCCCACCAACTTCTTACCTCACCCCCTCTATCGCCCTCTGGTTACCTCGCACTGGTTCCTCGTTACCTACGAAGAAGACATAAGGTTCAATTTCTTTGGTTTCGCATGTGCTGACGTACTTACTTACTTACTATGCTGACTCAGGGTCCAGGGACCCGAAGTGGGTCTTGGCCTTCGACAACAAAGTACCCCATTCATCTCTTTTCTGTGCCATCTCAGTCCAGTTGGGCACCTCTAGCTCCTCGAGATCCTTGGTAATCTGGTCTATCAATGTGCTGACGTCATCTTGTCAAATTCAATTTTTTGTATGCAGTGTCCAGGCTGTGGTAGTAGTCAGTCATTCCGACAGACATTCTGTAAAAGATTGCATGCACTGATAAACTCGTCGTGTTTCCGAAATAAATAATTCATTTTAATAATTTATCATTATGGGTGATTTCTCTGCATGTCCGGCTATTATCTTCTTTATGTTTGTCAGCTGCTTGTAATGCAGTTTAATGATGATTATTATGACTAGCTGTCATCTGCGACTTCGTCCGTCATCTTCCTCTATACACTTAAAGTTATTATACCTGTCGGAATAGAGTAACTGACATGAGTTGTCAAATGAAACCGTTTTTTGTGAATTTGTCGCCACTTATCGGCACCCTAAAACTTCGAGTTCGGTGTATAATTGTGAATCTAACGTGAAATCGTAGGTAATTTAATGAAATAGTGTTAGTATATTTCACAAAATAATCTACGATTTCACTTTAGATTCACTAATTATTCACAGAGCACGAATATTTACCCTGTCGATTGTGCCGACAAGTTCCCAAAAATGGTTCTACTGGTTCTATTGCCTCGCGTCACGTATCTCTTTCTACTATACAGTAGCGCCGCTAGGTACATCTCGCTCTCTCAGCTGTCAGTTCCTCTATATTGATACCTTTATGTCGCACACCCGGTGTGCTATGTATGGAGGAAGATGGCGGCTTGTCAATTTCAATTTTTTGTTAGCAGTGTCCGGACAGGACACTGCTAACAAAAAATAGAAATTGACAAAATGACATTAGCACATAACAAACGGAGTCTAGGGCTGCAATAACTTTAGCTGCGTGCGGTACAATGACTTTTTCTTAAATAAAACTCTTTAACACCCGTCTATTCAAAAAGAGTTTTTATCCTTCGTCCTGAGATTCTAGCCTCTCAACTGTTACTTAAAAATGGCAACATGCCCCCTGCGGGCTTTGCGACAGTATGGGAATCGTGGAATGCCATGGTTTTCTAAAATCAAGATTTCTTTCGTTCTATGGAGCTTTAATAACATGTTTATCTACCTATATAAATACTTAAATTCACAATATAATATATCCAATTGTCGACGCCACATCGGTTCAAATTTTTTTTCTCGCTATCTCTATTATCGAGAAGCCGCTGCTTAAGTCAGAGCGAGACAACGACATTAGTCACTGTTATGTCTTTAAAACATAAGCATAAGCGCAGCGGTCCTTAGAGGGTCTCGCGACAGTATCGGGGTTTTTGACGGAAACCCGCAATTTGCCTCATGACAGTTGAGAGGATATTCTCTTTGTTTCAAAAACATAAATTCTAGCGTGTCAATTGTGGTGTCAGTCTAGACCTTCAGGTAACTGCCGAGGTAATCGGAGGGCAATAGTGAGGTAAAAAGTTGGTGGGAGTCAGGGAGTGTCCGTACTGTATCTAGTAATAGATACTCTTTCTTATACTGTGACTACAAGGTATTATGGGGATAATATGGGGATATATGGGGATAATTTTCACGTCGATTTTCCTGGACTTCACGTGTCGTGTTAAGCACGTATCCAGGGGGGCGGATAGGTGGGATTAATATCGTCCCGTACAAAACCGCTGTACCAACACGACTAAAATGTAGGTAGGTATGGGATAGCGGATTTTTTTCGCGTTTCCTGAGGAAGGCTCCATAGTGAAAGTAGTTCAGTTTGCTGGTCTGAGTTCACCGTTAAGGCTGTCACTTACAACTTGTATGAGATATTATTTTAAATAAAAATAATAAATAATAATAATATTTTAATATTTTTTTTTTTTTATATTTTTTTTTTTTTTTTTTCTTTTAATTTTTTTTTTTTTATTATTATTTTTTTTTTTTTTTTTTTATTTTTTTTTTTATTTTTTTTTTTTTTATTTCTTTGTTAAGAAAAAAATGGATTGTAATCGATAAAAAAATCAGATAAGAACAGCCATTAAAATTATGTACCTGTATTATAAGTAAATTGTCATTAATCAATTACATACAAAATCAACAGTCACGTCCGAATATGCTTTCTGGATGGCTGGTCTTTACCTGTACCTACTAACAATAACTTTTTAAACATATTTAAGTTCTTTTTTCAAGCCAAATTAAATTGCAAAGGTAATTTTGGCAAAATGTTGAATAAACAGAATATTAATTTACTTTTCTTGTGCTGTTTTTTTTATAACTTTTTGGTAAGTTGTATAATAATCAGTTTAACCGATTACAAAAAGGAAGATCGCAATTTTTATATAGGGTCCAATTTTATATCAGGAGTGCGATTTTTGAATCTCATTCGCTGAGTTTAGCAGTTGAAAATGTCAAAATTACTGTGGAGATATGCATCTTTCTACTGCTAATTTGACTTTCAAAAATCATACTTCAGGAGTGCGATTTTTGAAAGTAAAATCAGCAGTAGAAAGATGCGTATCTCCACAGTAATTTTGACATTTTCAACTGCTGAACTCAGCGAATGAAATTCAAAAATCGCACTCCTGACCGTCAAACTGAACAACTGTCTATATGGCACCAACATTGAAATCGCGAAAAAAAATCTGCTCTTCCATACAAAACTGCAAATCTACTCGAGCCAAATGTATGGGACAGCTGATTTTGCGTGTTACCTACCTATTATTTTCTAGTTTTTACTTTTAAAGTAGGTTTTCTTGTATTTTTGTTATCTTGCAGGCTATGGAGGTCATACCAAATAGGGCTCAAGTTGAATATTACAATCCAAAATATCTGCGTTCCATGAATATATCAGTTCGAAGGAATATTCGACGCGGTCCATATATTATTCACCTTGATTTTGAGACTCTAGTCACCCTTGGAAACAATCAAACAGTAAGTCTTCATAAGCATTATGTGGCTAACAGATGGCGCTACTGTCGCACTCGCAAATGTGCACGTAAGACAACTTGCGACGTCACATTGGTAACCCGTTAGTTGCTACACATAAGGTTCACAATCGTATACAAGACATAGATCGCGCAAGAGATATAAGAGAGATTCGATATATACGGGGTCCTACTTAAAATAGACCATGAAACTGAACAACTTTCTATATTCGAAATCGGAAAAAATCTACTGTCTGTAAAACTGCAATACTATTCGACCAAAATGTGATTATTGCACAGCAGGTTTTTAGTGTTCCGTACCAAAATTGGCAAAACGGAACACTTATGGACATCAGCTCGGTGTCTGTCCGAGTGTCCGTCCATCCATACGTCTGTCACAGGCATTTTTCTCAGAGACCGTAAGGCATAGTACGAAGCTGAAACTCAAAAACCAAATTTTTATATTGGGGCAATTTGGGGAGGTAGAAAGGGCAAATAAAAAAAAATTCTACACCAAATCCAAAAATTATTTTCAAAACATACCAAGTTTGGGCTCCTCCAGGTAGGAAACGGCTCAGTAAATTTTTGTAAACCATACGCCAAACGACTTATAATGTCCTAATACCAAACTTCAATAAAGCAATTTCAAAAATGTTTATGTTTACTATTCTTATCATTTTTTTTATTAATTGTCAACTTTATATTTAACGAAAAAATTTATTAATCCCATACAAAAATTTTATGACGTCATAACTGGAGACCCTGACACCTCAGAGACGGTCTCCCGGCAGTTTTGGGATCTGGAGAACATACCTAACAACATACTAAAATTTGGTGCTGGTATCCGGAAGCAAACTTTATTTCCATTAAGGCATTGCACTATTATCTAAGGGTTTTTCAAAAGCACGCTCATTTGTAAATCAATTGTTTCGTTTTCAGTTCACATTTCAACTTTATGAACAAATCAGCGGGAGGTACATCCCCACTATTTTCATAGTGTCAGGCAAGATGTGTAACTTTTTAGATAAAAATTATATTGGGAATGTCATTAACCAGCAACTGCCTGCCAACTTTACTTGCCCAACTTATATATGTATAGAAAAAAGTATGGCAGGTTTACTGCCAGTTGCACGTATGTTCATTAAAAATTATCCTCCATTAAATCTCTTGCTGTCACTTTTACTTGCTGAAACAAAAAATGCAAAACTGGTGATTTTGTACAGGATGGCTTCGTTCATTACGTTTTACTTATATAACAATAATAATCCCCGTTTAATATCGTAGAGTACCTAAATCTACACTAATATTATAAAGAGGAAAGATTTGTACCTATTTTTGTATGTTTGTATGTTTGTAATGAATAGGCTCAAAAAGTACTGGGCCGATTTAAAAAATTCTTTCACCATTAGAAAGCTGCATTCACCCTGAGTAACATAGGCTATATTTATTGCTAGAAAAGATTAGACGTCCACCCGTGCGAAGCCGGGACGGGCCGCTAGTGTTACGATAAATTGAAAGCCTATCAGGTTTGTGTTTGAGTGTGTGGTGTCAAGTAATAGGGACAAAAGAAACCAATTAGACCAAGGTGACAACTGCCCTAATGTTTACGGTCACTTTTCACACACACTAGCACAAAAAAAAGTGGACAGCCGCATAAAAAAATATCTATAGTTCCGTCTCCTACTATTAAAGGTACGTCATAAGACAAAACAGCAACTACAATCGTAAATTGATGCGGACGAGCCTCCTCTGAGCCTACAGGAAAAAAAAAACAAAGTGCATTCCGAGTTTGTAATATTATTCTTTTTTTTTTCAGGGTGAATATCACTTCCGAGTTCAACCTCAAAACCACTTCGATAATTTTCCACACTACCTTTCGTTCGTATATGATTCAGTTATTTCGCAGGTGCGATGTGATCTAACTGCACATCTTACTGTCACGCAAGAACCTGTATTCAAATTCAGTATACACTTGACTGTCATCCAAAAACCGCAGAAATTGTAATAAAAAAAACCGTCAAGTGCGAGACTGACTCGCACTTGGCCGGTTTTTATTATATGTTGTTATACTGTAGAGTTTTATCTATAATCACACCAAGTTCGACGCTTGTATGTCTATGTATTACCGTTTTTAGAATTTTTTTAATATTTCATACTCATCATCATCATCATCATCATCTCAGCCGATGGACGTCCACTGCTGGACATAGGCCTCCCCCAAGGATCGCCATAACGACCGGTCCTGCGCTGCCCTCATCCAACGTTTTCCCGCCGCCTTCACCAGGTCGTCGGTCCACCGTGTGAGGGGCCTACCCACGCTGCGCTTTCCGGTACGCGGTCGCCACTCGAGAACTTTTCGGCCCCAACGGCCATCGGTTCTGCGAGCAATGTGCCCCGCCCACTGCCACTTAAGTTTAGCAACTCTTTGGGCTATGTCAGTTACCCTGGTTCTTCTGCGGATCTCTTCATTTCTGATTCGATCTCGCAGGGAAACTCCGAGCATAGCCCTCTCCATTGCCCTTTGGGTGACTTTCAGCCTTTTTATGAGGCCTTGAGTGAACGACCACGTCTCTGTTCCATATGTCATCACTGGCAACACACACTGATCGAAGACTTTCGTTTTAAGACACTGCTATTTCATACTCTTTGCACCTAATTATTTTGTACTAGTAGGTGCCTTTTTAGGGTTCCGTACCCAATGGGTGAAAACGGGACCCTATTACTAAAGCTAGGTTTCCGTCCGTCCGTCTGTCCTACCAATTTAGGGCTGTAACTTTTGAACCGCAAATGCATTATTATGATGGATTTAATAACAAATAATAAAAATTTCAAAAAGTTAAAAATTAAGGGACAAGGAACTAGTTTTTATCAACGTTTTTTTCTTCTCGCTCTATTGTAGAAACAATAATACATACAAGCGTCAAGCTTAGTGTGATTTAGTGTGATTATATACCAACAAAATAATAAAAACCGGCCAAGTGTGAGTCAGTCTCGTGCTAAAGGTCACGGAGTAAAAACAATTTTTTTACGCGTATATATGTTGTGGTGGTGTGGTACGGAACCATCGGCTTCGGTGCGCGAGTAACCCGATTCGCACTTGACCGATTTTATTTATTTGATATTCTTAATAAAATAATACTATTAAATACTAAAGTTAATTTTCTTTAGCCACAGTACCTACCGTCCTCCTCAGCTGTCAGTCAACAATCCGGCGGTAAGTTGCCAGCCATATTGTTGAATGCACAGTCATGTTTAGTAACGTACATTTTATAACATTTACAATGGTTTGTGACATGGAAAACACATATGTACATCATATATGTGTAGGTGTGGGTGGTGTATGTACACAAAGTGGAAAGTTAAGATGGGACACAAAGGGCAGCTACCAGAAAAATTACAGCTACAAGAAAACGTTCTTAGGAGACTAACCCTAACTTTTGGAGCATTTTACTTCTGCATTCACAGATTTTGAAAATAAAAGTGGTCAAGTGCGAGTCGGGCTACTCGCGCACCGAGGGTTCCGTACCACACCACTACAGAACACAACCACAGTATAAGAAAGAGTATCTATTAAACATTATTAACTTAGAAAAAAAACTTTTTTGTCCGGGAGCTCTAGTGCGGGACCGACTCATACTTGGCCGGTTTTTAGTATTTGTTTTTATTCTCTATAATCACACTAAGTTTGACGCTTGTAATATATTACCGTTTTTACGATAGAGCATGAAGAAAAAACGTTGATAAAAACTAGTTTCTTGTTGAGAACCCCCCTTTATTTTTAACTTTTTGAAATTTTTATTATTTGTTAACAAATCCACCGCAATAACGCATAATCTGAGAAAATTTCAACTTTCTAGCTATTACGGTTTAAAAGTTACAGCCCTAAATAGGTAGGACAGACGGACGGACGGACAGACGGACAGACGGACGGACGGACGGACGGACGGACGGACGGACAACGTAGTAATAGGGTCCTGTTTTCACCCTTTGGGTACGGAACCCTAAAAATGAACAGTCATCGAGAAAAACTGAAATATTAAAAAAAGAAATTTCATCCCATTCGATTCTCTTACTGATAAGGAACAAGTCTCTATGGGGTCAACCGAGGTCGAGGTACTTATTAGAAAACGCAAATGAATTTTTATGATTGAACAAAACTAGCAGAAAAGTTAATTGGTTGTAACCTGGTAGAAGCCTGTAGAAGTTGGGGGAAAGATATTTCTCCTTATGATACCTGAGCAGGAGTGGTAGAGGAGGTGGAGTAAAACTTTCCTTCGACTATTAAATCGTGTTTAATTAAATAATTAATAAATGAGAGAAAAATACAGCCGAGGCCATTGACATTGCAGATCCGACAGAGCCAGAGACAAAACATAGAAAAAACCATAAATACGATTGTGTTGGGATGCCAACATGCTGGCCCCTTTCAAAGATTACATAGTCATCTACGTTAAGTCATATTAGCCCTTAATTAAAATCTTAATAGCCAGAAGTAACAGAAACAGCTATAAGGTAATACAATTACAAATAAGTAAGTAATAGCTAGTAACAGAGAGTTATATTATCATTACAAAACTAATCTAACGGAAGTACACAAATGCCTGAGAGTGAGCGCCGGTAAGTCTTCCCATTAGGTGCTATGACATCAAGAGCACGAACATGCCCATCAGGGCCCGGAAAAACCGTTGTCACCCTAGCCACAGGCCAATACAAAGGTGTTGTATCAGGCTCTTTCATTAATACCAACGTGCCCACTGTCAAATTTGGTAAACTGTCACGCCATTTTGGCCTAGATTGCAATGCATTTAAATATTGTTTGTGCCAAACCTTCCGAAAGGCTTGCCTAATTTTTTCAACACTTTCCCAAAACTTTAACCTATTATCCGGTATCTGAGTGAGATCTGGCTCCGGATAAGCAGTTAAAGGACCGCCAATCAAAAAATGCCCTGGGGTAATATATGCAAAATCAACAACACTAGAAGATGTAACAGGCAAGAGTGGCCTGGAATTAAGTACAGCCTCTACCTAAGCCAAAATTGTATTCAGTTGCTCGTATGTGAATATAGACCTTTGAACCACTCTTTTCAAGTGGTACTTCATGCTTTTAACGCCTGCTTCAGCAAGACCAGCAAATACTGGAGAATAGCTGGGCGTGAAGTGAAATTTGATGCCACTTTTTGCAGCAAAGGATTGTACTTGCGTTTGATGATCTTGCGAATTATTCAATCTATATAATTCGACCAATTGGTTCCTTGCAGCTTGGAAAGTGGCTGCATTATCGCAGAAGACTTCGCTGGCAATGCCTCTTCGCGAAATGAAGCGTTTGAAACATGCAAGGAACGTCTCCGTCTTTAAGTCCGAGGCCAATTCTAAATGAATGGCCTTTGTCGCAAAGCAAACGAAAACACAAATGTAACCTTTCGATTGTATAGAGCATCTGACGCGTGAGTTTTTGACCTGTACTGGCCCAGCGAAGTCCACCCCGACGACCTGGAATGCCCTAGATGCAGTCACTCTCTGTCGCGGCAGGGAGCCCATTAATTGCTTGGAGGCCGCAGCTTTCAGCCTAAAACAAGTTAGACACTTGTAAGTAACCTTTTTAACACTACGAATACCATTTATCAGCCAGTATCTTTGATTTAGACTAGCTAAGAGCAGCTTGGGCCCTGCATGCAATAATCGTAGATGCTCTTTATGAATTATCATAACAGTGATCCTCGAAGCCTTTGGCAAGATTATGGGATGCCTTTGGGAGTATGGTATATCCGATTTCTGCAGGCGACCACCAACCCTTAAGATCCCTAACTCATCTATAAAAGGATGCAGTGGCTTCAGAATCCCTGAAACATTGCTACTCTTCTTTAGTGAGGCTATTTCCTCTTTGAAGTAAATGCCTTGCTCAAACCTAATTATGAGGCAAAGAGCGTGCTGTAATTCAGAACTCGTAATAAAGTTATCGTGAATCTTAACATTGTTAGCCTTGATATTATGACAAAACCGCAGAATGCGAGCAAGAATCCGCGTCTTTTTATTCAAATCAGAGTAATTATCTAAACCATTAAAGACATCATCTTCCCTTCGCGTAACCAATACTACGTTCTCCGGGGAAGCTGAGCTCGATTTTAACTCTGGTAAGTTATCCGGCAACTGTGTGCCACTCTCGAAAGCATAATCCTTTTCTCGCAGGAATGCAGGACCCTCCCACCAAATGTTGCTTGAGGCAAGCTCTTGTGGATCCATGCCCCTACTTATGAAGTCTGCAGGATTTTCTCGAGTGCTCACATACAGCCAAGACCACCTATGAGTCAATTGCTGTATCATCCTTACCCTGTTTCCGACGTACGCCTGTAGCTTTATTGCCTCAGTCTTGATCCATGCTAGCAATCTTAGAGTCGGTATATAAGAAGACATCATCCATCTTTATTTTAATTGTTAACGTGTCATACACCTTTAGCATTAATTTTGCTAACAACAAGGTAGCATTAAGCTCCAATCTAGGAATCGTTAATGGCTTGGCGCATGGATTGATCCTGGACTTAGAACAGAGTAAGTATGATATCGCATTACCTGCCAAATCACGCACACGCAAGTAAATGCAGCAGCCATAGCCTGTCGAGCTGGAGGCGTCGGCGAAACCCATCAACTGCACCGCTTGCGCATCATCAGGAACAGGTATGTTTCTATTTAAATATATTGGAGACATGCTATTTAAGCTGTCAGCGAAATGTAACCACTTACGAGCTAAATTTTCAGGCAAAGCAGCATCCCAGCCAATTTTCGCAAGCCATAGCTCTTGCATTATAGCCTTTGCATTAACAACAATCGGGCTTACAAACCCCAACGGATCGTAAAACCGTGAGATTTGGCTTAAAATATTCCTTTTTGTCACAGGCTCCTCTAGTGAAATTTTTGGACTTTTTATTATAAAGCAATCTTTCCTTGCATCGAGACACAATCCTAAAGCTTTCATATTACAGTTATCCTTCTGCAAGTCAATTTCACTAAAGTGCTGCTCTTTGAGAGGAACGTCAGCTAGTACTTGTTCACAACTAGCAGCCCATTTATGTGTCTTAAAGCTTCCACGTGCAAGCATGGCTTGTAATTGCAATTTAGCTTGCATTAGAGTGCGCAAGTCCGAGCTTGAGTATAAGACGTCATCTACGTACGTGCAGTTCCTTATAATTACTGAAGCTAAAGAAAACTCCTCCTCATACCTGTTCGCAAACTCAAGCAGACAACGCGTCGCAAGATAACTTGAACTCTTTAAACCATATGTTATTGTGTCCAAACGCATGCACTTAATCGGCTCGTTATTGTTGTCGCGCCACAGAATGTTCTGAAGCGAAGTATGCTTGGGATTAATGAACGCGTTTCTAAACGTTTTCTGAATATCAGTACTAAACGCATATTCTCCCAATCGATACAAAAGTACAATGTCAACAAGATCCCTCTGTACCGTTGGTCCATTCAACATTATGTCATTGAGCGAAATCTTCTTGTTCGTTTTTAGAGACCCATCAAACACGACACGTGTACGTGTAGTCTTGCTGCCCTCATTAATGACGGCATGATGAGGTAAAAAGTACAATGGCTGATCATCGAAATTGATTGAATCAAAATTTAAGAAATGCGCATGGCCCAGATCGACATACTCATGAATGAAATTGCGATAATCTGTGAGCAAGTTAATATTCTTGTGCAACTTTTTCTCAAGGTTTAAGAATCTATAGAGAGCTAAGTCGAAGGAATTGCCTAGAGTTTCCCCAACATCTTTAAATGGGATCTTCAATGGCAAATCTACAGTGAATCTATTATTTTCTAGCTTTACAGTAGACTGAAAAATGTTCTCAGCCACTTGATGCTCAGACTCTTTTTCCTGAAAGAATTCAGGCACACATTCCGCATTCCAAAATCGTTGTAAATTTTGATTAATGCTCGAATCACAATTAAGGCAAAGAAGCGATACAACCTTCAATGGTCGTTTAGGCATGGGCACCGCACCACCAACTACATATCCGAACTGCGTGTTAAGTAACTGCGGCCCTGCTGCCGCCGGCTCTGCGCTCTGCGGCAGAGGGTTACACGTAGATTGCGCTTGGGTGCGCTGCGCCTCCACGACTTGCGGATCTGAAGGTAACAGTATCTGAAAGAAAATTTCAGCCCCGATCAGCATATGAATGTCAGCTGGCATATTATAATGCTCGTCTGCCAACTGTATACCTGGAGGAGTGACTTTTGTACTTGTGTCTATTTTTGCCTGTGGAATTCGGCATATTACGTTGTCCACAACATGACAATTGATGGGAATCTTGAATGGAGAGTTGAGTGAATGAATTTCTAATGGAATTGCGTATTTAACGTCACTCTTATTATTGCCAACCCCCACTATATTTGTTTTCTCCTCGGTGGGAGTCAATCCTAATATATCTACTACCTTCTTTGTCACCAGCGATACTTGCGAGGCCGAATCCAGGACAGCTTTTAAATGAACTTCCTGGCTTTGCAGACCTACAAGTTTGATTCGCGCTGTGGGAAGTAATACATTATTAAACTTGCCTGTGAGAAGCGTCACAGGTTTTTGATCCTGAATATCCTGATGCACGAGGGTATTATGTCCCTGCTTACATTGCGCGCATCTAAAATGGAATTTACATTTCCCTTGATGTGAATTTAGACAAACCATGCATAGCCCATTTTTTTCAACGAATATAATTCGATCCTCCGTAGGCACCACCTTAAATTTCTTGCAGTCAAAAATTTTATGACCGGGGTACTTACAAAATTTGCATTCTTGCGTGCCTTTTAATGACAGGTTTACGACTGTACGATGTCCAGAGGGTGTCCTTGCCAGGCTACAGTTAGCATTCTCCATGGCTATTGCTCGCTTCTCCAGAAACTCGAGGAACTCGTTGACAGACGGCTCCTTTTTGGGATCCCGCTCCAGTTGATAAGCGTGCGCAGTGTTGGGATCTAATTTGCGCATCAAAATGCACATTAGAATCGCATCCCAATACTGAGATTTATCCTCTAGGTTCTTAAGAGTAGCCAGGTTCTGTTTGACAAACGAAACAAATTCCCTAATATTGGTAGCAGTACATTTTGTCATAATACCAAGGTCTAGCAGGTTATTGATGTGATCATTGATCAGTTTAAATTTATTGTAATATCTGTCATGAAGAAGTCTTTTTGCCTCTACATAACTTTCGCCAGTGAGCGATAAATTTTTGATCATATCGTATGGCTCACCTTTCAACACTGTCCTAAGGTAGTGCAGCTTTTGCACATTGTCAAGGGTTCTATCGCTGTGTATAACAGAATCAAATAAACTAATAAATTGGATGTAGTCAGTAGACTTACCATCAAATTGCGGTATCTCTATCGATGGCAACTTTGCCCTCTGGGGGGGCGGGTGATGGTCAACCACATCATCACGCTGCTCCTTTATAAATTTGCTGAGGGACACGAGCGCCTCGAAGTACCTTTCCTCATATAACCCTACATCCTCGCTGTCCTCGGGATCGAGGATCAGAATCTGCTTGGTATAGTTTTCGTACTCGTCGAACAGGCACATGAGCCTGTCGCGTTTTGCGACGAGAATTTTTTGTTCACATACACTTACAATTTGCTCCTTTTGGGAGAATGTATGCAAACGTGATATTCCTGCTTTAGCGTAGCCTCTATTTGAGACTAACTCTTTCAGTTTTTCAACTTCAGACATTTTTTTAAAAAAGATTGCGCACAAACAATATTCAAATAAATTGGTTAAATATTACGAGAAATTTTGTTTAAAGAAAAATGGCGAAAAGTGTCAAAATTTGTCATAAATTGTTTGACTTAGAAAAAATAATAGACAATGAATCACCTTCTTCAAGAAGATTAAATACTTGCTTACAGAACAAATAATAAAGTCTCTATACCGAACTTCAAAATTATTGCGTGTCCTACTCGTTCTTCTCGCTCACACCCGACGAAGTGAAGAAACTGAAGTCTTCTTGGACGAAGTGAAGTAAACCATAAGGAAACATAAATACTTTGACAGAACTGAGTTGACACGGAAATTGCAGTTGCAGTTGAGTTGCAGTTGCATATAATGCATATGACTGTATTTTCTTGTGCGTAGAAATTTTGTTAAATATGGCGTCCGATCTCTCTGACCTTTATTTTGCGGCTGGTTCGCAACTCCACCTCGCTGCTGTTTCTCTTTAATTCCTTCGAAGGACCATGAGCAGGAGTGGTAGAGGAGGTGGAGTAAAACTTTCCTTCGACTATAAAATCGTGTTTAATTAAATAATTAATAAATGAGAGAAAAATACAGCCGAGGCCATTGACATTGCAGATCCGACAGAGCCAGAGACAAAACATAGAAAAAACCATAAATAAGATTGTGTTGGGATGCCAACAATACCTTTTGTATCAAGTGTGTGAAACTCACAATCTTTCTTATTAAATAGTCCACTCAATCTTCTATGCATTCATTGTGTTTATTTTAATGAAAATTCACGATAACCGTACAATATTATGATAATGTTTATATGTTTTATTATTTTAATATTACATAAAAATCAATGTCTCTCTGTTTGTTTATTGACAAAAAAGTTTAAAGTGTTATTACTGGCCTATTCATTATAATACTTAAAATTATGTCTGGAAAATGTATAGAGATAATTATTTAATGCTTAGTTGATGTCTAAATAATATCTGGTATATTATTTTGTATACGATATTCATTATTTAACCGCGCTCTTGCATATGCACATGTATTTACATTCCGGATTGACAGGAGATTATAAAAATCACCTTTTAATGGTACAAACCGAAGCGAAGTTAATTTTAACCTTCAAAATGTCGATCTGTCTGAAGATTAATTTATTTTTATTATTTTGTTTTTTTCATAACTTAATGGTAAGTTGCCTGATTTCAAATATTATTGATTTTAAACATGTTACAGCCATCCATGTTGTGCTATTTCGAATCAAATTAAAGATTGCGGGTTTAAGGTGGTTTCAGTCCATACAAACGTTTGACGCACAATACGCGTAGACGGAATTAATAAAAGTAATATTTTATATGTATTGAAAAATTGTTTAGAAAATCTAAATGTCGCGTATTAAATAACATTTGCAATTTATAATATAATTACGAAGATATACTTAAAGCTTTGAAAATTTTATATGAAAAATTTCAAAGCTTTATATCTTCGTAATTATATTATAAATTGCAAATTTTATTTGATACGCGATTATAATATACAGGGTGTACAATAAAATGGGACAGCTACTCAAAGGGGTGCTTCAGACCATCAAACTGAACAACTTTCTCTATGGGACCAATATCGAAATCGCGAATAAAAAATCCGCTCTCCCATACAAAACTGTAAACATAACTCGACTGAAATGTATGGGACAGCAGATTTTTTTTTCGCGATTTCGATATTGGTCCCATAGAGAAAGTTGTTCAGTTTGATGGTCTGAAGCACCCCTTTAAGTAGCTGTCCCATTTTATTGTACACCCTGTAATTACGAAGATATAAAGCTTTGAAATTTTTCGTACATCATTTTCAAAGCTTTAAGTATATTTTCGTAATTATATCATAAATTGCAAATGTTATTTGATACGCGACATCTAGATTTTTTAAACTATTTTTCCATATATACAAAGCTACTTACCTATATTCTAGTGATTCACTAGAAAAACTTTGAAAAATTATAGAAAATTAGAAATCAGTTGTTCAAAATAGCATAATCTACGAAACTAAAATGATCGAAAAAATACCTGAAAAAACTTTACATACCAAATCCCCTCCTATTCATGCATTGAACTGGATAGGATATTCGGTCATGAAATTATTACAAAGGTTACTCACCGTTCGACTTAGTGGTGCTTATTCAATCAACTACCTGAAACGAAAGATTAAATTGTTAGTTCAATAATACTCACATCCAAAGAGCCAAAAACTGGCAAGTGCGTGTCGGGCCACGGGCAGTGTTCTTCATTTGACTCTAACAAAAATTTCCACTTTAAAGCTTAATATTTCGCAAACGGATAACTGAATCGATAATTTAAATTAGTAAAATTGTTTACCCTAACACCTTGTATACAAGGTTCGACTAACATCCGATGAACCACGGCCGATCCCCAAGCATCACACCTAGCCTGGCGGAAGATCTTCCATTTTTCGATGGAGGAACCTTCCAGCTCAGTTCATACATTATGTCACAGTATAAGAAAGAGTATCTATTACTAGATACAGTAAGGACACTCCCTTCCTCCCAACCACAAATTTTTTACCTCACACCCTCTATCGCGCACTGGTTCTAAGAAGAAGGTGGTTTCAGTCCATACAAAAGTTTGACGCACAATACGCGTAGACGGAATTAATAAAAGTAATATTTTATATCATGGAAAAATAGTTTAGAAAATCTAGATGTCGCGTATCACATAGCATTTGCAATTTATAATATAATTACGAAGATATAAAGCTTTTAAAATTTTGTGTGAAAAATTTCAAAGCTTTTGATGCTTTTTTGCTTTGCAAATGTTATTTATTTTATTATTTATTTATTTATTTTCCTTTATTACATAAAAATAGTTTTAACATTTTCTTCACATCCTTAAACCTAACAGATTTGTGTGGTGTATTTATGTGTTTTGATACGCGACATCTAGATTTTCTAAACTATTTTTTCATATATACAAACTTACTTATATTAATACCGTCGACGCGTATTGTGCGTCAAAGTTTTGTATAAAATTGACCCCTCTGCAACTTTAAGGTTCAATTTCTTTGGTTTCGCATGTGCTGACGTCATCTTGTTAAGTTCAAATTTTTGTATGCAGTGTCCGAGCTGTGATTATGTCCAAATTATTTTCCTGTTTATCTTATATTGCAGGCAATGGAAGTCATACCAAATAGGGCTGAAATGGAATATTACAACCCTAAATATGTCCGTTCCATGAATATATCAGTTCGGAGATATTCTCGACGCGGTCCATCTAATATTCTGCTCGATTTTGAGTCTGTAGAAGGCTGTGGAAACAATTTTACGGTAAGTCATAATTATTTTAAGCCTCTGTAGCGACAAAGGGGTTTTCTTAAATTATGGACTCATTTCCTTTCAACCAGCATTTTTACTGGACTGATATTTTCATAAAAGCAGATTCATTTGTAATCAATAATTTTGGTTTTAGCTGTCATTTGATATTTTCGAACAAATCGGCGGGAGGTACATCCCAACAATTTTCAAATTGTCCGGCAAGTTGTGCAATTTTCTCGATTTTTTTTTTTTTTTTTTTTTTTATGTTCGATAGGTAAACATTTGACCCCAATCTCACCTGATGTTGAGTGATGATGAGGCCGAAGATGTAGCATGCTTACCTAGAAAGATGCCTATTCACTCTTGCCTTGAAGAGGCCCAGGTTGTATTGCTCAGGGAACAGGTCCGCAGGCAGTGCGTTCCACTCCTTAGCCGTGCGCATTATAAAAGAAGAAGCAAACTTCTTCATGCGAATTGCTGGTAGGTCAACGACATAAGGGTGGAAACCCAGCCTGCGTCTCGTCCCCCGCAGATGAAAGGGAGACGGAGGTATTAAATCGTGTAATTCCGTCGCACACTCTCCGAAATGTATCCTATAAAAAACAGATAGACAGGCTACCTTGCGACGATGCTCAAGACTTTGTAGCTTCGCCACAGAGGTTGGATCACCTATGAGCTTCCTGGCACGCCTGTCGATTGAGTCCAACGCGGCCAGCCGGTATTGGGCAGACCCGTCCCAAAGATGGCAGCAGTACTCCATACACGATCGGACTTGTGCTTGATAAAGTTGTAGAAGCTGTCCCGGAGTGAAGTACCGTCTGACCTTCGAAAGGACGCCCAGCTTTTTCGCTGCGGTTTTCGCCATGGACTCAATATACCGCCCGAAATTCAAATCGGACGATATGTTAATGCCCAGGAGCTCCAGGCGATCAGCTATCGGTATGGACACATTTCGGAAAGTCGGAGTCAAAGCGAAGGGACTCCGTTTTGTGGAGAAAAGGCACGCCTGTGTTTTGTTTGCGTTGAAACTGACCCGATTAGCGTCACCCCAGTCGGACACAAATTCAAGGGCCAAGTTTAATCGCTGCACCATGGCCTCTCGACAAGACTGAGTAACATCCAATTTGACCCCTGCACCGGACAGATATCTGTCAGAAACAGTGCTGTCGTCAGCATACCCAAAGGTTCCGGGCACAATGTCGATAACAATGTCTTGCTTGGGAAGTTCATTAAAGATCAACTGCCCGCTAACTTTACATGTCCTATACATGCGGTGAGTACTAGATTTAGTATGGATTCGTAATGACAATTCCGTATGTATGTGTGGCGGTCTATGACTGAACACCAAAAATCCAGCCTCAAAATCTGCCAAAGAGCGATGGAGCGCAGTATTTTAGGGGTAAGACTAACTGATCCTGTTACTGCGCCCAGAACTGGCATAGCGGGATGTAGGGCGCAAGACAGCTCAGCTGAAGTGGAACTGGGCCGCACATGTCTGTCGCATGCATTTGGAAAGATGGGCCAAAATCACCACAGACTGGGTTCACCAAGATGGTCGCCGACGTCGAGGTAGACCCAGAAAAAGGCGGATACACAACTTGGATGCCTTCTTAGAGAGTTGGTCAAAAGTTGCACACAATAGAGAGGATTGGAGAGTAAAAGGGGAGGCCTTTGCCCAGCAGTGGGACATTGAACAGGCTAAAAAATTTGTGGCGGGCCACACTACTCCGCAATCAGCTTCGGTGTGTGTGCACCGAGCCTATACTTAGTGCTGACCTCAATCGTATTTTTTAATTGTAAACAAAATTTAGAATGTCGCGATGTAGTCACTGCAGATTTTAATTTCATGCTTGGTGCTTCCCTTAAAGGTCCTATACATAATTACCTACTTCCAACTCTTCTATACAAAATGTCGTAAACTGACTGGTCTAAAGGGTTGAGGATCATTCATCGCATGTCTTTAAAATTCTGTTTTATTTTCAGGGTAAATATCATCTTCAATTTTCTCAAAACCAATTCGATAATTTTCCTCTCTACCTCCCGTTCACATATGATTCAGCGACTTCGATGACTCGTTGTGATTTTTCTGGGAACTTTACTGTCACGAATGAACTCGTCTTCAAACTTAGTATATATGTGACATTAATCCAAAAACCGAAAGGAAAAGTTTAGTAAGTAAGGTAGGTGTTACTAAGGAAGTCATAATAATAATAATCATAATCACCCTCCTACCTCTGGCTTGCCTTAATTGGCCGTCCAGAGTGGAATCGCAAGAGCAGAACCTATGCTCCAGGTTGGAAGTGTATTGCACGTAATGGCGTAATAACGGGGAAACCCGCTCACGGGGGTAAACCCCGCGATGGTGAAACCGGAGCCGCACCTCTCGACAACCTTCAGCCGCTCAATGAGATGTTGCCCCATTGTCGCACTTTGTGCGTGCGGCCGTTTTATGGGGCCCACTCGACGAGTCGGCGAGTCACCGCCTGCCCTATTTACAATTTTGAGACTAGTTGTCATGGCAGGCGTCCGTTAGTCTCCTCCCATAGCCCAGTATCCATTCATCCAACTTTCACCTCCATAGCCCAAGACCTTATTTTTCCATCGCGGCCATAGCGCCGTACTCCAATAGTCTTTACACAAATGGCGGGGACCATCCCCGTGGGTATCATGTTGTACGCTCGGAGATGATATCCGCCATTTGTGTATCCCTTACATTTAGATTAACTTGTCTTTTGAACGGGCCTCTACATGTTGGCTTCGGCCCCATGCACGCCTTCCAAAGGTCCGGGACTTAATTGCCCGTGATTACGGAACGTAAGACATATAATAATCATAATATCTTTATTGCTTTCATGTGGTTTTACAAGGTCTTAAAAAATAATTCGTACAACACATGAACCCTGGTAGGGCACTGCAAAATAATTATACCTTAAAACTATTAAAATGAATGAATAAACTTTACATTTTTACTAGGCTAGGAGCCAAAACAAAAAATTAAAAAAAAAAATTACATAGCACAAATTAATAACACTTTATCAATAGAATCTTTAATAGAAATAAAATAAATTGTACTTATACCTACACATAAAAATTAATAAATACAATTTAACAATTTTCTTAAACAGAATTAAATAAATTCTATATACAGGATCTAGATCCAGACCAGAGTTTATGGTCTTCTAGGATAAAAGGTTCTAGGATAGGACCAAGGATAATCTCTTAAAATGGGGAATTATCCCCCAAAACAGCAACACTTTATGTCAATGCGGATTACAACAAACTACCCCGCACCTTACAGTCTGTACAGGTGGACCACAATGTGGAGAGGAGGATCTAATGAGCGCATCAGCCAGTGCGACAGAGGTGGCAAGATACTGGAAACTGACGATTTGAAGAAGACGTGACGATTCCACACGAGAAGAAGATAGGATAACAATGGAAAGGGTGTAACCGTATTATTTGAAGTTATCACTAAAATATTCTTGCAATGTATAGTAACTTTTTTCTATTAAAAAAACTCTATAATTTATTTTGAAATGTACTAAACTTAGGTTCATTTTCGATGTAGCCTGGAAGCTTATTATAAATCTTTACGCACATAGCATAAGGTCCTTTTCGATGCATTTGTAAATTAGACTGAGGAAGTGCTAGTTGATGTTGGTTACGTAAATTATAGGGACGGGTAAAAAGTTCTTTACGTTGAATAAAAAGATGGTTGTTTTTCCGTACAAATTTCGCAATCTCAATTTAAGCATGTTAAAGTGAGAATTTTTAAGTTAGTGAAATATGTTCTGCAGCTTTGCATTTGATTGATGTTTGTAATAATGCGAATACACTTTTTTTGGAGTATAAACAAATCTGTAGCGTCCGTACTGTTTCCCCATAGTATAATTCCGTATTAGAGCCAAGAGTGAGCGTACGCATAATAGGCCATTTTTGCACTTTTAGCATCAGTAGATTTTTTTAGCTCTAGTAACCCATATGTGAAGCTAGATAATTTATTGGTGATTACCATCATGTGATGTTTCCAGTTTATATTTGCATCAATCATTCATTTTGGTAGGGTAGGTGTTAGTTTGGTGGTGGGTGTAGGTGTAAGGTAGTTTATACATATACTTAATCTGGAAGTGATTGTGTCAGAACTATGGTAAAATAAAAACATTTAATTGCAAAGAAGTTTGGCGGATGGCCATTTAATTTGAGACCCAGACTTAGAGGTCCCGTACATGAATGAAACTTAGTAATACGTGTAGAGCGAAACAAAACTAACAAAAAAGTAAATTGGTCGTCTGTTAGAAGTTGGGGGAAAGGTATTTCTCCTTATGATACCTTTTGTAGCAAGTGTATAAAGCTCATAATCTTTCTTATTAGATAGTCCACTCAATCTTCTACACATTCATTGTGTTTATTTTAATGCAAATTTACGATAATATTATGATTATGGAAGAAAACGAAATCACGAACTATCAGTTCAACCAAGCCAAGTACGTTCCGTAATGACCATGATAATATTCGATAAAATTGCTGTCATGGTTGCATTTTGCTGCTGCTTTTTGGATCATTTGTCTATTTTACTAGTAATTTTTACTTTTGAATCCGGACCTCTGGAGATGTGGAAGTTAAAAATGCCTTAATTTTTTCTGTTTTTAATATGTATATGATGGCCGCGCGCCGTTCTGAAGAGCTTTTAGTTTTCGTAAAAAATGGCTTGATCCAAATTTGTCAATCTTCTTTAAAAATCCTTTAATCAATGGTAAAAATAGATCATAATCATAATCATAATCATAAATTCTTTATTGTGATACACAGGTTGAATAGGTTGTTACATTATATTATGTTCGCTGTGATCCGCCAGAAGGCATACAATAGGTATTTAAGTACATATACATTGAATTTATACACTTATATTTAGAAAATAATCATTACATTAATAATTAATTCAATACTATAGACTTTATCTGAAGTAATCTGGTACAGTACATTGATATCGTTGGAAGTAATCATAGGCATAATGTCAATCGATACAATCAATATTAAATAGTATTATCATAAATCATAATCAAAATAATAGTTGTGAGTCATAAATAAATCAATTATACATCATTCAAAAATTCATTAATAGTGTAAAATGTCTTATCAGTAAGGTAGTCAAATAGTTTATTATATCTTCACACTTCCTTATTTGAAGTGGTAATTAATTGTATATTTTGGGGGCCATTGCAAAGACACTATGCATGTACAGGGTTGTCTTGCCTCCTTTGGTACACAACTGATCACAGCGGCGGGCACTGGTTACATTACTAAACAGACTGCTGTGGCGTTTAATGAACAATAGATTTTGAATAATTCGATCATGCCTATTGACGTACTCGTAGGTCATACGGCGATAGATAAACTTACCCATAGTTGAATTCTATGTCCATGAACATAAAGTTTCTATGCGTAGGCACAGATATTAGAATACAAGTAGCGTAGGTTAATCTTTCGTTGTTTGTACCAATACTGCTGTTGTTTATTGTATTGTGGGTGTCATATGAAATTATCTAAAATTGTTCTAAGATAACTTCCACTATACACAACATTAATAATAACGAGCTTTTACCCGCGACTTCGTCCGCATGAATTATATATACCAGATTTTAAGTCAGATGATAAGCTATCAAACAAAAAAAGTTTCATGAAAATCGGTTCAGTAGTTTTTGCGTGATACTCGAACAAACAAACACCCAAAAAAACAAACAAATAAACAAACAGACAGACAAGAAATCCAAAAATTTGTGATTTGGAATCAGGGACAGGTAAAAACCATTTCGTAATTTTTTTTTTTTAATATCTTCAGTGTACAGACACATTTCTGTTACAGTTTTATAATAGTTTAGATTTGCAAAATGTAATCTTTTGGGTTGGTTTACTGCTTAGATAATGTATCCAAACAGGTTGGAAAACGAGAAAAGTTTTTGGACCTTCCATCCGGGCGGATCAGCCGATCGAATTTAAATTAATTATTATTTATCCATGACGTATTAGTTGTCTATGGGAGAGCCAAAAATTTTACTCACAATGCGCCTAGCCGCTTTACAAAACGGCGGCATTGTTGTATGCAGGGGTAACGTTTATACTAATGTAGATTAAGATTTACAAACCAAAATGTAAAACCAACACAGACTAACTTTCACTAGCTGTTTACTAACCTAATGGATAATTATTGTTTTTGAATAAATATTTTTTAATTTTTACCTGTTAGAATAATAAATGTTGATACTTTTTGCACCTAATTATAATATGTACTTACCTACTAAGTACCTTCTTTGGTGTTTTTAATAAATTACACTATCACACAATTATTTGTTTACTGTAACCACCTCCTCGGACCTCAGACAACATAGATCATAACTTAATATTGTATTGTCATGCAACACAAAACTGCAGTACAACTCGACTCTAATGTAAATAATAAATATCTTGGACAATGTCATGTCACACAAATTATCTATTTAAACTACCAAAATCTAGCCTGGACTTGTATTATGATGACTAGACAACGATATAGAATACATATATAGATACAAACATCCATGACTCGGGTACAAATATTCATATTCATCATATAAATATTTGTCCCTTACGGGATTCGAACCCGCGACCCTCGGCACAGCAGGCAGGTTCACTACCGACTGTGCTACCGGGCTGTATGGACAAGAAAAGAAGATCCTTCCTCTTAGGCGGTGTCCTATTGCCATCGCACGCGCGATGGTGCGATGCGATCTCATCGCGCGATGAAACCGATTGCGCGATCAAAAAACGTGTGTCCTAATTTGGTGCGATGCGATCGATCACCCTCCCTTGCTTCGTGTACCTGCACTCAGCGGGACCCCGTGTCCTAGAACGATGCGAGTATGTATGGGATTTAGTTCCGAATTTGTTCTATCGAATTCAATTAGAAATTAAAAAAAATCCGTCAAAATGGAAGAATTAGATCCAGAGCCACCAACGGTCTAGGGCCTAAACGTATTATAATTATAGGAAAGCTGGATTCAGTCTAGCTCGAAAATAGACGCCAAAGTACATCATTTAGCCTCGGTCTTATGACTCAAAGCGGTCACTGATTTTTTTTACAGCGGTAAGACAATCACGAAAAAATGGGGTCTGGGCCTAAATATATAGGAAACGAACTGGATGCATTTTAAGAAAGAGCCCTCTTAGGAGAACACCACAGCAGATTTAGTTATTCTCAAATCGGTCACCGTTCAAAATCAGACTGGGGTTGAAAATTAAAAAAAATAGGTCTTGGGCCTAAACATATAGGAAATGTGAAACCAACTTGGATCGAAAGAACACACTTTACCCATCACAAAAAACCCGGTCTTACATGGCGGATCGGTCACCTTTCCAGAATCAGACCACTTTTATAATATAACAAAAATGACAGATATCTCGACAATGGTAAGTGATAGAAAAAAATTTGTTATGAACAAAATTGTTGGAAATTTAATGGTCTTCACGTTTGTAATAACTTTGTTTACAATCCTATGCATAGGAGACGAGATATTTGTAAAAACTGAATAATTAAAATAGTAACAGACAGATATATCGACAACGGTTGATGATAGGAAAAGTTTTGAAAAATAAAATTGTAGATAATGTTATGTTCTACAAGTTTTGTAACAACTTTGTTCACGATTTGATGCATACGAAAAGAGATATTTGCAAAAAATTATTAATTAAAATAGTAATAGACAGATATCTCGACAACGGTTCATGATAGAAAAAGTTTGTCTGAAAAACAATTGTAGACAATGTTATGTTTTACAAGTTTTGTAATAACTTTGTTCACGATTTGATTCATACGAAAAGAGATATTTGCAAAACGAATTAATTAAAATAGTAATAGACGCATAGATATAGATAATAGACGTATCGTATAGATATCTCGAAAATTATTGATAATAGGAATAGTATGTGTAGCATAAAATTGTAGACAATGTTATGTACTACAAGTTTTGTTACAACTTTGCTCACGATTTGATGCATACGAAACGAGATATTTGCAAAAAATTATTAATAAAAATAGTAATAGACAGATATCTCGACAACGGTTGATGATAGAAAAAGTTTCTTAAAGATACAATTATAGACAATGTTATGTTCTACAAGTTTTGTTTTAACTTTGTTCACGATTTGATGCATACGACACGAGATATTTGCAAAAAATTATTAATTAAAATAGTAATAGACAGATATCTCGACAACGGTTGACGATAGAAAAAGTTTGTCTGAAAAACAATTGTAGACAATGTTATGTTTTACATGTTTTGTAATAACATTGTTCACGATTTGATGCATACGAAACTTGATATTTCGCAAAAACGAATTAATTGAAATAGTTATAGACAGATATCTCGAAAATTGTTGATGATAGGAATAGTTTGTGTAGCATACAATTGTAGATAATGTTATGAGCTACAAGTTTTGTTATAACTTTGTTCACGATTTGATGCATACGAAACGAGATATTTGCAAAAAATTATTAATTAAAATAGTAATAGACAGATATCTCGACAACGGTTCATGATAGAAAAAGTTTGTCTGAAAAACAATTGTAGACAATATTATTTTTTACATGTTTTGTAATAACTTTGTTCACGATTTGAAGCATACGAAAAGAGATATTTGCAAAAACGAATTAATTAAAATAGTAATAGACAGATATCTCGAAAATTGTTGATGATAGAAAAGTTTGTGTAGCATACAATTGTAGATAATGTTATGTACTACAAGTTTTGTTATAACTTTGTTCACGATTTGAAGCATACGAAAAGAGATATTTGCAAAAATGTATAAATTAAAATAGTAATAGACAGATATCTAGAAAATTATTGATGATAGAAAAAGTTTCTGAAAAATACAATTACAGACAATGTTATGTTCTACAAGTTTCGTTATAACTTTGTTCACGATTTGATGCATACAAAAAGAGATATTTGCAAAAACGAATTAATTAAAATAGTAATAGACAGATATATCGACAACGGTTGATGATAGAAAAAGTTTCTTAAAGATACAATTATAGACAATGTTATGTTCTACATGTTTTGTTATAACTTTGTTCACGATTTGATGCATACGAATAGAGATATTTGCAAAAACGATTTAATTAAAATAGTAATAGACAGATATCTCGACAACGGTTGATGATAGAAAAAGTTTCTTGAAGATACAATTATAGAAAATGTTATGTTCTACATGTATTGTTTTAACTTTGTTCACGATTTGATGCATATGAAAAGAGATATTTGCAAAAACGAATTAATTAAATAGTAATAGACAGATATCTCGAAAATTTGTGATGATAGGAATAGTTTGTGTAGCATACAATTGTAGATAATGTTATGTACTACAAGTTTTGTTAAAACTTTGTTCACGATTTCATCCATACGAAACGAGATATTTGCAAAAAATAATTAATTAAAATAGTAATAGACAGATATCTCGACAACGGTTCATGATAGAAAAAGTTTGTGTGAAAAACAATTGTAGACAATGTTATGTTTTACAAGTTTTGTAATAACTTTGTTCACGATTTGATACATACGAAAAGAGATATTTGCAAAAACGATTTAATTAAAATAGTAATAGCTCGACAACGGTTTATGATAGAAAAAGTTTCTTGAAGATACAATTATAGACAATGTTATGTTCTACATGTTTTGTTTTAACTTTGTTCACGATTTGATGCATATGAAAAGAGATATTTGCAAAAACGAATTAATTAAATAGTAATAGACAGATATCTCGAAAAAAAATTATGATAGGAATAGTTTGTGTAGCATACAAATTGTAGATAATATTATGTACTACAAGTTTTGTTACAACTGTGCTCACGATTTGATGCATACGAAACAAGATATTTGCAAAAACGAATTAATTAAAATAGTAATAGACAGATAGAAAAATAAAATTGTAGATAATGTTATGTTCTACAAGTTTTGTAACAACGTTGTTCACGATTTGATGCATACGAAACGAGATATTTGCAAAAAATTATTAATTAAAATAGTAATAGACAGATATCTCGACAACGGTTCATGATAGAAAAAGTTTGTCTGAAAAACAATTGTAGACAATGTTATGTTTTACAAGTTTTGTAATAACTTTGTTCACGATTTGATACATACGAAAAGAGATATTTGCAAAAACGAATTAATTAAAATAGTAATAGACAGATATCTCGAAAATTATTGATAATAGGAATAGTATATGTAGCATACAATTGTAGACAATGTTATGTACTACAAGTTTTGTTACAACTGTGCTCACGATTTGATGCATACGAAACAAGATATTTGCAAAAACGAATTAATTAAAATAGTAATAGACAGATATCTCAACAACGGTTGATGTTAGAAAAAGTTTCTTACAGATACAATTGTAGACAATGTTATGTTCTACAAGTTTTGTAATAACTTTATTCACGATTTGATGCATACGAAACGAGATATTTGCAAAAAATTATTAATTAAAATAGTAATAGACAGATATCTCGACAACGGTTGATGATAGAAAAAGTTTGTCCATGATACAATTGTAGACAATGTTCTACTTATGTTCTTACTTGTACAACAGTGGTTGATTATTTTAATAAAACAACTTGAGTTTAATTATTAAGGTCAAAGGTTTTATTTCTCACCTTTATCAAACTTCGATAAAACAAAATATTAATTTTCTTATAGATTCGAACGTAAAAGTCAAACTCAAATATTATTTTTAACTTTTTTACTTTGAAGTCGGTTTTTATTTTTTTTGTTATTGAAACTCGAATTCTAGTCGTAAAGACCAAAAAAAATCTTTGCCTATGCCATTCTCCCATTTTGACGGAACACATTATTTCTAATTGGATTCGATAGAACAAATTCTAATCAAATTAAAGATTGAAAAATTCAGTCTCGAGCGGGACTTGAACCTGCACCCTTCCAAACCGGGGAAGTGCGTTATCCAATGGCTGTAATATGTTTGAAATCAATAATATTTGAAATTAGAACAAATTCTATAGAACAAGTTCTAGGACACGGGGTCCCGCTGAGTGTAGGTACACCCTTGCCTCGTCGCGCTCCTCGGTCGCGCGATCGAAATTAGGACAGTCAATACTGATTCCTATGTTTGATCGCACGATCGCACGATCGTGCGTCGAAAATAGAACAATTCGATCGCATCGCATGATCGCGCGATCGAAATTAGGACAGTCAGTACTGATTCCTATGTTTGATCGCACGATCGCACGATCATTTTCATCGGACGGACGCATGATCGCGCGTGCGATGGCAATAGGACAGCGCCTTAGTATGGGAAATAGGCTAACAAATAAAATGTTTGCGTATAGTTATGGAACTCATGTCGATTTGTTTCACATAATCTCTAGATTATAGTGGTAATATTAGCTATACCTCACTTAAACGGAGTGTCGTGTAATCGCAGTGGGCGCTCATCTTGTCTTAATAAAAATATTGATTTTTATTTTTATTTTCGTATGAATATCTAATACGTTCCTTACACTATACACGCATTGATTTGCTTTACACGTGCCGTTTTAACAGAAAAAAAAAGAATCTTGGCCAAAAAAAAGTCAAAACGGTGCATATTTTATATTTATTTCATAATGCCGTTTGCATTTTTACCTAAGTTTTTGTCAGATTACTATAATAAATTAAATTATATTTTTAGAGTCAATAAACGTTACCGTTTGTGGCCCTGAAATAAATTGACTCCTTAAGCCCGTTACAGACGTAGCTATAATACATATTAATATATCGAGATAATTATAGTATAGCAAGCTACCACACACGAGACCTATACTATCTACACTAATATTATAAAGAGGAAAGATTTTTTGTATGTTTGTATGTTTGTAATGAATAGGCTCAAAAAGTACTGGGCCGATTTAAAAAATTCTTTCACCATTAGAAAGCTGCATTCACCCTGAGTAACATAGGCTATATTTATTGCTAGAAAAGATTAGACGTCCACCCGTGCGAAGCCGGGACGGGCCGCTAGTAATATATATTTTGCCCTCACTCGGTCTGCGATCGTCCCAACAAGCGCACGGCTTGCAAGCTTATTTTCTGTACAGGGTGTTCGAATTTTGAAATAATAATAATAATCAATCAATTGATCTATAATCAATCTAGATACCTAAATGAATTCGACAAGAGCACTAATTTTAGATCTAATTGAAAGTTCCTCAGAGGATGATTCCGATGCTGAATTTGAAATGCATGTTGCCTTGTCAGGAACGAAAAATAGAACCATCTGGGTAGAGTCGCATATAAAACAAAAGAGAACTCGTGGAGAATTTCATTTGTATAATGATTTATCGTCGGAGAAATTTCCACATTATTTTAGAGGTTCAAGATCGGCATTTATCGAGCTTCATGAACTAACAAATGGAAATGGAACATCCCGTATCCACAAAATATATCAAAATATATATTAATGTACAAAAATATACATTAATATGCCAAAATATACCGAGATATATTTGACGACATATTTTGGTGACGTCATAAAAATATATATTATAGCTGCGTGTGCGGTCATCGAAAATTTATATAGAAAATATATCGTAATATGCCTTGCTATGATTCATATTAATATATATTATAGCTACGTCTGTAACGGGCTTTAAGTTTTCGTAATTTCTGTTTCGATCTATAATACAGGGTGTTACAAAAGTAAAAATAAATGGGGGTTGTTGAGACCATCAAACTGAACAACTTTCACTATAGGACCAACATCGAAATCGCGAAAAAAAATCTTTTGTCCCAGACATTTAGCTTGAGTAGATCTATAATTTAGTAAGGAACATCGCAAACGCATCGCATTATGGCGATTATGGCAAATCTCCCCATTTTGGGGGAGGTCTATGTCCAGCAGTGGACGTCTATCGGCTGATATGATGATGATGATGATCATCATCATATCAGCCGATAGACGTCCACTGCTGACACACACTAATCGAACATCAGATTTTTTTTTCGCTATTTCGATATTGGTCCCATAGTGAAAGTTGTTCAGTTTGATGGTCTTAACCATCCCCTTAAATGTTTATTTGTATTTTTGTGACACTTTAGGGTCCTTCTTAATATGCTGACACTTTTTAAGGGGATGATCTGGAGTGCGATTTTTGAATCTCATACGTTGAACTCAGCCGTTGTAAATGTCAAAATTACTATGGAGATACCTACGCATCTTTCTACTGCTGATTTGACATTCAAAAATCATACTCCAGTCGTGCGATTTTTTAAAGTCAGCACCCCTGGAGTATGATTTTTGAATGTCAATGTCAAAGGTGCGTATCTCCATAGTAATTTCGACATTTTCAACTGCTGAGTTCAACGTATGAGATTCAAAAATCGCACTCCAGACTGTCAAACTGAACAACTTTCACTATGGAAACAACATAGAAATCGCGAAAAATAAATCAACTGTTCCATACAAAACTGCAGTACCTATCGACTCGACTCAAATGTATGGGACAGCTGATTTCCTTTTCGCAATTTCGATGTTGGCTCCATAGTGAAAGTTGTTCAGTTTGATGGTCTGAAGAACCACCTTAAATATTACTAGGATGTTTTGTTACACCCTGTATAGTAAACTATTCAGTTTGATGGTTCACGGGCAGGTATTTTATACCTACAATAATAGAAGGTAGTCGAAGCTATAACTATTTAACGGTGTCCACCATTTTGAAACGGTCCATCCCGTTTTGTGACGGACAGATCATAAAACGGCAATAAAACCAGAGAAAATAAGCTGAATCGAATTATTCAGATGCGTGAACTGACTTTTAAATATACAGGGAGGAAACTTATTGGCTATGTGCACCACATTAGCGCCACACTAGCGCGGCGTAGCACATGAACTATGTCGGCCAGCCGTGAATTATCTGCACTATTATAGTACTGTAAAGACTGTGTTCGTTCGAGGATTCTGCCAAAACTACTGGACCGATTTTGATAAAACTTTTATATTTAAAAGCTTGTTATTGGTGTTAAAAGCTAGCTTATATTTTATTCCGGTACGATGACGGGAGCGGATGCGGACGAAGCCCCGCACAAAATCTAATTTGTATCGGAATTCCCATACAAACTTTTACCTCAGTTTAACACCTTTGGGGGTTAAAAATGCGACAAGCCTTTTTTAAGTGAGCATCTAGATGCCAATAGAAACTTCCATGCCAAATTTTAAGTTAGTAGTGTTAACAGTTTTGGAGATTTCGGTGTTAAGTTAGTGTGCGGATTTGCATAGATTCAAGCAAATCTGACACAGCTTCACCGTCAGTAGTTCAAATTTCTGGCACAGCGTGCGCTGCGATCGACTTGACAGTTCCCACACTTCGCACATAGCCAATAGACTAAGATCCTAGTGCAAGTTCCCTACAGTATTTGTTTAGGTAATGATACCTAAATATACCAGTGGAAGCGTCGTAAGTACTTGAGGGATCCTAAAAAATAGGGCTGTCACTTTGAAACCTATCCCTTTTTATACACTCATCATCATCATCATCTCAGCCGATGGACGTCCACTGCTGGACATAGGCCTCCCCCAAGGATCGCCACAACGACCGGTCCTGCGCTGCCCTCATCCAACGGGTTCCCACCGCCTTCACCAGATCCTCGGTCTACCGTGGAGCCTACTCACGCTGCGCTTCCCGGTACGCGTTCGCCACTCGAGAAATTATCGGCCCCATCAGCCATCGGTTCTGGGAGCAAATGTGCCCCGCCCACTACCACTTTAGTTTAGCAATTCTTTGGGCTATGGCAACTACTCTGGTTCTTCTGCGGATCTCTTCATTTCTGATTCGGGAAACTCCGAGCATAGTCCTCTCCATTGCCCTTTGGGTGACTTTAAGCCTTTTTATGAGGCCTTGAGTGAACGACCACGTCTCTATTCCATATGTCATCTCATCACTGGCAACACACACTGGAGACTTTCGTTTTAAGACTGCGGTATTTGAGACATAAAGATATACCTACGGACGTAGCTTCCCGAACGCTGCCCAGCCGAGTTGGATTCAACGGTTGAACTCGTCCATACAAAACTGCAAAGGTACTCGAGCCAAATGTATGGAAAAGCTGATTTTTTTCTCGCGAATTCTTTTTTTTTTAACACTTTATTGTACACACGGAAATATAAATGAAAACAGCATCATAGACAATTACAAAGGGCTAGCTTATTTCTAAAGAGATTTCTTCCAGCAAACTCGTGAAAGAGAGAGAGCATATACAGTGAGGCAGGCATAGTGTGCACATTTAACTAATAAAACAGTATTTAACATTAATAAATAAATATAATTATATAAAGATACAGGTATATACTTACATACATTCATACAGATATATAAAAGAAGATAAACAAATAAATATACTATAGTTTATAGAATGAAGAGAGAAATAGTGATCTTTGACTTGTTTTTAGGGTTCCGTACCCAAAGGGTGAAAACGGGATCCTATCCGTCCGTCCGTCCGTCCGTCCGTCCGTCCGTCCGTCCGTCCGTCCGTCCGTCCGTCCGTCCGTCCGTCCGTCTGTCCGTCTGTCCGTCTGTCCGTCTGTCCGTCTGTCCGTCTGTCCGTCCGTCTGTCCTACCTATTTAGGGCTGTAACTTTTGAACCGTAATAGCTAGATAGTTGATATTTTCTCAGATTATGCGTTATTACGGCGGATTTGTTAACAAATAATAAAAATGTCAAAAAGTTAAAAATTAAGGGGGGGTTCTCAACAAGAAACTAGTTTTTATCAATGTTTTTTCTTCACGCTCTATCGTAAAAACGGTAATACATACAAGCGTCAAACTTAGTGTGATTATAGAGCAAACTCTACAGAATAACAACAAATACTAAAAACCGGCCAAGTGTGAGTCGACTTGTGCTAAAGGTCCCGAACAAAAAATGATTTTTTTCTAAGTTAATAATGTTGTGTTATGTGGTGGTATGGTACGGAACCCTCGGTGCGCGAGTAGCCCGACTCGCACTTGACCGGTTTTATTTAAATGAAGCAATTGCTTGACAGCTAGTCTCTTATATTAAATGGGAGAGAGTTCCAGATGTTGGTCCCATAGAGAAAGTTGTTCAGTTCGATGGTCTGATCATCCCCTTAAGAAAGTGTCAGCGTATTAAGAAGGACCCTGTAGACCAATGTACTAGGAAATTTTTTTTTCCAAAGCGAAGTTAAGTTGTCCTTCATAAATTAGTTTGCACTAAATCCTCTGGTCATAAGTCGTTCTCGCATTCTCGATTTTGAAGTCGGTTAAAAATATAAGACCGGCAATATCAGTTACACAAATGGCACCACTTTTTAAGCAAATTCAAGCAAAAGTCGTTCTTAACGTAAGGAAATAGCGGAGTCTTCCAGCTGGAGATCTGGTGACAAAATGGTTCAAGACGGTATCTGTTTCTATTGACATTTCACTTATTCTAATGGGCGGTTGTCATAAGTGTGAATAGATGGCAAGTAGTGTTGTTATGTCTTGCTTCATAATATTTATCTACCCTATACTATATCTATGGTTAAAAAGAACAGACGCCATCTTGGAAACGTTTCCCGCCTTAATAT
The DNA here is from genome assembly GCA_922987775.1 of Agonopterix subpropinquella. Lineage (NCBI taxonomy): Eukaryota > Metazoa > Arthropoda > Insecta > Lepidoptera > Depressariidae > Agonopterix > Agonopterix subpropinquella. The sequence continues at coordinate 12,165,864 of OV277718.1, read as the reverse complement.
TGAGCGGTTGTCTAATGGCCACCGCTTGCGACGTCTGCGGCCGCCTTTATTTAGTAGTTAACGAGTTAAGGAGTTCGCAGACGCGCTATTGTTTTCAGTTTATTGGGTGGAAAGTTTCAACATTTCGGTGTTGCCTAGCTATTGACGGTTCATTCTAAAGTAAGTTTTATTTGAAATTCTTACATTATATTCGAAATAAAACCGGTCAAGTGCGAGTCGGGCTACTCGCGCACCGAGGGTTCCGTACCACACCACTACAAAACACAACATGATTAACTTAGAAAAAAAAACTTTTTTTGTCCGGGACCTTTAGCGCGAGGCCGACTCACACTTGGCCGGTTTTTAGTATTTGTTGTTATTCTGTAGAGTATGCTCTATAATCACACCAATTTTACGCTTTTATGTATTACCGTTTTTATGATAGAGCGTGAAGAAAAAACGTTGATAAAAACTAGTTTCTTGTTGAGAACCCCCCTTAATTTTTAACTTTTTGACTTTTTATTATTTTTTAACAAATCCGCCGCAATAACGCATAATCTGAGAAAATTTCAACTATCTAGGTATAACGGTTCAAAAGTTACAGCCCTAAATAGGTAGGACAGACGGACGGACGGACAGACGGACGGACGGACGGACGGACGGACGGACGGACGGACAACGTAGGCTTAGTAAATAGGGTCCCGTTTTCACCCTTTGGGTACGGAACCCTAAAAACCCGCCAAGTGTGTGGCGGACTCGCACACGGAGGTCTATAAGGTCTAAAAATCTTGCTAAAAAAACAGCTCTGTCACATGCAAAACTGCAAACACACTCAACCTAAATGCCCCTACATTTAAAATAAAAATAAAAAATCTGCTGTCCCATACATTTGAGTCGAGCCGGTATTGCAGTTTTGTATGAAACAGCAGATTTTTTTTTCGCGATTTCGATATTGGTCCTATAGAGAAAGTTGTTCAGTTTGATGGTCTGATTATCCCCTTAAAATAGTTTCAGCAAATTTTTACAGGGTGTAACAAAACACCCTAGTAATACTTAAGGGGGTGCTTCAGACCATCAAACTGACCAACTTTCACTACGGAGCCAACTTCAAAATCGCGAAATAAAAATCAGCTCTTTCATACAAAACTGCAATACCGGCTCGACTCAAATGTATGGGACAGCAGATTTTTTTATATTTTCTCGATGTTGGCTCCATAGTTAAAGTGGTTCAGTTTGATGATCTGAAGCAACTCCTTAAGTATTACTAGGGTGTTTAGTTACATTCTGTATCATCATCATCATCATCATCTCAGCCGATGGACGTCCACTGCTGGACATAGGCCTCCCCCAAGGATCGCCACAACGACCGGTCCTGCGCTGCCCTCATCCAACGGGTTCCCGCCGCCTTCACCAGGTCGTCGGTCCACCTTGTGAGGGGCCTACCCACGCTGCGCTTTCCGGTACGCGGTCGCCACTCGACAACTTTTCGGCCCCACCGGCCATCGGTTCTGTACATCCTGTATACCACTAAACAATATTTAAAAAAAGGGTTGCATTATGGGAGTGCCGGCAGAAGTGAAAACTAAGAGATCTTACGTCTTACGTCACGTGACGTCACCGTCTAACGAATTTTCGATCAGGTCACGTGACGTCACGGTCCTGACGAGAGTTTAAAATTTTTTACCCATCCCAAAAAGTGCACAACGATTCTAAATAAGTATTCACTTCAAAAAAGGTATGCTAGGCTGCAGATTATACATAAACTCACGACCGTCAATATATTTACGAAAATATTTTATATGTTCGGAAAAATTTGTCTCTCTTTCCCAAAAACAGTGACGTTCATAATTACAATACAAGAAATAAAAATAAATTAGTATTCCCACATTTTCGACTCAGTAAAGTCAACGCATCTTTCATGGGGCACTGTATACGCTTTTATAATAAGATACCAGAGGATATTCTAAACTTACCAGACAAAAAGTTTAAGTCCCATGTAAAAAAGTCCTTTGTAAAAAAGGTTACTATAAACTCGATGATTATTTGAATGAGCAAAATATCTGGTCTCGACAATTTTACACTATGTAATGCAATATTGTATTTTAATTGTATAACGGACGTTACCAGAATGATGCAAGAACGTTTTGTTAAAATAGTTCATTTATTTATTAACTTTTCACAAGCTTTAGTTCACAGAATTCACTTCACAATTTTAGTTCACTATAATATACACTTCACAACTTTTTCACAATTTTTTTACTTTGATAACTGGGCAGAGCTTCCGCTCGCTTTGAGAGTAGAATAAAGACTAACTGACAATACGTTCGACAAAGCTATTTATAGTTTGTCTGCATGTGTCACTGTGCCACGCCAAACACGTGTTGTTGTTGTTGATCGAAAGCATGTGGAATAAACTTCATAACGTTATTATAATTCAAAATAAGATTTGTGATAGTTAAAGTACAAGTGTTTGACATTAAAATATATTAAAAGAGATTTATTGAATAGAAACAGCAACAAAAACACGTGACATTATTAAAAACCTTACAATTGTACTAGTCATTTGCTTCGAGTTGGCCGCTCCCTCCCTTCCCGCTTCACCGTACCGCACCCCTAAGAGACCCTATGAAACGCAATTTTATAACCTTTAGCAACGAAACCACGTACGGCACGTACGTCCCGATCACTAATATATATCGCTTTTAATTTTAAATTTTTATTTGCTTGTTATATTATTTTTTGTCGACGGGACCAGTTAATGTGCCTTTGACGAAATTTTGTAACGGTCATCGACGGCCAACTCCAAACAAATGGGTAGTACTTTGTACATTTTGTTTTGTTTAAAAGATGTGTGTTGTAGAGTTTCTGGCCGCATCTTCTCTCAACGGAACACCTTCCGACGCGGTGGTAGAGTCCAAAGAGAAGAACTGACGTCAAAAAGCTATCTATATGATATTATATTGAATAAAAATTTTTCGTTTTTTTTTTCGTTTTGGTTTTCCGGACCGTCAAAAAATCTTTCTATGCTTTTTGTAAATAATATAGTTTACCTTGTTTCTATATCCATCGAACAAATCTAACATTTCTCAATGAGCTGTACACAAAGCTCCAAAAATAAAACTTAAAATCAACTTTTATTACCTTCCACAATGAAAACGAATAGCGGACAGAATTTTCTACAAAAATCCGCTCTTTTGAAACGAACAATTCCGTATAAAATTGTTATGAGCAATCTTGAGGTGAATAGTTTTTGAAAATATCTTTATACTCTATGTTATTAAGTTTTGGTGCAAGTCGTTGTTTGTTTAGAATAAAGCGTTTCCCAAGATTGGTACGGAAAAACAGCAATGGATGGCATTATTAGTACAGTTTCATGTATACAAATTAATCAGTCAATAACTGGCCAAGTGCGTGTCGGACCACGCGCAGGGTAGGGATCCGTAATTGCCCGTCACAACATAATGGCCCCGATTCGGACTGTGCCACGACTTAACTTAACTAAATTTATTCCTGTCACTTTCGAAAATAAGATTAAGAAAAGAGACAGAGAACCAACAGCTGACTTTAGTGCTGTCAAAGTGACGTTACACGCCCAAAATAAGATGCCATCGTATTGTACGCCTTTTTATTTAAGGCGTTTTTGGGTGTGTAACGTCACTTTGACAGCACTAAAGTCAGCTGTTGGTTTTCTGTCTCTTTTCTTAATCTTATTTTAGAAAGTGACAGGAATAAATTTAGTTAAGTTAAGTCGTGGTACACTCCGAATCGAGGCAAATGTAACATCACTTTGACAGCACTAAAGTCAGCTGTTGGTTTTCTGTCTCTTTTCTTAATCTTATTTTAGAAAGTGACAGGAATAAATTTAGTTTAGTTAAGTCGTGGCACAGTCCGAATCGGGGCCAATATGGACTTAGAAGGAGGCTTTATATTTGATACTACGGTTTAACGGCTAATAAAGTCTAAAAAGTAATTTTATAAGTTGGTTGACTATATTACTCGTAAACTTTTAAAGTTTACTCAGCGGTGTTCGAAAATGACCAAATTTACCGCACGTTGACAAATGAAATGAAAAATGAAGAATGAAAAAATATTTATTATCAAGTAAATATAAACAAAAAAAGAAAAATATATACGGACATAGCCAAAGTCTTTCTCATATTATTTTTGAAAGAATTATTAAAATCGGTTTAGTTTTGGAGGAGGAAACAGGGGAATACGAAATACCGATTTCGTCGATTTTTTTGTATATAAAATCGGTCTGAGCTGCAGTTGTCTCTTTCGCACTCTAGTCGGCGGGGTGTATGGGTTGGGCGGATCTGATAAATACGTATACTCTCGGAAAAGTAACCTATTCTCCAAATTAGCATTTCAGCCCGCCTATCCTATTAAGTTTCTACGTACAGTCACCAGCAGATATATCGTAGCTAACAAGGTGGTCAAATATTTCTAAGCAGTTCTAATTTTCAATAATTTCTTTACTCATTCATTACCAATCAAAAATATAGGAATGCCGAGAACATCAAATATATCGACGCAGTCATGGTGGCCATAAACATCTGAACAGTTTCGGATAAAAATCTAACTCCGTTGTTTTACATGTTAATTTTAAATAACATTGTAAAGAAATTATTGAAAATTCGCTGTTCACATATTTATGACAAAATACACATTTAGATATAATTGGTAACATTTACTGTAAATAATTTAATGAAAATTAGTCCTGCTCAGAAATATTTGGACACCTTGTAAGCTACGATATATCTGATGGCGACTGTACACGCAGCGTTTGTCTTGTGACTGATCTAGTCCTATCCTACATGAATAAGATACGGGTGTTATGTTCATCACTGTCAAACATTTCTACAGCTAGCAAAAAGCTTCACTCTCTCATATTATATTCAACAATATGGCGGCCCACGTTCAGCCGGATTGTTGACGAGTAGCTGAGGAGGTGACTGTGTTTAAAGAAAACAAACATTTGTATAATTATGTTAGTTTATTAAGAACATCAAAGAAGGTAGCACCAACTAATTATTTTATTAATTAATAATTTATTTATTAATTATTTTTTTAATATTTGTGCAAAAAATATCTAATATAAATCAAATTGGTAACAATTCAAAAATTATTAATAAAAAAAAACAGTGATCGGTAGTATAATATATTGTTATTTAGTATATGCTAGTTGTATGTTAGTAAATCGGTGCTACGTTAGTATTAAGGAAAGTTTTAATACAGATTTAATCCTCTGTGTGAAAGACAATGACCCATCAGAAGTCTAGGTTGCTCCAACATAAAACAGTTATTACAAATATCTCGGAACTCAGTCCGGACTAAGATATAGAGGCTTGAAGTGCTCGTAATGGTAATATTTTCAACTTCAAGCCTTTATATCTCCGTCCGGACTAAGTTTAGGGATATACATGTTAATAAGTTTTGTTTGTTACTTTATTCTGAAATAAAATATTTAAGTTTGGTTGTTGGCCGCGCCAAAAACAACGGCGAAAAATAAGGCGCCAACCTTACATACAAAACCCGCATTGTCTTTTGCAATTAAATGTTTTTTTTTGTTGGTAAAATTACGACATTAACGCTTCCTGATTAAGTACCTATGTAAACTTTCTTACACCCACCACCCAACTAGGTAACACCTACCAAAATAACTTCCTTAGTAACACCATAAGAATAGTAAAATAATAATAGAATAGAATGGAATAGAATAGAATACTTAATTTTCCAGAATACCTACATTATAATGGTAGGTACACTTTAGAAACGAAACTCACGTGACAGGCGCGGTCAAGGCCACGTCAATGCCATGTTGGTTTAACCAACTAGTCGGTCAGGGCTTGCATCTCTGGTAAAAGTTAATCTAGTTTACAATGGTTATTTAAAATGTACTAAGTATTATTTAACTATTTTTATGGTAACACGTACGAGTACCACCTACTTACTAAACTTTTTCTTTCGGTTTTTGGACGAAAGTCATATAAACACTAAATTTGAAGACGAGTTCATTCGTGACAGTAAGATGTCCAGTAAAATCACAACGTGTCAGCGTAGTCACTGAGTCATATGTGAACGGGAGGTAGTGCGGAAAATTTTTGAATCGGTTTTGAGATTGAACTTTAAAGTGATATTCACCCTGAAAAAAATACAAAAATTTTAAAAATAATAGAATTGAAATAGTTACATTCATACATTTATTTTTAATATTATAAGTGCGAATGTGAGTTTGTTTGTTTGTTTGTTGCGCTTTCAACCGATCATCACAAATATTTTCATTATAATGGACATTTTATGAATTTTTTTTATGGACACTTTAAAAAAAAACATTATCAAATAACACATACATTACACATACATTATCATAATCATAATCAAACCTATTTTTAAACTATTTATAATAATTTTAATACAGGGTGAAATTGATATCAATAGCATCCTTTCAAATTAAGAATCTACCCATCAAACTGAACAACTTTTACTATGGTTGCAAACCGATCGAAGCAAAAAAAATCAGCTGTTCTATTCTAAACTGCAATGCCAATTCCAGACTCAAATGTATGTAACAGCAGATATTTTTTTTCCTATAAAAGATCTTCAGTTTGATGGGTAGACTCTTAGTTTAAAAGGATGCTAATGATATCAATTTCATCCAGTAGTATTATCAAAACTTTTTTTATGTAAGAGAAAAGCAATAAATATTTTTTTTAAATTTAATTTAATTTAATTTTATACATACCGGAGGTGCTGGACACGTAAAGTTAGCCGGTAGTTGATCTTTAATTATCATCCCAAGCACCGCGTTGGTATCGAAAAAATTGCATATCTTGCCCGACACTTTGAAAACGGTTGGGATGTACCTCCCACTGATTTGTTCGAAAATTTGAAATGATAACTGGAACGGAACCAAATAATTACAATTAATGAACCTTTTGAAGTGAAAACGCCATACAAAGAAGAACTATTCGTGCTATGACACAGTAGACTATAAACTCGATGATTATTTGAATGACCAAAATGTCTGGTCTTGACAATGTTACACTATGTAATGCAATATTGTATTTTAATTGTACTTTGTACATTTTGTTTTGTTTAAAAAATGTTTTGTAGAGTTTCTGGCCGCATCTTCTCTCAATGGAACACCTTCCGACGCGGTGGTAGAGTCAAAAAATGACGTCAAAAAGCTATCTATATGATATTATTTTAAATAAAATTTTTGAATTGAATTTTGAATTTGAATTAGTAGAAGAGTCAGATGCAGAGTGGAGCCGTTAATTTTCCTCGCTTGACAATCAAGGTTTTACACCTCTCTTCCCCCCCCCCCCCTCACACACACCCACATACGCAAAGATTAAACCAATAAGGTTTTTAAAAGTTATAATAAATGCTAAAACCTTATCAATTTAATTGACTTCGTGTGTGTGTGTAAGACCTCATTTGTTTAAAATTATTGTTGGTAACCCTAAGGATTTTTTAAATAGGTACAAAGTTAAATGAGTTTTAGGTAATAAGGTAAGGTATCTTCCCCTTAACGTTGGACCATTATTCACGACTATATTCCTAGAGGGGGTAGTCAGGGATATTAGGTATAAGGATTTTTACCGACCAACTGAGATAACATTTGCTGACGTGATTTTTATTAAATTTGGTATATTTCTAGGCTCAAATTGGCTCTAAAATTCTTAATTAGTCCTGGGTCAAACCTGAATTAGGTTACTCCGGCACTGAGAAACAACAGAGGAAAATAATGAAGACTTACCGTTAAATTGTTTCCACAGCTATCTAGAGATTCAAAATCAAGCAAAATATTATATGGACCTCGTCGATAACTTCTTCGAACGGACACTTTCATCGCACGCACATATTTAGGATTGTAATATTCCATTTGAGCAGAATTTGGTACGACTTCCATAGCCTTTAAAGTTAACAAAAAAAAGATTAGTAATATTTTTTCTGTGTGAAAAGAATCATTCAAATCTGTCAAAGAATGCCGAAATTATCATGTAACATATTTATATTCACATATCACATGCATACATTATTCTACTGCCGCGCCGTGAATATTTTCACACATCCAAAAACAATCGTTTAGTTGACCTACTTCTTCTTCTTCTTCTTATCGTGTGGGCAGAGCCCTGGTGTCAGAGTTTTTTCAGACCGCCTTACGGCCTCTGGCGTGGTTTTTATGTAACGACTACTACCACCAGAGATAGTAGCCGGGACCAACGGCTTAACGTGCCATCCGAAGCACGAAATCATTTTCCTTTTCAGACAATCAGGTGATTCAGCCTGCAATGTCCTAACCAACTGGGGAAAAACGCACAAAGTGACATATCACTAGGTGTCCCCCGTGGGAATCGAACCCACGACCTCCGTGTCGAGAGCCCAATGCTCTTAACCATTAGACCACGGAGGCAGTTAGTCCAACGACCTACTAATCCAACGACACCCCACACCAACCAAATGCATCGCCACTTGTAAGGAAGGTAGTAATCTAAAAAAAATGTTTTCAACATTTTATTCTTCCCCTTTATCGGCATGATTCAGTATTGTATACCCAGCACGGCTAGCATGCCACCCACGACAAAGCGTTTAAACGAGAAAAACGTCATGCGCGCTCTTTCTGGCATACGTAAAATAATAAAGATGGAGGCACATCTCGATTTTTATCGTTTTCTCGGGGGTGGCATGCGAGGCCTACAGCTTTTTAGTACTTTGAGTCTCTAGTCTAAGAGAAAGGGGAATTTCGGTAACCATCAACTGCAAGGCTGATTCAGTATTCATAGGGTGCAGAGAATCTCTGATGAGGATGGACCAGGTCTGGTACATATTTGGGTACATATTACAATAATATCCTATGATCAGCCTTGTAGCGGATCGTTCATTAAAAACAGACCTTTGAACGGCTGTAACTTCTAAACCGACTGGAGTTATGCAGGCAGACCTTGTCTATCCCCATCACAGAGATGTTCTACTTCCTAAATCCTGTCCTGTTCCTTCCTTCCTAATTGTCTTTTCTTCTTCTTTCTTCTTCTTCTATGAATACTGAATCAGCCTTGCAGCCGATGGTTGCCAAAATTCCTCTTATCTCTTATACTACTCTGTTAGTAAGCGATACCTCATCCTTTATTTGTTAAGTCATAATAAAATATCAAATAAAATATATAACATACCATTAGGTCATAAAGAAAACAACACAGTAAAAGTAAATACATTTCCTGTCTACTCAATATTTTGCAAGATAATAATTGAGGTTGCTTAGCTATAAGTCGGCTGAAAAATTAAAGTTTGTTTAAAATTATATTATTTCAGTAAAGTACATATTGTAGTAAAGACTCTGTCCACCCGGAAAGCGAATGCGGACGTGACTGTAGGTGTATATGTAATGGCACCGTACTTATATACCCAATTATCTTCTAAATAAAATGACTGTTCATAACTGATATTATTATTAGATTACCCTATAGGACAATATTTGGACAAGGTTAAATATCAAAAAGTCTAAAGTTCATTGATAAAATTTTAAAAGAACAACAAACGAAATACCAAATTTTAAAAGACCAAATGGTCATTTGGTCAAAAATTCGAAAGGCCAAAAGTTGATACATCAAAATTTAAAAGTTCAAAAAAACGATTGGCCTAAATTATTCAAAGGACAAATGGACGAAAGATCGAAAGGTTGAAATATCAAATTTTAAACGGTCAAAAGGATTACGGGCTGTATCGTTCCACGCCAACGGGGCTCATTCATTCATGCATTTAATTTTTGTTCTTCTAAAATTTTATCAATGAACTTTTGTCTTTTTGATAATGTAACCTTACAAAGATCGGCGCGATCAGACTTCGCGCATAACACCTTCATAAAGGTAGTCCTGTGCCCCAGTAAAACAATACAAAGACAGACTGATGATGAACGAAGACGTGGGTTGCTAGTATAATTAGATTAGATTAGACTAATTTATTTCATAATTATAACTGACTAGCGGCCCGTCCCGGCTTCGCACGGGTGGATGTCTAATCTTTTCTAGCAATAAATATAGCCTATGTTACTCAGGGTGAATGTAGCTTTCTAATGGTGAAAGAATTTTTGAAATCGGCACAGTAGTTTTTGAGTTTATTCATTACAAACATACAAAAATAGGTACAAATCTTTCCTCTTTATAATATTAGTGTAGATTATAACAAAGGTATTAGTAATACTTAAGGGGGAGCTTCAGACCATCAAAATCTGAACAACTTTCAGGATGGAGCCAACTTCGAAATCGCGAAATAAAAATCAGTTGTTTCATACAAAACTGCAATACCGGCTCGACTCAAATGTATGGGACAGCTGATTTTTTTATTTTTTCTCGATGTTGGCTCCATAGTGAAAGTTGTTCAGTTTGATGGTCTGATGCACCACCTTAAGTATTACTAGGGTGTTTGGTTACACCCTTTATACTGTCACATTCCATTCATAGCATGATCGTCAAATTGTATAATAAAATAAAATTAGTAATTTCAAAACAAAAATAACGATAAATCAATAAAATATTAAAGTATATTATAGTATATTGACTATTTCTAGTTGATTTCCAGCAAATGAGTTTTGATTTCCAGAATAAAAAAAATTTTAACTACCAACTAGCGAATATAGGATAATTGTAATAATCAATGTAGTATAGTTAATAGCCGCATAGCAAAAAAACTATTTAATGACTAAAATGAACAGCATGCACAATTAATTTAGAAAATTGACTAATATCTATGCGGACGATCTTTTCCAAATGTCTGTCGGAATACAAAAATCTGGTGCCTAATTTTATTGCATTACAATCATAATAATCGCAAATAGTTTTTTTTTATCGTAATTTTGTGACTACGATGCATAGCTATGATGAAATTTAAGTGATTTTGTTGTCCGTGATTTGGTGTCACGTGTCCCAGCTGGATGCAGAAGGCGAGGGACAGAACGTCATGGAGAAATATGGAGGAGGCCTATGTCCTAAGTCGGACTGATCAAGGGCTGTGATGGATGGATGGATGGATTTGGTGTCCGCAGGCATCCCGTGTGTCTTAGAACCAACCCTCAGGTCAATGGCTACTAGTAAACCACTCAAAGGACTCGTTTGGTTTGTTTTGAAGTGTCCGATATAATATTCATTGGATCTCATGTTGGAGTCAGAGGTGGAAAATGGAACTCTTCAACGATTACTAGTAAACCCTGCGAGTTTTGGCTCGTCTGGTTTCTGATGGCAAGCGTCCCGATGGGCTTACATTATTCCCCTAGGAGGGCCGATGCTTATTTTGGGATGTGACGTGTTGCACCTTTGCGCTTTCGCATCTTTCTGGGTCAATGCGGCGATCTGCTGCCGAGTCAGTGACCAGGGCGAAAGGTATGCCACCCTGAAGTCTGCATATCAATTTAATCCGGTGGCACGTGGGGGACAGAGAAAAAAATAGTAGTTTGTTTGTACACACCCAGGGCAGGAAAGTAAGAAAGGTCTCACCAGTTCTCACCTCTCTGGACCAGTTTTGCCTGCATAACTTCAGTCGGTTTAGGAGTTACAGACGTTTAAAGGTCAGTAAAAAATTAACGATCAGCTGCAAGGCTATGTGAACAGTACAAAAACTGACATGAACTGCCAGTCGGTTTAGGCACAGTATAAGAAAGAGTATCTATTACTAGATACAGTATGGACACTCCCTTCCTCCCACCAACTTTTTACCTCACCCCAGCCTCACCCCCTCTATCGCCCTCGGCAGTTACCTGTAGCCTAGATTGTCACCATCTAGAATTTATGTTTTCGAAACAAAGAGCATTGGTATAGGTGAAGGATAAAAACTCTTTTTTGAATAGACGAGTGTCAATGCGTTTTATTAACGAAAAAAGAAATAAATGAAAAAAAAAATTACTGTCTGGGCTCTAGGCAAACAAACGGCAGAGATTTTAAAACGCTAACGCTTATTGTCTTAGTTTTGCTCCCCGGCCTATTTTCATTTTGCAAGACAATTCAGGAATGCGATTTTTGAATCTCATTCGCTGAGTTCAGCAGTTGAAAATGTCAAAATTACTACGGAGATATGCATCTTTCTACTGCTGATTTGACTTTCAAAAATCATACTTGAGGAGTGCGATTTTTGAAAGTCAAATCAGCTGTAGAAAGATGCGTATCTCCATAATAATTTTGACATTTACAACTGCTGAACTCAGCCATACTCAGCGAATGATATTCAAAAATAGCACTCCAGGTGCAAGATGGGCATACATTGTGCGATATACGGCTGTCCAAGCCATTATAAAGATAATTATAGAAGATTCTTCAGATTTCCAAAGGAAGAATCAAGGTTAGTGGTTTTTTTACTTTATGTTTATGTTTATGGTCTTTATTTTACGGTACCAATCTCTTTGATTTTTCCCACTCGTTCATCGACTATGTCACGCGCGCCATCTGCCCGTCACAAGTTGTACCGCACGCAACTTAAGTTGTGGCAGCCCTAAACCCGTTTCGCAAGTGCTGACGTCACCTTGTCAATTTCATTTTTTTGTATACAGTGTCCGAGCTGTGGTTTAGGTTTATTCAAAGGTCCGACCTTTGAACGGCTGTATCTCCTAAACCGACTGATGAACCATGTCAGTTTTCATAGCTACAGTGCATACTAAAATAATATCAAACGTTCAGCTTTGCAGCTAATCGTTAATTTTTTACTGACCTTTAAACGTCTGTAACTCCTTAACCGACTGAAGTTATGCAGGTAGACTTGGTCCATCCCCATCAAAGAGATGCTCTACACCCTGTAATCACTGAATCACCATTGCTGCTGATGGTTGCAAAAAGTACACTTATCTCTTATACTACTATTATCGTCAAAACTTAAAGATAATAACTTAGGGTTTTAAAGATAATAACTACAAACATTATAAAAACAAATCCGCAGTGACCCGATAAATTGAAAATCAGCAATGACTACAATGTAACATTCTTGTTTTTTGAAAATGTTGTTTAATTGTTTCGAAATAAAAAAAATACGATTGAGGGCAGCACAATAGGCTCAGTGCAGCCTCAATTGAACGTAATTGTGCATTCAACAATTTGGCGGACCACGATCAGCCGGATTATTGAAGGGTAGCTGAGGAGGATGACGTATGGTTAAAGAAAACAAAAATAATTATAAAAGTGTTAATTTATTAAAAACATCAAATAATATATGTAACCAGAACCAAATATCAAATAACTATGTGCAAAAATAATCAAATAAACCTAATTTTTTTTTTTTTTTTTTTTTTTTTTATTAACTATGGGTTTGCTCTTGACCTCAATCCAGTCCTCAGGACGAAGATGGGGTCGTAGATGTAGCGAGCTTTCCCAGAAGATGCCTATTCACACGTACTTTAAAGGAATCCGGGTTGTAAGTACTCGGAAATACTGACGCAGGTAAGGCATTCCACTCCTTGGCTGTGCGCATTATAAAAGATTCAGAAAGGCGCTTGGTGCGGATATGTGGGATGTCAACCAAGAAGGGGTGATATCCCGCGGTGCGTCTGGAAGTCCGATAGTAGAAAGGGGAAGGTGGGATGAGCTCATGTAGCTCTTGGGCACACTCACCGAAGTACAATCTGTAGAAGACCGACAAGCAGGCACTCTGCGGCGGTGGGCTAGGCTATGAAGCTTGGCCTCCACCAGCTTACTATCGCCAATGAGCCTCCTGGCTCTGCGTTCAACCGAGTCGAGTGTGGCAAGTTGATACTTGGCTGAGCCATCCCACAGGTGGCAGCAGTACTCCATACATGATCGGACCTGAGCTTTATACAATACTAAGAGCTGTCCAGGAGTGAAGTACCGCTTCACCTTGTTTAAGATGCCCAGCTTTTTGGCCGCAGTTTGAGCCTTAGACTCGATGTCAGCGCCGAAGTTGAGTTTCGTGGTCAAGCTTATACCCAGAAGCCCAAGACTGTCGGAAACAGGGACAGATGTACCCCGGAAAGTAGGAGTCAGATTAAACGGACTCCTTTTTGCGGTGAACAGACAAGCCTGTGTTTTGGTGGCGTTGAAGTTGACTAAATTATTGTCACCCCACTGGGAGACAAGACTTAAAGTCAAGTTTGTTCGCTCAACCATGGCCTCCCTCTGCGAGCGTATTTTATCCCCGCTGGCCCCTGCGCCAGATACATATCTCTCCATGACAGTACTGTCATCTGCATACCCAACAATACCTGACACAAGGAGGTCATTGATGTGCAGCAGGAAAAGTGTCGCGGAGAGAACAGACCCTGAGAGAGAAATGAAATAAGTAGGTAAAAATTCTAAATGGACATTTTATTTATATTATTTTGTGTAGTCCACCCACAATTTATCGTACGTCAATGGGTGTATCCGAATAATTTCAAAGCTTGTTTTTTTGACAATCCCTTTTTTTAATACTGTCACTTCCTGATTAAGTACTTATATAAACATCCTTACTCCTACACCCACCACCCAACTAACACCTACCCAACTAAACCCACTTACCTACTAACACCTACCACCAATACTAAACCTTTTCTGTCGGTTTTTGGATGAGAGTCAGATGTAATTTATAAATGAAGATCAGTTCGTTCGTGGCTACGAGATGTCCAGTAAAATCACAACGTACTTGCGTAATCACTGAATCGTATACGAATGAAAGGTAGAGAGGAAAATTATCGAAGCGGTTATGACCCTGAAATCGAACTTGATTTTTACCCTGAAAAAAAAAAGAATATTATAGACTCGAACCTTGTGGCACAGAGTACTATAATCTTGTGGTTTCTTTGAATAGCATCTTTTTTATTTTTTCAAATAATTTCAAAGTCTGTACAGTCCGTGAGCACTTAGAATAGGATTCAGCTGTCGGGTAAAATCGGTTATATTCGTATAATAGATAAGTAAGGCTAGTATACAGGGTTAATTTTATATCACTGCGGATAACTTCAGCATGTATTCTACTCATCAAACTGAACAACTTTCACTATGGAGACAACTTCGAAATCGCGAAAAAAATCAGCTAACCCATAGAAAACTGCAGTACCGACTCGACTCAAATGTATGGGACAGCTGTTTTTTTTTCGCGATTTCGAAGATGGCTCCATAGTGAAAGTTGTTCAGTTTGATGAGTAGAATACATGCTGAAGTTATCCGCAGTGATATAAAATTAACCCTGTATAACCTTCCCGATCGTCGAGAGCGTCGGTGGCGCGTTGCGGAGAGGTATGGACTCCCAATTATGGGGGTCCGGGTTCGAATCCGCACGGACAACATGCCATGTACCAATGAGTTTTTCTAACTTATGTACCTACGTAAAACCGAATGCTCTCAAACGGTGAAGGAAAACATCGTGAGGAAACCTGCATACACTGAAGAAGAAATTCTGATGTGTATGTGAAGTCTACCAACCCGCATTGGGCACGCGTGGTGGACTAATGCCCATACACCCTCCTTGAGGGTAGGCCTGTGCCCTGCAGTGGGACGTTTATAGGCTGATGATGATGATGATGAACCTTCCCGATCGCGGCCAGTGACAATCTTTTTGAAATCAGTAGCAATGAGCGTTTTTCTTTTAGTTTTCTAGTGGATCGATAGATGGCGTTACGGTCTGTGCGAATAAATGTCAACATTTTAAAAAGTGTTTCTCTATTATAATAAAGAGGGAGAAGATGATCAAAAAGATGCCAACGCATCTTTTGATTGAATATTTCATTATTTACGAATCAATTTAAAAGAAAATATGAAACTGTTTACGTCTAACAGGGTTGTATGGGCTCGATCCCTTGGCCTTTAAAAAAAGTCAGGCACAGTCTTGACATGATTTTGACAGGATCTCGCCTACGTCTCTATGGAGCGATAAGCATGTCATCTGTCGAGTTTTTTAGAAACTAAATTTAAAAAAGAAAAGAAAAACGCTCATTAAACTCTCGAGAAGTAAACGAATATAAACGATTTTACCCGACGGTTGAATCCTATTCTAAGAGCTCACGGACTGTAAAAAGTGTTACAAAAGTAAAAATAAACATTTAAAACTTTTAAGGGGGTTGTTTAGAGTCTAAACTTTTTAGACCATCAAACTGAACAATTTTCACTATGGGACCAACATCGAAATCGCGAAAAAATCAGCTGTTCCATTAAAAAACTGTAAACTTCCTCTAACCAATTTTTATGACAGAAAAATGTCAAGAAGTTAAAAATTCCTCTTACAAGAAACTAGTTTTTATCAACGTTTTTTCTTCTCGCTCTATCGTAAAAATGGTAATACATAAGCGTCAAACTTTATGTGATTATAGACCAAAGTCTACAGTATAACAACAAATAATAAAAACTGGCCAAGTGAGTCGGTCGCATGCTAAAGGACAATAAAAGAATTTATTTTTTTGTAAATTAATAATGTTGTGTGCTGGTGTGGTACGGAACCCTCTCGATGCGTGAGTAGCCCGACTCGCACTTGACCGTTTTTATTTAATACTCACCGCAGGTATAGGACAGGTAAAGTTTGCTGGTTGTTGGTCTTTAATGATCTTCCCAACCAACGAGTTGTCATTTAAAAAATTGCACATCTTACCAGACAGCATGAAAATGGTTGGGATGTACCTCCCACTGATATGCTCAAAAACTTGAAGTTTTATCTGAAACCGAAACAACCCTGAAATGGTACGTTCCGAATCATGCCGACAGTGCTGTGAGCGCGATAAGTTTCGTTCGGATTTGACGTGAGCGCGCCCACGATCGAAAACGTGACGTCATTCATGACGTCACTGCCGAAGCCATCTTGCAATTTGCAATAGCAGTGCTCACAGCTCGGAGCGTTTGCACTGTGAGCGTGCTATCAAAAGTGACGTTTGACAGTTTTGTTGTGGTACATTTTAGAACAAATTTTCAAAAGTGACGTTTGACAGTTTTGTTGTGGTTTGGTTTGTTTAGTTCTCGATTTAAGGTTCTTTAGTACCCAGTATAGGATCTGATTATGTTCTAATAAAAATGACGAATAAAAGCTTAATAGCGATTAGTGATGAAGAAAATAACAGGAAAATTTGAATGTTGTGATGTGAACGCTGTGAGTGCGATATCTGGCGTTCCGAATTGGAAGGACGCAATCAGCGCTGTAAACGCGATAACGCAAATGGAACGGGTGTTAGCGCTGTAATCGCTTACAGCGCTGCGCTGTTTTCATGACTCGGAACGTAAGTACCGAAAACCTGCTGTTTTTTTAACCGACTTCAAAAAAGGAGGAGGTTTCTCATTTTATATTACGGATGAGTTTGCTCTTTACCTCAATCCAGTCCTCAGAACCCAGACGTCCGAGTTTACCCAGAAGAAGCCTATTCACCTGTACTTTAAAGGAATTAGGTTTGTAAGCGCTCGGAAATACTGACGCAGGCAGGGCACTCCACTCCTGCGCAGTGCGCATTATAAAAGATTCAGAAAGGCGCTTGGTGCGGATATGTGGGATGTCAATGTCAACCAAGAAGGGGTGGTATCCCGCGGTGCGTCTGGAAGTCCGACAGTAGAAAGGGGAAGGTGGGATGAGCTCATGTAGCTATCGGGCACACTCACCGAAGTACAATCTCTAGTAGAAGACCGACATGCAGGCTAAATCAGGCTATTTCATACATTAGAGTTGAGTATGTTAAACTAAGATCCGACCGTTAAATTATGCACCTATTTGTTTGGTGAACGAAATGTGATTCAAGTGAAAGCTTACA
Organism: Agonopterix subpropinquella; assembly: GCA_922987775.1. NCBI lineage: Eukaryota > Metazoa > Arthropoda > Insecta > Lepidoptera > Depressariidae > Agonopterix > Agonopterix subpropinquella. The sequence goes on along the minus strand of OV277718.1, from coordinate 12,148,187 downwards.
AAGGGGTTCATACAACGCTGCCGGGTCGCCTTGCAAAATCTTGCCGAAATACCTTTACCGTGATGATTTTTTGCACCATTTTTCCACCTATCTGTTTGGGAAGTAAATTAGGTACCATCGGAAGGAGATCAATCTAAAGAACGGGAAAAACTAGGGCTACCCCCTCTGTCTGCCGCAATTCTAGGTTTGCCAGGTTCAAAGAACAGTGCTGCCAATGTAAATTTCTTGATTCCCCGCTTAGGTAGGCTCAATTCCCCGAAATTCCCCGATTTCCAATCATGCATTCACCGAATATTCCCACTGTAATATTCAAGAAATAAAGCATTTTTTCATGCAAAATGCAGTTTAATGTTTCACAAAATTAGCTTATCAGCTTCTTTGTCCTCTAATTTTTATCAAAAAATCTATTTATATATGTAGAATACCATGAGTTTTATTTATTATTTATATTTCTCCTACTTTTTCGGTCTAAGTATAGTATGATTCGGTTCGAATTTTAACAATTCCTCTTCTTTAGACATCCTTTGTTCGACATTTATTACAATTAGTTGATTCCCCGAAATTCCCCGATTTGAATCATTCCCCGCGCTCTCCCCGCACGCATGAAAAGTAAAAATAAGGGCCGCCGTATAATAAGGGCCAGGCACAAACAAAAACACAATTTCAACAATTTTCTTGCACATATCTACCCCTAAATATTCCGTGACATGTCATACATTGAACATGTATTTGTGACATTGTGACATACATCTCGATTGAACGCAGAGCCAGGAGGCTCATTGGCGATAGCAAGCTGGTGGAGGCCAAGCTTCATAGCCTAGCCCACCGCCGCAGAGTGGCATGCTTGTCGGTCTTCTACAGATTGTACTTCGGTGAGTGTGCCCTAGAGCTGCATGAGCTCATCCCACCTTCCCCTTTCTACTATCGGACTTCCAGACGCACCGCGGGATATCACCCCTTCTTGGTTGACATCCCACATATCCGCACCAAGCGCCTTTCTGAATCTTTTATAATGCGCACAGCCAAGGAGTGGAATGCCTTACCTGCGTCAGTATTTCCGAGTACTTACAACCCGGATTCCTTTAAAGTACGTGTGAATAGGCATCTTCTGGGTAAGCTCGCTACATCTACGACCCCATCTTCGTCCTGAGGACTGGATTGAGGTCAAGAGCAAACCCATAGTTAATAAAAAAAAAAAAAAAAAAAAAAAAAATTAGGTTTATTTGATTATTTTTGCACATAGTTATTTGATATTTGGTTCTGGTTACATATATTATTTGATGTTTTTAATAAATTAACACTTTTATAATTATTTTTGTTTTCTTTAACCATACGTCATCCTCCTCAGCTACCCTTCAATAATCCGGCTGATCGTGGTCCGCCAAATTGTTGAATGCACAATTACGTTCAATTGAGGCTGCACTGAGCCTATTGTGCTGCCCTCAATCGTATTTTTTTTATTTCGAAACAATTAAACAACATTTTCAAAAAACAAGAATGTTACATTGTAGTCATTGCTGATTTTCAATTTATCGGGTCACTGCGGATTTGTTTTTATAATGTTTGTAGTTATTATCTTTAAAACCCTAAGTTATTATCTTTAAGTTTTGACGATAATAGTAGTATAAGAGATAAGTGTACTTTTTGCAACCATCAGCAGCAATGGTGATTCAGTGATTACAGGGTGTAGAGCATCTCTTTGATGGGGATGGACCAAGTCTACCTGCATAACTTCAGTCGGTTAAGGAGTTACAGACGTTTAAAGGTCAGTAAAAAATTAACGATTAGCTGCAAAGCTGAACGTTTGATATTATTTTAGTATGCACTGTAGCTATGAAAACTGACATGGTTCATCAGTCGGTTTAGGAGATACAGCCGTTCAAAGGTCGGACCTTTGAATAAACCTAAACCACAGCTCGGACACTGTATACAAAAAAATGAAATTGACAAGGTGACGTCAGCACTTGCGAAACGGGTTTAGGGCTGCCACAACTTAAGTTGCGTGCGGTACAACTTGTGACGGGCAGATGGCGCGCGTGACATAGTCGATGAACGAGTGGGAAAAATCAAAGAGATTGGTACCGTAAAATAAAGACCATAAACATAAACATAAAGTAAAAAAACCACTAACCTTGATTCTTCCTTTGGAAATCTGAAGAATCTTCTATAATTATCTTTATAATGGCTTGGACAGCCGTATATCGCACAATGTATGCCCATCTTGCACCTGGAGTGCTATTTTTGAATATCATTCGCTGAGTATGGCTGAGTTCAGCAGTTGTAAATGTCAAAATTATTATGGAGATACGCATCTTTCTACAGCTGATTTGACTTTCAAAAATCGCACTCCTCAAGTATGATTTTTGAAAGTCAAATCAGCAGTAGAAAGATGCATATCTCCGTAGTAATTTTGACATTTTCAACTGCTGAACTCAGCGAATGAGATTCAAAAATCGCATTCCTGAATTGTCTTGCAAAATGAAAATAGGCCGGGGAGCAAAACTAAGACAATAAGCGTTAGCGTTTTAAAATCTCTGCCGTTTGTTTGCCTAGAGCCCAGACAGTAATTTTTTTTTTCATTTATTTCTTTTTTCGTTAATAAAACGCATTGACACTCGTCTATTCAAAAAAGAGTTTTTATCCTTCACCTATACCAATGCTCTTTGTTTCGAAAACATAAATTCTAGATGGTGACAATCTAGGCTACAGGTAACTGCCGAGGGCGATAGAGGGGGTGAGGCTGGGGTGAGGTAAAAAGTTGGTGGGAGGAAGGGAGTGTCCATACTGTATCTAGTAATAGATACTCTTTCTTATACTGTGCCTAAACCGACTGGCAGTTCATGTCAGTTTTTGTACTGTTCACATAGCCTTGCAGCTGATCGTTAATTTTTTACTGACCTTTAAACGTCTGTAACTCCTAAACCGACTGAAGTTATGCAGGCAAAACTGGTCCAGAGAGGTGAGAACTGGTGAGACCTTTCTTACTTTCCTGCCCTGGGTGTGTACAAACAAACTACTATTTTTTTCTCTGTCCCCCACGTGCCACCGGATTAAAGCTAGCTTCTTTTGGGAGCGAAGGGAAGCTGGTAATGACGACTTACTGTCACATTGTTTCCACAGCCATCTAGAGATACAAAATCAAGCATAGCAGTGTATGGACCGCGTCGAACATACCTTCGAACCGATATATGCATTGAACTTATATATTTAGGATTGTAATATTCCGTTTCAGAACTAGTTGGTATTACTTCCATAGCCTGCAAGATAGCAAATAGAAAATAAAAAAAATAAAAAATAAATCTTTGAGATCGTCAAAGATTTTTTCTTATTTTGTTGAGTTTACTTTTAGTAGAGAAGCCAATTTAAATAAAGTCGCCAAATAAAGATTTTCGTAGAACTGCGTAGTTTTATACCAACAGTGGTATTTTTGTATTCGATGGAGTTTCCTGAGCCTGACTGTCAGTTGCAGAAATGCTCATTAAAGTTAATCCTCCATTAAATCTCTTGCTGTCACTTTTTGTCTTGTTGACGTAGTAAAAGCTAGCAAGAGATTTAATGGAGGATTAAACTCTAATGAGCGTTTCTGCAACTGAGTGTTAGTAGGAAAAATTATGTCGCTTTCTCAATTGGTGGAGTGGGGGGTTAATTATATCGAAAAAAAGAATTACAAATTTATTAATTGGTCAAGAAATGCCAAATAAAATATGTTACACTATAGGTGTATATAAATTCATACAAAACGAAAAACATACAGACGAATTAAGAACAACTTTCCATTTTAAGTCGGTTGAAAAGGTCAAATCCAACATACCATAAGGTCATGAAGAAAACAACACAGTAAAAGTATATAAATTTCCTTCAACATTTTGCAAAATAATAATTGACTTTGCAGTTTAACTGGGCTTATAAAATGGACCTTGTTTCAAATTATATTTCTAGTTTTAATAAAGTCTCTGTCCATCCAAGAAGCGAATGCGAATGTGACTGTAGGTGTGTATGAAATGGAACTGTACTTAAATATCCACTAAATTAAACGGGTGTTCTAATCTGATATTATTCCTACTTAGTTGCATTTATTTTAAATATCTAGATATCATTCAGATACGCAAAACAGTACAGGACCTGTTGTGTATTATGCGATATTACAGAAAAAAATATCATCATATTATATTGAATGTAACAAGGAACCTTCATACTAACGTCCATTCCGTCTGTCTGTATGCCCGCCTCAATTAATTTAATAAGTACTCTCTCATTTTTGCACTTAAAACAAAATTTAGCACGAAGTCAATATCAATAGTCACAATTCACACAAGTCACAATAAAGAATTTATGATTATGATTATTATTATGAAGTCACATCATAATAACCCAAAAACAACTGTAATTATAATAGTAAATAATAAATAAATAAATAATTTTTGTTGACATTATACATCGAAAGGGGAATTGAAAAAGTTTTGGTCTTGCAATATGAAACAAAACAACCTTGAGACTAAACTTTCTCGAAATCCCTTTGACTTTTAAAATACTGGAGTAAACAATAGTAAAGAGAATAGGCGGGTACCGTTTTTTCCATACACGTATCCACGTATTCCCCTGTTTCCTACCTGCAATGCAAATTCACTAAGGCGTTGAAACGTCGTCCGTCGGCGAGCTAACAATTCGGTATTCGCTATGATTATGTCACGCCCAAAAAATCAACGTACAATCACTACGTACAAAAAATTAAAATTGACAAGATGACGTCAGCACAAACGAAACCAAAGAAATTGAACCTTGTCTTCTTCTTAGGTAACAAGTATCCAGTGCGAGGTAACCAGAGGGCGATAGAGGGGGTGAGGTAAAAAGTTGGTGGGAGGAAGGGAGTGTCCGTACTGTAAGAATCTAGTAATAGATACTCTTTCTTATACTGTAATTATGTCACATGTCAAACAATTATAAAAACTTCGACGATCTGCAGTATGCAAGAAGGATGTTACATTTGTGAGCTCGTCGATATTTTTGACAGCGATGTGACGCTTAGTGAATCTCACTCCTGAATCTCCTGATTTATAAGTTCCGCCAGTGTACCTGCGCAGTTGACAAATTTGAATAGCGCGTGTCAGATTCTAGGAGAAATAGAACATATAATATTCATGACATATTGTCAGGATTAGGTCCATAAACTATTCAACTAATTTACTATCGAATTTAAAAATAATTAAAGCAAATCAAAGCCATGATGCTGATAATGAAAGCTATATTCTGATAGTGTTCCTACATCGTATCAAACCTATCATGTATTATGTTATTATCATGATCAGGTTGATCATCATCAGCTTATCATGTGTATGTGTGTGTTGTGTATGTTGGACCAGATGCCCAATAAGAAATGGAAAGGTTATCATGATACCATCATCATGGTTATCATCATCATCATCACCATCATCATCATCATTATGTCCCAAGTACAGGGACATAGGCCTACAAACCCATGATCATAGTGGAGTGGATATAAGGACAATAATGATATTAAAATGAAACGGGAGAATATTTCAGTTCACTCATTATATTTTATTTCTCTGACTCAATTGTGAACACATTGAACACATACAATGAAACAACCTAATCTAAATTAAAAATTTCACGACATTCCCAAATAGAGTATACAGGGTGTACAATAAAATGGGACAGCTACTTAAAGGGGTGCTTCAGACCATCAAACTGAACAACTTTCTCTATGGGACCAATATCGAAATCGCGAAAAAAAATCAGCTGTCCCATACATTTCAGTCGAGTTATGTTTGCAGTTTTGTATGGGAGAGCGGATTTTTTTTTCGCGATTTCGATATTGGTCCCATAGAGAAAGTTGTTCAGTTTGATGGTCTGAAGCACCCCTTTAAGTAGCTGTCCTATTTTATTGTACACCCTGTATACTAAATTATCTTTTATTTCACTGACTCGACATTTAATCTGCTTCGCTAGTTGTTTCCCTATATGCCATAGGGCAAGCATAGGGCCTATATGGAGAAGAAGCAGGAAGAAACTCCATAGAACAACCAAAATACAACATAATCATAATATAATCACATGTTCCACAACACTTAGTAAATTCCTATATTTAAATTAATAATAATTAGGGTAACACTTACACTTGGGCAGCGTGACGGTCTCAATCGCAAAAGGTGCCGCTTTTCGACAAACCACATCTTTTATAACATTTGCTACCACACTTCACGATGGTTCGGAATGGGCGGCAAATGTATCCAGGAAATGGAGTTTGTTTACAATATTAGGGAACGTACTAAATTCTTTTTAAATTACAATTATTGTTTCACAAATTATACTATGATTTTAGGATGAATAATATATCGGTTAACAACCTATCAAACAAATAAGTACTTTTTAGTTGATCAAGTAACTATCACGTTTACTTCTTGGCGCGGAACAATCGGCGACAAGACGACAGTGTCGTTTGTATATTATTTTTAGAAACACACAATAATATCAATTGGATTCACTGTACTTAATCATTAATTATTATATCACAGAATTAGAGTAATTATCACTGTATAATTAATATCACAATTCCAACAATATTCATCAAAATAAGTTACTAAACACTGTCAACAAAGGTTTGCTTTTTAATAGATGTTACCAAGTCTAAAAATGAAATGCAGATTAAATAATTTAGATTCAAACTCATGACTCGACTCGCAACTCATTCGCTTCGAAGAGAACTTATATTTCTAAGTTTCCTGAACAATGCTAATTTATAAAGTCAAATATTCTAACACGCGCGAAATTATATTGACCAATCAGGATGTGCCACCATCAATCCCTAGCCTTATCCCTAGTTATTATTTTTCTGGTCGTAATGTAGGGCAAAACAATAGAGAGACAGTAGATGATGGACGAAGTCGCGGGTTGCTAGTAAAGGATCATTATAATAATCAATGTAGTGTAGTTAATAGCCACATAGTGAATTGGGCCATTTATTGACTAAAATGCACTTCCTATCCATTTAATTTAGAAAATTGACGAGATTATCTATACAGACGATTTTTTGCAAAATGTCTGTCGGAATTTTTTTTTTTTTTTAATGTTCGATAGGTAAACGTTTGACCCCAATCTCACCTGATGTTGAGTGATGATGAGGCCGCAGATGTAGCATGCTTACCTAGAAAGATGCCTATTCACTCTTGCCTTGAAGAGGCCCAGGTTGTATTGCTCAGGGAACAACCGGCTCAGGGTTGTACTCCTTAGCCGTGCGCATTATAAAAGAAGAAGCAAACTTCTTCGTGCGAATTGCTGGTAGGTCAACGACATAAGGGTGGAAACCCAGCCTACAATACAAATAGCTTTTGCCTGGTTTTATCATAATTTTGTGATTTTAATGAAAAAATGCAGTCTAAACAGAATCAAAATGCCATTGAAATAAAACAAATTCACGAACTAAGTATTAAAACACTCTGTGAAACTGTTTTTAATTGTTATGTTTTTGAAAATATCTGCCACTAGAAAATTATATAAACCCGATAGGTTTCAGAACAAAAAATGTTTTTCCCATAGAAAAACAATATGTCGTCATAAACGGCCTAAAGATCAATCGTTCTGATTCTCATGCTTTTAACACCATTAGCAGCGTTTTTTTGGCGTACGACGGTTCGGCTTATGACGATATAGTACATTACTGCAGCGGCCAGCAACAGAGGCATTGATGGACGAACGTGTGAATGTGGGCCGAGGCGAAGCCGAGGCACACATACGTAAGTCCATCAATGCCTAGTTGTTCCAAGGCTTGTATAGTACTTTTCTCAAAAAATGCGCGGAAATTAAAACAGTAAATTTTCTCAAATAATTCGCGGAAATTAAAACTCTTTTCAAAATCAATGACGAACAACGAACAACAATTTGTTTTTTTTTTCAATAAACAGCTTTCTATTTGCAAGCCCGTTCGAAATTTAAATAAAACCTTTGATGAGTTACCTCCTTGATCGCCATGTTTCGGAGAAAAAGATCGTTCCATTTTTAAATTACACGACAGATATGAGTTTAGTATGTAATTTATTTGGTCGCTAAACACGACAGATATGGATTTTCATACAAACATTGCCGGCCGCTGCGCGCATGTATTTGTTCAGTACAGCAATTTCGATTTATCTCGAAGAAGGTTGTCAAAATAATGCTCACATTTCCAAGCATGTTTGAGAAAAGAATATTTTACTGATGCTATCATATTTGGCAAACAAAACGTAACATGTTATTGCTAATTTTTAACATTACATACCTATTGTTGAAAGAATGATTATGTACATTTAATTGAACGTGATTGTACATTCAACAATTTGGCGGCCCACGATCAGCCGGATTATTGAAGGACAGCTGAGGAGGATGACATGTGGTTAAAGAAAACAAAAATGAGTATAATAGTGTTAATTTATTAACATCAAAGAAGGTACAAATATCAAATAAGTAGGTGCAAAAAGAATCAAATATGAATGAAATAAGTAGGTAAAAATTCTAATTATTTTGTTGTAGACCCACCGAAAAAGCTTGTTTTTTACCATTGTTTTTGTCAAATACTATCACTTCCTGATTAAGTACTAATATAAACATTCTTACACCTACACCCACCACCTAACTAACACCTACCCTACTTAACCCATTTCCTTACTAACACCTACCACCAATACTAAACTTTTTCTTTCGGTTTTTGTATGAAAGTAGCATATACACTAAATTTAAAAACGAGTTCTTTGGTCGCTATAAGATGTGCAGTAAGATCGCAACGCGCCTGCGTAATCACTGAATCGTATGTGAATGAAAGGTACACCGGAAAATTGCCCAAGCTGGTTTTACCTTGAAATTGTATGTGATTTTCACCCTGAAAAAAAAATTAAGCTGTTGTTTATTACTAGTGAACGGTAACTATTGTGCAACTCGCGGCAAACTCTAGGGGTGACAATTGTAACACATATCACAGTTAAGAATTACAATGTTATCATCTCGTTTTCTTTTAGTTTTTTTCTAATACGTCCCTGTCAAAAATTTATATAAGATACGTTTTATCATTGGCTGTCCTTTTTTGACGGCACCTGTCACTTTTGACAGCCTTTAATTTTTTATTTTGGTATCGCCGCGTCTGTCACTTTCGACATCTCTCACATTTAACAGCTCCTGCCACTTTGGCGTCGTCGTTTTGACATCGTCTGTCATTTTTTGTAATGGGTCAACCTTAGACTGGGGTCAACCCACCGGGTCCACGGGTAACGACTCTGATTAGAACATGACTCTCTCTCTCTCTCTCTCTCTCTCTCTCTCTCTTCCTGGCTTTTAATCCCATATGGTGGTGGGGTCAGCCTTCCGTGATTAGAACATGACTATTACGAATAATAATAAAAACTCAAGGCCACAAAAAACTCGCTTATTACCAACCCTGAAAATGCTGCGAATCGCACAATAGTTACCGATCTATATATTTTATTACAGACTAAAACCGTTCTTCAAATGGATGGTCCACCCTTCTTGTTCGATAAACATACATTTTTGTTTTTAGGGTTCCGTACCCAAAGGGTGAAAACGGGATCCTATTACTTAATATATTAAATTTACAACGTTACAAATATACAATGGCCTACGTTGTCCGTCCGTCTGTCGTACCTATTTAGGGCTGTAACTTTTGAACCGTAACAGCTACATAGTTGATTATTTCGGCTTGAGATTTTCGTTATTACGGCGAATTTGCTAACAAGTAATAAAAATCTCAAAAAGTTCAAAATTAAGAGGAGTCCTCATACTATCAACGTTTTTTCTTCTCGCTCTATGGTAAAAACGAAAATATATACAAGCGTCAAACTTGGTGTGATTATAGAAAAAACTCTACAGTATAACAATAAATAATAAAAACCGGCCAAGTGTGAGTCGAGCTTGTGCTAAAGGTCCCGGAGAAAAAAAATCTAAATTTAATATGTTGTGGCGTTGTGGTAGGGAACCCTCGGTGCCCGACTCGCACTTGACCGATTTTATTTGCAAATATTTTCTATGTACACACGGCGACAGGTCAAGTTACCCTGTTTGGACTTTGAACTATTAGAAGTTGAACGCTGCGAATCGTACGAGAGGGTGCTGTATGTTGTTGTTGTATCGTCTCAGCACGCTGCGCCCGCGCCGGCAGCGGCGTCTATGCAGGCTCTCTACCGCACTATTTTGTGTTTTGTACGTAGTGTAGTTATGGGTGTATAGGGTGCGTAACCTGATTGTCGCCGTGTGTACAGACACATATACAATGTCTGCATATTGAAAATATTTGCAAAGATGATTGGTAAAAGTGCTTGTTATTTCGATCTCAGTCTAAGAACACATTGAAAAGTTTCATTACACGTATTGCTAAGTTTAATTGAAGGACATACGGTCCATCAATGAAACTTAGCAATACGTGTAGAGTGAAATAAAACTAAAAATAAAAACCGGTCAAGTGCGAGTCGGGCTACGCGTGCACCGAGGGTTAGGGTGAGGGGAACACAACATTATTATCTTAGAAAAAAAGTACTTTTTTTGTCCGGGACCTTTAGTGCAAGACCGACTCACACTTGGCCGGTTTTTAGTATTTGTTGTTATTTTGTAGAGTTTTCTCTGTAATCACACTAAGTTCGACGCTTGTATGTATTACCGTTTTTACGATAGAGCATGAAGAAAAAACGTTGATAAAAACTAGTTTCTTGTTGAGAACCCCCCTTAATTTTTAGCCTTTTCAAATTTTTATTATGTGTTAACAAATCTGCCGCAATAACGCATAATCTGAGAAAATTTCAACTATCTAGCTATTACGGTTCAAAAGTTACAGCCCTAAATAGGTAGGACAGACGGACGGACAGACGGACGGACGGACGGACGGACGGACAACGTAGGCTTAGTAATAGGGTCCCGTTTTCACCCTTTGGGTACGGAACCCTAAAAAAGTTAATTTGTTGTAATCTGTAGAAGTTAGAGGAAAGGTGTTACTCTTTATGATAACTTTTGAATCAAGTGTGTGAACCTCATCTTTCTCATTAGATAGTCTACGCAATCTTCTATTCATTCATGGTTTATATTTTAACGAATATTTACGATAACCGTATAATATTCCCGGCGTGCAGTATAAGAATGGCCATTAGGGATTGGGATGATAAAACACTCAGGCTGGTAGTTGTCTGGCCTTGCAGGTCTACAACACTCATCAATGAAAATCAGCAATGTGACAACTCGTGTCTCAAAGTTCATACTGAACAACAGCAGGAGCAAGGCTCGTGCCATCGTCGGAGCCCTCACTGGGCACTACGCCACAGGCACGATGATGCACAAGATGATACTCTCCCTAGATCCAAGCTGAGGAGACCATGGAGCATATCCTGTGTGACTGTGATGTCTTGGCGGCAAAACTCATGTGCCTCCTCGGAGATGGATACCCAAAACCCACTGAATCAGCAGCAAGGCTGATTCAGTGTTTATGGGGTATAGAGCTTCTCTGTGATGGGGATGGACCGGGTCTGCCTGCATAACTCCAGTCGGTTTAGGAGTTACTGATGATTAAAGGTCTGTAAAAAATTAACGATCAGCTGCACGGCTGATCGTATGATATTGTTGTAGTTATGCACTGTAGCTATGTGAACAGTACAAAAACTGTCAAGTTCTGTCAGTCGGTTTAGGAGATACAGCCAGGCCAGTCAAAGTTCCGACCTTTGAACGGCTATATCTCCTAAACCGACTGATGAACCATATCAGTTTTTGTACTGTTCACATAGCTACAGTGCATACTACAACAATAACATACGATCAGCCTTGCAGCTAATCGTAAATTTTTTACAGACATTTAATCATCAGTAACTCCTAAACCGACTGTAGTTATGCAGGCAGACCTGGTCCATCCCCATCACAAAGAAGCTCTACACCCCATTAACACTGAATCAGCCTTGCTGCTGATGGTTGCAAAAAGTACACTTATCTCTCGGAATATAAGATAACATAGCATGCTATACTTACGACGCGTCGTATAGTATGCTACGACGCCCACACGAAAAAATAAATACCGTAAACCACATGGCATCATAACATTTTTTTTAATACTCACTGCAGGTATAGGACAAGTAAAGTTGGCTGCTTGTTGTCTTTTAAGGATCTTCCCAAAAATGATGTCGTCATCGAACAAATTGCACATCTTGCCAGACGTCATGAAAATGGTTGGGATGTACCTCCCACTGATATGTTCAAAAACTTGAACTTTCATCTGAAACCGAAACAACCCTGAAAATCAACTGTCTCTTACATTTGAGTCGTTTATATTATATTTCAGTTTGTTGCACCCGTATATGGTTATAAAATCGCCCCCTTTTTCTAACACCCTGTATACATACAGAAGGGGCTCTCCCTGCCTCTCCCTAACTTCAGTTACCGCACCTCACCCCGGACTTAGAGGGTGATTAAAGAGGTGGCGACGCGTCGCTATCTTGATTCTGTAGCAGGACTACGTTCCGAACCTACGCCCAAGGTCACCTGGATGGAGCACAGAATAGGTAATAGCATGTCTGGTCAGTTCCATACATTTTAGATTTAGTATAGTCTTGGCGCAAACAGACGTCGCTACTGGCCTGAACGAGAGATAAATCTTAATTAAACGTTATTGGATCACTATTATTTGAGTTTTGTTCCACAGAAATCTATTATGTAGATTAATTTTCTTAAAAATTTTAATAACTAAGAAGCTGGAAACGATTAGTCTTAGTCGTTATGGAGATATTTTAAGGAAAAGCTGCACTTTGGGATGGAAGCAAGCCGCTTTGCACAGTGATAGTAGGGACCAAAATAAGCGATTTGACCCGCAGCAGCGCAACTTTCATCCGTTAGGATAATAGATGGCGCCACTTCATTAAAAAAAACTTTGAAAAATTCTACAAGCCAAACGGTTTCACCGATTTCTATTATTAATGTGTCAATCGAAAGAATATTTATTAGTTTATGATAAAAAATAAAAAATAAAAATATCTATAATGGCTGCAAAAAGCCATGCATTTTTGTAAATTTTTTAAAGTTATTTTCCCGTTTTTTCTTAATAACATTAAAAAAATGTATGAATTGGGTATATTTTTAATTATTCACATTGTTAATAAATCAATAACAAGTTTAATAAAAAAAACTGCATGTCAATATCTTGAATAGTTAGGAAAATATTTAAGATTACATAAGCAGGTAAGGCGCGCCCCAGTCTTAGTAATTATGCAAAAATTACTCAATTTGGTACTGGAAGCAAGCCGCTTTGCACAGTGATAGAAGGGACTAAAATAAACAATTTTACCCGCAGCAGCGAAACATTAATCGTTTAGGATCACAGATGGCGCCACATATTTTAACAAACTTCAAAAAATTATAGAAACTAAACGGCTACACCGATTTTAATTATTTAGGTGTCAAACGGTTCGTCTTTTTATGTTTCAATTTAAAAAAATTAAATAGTCAATTATTTGTAAAAATTGAAAGTGCAAAAATAATAAAATATATACAAAAAATTTTAAAATGTCATGTTTTCACTAAACTACGTTGAACAATGTATGAAGTGTGTATTTTTATTTTAGACAGATTTATTTCGAATCTAAAGATGAAAACTGCATCGAAATCGGTTTAGTAGGTTTGTAAATATTTCTAATTTCTGCTGATAAAAGTCCACAAATCAAGGATCGCCACAACAGGACCGGCCCTGTACTATCTTCATCCAACGAGTGCCCGCTACCTTCACCGGATCGTCGGTCCACCTTACGATACGCTTACGATTTATTACGATACGCTTACGATATACGCTTACGATTACGACTACCCACGATACGCTTTCCGGTACGCGACTGCGCGGTCGCCACTCGAGAACTCTTCAGCCCCATCGCCCATTCGTACGTTGAGCAATGTGCTAAGCCCATTTCTACTTTAGTTAGAAATTCTCCGGGTTGTGTCGGGCTGTCGGCTACCCTGGTTCTCTTGCGGACGGACCTCTTCATTTCTTAATCGATTTCGCAGGGACAATCTATATAGCCATCTCCATTGCCTTTGGTTGACTTACAACATTTTTACTTGGCTTTAATTTAGTGAGCGACCATGTAATAGCATAATTTATTATATTATATTTGTATATCATTTCAAATCATATCTATTTACTTACGTATGATTTCCACAGCCGCCCTTGCAGAATTTTTATTACACTGCAGAGGACAGGGTGCAAGCTAGGTCAACGTGTCGGCAACCACAGAGCATTGTGTCCGTCACAGCCTGATTTCTAAGCGAATTGGTTGAAGAATATTTTCTGTTTAATAGTTCCCATCCCATGCCCAAGAGATGTAACAAGAGCTCCTAAGGTGGATGGACTTCACAGTAGTTAAAATATACAATGGTCAGTGCATTGTGAAACGACGATCCGGTGATGATAGTGGGTACCTTTTGGATGAGAGTAGTGCAGAACCAGTTGTTTTGGCGATCCTTGAGGGGGCCTACGTCAACGTTTAGTGGACGTTTATCGGCAGAAATTAGAAATATCTACATAACTACTAAACCGATTTCGATGCAGTTTTCACTTTTAGATTCGAAATAGATCTGTCTAATTTTAGACAAAGAAAAAAACACACTTCATACATTGTTCAACGTAGTTTAGTGAAAACATGACATTTTAAAATTTTTTGTATATATTTTATTATTTTTGCACTTTCAATTTTTACAAATAATTGACTATTTAATTTTTTTAAATTGAAACATAAAAAGACGAACCGTTTGACACCTAAATAATTAAAATCGGTGTAGCCGTTTAGTTTCTATAATTTTTTGAAGTTTGTTAAAATATGTGGCGCCATCTGTGATCCTAAACGATTAATGTTTCGCTGCTGCGGGTAAAATTGTTTATTTTAGTCCCTTCTATCACTGTGCAAAGCGGCTTGCTTCCAGTACCAAATTGAGTAATTTTTGCATAATTACTAAGACTGGGGCGCGCCTTACCTGCTTATGTAATCTTAAATATTTTCCTAACTATTCAAGATATTGACATTCAGTTTTTTTTATTAAACTTGTTATTGATTTATTAACAATGTGAATAATTAAAAATATACCCAATTCATACATTTTTTTAATGTTATTAAGAAAAAACGGGAAAATAACTTTAAAAAATTTACAAAAATGCATGGCTTTTTGCAGCCATTATAGATATTTTTATTTTTTATTTTTTTTATCATAAACTAATAAATATTCTTTCGATTGACACATTAATAATAAAAATCGGTGAAGCCGTTTGGCTTGTAGAATTTTTCAAAGTTTTTTTTAATGAAGTGGCGCTATCTATTATCCTAAGGGATGAAAGTTGCGCTGCTGCGGGTCAAATCGCTTATTTTGGTCCCTACTATCACTGTGCAAAGCGGCTTGCTTCCATCTAAAAGTGCAGCTTTGATTTCATAATTAGTATGACTAGATGACTTACTGTTACATTGTTTCCACAGTACTCTAGAGATACGAAATTAAGCGTAGCAATGTATGGCCCGCGTCGAGCATTCTTCCGAACTGACACGTTCATAGAACTGATATATTTAGGATTGAAATATTCCACTTCACCCCTACTTGGTATGATTTCCAACGCCTGCAATATAACAAACACAAGAAAAAATGTATCAAGTATTTAACTTTCATCATCACCATCATAGCACAGAGTACTAAATACTATATATTATTATACTATATATTATAATATTTAAAAACCTTATCAATTTAACCAGCCTTGTGTGTGTGCGTATTAATAATTAATTTTTTGACTCACTTAACTTATTTTTAATGAGACCTCTATTGTTAAAAAAATGGATACATTAAAATACCGTATCAATTTAATCAACATTCCCTCTGAAAATGCAGATTTGAGCGGTAGGTTATATGATGGTTATCTGAACATAAAATGTTATCTTAATTACCAATTTCAGCTCGTAAGCAACCATTTTAGACACTACAATACCTACGTTTAACACACATTATAATCTTTATTTAATTTTTTTAAATTAGCGCCTCGTTTCAGATTAATAGCAATAACTTTGTAACAACAAAGCCTACACACAATTTTATACCAATTTACAAAGCTGGTTAAGTGTACCAGTTTTAAAAATAATGGTCTAGTTCAGTGTCATACATTTTTTTTACAGGATAATTTTTTTAAATTTTGGTTATCGGAAAGGGAAGAAGATAATTTTTCAACTCGGGATTTATTTCCAAGTCATTCTTAAAAGAAAGTAACAAAAATATTACCTGGATACATGATTAAACTATTCAGCAATATTTTACAAAAATCTGATCTTGGAAAAGTTATCATTTGCAGGGACAGCGGTAAAAAGCTTGAAGTCCGGTAGACGAAATGGAAAAATCGCGAAAAAAATAATTTGCTTGGTAACCCCATGGATTTTTTAAAACAATTTAAATTGGTTTTAGTTAATTATGTAAACTGTCTTCCCTTTAAAGTTGGACCATTATTTACGGGACACCCTGTATATCGAAACCACAGATGTCAAAACCTACAAGTTATAGCAAAGATGCCAACAGATGGCGATATCGTCGCTCTCGGAAATATGCTCCATACAAAGACAACGTTCATCGTAAATACGTAACTCGTAACCTACTACACATAAGGTTCACAATCGAATGCGAGACATAAATCGCGCAAGAGACAATCACAGAGATTCGAATACACTGAACTGCAAAACTAAGTATCGCAATTTTTAGTTAGACGGAAATTTGAAAACAAGTGTTTTTGTTTAAAAATAAAGTTTTTTTCAGGCATTCCTGAAAAGAAGATAATCGACTATGAAATTTTTATATAAAAAAATAAAAAAATCGTATTGTTTTGCTTCGAAAATACATCTTGTGTACTTTAAAGGTTATGGAAATTTTAAAAGTGTAGTACTAAGTTTTGAAGGCCAGTGTCTATACAAGGTCCAACTAAGAACTGTCGGACCACGGCCGGTCCCCAGGCATCACACCTAGCCTGGCAGAAGTACTTCCCTTTTCAATGGAGGAACATTCCCAGTAGCACCTCCAAAACTATCTATTAAAAAAAACCGCATTGAAATCTTAAATTGAAAAGTTAAAAGATCTAAGCATACATAGGGACAGACAGACAGCGGGAAGCGACTTTGTTTTATACTATGTAGTGAAGAATTTTATGCGAATTTCCCTTAGATTCCTTGGGGAATTGTACTATAGATTTGGGAAATTTGATTAGACAAGTTCACAACTTTCAAAGTATGTTAAAAAGATCAAATAAGTTCATAACATACCATAAGGTCATGAAGAAAATAACACAGTAAAACTAAATAAATTTCCTTCAACATTTTGCAAAATAATAATTGACTTTGCAGTTAAACTGGGCTTATAAAATGGACCTTGTTTTAAATTATATTTTTAATTCTGTTATGAAATCTCTGTCCATTCAAGAAGCGACAGAACGTTACTGTAGGTGTTTATGTAATGAAACTATACTTAAATATCCACAAAATTAAACGGCTGTTATAATCTGATATTATTCTAACATTTATTTTAAATATCTAGATATTATTTAGATACGAAAAACAGTACAGGAACTGTTGTGTATACAGGAAAAATGTCATCATAAATATTGAATGTAACAAGGAACCTTTATACTTTTGTCATAATAATCAATGTAGTGTAGTTAATAGCCACATAGTGAATTCTGCCATTTATTGACCAAAATGCACTTCCTATCCATTTAATTTAGAAAATTGACGAGATTATCTATACAGACGATCTTTTGCAAAATGTCTGTCGGAATATAAAAGGCTGTTTTATCGTTATTTTGTGATTATAATGATAATGACAGAAATGCAGTCGAAACAGAAACAAAATGCCATTGAAATAAAACAAATTCACAAACACTTTGAAACTGTTTATAATTTTTTATGTGTTTGAAAATATCTGCCACTAGAAAGTTATACCTACAAACCAATAAGCTTTTATATTCTTAGGTAAGTATACAACGTGTTAATGAATTAGCGCAAAACCTCATACACCCCAACTGATTTATAACAAAATAATTAGATTGCAACAATAATTTCATTATTTTGATAATTAAAATTCAAAATAAAATCAATAATTAATAATAAAAAATAAAGTTATTCGCATTTTAAGTTTTGAGGCAAAAATGATTTGTTATCATTTCAGCACTGAAAAAGAAAGCGCTAACGTACTCATGGATACATTTTTATAATCTTGCATTGGTAGTAAGTAGGGTGAGTGTGCCCGTGCGATGGGTTGACATCGGGTTCAGAAAATTTTAAATTTTGCAAAAAAATTATTTAATGTTTTGAAAATAATTACCTATGTTGAAACCATGATGATTCGATTCTGCTCTCGATTCTAAACAAACTACTTTGTAGTTTTGCGTTAATTCATTAACACGTATAGGTCGACCAGAATCTCGTGGCATAAGAAAAAGTAAAAAAAAAAAGATTTTCACATGGTAATGTCAAAATATCATCTGTCTAGTCAAAGTAGGTCCCGTACAGACTGAGCCTTTTGGCAGCAATAAAAACGCGCGTTTGTTCATCGCTACACTAGCAATTAACAGGCGTTTGTATCGATTCAAACGCATGATTGTAGTAATGCACACACATGTTTGTATTGATGCACACGCGGGTGTGCATTGTGGCAAAGGCTGTAAGACTAATTAGTTAATTACTGATCAGATATTACGAAAGTTTTGCAATGTGACTGTATCGCGTTTGCATCTATGGTTTATCGCGTTTACATCAATGCTGCATCGCGACTCAATCTATGCTTTTTGCAGCACTTCTGCGCTGCAGAAGAAACAGTGTGTAAAGGGCCCTAATCTAATTACCCCAGTTTTGCTTTTTCCCTATTTTTCATCAGATTCTGGTCTTTTACCTATTAATTTATTCAACAATATGGCGGCCCACTTTTAGCCGGATTGTTGATGAGTAAGACTACTTAACCGATCATCATGAAACAAATATTCTTTGAGGTATTAGAAGTAACATAGGATACTCGGGGCTTTCCAATTTCCACGCGGACGAAGTCGCGGGCAAAAGCTAGTAAATCCATATTTAAACCAACCATATTCTTGCAATCGGTCTGGTGCACTTGGCCAAGTTAGATAAACTGTCTGTATAGTGATCTGAATAATCTTTCTAAGTACTTGAAAGCCGAGCTCAGTACTCCTCACTGTATGTGGGATCCACGACGAGTACTTTCAAGATGGCGTCTTGTCCAAGAGGCTCCATTGTGGAGAATTTTATATTAAAGAGACTCCATTGTGTGAGCGTCCAATTATTTATTGAATAGATCCACGCTAGATATCGTTTGGTAAATACCTAGCTTTTGAATTAAAAGTATCAAACAATATATATACAGGGTGTTAGGGAAACGTGAGAAAGAATTTTGGCAAATTTGGACCCAGCCATTTTTACAAAAACTAAAAGTTCTTCAGGACGGCGATCATAATTATTATAAACAGAAAAAATTAAGGCATTTTTTAAAAAATCTTCCACATCTCTAGAAGTCCGGATTCAAAAGAAGAAATTACTAGGAAAATAGACAAATCATCCAAAAAGCAGTAGCAAAACGCAACCATGACAGCTATTTTCATCTAATATTATCACTGAGGTATTTTTTGGACGTTACGGAACGTATTTGTATTTGGCTTGGTTGACCTGATAGCGTGTGTGATTCGTTTTATTCCATAATCATAATATTGTACGGTTATCGTGAATTTTCATTAAAATAAACACAATGAATGCGTAGAAGATTGAGTAGACTATCTAATAAGAAAGATTATGAGTTTCACACACTTGATACAAAAGGAGAAATACCTTTCCCCCAACTTCAACAGGTTATAACCAATTTACTTTTTTGTTAGTTTTGTTTCATTCTTCACGTATTACTAAGTTTCATTCATGTACGGGACCTCTAAGTCTGGGTCTCATATTACATGTCCGTTCGCCAAACATCTTCAAAGAGGGCACCCCAATGATATTTTACACAAGATATGTTACCTCCATAATACTGATCAACTTTCCTTATGTAACCTATAGGAAATTCGCAGAAAATTTTTGCATTTTCCATACTAAATGCGATCAGCGGATCGAATGTTTGTATGAAAAGTCGATTTTTTTTTTGCTAATTTACTATAAAGGGTGTGCCACGTATGCACCAGACGACACTTTGCTGTCGGCGGGTGTCGCGGAGGGTTGCGCGACCGTAAAATGTATGAGCGCGACGCTCTGCGACCCACCGCGACAGCAAAGTGTCGCTCGTCTGTAAGAGCCCGTACGCAGAGATATTGTCAGTGTGTGCGTGCTAAGAGGCGTACGTACTGGTGAGCACACATACAAGCCGCGTTTGGTACCATTGTATGAAGATGTTTTACTGTCATATTATATTGTGTCATTATGGATCCCGAATATCACATTAGGCAGCTATCTGACGTCTTTTTAGGGTTCCGTACTCAAAGGGTGAAAACGGGACCCTATTACTAAGCCTACGTTGTCCGTCCGTCCGTCCGTCCGTCCGTCTGTCCTACCTATTTAGGGCTGTAACTTTTGAACCGTAATAGCTAGATAGTTGAAATTTTCTCAGATTATGCGTTATTGGGGCAGATTTGTTAACAAATAATAAAAATGGCAGAAAGTTAAAAATTAAGGGGGGTTTTCAACAAGAAACTAGTTTTTATCAACGTTTTTTCTTCACGCTCTATAGTAAAAACGGTAATACATACAAGCGTGAAACTTAGTGTGATTATAGAGCAAACTCTATAGAATAACAACAAATACTAAAAACCGGCCAAGTGTGAGTCGGTCTCGCGCTAAAGGTCCCGGACAAAAAAGTTTTTTTTCTAAGTTAATAATGTTGTGTTCTGTGGTGGTGTGGTACGGAACCCTCGGTGCGCGAGTAGCCCGACTCGCACTTGACCGGTTTTATTTGACTCTACCAGACAGAATATGCTACGAGCAGCCGGGTTGAGTTGGTGCGAAATAGAACACCACGCGCAGGACAGGGAGAGGTGGCGGCGTTTCACGAGGGCCCTCTGTACCATCGGGGTACCTTAGGACAACAACAACAACAACAACAACAACACCAGACAGAATAGATAAAGTATTTGACTACGTAATATAAAAAAGTCTGAGACTCTGTTTATCTAAACATCAAACATCCGGTAGGTAAATGAAAAAAATTCAATCAAACAACTCGATACGACCAGCCGTTTTTCATTCCAAAGCCCAACTCGTAACTACACCATTGTGTTTATCTGAAAAACTTTCAGACTGAAGCGATAGACTTTTCTATCGCGATCCTTTGATCACTGTGTATCTGACATACAAATAGAAGAATAGTAGCGCACCCTGTATAGCCCAGTCATTTTACGGTTTGAGCCGGGACTAATTACTAATTGCATTTTTTTTTCGCTATAATATTGAAGACAGATTGAAGAGCCAATTTGAGCTTAAGAAACCAAAATAAAAAAAAATTACGTCAGCAACAGTTCCAATTTTAAAATATACAGGGTCCTTCTTAATATGCTGACACTTTTTTAAGGGGATGATCAGATCATCAAACTGAACAACTTCCTCTATGGGACCAACATCGAAATCGTGAAAAAAAAAACAGTTGTCCCATACGTTTGGCTCCGAGTAGGTTTGCAGTTTTGTATGGAAGTGATGATTTTTTTTTCGCAATTTCGATGTTGGTCCCATAGAGGAGGTTGTTCAGTTGGACGGTCTGATCATCCCCTTAAAAAAGTGTCAGCATATTAAGAAGGACCCTATATATATTACCTCGTTCTAAAAAACCTGATGATATTTTTTGCACTTGTTTAAGGCTTTACCATCATACATACTTCAAACATGGTGTAAATACAGGGTCCTTCTTAATATGCTGACACTTTTTTAAGGCGATGACCAGACTATGAAACTGAACAACTTTCTCTATGGAATCAACATCGAAATCGCGAAAAAAAACAGTACATCTACCATGAGTTGCTATCGAAAAATAACATTATATTACCAGAGTCGATAGCGTACAAACGAGCTTCGCATGGTATTCGATTAAACTGGCACCATGAGTCACATAAACATTTTCTATACTCGCTAGTGTTAGCTCGATTGTTTATGTTTTGTCTAGCGAGTTTCCGAGTCGTCAAGTTGGTATACACGTAGTGGTGTCTAACTTCACAACTAATGAAGCTGCCTCTTTCTAAATATACTCAAAAGACAGAGTAAGATAGCTACTCCCAATTTTTTTTGCATCCTAGCCTAATATCGTAGAAGCACTTAAAACTTTGAAATAACCCTGTCAATTAAAAGCGTCATAGAGCACCTTCATAGAGTTCGTCGCATAGTGATTTTTTAATTTATATTGGTTACCTATTAGATTCAAAGTTATATTATGTCAATTTAAGACGTGCTTTGTGCTGTGTTGTGTTTGTTACTAGGTTACATTTTAATCCGTAAATTGATATCGGTTTTAAAGAGTTTCAACGCATTTAACGCAAATAAAATAAAATGACAATTCATCCATACAAAAATGCAAACCTACTCGAGCAAAATGTATGGGACAGCTGTTTTTTTTGCTATTTCGATTTTGGTGTCATAGTGAAAGTTGTTCAGTTTGATGGTCTGATCATCACCTTAAAAAAGTGTCAGCATATTAAGAAGGACCCTGCATACAGTGTTATAAAGTAAATAAATGTAAGTATAGTTAGTAGAAGTGGAAGTGATGGTTTAGTAAGTAAATTTGAGCACTGCTACAGCTAAAATTTATTTCGTTGTAAATATTATAACTAAATTGTACTTTAAACAATTGCAGCACCTCTCAATTTGTCAAATTGAGAGGTGCTGTTTGACTTTGAACGATTGTAAGCCAGTTTTTTTGTAGAAATATTTCGTTTCAAGTTGTTAGGTGGAGTAGTGGAGGAATGCAGTTAAGAGTGATCTTTCCTTAGAGTTGTTGTTTTTTTAATAGAAATGGCGACCTTAGCATGCCCACTAACGGACCACTTGAAAATCCGACATTATTTTAACGAAGAATACTCTAAATGAATAAACAAATTGTAAATAGAAATCCTTTCACTACGCATTCACGCTTAAATATGCTAGTGAATGACTTCACCACTATCGTGACGGTATTTTTCGAGAACGTATGTCAAATTCATAACTCATGGTACCGAATTTCTATAGTAACTGCCGCAAAACGTTAATCGCTAGCCATTCGCTAGCGATAAGATTTCGATACGTTTTTTACGTGTTGACTCATACTACCGATTTTAGTTCTTTCAGTGACAGCTAGGAGGCGCTGTTCAATTTGCCATAGACACACATAACTTGGAAATCCCACATACATAATCTATCAAGCAAATTGTCACGATTCACATATGCATTAATAACGCTAAAAAATCTACAGATCTTAAAACAGCCACGATGGCTTACTATGCATATGCCCAGGCCTGGCTGAGTTACGGTATTTTGCTATGGGGAAATAGCACGGACGCACCACATGTTTTTATTTTACAAAAAAAATGCATTAGGATCCTCGCAAATATAGATAATATGACAAGCTGTAGGCCGTATTTTATAAAACTAAACATTTTAACCCTAATTTCCTTATATATATTAGAAATATGCAAATTCGTAAATAAAAATATCTCCTTGTTCTCGCAAGCTAAAGACCATTACACACGACCTCTTAACCTACGATATAAAAATAAACTTGCGCTGCCAACTTGCAACTTGGAAATGTTTCGATCGGGACCATACGTAATGGCAGTAAAAATTTATAACAAGTTGCCCCTTAAGTTGGCTAACGATGTCAAAAAATTAAAGGCTTACTTATTGGAAAACTGTTTTTATACCTTGCAGGAATTTTTCGATTATAAATGCTAGTGAGAGTACCTATTCCAAATTTATAATTAAATATGTACTGGACTGTAATCGAATTTTGAATAAATTAATTAAAAACTGACATTATCCCCTAAAATCTATGTGAAATTGTATTACATTCATTTAATATTATTTATAATCTTATTGTTACTTGATAGTCCGACATAATACCTATAATCTAATTTAATGTGCTATTGCCAAATTGACATTATAATTATTGTACCTAATGCTTTATTAATTGTTATCCATTCTAAAATTCTTCTTTTGTGTCAGCATAATAATTGTTATACGTATTTACACCTATTGTTTACCTAGTGCGTTTGTATTTTGATTTTGTTGAACACCGAATAGAAATTGTAATTCTAGATTTAAGTTTTGCTGTGCCCTAGCAGGGTCCATGTGTACTGTAATCACTATGTAACATCTTTTAAAACCATGGTTGCAATAAATGATTTGTATTTGTATTTGTATTTGTTAGAAATCTGATTTGCCCTCGCTAGCGAGTTCACTCACTGTAAACTCATGGTAAAGGTACAGTTGTCCCATACGTTTGGCTCCGAGTAGGTTTGCAGTTTTGTATGGAAGTGATGATTTTTTTTTTCGCGATTTCGATGTTGGTCCCATAGAGGAAGTTGTTCAGTTTGACGGTCTGATCGTCACCTTAAAAAAGTGTCAGCAAATTAAGAACGACCCTATATTTTTGTCTACTTAGAAGGTTTTGAAAAATACATTCGTATTTTCTAATAAATACCTCATTTTTTAAATTTTAATGCCTATTTTATTGATCAAAAATAATGTATATTGTTAAATCGCATTCAAATGAGTGCATTGGTATTAATATTATTAATTTAAACGCCTTCTGGGACACACAATTTTGATTTCTATGTTGCGTAGCAAATTTTTTTTAAATATGGTTTAGGGATAGTATTTTTGTCACTAAATGGTGCCGATAACAGTTTAAAAGTCCAATTAATAATTACTCCCTACCCCGCCTAACAAAATTCCGTAAAACGACTGGCCTAGTGAATGAGAATCGACAGCGAAATCGTTTGCAAGCCGACGAGTTTGAACAGATTTTGAGTTTGAAATAAAAGCGGCGGAAAGTGGTTTCCGTGCTACAGGGTGTAAGTGACAGGCTAGCAAATACTGAAACGGTGAACTCAGACCATCAAACTGAACAACTTTCACTATGGAGCCTACCTCAGGAAACGCGAAAAAAAGTCAGCTGTCCGATACCTTTTTGTCGGGTAGGTACAGCAGTTTTGTATGGGACAGCTGGTTTTTTTTTTTCGCGTTTCCTGAGATACGGTCCATAGCGAAAGTTGTTCAGTTTTATGGTCTGAGTCTGAGGGCAGTCGTGCATGGTCTTCTATTAGATCTCGGTCCCGCCTGCCTATGCAAAAAGGAAATAATTGTGTAAATATAATATTTACAAGAGCTACATGAGCTCATCCCGCCTTCCACTTTCTACTATCGGACTTCCAGACGCACCGCGGGATACCACCCCTTCTTGGTTGACATACCACATATCCGCACCAAGCGCCTTTCTGAATCTTTTATAATGCGCACAGCCAAGGAGTGGAATGCCTTACCTGCGTCAGTATTTCCGAGCGCTTACAACCCGAGTTCCTTTAAAGTACGAGTGAATAGGCTTCTTCTGGGTAAGCTCGCTACATCTCCGACCCCATCTTCGTCCTGAGGACTGGATTGAGGTCAAGAGCTAACCCATAGGTACGTAATAAAAAAAAAACATTTTAATAAGGGTGCAAACATAGCAACGAGAAACTACCGAATGAGGCCGTACTTCAGCCGGCTAGCCGCCGGATACAAACCGTGTTCGTGAACAAGCTTAGCAGGATAGAAACCGTCTCGTTGACAAGGGCACTAATGAAATAAATGAATTGAATTGAATTGGATAGGATATTCGGCCATGATGTTATTACAAAGCCTACTCACCGTTCGATTTAGTGGTGCTTATTCAATCAGCTACCTGAAACAAAAGGTTAAATTATTAGTTTACCTACAACATGCAAAAGAAGTGGAACTTATGAGTGGAACACCCTCCTTACATCGGTTTCCAGATTCATAATTACCTACTGCTATACAGGGTGAAATTGATCCTTTTAAACTAAAAGTCTACCCATCAAACTGAACAACTTTCAGTATGGAACTAACTGAACGGAGCAAAAAAATCTGCGTTAGTATGGAACAGCAGTAATTTTTTTGCAATTTCAGTTTTGGAAACCCCTTCTCATTTTTTAGGGTTCCGTACCCAAAGGGTGAAAACGGGACCCTATTACTAAGCCTACGTTGTCCGTCCGTCCGTTCTTCCGTCTGTCCGTCTGTCCGTCTGTCGGTGCGTCCGTCCATTCGTCTGTCCTACCTATTTAGGGCTGTAACTTTTGAACCGTAAAGCTAGATAGCTGAATGTCAAAAAGTTAAAATTTTTATCAACGTTTTTTCTTCACGCTCTATCGTAAAAACGAAGAACGAACGAAACATAGAAGCGTCAAACAAGGTATTACATAAAGGTCCCGGACAAAAAAAGTTTCTTTTCTATGTTAATAATGTTGTGTTCTGTGGTGGTGGCGTGGTACGGAACCCTCGGCCTCGGTGCGCGAGTAGCCCGACTCGCACTTGACCGGTTTTTATTGTAATAAATTGTATTTGTCTATTCTTGCTGTGCAAATAAAGAATATTTATCTTATCTTATCTTTTTGATCCCGTTGTAGGTACCTAAAAGTTATTCAGAGAAGAGAGAGAGAGAGAGAGAGAGAGAGAGTTTGTTGTTTTATTGATAGTCTGAACCACCCATACATAACACATTTCAATGCCATACTTCCATTCTGTTCTTAAAAACCTCTCCTGAGAAATTTGCTAGTTAAGTTTACTTTTGGACCTATGCAATAAAATTATTAAAAATCTTTATACAATAGCTACGAAACCCTAACATGAGCATTTCCGACACACCCTTGGCAGGTTTTTAAATTATGTAGTCGCTTCTAAATCGGAAACTGCCTCCGTGGTCTAATGGTTAAGAGCATTGGCTCTCGATACGGAGGTCGTGGGTTCGATTCCCACGGGGGACAATCTAGTGATATGTCACTTTGTGCGTTTTTCCCCAGTTGGTTAGGACATTGCAGGCTGAATCACCTGATTGTCTGAAAAGAAAAATGATTC
Organism: Agonopterix subpropinquella; assembly: GCA_922987775.1. NCBI lineage: Eukaryota > Metazoa > Arthropoda > Insecta > Lepidoptera > Depressariidae > Agonopterix > Agonopterix subpropinquella. Next base: position 12,121,080 of record OV277718.1, on the reverse strand, counting down.
CGTGCTTCGGATGGCACGTGAAGCCGTTGGTCCCGGCTACTATCTCTGGTGGTAGTAGTCGTTACACAAAAACCACGTCAGAGGCCGTAAGGCGGTCTGAAAAAACTCTGACACCAGGGCTCTGCCCACACGATAAGAAGAAGAATCGGATATGCGAACTTCAAAGCTATTTAACTGATAGGCTATTTTTTAATTTTAAGTAAAAGCAATTTTTAGTAGAGTTGAAAACAAAAAGGGTCCCTAATTCTGTCCCTGAATACACCCCTGCGTTGTTATGTTATTGTCTAAAAACTTTTACTTCCAAAGTTCTAGATACAATACAGAAAGTTTCCTAACCCAACTTTGTTGTAGCGGAAAAACAGAAGCAAGCTCTCGATTCTTGTTTGATTGAGTTAAATAGAAGATAAACAATTGCTTTATCTACTAGATAAACTTACGAAGGGAGATACAAACAGATTCGCGACTTGAATGCCTTCTTGAGGTGGCCTGAAAGTTTGATACAACGATCAATAAGGGGTCTTATTTTGTAACTAGTTTTTGTCCGAGACTTCGAGTGAAATTATAAAATCTATATTCACATGTTTCTATCTTCAGAGATTTAGGTTGTGCATTGTTTTAGGTTGTCTGTCGGTCAGTCAGTTAGTAACGGAACTGTTTTATTAGTATAGATCACCCAAATTCAATCGGTATCGAATTCACATGGTGTTTTTTTGTGTTAGTACCTTCGTTGGTACTCTTTGGGTACTATCCAAAAAATTTAGTCCCTATACAAGAAACGTATTTTTTCTCAAACATGCTTGGAAATGTGAGCATTATTTTGACAACCTTCTTCGAAATAAATCGAAATTGCTGTACTGGCCAAATACATGCGCGCAGCGGCCGGCAATGTTTGTATGAAAATCCATATCTGTCGTGTTTAGCGGCCAAATAAATTACATAGTAAACTCATATCTGTCGTGTATTTTAAAAATGGAACGATCTTTTTCTCCGAAACATGGCGACCAAGGAGGTAACTCATCAAAGGTTTTATTTAAATCGAACTGGCTTGCAAATAGACAGCTGTTTATTGAAAAAAAAAAAACAAATTGTTGTTCGTTGTTCGTCATTGATTTTGAAAAGAGTTTTAATTTCTGCGAAAATTATTTGAGAAAATTTACTGTTTTAATTTCCGCGCATTATTTGAGAAAAGTACTATACAAGCCTTGGCCACAACTAGGCATTGATGGACTTACGTATGTGTGCCTCGGCTTCGCCTCGGCCCACATTTACACGTTCGTCCATCAATGCCTCTGTTGCTGGCCGCTGCAGTAATGTACTATTTTCGACGGTTTTTTGTTTTTGAGCTAGCGTAAAAATAGTAATACATACAAGCGTTAAAATTGGTGTGATTATGGAAGCAAACTAAACTCTACAGTATAACAACAAATGATAAAAACTGGCCAAGTTTGTGTCTCGCGTTAAGGGTCGCTTAAAAAAAACTTTATTGTAAGTAAATATGTTGTGCGGTGGTACAGAATCCTCGGTGCGCGACTCTGACTCGCTCTTGGCCGGTTTTTGACTCCGACCGCGTCGAAAAGTGTTCCGTTGTAGAAAAGATACGGCCAGAAACTCTACAATCGTCATTTCAGCCGATAGACGTCCACTGCTGGACATAGGCCTCCCCCAAAATGGGGGGGTTTGCCACAATCGCCACGCTTGGCAGGCGGGTTGGCGATCGCAGTTGGATTGAATGTACTCGGAGGATGCTGCTGCCCATCCTCCGGTAGATTCCCTTAGTCGCCTTTTACGACACCCAGGAAATGGGATGGTGCTATTCTTAGCAGACACCACACGGAAACACACAATACTACTCTGTCGATGTCTGTCAATGACGGCCCGGTAACACAGTCGGTAGTGAACCTGCCTGCTGTGCCGAGGGTCGCAGGTTCGAATCCCGTAAGGGACAAATATTTGTATGATGAATATGAATATTTGTACCCGAGTAATGGATGTTTGTATCTATTATGTATTCTATATCGTTGCCTAGTCATCATAATACAAGTCCAGGCTAGATTCTGGTACTTTAAATGTGACTAGATAATTTGTGTGACATTGTTCAAGATATTTATGTATTTGTTATTTACTCTACTAATATTACTTGTATTTTTTCTCAGGGCAGTGTGGTGAATTTATTTACAACGTGTTAATGAATTAGCGCAAAACCTGCCCCAACTGATTTATAACAAAATAATTGGATTGAAACAATAATTTCATTATTTTGATAGTTACAATTTAAATTTATTCGCATTTTAAGCTTAGAGGCAAAGATGATTTGTTATCATTTCAGCACTGAAAGAAAGCGCTAACGTACTCATGGACACATTTTTATAATCTTGTTTTTGGTAGTAAGTAGGGTGATTGTGCCCGTGCGGTGGGTTGACATCGGGTTCAGTAAATTTTAAATTTTGCAAACAAATAATTTAATATTTTGAAAAAATTACCTATGTTGAAATCATGATAATTTGATTCTGCTCTCGATTCTAAACAAACTACTTTCTAGTTTTGCGTTAATTCATTAACACGTTGTATATGGTGTTGTAACTATTCTACAATTTAGTGTGGCAATAAAGTGTATTTTATGTTATATTATTTATTTATTTTACTATACGAAGTATGTGAATGGATAGTTTGTAAACTTTGTATACTCGTGTCACATTTAAAAGTATAAAATATAAATTAGTTTCGCATAAGAAAATATTAGTTTTAGGTTTTATTATTTTTAATTTGTTTTAATAACCGTAACTAATTCACACATTTTGCATAAATACATGTGATTTAGTGGAAAAAAATCATTGTTCTGGAAATCGATTTAGTTTTGGATGTACAAATGTTATTTTAAAAGAAATAAATTGGACAAAATGAAGATTATTTTCATTGTTTGTTTATTATTTTTGGGTAAGTTTTTTCTTGATGTTTCTGACCACCCCGAAGGGGATTATGGTCGTGAGGTTATTTATACAGGGTGTAAGGAGAAAAGTACCATTAAACCTTTAAACCACATACTCTACCCATCAAACTGAACAACCTTTACGGAGCAAAAATGTCAGAACAAAAAAAAATCAGCTGTTCCACACTAAATTGCAATACCTACTCGACTAAAACGTATGGAACAGCAGATTTTTTTATTGTTATGATAGGTTTGCTCTCATGGTAAAAAGTTGTTCAGTTTGATCGGTAGAGTATGTGGTTTAAAGGTTAATGGGTCATTATTTTATTCAGGGTACAATAATCCGGTCCCCTTCAAAGGCAACGGAACAAAGGCGATTTTGTTAGTAAAATAGGTAGATTCCAAAATAAAACTTATCAGTAGCTACCGAATAAGAAACCAGTCTTAGAAAATCCTAAGAATTAAAGTAAATAAAATACTATACTTTTTTGCAAATTACGGTAACTCCGTTGTTTTGTGTTTGAAATGCAATATAATTTTGAGGGACGGTAACGCAGTGGTTATTTAGCTGAAAAAACATCAATAAAAGTAAAAAGTAGCAAGAAAACATCGCTGCAAATGTCTTTAATGATTATCATAAACAATGATGAACAAAAATCGGAATAAAACGGTAAAAAAGACTTATAGAATTTATACAATTAAAGAAAATAAAATTTTATCCAAATTGTACTGAATAAAATAATGGCCCTAATAATACTTTTCCTTACATCCTGTATAAGTATGTAAAATTTTCTACAAAATTAGATTTTCCACCGCCATCCAAATCTAACCAGGGTCCTCTATGACATTTTTTCGAGGTCCATAACCCTATCTGTCATAGTTTCCGCGGGCCGTTGACCTCATCCGTCAGGAGTCGACCTTCCGAAGAACCTACAATTTTCTCTGTATCAACAGGGCATCCATAATGATGATTGCGCTGTGATTCCATCTGTAGCAAGCTCCCATACAACGAAGAAAAAATCAGCTCTTCCATACAAAACTGTAAACCTACTCGAGCCAATTGTATGGGACAGCTGATTTGTTCCTCGCGTTTTCGATGTTGGTCCCATAGAGAAAGTTGTTCAGTTTGATGGTCTGATCATCCCCTTAAAAAAGTGTCGGCATATTAAGAAGGACCCCTTATAATTTTTTTTCAGCGGTCCTCGTAGAAGCGAGGCCCCAAAGCATGTTCGGGTCTGATGTCTCCGGGGGCCCCTCGCTTCAGTCCGTGGCGTCCATACCCATCGGTTTGGTGCAGAGTGTCTTCGGCCATCTTTCTAAGTAATGCTTTATTAAGTCAAATAAAAATAAAATAAATAAAAATGTATTAAAAGATAATAAATTATTTTTCTCAAACATGCTTGGAAATGTGAGTATTATTTTGACAACCTTCTTCGAGATAAATCCAAATTGCAGTACTGGCCAAATACATGCGCGCCGCGGTCGGCAATGTTTGTATGAAAATCCATATCTGTTGTGTTTAGCGGCCAAATAAATTACATAGGAAACTCATATCTGTCGTGTTATTTAAAAATGGAACGATCTTTTTCTCCGAAACATGGCGACCAAGGAGGTAACTCATCAAAGGTTTTATTTAAATTTCGAACTGAAGTGCGATTTTTGAAAATCATACGAGCGACTTGGCAGTAGAAAGATGCATAATCTCCATAGTAATTTTGACATTTTCTACTACCAAGTCGCTCGCATGATTTTCAAAAATCGCACTTCTGGCTTGCAAATGTTGCAAATAGAATGCTGTTTATTGAAAAAAAAAAAAAATTGTTGTTCGTTGTTCGTCATTGATTTTGAAAAGAGTTTTAATTTCCGCGAATTATTTGAGAAAATTTACTGTTTTAATTTCCGCGCATTATTTGAGAAAAGTACTATACAAGCCTTGGGCACAACTAGGCATTGATGGACTTACGTATGTGTGCCTCGGCTTCGCCTCGGCCCACATTTACACGTTCGTCCATCAATGCCTCTGTTGCTGGCCGCTGCAGTAATGTACTATTATCACAAATTGAAATTAAAAAAACATCCTATTAATATTTAAACACCTACCGCCTACCTAGGGGGACACCTAGTGATATGTCACTTGTGCATTTTGCCCCAGTTGGTTAGGACATTGCAGGCTGAATCACATGATTGTCTGAAAAGAAAAATGATTCCGTGCTTCGGATCACATTTAGCATTTGGTCCCGGCTACTATCTCTGGTGGTAGTAGTCGTTATATAAAAACCACGTCAGAGGCCGTAAGGCGGTCTGAAAAAACTTTGACACCAGGGCTCTGCCCACACGATAAGAAGAGGAATATTTAAAGCTTTAGACTCTATAGTCGTCTAAAGTCTAAAGACTCTAAAGACTTTAGATGACTGTAGAGTCTAAAGTCTAAAGACTTTAGATGACTGTAGAGTCTAAAGCCTTAACTTCAAGACCGTCAAACTGAACGACCTTCACTTTGGAGCCAATAATGAGAAACATTAAAATCTGCTGTTTCAAACTCGACGGTATAACTCGACTCAAATGTGTGGGACAGCGGACATTTTTTTTTCAATGTGGTCTCCGTAGTCAAAGTTGTTCAGTTTAATGGTCTAAACTACGCCTCATAATATTGTCTACTAGTGCGTTTTTTCTTTCACCTATGTATACCTACGTCCGTCACATTGCGGGACAAAGTCCTACCTTCAAGAAGGGTGTACGTACACACGGCGACATATCATGCTACGCAAAACCAAAATAAGCAGGCCGCGCGTGTAGATTTATGTATAACGCCGCGCGGTCAGCTTACACGTATGTTTGTTTTGCATAGCTTGATGTGTCGCCGTGTATACTTTTGTGTAGTACATCGCGTGCAGAATGCTGTGCGATAAAAAAAAATGAAATTCCCTCTTTATGATGGTGCAAGAGATTCTTAGCAATCCATGAATGATGGAAGAATCGCAAATTGTCCTCTTGAGCTTATGTAAGTGATCTTTCTATTATCTTTTGATTATTACTTAATAAATATAGGAACTATGACACAAAAAAGTAAATAAGAACTGTTTAGGGTTTACTTAGAAGTAAACTGGATGATTATTTAAATGATAAAAATTCTTGGGTCTGAGTGCTTTAACTTATAGTTTACCGTATAGTATCAATTACCTATTTAACGACCCGGTTGGTGTAATGGTTACCACGCCGGATTGCTAAACCAGGGTCCTGGGTACGAATCCCGGTTCGGTCATGGATGTTATATGTTCGTGCCGTTGTTGTATGGTTTCCATATTAAAAAGCCTATAGTACTTAACGTGGAATCATTACAATGTATGTGCCTGTGAGCGTTATTTATTTACTTATTTAATTAATTAAATAGACTATTTATTATAATGTAACATACCGTTAACATAACATGACGTAGTTGTAGTAGTTAATAAGTCATGTTATGTTGTAGAGTTTCTGGCCCTGTACCCGGACTTTCGATGTTCGATACATCGTCACTGTTTCGGTCTGCACTTCATTGTAATAGTGTTGACATTGGAACGAAAACGTTCATGCAATTGCGAAGTTTGAATGTGTGGGTAGAGGCCCAGGTCGCATCTTCTCTACAGCGGCAACACGTTCCGACGCGGTGGTAACTTCAATTAAAAAGATTAATTGGGCTTCAAGCTATTTAAAAAATGATTTTGAGTTTGAGCTGTGGCTTGAGTATTATTATTATGTCACAAACTAAACACAAAAATTACACACTTATTTAAGAGGGAGGAGGAGTCAAAGAATGTCACAAAGATGGCCCTATTATTGGAAGTTTAGGGAGTCGAAACTCAACCAAATATGTGTCACATAATTAATAGATGCCCCCTAAGTCTATATGCGTGAGAATGATACAGTTGGGCTCTTAGTACGGGATGAATTTCGTAGAAGCACAGAGCACTATAATTACTACCGTGGTGTCAGTTTCCCGGCGGTATCTTAGATTACTAGTTACTTGATAAAAGATACACCACTTCCTTAGAAGACGATAAATTCTCGCGCTTAGTTTATACAAAAGAGACGTGTGTAGGTGGCAGATAGTCAAAGTAACACTAATATAAACCTTATAATACGTAGCATAACGTCGTTTTTGTCGTAAAGGAGGCGACGGACGGCCACAGGTCTCTGTATAAACCGCGCCTTAGACGGTCGCGCAAAAATGTACCTCGTGAAGCTTGCCACAGAGCGTTGTTATTACTTCAGAAAGCGAGCGATGTATGCGATATTGCCGTCTCGAGCGAGTGGCAGAAATCAAGCAAGCGAATCGTTTACGATGCGAGTGTAGTACTTATCTCGGTTCATAAGACCGAGTGACGGAGGCCCGAGGGTATAATTTATATCTCAACTGAGAATGAATAAGGAGTTGGTGTCTATATAAAACTTAAACACACCGGCACCGTGGACACTTCACTAAGAGGGGGTAAGATCAACATTGGTCAACATCGAGGTTACATATGCATTTTTAATTCAACTTTATTTATTTATGATTATATTATTTTATTCATTTTAGGAAAACTTACGGACTAATTACAGGATAGTAAATGATACGGTCATTTATGTCACATATATATTATTATTTTGATAATGAAGGCCTACCTGAAGTAGGGTTGCCAACCCTACTATATAATATAGTATCCTACTATATTGGGGGCCCTACTACTATAATTCTGAGAAAAATATATAGTAGGCAAACTACTACTATATTTTGATGATCAAATAATTTATAGAGAATTTAAATATATTAGTACTTAGGTCCAATAAAAATTACCAATAACTTAACATTGTTTTAACAATTTTATTTCTCTTCATCACATTTGTTCCATAAACAATTTTCTACTAAATATACTACTGAAAAGTAACAACAAGTTTTCCTAAAGTCAGATTTGTCTATGTTTTTTAGAAATTAAGTTTATTATTTCTGTATCGAATCCAGCGACTTCTGCGTTTACAGGATGCATTATTTTCTATAACGAATACGAAATAGAGAAATGATTGTTCCTTAAAAATAAGAACATGGTGTTCAAACCAAAAAGTAGCAAAAAAATTTCTTTAAAAAAAAATTAAATTAACAAATTCGAAAAATACTATATTTTCTCTTATTTTTCCCCGATCTACTATATTTTTTCGGGCACTAAGGCTCGAAATACTATATTTGGTCTAAAAAAAAGTTGGCAACCCTAACCTGAAGGCGCGAGTCCGTCTCGCATTTGGCCGTTTTTAGTAAATTTTTAATAAATCGAGTGAGGTGTCATTGGATAGCTCTTATAACGTGGAAAAAAACACCTACACCCACAAACTTTTGGCGGTTTCAAATTTAAGCTATGTCGTGATAAGCTTTTAATTTAATGACCACGGACGGAACCCTGTCATGGGTGAGTCTGACACGCTCTTGGCCGGTTTTTTGGCTAGGCACACATTCGAACCATTGTAATTCCTGGAAACCAAGATCTACAGCTGCAAGCACTCACAAGACTAAACAATGAAAAAAATAAAAATAAAATATCTGAAATAAATAATTTTTAATTTTAATTTCATTTAATGCAAGCCAAGATGAATCTAATCTGCAGTGTGACCCACAATTAATTTGATCAAAGAAGATTCTTCCCTCAATTGCTAATGAGAGACAACACTAGTAGTCCGAGATCCGACCGTAAAATTATGCATCTATTCCTTAGGCGAACGAAATGTAATTCTAGTGTATGTTTATACAGGGGTTAATTCAACGCCGCCAAGTTGCCTAGAAAAATCTTGCCGCAAGTGCCTTTTCCATTAACATTTTAGGTATAACTTTTTCCACGTGTTTGTTAGGGAAGTGAATGAGGTGCCATCGGAAGGAGACTGGTCTAAAGTACTTTAAAAACTAGGGTTGCCACGTCTCAATCTGCCGCAAGACTAGGGTTGCCAGATTCAAAAATGACATATTTGGACCAGGCAACCCTATAGTTGCGGCAGATTGAGAGGTGGCAACCATAGTTTTTAAAGTACTTTAGACCAGTCTCCTTCCGATGGCACCTCATTCACTTCCCTAACAAACACGTAGAAAAAGTTATACCAAAAATTATAATGGAAAAGGCACTTGCGGCAAGATTTTTATAGGCAACTTGGCGGCGTTGTATTAACCCCTGTATAAACATACACTAGAATTACATTTCGTTCGCCTAAGGAATAGGTGCATAATTTTACGGTCGGATCTCCGTCTATAGGAACAAGTGGTTGAAAAATGGTTTGCAAATTTTTAAGCGAACTTACAATTTTGCGCTTGTAAAAATATGGCAAATAGTGGCCTAATTAGTAAGCCAACTCCAAAGATAATTTATGTCAGAAATGAAGACCCTACCGCAAAAACACATACTTAATACATTTATTTTAATTCATTTTACTTAGGTAGGTATAAAACACGGGATTCTCTGCTTTTTTTGTCCATGACATTACTCGGGAAGATTCTTTCTTGGGCTGACATAACCTCAGGGTTAAAAGCTCCAATAAAAAAAAGCAGAATATAAAAAAAATCCTTTCTAAATTATTGCACGGGTAAAATAGATTAGAGGTGAAAAAAACACCGAATTAAAATCCAAATCAATAAAATTTATTCATCAAACAAATTACAAGAAATTTCAGAAAGCCAATCTACAAATTTTATTCAAAATCCCTACAAACTGTGTTATTAAGTCACCTAGAAAGTTTTTTTAACTACCAGCACGGGTTGCAGGGTGGTGGGCACGGGGCAGGCTCGTAGCACGGATCGCACGGGTCACACGGGCAGGGCGGTGGGCACGGGTCGCACGGGTCGCACGGGTCGCACGGGCAGGGTGTTGGGCACGGGCAGGGAGGTGGGCATGGGCACGGACACGGGCAAGGGTACGGGCAGACCGGAGGCGTCAGGACTACGGTCTGGCCGTAGCACGGTGGGCAAGCGCGGTTGATGCAGATGTTTGGTGGTCCGATGCAGGGAGGATGAATAATGAATTTGTCTATATGGTAAACAATTGGATAAACAGTAGCACTATATAGTTAAAGGTGAAAAAAAAACGCTAAATTAAAACCCAAATCAATAAAATTTATTCATCAAAAGAATTACAAGAAATTTCAGAAAGCCAATCTACGAATTTTATTCAAAATCCCTACAAACTGTGTTATTAAGTCACCTAGAAAGTTTTTTAACTACCAGCATGGGTTGCAGGGTGGTGGGCACGGGGCAGGCTCATAGCACGGACCGCACGGGTCACACGGGCAGGGCGGTGGGCACGGGTCGCACGGGCAGGGTGTTGGGCACGGGCAGGGAGGTGGGCATGGGCAGGGGCACGGACACGGGCAGGGGCACGGGCAGACCGGAGGCGTCAGGACTACGGTCTGGCCGTAGCACGGTGGGCAAGCGCGGTTGATGCAGATGTTCGGTGGTCCGACGCAGGGAGGATCCTGGTCACCCACGCAGACTGTTCCACCGCCGCATGCCTTGAAGCAACGCCATGGGGCAGCCGCTACGCAGCCGATCAGGGCTGAAATTTTTACAAAAAAATTTTGGGATGAGTTACAGTTTTTGGTCGAATGGTATGTAGCCGTAAAACGTAAAATTCATAGGCTGAAATATTATTTTGTACTTTTTTACTTCTGAAGTCGGTTTTTATTTTTTTGTAAAAGTCTTTTAGTTTGCTGATTTAACCTATAAGGACCCAGATAAACTCATGGTTGCAATGATTTGTATTCGTATAAATTTGAAATAAATTACTTTTTTTACTTGAAATCAACCATTCGGACTAGTTCTTTTCTTTGAGAGAGTATAGTTAATAAAGTAAACACAACATAAAACAGTTCAAAAATTTACATTGAAACAATGAAAAAAAAACCGGTCAAGTGCGAGGCGGGATACTCGCGCACCGAGGGTTCCGTACCACACCACCACAGAACACAACATTATTAACTTAGAAGAAAAAACTTTTTTTTTGTCTGGAACCTTTAGAGCGAGACCGACTCGCACTTGGCCGGTTTTTAGTATTTGTTATTATTCTGTAGAGTTTGCTCTAAAATCACACAAAGTTTGACGCTTGTATGTATTACCGTTTTTACTATAGAGCGTGAAGAAAAAACGTTGATAAGAACTGATTTCTTGTTGAGAACCCCCCCCTTAATTTTGAACTTTTTGACATTTTTATTATTTGCTAAGAGATTTAAGAGAAAATGTCAACTATCTAGCTATTATGGTTCAAAAGTTACAGCCCTAAATATGTAGGACAGACCGACGGACAACGGTAGGCTTAGTAATAGGGTCCCGTTTTCACCCTTTGGGTACGGACCCCTAAAAATCTATTATTCAATTATTTTTTTTTTCATTCTTTTATGTTCTTCAAGATAAATATTTTCTTGTAATCGGGTACGATTAGGTAGGAACCGTTTTTTTTTTTCCTAGCGGTTTTTGGTAGGTACCCAATCTTAAAAACAATTTTATTATTGGTCTGGACAACCCTGTATAGCCTGATCATGATTACAAGAAACAAAAAATATCAATGATTTAATAACAACATTAAACACAAAATCTTTTCAAGAAACCCTAAACGGAATTTAATCAAGTAACCGATCCAAGTTAACCAACTCCAATAACTTGGTTTATTGATAAACTTAAGTTAAACCAACGCTAACTTGTCCCAAACGTCCAACTTAACTTTGAGGTCGAATAAATGGCTTCCAGTTAAATGACCATTTTGAACTGTTTTCATTATGTTATCTACCTACAACCCGAGCGAATTAACTTGGCACCTGGCTCGCACGTGGCTCGGAATTCGACACCTCTCCTGTTACCCCCCGCGGGACCCCACCGTCGCCGTGCGAGGCTAGTAGCATAGCATTTCAGTTACCGTTGCACGTGTTCTTGCGCTTTAACATTTTCGAGTTATTCTTTCCTAGTTTTCCGAGTTTTTTATTCCGAGCCTCGTGCGAGCCAGGTGCCAAGTTAATTCGCACGAGTTGTAATGTTTGTGTGTGGTTAACATGAACGCATTGACCTCTTTAAGGGTTCCGTACCCAATGGATACGAACGAGACTATAATTACAACCGAATACAGGGTGTAAAAAAACATTCTTGAAGCCTTAAAGGGTTGCTTCAGACCATCAACCCGAACAACTTTCTCTATGGGACCAATTCTAAAAGCGACATATTGCTGTCAAAAAACATCGACGAGCTCGCATCCTTCAGATCGTCGGAGGTTTTATACGTTTTTATGAGTTTGACACATGAAATTGAAAGCTTGCCGATGTTTCAACGACGAATTTAAGGTTAAGGCCAAGAGATACCTAGAAGCATAGAGGGAGCCATACCATTGCAAGAATGTCCACTTTTTTTTATGTTTGTGTTTGAGTGTGTGGTGTCAAGTATATAGTATGGACAAAAGAGACCAATTAGACCAAAGTGACAACTGCCCTAATGTTTACGGTCACTTTTCACACATTAGCACAAAAAACGTGGACAGCTGCATAAACAAATATCTATAGTTCCGTCTCCTTCTGCTATTTAAGGTACGTCATAAGACAAAAGAGACTAACTACAATCGTAAATTGATAAGGACTCTATGCTTTAGAACAGGCATGTCAAAAATGCGGCCCGCACTGCACTTTCTTGCGGCCCGATCCAAATTTAAGAAACAGCTTCCTGATGCAGCCTGAAAACGTTCAGACTGTTACAAGTACTTAGGTTCTCATGTTATGTAGTAATACCACCGTTCTAAACATGATGATGTGGAAAATTTCGAGCTCCCTTCGCTAGCTCACTTTTTTTAGATTATAATATGCAGAGAAGAGACAAGGTATTGAGTATTGAAGGTCTAGTCTTTGCATACCTTGCCCTACCTTATTTTTTTATTTCTGCACATAGAATTACCCCCAACCCAAATCCTGGGAATCATTCCTGGGATGGACGCGTAACGCGTGTCATTTTCCTATCAACATTTTCTGCCACTTTTTGCGGGGGGCCAGGTAACATGAAATCCGCAACTTTGGATTTTATTCCCTATAACTATAGATTCTAATTTTGAATGTTAAAAATCATGAAAAGTAGTCTCGTGTGAACCCCAAACGTTCTAAGTTCAAAATTATTGTTTCGCTATTATAGGCTGTCTCGTTTAGTGATAAGGTATAAAATTGAGTGTAAATGCGCAAGATTAATTGATCTAATACCGTGGCAGAGGGGAAATGAATAAACGACTACCGAACGAAAAAAAATTCTAAGAAATTTTATTTCTATAAGTTAGTTGCGGCCCGCTGATTGTACTGTCATGTCATTATGAATTTGGCCCACCAACGACTTTGAGTTTGACATGCCTGCTTTAGAATAAAGAGATCTTTTCTCTGAGGGTTGTGGCCAAGGATTTTAGAATCATAAAGGATGCCACACCTCCTTACAAGCATGGAAACAAGAAAATTAGCCATGGCGGTCGGTAATGTTCGACCTTCCTTCTTACGTCTCCATCGTCGATATTTCCAACGTTTTTGTGTCCCTTTCTATCCAACTCTTCTATCTATCTCTTTCTATCCACACATACGTAAGTCCATCAATGCCTAGTTGTGGCCAAGGCTTGTATAGTACTTTTCTCAAATAATTCGCGGAAATTAAAACTCTTTTCAAAATCAATGACGAACAACGAACAACAATTTGTTTTTTTTTTCAATAAACAGCTTTCTATTTGCATGCCAGTTCGAAATTTAAATAAAACCTTTGATGAGTTACCTCCTTGGTCGCCATGTTTAGGAGAAAAAGATCGTTCCATTTGCCACACCTCCTTACAAGCATGGAAACAAGAAAATTAGCCATGGCGGTCGGTAATGTTCGACCTTCCTTCTTACGTCTCCATCGTCGATATTTCCAACGCTTTTGTGTCCCTTTCTATCCAATGCAACGTCATGTATGACAGGAGCTACAATTTTTATCGTTGGATTAGAAAGGGACTAAGTAACGTCGAAAAATCTCTGACGTCGAAAACAACGACGGGAATTTACGAAAGAAGAACGATCATTACCGACCACCAAGGAGTATCTGTACTCCAAGGCATCTACAGGGTGAAATTGATATCATTAGCATACTTTGAAACTAAGAGTCTACCCATCAAACTGAACAACTTTCACTATGGCAGCAAACCGATCGGAGCAAAAAAATAATCAGCTGTTCCATACTAAACTGCGATGCCTACTCTACTCAAATGTATGCAACAGCTGATTTCTTTCTTGCTCCGATCGGTTTGCTCCCATAGTGAAAGTTGTTCAGTTTGATGGGTAGACTCTTAGTTTAAAAGGATGCTAATGGCCTCGATTCGGAGTGTACCACGACTAAACTAAACTAAATGTATTCCTGTCACTTTCTAAAATAAGATTAAGAAAAGAGACAGAAAACCAACAGCTGACTTTAGTGCTGTCAAAGTGACGTTAAATGCGCAAAATAAGATACCATCATAATGTACGCCATCTTATTTAAGTCGTTTTTGGGCGTTTAACGTCACTTTGACAGCACTAAAGTCAGCTGTTGGTTTTCTGTCTCTTTTCTTAATCTTATTTTAGAAAGTGACAGGAATACATTTAGTTTAGTTTAGTCGTGGTACACTCCGAATCGAGGCCAATGATATCAAATGCCCCAGCTTCCTGGTTGTTGCGATGTTTGCGCTTAGTGAATTGAATTGCTGTATAAATAAAATTATAATAAACACTTACCGAACAGAAATAAAGCGTTTATACCCATGGCTGCTTGAATGATAATGTACTATTAGAAACTTTTCCCTTTTATATACTTACTGAAAAGTTTAAAATTGTATATTTGCACCACGCTTAGCCAACCAAATCTGTGACGAGAGGTGCCTGACGCCACGTTTTGTCACACAAAGTCATGTTCTAAATTATATTTTGAAAACAAAAGAAATTTACCTAATTTGTTAAAAAAATTTACTCGAGTATTGCTAATGCTCACGACTATATTCCGGAGGAGGTAGTCAGAGATGTTCTGAAAACTCAGAACATGCACGTTTCACTTGTAGTAACGAAACTCTTCCCAGAGTGACGGGGAGTGAGCATGTTGCGTACAATCATCATTTGTCAGCCTATACAGGGTGTAAGGCAACCGCTCCTGAAAACTCAAATAAAACCGGTCAAGTGCGAGTCGGGCTACTCGCGCACCGAGGGTTCCGTACTACACCACCAGAGAACACAATATTATTAACTTTTTTTGTCCGGGACCTTTAGCGCAAGACCTACTTACACTTGTCCGGTTTTTAGTATTTGTTGTTATTCTGTAGAGTTTGTTCTAGATAATCACACTAAGTTCGACGCTTGTATGTATTACCGTTTTTACGATAGAGCGAGAAGAAAAAACGTTGATAAAAACTAGTTTCTTGTTGAAAACCCCCCTTAATTTTTAACTTTTGGACATTTTTATTATTTGTTAACAAATCCGCCGTAATAACGCATAATCGGAGAAAAGTTCAACTATCTAGGTATTGCGGTTCAAAAGTTACAGGTAGGACAGACGGACAGACGGTCAGACGGACAGACGGACAGACGGACGGACGGACGGACGGACGGACGGACGGACGGATGGACATCGTAGGCTTAGTAATAGGGTCCCGTTTTCACCCTTTGGGTACGGAACCCTAAAAAATATCAGTGCTTTTGCACACAGGGTGTAAAATTAAACACGTTAAAATCCAATCAAACAGAATAACTTTCACTATCACATCGAAATCGCGAAAAAACCGGTTTTTCCATAGATAATATATATAATATAATATATATATCATAGATAATATATAATATAATATATATATCATAATAATAGCTACTCGACCAAAATGTATGAACCAAGCTGTTTTATTTTCCCGACTTCAAAGTCCTAGTTACGGTAGTAATATAGTAGGTGCTCTGCGGGCGTAGTGAAAGTTGTTCAGTTTGATGGTCTGAAGCACTTTCAAAGATTATGACGTAACATATTTCAGTTTACAACCTTGCATAGTTATTCTTAATCACCTCTATTGCAGGGCACAGGCCTACCCTCGGGAAGGGCTGTATAAGGGGTGTATGGGCGTTAGTCCACCAGGCGTGCCCAATACAGATTGGTAGACTTCACTCACAGACGCATCACAATTTCTTCTTCAGCGTATACAGGTTTCCTCACGATGTTTTCCTTCACCGTTTGAAAGCAGTGGGTATTACGTACATAAGTTAAAAAAAACTCATTGGTACGACATACATGGCATGTGGTCCATGCGGATTCAAACCCGAACCTCATGATCGAGTATCCATACGTCTCAGCAAATGCGCCACTGACTCTCTCAAATGCTCGGACCCTCAATAAACAACCCGTACTGAATAGACTACCGCATTTCTTACCATAATTTACGAGGTGACTAAGGGATACGGTTTCTATTGTTGTCCTTCCCTTTCGATTCGGAAGGGAAGTTCCAATTAAAATTATGTGACCACTATTGTACTTTGCTCTGTTGTTTTGTTAGGGATGCCTTTACTGTAGTAAAGTATTATCTGCAAATAAGGACATAAAGCTTAGCACAGGTTCACGCTTTCGTTCCTGAGAGGGTAGTCAGAGATATTATAAATATAGGTACCGACCAGAATGTATTAAGAGGGCTATCACAGTCCAGTGGCACCCTCATCACATTAAAAAAGATTTCTCAATAAAGAAAGCTTAAATTAAAAAAGTGATCAACATCAATAAAAGCCTTCAAGCTATTTTCATAGAATACTTTTATAGGTTCTAAACATTCCACTTTTAGACAATTTCGAATAAAAACATAAGCGGCCGTTTTTTTTCTTATTTCAAAATTTTTATGTTTAGACCTTTAAAAAACCTATAAAAGTATTGTATGACAATGGCTTGAAGGTTTTTTTAGTTTTGATGTTGAGCATTTTTTTAATTTAGGCTTTCTTTATTGAGATATCTTTTTTAATGTGATGAGGGCGCCACTGGACTGTGATAGCCCTCTTAAGAGGTGACTAATTACATAATGAATCACTGTGACTATCACTATCACTACATAGTATAAAACAAAGTCGCTTCCCGCTGTCTGTCTGTCCTTATGTATGCTTAGATCTTTAAAACTACGCAACGGATTTTGATGCGTTTTTTTTAATAGATAGACACTCAGTTGCAGAAACGCTCATTAGAGTTAATCCTCCATTAAATCACTTGCTGTAACTTTTTGTCTTGTTGACGTAGTAAAAGCTAGCAAGAGATTTAATGGAGGATTAACTCTAATGAGCGTTTCTGCAACTGAGGGAGAGTGATTCAAGATAAAGGTTTATATGTATATAATACATGCATAGTATCAGCTTTGCACCCGTGCGATGCCGGGGCGGGTCGCTAGTAAGTTATAAAGCTTAGCATAGATAGGCTCATGATTTCGTTCTCCAGCACGTCTAGTATGATTTCTCTACACGCGCGCGACGCGCCTTCGCCGCATTCAAAATAACCTAGTGTTCCCGCGATTTTCGGAGAGCGCAAGCCGCGCTTGCCGCGACATGTAGTATGGAAAAAAGCAGAGTCGCGCGCGTGTAGAGAAATCATGCTAGACGTGCAGGAGGGTAGTCAGAGATATTCTAAAAATACCAACAGAAATGTAGTAAGGTGATTAATTCCTTCAGGCGTCTTACATTAAAGCGGCCATAGGTTCAGGAGAACTAAAATGGTTGGCAATAGGCTGGTCATATCTGCCGAAGAACTGACAACCGGTGGGGTGTCAGAGTTCTAGAGTGGAGACCGCGAACTGGTAGGCGTAGTGTGGGACGCCCTGCTGCCCGCTGGAGAGACGACCTAAAGAAAGAAGCGGGGAGCGACTGGATGAGGAAGGCCGAGGACTGAGTTTTGTGGCGCGCCTTGGAAGAGGCCTATGTTCAGCAGTGGACGATGATAGGCTGATGATGATGATGAAGATTCAATTTAGGTTATTTCAAGCATTACTTTATTGTCAAGGCCGTAAAATTATAATCTTCCTTGTAACATAAAATTCGTTCGGATTATTGTCAATCACCTCTAGAAATGTTAATTATTTCTGAATCTTTCAAATTCGTTTACGAATGATGCTTAGTTTGTTATATTTTACCATTTTCAAATACAAATTGGAATGTGTGATAATTATTATTATCTCTATTATACAGAGTGTTAGGATAAACAGTTGCACTACTTTAAGGGGTGATTGTACCCATGATACTGAACAACTTTCCCAAAGAAATCTATGTTTTCGCAAAAAAAAAATGCGATTTTCCAGCAAAATGCAACGCAATGCAATTTACTAAATGCAATCAGCTAATCGAACGTTTGTGTTAAAAGTCGATTTTTTTTTGTGAATTTGCTGTACGTATCTTTGGGAAAGTTGTTGAGTATCATCGGTACTTATTGTACCCCTTAAAGTAATGCAACTGTTTACCCTAACACTCCGTAGTAAAGGCTGATGATGATTATTCTGACTGGTTCAAAAAATACGGTTCCGAAGGCATTTAACGTTTTTCTTTACAAGTTAGTTTTAAATAAACACAAAGTTAATAATCGAAAAAAAATTAGATAAAAGTTATGAAATCAATTTTAAAACAAAAAATATTTAATATTATAATTACGCTCAAACGGTTGCGTATCAAGCTGAAATTAATTTAATCGAGCGTGTAGAGTGAAATAAAAATTTTATTATTTTTTTCAAAATATTCTGCACTATAAAATGGGTCATCGATTTCAAGTTGCCACACATTCGGCTGTCAAAATGGGGCGACTGACGGCATTGGGTCTAATAGGTAAGAAAACCAATTATTATTACTGCGAGCTCCATACAAACGAAGATTAATTACAGCTCCGGATCTAGAGGGGGCAAACGGGGGTCTACGCCCCGGGCGGCAGGTCTAGGGGGCGCCGAAATGAAGAGTTTGAAAAATTAAATATTGAAACGACTTGAAAATATTGTAAAAAAATCCTCAATCGCCCTAAGTTTGAACGGTAACACCAAAACAAAACCACAACCAAAAACGTTACGTTATGCACAATTCGTATCGCACAAATTATATTAACGGTAACGATTTAGCTTTATTTCGGAAGATACGTTGGCGTAACGTTTGATGTCCGTTCGATCGAATTTTCTGTATTGTGCGATTTAACCGTTCAGAAAAAAATATCGCGATAGCTTTTTTACTTTCAACCAAATCTAAAACAAAACTAAACCAAAACCAAAACCCTGTCACGCAATTGAGGCCCTGGTATTAGTTCATATTATTGCAATGATCTCATTATAAAAATGTAATATGTAAATGCTGTAAAATCTCGAGCTCACTTCGCTCGCTCTTAATTTTTTTTATTGTATTAAAAGTATCCAGTCATGCCTGTTGCAGAATTCGATCCAGATTTTAGATCATATTACGACGAGCTAATCTTAGTGCCGTAAAATCTTGAACTCACTTCGCTCGCTCCAAAATTTAGATATTTTGCAACAACCAAAACTGGACCCGGCCATCCCTGGACATAATTATTGCTATTCCCTTGGAGAGGACGGGCGCCAATATCAAGTTTTTGCCCCGGGTCGGAAAAATCGTATATCCGGGGTACCTAAACAGGGGGTAAAAACGTATTTCCCGAAAAATCTAAAAGGTGAAAGTACCTATCAATATGAACAACTTTTACTAAGAGACCAACTTTGGGAACCTAAAAAAAAAATAGCTGTTCCATACATTTTGCGCGATCGATTTTTTATTTTAGTATGACATAGCTGTTTGTTTTTATAGTTGGGTATACTTTCAGCTCTTGGAGTTGTCGAGAGATGTCTTTTTACAGCCTGTACCTATTTTTGATATTTACCAGTCAATTAAATATTTGAAACATGGTCTAAAAACGAATCTCTTTGCTGGTTTATCAGATTTTCGATAAAATTCAATCAATTAATCGGTTATATTTTATTTTTTATTTTTACACACATCCTCTGTAGAACTTGACTTTATTTTATACGAGCATTTACCCGCGACTTCGTCCGCATAAATTATATACCAGATTTTAAGTCAGATCATAAGCTATCAAACAAAAAAAGTTTCATCAAAATCGGTTCAGTAGTTTTTGCGTGATGCTCGATCAAACAAACACACAAACAAACAAACAAACAAACAAACAGACAGACAAAAAATCCAAAAATTGGTGATTTGGAATCAGGGACATCTAAAAACCATATCGTAATCTTTTTCTTGTAAATATCTTCAATGTACAGACACACTTCTGTTACAGTTTTATAATAGCTTAGATTTAGATATTATTACATAGGCACTTTATTTTACACCAAAATAAACATAGTATACAGAGAGCAAACGAACAAGAAATACAAGAGGTACAAAAACAGGCGGCCTTATCGCTAAAAAGCTATTTCTTCCAGACAACCTTATAGTTCAGTTTGAAAAGTAGAATACAAGATTCAACTTTTCGTACCTATAGATTAAAAATTATTAAGAGCCATACTAATCTACAAGCCGTATGCTTCTGGCTTAGGCCTCGTTCAAGGAGACGATGCACTTCACGCGTCACTTCACGCGGCGCGGCCTGCCGGAAAAACAAACATATGAAGATGTATGAGAGCGTTCACGGAGAAGCGTTTTTGCATGCTTTTGTTTGATTTGAGGCGTCGCATGTGGCGGCAGCCGCGGCAGGTGACGCGGCGGCTAACGCGGCAGCTGACGCGGCGGCTGACGCGGCAGCTGACGCGGCGGGTGCAGCGGCGGGCAACACGGCTATAGTTGTAAACGGGCGGTTTTAAACCGGTTTAAAACGAAACGGGCGGTTTAAAACGAATTCCTACGGATAAGACCAAGTAGCATTATACAACGTGTTAATGAATTAACGCAAAACTAGAAAGTATTTTGTTTAGAATCGAGAGCAGAATCGAATTATCATGGTTTCAACATAGGTAATTTTTTTCAAAATATTAATTCATTTGTGTCTAAAATTTTAAATTTAATGAACCCAACGCCAACCCTCCGCACAGGCAGCAGAATCGAATTATCATGGTTTCAACATAGGTAATTTTTTTCAAAATATTAATTCATTTGTGTCTAAAATTTTAAATTTAATGAACCCAACGCCAACCCTCCGCACAGGCACACTCACCCGACTTACTACCAAAACAAGATTATTAAAATGTATCCATGAGTACGTTAGCGCTTTCATTCATTGCTGAAATGATAACAAATCATTTTTGCCTCAAAACTTAAAATGCGAATAACTTTTAATTTTACTATCAAAATAATGAAATTATTGTTTCTATCTAATTATTTTGTTATAAATCAGTTGGGGTGTATGAGGTTTGCGTTAATTCATTAACACGTTGTATAAAGACTGACAGGATGCAAAAAAAGCTGCGGTAGCCGCGGCGGGCGACGCGGCGGGTGTAGCGGCGGCTGCCGCGGCGTGTGTAGCGGCAGCTGACGCGGCGCGTGTAGCGGCAGCTGACGCGGCGCGTGTAGCGGCAGCTGCCGCGGACGGAACCATGAACGGAGAATACGCTTGAAGTGCCGCGTGATGTGCCGCGTGAAGTGTCGCGTGAAGTGCATCGTCTCCTTGAACGAGGCCTTAGAGTCAAAGAAAATATACACTACGCGAAAAGAAGTGACACTCATGCATGTGTGCTCGTAAAAGCGCTCGCGGCTATGTGTGCGGGTAGGGGGCGAGCGCGGGTAGGAACGCGGGTTGCGAGCGGGTGGGACGTCATGTCAATGACGGCCGAATCCCAAGGATGTTCTCGCTGGACGACGCGAGTAGGTACGCGACTTTATTGTCACGTGCGGAAGCATTTCATGTCGAGTTTATTGTTGTGTTTCCTACCTGCCTACTCATACTTAACGTCCTTTAAAACAGTTAATTTAAAATGTAGGTAGGTATTTTTTTGATGATTGATCACGCCCCCTAGGTACTTTTTTCCCGATAATACCCAACTACCACCTACAACCTCGATTTTTAAAAATACACGACCTAGGTAATTTCCTACCTGATTTGGATTATAATAATTGATTGTTACATTTGCTACCCACCTTTATTATGGGTATCGAGCATGACGTGAAATTGACACTACAATACTAACTGCAATGATAATACATATAATTTACTTTACGTAAATAAAATATCACCTAGGTAGGTAGATACATATGTATTTTTCGTTTTCGGAAGGTATCGACCCTATCGCATACTCGTGCCGGCCCAAGGTCACCGGAGCGGGATCTTTCACGTACACGCAGTGTCATGGCTGTGTTAGAGTAGACCACCTCATTTCTTCCCGTGGGTGCCGTGGTGGTCCTTGGGGAATGGAATTTATGCACGATTTGTAACACCTCGTTTTCGGTGAAGGAAAACATCGTAAGAAAACCTGCATGCTTACGAGGCATGTATTGTACCCCCTGTCCATTATAAGAGGCGACGGGCTCACTCCCCGTCACACTGGACAGAGTTTCAGCTTGTTTCAGAATATCTCTGACTACTATTTAGGGGGTACTTCACGGGGAATATAGTACGAAATACTTTAAATAAACCATATTTTCCTCCACAGCGTTGATAGCATCGGCAGCGGCGGCGCCCCAGTTCCCCTGCCCGTGCCCATGTCCATGCCCTATACCAGAGCCGTGCCCTTGCCCGCTGCCACCCTGCCCGCCACCGCCACCGCCATGCCCTTGCCCGTGCCCATCTCTACCACCCTGCCCGGAACCATGCCCGGTCCCGTGTGAGCCGTGCGACCCGTGCAACCCGTGCAATCCGTGCAACCCGTGCAACCCGTGCGACCCATGCGGAGAGGCACAACCAAGTAAGTATGTTAAATTAATTTAGCTGTGCCGTATGCGTGGCAATGCCCCTTTTTTCTTCATTTTTCTTTTCAGACAATCAGGTGATTCAGCTTGCAATGTCCTAACCAACTGGGGAAAAACGCACAAAGTGACATATCACTAGGTGTCCCCCGTGGGAATCGAACCCACGACCTCCGTATCGAGAGCCAATGCTCTTAACCATTAGACCACGGAGGCAGATCAAGCTAGTTGAGTTCCAGATATGGCTCACAAACTACAAGATTCTGGCAAAAAACATGCATCTAAGAAGAGACTCTAGAGTCACATCTTTAATAGGTTAGGAAGGTCAGGATCTATTTTGAGTTCCTGCGCCAGTGTCATCATCATCATCAGCCTATATACGTCCCACTGCAGGACACAGGCCTACCGACCAGGGGGATGTATGGGCGTCAGTCCACAACGCGTGCTCAATGTGGATTGGTGGACTTTACATTCGCATCAGAATCTCTTCTTCAGTGTATGCATGTTTCTTGACGATGTTCGAAATACCGAATGCTCTCAAAGGGTGAAGGAAAACATGACGCTAGAATAATTGATCTATTAGCTTCAATATACGGACACAGGCAGTCTACAAAAATGTGTGGACGTTAGTCAACCTTGCTTGTGCCGCATGCAGTATTTTGGCAGAGTTGCAATTGCCGCGATCACAGGTTGCCCCCATAGATACCGACTGTTTTGAATAATCTCACTTCATTGTAATTCACATCAGCTTTTTCCAGCCCCTGCTGGCAATGGTCCCGTCAGAGCGTGGATCAGAAGAAATAACATCCCAGAAAAGGTCCAAAGTTTCGGCTTCCAAGTGGTCAACGTGCCTGGAGGCAGATTCTTCGTCAGATCAAACCCGGACGTCTTAATACAACCACCACCAATTTTGATCCAACCACCCACCCCAAGTCCTATCACTCCACCCCCAATAGTGATCCAGCCACCAACGCCGGCGCCAATCCAGCCTCCGGCGATTGTTGTTCGTCCAAATCCAATCCGACCGATCACTCCCCCGCCGATAGTCGTAAGACCATGTCAGCAACCACCTATTCAGCCGCCACCTATCTGCGTGAGACCACCACAGGGGCCGTGTATCCAGCCGAAGCCATTCACGATCCTTCTTCCACCCATCCCGGCAATCCAGCCACCTCAGATTGTGGTGAGACCACCTGGACAAGCCAGCATACAGCCAGCTAGTGTATGTATAAGCACAGGCAGCTTGGGGCCTATTAACTCGGCTAACCAGCAACAATTCTCCCAATCATGCTCTCAGCCGTGCCCTCAACCGTACCCACCACCGTGCCCATCACCTTGCCCATGCCCATGCCCATCTCCATGCCCATGCCCTTGCCCTTGCTACTAATGAAGTAAATTATCGTTGACTGTAGTATAAAAATAGTATTTCAATAATAAAATCGTTTTTAGAATTGATCAGATAACAGCAGAAAATTTGGTTTCGCTTAGTACTCGTAAAAGCGTAGTCGAAATTTGGAGTGATGGATAGTCGAAAGCGAAACGACGAGGCTTTGAAAGCACTGACTGTGTTGAATTGCTGCATAGTGTCACCCAAAAAGTTTAGCGGAATATTCGCGACGGGTAGTCAAAAGCGACACTGTTCGCTTACTTTGGACTATGAATAGCTTGCATTTACTTTGCCGCTCGATATTTGATAAACTCGGACGTTAATGCATGCAAGAAGATTGACTATTCGCTGTAAGAGTTAGTCAAATGCGAAAGCGATGCGTAGTCACTCCAGTTCGCTTCGTGATTAAGCGATAGTCAAGTTAGCAACTGAGGTTAGTCATTTGACTATCTCATGTCTCGTCACAATTTTTAGGCGAACTTTATTGTTAAAGAAATAGAAATGTTTAATCAAAGATTTTGGTGTCGACTGGAATTTGAATCTTGTATGGTAGTTCGCAATACCATTAATAGATGTCACTACATAAAGTAGATTGGAAGTAGATGGCGATTGCTCAGCGTGTTAGAACAGGTTCAAATCCTGGTCAAAACCAAAACATTTTCTTTTTTATTTTAATATTGAAATATGTATTTTTTACTACATTTTAACTATGTACTTTCTCAAGATCTCTTTTATTTTCTATAAAATCGAACGATGGCCTTCTCTTATGGTATCTGATTATATTTAGTAGATATTATTTTAGAATAGTCGTACTGATTTCGATTGTTTGACTGAGCGTTTGCAAATGTAGCCTTTATTGTATTTATTGTATTGTATCTTATTGGAAGTATATGTATTATAAATATCTATAATATAAAATTATATTGTATTCATATACATTCAGTTATTGAGTTTGTTTGATTTATGATCCTTTTTATTTAAATATAGTTTACATACACATTTTTACTGCCACCATTACCTATGCTTAAAATAGGAAGTGCAGAGACTCAAGAAAGCGTATAGGTACCGAAAAGTCACTGAATTGGCGAAAACCCTAAAATACCTCGTAAAAGATTGCTATATTTGATTGATTCTAATTGACTCGCACTTGGCTAGTTTTTTGACTCTACCGCCGCAACTCTACTTTAAGAGGGCTATTAAAACATTATTAGGCTAAAAAACCTATAAAAGTATTCTATGAACCTATAATAGCTTGAAGGCTTTTGTAGTGTATCGAGTATATGTATTGAGATATATGTATTGAGCACTTTTTTAATTTAGACTTTCTTTGTTGAGAAATCTTTTTTATTGTGACGAGGGCGCTACTGAGCTTGTAATAGCCCTCTTAAGGCGGTTTCAGTCCATACAAACGTTTGACGCACAATACGCCTAGACGGAATTAATAAAAGTAATATTTTATACAACGTGTTAATGAATTAACGCAAAACTAGAAAGTAGTTTGTTGAGAATCGAGAGCAGAATCGAATTATCATGGTTTCAACATAGGTAATTTTTTTCAAAATATTAAATAATTTTTTTGCAAAATTTAAAATTTACTGAACCCGATGACAACCCACCGCACGGGCACACTAACCTTACTTACTACCAAAACAAGATTATAAAAATGTATCCATGAGTACGTTAGCGCTTTCTTTCAGTGCTGAAATGATAACAAATCATTTTTGACTCAAAACTTAAAATACGAATAACTTTAAATTTTAATTATAAAAATAATTAAATTATTGTTGCAATCTAATCATTTTGTTATAAATCAGTTGGGGTGTATCAGGTTTTGCGCTAATTTATTAACACGTTGTATATGGAAAAATAGTTTAGAAAATCTAGATGTCGCGTATCAAATAACATTTGCAATTTATAATATAATTACGATGTAATTATTTATAAAATATTAATACCGTCTACGCGTATTGTGCGTCAAAGTTTTGTATAAAATTGACCCCTCTGCAGCCACCTTAAACAAAACAAAGTTAGGGTGTAAGTGACAGCCAAGCAAATACTGAAACGTCAAACCAAAAACGAAACCATCAAACTGAATAACTTTCACTATGGAGCCTACCTCAGGAAACGCGTCAAAAAATCAGCTGTCCCATACATTTTAGTCGGGTAGGTACAGCAGTTTTGTATGGGACAGCTGATTTTTTTATACGTTTCCTAAGGTATACAACGTGTTAATGAATTAACGCAAAACCTCATACACCCCAACTGATTTATAAAAAAATAATTAGATTGAAACAATAATTTCATTATTTTTATAGTTAAAATTTAAAGTTATTCGCATTTTAAGTTTTGAGGCAAAAATGATTTGTCATCATTTCAGCAATGAATGAAGGCGCTAATGTACTTCTGGATACATTTTAATAATCTTGTTTTAGTAGTAAGTAGGGTGGGTGTGCCCGTGGGGTGGGTTGATATCGGGTTCAGAAAATTTTTAATTTAAAAAAAAAATTATTTAATATTTTGAAAAAAATTACCTATGTTGAAACTATGATAATTCGATTCTGCTCTCGATTCTAAACCAACTACTTTCTAGTTTTGCGTTAATTCATTAACACGTTGTATAGGCTCCATAGTGAAAGTTGTTCAGTTTGGTGGTCTGAGTTCACAGTTTCAGTATTTGCTAGGCTGTCACCCTGTATAACTACAAAATAAGTACAACATAAAATTACATTGCGTAACATTGGTCATTCATATACCTGCACTGACCTGCAGTGTACTCAGATGATGCTGCTGCCCATCCTCGGGTAGATCCCTTAGTCGCTTTTTACGACACCCACGGGAGGAAATGGGGTGGTGCTATTCTTAGCCGACACCACACGGACCTAAGGGATCTACCGGAGGATGGGCAGCAGCATCCTCTGAGTGCACATATTCAATCTAACTGCGATCGCCAACCCGCCTGCCAAGCGTGGCGATTATGGCAAATCCCCCCATTTTGGGGAGGCCTACTATGTCCAGCAGTGGACGTCTATTGGCTGATATGATGATGATGATGATACCTGCAGTAGAACGTATATCTGATGATGACATACATAATATGCCTAGAGTTGTATTCTGTATGTAATAGATCCCAACAAACAAACGAAAAACAATTTGTATAGATATTTTTTTGCATGAAAAAAACTAGCTTTAGGCGCCATAAACATCTAATAAGCAATTAATTATATCGAATCACGCCATAAAATATGACGACAGCATACGTGTGCCAAAATATGTGATAAAGTATAATAACATATTCTATAGAGTAGGTATGTTTCTCGCTTTAAGGAAAAGGTTAAGGCCCTCCCAGTAGCAAAAATCATGCAGGTCTGACGATACGGACCTGAATTATTCATGTTAAAAATATATTGTTAGTGAGAAAAATATTGTTCTTTAATTTATTAACATTTTGGAAAACAGAGAAAATAAATCAATTCTAAATTGTTACAAATAAATCTAGACAAGTTTAATATAAAACATTATTTTGATTCTTGTAACGTATTTAAGCGCCAAATAATTATGTTTGAAAGAAACATAATTATTTGGCGAAGTATTATTTTATAACTAAACAATTTTATAAATGCTTTTGAAATAAAGCATCAAATCCGAACTGAAATCCAAAAGGTTTCCAATAAAGTGCTTCAGGGAACAAAAAGCTAGCCATATACCTGTTTAACCTAGCCTACCTTTTATTTTTACCTAGTGAAACGTGGATGTTCTGAAGATTCAGAATATCTCCGACTACCCCCTCGGGAATATAATCGTGAGCATATGCTATGCTATGCTATACCTATTTAAGCATACGCATATACTCAAAACTATATTCCCTACCAAACTACATTCCAAAAAATCAAAACATCCACGTTTCACTCCGCTCGCGCCAGCGATTCGTAACCTTAAATAGGCCAAAACTGGGTTTTATTTTAGAACTGACAATAAAAATACAGCATTGCTCAGGAAATAGCCGCT
Organism: Agonopterix subpropinquella; assembly: GCA_922987775.1. NCBI lineage: Eukaryota > Metazoa > Arthropoda > Insecta > Lepidoptera > Depressariidae > Agonopterix > Agonopterix subpropinquella. Next base: position 12,092,923 of record OV277718.1, on the reverse strand, counting down.
ACTACTTATTACTGCGGACTATAGGAGAGACCACGAAGGGTCTACCGAGCCAGTGAATGAACTTAGGCAACCGACCTAGGGGCACCCAGATAAGAGATTGCTAATATATTCCGAGAGATAAGTGTACTTTTTGCAACCATCAGCAGCAAGGCTGATTCAGTGTTTATGGGGTGTAGAGCATCTCTGTGATGGGGATGGACCAGGTCTGCCTGCATAACTCCAGTCGGCTTAGGAGTTACTGATGTTTAAAGGTCTGTAAAAAATTAACGCTTCAAGGCTGATCGTATGTTATTGTTGTAGCATACACTGTAGCTATGTGAACAGTACAAAAACTGACATGGTTCATCAGTCGGTTTAGGAGATACAGCCGTTCAAAGGTCGGAACTTTGACTGGCTGTATCTCCTAAATTGACTGACAGAACTTGACAGTTTTTGTACTGTTCACATAGCTACAGTACATACTAAAACAATATCATCATCAGCCGTGCAGCTGATCGTTAATTTTTACAAACCTTTAATCATCAGTAATTCCTAAACTGACAGGAGTTATGTAGGCAAACCTGGTCCATCCCCATCACAGAGATGCTCTACACCCCATAAACACTGAATCAGCCTTGCTGCTGATGGTTGCAAAAAGTACACTTCTTATACTACTACACGCACTATTAAAATAGTTGATAGCTGTGGTAGTTTCTAAACACCTCGAAATGGGAACGGTCGTTAGTTTAAGTAACAGCAGTTTTATTTATGTTTCTAGTATACAATGCTCTAATTTATTTATTTATTTTAAGCAGTAAGATTTCGTCAGTCGCTTTAGTACCTATCACTTGATTGATGTGAGCACCTTAAGGAAAATTTGGTGGGTTTCTTGCAAGAACAATTCGCTATCGTTCGTGAGATCTAAACATCACACGCGTCAAATACAGAGAGGAATTACGAGGTCGCTAAATCTTAGAAGGGGCGCTTTTTTCTTTCGTTTTAACTTCAAAGCAAAAAATTAGTAGGCACTGTGTAGGATTTATGTAATATGTAACGAGGATTTATGTAACGAGTTGGTTGAACCAATATCATGTTGTAGGTATACATGTTGTGTACAAACTACGGTACAACATAATATATATATATGATTTGAATCCGTATCCATTATTAGCTCAATCGACAATAAAAACAAAAATTAAGTATACTTTTTTAACTTAGATGTTTCGATATCAAAACTTTAGATATAGCTTACTATCTATGCAGCGTACCAAAGTCAAAATAATTTATTAAATATAGAAGCCCAACATATTAAACATCAAATCTTTTTTTGAAGCTACCACCGCGTCGAAACGTGTTTTCGCTGTAGACAAAATGCGGCCAGAAACTCTACAACCCTCACCTTCTACCATCAATGAACAGCGTTCGATGAAGGGACAATCTAGATAAAATAAGATTTTAAGATAAAAGATAAATGAGTAATGAGTGTGTGTGGTATCTAATTATTTACTTTCGAGGTTATATAAGGAACCCATCCTAAATACCACCGAGGGGCGCTAAAATCATCCTACAACCTGACTCCATACCTGTACGCACGTGTGAAGCAAGGATGAATTCCAGCTAAGATGCTCCATTACCCACCTCCTATGTTTGTTTAACATTTGGAGCCCTCAACTCGTACGCTTGACGTAATATAGACGAAGATATGGCAAGGGGCAGAGATGATACGAACTTGTGAACTTCAAGCGGCTGTGGCGCTAACCGCGCAGGGGGCGGCGGATTGATCCCTCCCTGTAGGTCTAGCATGGTACGCACGACAAAGCGACGAAACGAGAAAGCCGTCGTTTTGGCGCGCGCTTTTTTTGTCATGCGTGAAAAGTGCGTAAACTATAAAAACCGGCCTAGAGCGAGTTGCGCCCTCAGGGTTCCGTAAGACAAACTAAGAAGTATTAATTATGAAGTACTAATTATGAAGGACAAACTTAACTTTGTATTGTAGTGGAGAAAAATTGTCTCCAGTACAGCGATTTACATGACGGTCGATGCTATAACTGAAAATGTAAGTGTGTAATCGAAAAATCATATTTGATTGATTGATAAGAAACCGTTATTGCCTGTCCTTTCGCTTTAATTTAGTGAATTCCTAATATTGAACGGGTGACACTTACCTATATTTGCTTAACACTCGAACTGGGAAAAAATTTAAATTCAGAAACTTTTCGATGACTCATGCAAATGTCTGAAAGATTCTTGGCATACTTACTAACATACAAACGAAAATAATATTGAGAGATTCTGCCAGCGCGCAATAAACTTTATTAAACAAAACCTCCTCTTTTTTTTAAGTCGGTTAACAAAAAAACACGTAACGTATCGTAACGTATTGGTTTAAATACATTTACGCATTTTCTAAGATTAGTAAAATGAATATTCTGTAGATTGCAGTGTAACCTACGCGTGGGTCAGATGATTTTTAGGGTTCCGAAGTTTCGCCATGTCCGTCCGTTTGTCTGTCTGACCGCTGTTTAGCTCAGAGACGCTTTAGTACTAGAAAGCTGTAATTTAGCACGGGTATACATATTAATCACGGTGACAAAGTGGTAAAATAAAATCTAGAAAAACATTTTTTTACAGCACTCTTTCTTATACTCATCATCATCATCATCGTCTCAGCCGATGGACCTCCGCTGCTGCTCCCCCGAGGATCGCCATAACTACCGGTCCTGCGCTGCCCTCATCCAACGGGTTCCCGCCGCCTTCACCAGTTCGTCGGTCCACCGTGTGCGGGGCCTGTCCACGCTGCGCTTTCCGGTACGCGGTCGCCACTCGAGAACTTTTCGGCCCCATCGGCCATCGGTTCTGCGAGCGATGTGCCCCGCCCACTGCCACTTTAGTTTAGCAATTCTTTGGGCTTTGTGAGCTACTCTGGTTCTTCTGCGGATCTCTTCATATCTGATTCGATCTCGCAGGGAAACTCCGAGCATAGCCCTCTCCATTGCCCTTTGGGTGACTTTCAGCCTTTTTATGAGGCCTTGCCTTTCTTATACTAATACAACGGAAATACTAATACTACGGCTACAATGAAAGTCTCCCCCGCAAATATCACTATTGACTTGATATCATACATTATGTAACATGGTTGAAACTAACGAACTGTTACCTCTACGTGATTTGGATACGTTTGGATAAACTTTAGTGTACCTAAGTTACTGTAGCTGTGTGGCTCCAGCTTAGAATGAACCACCACGTTTCTTACTGTGGGCTACGTTTAAAAACCAAAAAAGTAATGGCCGAAATAGCGATTTTTTTTTTCTCAATATTTTTGGTTTTGGCCCGCGATATTTTGGAAACGAAGTTATGCTATCAAAAATTTGAGGAAAAATTCCCTGGACAATTTAGTCAGCTACAATTTGAGCCTAAAACAAAGTCGATCGGGTTAAGGGTTTTTAAATTAAAATTAAAATTAAAAATTATTTATTTGTCTCTTATTTATACACAGGTACATAAAAAATATAGCATGGTTTTAAAAATATCAATGGAGACAAAAAGGTAAAGGACTCAGTTTAACAGTCGGGGTTGCCGTCTGCCACTGCTATTCTGTCCCTCCCTTAAACATGAATAAATAAATAAATAATGTATTCTTAATAACTATAAACAAACATTCAATATTGACAATTTACAACACACAGTAAACAAAATAAAAATTTAAATTAGAAATAAAAGATGAAAAAATATATACAATTACTTATCAAACAAAAACAGGTAACTAGGTAGGTCCTAAGGAGGGATACCAGCCGCTATTATTTGCTGCTTCATTAGCCATTCTTTACATTTTGTACGGAATGTTGAGAGCGTAAATCTCAGCGCGTCTCGAACAGGTGGAGGCAGATCATTCCAGATTTTAGAAGCGGCATATTTGAAGCAACCCATTGTACCGACAAGAGAGTAAACAGGAAGCACGAAAAGATACCCTCTATCCCTCAGGTTTCGTCGCCGAATTCTGCGAGTCAGCTTTTGGAAGAGATAGAGAGGAGATTGTGTGTTACACAGTGAGTGCAAGAAGCATGCATATTTTAGACTTCTCGTGTGGTTCATATTAAGTACTCTCCTGTCAATTAAGTACGGGGTGATGTGGTCCCTCCTAGGTATGTTGTAGCAGAAGCGCATACATGCATTTTGCACCCGCTGTATGCACTTCTCAGTCTTTTTAAAAATACATGGACCGTACACTATATCGCAGTATTGAAGATGAGAGAGCACAAGACTACTACATAGTTGAAAACGTATTTCCGGTTTCACAAATGGGCGAAGCCTGTACAGCGTTTTTAAACTTCCGAAACACTTTCCTACTTTTTGTTGGACGTGCCGCTCAAATTTGAGGTTCTCGTCCATCACGAGGCCAAGGTTTCGTACACAATCCTCGCGAGGTATGACTGCACCGCCAATACTCACAGTGAAATCCAACTCCTGTATCAATCTCACTTGGTGTTGGGTTCCAAAAGTGATGTACACACTTTTTTTTGGGTTCAGTAACAGCCCATGCATTTTCCCTGCAGGCTAACCATTTTGAGACAATATTTTATTGAATTCCGTAGATTCATTTCCAGTGTGCCCGATAGTAGTGTGAGGCACGAAATCTGTGATTTTTTAGGGTTCCATACCCAAAGGTTGAAAACGGGACCCTATTACTAAGCCTACGTTGTCCGTCCGTCCGTCCGTCCGTCTGTCTACCTATTTAGGGCTGTAACTTTTTGAACCGTTGAAATTTTCTTAGATTATGCGTTATTACGGCGGGTTTATTAACAAATAATAAAAATTTCAAAAAGTTAAAAATTAAGGGGGGTTCTTAACAAGAAACTAGTTTTTATCAACGTTTTTTCTTCACGCTCTATCGTAAAAACGGTAATACATACAAGCGTCAAACTTTGTGTGATTATAGAGCAAACTCTACAAAATAACAACAAATACAAAAAACCGGCCAAGTGTGAGTCGGTCTTGCGCTAAAGGTCCCGGACAAAAAAAGTTTTTTTTTCTAATGTTGTGTTCTATGGTGGTGTGGTACGGAACCCTCGGGGCGTGAGTAGCCCGACTCGCACTTGACCGGTTTTATTTTAAATTCATAATGGGTTTGCGCTTGGCTTCAGCTCACCTGATGGGAAGTGTAGATGAAGCCGAGGATGTAGCGCGCACACCAAGAAAAAGCCTATTAACTCTTCTTTTAAAAATATCCTGATTGTATTTGAAAAACAGACGCAGGGAGAGAGTTCCAAACCTTACCGGTTCTCATTATAAAAGAGGATGCGAACCTTTTTGTGCGGATTGTTGGTATATCAACTTTCTCTATTATTTGTGGTTGGGCTATTGCAAGCAAGGGTCGTTATGTAACACTGAGACCATTGCTGGTCCTTTGTGTTCGCCCCAAGCTCACCCATATTTTACGCATACCTCCGAAGTTATGGTATTTTCTTTCCATTCTCTGGAATGCAGATTTCCTCACGATGCTTTCCTTCACCGCCGAGCTAGTAAATGAGTAATACAGCCGTACATAAATTCCGAAAACTTAGTGGTACAGGCCAGGAATCGAACCGCTGTCTCATGATTGAGATTGAGACGCTATCTAATGAGCGAGTAATATAGGTATACAGACAAACAGAAAAGACGAAAGTATAAGGGTTCCTTATTTGACTACGGAACCCTAAAAAGTCTGCTGTCATACGAAAGGAGTTAAATTATTGTAGGCCAGGTTCGTTTATTGATGGTATTGCACTCTAAAAACTTAATTTAATTTACTATAGGAAACTTACTAACTTACTTTTACTTTCTCTAATCGGACGAAAGATTAGGTAATAAAAATGCAAACGGAATTATGAAATAAATATAAAAAATGCACCGTTTTGACTTTATTTGCTAAGATTCTTTTTTCCTATTAAAACGGCACGTGTAAAGCAATGCGTGTATAGGAACATCTTTGATGTTAATACGAAAATAAAAATAAATAAAACCAGTCAAGTGCGAGTCGGGCTACTCGCGCACCGAGGGTCCCGTACACCACCACAGAACACAACATTATTAACTTAGAAAAAAAAACTTTTTTTGTCCGGGACCTTTAGCGCAGGACCGACTCACACTTGGCCGGTTTTTAGTATTTTTTGTTATTCTGTAGAGTTTGCTCTATAATCACACTAAGTTTGACGCTTGTACGTATTACCGTTTTTACGATAGAGCGTGAAGAAAAACCGTTGGTAAAAACTAGTTTCTTGTTGAGAACCCACTCTAATTTTTATCTTTTTGACATTTTTATTATTTTTTAACAAATCCGCCGTAATAACGCATAATCTGAGAAAATTTCTACTATCTAGCTATTACGGTTCAAAAGTTACAGCCCTAAATAGGTAGGGCAGACGGACGGACAGAGGGACGGACAACGTAGGCTTAGTAATAGGGTCCCGTTTTCACCCTTTGGGTACGGGACCCTAAAAACCAACATTATCTTACCAAGACAAGATGTGCGCCAACTGCGATTACGCGACATTCCATTTAGATGAAGTATAGCTAATATTACCACTATAATCAAGAGATTATGAGAAACAAACCGACATGAGTTCCATAGCTATACGTCAACTATACGCTAATATTTTATGGGGGCCTTTTCCCCATAGCTGGAGATATTATGTCTATGAATAATTTGATTCTATGTCTATGTCAAAAGTATCACTGTTTCCGCGATGGAACCTCCACCATTGAACTACTGTGAACAAACGACACTACAAAAGGGGGACTAACATTGCATTAAGTAGGTATGTAAGTAATTTTTCATTTCAAAACGGGTCACCGTCAAAAAGGTTTTTGCAAAACCCGGAACGTGAAGGTATGTGACGTGTAATGATTCTTTCATTGTTCGTTTTATTGCTGACATTACACAGGGTGCTGGCTAAACGAGGGTAGCACACACAGGGGGATGATAGACCGGGAGGTCACCGTAGGTAAACCTACGTCATCGAGTAACAGCGTAAAACTGTCCTGTGGTAAATGAAGGTGCTTACAAAACGTTGGTCTGTCATAGCGAAACATGACAAGTTTTGTACCGGAAGAAAACTGGTTTAAAAGATGCTTCTCAGTGGACTAGCATGAAATGCGATGAGTAAGAATTTAAAATTGCATATAGGTAGATGACACGATTGTATCAAGACCTCCGCCTCTAAATACCTAGTAGACAAAGTTGTATTACACGAAACACGTGTAGAGTAGAAATTATTTGGTAAGCAGGTTGTATTTCATCACGTAATACAACTTTGTCTATTAAAATTGCATCGCAAAATTAAAAAAATTACCATATGTTTTTAAAGGATTTTCAATTTATCTTCTTCCCAACCGTGTATTGCATCACAAGACGCAGCACTGAGTGTTCATTTTAGGGAATGTAATTTAAAAAAGCATTGTAGTCGATAAAAGCCTATTATTCATCTTCAGTTCTTCGGATTTCGTGTTGCTAGTCCGGAAAACTGACTATGAGATCTTCAACGGATGCCTCCAGCACCAGTTAGTTTATTTACTACTCCTACAGGAGCACTAGCCTGTCCACACAGGTGCGGACGTCCGTTTGTGTGTGCGCGTTAACTATAGTCCCAGGGTGAAAGTTACCCAAATTGCGAAACATAACGCCATCTAAACGATTTTAATGTTCAATTTGTCTTTGTCCACAATAGGAGTTTTAAAAATTGTTACATGAATTATTATGTGTAGCGATTTAGTACGGCAGGAAAACTGGATCATACTTGCAACCTAGGACTATAGTTGTATTGTTTAACGGTATTTTTTTTACTTAATAGTTAGCATACTTTATCTGGAGCGTCAATTTGATAGTCGAGTTAAAACCATCACGTTGGGTTGGCTTCATATTCGTACTCGATGATGTAGAATTCCCGAAGGTAACCTCCCGGTCTATAATGTTTACAGTTTTATTAAATGTCTGCTTTAAACCCTTATTCTGTTTAAACAAAGTGCCGTGTGTTTACAGCCTACACATTACCACTTGACACAACATTCCATTCTAAGACATTAAAAACGCCAAAACATTTGGTTTGTTTTGGTAATTAGGTCAAAGGTCGGTCGACTATAGAGGCGGCTTGAAAATACTCTGTCTTGTGCAGTGACTCTCACGCTTGTACGTCAAATGAGGCATGGTTTTAAATCTATGCCCAGCAGTGGGGATAACAGAGGCTGATGATCATCTTCTTATCGCGTGGGCAGAGCCCTGGTGTCAGAGTTTTTTCAGACCGCCTTACGGCCTCTGACGTGGTTTTTATGTAGCGACTACTACCACCAGAGATAGTAACCGGGACCAACGGCTTAACGTGCCATCCGAAGCACGAAATCATTTTTCTTTTCAGACAAGATAATCAGGTGATTCAGCCTGCAATGTCCTAACCAACTGGGAAAAAACGCACAAAGTGACATAATACTAGGTTTCCCCAGTATGGGATTCGAACCCACGACCTCCGGGTAGAGAGCCCAATGCTCTTAACCATTAGACCACGGAGACAGTTCTAGATTATTTCTGAAAAAAAAAAATCATTGACTTTAATTGATTATTATCGAAAATATAACTAGACTTCGTTTCTACTGAGCGCGCTCCGAATTATCCTCTTATTATAAAAGCCTGTAGGTATTTTAATGTAGCATTTAATTTAATTTTTAACAAAAAAAATACTCGTGTATTTTATTTGCTATTAAAAGAAAAGAAATCAAAACTTTTTCGCCTACACCGACCGTTACAAATTATGCAATAATTTTTTAAATTTGTTTTAAAATTTTAACAACCGAAATTGTGTTTAACTTTAAGCTTCAGTTAACCGAAAACTGTTTATTTTAAATATTTTTCTAATAAATTTGATTCGTTTAAAATGTATTTAATCATGTGTGAATAGAAAGTTTAAAATATTTAACAACAAAATTAACAAAAGAAAATCCGTTTAATAACATTTCTTGCAATCTCAGAAACTCGATTTTCATTACTTATGTTATGAAGAGGAATTACAGCTATATTTCACTGGATTAAGTACTATTTTCGCATGGCAATGAAACGATTTTATAGTGATAATAATACAATTTTGTATGTAGCATAAAAAAAGTATATAAATGTAGTATTTCTGAGTACTTTCATCAGACGACCGGAAGATGGCGCGGGGCAAAGTGATCTGGTTATCTGGTATGGGTTTTATAATAAATTATTATAATTATTTGCGATTTCTATAGATTAGATTAGATTAGATTCATTTATTTCATATTATAACATGTCACATTCATACATAAATATTTTACATAAAATGTCCATTCATAACATGATCGTCAAATTGAATAATAAAAATAAAAATAAAATTAGTAATGTCAAAATAAAAAATAATGATAATAAAACAATATTGAAGTTAAATATAGTCTATAAAAATGTCAACAACATCATCGAACAAAAAATAAAAATAAGTAAGTATAAAACACTTATAAGTAGGTACTTAAAAACTTTTTGTCAAGAATTCCTGAATAGAATTCGTTATCCAATAAAAAGTTTTTCAATCGGCGATTAAATGTTTCGTCGTTGGTTTCATTTCGTAGGTCAGTGGGTAGGTGGTCATATTATGTGGGACCGATGACGCGCGGGTTGCTCTCAGCTAGTGTGGTACGCCGCGGCACGGATTTCAGTCGTGCAGTGTTCCGTATATTTGGTCCATAGTAAATAAGCCTAAGCATTATGCTCACGACTATATTCCCCGAGGGGGTAGTCAGAGATACCTATTCTGAAACCCGAGAACTTCCACGTTTCACTAGTACCTAAATTTTGTGTAGTGTGACGGGGAGTGAGCCCGTTGCCACTTGTAAAATACTAGAATCTAATCCAGACTTGTATAGTGATGACAAGAAAACAATATAGAATACATAAATATACAAAATACCCTAGTAATACTTAAGGGGGTGCTTCAGACCATCAAACTGAACAACTTTCAATATGGAGCCAACATCGAAATCCGGAAAAAAACTCCTCTCTCATACAAAACTGCAGTACCGTCTCGACTCAAATGTATGGGACGGCAGATTTTTTTTATTTTTATTTGTTCCATAGTGAAAGTTGTTCAGATTGATGGTCCGAAGCACCCCTTTAAGTATTACTAGGGTGTTTTGTTACACCCTGTAGATATAAACATCCATGACTAAAAATATTTGCCCCTTACGGGATGCGAACCTGCAACTCTCGAATGAGCAGGCATGTTGACTACTAACGTACATACAGTGTAAACATAAATGCGTTACCTAAATACTCCTAAATCCTTCAGACCATAAAACTAAACCACATTCACTGTGGAGCCAGCATCGAAATCGCAAAAAATGTGTTGTCACCGTTCCAAATAAACCAAATTATCTCTAACAACTCAACGTTTCCCCACAGTTCTCCTCCTGGGCTCGGTTCTGGGCCAGCCAGTCCCCGACCCGCAGTGCCCTTGCCCGTGCCCGTGCCCTTGTCCGTGCCCAGAACCGCCCCCTTGCCCGTGCCCCTGCCCAGAACCAGCGCCTTGCCCGTGCCCATGCCCGTGCGATGACGCCGTGGAGATACGACCATGCAACCCATGCGAGCCTCCAGTGAGGTACAACTATGGGCAAGCACCGTCTGGTAAGCAATTACATACATATACATATTCTCACGCCTGTCTCCCACTGGGGTAGGCAGGGACAACGGAACACCACCCGCTACGATCGTGACAAAATTGCAGTAATTCTTTTTTCATTATTTTGAACCTTGCCGTCTCGCAGGCACGTCTATATCATGTCAGTATAAATAAAACACCAGAATATTCAATTACACACACGTGCACCTAGTACGGAGGTCAGAGAGTAAATGCCCCCACCCATATCGCTGATTTACCCATCGAATCGGGTAGTTACATAATTATGATTTCGACGGATTCCATTGGAATTGTTACTACGCTGTTTTAAAAAGAAGAGGCCTTGGGGTAATTTTTCATAATTATGTTGTTTTTTGTGTACAATAAAGAATCTAAGAACTCCCTTATGTCAAAATCCATACATTTTTGACCCTTCTTAGACTGAACTTACGTTCAAAGACATAATCTGAATCTCGTCCTCAAAGTTTCTGAGCATGAACATCGTTACTCATGATTATTTCTTCTATTTTGATGACTTTATTACCCTATCTAACAACTCGACAACTCGGGGGACGAGACGCAGACTGGGTTTCCACCCTTATGTCGTTGACCTACCAGCAATTCGCACGAAGAAGTTTGCTTCTTCTTTTATAATGCGCACGGCTAAGGAGTGGAACGCACTGCCTGCGGACCTGTTCCCTGAGCAATACAACCTGGGCCTCTTCAAGGCAAGAGTGAATAGGCATCTTTCTAGGTAAGCATGCTACATCTTCGGCCTCATCATCACTCAACATCAGGTGAGATTGGGGTCAAATGTTTACCTATCGAAAATAAAAAAAAAAATAAAAAATCTAATAATAAACATTTATTCCAGGATCAATAATAGTAAAACCGGGTCCGATCAGATTCCCCCCACCCGCACCAATCGTCGTCCGCCCCGGCACGATCAAGATTCCATCGGCCCCGATCTGGATCAAGCCCCCGTCCGTACAGCCTCCTCCCCCAGCCCCGTTTATGGTGAAACCTCCCCCAGTACAAGTGCCGGCTCAACCACCCATCGTGGTTAGACCACCACCGGTGAACGTACCACAACCGCAACCAATAGTTATCAGACCGGCCACCATCTGTCAAAGGAAGCCAGCGCCGATCAGAGTAAGTTATTTAATTTATATTTTAACAGCATTACTTTGCATTTACCACGTAGTATCTGCTCATTCCCAAAGAATGGTTAAACTTAAGTGGCAGTGGGCACATTGCTCGCAGAACCGATGGCCGGTGGGGCCGAAAAGTTCTCGAGTGGCGACCGCGTACCGGAAAGCGCAGCGTGGGTAGGCCCCTCACACGGTGCACCGACGACCTGGTCAAGGCGGCGGGAAAACGTTGGATGAGGGCAGCGCAGGACCAGTCGTTATGGCGATCGTTGGAGGAGGCCTATGTCCAGCAGTGGACGTCCATCGGCTGAGATGATGATGATGATGATGATCTGCTCATCCCAAATACCAGTGTCTCAAGTCGAAGTCTTTGACCAGCGCGTATTGTCAGTGATGACCTGATGAAATACGGAACTGAGACGTGGTCGCTCACTCAAAGCCTCATAAAAAGGCTGAAAGTCACCCAAAGGACAGTGGAGAGGGCTATGCTTGGAGTTTCCATGCGAGATCGAATCAGAAATGAAGCGATTTGCAGAAGAATCAGAGTAGCCAACACAGCCCAAAGAATTTATAAACTAGCCATACCATGCCCCCATAAGGTGGACCGACGACCTGGTAAAGGCAGTGGGAACCCGTTAGATGAGAGCAGTGCAGGACCGGTTGTTGTTGGCAACTTTGGGAGAGGCATATGTCCAGCAGTTGGTGATGATGATGATTACTTGGCATTTAAAGCAAAATAAGGTTATGTTATAGCTTGTAGGGTTGTAGGTTTCCATTGCAAGGCAAAGGCTTCCTCTCACTAATGATGATGAGAAAGAGTAGACGTAGACCTATACCGCTCGAGCCCAGTGCGCGTTTATGGATGCTAGTAATTAGTGGCTTTCAGAGCAATTTCCATGTCGCCTTAAAGGGCCTACAACCTGGCTTACCGAATAGTCAGTTACAACGCTATCTGACGGAACTATCTGTGACCAACTGCTTAGCAGTATTTTGCCAAATGGTAAGCATTATTGCTACTATCAAGCTTAGACTCTAGACTACATAAAACCATCTCATGTTTTTATATGTATGTTCTGCCCGCGCTCAAAATGGCAATAAACAAGCAAGCTTACCCAGCATTCACATCACATAGTCACGAGCCGTCTAGTATACGGGCTACACGTCACTTTATCGCGCCATTTTAAAGTGCACTAATGTCTAGCGTTTGCCGCGTCTATCGTCTATCCGCGTTTCAGTGAATTTACTTTTACTCCCTTTGAAACTTACCTCGCCTAAAACTTGACAGGTTCAACCTAACCAAGTGCAGCCACCCAAACCGAGGGCCATGTATGTGAAACCACCCAAGATCTACGTGCCAGCTCCCCCCACCATCGTCTTCTACCCGAACCCACCGCAATTCTTCAGAACTGCTGGAGTTGCTAACATTGGAGTTTATGGTGACCAACCATCGAATGGCGGCGGAGGTGGCGGCGGTTATGGCGGTGGCGGTAGTGGTGGCGGAGGCGGTGGCGGTGACTGCGGTGGTGGGTCAAACTGGTGCGTTGATCCATGCGCTCCACAACCTTGCCCTTGCCCACCACCCTGTCCTCCACCATGCCCCCCTCCATGCCCCCCACCATGCCCCTCACCCTGCCCGTGTTTTTAAACACGAACAATTTTGATGTTACATAAAATATTGTATTCTATTTCGTTTATATAAAAGTTTGTATATATTTTTTTAAGGCTACATTTGTAAATGCGTGTGTATGATTGAAATATAGTACGGGTATTCAGAGCATTATTAATGTGTGTGTTTTTCATTTATTATCCTTATAGTAAGCAGTGTAATGGTTTGCTATGGTTATTTTCTATAAAATGATGTCATACAGTTAAAGTCAGATGATGATAATGTTACGACCTATTTAGTATAGGGGTAGTAGGAAAATGTTACTACAACTATTAATGATCGTGGCCTGTGTCACAGTATAAGACTGTAATCTATCTTCATAAAATGGTACCAAACGCGGCCTGTATGTATGCTCGCCAGACTCGCCAATCCATACGACGATATCTAAGGCAGCCAAGGCAGCGCCAGACGGGGCTACGCGGAGGTATTGTCAGTGTTTGCGTGCTACGAGGCGTACATCGCGTTTGGTACCATTGTATGAAGATAGATTACTGTCTTATACTGTGCCTGTGTAAGCACATACCTATAAGCCAATAAAAAAGTAAAACATTTTTTTAATACATAATTTATTAAGCCAAATAGTTATAAATACATTTTATCATTGAATACAATACAAACAATAATTTTGACGAAAACAATAAAAGTTACGAAGGATTTTTTTTCAATCCAGGCATATTTCAGAAAATGAATTAGTTATTTGTTCACAATAATTAAATAAACAGAAATCTAGTAAAATACATAAATTCAAAAATGGAAATCAAAACATCAATACAGGAACTATTTCAAAATTTTTGTCAATCTGTAGAAGAAGCAGAGTGTTCTTTCATATCGATATCACAGCTAAAGCTATCTACAACAATACATATTATAGTTTCTATTTCATTCACAAAAAACCAACAATTTTCATATAAACATTTATTTTAACCTGCGTAAATAAAGACGGCGATTGACCTTAATCAAGAAAACTATATTTATCTTGCTCACTCTTCAACAAAAGTTAACTGGAGTAATATGAAAGCTATCGTTTTCTTGGTTCCAGCTGATCCCATTCTTTATTTGCGAGAGTTATGCTACAAAAAAAGAAGTCGATTTCCGAAACAAGAATCTGTCTATACGTTTTTACAAAGTCGTTACAAAGTCACGATATGCAGAAAACTCGATACAATAAATACGCCTGAAGTATTTTTTATTTGCTGATTAAATATTTATGACAGAGACCAGTGATGAAGCCAATTTGTTACACAATTCAAAGCTTAACAAACAAATTATCGCTATTTTTAGAGATATAATTCGAGTTGTTTTCGCTTATGAACTGGGGAAGCCCAACCCTTCCTATACGCTGATTGCTTGAAGATTCTGCGCACGTAGAGGAGGATTGGCTATTTATAAAAAAGGCATGCCCATGCCAAGGCCGCCGTATCCGTGACCACCCATGCCCATACCACCAAGCCCACCAAGTCCACCAAGTCCACCAAGACCTCCAAGGTAACCCATGCCTAAGCCAACTGGGGTAGATTCACAGACAGTCGTAGCGCCAAGTCCTAGAGGCATCCCCATCCCCATTCCACCCATACAACCCAAACCACCCAAACCTCCCATACCTCCATATCCACCCATGCCTCCGAAACCACCTAAACTACCTAAACCACCCAAACCGAACCCTCCCAGACCCATGCCAAGTGGAGAAGACTCACAGACAGTCGTTGCCCCCATTCCTCCCATTGGCATGCCTAAACCAAAACCAAGTCCACCAATCCCAAGCCCTCCCATACCAAGATTCGGCATGGTCTCACACACCGTGGCAGCTCCTAAACCGGGGAATCCATAACCGTAGCCCATACCAAGATTAGGCATGCTCTCGCAGACAGTTGTGGCTCCTAAACCAGGATACCCAAATCCCATGCCAGGGTATCCCATACCCATTCCTCCGAAACCTAGATTGGGCATCGTCTCGCAGACCGTTTGTGCTCCCAATCCTGGGAAACCCATGCCCCCCATGCCCATCATGCCCAAGCCCATGTTGGGCATAGACTCGCATAGTGTGGTCTGGCCCAGTGGATTGCAGCGGGCGACGGCGATAAGAGCTGTAAGAAATGTGTTAAATTATTGATTGTACGATAGACCAAAAATATAATAAAATAAAAAATAGGTCTGTAGGTAAATCAGATGGCGAGCATTTTGCTTATCAAAATGGAGTCTATGCATACAGGATACAAACTTAAATGCGTTACATATTTAAAGGGATGCTTCAGACTAACAAACTAAAACCAATATCACTATGGGACGAACATTGAAATCCCAAAGAAAATTTCAGCTAAATCCATAGAAAACGTCAATGGCGACTCGACCAAATTGAATGGCGCTATTTCCTTGTTAGTCCAATAGTAAACGTTTTTCTGAGGGTAGGTCTGTACCTTGTAGTAGTGGAACGTATATACCTACACCACTAGTTTTTAATCACTAACAAAATGTTAAGAGTGGATTCAGACATTGGCCTCGATTCGAACTGTGCCACGACTTAACTTAACTAAATTTATTCCTGTCACTTTCTAAAATAAGATTAAGAAAAGAGACAGAAAACCAACAGCTGACTTTAGTGCTGTCAAAGTGACGTTAAATGCGCAAAATAAGATGCCATCATAATGTACGCCATCTTATTTAAAGCGTTTTTGGGCGTTTAACGTCACTTTGACAGCACTAAAGTCAGCTGTTGGTTTTCTGTCTCTTTTCTTAATCTTATTTTAGAAAGTGACAGGAATAAATTTAGTTAAGTTAAGTCGTGTCATAGTCCGAATCGAGGCCAATGAAACTAAACAACTTTCCCTAAGGAACATGGGCCGAAAAACGAAAAAAAAAATTTGGACCTCCCATATAAAATCGATTTGCTTGATCCGCACTTTTGTGTGGAGGTCCAAAAAATTTTTTTCTCCATGGAGCGATGGAGCACTTTCGCTAAAAATCCAGTAATACCGAAGCGATAAGAAAAACATTTTGAATTTTAAAAATCAGCTGTTTCATACAAAACTGGACCCAAATTATAATGGGATAGGAAAGCAATTTTTTTTTCGAGATTACGATGTTGTTCTCATAGAAAAACTTGTTCAGTTTGATGATCTGATCATCCTTTAAATAGCAGTCAGCAGGTTAATCTTAGACTGTGTATAGTTTGTATTTATACAAACATATAACTAGGCACCAACTATTATAATTTACTCACCCAAGAAGAAGGTTGTAGTTTTGGCTGCCATTTTCTTTCTTTGCCTCGTCGGTCTGTACTTTAACGATGAAAAACCGATCTTTTATACTAAAGGAAACTTAATTAGCCATTGTTTTTCTCTTGCTCATCCTCCACGGTTGAACAGAGTTAGCCATGACCGATGTCTGGTTCAGATGTTTTAGAAATATCTTTAATTAAAAATTTTGTTTTGAGTTTTTTCTTTGACCAAAGCAGTTCCTTGCTAAAATCCATTCTATTCAGTTTCTACTGAATCATTGCTGAAAAAACTAGGGGGAAGACCGAAGGGGTGCAGAGAGCGCCTCGCTATCCTTCGTGCGCTCCGATGGCTCCGAAAGGACATTCTTAACCAACTTTAGAAAAGGGAGGGTCTGTTTTCGACTGCGTGAGTATGTACACATGGCGACAGGTCAGGTTACCCTGTTTGGACTTTGAACTATTAAGCCCGCACTTCACTCTCGGCGAGAACTTTCAAGGAAATTTATTTTGACTTACGACGCCACGAGAACAATGAAGGGCATCCACACTCTCGTTCTCGGCCTGTCTCGCCCGTTCTCGGCGAGAATGAAGAGCCGCCATTAGAAGTTGAACGCTGCGAATCGTGCGAAAGGGTGCGGTATGTTGTTGTTGTTTCGTCGCACAGCACGCTGCGCCCGCGCCGGCAGCCGCGTCTATACAGGCTCTCTACCGCACTATTTTGTGTTTTGTACGTAGTGTAGTTATGGGTATATAGGGTGCGTAACCTGATGTGTCGCCGTGTGTACTAAATCTTTACTAAAATATGGAGATCCCCATATGTGAATGCCTGCTCGCAGTTCATGAAGAGTGCACCTCTATAAACGAATAGATATACTACCAGAAAAATGGCTACATAGTAGCTCTCGGCAGCCGGTACACCACTACATGCGCAATGTGCGGAAATACCTGAGCATTCACCCAATGAACCTAAGATCGGCATTACATCTACAGGCTGCTCCCATCACCAGGCCTATCAACCCCTCTCTCTAAGTCTTTTATTTTTTTTAAGTGAAACGCTTTTTATGTGAGGACTTTGAAAGGATCCGCAACCTTTTAGTGTAACGGAAGTTCTACATTTAAATTTGAGCTGTACTTTTCTTTATTACTTATATTCCGCTTCCTGAAATGTAAAGACAACTTGATTTTAATAAGCGAAAATTTTTTTTGTCCATGACGGTTTCAAATTCGATCTTTCAAAACTTCAAAACAGGGCTGCCAGATTGGGGTTTTTAAAGTGAAAAAGGGGTACGAACATTTTTATATGGAGCCTGGGATACCTAACTTTTTTTTTTCTAATTTTTATAATTTCGCGCGGCCAACCTTAAGACTTAGTATATCGATAGAACACGTCATTACAAACATACTTTCTTATTTGGCAAAATGTCCTAGCCTGCTGTTTTAAGCTAGATATTTGACTTTAAAAGTTTTAATTTTTCAAGACTCCTAGGGGTTTTTTTTCTCATCTGTTCGTGATGAGACTTTGTGTTTACATAGTAGAGGTGTAAATCTGTAGTTACCTACTTTCGGGGTTGGAACATATCTGCGATACCTTTTTTTTTTCTTCGAATTTTTATCATTTCGCTTGGCCAACATTAAGACTTTGCATATCGATAGAACACGTTATTATTCGGATCGGCAACCTTTTTATTTGACGGAAGTTCGAAATTTAAATTTGACAGCTGCGGAAGTTTCACTTCTATCGTATGTCTTTACGACATGCTACTTTTTTTCTTACCTTGGTGTAATATTATTGTGTCTTAAGGCTACTCCTCCCATCTGCAAGGCTCTCTTTCTTACAAGCAAACTTTTGCAATTAGCCATCCCGCTTCAATTGCGCGGCTCCGGTCAGAATTTTCAGTTTTCTATGAAAACCTGTATGATTTTATATGAATTTTAAAAAAATAAGAAAACCACATCATTTTATATTGTATTGTGAAGAATATTGTAAATTTTCATATTCTTCTTATCAACAATGTAAGAGTAAAACGGTTACAACTGGAAAAAAAGAGGTGACTTTGGAGTCGTTTTTCTTCAGGTTTATTCATTAAAATAGATTTCAAGAAAAACCACATCACTTCTCATATCCTGTAGATTGTTCAGTTTTGTTTTCTGCTTAAAAAGTGCCATAGTTAATGTATAAAATGGTTACAAAGTTACTCAAGAACCGGGCGGACGCCCCTTAATGTACATTCTGCGCATACTTTAAAGGTGATAAAATAAATTTGGATGATCATAACTAACATTTTGTGTATTATTGAT
Organism: Agonopterix subpropinquella; assembly: GCA_922987775.1. Lineage (NCBI taxonomy): Eukaryota > Metazoa > Arthropoda > Insecta > Lepidoptera > Depressariidae > Agonopterix > Agonopterix subpropinquella. The sequence goes on along the minus strand of OV277718.1, from coordinate 12,073,966 downwards.
CTTTTCCCGGTACTTTTTGACAGAGTAGTATGTTGTTATTTTAAATACATTCCTGATTTAGTTTAGGAGCGACTCGAGTCGAGTCGTGCCGACTATATTATGTTCTGAACTTACTTGAGTGGAAGAGTTGGGAAACGGTACCTGTTAACAAAAATATTAAATTTAGATCAATATTATTATAAACATACGGAAACAACAAAATAAAGCGGCCCTGATTCCTGAACTAGTCAAGTCTGAAGGTCCGTAGTATTATAACTGGGTTTGTAAGTTTTAGTATACTTAAACATAAAAAAACATACGATCATAACTAGTGATCAGATAATCGGATTCATATTTACCTACCTATTGACACGTCACAAACTTAAATTGCTAAATATGAGTATTGCTACAGCTACATTCTTAAACAGAAAGTTGCTAGTTGTAGCAGTATTTCTGACCACCCCGAAAGGGATTACGGTCGTGAGTTTATGTATCTATGTATGTATATTAACCTAAAGTTGAGGAGTTGGTTAATAAGGAATGCATAAATCCAATTAAATAATTTAAAGAAGTCGCTTCCATACTATGCGCCCGATTAGTTATGCGTTTCCGAATTTCCCGGAATGCCGGGATATGTTCTCGAAAAAAAATGTTTTCTATAATGTTAAGAAGTCGCTTCCATACTGTGCATTCGATTAGTTATGCATTCCCGTATTTTCTGGCTTCGCGGTATTTAAAGGTGCCGCTTCCATAATTTCATAGCCTTAAATTCACTTTAGAGAAATATTAATGGTAATGGAGAGGGATGAATGTGTGACTGATTGTTGTATAATGATTGGGAACGAAAAAGTGCAACAAGTGAATGAGTTTGTATATTTAGGATGCATGTTTACTAGAGATGGGAAATGTGAGGGTGATATGCATAGGCGAGTAACAGCGGGAAACAAAGTAAACGGTGCTCTGCATACTATTGTGGCTAGCCAGGTAGTGTCCAAAAAGGCACGACTTGCTATACACAATGGTGTGTTGGTGCCTACACTTATGTATGGCAGTGAGTGCTGGGTATGGCAGAAGAAGCATGCAAGTAAAATTAATGCTGTTGAAATGCGTTCCTTGCGAAGTATGTGTGGTGTCACGATGAGAGATAGAGTGAGAAATTGTGTAATAAGAGATCGATGTAAATTGAAAGAAGATGTTGTGACAAGAATAGAGAAAGGTATGCTTCGTTGGTTTGGTCATGTGGAAAGGATGAGTGACAGCAGATGTACGAAAGAGATATATGTTGCTAATGTGAGTGGAAGTGTCGGCAGAGGGCGCCCTCGTAGGACGTATGCTGATCAAATCAGTTGCGTCCTACAAAAAGGGGAGATGCGGAGTACTCGAAACCGACGGGCATGTATGAAGAGATGTATGGATGTGCATGAGGCAAAAGAGGTATGTAAAGATCGTAGTAAGTGGCGCGCCCTGGTCTCTGCCTACCCCACTGGGAAAGAGGCGTTACGTTATAGATAGATAGATAGAGAAATATTATGCATCTGAATATCCGATCTCTGATCATAACCTTTCGGGATGATCACAAGCCTTGCTATAAACTAATTTTTACAAGCAATGTATGCCGAAATCGGCCCTAAATGTAACTTTAGTAGCGAGCTATGGGCGTATACACGCGTAATACGTTCATAGTTATACAGGATATTAGGTAAAACGTTAATTCGAGTTCAGTGGCGCCCTCGTCACAATAATAAAGATTTCTCAATAAAGAAAGCCTAAATTAAAAAAGTGCACACTTGACAAACTAGAAAAGCCTTCAAGCCATTGTTATACAATACTTTTATAGGTTCTAAACATTCCACTTTTAGATAATTTCGAATAAAAACAAAAGCGGCCGTTTTTTTTTTTCTTTTTTCAAAATTTGTATGTTTAGACCAGTAAAAAAACCTATAAAAGTATTCTATGAAAATAACTTGAAGGCTTTTGTAGTTTGTCAAGTGGGCACTTTTTAATTTAGGCTTTCTTTATTGAGAAATCTTTATTATTGTGACGAGGGCGCCACTGAACTCGAATAGCCCTCTTAAGGGGTGACTGTACCCATGTTATTGAACAACTTTGCCTAAGAAACAATGGGAAATAGGCATTTTTTTTTAGACTTTTCATACAAACATTCGATTTGCATTTAGCATGGAACGTCCAAAAATTTTTTTGCGAATTTCCTATAGGTTTCTTTGGGAAAATTGTTCAGTATCATGGTACAATCACCCCTTAAAGTAATGCAACTGTTAACACCCTGTATAGTCTAAGCATAGAATATTTACAAAATAGAGAGCGCTGATAAAAAACCGTAGATTTTTTAATGTACCATGAAAAGTTTTTTAATCGAAATTTAATAAGACTTTTAATTCAGTCATTTAGGTACCGGATCTTAAACAATTCAGAAGTTAATTTTAAAACATTTTCAGTAACGATTTAAAGAAAAACTTTCAAAATGATGGTGTATAGAATATTGTTATTAATGGGTAAGAATATGTTATAGCCTGTAAGATCCCACTGGTGGGCTAAGGCCATGAATAATGGTGAGAGGGAGTGGGCGCAGTGCGAATGAGTGGATGCTGGATGCAACTCGGGTACACCATATTAAAAAGACAATGCGGGTTTTGTATGGAAGGTTGGCGCCTTATTTTTCGACGTTTACTTTTCGTGGCCATCAACCAAATATGAATATTTTAGTTTAAAATAAAGAGACAAACAAAACATGTTAATACATGTATATCCCTAAACTCAGTCTGATCAATATTATTATAAACATTAAACATAACATAAAAATAGAAAATCTTGAAAACTAACAAATACGGCACTGATTCCTGAAATAGTCAAGTCTGAAGGTCTGTAGCCAGTATTATAACTGGGTAGTTAGTTTTAATATAGTTAAAAATAAAATTGGCAGCGTACTTAAGAAGCGTACCCGAAACCGACGAGCGTGTATGAAACGACTTATGAGTGTGGAAGAGGCGAAAGAGGTGTGTCAGGATCGTAGCCGATGGCGATCTATTGTCTCTGCCTACCCCAATGGGACACAGGCGTGAGTATATGTATGTATGTATGTAAAAATAAATAAACATACGATCATAACCAGTGATTAGATAATCGGATAGATTTTTATCTATCTATTGACACGTCACAAACTTAAATTGCTAAATGTGAGCATTGCTAAAACAAGTTGCTAGTTGTGTTTCTGACCACCCCGAAAGGGATTACGGTCGTGAGTTTATGTATCTATATTTAAGTACCTAAAGTTGAGGAGTTGGCTAATAAGGAATGCATAAATCCAATTAAATAATTTAAAAGAAGTCGCTTCCATACTATGCGCCCGATTAGTTATGCGTTTTGTGAATTTCCCGGAATGCCGGGATATGTTCTCGAAAAAAAATGTTTTCTATAATGTTAAGAAGTCGCTTCCTTTGACGGCCCGGTAGCACAGTCGGTAGTGAATCTGCCTGCCGTGCCGAGGGTCGCGGGTTCGAATCCCGTAAGGGGCAAATATTTGTATGATGAATATGAATATTTGTACCCGAGTCATGGATGTTTGTATTTATATATGTATTCTATATCGTTGTCTAGTCATCATAATACAAGTCCAGGCTAGATTCTGGTACTTTAAGTGTGACTAGATAATTTGTGTGACATTGTCCAAGATATTCAGTCTGAACGGAGATATAAAGGCTTAAAGTTGAAAATATAATTTATTTAATAGTGAACGTAATGAATAATTAATGAATATTATTCATTACGTTCACTTCAAACCTTTATATCTCCGTCCGGACTGAGTGTAGAGATATACTTGACATAAGGTTTTGTTTGTAACTTTATTCTGAACTGTAATATTAAAGTTTGATTGATGGCCGCCCTAAAAAAAGAGGCAAATAGAAAAAAGGCGCCATTTTTAGTCATTGGCTTTTATCATACAATAATATTTGCCTCTGACGGGATTCGAACCAACGACCATCGGACCAGCATACAGGTTTACCAACTGAGCCACCAGCCCGTAGGCTGATGATGATTTATACTTTACGACAATAATGCCATTTGAATTGGTCATCATCATCATCATCAGTGATCATAGAGGATTGTTCACATACGCATTCGAATTTCTTCCTCAGCGTATGCAGGTTTCCTCGCGATGTTTTCCTTCACTGTTTGAGAGCAGTCGGTTACGTAATAACGTAACATACTCGTAAGTTAGAAAAATTCTTCCGTCATCCGAGTGGATTCGTACCTAGACCTCTAGGTTGAGTTTCCATACCTCTCCGCAACACGCCACCGACGCGACCGTGAGGAGTGGTGCAATAATAAAAACCGGTCAAGTGCGAGTCGGGCTACTCGCGCACCGAGGGTTCCGTACCAAACCACCACAGAACGCAAAATTATTAACTTAGAATTTTTTTTTTGTCCGGGCCCTTTAGCGCTAGACCGACTCACACTTTTTAGTTATTTGTTGTTATTCTGTAGAGTTTGCTCTATAATCACACTAAGTTTGACGCTTGTATGTATTATATACCGTTTTTAAAAACGAGTTTCTTGTTGTTTCTTAATTTTTAACTTTTTGACTTTTTTATTATTTATCAGCAAATAAGATAAGATAAATGTTTATTTTTAACTTTTGCTTAAAACGCCGCCGTAATAAAGCATAATCTGAGAAAATTTCAATCATCTAGCTATTACGGCTCAAAAGTTACAGCCCTAAATAGGTAGGACAGACGGACGGACAACGTAGGCTTAGTAATAGGGTCCCGTTTTCACCCTTTGGGTACGGAACCCTAAAAAGGAGGCATATATGCCCAGCAGTGGGGTTTTGAAAGTGATGTTGATGAAAATAATATGCTTTTGTTTCAGGTCTATTGCTAGTGCTTTCGGTTTCATCTCGACCTTCAGTGCTTTTAGCTACAGATCCAGAAACAAGATCGGTGTCCATAGAATTAGATCTAATATCAAAATACCATAAAATAGCAGATTTATTATTTGCTTATCGTCAAATGTATGGATGTACCTGTACCTGTGATAGTCACTAAAAAAATTATTTTTAAGCTATGGAGATAATCAATTATTTAGTAAACTTTAACATAATTATTATGGTACATAATTTTATTTAAAAAATATGGTTTTTAAAATGCGTTTTTATTTCCCCATAATACATGTGGTCTATGTGGCTTGTCTACATCTACACTAATATTATAAAGAGGAAAGATTTGTACCTATTTTTGTATGTTTGTATGTTTGTAATGAATAGGCTCAAAAAGTACTGGGCCGATTTAAAAAATTCTTTCACCATTAGAAAGCTTCATTCACCCTGAGTAACATAGGCTATATTTATTGCTAGAAAAGATTAGACGTCCACCCGTGCGAAGCCGGGACGGGCCGCTAGTAGGTAATAAAATAACATACATCTTTTTTTTGTTTTTTTAGACAATTTTAATTTAAATTACATTTTTTTTTGTTTGTTTTGTTTTTTCTATCCGTTTTCCTTTGATGTTTCTGTTGTATTTAAATATACTAAACTAAACTAAACTATTTAAATTAAATATAATATTATATAATATTTTGTATTATATATTTTATTTTAATTTAATTTAAATTTATGCACAATAAAGATTTACTTTACTTTACTGTTATTATCTCTCGTAACAAAATAAAATACAAATTTTAAATTTCAGTACATTTTGGTTCTTTGTCAGTAAATTTTGGTTCTTTTTGATAGATTTGGATTGTTTCTGGAGGTTTTTCCAAGATTTCGGTTGTTTTCGGTTCTTTTTAGTAGATTTTGGAAATTTTTGTTTCTTTTGTTAGTGTTTGGTAGCAAAAACAACAAAAACTTAAAAACTACTTAAAACTAAAAAAAACTATCAAAAACAACAGAACTAGGTAGGTTTTAGACACTTCTAAAAGGTAATAAAATCAACGAAACAGTACTAAAGTACTCTAGATGTTCAATTTAGTTAGACTCTGATGTTTAAACGAAAATAACATAACGACAACAATAGTTAGAGAGGTGCTGCTTCAACGACTATTCATTAACAAATGATGTTCGCTTCCCGCGTCGCAGTCGCGCCGGTGTGGAGGCCAAGTTTCGCGTCATAGACGCTCCCGCTTCGCTTCCCGCTTCCCGCGTCGCAGACGCGTTGGTGTGAGTCTAGCTTTATACCCAGTCATATCTTACACAAAAAATAGCTAAAATCGCAAACTAACGTCTAGTTCTGATTTTTTTATATGTTGTTAGGGCCTCTACCAGTAGCGTATATCCAAGTTTGCAGCTTCAAAAGACCTGTGCTAGCTTTGCAGCACTCGAAAAACCATCCCGTTTTTTTGGTTTTTTGCTTACATCTTTTCGAAGTCTATTAGTCGTAAGTTTTGTAGATACAAATTAAACCAGATAAAATTTCCTACAAAACAAATTATGCATTTTTGTCATAGGACTTAACCTTTGCGGGCTACAGGGCCGAGAAAGTGAACAACAATTGTTCACTTTCTGGTGTTGTTCCGGGTATGAAAAGTGGTGGAGATCGACCAGATACCTCCAATTAATCTCCAGGTTTCCCTTAGTGTACAAGAATGACACTCGGGGATCATCACAAATAATCAAAATAATGAAATTATTGTTTCAATCTAATTATTTTGTTATAAATCAGTTGGGGTGTATGAGGTTTTGCACTTATTCATTAACACGTTGCAGAACTTTATCATATTTTTAATGTAAGATTATTGTAAACCTTTACTGGTTAGCTATAGAGGCTCATCATATTTCCGTAATATAATTTTAAGACTGTTACAACCCTCTGATTCAATTATTAATTTAATTATAAGTTGACCTTGACTCAAATTTGCACGTGGAAAAAAAAATGTAGAATCAAAATACATTTTTTAAAGTATTATAAACATGACTGTTTTATATTAAGAATTAAAACATTATAGTAATTTGTTCAATATTCATTGATGCCTATCATAATTAAAGCATTATAGTAATGGTTCAATACTCATCGATGCAAATCAAAATTTTATAACACATTTTAATCATAAATAAGAAAGTAATTTATATTTAAATGGAGTTTGGTTTAGGTTGACCTTAATTCGTGTTATTTGGACTTCTAAAAATGATTGTGCTTAGTTTATTATTTCTGCTTATTTTTGGTGAGTTTTAATATTTTCTTTTTTTATCCTAATTATAAAATGTCTAAATATCGCATTTATTTATAATGAATAACTATAATTTTAGTGTCGTTTTGTACTATAACGCGGTTAAAATATTAGACTTCTCACCGAAAGACATCTTGTCGAAACCCATTTGTTCCACGCCACGTAATCGAAGTGCCCATTTGTTCCACAAGCCATTAATTGTTCGAAACACTTTTTCTTCGATGGGCCAGTTATAACCATTAAAGATTACAAAAGAATGGATTATCAGGGTAATGTATTGTTGTATGTTTGGTCTATCAATAAAATGGCCTTTCTAAAAAATGGCTTATCGCTTAAACGGAACATTGACGGCTTTCAATGAATTTTATTAGTCTATCGACGAAATAGGTTTTCTAACAATTGGGCTACTGCTTAAATGGCACTTAGTATACGGGGCGTGGAACAATAAAAATCTACTGTTTGGTTTTGCTATGTACTAGACATTGGGCACTCAAAAGGATCTGTCTAACCGATTTGAAAAATAACTTTCTTATTTTTTAGGGTTCCGTACCCAAAGGGTGAAAACTATACTATTACTAAGCCTACGTTGTCTGTCCGTCTGTCTTACCTATTTAGGGCTGTAACTTTTGAACCGTAATAGCTAGATAGTTGAAATTGTCTCAGATTATGCGTTATTACGGCGGATTTGTTAACAAATAATAAAAATGTCAAAAAGTTAAAAATTAAGGGGGGTTCTCAACAAGAAATTATTTTTTACCTACTTTTTTTTCACGCTCTATCGTAAAAACGGTAATACATACATACAAGCGTCAAACTTAGTGTGATTATAGAGCAAACTCTACTGAATAACAACAAATACTAAAATCTGACCAAGTGTCAGTCGGTCTCGCGCAAAAAACGTTTTTTTCTAAGTTAATAATGTTGTGTCCTGTGGTGGTGTGGTACGGAACCCTCGCCTCGGTCCGACCTGCACTTGACCGGTTTTATTATTTTTGTGGGATCCCAATGCAGGACAAAGGCATCCTCTCACGAATTATATTAAGGGTGGCTGTCGCGACAAAGAAAGCTGTAACACCTTCATATTTACACCTATGTTTAGTGAAGGTATGCAAGGAAAGAACGTCCCCGAGTGACAAAACCTCAGTTCGTAGAGTATAAGAGATACTGTGTACTTTTTGCAACCATCAGCAGCAAGGCTGATTCAGTGTTTATGGGATGAAGAGCTTCTCTGTGATGGGGATGGACCAGGTCTGCCTGCATAACTCCAGTCGGTTCAGGAGTTACTGATGATTAAAGGTCTGCATAAAATTTACGATCAGCTGCACGGCTGAATCAGCCTTGCTGCTGATGGTTACAAAAAGTACACTTATCTCTCGGAATACATTGCTGACTGGCTAATCTTTCCACTACAGTATTGATTGTCATGCTGACACGAAAGACCTATGATCACAAACTAGAGTTTTAAAATATGTTCATGTTTCAGAGCCGATCATCTCGAGCGCTAGGCCGCAGGGCAGCAATTATTGCATTCCCTGCCCCGTCCTGGATCCGTGCTCTTACTGCCCCTACCCTTCGTGCCAACCTGCCCCCCAACAGGCAAACGTCTGCTACCCTTCTTGCCGTCCTGCTGCTCAACAGACGAATGGCAACTATGCTTCGTGTCCTCCTGCCAATCAACAGGGAAATATTTGCTATCCATCGTGCGTTCCTGCCTCTCAACCGGGGAATTTATGCTACCCTTCGTGCCAACAGCCGCTGAACTTATGCGTCGTATGCCCAGGTAATTGAACCATCAAAACAATACTATTTTTTGATTAGGTACGGAGTTTTAAAAATGGCACGTGTCGGAGATGGCGCTTTGCTGAAATGTGTGAACACTCAATCATGAGCGTGCAGGTTCGAATCCGCATGGACTAATGAATGTTTCTAACTATGAACGAAATACCTCCATCTAATGGTTAAGGGCATTGGGCTCTTGACACGGAGGTCGTGGGTTCGATTCCCACGGGGGACGTCTAGTGATATGTCACTTTGTGCGTTTTTCCCCAGTTGATTAGGACATTGCAGGTTGAATCACCTGATTGTTTGAACAAGAAAGATGATTCCGTGCTTCGGATCGCACGCTAAACCCTTGGTCTCGGCTACTATCTCTGGTGGTAGTAGTCGCTACATAAAAACCACGTCAGAGGCCGTCAGGCGGTCTGAAAAAAATTCTGACACCAGGGCTCTGCCTACACGATAAGAAGACAGACTCAAACGGTGAAGAAAAAACATCTTTAAATTCTGATGCGTATGTGAAGTCTACTCTTTCTTATCGTGTGGGCAGAGCCCTGGTGTCAGAGTTTTTTCAGACCGCCTTACGGCCTCTGACGTGGTTTTTATGTAGCGACTACTACCACCAGAGATAGTAGCCGAGACCAAGGATTTAGCGTGCGATCCGAAGCACGGAATCATCTTTCTTTTCAGACAATCAGGTGATTCAGCCTGCAATGTCCTAACCAACTGGGGAACAACGCACAAAGTGACATATCACTAGGTGTCCCCCGTGGGAATCGAACCCACGACCTCCGTGTCGAAAGCCAAAGCTCTTAACCATTAGACCACGGAGGCAGTTAAGTCTACTAATTCGCATTTGACATGCATGGTCTACTAACGCCCTTCTCCTTGAGCATAACAATGTCAATGTTCAACATAATTATTTAATTTCTTCTTCATCGTATGCAAGGTACCTCACGATGTTTTCCTTCACCGTTTGAGAGCAGTCGGTATTACTAGACAAACTCAATGGTGCAAGGCAAGGCAAGTTGTCCATTCGGAGAATTAATTAATTGACGCTAAAAGGATAAAACGAGGAACCTCCCTTCAAGTGTGCATTCAGACAATGAAATCAAATAACTTTCCCTATGGAACATGGCTCAAAAAACGAGAAAAAAAGGACCTGCCATTGAAAATAGATTGGCTAATCCACAATTTTGTATGGGAGGTTCAACATTTTTTATTTTTTTTCGACCGATGTTCCTTAGGGATAGTTGTTTGGTTTCAGAAGCAATACTGAAACAAGCCGGCACAGTGAGAGGTGGAGCCAATAAGTTACTGACAAACCTGAGGCCTCAGAAAATCTTCAAGCCGTTTCAAGCTTACCCTTCTTTAATGTTTAAATAACTGTACAGCTACCATCAGCGAACACGATGTAATGATTTTCTTGAATAAAGATTCTTAATGTAACAATTCCTGGAGTTGATTATTAACACTGTGCCATATGGCCGGCTTCGAATAGCACCAACCTAGTCGGGTATCGTATTATGACAAAAGTGACAGGCAGAGGCAAAATGACAAAATATGTCAAAAAGGGCACCCTCGTAGGACGTATGCTGATCAAATCAGTTGCGTCCTACAAAAAGGGGAGGTGCGGAGTACCCGAAACCGACGGGCATGTATGAAGAGATGTATGGATGTGCATGAGGCAAAAGAGGTATGCAAGGATCGTATTAGTAAATGGCGCGCCCTGGTCTCTGCCTACCCCACTGGGAAAAAGGCGTGACGTTATAGATAGATTTCAAAAGAGACAGACGATGCCAAAATTTCAAAAGTGACAGGTGGTGCCAAAATGACAGAGAAGTTTTGAAGTGACAGGTCAACACTAGTATCTTGTTACCACGGAGTACCAGGTTCTTCCTCGTAGTTACACTGGTGTAACCACGAGGATCTCTCTGTCCATGCTTTTTTGGTCTATTAAATCCGCACTTTCGAGATGTCACACTTCCGTGATTCGCAATTTAGTGTGTCGCACTTCCGTAATTCACAATTTAGTGTGTCGCACTTTCGTAATTCGCAATTTAGTGTGTCGCACTTCCGTAATTCGCAATTTAGTGTGTCGCACTTCCGTAATTCGCAATTTAGTGTGTCGCACTTCCGTGATTCGCCCTTTGATGATGTCGCTCTTCCGTGATTCGCTCATTGGTAGTGTTGCAACTCTGTGGTAAGATCGTACGAGGCGGCTAATTCCTTCAGGCGTCTTACACATCGTTGACGCCCAAACCGTATGGTTGCCGGTTATAGCCACTGTATCTGACCCCACCTCTGATCGTATCGGTCTCCCGTTCCATCACACATAGGAGGGTAAAGACGAGAGAGTGCATCTGTGTTTAGCGCGTACACTTAATAATATGCACTTCAAATTATGCTGCGTACCTGACGAAGATTAGCAGGCGCTACAGTCGGAATCGACTACAAATCCACCATCATTTAATACCTATAGAATTTTAGTACCTACTGGAGATACTAGTAGGCGATTTGAACCCTCTTGGCGGGTTCGGGTTTCGAACTTTAAACTTTATTTTTATTAGCAATAAGATATTATAACAGATAGCAGAGAACTGATCAGCTTGTACTATTGTAGGGGGTTCTTCAGACCACCAAATGGAACAACTTTCACTACTGGACCAACGAGAAAAATCTGATGTTCCATACAATAACTTGCTTCACACATGGATTACTTTTTTCACAATTTCAATGTAGAGAAAGTTGTTCAGTTTGATGGTCTGAAGGACCCCTTTAAATATGACCTTTTTGTAACAGCCTGTATATTTGGATTTAAGTACGTCATAATTATATTGTCTGTACAATCATTTTATTACTAAGTTAAATGTTCTACCACTAAAATAAATATTCGTTACAGAATGCCCAAAACCGGAACCTCCAAAACCCGACCCTCCGAAACCGGACCCGCCGAAACCGGACCCGCCACAACCGGACCCGCCGAAACCGGAACCGCTAAAACCAATACCTCCGAAACCGATCCCGGGGAGGAGAACAGGGTCGGATTTGTTCGGCAGCATGTTGAGCATGCCTGCAGTTTTTGCTGATGCAATGATGAATGTGAAATAAAAATGCAAGAACGGCCTATCGCTCTTTCACTACAACACTGATATAACTTGAAATAAGGGGTTAGTTTAGCTTATAGCCCGAGATCCGACCGTACAATTATGCACCTATTTCATAGGCGAATGAAATGTGATTCTAGTGTATGTTTACACAGGCGTTAATTCAACGCCGTCAAGTTGCTTAGAAAAATCTTGCCGCAAGTACCTTTTACATTATAATTTTTGGAATAACTTTTTCCACGTGACTGTTAGGGAAGTGAACTATGTGCCATCGGAAGGAGACTGATTTAGATCAGTACTGGAAAAACTAGGGTTGCCACCTCTCCATCATACAACCCAATCAACCATAGGGTTGCCAGGTTCAAAGACGTCATTTTTGAACCTAGCAACCCTTTAGTTACGGCAGACTGAGAAGTGGCAACCCTAGTTCGTAGTAGACCAAGTGAGTAGTAGATCAGTCTCCTTCCGATAGCACCTCATTTACTTCCCTAAGAGACACGTGGAAAAAGTTATACCAAAAATTATTATGGAAAAGGTACTTGTGGCAAGATTTTTCTAGGCAACTTGACGGCGTTGAATTAACGCCTGTGTAAACAAACACTAGAATCACATTTCATTCGCCTATGAAATAGGTGCAAAATTTTACGGTCGGATCTCGGACTATTATGAAGGCAGTTTAATAAAAATATACATAGAGAAAATAAATAATAAAAATCTATTTAAAATTATTAAACATTAATTCCTGTATTGGTTCTGAAATGTGAAACAGAAATTGATTTATCTAATTAAAACATGTTTAATTGTAATTTTGTTTTATTTTATTCACAATTACTGCAAGCCCATTTAATTTAACCAAAATATACCATTTCGCACTCTACTTTTGTTCACACGGTGACACATCAAGCTATACAAAGCCAAAATAAGCTGGCCGCGCGTAGGTCAATTAGCATACAACGTTACGCATCCAGCTTATGTTGGTTTTGTATAGCTTGCTGTGTCGCCATGTCACTCCTTGGACACAGTCATCTGATAGCTGTGATTTCATACAAATAGGACTGCCTCCGTGGTCTAATGGTTAAGAGCATTGGCTCTCAATACGGAGGTCGTGGGTTCGATTCCCACGGGGGACACCTAGTGATATGTCACTTTGTGCGTTTTTCCCCAGTTGGTTAGGACATTGCAGGCTGAATCACCTGATTGTCCGAAAAGAAAAATGATTCCGTGCTTCGGATGGCACGTTAAGCCGTTGGTCCCGGCTACTATCTCTAGTGGTAGTAGTCGTTACATAAAAACCACGTCAGAGGCCGTAAGGCGGTCTGAAAAAACTCTGACACCAGGGCTCTGCCCACACGATAAGAAGAAGAAGATACAAATAGGAAAAAATTACTAGAAGAGATAAGCATGTGCGATCGCCCACAAATACACTGTATAAGAAACATTTATCCCTTAGTCACCTCGTACGACACCCACGTCAAAAATTGTGGTGGTCCATTCTAAGCCGGAACCAAATGATTAAAATATAGTCATAGTTCAATACTCATAGCAATTGATGCAAATCAAAATTTTATACGTTAGTCACACAAAGAAGTTCATATTTAAATGATCTCTGGTTTAATTTAATTCTTTATTCAGTTAAATTTGAACTTTTAATAATGATTGTGCTTAGCTTAATATTTTTGTTTGTTTTCGGTAAGTTACATTATTCCAAGATCCCACTGTAAGATTTCTACAGTATTTGTTTAGGCAATGATATTTATATATTCCCGAATCAGAATCAGAACTTTATTTGTAAGAACATAGGTACACACGGCGACAGATCAACCTACCCATTAATGAAAATTATCAATAAATATATGTCTATGTCTATGTCTATGTCTATGTCATCATCATTTTCAGCCCGTATCCACCCACTGCAGGGCATAAGCCTCCTCCCTATTTTGCCATTCTTCTCGGTCCCGTGCTAGTCGCATCCAGGTCTTGCCAATACTTTTCCAGATGTCGTCAACCCACCTGGCTGCCGGACGACCCACTCCTCTTTTGCCTAATCTCGGCCACCACTCTGTCAAGGCTTTGCTCCACCTGCCATCATTTCGCCTAGCTACGTGTCCTGCCCACCGCCACTTTAAGCGAGCTATTCGGTCCCCGACGTCCTGAACCTTGGTTCGACGTCGGATCTCGACGTTTGTGACGTGGTCTAGAAGGGTGATGCCTAGCATGGCGCGCTCCATGGCTCTCTGTGCTACTTTGATTTTATGCATAGTTTCCTTAGTGAGCGTCCATGTTTCGGCACCATATGTCATGGTGGGCAAGACACATTGATTAAAAAGCTTGGTTTTTAAGCATTATGGCATTTTTCTGTCTCGGAGCACGTCGTCTAGCTCACCGAAAGCAGCCCACCCCAATTGCACACGTCTTGAGACCTCTTTTACTTGGCATTCTTTACCAAAGGATAAACACTGTCCAAGATATACATAATGATCGACTACCTCTAAAGTCTCATTTCCCACAGTAACGGGACCTGAGACTCCACAGGCGTTCGTCATAACCTTAGTCTTGGACATGTTCATTCTCAGGCCTACACTCAAAGAAGCATCATAGAGGTCTCGCAACATGTCTCCCAGGTCCTCACTGGTTTCGGCAAACAGTATTAGGTCATCCGCAAAACGAACCTACCCATAGTTGAACTCTATGTTCATGGACTATGGGTAGGTTGACCTATCGCCGTGTGTACATTCAGATGACATGATGAATAAAATGGTTCTAATGTTCTACCACACAGGGCATACAAAATATTCATAATTTGAAGCTAGTTTTATACAATTTAAAAAAAACGTGGAAAAAGTCCTAAAACTAGGGTTGCAACCTTATCGTATGTATAGTATAGTTGTGTATAGTATATAGGGTCCTTCTTAATATGCTGACACTTTTTAAGGGGATGATCAGACCGTCAAACTGAACAACTTCCTCTATGGGACCAACATCGAAATCGCGAAAAAAAATCATCACTTCTTCCATAAAAAACTGCAAACCTACTCGGAGCCAAACGTATGGGACAACTGTTTTTTTTTTTCGCGATTTCGATGTTGATTCCATAGAGAAAGTTGTTCAGTTTCATAGTCTGGTCATCGCCTTAAAAAAAGTGTCAGCATATTAAGAAGGACCCTGTATGTATGTATTTTAGGAACATGGACCAAAAACGAGAAAAACTTTTAGACCTTCTATACAAAAGTACATCGGCCTATCGATTTTCTATGGGAGGTCCAAAACAATTTCCCGTTTTTTGACCATGTTCATTGGGTAAAGTTGCTTAGATTCATGGTCTGAATACACCCTTAAAGTTAATGTTAGTAATTTAAAACTAGTAGAGTATCTAAACTATTATAAAACTGTAACAGAAATGTGTCTGTACATTGAAGATATTTACAAAAAAAAATTAAGACGTGTTTTTTACCGGTCCCTGATTCCAAATCACCAATTTTTTTATTTTTTGTCTGTGTGTTTGTTTGTTTGTTTGTATGTTTGTTTGTTTGGGTGTTTGTTTGTTCGAGTATCACGCAAAAACTACTGAACCGATTTTGGTGAAACTTTTTTTGTTTGATAGCTTATCATCTGACTTAAAATCTGGTGTTCAGAACAAACTGAACATACAACCTAAAATGGGTATTTTTATGTATTATTGTGGCAACACTAGTAAGTGGCCATCATGTTTTTGCCTTCTGGCAACTTTCGTTCTTCTCTGTTCAACCGTTCTACGAGTAGTTATATTCCTTGGTTCTACGAAACGGCAGGTTGCATATTAAAAATTCAATAAACGTAAGTTTAAAGTTCAAACGCATGTTTTATTCCAAACATAGTGTATTGTGGTCCTTCGGAAAGGAAAAGTATAACTTTAGAATCAGTGTGTGCAGTGCTGTGCAAGGTTCGCGTCCGCTATAGTTCGCGCGCCGTGCCGCCGCCGCGCCGCCATAAAGTGTTCAGTTCACTGCCTAGGCTGAGTATCCGTGCTATAACAGGTGCCGGCCCGCAGCTTCGTTCTAATATAGGACGAAAGAAGACATCTTCTAGTTTCGTTCTACCATAAGGTCGAAACAGAAGAAAGAAAAATCATCAATTTGGTTAACCGACCAAAAATTTTCGACCCACCTACATTTTCATCATATCCAGTTTAAACCGATTGCGTCTTGTCATCGAGTGAAGTTAGCGTCGTATTATCAGGTTGGCAGCATTGGTTACAGACCTACGCGAGTTCTGTTGGCCAACCTCGTTCGAGCCTAGTCTATGGTTCGGGCGACTGTCATCTGTCAAACGTCAGTGTTACGTCAAACGTCAGTGTCCTTTATTTACCTCCGCCGAGTTCATCGCAGGATTGTAAACAAACAGTTTTCATCATGTCGAAACCGAATGCTGATGAGGAAATGAGGAAGCTGAGGCTTAAACGAGGGCAGCATAAAGCCACCATCACGAGGATCGACAACTTCGTACGAGATCCAGTAAGTTTTGCGGCTGCTAGTGTTGATATACTCGAGGCGCGAAAGGAGGCGCTTGTAAATGCGCTTAAGGCTTATGAGACCGTCCAGCTGGACATCCTAAGCATGGACGAGCGAGATATTGAGGAAGTGGGCATAGTCGAAGACAAATATTTCAGTGTTTTAGCTAAAATTAATGCATCCTTAAAGTCTTTGTCTACCAAGAAAGTGTCAGAGTGTCAAAACGTGTCAAGTTGTAAGTTACCCACTATTGAGATTCCAATTTTTGATGGCAAAGATTTCACAAAATTCAGGCCTTTTTACGATTTATTCATGGCAATTATTGACCAAAATAGTGTCCTGTCTCACGTTCAAAAATTATTTTACCTGCGTAAATACTTGGCAGACGATGCATTGGCAGTTATTGTCAATCTGCCATTAGTAAACGAGTCATACAAGCAGGCACTAGATTTGCTCAGTAAACGCTTTGACAACAAGGCCCGCTTAGTTTCTAACCATATAGGTATATTGTTAGACTTACCTATTTTACAAAATGGCACAGCTACCTCTATAAGGTCGTTTGTGTCACATATAAAACAGCAGTTACATGCCCTGCAAAATTTAAATGAGCCCATTGATAAATGGGACATGATATTAATATCTATTTTTACAAGGAAGCTAGATCCGGTTACAAACCGAGCTTATCAATTAGATAGAGACTCGGAACATATGCCTTCCATGGCAGACTTTCTAGATTTTCTGGAAAAGCGCGCTATAGCGCTAGAGGATAGCAGTATACCTCAAAAGGGCGCTTGCTATGAAGGTGCACCTAATACGAGTAAAGTCTATAAATCTTTGCCACCAAAAGTCACAAATGTTGTGACGAAAAATGTTAAGACCTGTAAATTTTGTAATAAACCAAACCATGCCATTTTCAGCTGTCCGGTATTCCAAACGGCAGCACTCAAGGACCGACTGCTATTCGTTCGAGACCATGAGCTATGCCAGACTTGTTTAAAGCCACACAGTGGTAAGTGTAAGTTTCTCTTCAAATGTAAGACGTGTCAACAGGTTCATAATACGCTTTTACACCCGGAACAGGACGATCAGAAAAATACTGAGGAGCCTGTAGTAACACTGAAGTCGAATCCTATTTCAAACTGCATTTTACTTCCCACTGTAAAGGTAAAGGTTTTATCGAAGTCTGGTCAAGCATGTGTAGTGCGTGGCTTGCTGGATACCGGCAGCCAAGCTTCATTTATTACAGGCAAACTTGTCAAACAATTAGGATTGAATGCTATAATTCAGCCAAACAATATTATTGGTATCGGAAATAAACCTACCAAAATTAATGAGTTTATAAACTTAAGTGTGCTTCCATGCCACAATAATAATATAAAATTTGCATTAAAATGCCACGTAGTTGATTCCATAACAACTAAGTTGCCCCAACAAGCATTTGATATTTCCGATTGGAATATACCAAAACATGTACAACTTTCAGATGATGATTTCCAAACCCCGGGTGACATTTCCCTATTGTTGGGTGCGGATATATATTTCAATATTCTACTGGAAGGTTCTATAAAAATTCCAAATGGGCCTGTATTACAAAACACCCTTTTTGGATATGTAGTTGGTGGCAACATTTCAAATAAAAATTGTAATAGTTCTAGCTTTGATGTAGTGACAAATTTTGCTATTTCCGATCCAATAAAATTGGAAAATGTCATGGAAAATTTCTGGTTATCGGAGAGAGTACCCGAGCCAGCAAAACCTACTTGTCACGAATTTCAAAAGGCTGAACAAATTTTTCAGGAATCAGTACAAATAAAAAATAACCGCTTCCATGTGGATATGCCTTTAGTTTCCCCTATAGAGGAACTGCAGCTCGGTGACTCTTTCTCGGTCGCTTATCAAAGATTTCTTATTTTAGAAAAAAGATTTAAATCAAATCCTTTACTGCTAGAGCAATATAAATTGTTCATTGAGCAATATGTAGAGTTGGGACATGCTAGGGAGGTTAATATTGCAAATTATGATGTCAACAAAGATCCTGTGTACTTTCTAGCGCACCATGCCGTAATTAATGAGGCGAGTAAAACTACAAAGCTACGTGTTGTTTTCGATGGCAGCGCGAAGTCAAAATGCAAGGTATCTCTCAACGACGTCATGCTGAATGGTCCTGTGGTACAGAGTGAGCTATTTGATATTCTTATTTTATTCAGGACTTACCTTTATACTCTGATTTGTGATATTCAGAAAATGTTCCGTCAAATTTTTATCAATAGCCATCAAACTTGATTACAAAATATTCTATGGCGGGATAATCCCGGGAAACCCATCAGCTGCTTACAGCTACAGACTGTAACATACGGTCTGAAACCCTCCACTTTCTTTCGATGTCTTGTCGAATTAGCTCAGCAGTACAAAGAAAAGTATCCTCTTGCCTCTCAAACAATGCTCTACAATACGTTTGTTGATGACGTAATCTGTGGTAGAGACGATGTAGAGCTTCTATTTGAACTAAAAAGACAATTAGTAGAGCTTCTCCGCTTAGGTAGCTTCACTTTGCATAAATGGTGCTCAAATGTTCCCGAGGTTTTAAATGACGTTCCAGTTGAGAGTAGACAATTTGAGGATATTGATATGAGTGCAAATAATATAGTAAAAACTTTGGGTCTGTTGTACGATATTGCTTCAGATACCTTTACATTTTCAAGTCCACGATTTACTGAAAATGACAATATAAACACTAAACGTAAAATCCTAAGTTTTATAGGAAAAATGTTTGACCCTTTAGGTTTAATTGGTCCTATTGTGGTTATTGCTAAAATGTTTATGCAAGAGCTATGGTCTTCGCATATTCAATGGGACACAGTGGTACCCCAAAATCAGTTTCTATACTGGAATAAGTTTTTAAACAATTTGAAACAAATGGACAAAATAAAAGTCCATAGATGTGTTAACCACAAAGATAATTTATCTGTGGAATTGGTGGGATATGCAGACGCCTCTATCAAAGCATATGGCTGCTGTCTCTACCTAAGAATGTTCAAAAAAGATGGTTCAGTGCAGTCAAACTTGCTCTGTTCCAAATCTAGAGTTGCACCACTGAGTAAAAATCTGACTATTCCTCAACTCGAACTGAATAGTGCTCTTCTTTTAGCCCAGTTGACTCATAGAGTCAGTGAAGTCATAAAGCTTAGGTTTCCTCACAAGACCTTTTTATACAGTGACTCACAGATTGTACTGGCATGGATAAAGTCTGGCAATGTAAAGTTAAATGCTTATGTCAATAATAGGGTTAAGCAGATTGTAGAGTTGATGGGGCAGTCTCAATGGTGTTATGTTAGGACATATAATAATCCCGCCGACTTATTGTCGAGGGGAGTCCAACCTCAAAGGCTTCAAGATAATGACTTGTGGTGGTATGGCCCACAGGCTTTGACTAACAATAATTACGGTCACACCCAGTCTGAAAATATCAAGGTACTTGATTCGTCTGCAGTCACAGACTGTGATGATGAACAAGATATAACTTGCAATATATCAAATTTAGAGCCATCCTTTTCAACACATTTGTTTCAGAAGTATTCTAATCTATACAAACTTCAAAAAGTTATTGGTTTTATATACCGATTGTTCAAAAACTGTTCGCAAATAAATAACAAAATAACGGACAGTGAGTTAACCCCTCAAGAGCTTCGCGACTCAATGTCAGTTATTGTGCGTTGTACTCAAAGGGAACATTTTTCTAAAGAAATAGAGTCACTTTCTGCTGGGAAAAATTTAAAAACAGGAATAGCTAATTTGCATCCCTTTCTTGATCATTTTAGAGTGGTTAGGGTAGGAGGACGGCTCCATAATGCTGCGAATATTAATTATGATAAAAAACATCCTGCCATTCTACCAAAAAACTCTCATATTACAACCCTCATTATTGAAAGAGAACATCTTAGGTTGCTACACGCAGGACCTAGGTTAATTTTTAGCTCTCTGTCACAAAGGTATTCTATAGTAAATGGAATTCGAGAGGTCAAGAAAGTGGTTCGCAAATGCATTAAGTGCAGGACATTGAAAGCTGAGGCTGCTAGGCAGCTGATGGGCTCCTTGCCTCAAGAGAGGATCACAGCATCTAGGCCATTTCAGTATGTCGGTGTTGACTTTTGCGGCGCTTTTGACATGAAAGTTGCTCGAATTAGAAAGCCTATCATAAGCAAATGTTACATAGCGCTTTTTGTGTGCTTTGCTGTAAAAGCTATTCACGTAGAGCTTGTGTCAGACCTCACAACAGAGGCCTTCTTAGCATGTCTCAAGCGTTTTATTTCTAGACGTGGTAACCCCACAAAAATATATTGTGATAACGCAAAAACCTTTAAAGGTGCATCTAATACTTTAAATAAGTTATATACCCTACAAACCTCCAAAGATCATAGAGACTCTATCAATAACTTTTGTTCTCAAAATTATATAACTTTTAAGTTTATTCCGAGTTACTCTCCTGAGTTTGGAGGCTTGTGGGAGGCAGGTGTAAAAAGTGTAAAGCACCATCTAAAGAAAATAGTAGGTAATCTTGTTTTAACCTATGAAGAGTTGAATACTATTATAATTCAAATTGAAGCTGTAGTAAATTCAAGGCCTTTACTTGCAGATAATTCAAGTGATTGTCAATATTTAACGCCTGGGCACTTTTTAATTGGAACGGCCCTGACTAGTTATCCTGAAAATGATTTTACAGATGTTTCAGTAAATCGTTTAAAATTCTGGGATCTTTGTTCAAAGCTAAAACAGGACTTTTGGAAAGTATGGTCTAATGACTATTTAACGCAGTTGCAGAGCCGTCCCAAGTGGAAATGCCAGCAAACTAATTTAAAAGAAGGTGATTTAGTCATTGTTAAAACTTTAAACACATCTCCTTTGGAATGGCCCATGGCTAGAATTGTAACTACATTCCCTGGGAATGATGGTAGAGTAAGAGTGGCCGATATAAAAATGAATAACAAAGTGTATCGTAGATCTATAAAGAAATTGTGTCCGTTACCTTTGAATTGAAATTTTGTAGTTTTCTCCCGGCCCCAATTATGTTCAGAACAAACTGAACATACAACCTAAAATGGGTATTTTTATGTATTATTGTGGCAACACTAGTAAATGGCCATCATGTTTTTGCCTTCTGGCAACTTTCGTTCTTCTCTGTTCAACCGTTCTACGAAACGGCAGGTTGCATATTAAAAATTCAATAAACGTAAGTTTAAAGTTCAAACGCATGTTTTATTCCAAACATCTGGTATATAATTTATGCGGACGAAGTCGCGGGTAAAAGCTCGTATAATATAAATGTGTACTTTCCAGAGCCTATTTCTTCGAGAGCTAGACCGTACAATTATGGTAATATGTGCCCTGTCACGGATCCGTGCTCCTCCTTCTGCTGTTACCCTTCTGTAGCTGCTACTCGTACCCCGGTGAACGTATGCTTTATATATCCAGGTAATAATGTGTTGCAGTGCCCTTACAGGGTTTCTATGTCTTGTACCTACTAACTTACACCCTAAGACCATATAAACTAACACAGAATAACAATAAATGTATGAATATGAATAGTTCTACTACTAAACTAACTGTCCATTTCAGAATGCCCAAAACCAGAACCGGACCCTCCAAAACCGGACCCACCAAAACCGGATTCTCCAAAACCAGATCCTCCAAAACCGGGCCTTCCAAAACCGGACCCACCAAAACCAGACCCTCCAAATCAGGAGGCAAACGACCAGCCGTCCAGGAGAACAGGTTCTGACTTCGCCACTGGCATGTTAAGCATGCCAGCCCTTTTTGCCGATGTTATGTTAAATAGGAGGTTTTCAATGAAAATCTAAGAAGGAGTTATATAAAGAGTACCTCTCTTTTTGAAGTATTGATCAAAAATAGCATCAAAATTATCCTTCATAAAACAATTAAACTCGAGAGCAATGAAAACGGGTCACAAACATACCTTAATATCTCGGAAACTAAGAATAATAGCTTATCCAAATAAATAGAATTTCATAGAATATTTAATACTTATTAAATTAATTGATAACATTTTTAGTTTTCATTTGTTTGGCCTAAATAAAATACAAAAATACAAATGCGTCAATTCTATCGCAGACCAAAAATTTCAAATTGCTGTTTTTTTTATTAGTTTTAGCCTTTTTTACTGGCATAACTTTATAGCAACCAGAAATATTAATTTAAGTAGTGGTATTAAATTGTCTAGCAGCAATGCCTATGTCCAGCAGTGGACGTCCATCGGCTGAGATGATGATGATGATGATTAAATTGTGTATTAAAATACTTTTTATTTGAATAAGGTATCATTCTTAGTTTCCGATATATTAAGGTTTCATTGTTGGTGACCCGTTTTCATTGCTGTCGAGTGTATTTTATTTATTGTGTATTGACTTGGCTGGATCAACGCCGTGCCCTCAAAATGGTTTATTAATATTGTATTCAAGTATAAATATTATCAACCTTTAAACCACATACTCTACCCATCAAACTGAACAACTTTTAATATAGGAGCAAACCTATCAGCGCAAAAAATTCTGCTTTTCCATATGTTTGAGCCGAGTAGGCATTGCAGTTTAAAATGGAACACCAGATTTTTTTTGCGCTGACTGATTTGCTCCCATAGTAAAAGTTGTTCAGTTTGATGGGTAGAGTATGTGATTTAAAGGTTAATGATACTTTTCCTTACACGTAGTATAGTTTCTTTAAAAAAATGTGCTTACCTAAAGTACTAGATCAGTATTTTCTATATTGTCTCTGCAATTATTTTTTTTATTATTAAAATCTAATAACTTCTCACTATATTGTTTTATTAAGTACAACTGTGATTAATGATTATACAGGGTGTACAATAAAATGGGACAGCTACTTAAAGGGGTGCTTCAGACTTTCAAACTGAAAAACTTTCTCTATGGGACCAATATCGAAATCGCGAAAAAAAATCTGCTGTCCCGTACATTTCAGTCGAGTTATGTTTGCAGTTTTGTATGGGAGAGCGGATATTTTTTTCGCGATTTCGATATTGGTCCCATAGACAAAGTTGTTCAGTTTGATGGTCTGAAGCACCCCTTTGAGTAGCTGTCCCATTTTATTGTACAACCTGTAGATCAAACTCTACAGTATAAAAAAACCAGCCAAGTGCGAGTCGGTCTCGCGCTAAGGGTCCCGGAGAAAACAAAGCTTTTATTATCTGTAAGAGTAAATGTGTTGTGTGGTAGTACAGAACCCACGGTGCGCGAGTATGCCGACTCGCAGTTGGCCGATTTTTCTTTCTATTATTATACTCTCAAAAATACTCTGTAACGAAAAAACCGGAGAGAATCAATCTTGTTTTATGAATAACAAATGTTTGCTCGGGAAGGTTCGGGAAATTCATCTGGATTACAAAAAAGTCCCGGCCTAACGTGCACGTAAAATATAGCCAAGTTCTTTAGAATATTCAATTCAATTATGAATTGCAGACAAGATGTCCATATAGTGTTAGTATATATTTATCTTACAGCTAGTGTTAGTAACAAAATATTTTATTTTATTTTAAAAACCCGACATGGAGTTTCACCCAGTGTTGCAACAGCGGAGAGTCCCACCGGTCTTTGAACTCGCTCAGGAGACCGTTGGTGCTGGCTCGGAGCCTGCCCAACATGGAGGTGCACCGTTTTCTCAATATAGCATAGAAGTCATCCGTGACTACTATGATATCAACAATAATTTATTTATTTATTTATTTAGGCTCACCAACAAATAACATATTATAACAATCAAAGGAGAATGGTCATCCGTGACCCAGGCCCGACAACAAAGTGACCTAACCCAGTTTTTTTGTTGCATTAAGTATAACTAAAATATATAATTTTTTTTTTCAATTTGAGTGGCTAACTCCTAAATATTGCCTGGTGTATTTCTCCAGGCGCAATACTAAAAAACAATACTTTTCACACACTTCCAGCGATTATATCTATTAAAGACTCTGCAGATGTATGTGATTCTGATGACAATACAATAATATGGTATTATTCGGCTGATCTGATGATGGAGCTGTAAGGTGGCTAGTGGAACTCTTGGGTGGCTATTAGCATACCCATCGAGTTTGGGCTCATTGGAATTGTCTTGATGAGTTAGGACTCATCAAGACAATTCCAATGAGCCCAAATACAAACTGCAATGCATAGGGCATTGCAGTTTGTATCGAGGGTCTGATGATGGAGCTGGAAGGTGGCTAGTGGAACTCTTGGGTGGCTACTAGCATACCCATCGAGTTTGAGCTCATTGGAATCGTCTTGATGAGTCCTATACATTGCAATTGGTATCGAGGGTCTGACGATGGAGCTGGAAGGTGGCTAGTGGAACTTTTGGGTGGCTACTAGTAAACCCATCGAGTTTGGACTCATTGGAATCGTCTTGATGAGTTCTATGCATTGCAGTTGGTAGCGATGGTCTGATGATGGAGCGGGAAGGTGGCTAGTGGAACTTTTGGGTGGCTACTAGCATACCCATCGAGTTTAGACTCATTAGAATCGTTTTGATGTGTCCTATGCATTGCAGTTGGTATCGAGATTCAGATGATGGAGCTGAAAGGTAGCTAGTGGAACTCTTAGGTGGCAGCCACCTTCCAGCTCCATCATCAGACCCTCGATACCAACTGCAGAGAATAGGACTCATCAAGACGACTTTAATGAGCCAAAACTCGATTAGTATGTTAGTAGCCACCTAAGAGTTCCACTAGCCACCTTCCAGCTCCATCATCAGACCCTCGATACCAACTGCAATGCATAGGACTCATCAAGACGATTCCAACGAGCCCAAACTCGATGGGTATGCTAGTAGCCACCCAAGAGTTCCACTAGCCACCTTCCAACTCCATCATCAGATCAGCCAGATAATACCATATTATCGTATTGTCATCAAAATTACATCCATCTGCAAAGTCCTTGATAGATAGAATCGCTAGAAGTATGTGAAAAGTATTGGTTTAGTATTGCGCCTGGAGAAATTCACAAGGCAACATTTAGGTGTTAGCCATACAAATTGAAAATAAAAATTATATATTTTAGTCATACTAAATATAACAAAAAAACTGGGATAGGTCACTTTGTTGTCGGACCTGGGTAAATTTTGTATGGGCCGTGACCCTTCTCCTTTACATCTTCAGTTAGATATTATTCTGATACATAACCCAGTTACAGGTTACAATTATAATCAACTAAGTGGGCGTCCACGCAAAAAGGGTGAAGTGGTCGGCATTTTATCTTACCTTTTTTATCATTCCATAATGATCATGTGACTGATCTAAATGCTGAATGCCAATGCCAAACCTTAACTCAAAACCCGACGATTGGACCCTTTTCATATGGACGCCCATTATATATCATTGTAAGGCTGGGATTGATTAAATAGAGAGGACTGGTTCTGATATACATAATATAATTTAATACTAAATTAATAAGTGAGTAATACATAGTTTATTAAATATTATTGCTACAACACATCCTTTCGAGTATAAATTATTAATTTTTATCATCATCGGCGGTTAGTAGCTACTTGCGGTGAAGTATCAACACACAATCATGAGGGTCCGGGTTTTAATCCGCACGTACGAGAGAGCTTTTTTAACTCATAATTATACCATAGAGTACTATAATAAAATAACATTATACTGACTGCTCTAAAATAGCGAAAGAATGTATGATTGTTACCCAGTTTTTTTTATAAAAGTGATTTAAAAATCTGTGCCTGTTCAACAACCAACCAACCTGAGTCAGAATCTTGAGAACCCTTTAATAGTTCCCTGGCTTGAGCCATACGGGGTCCATTGTACCATGTGTACTGACTGAATTTTTTTGCCAAAATATATTTGTATATTTTCCTTGTTTCCTTGTTATTTACCTTACACTGAACTTGGCTCTCCGCACTATCGTGCCCCCTAACCCACATCAGACAAGGGTAGTTTTTACAGTTTATAAACCGAAAAGATTGTTTGTTACTTACGCTATCCTTATCACAAGGACATAAGGGTTATTTCAGGTTGACTAAATATCTTTGTAACTGCTACATCTATCAACGTAGTAAGTTCCCAAGTTCTTATGATAAACGAATAACGTAGAACGTGGAAAGGCTAAAATTATACTGCTTGATATGAAATTCTGAGAGTAACTGACATAGCCCAAAGAATTGCTAAACTTGCAATGGAGAGGGCTATGCTCGGAGTTTCCCTGCAAGATCGAATCAGAAATGAAGAGATCCGCAGAAGAACCAGAGTAACTGACATAGCCCAAAGAATTGCTAAACTTAAGTGGCAGTAGGCGGGGCACATTGCTCGCAGAACCGATGGCCGATGGGGCCGAAAAGTTCTCGAGTGGCGACCGCGTACCGGAAAGCGCAGCGTGGGTAGGCCCTCCACACGGTGGACCGACGACCTGGTGAAGGCGGCGGGAACACGTTGGATGAGGGCAGCGCAGGACCGGTCGTTATGGCGATCCTTGGGAGAGGCCAATGTCCAGCAGTGGACGTCCGTCGGCTGAGATGATGATGATGATGATATGAAATCCTAAAAAACTGGCCAAGTGCGAGTCGGGCTACTCGCGCACCGAGGGCTCCGAACTACCACACAATATAATAAGAACTTAACAATTTTTTTTTTACCCTTAGCGCGAGACCGACTCACACTTGCAAATTTTTTCGTAAATTCGTATTGTTTTGTTTCGAAAATACTTATAGTGGAGTCGATGGAGGTTTTCACCTAGGAACCCAATCACTTTGAGTAAACTTTTATGAAACCTTCTGCATTATTTAGTTACATTATAAAAACGAAAATGTTAAAATGTTGTTATGTTGTCCATAAATGTGAAAAAAATACAACTTTTTTTTAATGCTGTTCGACCCAGTTTTGTGTAAGGATCATTTTCATAGTAAGGGAAGTAAAAAATCGGGACAGCATAAGTTGGTCAAATTTAATAAAATAATTTTTCATACAATTTAGCGCAAGCCCGACACACACTTGGCTAATTTTCATTATTTGTTTTATTACTTTAAAGTATTTACTATAATCACACCAAGTTTGATGCTTGCATGCAATACTGTTTTAACGAGAGAGCAAAATAAAAAAATACGTTTCTTATTGGAGTCGCTGTATCTTTTGAACCGTAATAGGTAGCCAGTTAAAATTTTCATAGAATATGTGTTATTATTTTGTGTTTATTATCTAATAATAAAAAATACAAAAAGTAAAACATTTGGGGGTGTGGGAATTGAGCCTAAAGGTTATTGCAATTTTAAAAGTGTGATACTAAGTTTTGAAGGCCAGTGTACCTAGCTTGTGTATTACGGTTTCCATTAATTTGGTTTCCAGTGATACTTTCTTACAAGAAAAAAAAAGAAGAGGGATTACAAAAAACTGAATACCAATCAAATCGAAAAGAAAAAACATTTAATTTAAATTCAAGACGAACTCTTTAGCTCCAATAAAACGTTAGATCGTCAAACTTTTGAAACAGTTAGCCGAGATAATAAACTGTTTGAGAGCCAATAAAAATGGCTATCGAAAGGGAACTGGCTGTCGATTTGAATCCCCAAAGTTTTCCGGAAGGCGAGGAATGCCCCAATTGTAGATAATTAGAAATATTGGACAGTCCGACGAATTGATTACGGAACGTACCCATACTACGGGACCCGTTTAGGGGGAGAGGCTCGATGTTACCCCAGACAGAGTTGCGACACTACCAATGAGCGAATCACGGAAGTGCGATATCATCAAAGAGCGAATCACGGAGGTGCTACACACAAATTGCGAATCACGGAAGTGCGACATTTCGAAATTGCGACATGTCGACAGTGCGAATTTAATAGACCAAAAAGAGCATGGCCAGAGAGATCCTCGTGGTTACACCGCTCGTTATACCAGTGTAACCACAATGAAAGACCCTGGTACTCCGTAGTTACAAGACACCACAGATTACCCCCAATAGATACCGCATGATGAACATTTTGTTCACGCCCGAAGTCACCATTATTGGCGGTAGGTGCGGGTAGCGGGGCACGAAACGGTGCAATGTGATTGGCCATTTCAAGGTCGCACTACTTCTAGCTCGCTCACTCGCGTTGCTTATATCAGTGAAAAACCACAGATGTGTGGCGAGCGTCGGCGG
This sequence comes from Agonopterix subpropinquella, assembly GCA_922987775.1. Lineage (NCBI taxonomy): Eukaryota > Metazoa > Arthropoda > Insecta > Lepidoptera > Depressariidae > Agonopterix > Agonopterix subpropinquella. Next base: position 12,045,268 of record OV277718.1, on the reverse strand, counting down.
CCCTGTATGCGGTATCTATTGGGGGTAATCTGTGCAAGACACTAAAGTTGACCCGTCACTTCTGACCTTGTCTGTCATTTTGGCACCGCCTGTCACGAGAGGGACTTCAAAATACCACGCTTGGTCACAGGGGCCCCCGTCACAAAGGTCGGGGGGGCTTAGGATTTCGTCACGAAATCAATATCCTCTAGGGAAATCTGGCGCTATTTCGAGAAGATTTAAAAGAAGAATTAAGCATATGCGATACTGTTGCGTGCGAGCGAGACAGGAATACGCATTTGCTTAAGAGGTTAACCACGAAGTAACCAGAGGGCATAGCATATAAGCATATGCTCACGACTATATTCCCCGAGGGGGTAGTCAGACATATTATGAAACTTAAGAACATCCACGTTTCACTAGTACCGAAACTCTGTCCAGTGTGACGGGGAGTGAGCCCCAGAGGGGTGAGGTAAAAAGTCGGTGGGAGGTAGGGAGTGTCCGTACTGTGTGTAGTACTAGATACTTCTTTCTTATACTGTGCTGCAGCCTTGAACCACAGTATAAGAAAGATTTATCCCCATTAAAAGTCCCAGAATCTAGCCTGGAGTGCAATTTTCTAAGCATCACATCGCTGTCAAAAACATCGACGAGCTCACAAATGTAACATCCATCTTGCATCCTACAGACCGTCGAAGTTTTTATTTGAGTTTGACACATGCATGACATAACCATAGCGAATACCGAATTGTCAGCTCGCCGATGTTTCAACGACGAATTTAAGAGGGGGTCATACCTATTTTGTCTGTTTTCGAACCGATTTTTGAGAACCAAATTATTACATTTAATATATATAGTTCACATAACAGTGTAGATACGTTCTTTCTGCAGGGCATCTAACCGTTGAAAACACGATTCTATTAAATTTTCTCGATAGAAAAGAGGAGCAAAGTAAGCTCGATTTCAGATTTATAACCAGTTTTACAAGAATCACACTACACCATTTCTTCTGAATATACCATCATTTGAAAGGTAAATAATTATAGCAGGGCTTCTAACCGATGGATTTTTCCCCAAACACCCAAGAGAAAAGATATTGATGAAAAATGCGTTTTTTTGCGATCTTGCTTTCAATTGAAGCGGGATGGCTAATTGCGAAAGTTTGCTTGTTAGAAAGAGAGGCTTATCCCAACGAACACCAGAGTGGAAATTGCAGCCTGTCATTGCAACTTCAAGATGCATAGCAACGCCATAAGGGTTCAAGATAAAGTTTTAAGAGCTATAACATCTTCCGCAAACTCCTATAGCTGCACGGGGAGCTTATAGTTGCAGTAAGGAAATAGAATACAGCTTATGCCTACATATAAGTTCATTCTTGAACCTATTTACCACTTAAGCCTATAGTGAGAACCAGAAAGTGCATTTTGACACTAATAGCTGTGTATGGTATATACTTGGAACTCTAAAGCGCCTTATACCTGTAAAGAGGATATATTTTTAGACTATTTAAAGCAGTTGCTTAAGAGTTCAAATAGGCACTACTTTGTTACTAGCAGTTGCATTAAAGAGATTAAAGAGAGATCTCTATAATAAAATTAACAATAAACTACAAATATACGGCCTTACCAAATTATCTTGCAAAAATTACGTCACCCAATGGTTACTGGGACTCGACTACGATGCTACCGAAGGTCTCCTGACAATTCCTACTTAGCACTCCTATCAATGTATGCGGTCGGAGCTCCATGTAGTGGCTGATATAACTCTCCGATCCCAAGACTCCCCAGTTCTGTCGTAGGGCTACTTGGAGTTCTCCACCTACGCTAGTCACTCAAACATCACCATTCACATTGCACGCCTCACACTAACACACACACACCCCCACACACACACACACACACACACACACACACACACACACACACACAATCACTTTTATTATTTTGTTTTGTTTGTTTTATAGTTTATAGTTTTTAAAAGTATAGAGATAATTAACTCTATTTTACCTATATTCCCTTGTTTTCTTTTCTTTCTTTTGTTACATTAATACTAAACTGTTACGCTCGCTGTGGGTGGGCGCCTGGTGATTCGAAAATATTCAGGTTTACCCTTGGTTTACCTATTTCAGACACCAGTCTCCCACAATTCTATCTGTATACCTGTTTATTGTAAGTTCCTGTTAAAACTGCTTGTGGAGAAAATAAATGATTTGTATTTGTATAGTTGTATTTGTATTAGATAATAAAATAATCAGTGCAGCCTTTAGTTGCTTATGAGTTATAATCAGTGATCGGAACGATGGGATTTAAACTTGTCGTGTGGGGGTTTATCATGGAGTTGTTAAAACCACAAAATTTGAATCCCGTGATACCGGGAACTGTCGCATTAGTCAGAAGTATATTGTATCGAAGTAGTTATATCAATTTTAATGATCTAAATCAAAATTAAGGTAATATAATTTTTTTTCCGAATCCCGGGATTTTTTTTTCTTTCCAAATTTTCATAAGTTGTCCAGTTTGATGGTCTGAACCAACTATGGAAATTTGGAAAGAAAAAAAATCCCGGGATTCGGAAAAAAATTATATTACCATAATATGAATAATAATTAAATTAAACTTTTATCGATGGATTTCCCAACGAGCACCAGAGTGAAAATTGCAGCCTGTCTTGCAACTTTAAGCTACATAGCAACGCTATAAGGGTTCAAGATAAAGAAATCCCGGGATTCGGAAAAAAATTATTTGACCATAATTTTTTTTGAGATCATTAAAATTGATATAAATAGCTTCTTCGATCCAATATACTGCTGACTAATACGACAGTTCCCGGGATCACGGGATTCAAATTAAATAAAACAAAAAATTTTGTGGTTTTAACAACTATGTTATACCCACGGTAAGTTTAGGTATTTGCAATCCCATTGTTCCGATCACTGGTTATAAGATATGAATATCTAAAAAAAATAATTCAAAGAGTAAAATTATAACTAGATCAAACATCATTTATGTTAAATCAATAACAATGATTTTAACGCACAGTAAAATAGAATAGGATAAGATTATACAGGGTGTAATATAAAATGGGACAGTCACTTAAAGGAGTGCTTCAGACCATCAAACTGAACAACTTTTTCTATGGGACCAATATTGAAATCGCGAAAAAAAATCGGCTGTAACATACATTTCAGTCGAGTTAAGTTTGCAGTTTTGTATGGGATAGCCGATTTTTTTATCGCGATTTCAATATTGGTGCCATAGCGAAAGTTGTTCAGTTTGATGGTCTGAAGCACCCCTTTAAGTAACTGTCCCATTTTATGTTACACCCTGTATAGTAACACAATCTATAAAAATATGAATAATAATTAAATTAAACTTTAATCGATGATTATCAATTATTCAATTGTCTTTGCTGTATTTATAGAAATTCTTTTCCTCGCCCTGTCCTATATCTCTGACTATCACCTCGGGGACTATAGTTGTGAGCATATACTATACTGTATTTCCACGCCGATTATTTTTTCAATATTTATATTGGATTTTTTCAATATTTATATTGGATTTATTTCAATATAAATATAAATATTGAAAAAAATAATCGGCGTGGAAATACATAGCATATGCTCACGACTATAGTCCCCGAGGGGGTAGTCAGAGGTATAGGACAGGGCGTGGAAAAGAATTTCTATAAATACAGCAAAGACTTGAATCATTGATAATCCATCGATAAAAGTTTAATTTAATTATTATTGATATTTTCAATGATTGTGTTACTACAAAATCTTATCCTATTCTATTTTACTGTGCGTCAAAACAATTGTTATTGATTTTACATAAACGATGTTTGATCTAGTTATAATTTTTCTCTTTGAATAATTTTTTTAGATATTCATAACCAGTGATCGGACCGATGGGATTGTAAATACCTAAACTTGCCGTGTGGGTATAACATAGAGTTGTTAAAACCACAAAATGTATTGTGTAACGAAGTGCCCCTGTGGCGGGATGGCCAGAGGGCCTCGTTGTAAAAATATATAAATCCCTTTAGAAGGGTTGACCTATCTTTAGGTAGGATGTCTGTAGTTCTGAGGTTGCTAATAAAAAGATAGAATTATAAACAAACATACAAGTTTTATTACTGAATAACCTAATCTCGTTTACAGGTTGTTTCCCTAGCTAACTTAATTCCTATTCACTACCACTTTTTACTTACAACCCAAGCCAAGCTGAAAAGAGGGAATAAGGACCCGGCACGAGGGGGGACGTATCGTGAAGGGTTATTTCCTTCAGGAGAATTGGCTCAAACTGTAAGACCTGACAACACTACCCGAGGAACCTCGAGCCACGCCTGGTCAGATCTTCAGGAGCTACCTGCGTCCTGGTTGATCTAGGACACAGCTGCGTCCACGACCCTTCAGGTCGAGGTGTTCAAAAATGAGGGGAGGTTGGGGAGAGGAGGAGGGGAGGGACACCCGATAGTAGACCTCTGTGGTTGAGCTTCTGCCCAGTCGCCTAATACCTCAAGCCACCGTGCTTCCACTCTCGGACGCCAACTATCGAGTCCCGGCCTAATCAATCAATCAGTCTCGCGGCAACGGCCTCTTTACTATGGTTTCTAGCGCCAGCTGCTGAAGCAGCCGGGTCATTGGGGTTGGCACCTGGTGGTGCCTCGTAGTTGTCCAGGTGTCTGCCGGCGCGGTCTAGCCCACCGAGTGGGACCCCGTTGGGGGAGGCCCGGTGAGCGAACTGCGGTCGGCAGTGTGGCCAATCAGGGGGGTTTTGTGCTGCGGAGTAGCCTACAGTCCGGCGGTTCACCCTCGGTCCGCCCCACGGTCCAAGGGGATCTACGGCCGTTAGCAGTTTCCGCAGCGGGGTGAGTCCTTAAAAGGGCTCAGGCATCAGGGGGTCAATTTCCGGGAGGGGATCGTCTGTGGAGAGCTCCATAGCGAGGGTGCAGCTGCCGAGGTCAGTTCGGCAGTGACGTCAGTCCGGGGGGTGCTGCGGAGAGCACACGAACCTGGCGGCATGCCAGGGTGTGTGCAGGCTCCAATGCGGTGGTATTTCTTGAGGTGCTGCCGGTGAGGTCAAGCCCACCGAGTGGGACCCCGTTGGGGGAGGCCCTGTGAGCAGGCGCGTGCAGTGGAGGTAGGCAAAAAGCAGTGAAACCTTAATAATTTCTAAACTAAAAGCATTTTGTTTTCTCAATTACTTTTAATTGGTTTAATTACCTGTATTTAAACAAATCAAAGTCATTTGCTACACAAAATGCTTTTAGTTTAGCAATTATTCGGTTTCTGCACTGCGGGCAGGCAAAACACAGTAAAAGTCTAATAATTTCTAAACTAAAAGCATTTAATTCACTAAATGACTTTGATTTGTTTTAATACAGGTAATGAAACCAATTAAAAGTAATTGAGAAAACAAAATGCTTTTCGTTTAGAAATTATTAAGGTTTCACAGCTTTTTGCCTACCTTCACTGCACGCGCCTGCCTGTGAGCGACCTACACGCCGGCAGTGTGGTTATCCGGGGTGCTTGAGGAGGGGCCCACGGTCCTGACGACTCGCTGAGGAGTCGAGGACGTGGGCGGGCTCCGAAGCGGTGTGTGGGCGCGACACAGATGGTCGCGGGAGGCGGGTGCGCTGCTGGTCGCACCTACGCGAGGCCAGCTTATGTTGGTTTTGTATAGCTTGATGTGTCGCTGTGTGTACATTGGATCGAAATAGTTATATCAATTTTAATGATCTGAAACAAAATTACGGTAATATAATTTTTTTTTCGAATCCCGGGATTTTTTCTTTCCAAATTTTCATAGGTGGTTCAGACCATCAAATTGGACAACTTATGAAAATTTGGCACCGTTCCGTTCAGTTGTTACTATATTTGTGTAGGCGAACCATCGAAATCTTTTTAAAATGTGAAATGCGCAGGCGGACATCATCAAATTAAATAAGTAAGTAATTAATTCATGGTTTCTTGTTATTCAGTACAGTACATGAAAAAAATAAACGGCGTGGAAATACATAGCATATGCTCACGACTATAGTCCCGAGGGTAGTCATAGATATAGGATAGGGCGTGGAAAACAATTTCTATAAATACAGCAAAGACTTGAATCATTGATAATCCATCGATAAAAGTTTAATTTAATTATTATTAATATTCACAAAGATTGTGTTACTACATAATCTTATCCTATTCTATTTTATTGTGCGTCAAAATCATTGTTATTGATTTTACATAAACGATATTTGATCTCTCTCTGGGGGTAGGCCCCTCACACGGTGGACCGATGTCCTGGTGAAGGCGGCGGAAAAACGTTGGATGAGGGCGGCGCAGGAACGGTCGTTATGGCGATCCTCGGGGGAGGCCTATGTCCAGCAGTGGACGTCCATTGGCTGAGATGATGATGATGATGATGATGATGTTTTCTTTGAATAATTTTTTTTAGATATTCATATGTAACCAGTGATCGGAACGATGGGATTGTTAGGGTTGTTAAAACCACAAAATTTAGTGTTTTATTTTATTTGAATCCCGTGATCCCCGGAACTGTCGTATTAGTCAGCAGTACATTGGATCGAAGTAGTTATTATCAATTTAAATGATCTTAAACAAAATTACGGTAGTATAATTTTTTTCCGAATCCCGGGATTCCCGGGAACTGAACTGGACGGTGCCAAATTTTCATAAGTTGTCCAATTTGATGGTCTGAACCACCTATGAAAATTTGGGGTGAAAAAAAAATCCCGGGATTCGGAAAAAAAATATATTACTGTAATTTTGTTTCAGATCATTAAAATTGATATAACTAATTCGATCCAATGTACTGCTGACTAATACGACAGTTCCCGGGATCACGGGATTCAAATTAAATAAAACAATAAATTTTGTGGTTTTAACAACTCTAACAATCCCATCGTTCCGATCACTGGTTACATATGAATATCTAAAAAAAAATATTCAAAGAGTAAAAATTTTAACTAGAGAAAACATCATCATCATCATCATCATCTCAGCCGATGGACGTCCACTGCTGGACATAGGCATCCCCCGAGGATCGGGATCAGATCAGATTAATCTGCACTATGAAATCCCTATGAAATCCAAACAATTCGACATATTGTAACCTTGAACTTATGCCTGCATAAAGAATGAAATTGGAGCCTATTAGCAGTTATGAACTGCAATTATAGTAATAAAAATCACTCTGAGGTCTACAAAAGTTAAAATAAGCGCCTAAAGCCGCTTAAGGGAAGCATTGAGGAAGATACTACGGCTATAGGCTGCCCACGAGCAAGCGCCATGTTTATGATCTTTTTAGGTTATCCAAGCAAATATTTGTCAACAAATAACGTAAACAGAACTTAATTTTTAAGGATTGGGACGTTGTCTCCAAACCAGTGTATCATTAAATCGACCTCAAATGATTTTATTACATAAAAAGTTGAAAAGACTGTATTCTAATACACATAATTAATTGCTTATTTGGATTATATCAAGAGCGCATCAAAATTACTCCAATAAGTGATATTTACATTATCAGTAAACTAATATGCGTTTTTAATTGCATGTACTGTGCTGAATAACAAGAAACCATGAATTAATTACTTACTTATTTAATTTGATGATGGCCGCCACCGCACTTCACATTTTAATAAAAAGATTTCGATATTTTGATGGTTCGCCTACACAAATATAGGAACAACTGAACTGAACGGTGTGCTGTCAAAACAAGATTCATTCATTTCAATCGGTCATTCGTTCACGAATGTAGTGCTATATGAGTGAATCTTATTACTTAATCTTCCATTGCAGCTACTATGGCGCTCTTAAGCAGCTACTATTATAGCTCTTCTGAAGCTTAAGGCCGCATAAAATTGTGCCTATTTGGCTATAGTGCTGCTGCATAAGGCCTGCTGAGCACGCTCTATAGCTTACGCCTAGCAGCTTAAAGGAATAATTGCATTGGCTCTAAAGCCTTTATGCAGCAATTTTGTGCCCGTTGGGATTCTACGAATACCCAGCCTTAAGGTTGTGACCAAAGAATTTTTTTTTTGTTATGACGATGTTTGCACTTTAGAGAATTGCGTTGCTGAACTTGTATTATGATGACTAGACAACGATATAGAATACAGATAGATTATTATTTGGATATAAGGGCTTGGTCAATGACCAATAGCTACTGTAGTGTACAGCAATAAAGAGTAGTTAATGTGGAAAGCGCCGGTAGCGCCGTCTATCGGCAGACGCGGTCTGTGGTGAATATCTATCGTGCATTCGCTCGGTATTCGTGCACCGACCGCCGTGCTGTGCGGACGTGCGCTAGTCACATTGACTAGTGAAGACTATATCTGTGTTTCATTATATACATCAACCTCAACCAACCCTTAGTAGAAAGGTGTATTCTACATTGGCGACGAGGATGGGATTCGAAATTCACGTGAGTAAAGTGCTTATCAGTTTGTTGAGTGTTAAAAATTTAAAAATACAAACGGTGCCTACGAAATAAAATTACACTGTTCCTTTAAGGAAGCTAAGCGATTTATTTAAACACAATCGAAGACGGTTTCTAATAGCGTTGCTTTGTTTGGTGCCTAAAGTTCACAGTGATAAAAATATATTTCAAAAGAAAAGGAAAAATAGTTTTTTGTCCCGATTTTAAATCGTTTATTTGGAATTATCTACATACTGCATTTCTTTTCCCACATGTCGATCATCGAATGCTGATGCTGGAGGAAAGAGGGGAGACCAGACAGGAGTAAGGTGTGGGACAACACGTGACGGCGCGGCGCGGCGCCTAGGATGGACAAATGTACGCCAGCTGTGGACATCAATCTTTAAGGTCACGAAATCATTCTGTATTACTTTAAACGATTAAAAGAATTTATTCAAAGCATTCCGCCAATATAAAAGGGCCTCGTAGTCCGTAGCTCCAGTTTCACTGCCCGTCACACGTGACTGGACGGAGTTTCGGTGCTGGTGGGGCAAGGGTGTCCTGGGGTTTTGGAGTCTCTGACTGCTCCTCGGGGAGTGTAGTCGTGAGCATATACTAATGCATGCTTGTAGTCCGTCATTATGGCCTAATAGGTATCCAAAATACGCCCATTAACCTCTCGTATGCCGGAAAAACCAGACACAATAGAAATAAATGGTTTTCATCATGCTGATCCGCGTTCTGGCATACCAAAGGTTAAGAATAGTGTCTTGATTCGAGACGAACAGGATTAGGTAACCAAGATATGCCAAGTGAGTTTATTCCAATAGTTTTTTATACTTATATGGACGCATTGTCATTTTTAAGTAATTGTCTTACTTCGTAGTTGTAATGGTCTCTAATAAAAGTTACTTATTACCATTATGCGTACCGAACATTCTACGTATACAACATTCGGCGTAACGGATGTTCGGCGTAACGAACATTCAGCATAACGAACATTCGGCGTAACGAACATTCGGCGTAACGAACATTCGGCGTAACGAACATTCGGCGTAACGAACATTCGGCATAACGAACATTCGGCGTAACGAACATTCGGCGTAACGAACATTCGGCGTAACGAACATTCGGCGTAACGAACATTCGGCGTCACGAACATTTGACGTAACGAATGTTCTGAGTAACGTACATTCGACGTAACGAACATTCGGCGTAACGAACATTCGGCGTGACGAACATTCTGATGTCACAAAAACTTTAAGTTGAAATCCAAAGTTTAACGTTTTAAACGTTTTACTTATTGGACATTCTCAGTGTAGGTATGCGAGAACAATAATAATATACAACACATTCGGAGCTTATTTGGTGGTACTAGTTCATGAAAATATTTCAATTCAAACATCAATAGTACCAACATAATTGCCAATCATCATCATCATCCGATTTGTTACCGGAACTTGTTTGACGTAATCTATACTTTATAGAACTTCAATTCGGTAACCTTACGTTGATCTTATCTTTGCAACATTGTTAATGTCATAATTATGGATGTAATTACTCCAGGCGAAACTAATTAGTTTCTTTGGCTATTTGAGCAAGGAATTTTGTATTTTAAGGATCAATGTTAATTCAGACAATTATTTACAAAAAGTATCAAAAAAGATCAGAAAATGATCAGGTGATTTCATATTAAATTTAGTATTTCTTGAAATACCTACTCACATTTTAACAAGAAACGCTCATCTCAGTTGAGAGAAGATTAATAACTATATCATATTCAAGCATCATAACATTCATAACCAAACCGATAATACTGGTTAACAATTTTGTTCGCAGATTGTATGTTCCTAGATGTCACAGAGAAACCAGCCTTCAACAGGACGACTGCTAAGGCGCCGATTGAACCATACCTACTTGCTTTATTGCTTAATAAAGAGAAAATGTATCCAATTAATACTCCAATGATTACTCTGATATTGTCAGCTTGTAGCTGGTTAATGGTTAGTGGTTTGCCATGTACAACAAACAGTTATTAGCAACGTACAGCTGGTCATTCAATTGACATAGGCAGCTTTTAGCTGGTCATTCTATTGACATTAGAAACTTGTAGCTGGTAATTCAATTGACATTGGCATCTTTCAGCTGGTCATTTAATTGACATTAGCAACTTGTAGCTGGTTATTCAGTCATTCAATTGACATAGGCAGCTTTTAGCTGGTTATTCAATTGACATTAGAAACTTGTAGCTGGTCATTCAATTGACATTAGCATCATTCAGCTGGTCATTTTATTGACATTAGCATGTTTCAGCTGGTCATTTAATTGACATTAGCAACTTGTAACTGGTCATTCAATTGACATTGGCAGCTTTCAGCTGTTCATTTAATTGACATTAGCAACTTGTAGCTGGTCATTCAATTGACATTTGCAATTTTTTGCTGGGCATCAAATGCTATCAAATTTACTATCAGCAGCTTGTAGTTGGTCATTCAGATGACAAGTCAAATAAATAAAATAATTATTAGCAACTTGCAGCTGGTCATTCAATTGAAAAAAAAAAAAAACTGTTATTTCATTATCAGCAGCTTGTAGTTGGTCATTCAGATGACAAGTCAAATATATAATTATTGGCAGCTTGTAGTTTGTCATTCCATTGACATTAATTATTGTGAGTAGCTACGCATTTTATGAATAACTCTAAAGGAATTAATGACTTATTGCACTTTCTTCTTTGTATAGATAAAATCGGTATCTTACCTAATCACTGCAGGCACTGCACTGCACTGTTAATTTATTCATTTGTATGTGTTAAAGTATACTATACTGAACTTGAACCAAATCGGTTTATCATAATATTTTAAATAAAGAATATAATTTCAGTGCAAGCAAGTCAAAAAACAAAATGATTTGCAGTTCTGTAATAATATTACGCCACGCAATTAAGTTGAAACAACAGTTGCACTTAATTCATGTACATTGTAATTAAAAATAGCATTATTTTCTTAAAGCCTACCAAATGATATAACTGTATGGTTCTTAAAATGAAAACATTATTAGTGTTTAAATAATGAGTAAGTAACTAATGTTCCAGATAAATATCTAAGTATACCTTACATTACACAATATTTTCATGAGTTTCATGACGTTACATGTATATAATAGTTTATTTTATTTTTATTGTTATAGAAATGTATAGGTATGTATGTATACCTAATAACCAAACTACTCTTTGTAGTTACAAAATATCTCGTCACTTAATGCTTCATAGGAATTCTAATAATAAATAAGTAATTCAATGACAGAGATACATTTTAACTACAAATAACATAATATAGTTTTGCTCTACTGTAAGTTGATATCAGATAATTTGTTTCTAAAAAGAAATGTATGTATAAGGGAAATTAATTAAAATAACTTATTCACTGTTGAACGGCAGGAAATATTATGCCAATTTATAAAATTTATTTGGAATACTGCTTTAGTGACTGAATGCTTAGGTATAGCAGACAAAATAACTCATAGGGTAGACCACCATCAGACCCTTTGCTAAAACAATATTCGTGAGTACCAAGATGGCGGAATCAAATCTCAAGTTTCTAGTCTAGCATACTGTTATAGTAGGCTAGACTTCTTTTTTATTTTTGGTTTATAGACGGTAATGACTTACCAAATGGTGAGAGAATGACAAGCTTTTCAACTACAACAGTTTATTCCAATACTAATGGGGTAGAACTTTTTACAGACCAAAGGGAAAATAGATGAATAAGACAGGGCGTTGGCTGAAATTGTGCTCGTGGCATAGAGCCCTAAATGAGAGCGACAGTAATGTGTGAACTCTGATTTTTTACCTGCCCGTAACATTAAATTGTGACTACGTATTAAATTGCGAATCTTTTGAGTAATTGCAACACCGTCAAAGATCAGCATTAAAGTGGGTCAAAGAACATTGAATTGAATTATTACGATTATTATTTTAATTTAGGTATCAGCATTTTATCTGTATAGGTTGAGTTAAATTGTATCTATTTATTAAAAGGGTCCATTAAATTGAAACTGCAGATATCTCAAAACTAGTCTAGTCGACTAACTAAAGGTAACTACTGAACATAGCTGGCAACGAAAGCGACCTAGTGTACCTTACTTAATATTGTTGTCAGTCAGCGTTATATCAGCATTCATGAAACTGTACAATTATATGGGTTATAGGACCATGCAACTATGAAGTTGTTAGCGAAAGCTAAAATATCATGCAACAATAAAATGATATGGGTTACAGAGCCATGCAACTATCAAGTTGTTAGCAAAAGCTAAAGGGTCATGCAAATAAAATAGCTGTGAGTGCTTAATTGCAATGGCTGGCACCCGCCAGAATATTTTGAGTCCATAAGTGTATGTGCTTATCACAGATTCACTCTTGTCCTTACCTCCTTAATTTGATAAAACGGAAATGCAAGCGATCTTGAAGCAGTGACTTTGACTACTAGTTACCCAAAATAAATAAATAAGAGATAATAAAGATCTATGGAACGTTATTTTTGTAGGTTTACTTACCTACCTATCAATAGAAAAACATTTTTATAGGGAAGGGATAGCATAGAACAGAAGTAACAATAACTGAAATATGCTAATATAATGAGATTGTAATTTCCATAAACATTGTTTATCGTTGAATTTGGTGTTTGACAATTTCAGATCAATATTTGATAAATATCTATTTTCTGTAAACAAATTAGTCTCAATAAGTTATTCGTAATTTGTTTGATGTAATAGCATTGATAATAGTCAACACTGTATTGTAAATAAGATTTAAGAGATTAGCTAAACTGTGGAGTTTCTTGCGCCGCTTCTTCTCCACGGGCTATACCTTCCGAAGCGGTGGTAGATTCGAGTAAAGGTAAAAAATAAATTAAAACAAGAAAGGGATGTAGTGTACAGCAATAAAGAGTAGTTAATGTGGAAAGCGCCGGTAGCGCCGTCTATCGGCAGACGCGGTCTGTGGTGAATATCTATCGTGCATTCGCTCGGTATTCGTGCACCGACCGCCGTGCTGTGCGGACGTGCGCTAGTCACATTGACTAGTGAAGACTATATCTGTGTTTCATTATATACATCAACCTCAACCAACCCTTAGTAGAAAGGTGTATTCTACAGCTACTGCGACCTGGATAGATCTATAGCAGTGGCAGACGGCAACCCCGACTGTTAAACTGAGTCCTTTACCTTTTTGTCTCCATTGATATTTTTAAAACCATGCTATATTTTTTATGTACCTGTGTATAAATAAGAGACAAATATATACTTTTAAATTTAATTTAATTTAATTTTATTGTAGCTGTCACCTAAAGGGTCCCGGTCATTTCCTAGGCCCACGGACTTCATGAACCGTGTTATGCTTTTGGAGGGGAGGTCCCTAATGTCAGTAGGTGTTATTACGTATCCACCTAGATGGCGACTCCTGCTGTGAATGAGCACGTCGCATTCGCAGAGGAGGTGTATGGGCGTTTCCTCTGTTTCACAGCAGAATCTGCAGGTGGCTGAATCTACAAGCACCATTCTGTGTAGATGTTTAACTTGCAGTGTCCTGTTAAGGCTCGTACTAAGAGCCTTAAGTCGTTGCGGTTTGAATTGATGGCATCCGAGGTATGTCTGTTTGAGAAGCCGGTCACAAGTTCTTTTGCATGCCTCAGTCCTGGTGTATCCGACCAGAGCTTACGGCTTTGGTTCACGGCCCATTCCTTTAGCACACGTCTAGAGGTGTTGCGAGAGATGCCGCAGTAAGGCTCGGGGCCTATGGCGTCTTCTTCCGCCCCTCTTCGTGCCAGCTCGTCAGCAGCCTCATTTCCATCAATACCGCAGTGTCCAGGCACCCAGCCTAGGGTGACAGAGTTTGTCGATCCTAGCTGGTTTAGGGCTTGGACACATCCTAATGTTAGTTTTGACTCATACAGATAGATAGGCACACCGATAACTCGGGTAGGTACAAATATTCATAATAATATTCATCATACAGGTTCAGTATCGACTAAACTATCGGGCTGTTCAAATGTATTTGATATTTAAAAATTTTACAGCCGAAAAATAGAAAATGTTTGAAAAGTTTAAATCATATTCGGTTTCGGCGTTTTAATCAAAATATTGAAAGTTACAAAAATTACGTATAATCGTATCCGTGGAAATCACGATTTGCTATAACGAAGTGGATTTTAAAACAAAAAAAAAAGTATCACACCATAACTAACTCTAACGTACACATTATACGACGCTTATATAACATAGCTGTTTGATTGTAGATTAAATATAGAATTATAAAAACAAAAAAGTTATTTTGTTAAAATAAAACAATAATAATTATAGTTTTAAGTAAAATCACGCGCGTGTCATAATTATTAATATCAAAAAACAGAAAAACATTACTGGAACTTTAAATTCAACGAGCATGAACTATACATATAAATAAAATAATGAACTAACACCACAGTTTTATGTTAAATCAGTTGGTGGCAGTCATGCAGCTGGAGTTAAAAGTGACATACGATAAATTAATCTTACTTCACTTTAATAAGCATTAATTTTTATTGAGTTACGTTATTGTAATCGTAAATATAAACTCGCATGTGTATTTATATAGTGGTCAGACACTTTTAATACAACTGAAAGCTATCTTTTATTAATGAGTGGTGAGTTTTAACATTGAAAATGTTTTTTTTTTGGCCCGATTTTCAGTGAAAGGGAGACATCGCCCTGGTGTGGTTTTGGGACTACGTGACTGATTGGGATGTCAAAAGATGAGTCTCGAAATAAAAAAAAATAAAAAACTAAGTTTGAATAGTTATCGAAAAAAAAATTAAAAAAATTGTCGTTTTCGCTCAGTTTCGGTCAGAAAAATATTCATATATCTCGAAAACAGAATGAGATATCAAAAAAAATCCCCAGACAGCAGGTTTGCAGACGGAAGCAGGAACACCTTTGTGACGCGGAGAAAAATGTAATTCGCGGAAGACACGAGATCTGTGAATTTTTTTATTTTATTTTCATCGTATGGACGGTTTGTCGTATGGACACAAAAAATAGAATGCTATTTTTTCATTCGTCTGTCATACCATCCATGTATTTATCCATTACCTGTCCTTACCTGTCTTTTGCCTATATGCAATCACCTACATGACAAATAAAAAAATTAAAATAAAAACTTTTTATTAAGGACAACAGAGATCCAATGTGTTAGTAGCAATAGCAACAAGACTTATGAGAACTATGGTTAGTAAACAATTACGAGTACAAAAACGGAACTTGTGATTTGGGACATGTGTCGCAGCAATGGACACTGGTTACCATCAACAATGGCCTTCAGGATGCTATTGCCACTACTCCGGACCCGGCGCAACAGAGATGCTGCCTTTTTGCGAATAATGGCCTGCGTGCAGACCACCTGTGCCTTAGCAAACATCTCTGAGGCTCCAAAAAATCGGGGCAGTCCCAAAAGCAGCATCCTGAATCCATTGTTGTACTGAACTCGCAGAGCGCTGTACGATTTTGCTGACAAATGTCCGCAATAGGTCTGTAGGTTCTTGACGATATTTTATTTTCTAATTAAATACCTTTTTCAGATGCTCATCTGAATGAAATATAAATGCTGCCCCAGAAATGATAAAACTACGGAGATTTGTGCCAGTCGGACTTGTATTATGTAAGTTATTTTTTAGTACCTACTAAGTATCTATAATTTTTTTTATACATGTGTTCAACACTTCTGTCCCAGCTCTGCGTAGAGTTTCTGGCCGCATCTTCTATCTCTCCAAAAATGAAACGCCTCGATAACCAGAGTCAGAAAATTACGTCAAAAAACTATTCTAGGCATGATGTTTTTTTAATGTTGACTGCAAATCTATATACTCGACTCGACCCCGGGAGTCAATTCTCTAAGCGTCACATTGCTGTCAAAAACATCGACGAGCTCACAAATGTAACATCCTTCTTGCATCCTTCAGATCGTCGGTTGGCTATCAATAGGGCTATTTGGACTCTGGAGACTGCAGCCCTAAATAGTGAGGTAGAGTTCATATATAACCATTCACACAGGTTCTTAAGCCAGGAAGTCCTTCTTCTACCAGGCATTCGTCTTCCCAAAATTTTCCCTTGTATAATAATCGGGAGAAGTTGGTATTTTTCACTTCTCGTAATGTATGACCGAGGTACTGAAGTTTCCGAGTTTTAATGGTTTTTAGGATTTCTAGTTACACACCACAAAAGTAAACAAAATTAAATAAAAACTGATTTATTAACTACATCGCGGCTCAGTATAACATACGAGTAACTACACATGTTACACAAACCGAGGGACAGTTACACAACTAATTTCGGCTACTATACTCATTAAATAAAACTAATTGAGTGGAAACACGCGAGCAGTTTGTTTGGTTTGTTGTTTACATTATCAAATTCCGTGGTTTGTCTTTTCGTCACATTAGTGGTGATGATGATGCGGTACGGCTACGGCGACTGCTTGTGATATAGCACAGCATTATGCTCACGACTATATTCTCCGAGGGGGACAGTCACAGATATTCTGAAACCTCAGAACAACCATGTTTCACTAGTACCGGAACTCTATGTCCGGTGTGACGGGGAGTGAGCCCGTCGCCACTTGTAATGGACAGTGGGCACAATACATGCCTCGGAATTGAAGCATGCAGGTGGGTTTCTGGTACACAGGGTGGAAAGTTAAGATGGGACACAAAGTGCAGCTACCAGATCTACAAGAAAACGTTCTTAGGAGATTAACCCTAACTCTTGGAGTATTTTACTTCTGCATTCACCGATTTTGAAAAGAATATACAGTCATCGAGAAAAACGGAAATTTTCACAAAACTTTTTTTTCATCCCATTAGATCCTCTTAGGGTCAGCGCACACCCAGCGTAAAACTGTTCGAGCATGCGCGAGCAGTATTCATTGATTCAATTGATAATGAACTCTATTCCCATTGAAATAAAGTTGAAAATAGCTTGCAAGTGATTAAATCCCTTCAGCGTCTGTTCGAGTATGCTCGCGCATGCTCCTCGCGGCGACGGGAGCAGTCGCGAGCATGCTCGCGCATGCTCGAGCATGCTCGAGCATGTTCGAGCATACGCCCGTGTCGATGCTTGCGATCCGTCGTAAGTGTTGCCGCCTCGGCCGGTTTCGGACTAAATCTAGCATATTTTTTAACTACTTTAGCCCGAAAAGGGCAATTTACTACAGATAATATTATATAATAATCGAACTCTTTTTGAAAATACAAAGAAAATCTAAATTAATAGGTTTAATAGGTCATAATTAGTAGGTTTTCAAATTATTCATATTCCATTTTATAGTTCCTATTCCTAGCCATAAAATAACTGTCCCTAGAACTTTAAACCGTAGCACAGCACAGGGCGTAGTATTTCCCAAATATAAGTACATCTTTCTTGCCTCTTTTCATCTTATTGATGTGCTCTTCTTGCTCCTCTTCCTTTGCTAGTAACCCTATAATTACCAAATCCCAGTCTACCATACTTTAAACTTTTTACTTTTTTGTTATCGCACGTCTTTACTATAAAATATTGTAAACACAACGCAAAATTCACTACGTCAACTGTAGCAACACGGGAGCGTCCGCGAGACTGTTCGAACACGCGCGAGCATGCTCCGCCGCTGCCGCCGGCGGATTTTGCCGCTAGGTGTGCGCGACTGCAAAGAACATGCTCGAGCATGCGCGAGCAGTTCTACGCTGGGTGTGCGCTGACCCTTACTTAGTATGGGAGCAAACCTGAAATATGAAAAAAAAATCTACTGCCCCATACTAAACTGCAATGCCTACTAGATTCAAATGTACGAGACAGCGGATTTTTTTGTGAACTAACCGCTTTTAATGAAACTTTTTTTGTTAGATGCTCTAAATGATGTGACTTAAAATCTAGTGTAGGTATAATTTATGCGGACGAAGTCACGGGTAAACTCTAATGTTAAATAATATCGTTCTGAAAAGGTGTCGTTAAAAAATGCTAGGTTTAATGTAGCCGAAATTGACAATAATGTATGACAAGATGTATGGACCTAGAGGAAGCAAGAGAGGTGTTTCTGAACCGGCCAAAGAGTAGATCCATAGTCTCTGCCTACCACTCTGGGAAAAAGGCGCGTGTTTATGTATGTATGTATGAAAAGGTGTACCATTGGAAGCCAATAAAAACAAGTATCCAGTTTGGTTTTACTTGCCACAATCACGCAATTACTGATATAAGCTTTTGTCACAGAATATATCATAGTTCGACATACAGAATGGCCAATGTCCCCTCACTAACTTCGTATTGGTCTATGCATACGGAGACGCGGAAGTTAGTCATAAACTAAATCAGTGTCGTATCCACAGGGGGTAGCTATTTATAATGTCACTTGCTGAATTCAAATGAATGGCTGTCACACCCAAACCGCACCCCGTAGAATTGTATCTAATTACTGACGACTAGAGATGCGACGGAACTTCGGATACGAAACTATCGGATATCGGCAATATACAAACAAACTAACCTTAAGGAAACATAATTATAACATAACATAAATATTCTTTATTTGCACACCAAAAACATACAGCAACAAAAACAGAATAGAAGAACGTAAGGGTTCAAATGGCGGTCTTATCACTAAACTTTCCGTGTGGTGTCGGCTAAGAATAGCACCACCTCATTTCCTCCCGTGGGTGTCGTAAAAGGCGACTAAGGGATCTACCGGAGGATGGGCAGCAGCATCCTCTGAGCTTACACACATTCAATCCAACTGCGATCGCCAACCCGCCTGCCAAGCGTGGCGATTATGGCAAATCCCCCCATTTCGGGGGAGGCCTATGTCCAGCAGTGGACGGGTCTATCGGCTGATATGATGACGATGATGATGAACCATGGGATGGAAGAACGTATAATAATAATAATATTTAATAGAATAATTATTTCCTTTACATTGAAAGAAACTGTCCACAATTTAAACAGTTCTTATCCAAAAATAAAATACCGTCCAAATTAGAGCTGAGACTCAAAAACTTGACACAACTCCGGCTTGAAAATAATTATGATATCATTTTTATATACCTACTAATAAATTATAATTAAGTATACCACAGAATTTTAATTTTACAATCGTGAACGACTGTTACTCGTACATATGCTTATAGTCACGACTCCATTCCCCGAGGTAGTCAGAGTATATTTTGAAAACGCAGAACATCCACGTTTCACTAGTAGTACCGAAACTCTGTCCAGTGTTACTACGGTTTGTTGTTACGGTGCAGAATAATTGTACAACAATGATGTCGCAGACTATACTATGGCTACTAGCTATGCTAGCATAAAGGAAGATTCCAGATGGAAGGACGTGTCAATGTCTAGTCTTTCACCCATGAAAACACTACATAAGAAACCATTTCCAACAGTCGCCTCTTAGACACCAACGAAAAGAAATGTCATGGTTTATCCTCACCACGAAACACATACACGACTCGGATATGACTGTAAATAAATATCCGTATCCGTTATAGATAACATCCCTAGTTTAGACAAAGTGAAATATTTATTGTTGTCCCTCCTTGTCTTTAAGCGATTTATCGTCCATACTTCATTCTTGAAGGCGCGGTGCCGATGGCGTGAGCAGAATTCATTAATTTTTTCTCTTTGGTTAAAGAAAATATCGCGAGTCGCGTGGCTGGAGGGTTCACGGGCGGACGTGTTTCGTTCGGCGCGCAGGTTAGGTCGCCACGTGGTCCCGCCATTTTATCCATAATAAATACATTTCATTTCATTTCACCAAATATTTTATTACAGTACCACCAGGAGTGCGATTTTTGAAACTCATTCTTTGAACTCAGCAGTTGAAAATGTCAATATTGCTATGGAGACGTGCATCTTTCTGCTGCTGCTACTGCTGATTTGACATTAAAAAATCATACTCCAGGAGTGCGATTAGAAAGTCAAATCAGCAGTAGAAAGATGCGTATCTCCATAAATTTTCAACTGCTGAGTTCAACGTATGAGATTCAAAAATCGCACTCCAGGAAAATAATTCCCCTCGTCAATCTTCTTTTGCGTAGAGCTAAGTTCCCTTCAAAACCCGAAGTCAAAAGTGTACTGAGTCTATGTCTAAGTCTGTGTCCAAGTCTAGCAGCTAAAAGGGCGCGAAAACAATTAGCCAATCACGGCAAGGGATTACAGGCCCGTGAAGGTGACCTGGTCATTCTGATTGGTCAATATAATTTTGCGCAGATGCATCGGTGATATTTATAAACCTTGTACTACTGTACCGTACAATGTAAAGTACTTTTGCTAATTAAAGTAGATATTGGCACTATGATGGCGCCCCAATTTTAAAATTAGAATAGAATAGAAATAAAACTTCGGTTCTCCGACTACCCGCATTCGAGAAGAAAGTCTGTGATACCTACCAACGCTAATATAAGGTACTTTTACTTATTTTGCGGTAGAAGTTATAAAGATTAACAGTTAAATCTAGTGCCGTAGGCTTAAAAAAATAACGAAGAACAAAACATTAGAGAAATAACAATTTCAGCTTCAACTGGAAGTTGTTTTAAGGTGAATTTTGGAATAACATCTCATTATTAATGCAGAACACATCTTTTATTATTTCCTCAAATAACTGCTTTAGAAAAGTCTTTGCACCTTGGTCCCCGTAGAATGATAAAAGGAAATATACCATCAATAAATTACTTCATGTTACCAATTTTTGGAAATTTTTTCGAAAGTTATGAGATCTACTTACTATTATACGTCACAAATGTCACAATACATGGAACAGGCCTTCTTTCAACGGTATATGTACTTTAGTCCACCACTTAAACACAAAACGGAATCATCATCAGCCTATAAACGTCCCACTGCAGGGCATAGGCCTACCCTCAGGGAGGGTGTATGAGCATTAGTCCACCACGCGTGCCCAATGCGGATTGGTAGACTTCACATACACATCAGAAATTCCTTCTTCAGCGTATGCAGGTTTCCTCACGATGTTTTCCTTCACCGTTTGAGAGCAGTCGGTAAATATTACGTTCCTAGTTGTAGAAACGTTCATTAGAGTTACTCTTGCTAGCTTTAACTACGTCAACAAGACAAACCGACCGTCCGTCCGTCCTTAAACCGACTTCGAACCCAGGTCGGTCGCAATAAGGACAACATGGTCAGGTGGGGATTCTCGGATGCGCAAAATGTGACTTGCTTGTGTGGAGAGAAGAGAAGAGAAGAAGATCTCACATCGTGCCCTGCGTGCCCTAAAACCTGCACAGGAGGAGCTCTCATGAGCTCCGATACCGAGCAACCGATACTGCACCGTCGCTAGCGGTCATCCGCTAGCGACGGTGCAGTATCGGTTGCCCAATCTGGCAAGGTACTATTTACCGACTTTGTTGTGTTGAAGTCGACACGATAAGCAAGCAACAAGACAAAAAGTGACAGCAAGAGATTTAATGGAGGATTAACTTTAATGAACGTTTCTGCAACTGACACTAAATTAGAAAAACAAAACGGAATGGTGTACTGCAAATACGCATCACAATCTATTCTTCAGTGCCGAAAACATCGTAAGGAAATTCCTCAATACGGTGTGGTCGGTATTTCGTACCGTACATAAATTAGAAAAACTCATTTGCATGTCGTGCGTGCGGATGTAGTGCCCCTCATGATTTAGTGTCCATAAGCTCCGCAACGCAAATTGCAAGCTGAAGTTGCTGTGGGCTGGTAATATGTGCAGAAAAACTGAACTGATGGGGAGCTCGCGTTGTAACATGTAGACCATGAACTGGTATATGGAACGCTCCGGCGCTGAACGACCTAAGACAGCTACGGGCATAGGCTCACCACACATTCCCACCGCTGTAACTCCTGTAAACCAGGATCAACAGCGGCGACCATTCAAAACACTAGACAATGAAGTCCAGCGAGCCAGAGGATGACTCTAATCTGTCTTGGAACCCGCAATGAATTAATCAAAGAAGATAGGAGGAGTTGGAAAAAGAAATATCCGACTTCCCTCCATTGCGAACGGGAGACAGCAATAAGAAAAAGCATGGCTATTAGAGAGCCAATTCCAGAGATAATTTATGGCAGTGTTATAGACTCTACCGCAAAAGCACCAAAAATAAAAATATAACAATTGGGACCTAACATTATACTGAAAACTATGGCCTATTTTGCTTCCAGTAATAAGTATGGCAAAAACATCTGAACGCACGGAATTTATCCCTAGTTGCAACAAGATCCATGTAGTAAGGGACACCAGAAAACGATTTTATTGAGTCAAGCATGGTCTGGCGCTCGGCGTAGCAGAGCTCACACTCCCAACCAACCTGATACAGCTAGCGAGGAGCTACTGGATGAGGAAGGACGAGCTTGGAATTTTGTGGCACGCCTTGGCCTTTGTTCAGCGGTGGACAATAATAGGGCACAGGCTAGTGATAAAACTCTCAGGCATAAGAATATAAGGCATTATTATTTGGTTTGGTTGACTTGGTCACTGACCAATAGCTACCGTGTGACCTGAATAGATCGTTCCTATCAGCATCAGCACTACAGAACGTTACAAGAGGGGTTAGAAATGCAAAGTAGCGCTTTTGCTTCGGAGACGGCTGTCGCCACTTGTCTTCCCTCTCACGCTGCTACAATTACTCATGCTCTCTCGCTCGCACCACGCTGCGCGCCTTATGGTGTTATGCAAATCATTGCATAGCCTGTGGCGACACGTTCCACGCCTATTTTGCACTTCTAACCCCTCTTATAATGTTCTGTAATGTTGTCAATCATAATCTCATGTTCTGCGATCACCCTTGACCTAAAGGTAACTTCCCAGGCCCACGGATTTTCTGAACCGTGTTACGCTTTTGGAGGGGAGGTCCCTAATGTTAGTAGGTGTTACTACGTATCCACCTAGATGGCGACTCCTGTTATGAATGAGCACTTCGCATTCGCAGAGGAGTATGCGCGTTTCTTCTGTTTCACAGCCAAATCCACAACTGAGTGAATCTACAAGCTACATTCTGTGTAGATGCTTGATTAGCTTGCAGTGATCTGTTAGAGGGAGGTTACACGGTCAATATTTCATCAATCTGGTCCATCAGTCTGGTCAATCGTTTAATGACGCCAGAATGATGCCAGAATGATGAGTGGGTTACACGATCAGTTTCCCATCAGTATTTCATCATTCACAATAGAATGACGGAATTAATTTTCATCAGTCTGGACCATAATTCCATCAGTCTGGACCATCATTCCGTCAGTCCGTGGGTTACACTCTCCCATCATTCTCCCATAATTCTGACTAGACTGTTAAGGCTCGTAACAAGAGCCCTAATTCGCTGCGGAAGCCGGTCCCAAGCTGTTTTGCATGCTTCAGTCCGGGTGCCAACCATAAGACATTCAAAATAGAGCAGAGGACGTCGGCCGGCACCAGCACAAATTGGTATTTAAAATAAAATAACCTCAATAAATTCACCTTCCCGCGAAACCGACGCCGCCATCTTGGACCGCCAGCCATTACGGATTCACCGCGAGTTTTGCCGCGCTAAATCATGTTAAGCTACAACGATGTTTTAATACTTAAGGTTGCAATCAAACTTGGATGTTATGTGTGTTGTTTTAAGTTTTAATCTCCTTCAGCGACGTTTTTCTTGTTTATCACGTGACGTCAAGACTTGATGTCTTTTAGCCGACTACGGCGAAAGGAAGGCATGGTTTTAATGTGGATTTGACGTATCAAAAATGAAACGAGAATTCTGTTCACGAATAAAGGGCTGAATGGACTTGGATGAAAGTTGGCGCTCAGATAGAATATGTTCTGGGCATAGGATACCGCAGTGTCTTAAAACGAAAGTCTTCGATCAGTGTGTGTTGCCAGTGATAACATATGGAACAGAGACGTGGTCGTTCACTCAAGGCCTCATAAAAAGGCTGAAAGTCACCCAAAGGGCAATGGAGAGGGCTATGCTCGGAGTTTCCCTGCGAGATCGAATCAGAAATGAAGAGATCCGCAGAAGAACCAGAGTAACTGACATAGCCCAAAGAATTGCTAAACTTAAGTGGCAGTGGGCGGGGCACATTGCTCGCAGAACCGATGGCCGACGGGACCGAAAAGTTCTCGAGTGGCGACCGCATACAGGAAAGCGCAGCGTGGGTAGGCCCCTCACATGGTGGACCGACGACCTGGTGAAGGCGGCGGGAAAACGTTGGATGAGGGCGGCGCAGGACCGGTCGCTGTGGCGATCCTTGGGGGAGGCCTAGTCCAGCAGTGGACGTCCATCGGCTGAGATGATGATGATGATGATGATAGGATACCGAGAACTAGGTACTTTAAAGGCAAAAGCTAGTCCTAATATTAAAATAGCAATAAAATACAATCTACAAAATGGCGACGTCGCGTCCTTTTGTCTATCAGTTTGACACAAAACCAACTAATCCCCTTTTAATGAGGCACTGCGGGAATATCGAGGGTTTTACATTGTTACAATATTTCATTTATTTTGTCCTTTTCAGTATTTTTTTAAAAGCTTTATTTATAACAATTGAGGCGTATTTTCAGACTGAGTAGGGTCACAAATTTATGGATTTCGCAAAATAATAGGTACTCGAAAACATTTTTAATTTTTGCACGTTTGTTTTTGGCGCTGGAGGTAAAGGTTGGCGCTTCCATTTTTTGGTTCAATTTGCTGAGGCATTGGGCATATATGAACTTTTGGATCCGAACTTGCCACGTCAAATCAGAGTCTTGCCAATGGCGGTGGCTAACGAGTTAGCTGGCTCCCCCTAAGGAAAATCCATAGCCTGGCCTATGCTGAAGTTTGTGGTACAATGACCAAAAGTGGGTTTTGACCTCAAACTCGAAAGAGCAACACTTTTTCTTTTCACAAAGAAGTTTGTCGAATTTAGACCCAGCCATTTTAACGAAAACTAAAACCCCTTCAGGACGGCGGTCATAATTATTATAGATATTATAGACAGAAAAAATTAAGGCATTTTTTAAAAAATCTTCCACATCTCCAGAAGTCCGGATTCAAAAGTAGAAATTACTAGTAAAATAGACAAATCATCCAAAAAGCAGTAACAAAACGCAACCATGACAGCTATTTTCATCGAATATTATCAATGAGGTATTTTTTGGACGTTACGGAACGTATTTGGCTTGGTTGAACTGAAAGTGTGTGTGATTTCGTTTCCTTCCATTATAAATCATAATGTTGTACGGTTATCGTGAATTTTCATTAAAATAAATACAATGAATGCGTAGAAGATTGAGTGGACTATCTAATAAGAATGATTATGAGTTTCGCACACTTGACACAAAAGGTATGATAAGGAGAAATACCTTTCCCCCAACTTCTACAGGTTACAACCAATTTTCTTTTTTGTTAGTTTAGTTTCATTCTACACGTATTACTATGTTTCATTCATGTTCGGGACCTCTAAGTCTGGGTCTCAAATTACATGGCCGTCCGCCAAACTTCTTTGGTGCGCATTTTTATGATTTTCGAATTGGATTTCCTTGGATTAGAAGGCACCACAGTGACATAATGAAGGACAAGCCGGTCAAAAATGGGGTATACCATACCTAATAAAATAGCGTAGTTTAGTAGAGGTAAGGCGGCTCTGAAAGGGTCAAGGTCGTTCGGTCATGGAAACCACATAATTCAAAATTCTGTGGATAGGTAGGTACTTCATTTCCCCTGGCTTCATTCACAATGGTAAATTCCACGCTACTAGTGCCAGACGGTACACCCAAAAATGTATTGTACATTCGGCTTGGCTCGCGACAACGTATGCGATGTTGTCGTCTAGCGTAAAGCAGTTCACACACGGCAGCTATAATGTATATTAATATACAGGGTGTACAATAAAATGGGACAGCTACTTAAAGGGGTGCTTCAGACCATCAAACTGAACAACTTTCTCTATGGGACCAATATCGAAATCGCGAATAAAAAATCTGCTGTCCCATACATTTCAGTCGAGTTATGTTTGCAGTTTTGTATGGGAGAGCTGATTTTTTTTTCGCGATTTCGATATTGGTCCCATAGAGAAAGTTGTCCAGTTTGATGGTCTGAAGCACCCCTTTGAGTAGCTGTCCCATTTTATTGTACACCCTGTATATTACATCCCGGGATGTGTATACATTATAGCTGTCGTGTGTCGTGTCCTGACGATTTGTATGCAAAGATGTAATGGGATGTATTGTATCGTGCTATAATACAGGGTGTAACAAAACACCCTAGTGATACTTAAGAGGGTGCTTGAGACCATCAATCTGAACAACTTTCACTATGGAGCCAACGTCGAGAAAAAATAAAAAATATCTGGCGTCCCATACATTTGAGTCGAGACGGTACTGCAGTTTTGTATGAAAGAGCATAGAGAAAGAGCGGATTTTTATTTCGCGATTTCGATGTTGGCTCCATAGTGAAAGTTGTTCAGTTTGATGGTCTGAAACAACCTCTTAAGTATTACTAGGGTGTTTTGTTACACCCTGTATACATCTTTACATTATACGAGGTGTGATCCCCTTAACAACAACCAAATCACACACAAACACAGGGGCACAAATCAAGCAAGCGAATCGTTTACAATGTGTCAAATTGGCCAAGCCAGCAATGCAATTCACTAATCGCAAACATCGTCACAACCTTAAATTCGTCGTTGAAACATCGGCGAGCTGTCAATTCGGTATAGCCCAGTCAGCGCGGAGTTTTGTTAGAAGGGGTGGGGAGTAATTATGAATTGGCCTTTTAAACGGGTAAATTAGTAAGTAGGTACTCTGCTTGGAGTACCTACTATGGAGCTACTATGTTGCTGCTATGGAGGAGCTCAGTCAAATGCTCGATGATCTCAGCAGAGCCTCCGAACGAGTTGGTCTGAAAATGAACATGGACAAGACGAAGATCATGTCAAATGACCATGTTGTACCCACTCCTGTAATGATCGGAAACTCTGCGCTCGAAGTTGTTGACCACTATGTTTACCTGGGACAAACTATTCAGTTAGGTAAGTCCAACTTCGAGAAAGAGATCAACCGTCGACTCCAACTCGGCTGGGCAGCGTTCGGGAAGCTACGTAGTATCTTCACGTCCCAAATACCGCAGTGTCTTAAAACGAAAGTCTTCGATCAGTGTGTGTTGCCAGTGATGACATATGGAACAGAGACGTGGTCGTTCACTCAAGGCCTCATAAAAAGGCTGAAAGTCACCCAAAGGGCAATGGAGAGGGCTATGCTCGGAGTTTCCCTGCGAGATCGAATCAGAAATGAAGAGATCCGCAGAAGAACCAGGGTAACTGACATAGCCCAAAGAGTTGCTAAACTTAAGTGGCAGTGGGCGGGGCACATTGCTCGCAGAACCGATGGCCGGTGGGGCCGAAAAGTTCTCGAGTGGCGACCGCGTACCGGAAAGCGCAGCGTGGGTAGGCCCCTCACACGGTGGACCGACGACCTGGTGAAGGCGGCGGGAAAACGTTGGATGAGGGCAGCGCAGGACCGGTCGTTATGGCGATCCTTGGGGGAGGCCTATGTCCAGCAGTGGACGTCCATCGGCTGAGATGATGATGATGATGACTCTGCTTTAAAGTACTCTGCTGTGCTTTAATTAACCTTGTGCCAGACGGTACACCCAAAAATGTATGCAGCGCGTGACGTATGCGACGCTACATTGTCGTTTGGCACGAGTGGCACAAATGCGCTTGCGATGTACCAAAGTGGCCAAACCAGCGGAGGCGGTGTGCTTTTCTCTTCACTCTAAGTGGAACATAAAACAAAATTAAAAATTCAACAACTTAAGAACATCATCTGCGCACAGTTTATCAAGTTAATTAGTAAAAGAAAAAATTTACAATTAAAATTCTGTCGGGGTGCCTGTTCATAAATCTCTTATTCAAATAGGGGCAGGTGCCCTGAAGAGTTGGGCATTTTTCTTTTTGTAACAAGATTTATTTCTTTCGTTTTGCGAAGGGGTTTTCTTACCACCTGAGGTACCTACCTAATGTTATAATTGAGAGAGTATGGTAGTTCCGTAGTCAAACAAGGAACCATTATACTTATTACGGTATAATGTACAAATTAGCCTTAAGTGCCTCCTAAATATTGTTTTTTGGTCAATAATATATTTTTTATTAGTTATTATAATATACTACCCGTTCACGACCAGTTGGCCGTCGATGTCCGTTACAAAATTTCCTCACAGGCACATTAATTGGTCCCGTCGACAAAAAATAATATAAAAGGCAAATAAAAATTTAAAATTAAAAGCGATATTAGTGACCGGGACGGATGTGCCGTACGTGGTTGCGTTACTAAAGGTTATAAAATTGCGTTTATTAGGGTCTCTTAGGGGTGCGGCGCGAGGAAGCGGGAAGGGAGGTAGCGGCCAACTCGAAGTGAATGACTAGTACTTTCGTTCATTCTGTCTGTCTGTATTCCCCACCACCGCACCGTTTTGACTTTTTTGCTAAGATTATTTTTCCCTTTTAAAACGGCACATAAAAAGCAATGCGTGTCATAGGAACGTCTTAGATGTTCATACGAAAATAAAAATAAAAACCAACATATTTCACCACGACAAGATGTGTGCCAACTGCGATTAGGTATGCGACACTCCGTTAAGATGAGGTATAGCTAATATTACTACTATAATCTAGAGATTATGAGAAACAAACTGACAGGAGTTCCATAACTATACGCCGACTATACGCAAAAATTTTTGGGGGCCTTTTTCCCATAGAGCTGGAGAAATTAGCTTCTTTTGAGCGCACTTAAAAAGTCTAAACCAATATTTTTAGTAAATCATAAGGCCTAATTTAGATAAACATTTATTGTATATGTTATCGCAATCGGTACACTCAATCAGAACTTATGAGATGTTAAAATTATCAAGTACGCTATTGCAATGGTCTGCGCGTACGAAGTCATGGGCGCTGCTATATTGAATTTGTAATGAAACAAATAATTTTCTTTCTGTTTACAGATTTATGTCTCGTCGTCCCTGCACGTTGCGACCCCTGCCTTTGTGAAAATGTTGCCTTACAGAAATGGTTACCAGCAAACAGCGTAAGATATATCTTATTCTTCTTATTCAGTTTCGTAGATAGGCCCTGAGCAGACGATGGAATTGAAAAAAATCCACGAATACCCGCACGATGAAACTTTACGGATTTACAGTACATATAGACCGAGATCCGACCGTAAAATTATGCACCTATTTCATAGGCGAACGAAATGTGATTCTAGTGTATGTTTACACAGGGGTTAATTAAACGCCGCAAAGTTGCCTAGAAAAATCTTGCCGCAAGTACCTTTTCCATTATGACGTTTGGTATAACTTTTTCCACTTGTCTGTATGGGAAGTAAATGAGATGCCATCGGAAAAAGACTGATCTAAAGTACTGGAAAAACTAGGGTTGCCACCTCTCAATCTGCCGCAACTATAGGGTTGCCAGGTTCAAAGAAGTAATTTTTGAACCTGGTAACACTAGAGTGGCGGCAGATTGAGAAGTGGCAACCCTAGTTTTTCCAGTACTTTAGATCAGTCTCCTGTTGTAACGCACAAAATAGAATCAAACTACTTTTGTATATCTCTTTTTTAAGTAAGTTATTTGGTTATTACATTACAAATTACAACTCATAATACCTATTCAAGTACCTAGAAGTGTCTTTTATGCACTAAACTTTTATCCTTGCAATGGAACCCCAAAAAAGGGGTTACTTTTAATATTAGCTTCAAAACTCAGCAGAAATAAGATGTCAAGATAAATAATTAATTAAGCAAGCAAGCCACGTATCCGCTTCCGGTAAATTATGCTTAGATAGCATCCGGCCAAAGAATAATTTACATGAGCAACATTCAAATTAGAATATCAAATTTTAAAAGAGTCTGGACATATTTTGAAACTTTTTAAGAACGGCATAATATTATGCACGTGACTATATTATCTAAGGAGGTGCATAGAAATATTATATTTTAGCATAAATAGGATGGATTTCCTGGCTGTGCTCAAACCAGTGTGACACGAGAGAGTAAATCAATGAGCATTATACCTACATACCTCGTAATGTATGCCTCGATTAGGGTTGCCAACCATACTGTTTAAAAAAATAGTAAGTATTATAATTTCTTTCACCGTACAGGGTGCAATTGAAATGAATCGACCAATACGACTCGACAATACGACCAAGGGGTTGTTTAGACCATCAAACTGAACAACTTTTTCTATGGGAGAAAACCTGAACTCACAAAAAAACTGCTGATCCGTACTAAACTGCAATGCCTACTCGACTCAAATGACCAGCTGTTTTTTTTTTCGAAATTTCAAATTTTTCGGTTTGCTCCCATAGCAAAAGTCATTCAGTTCGATGTTCTAAACCCTAAACATTTGTCAAATCAAAAAAATGGAGCCGACTGCTCTCAAACGGTGAAGGAAAACATCATGAGGAAACCTGCGTACGCTGAAGAAGAAATTCTGATATGTATGTGAAGTCTACCAAACGGTATTGGGTACGCGTGGTGAACTAATGCCCATACACCTCCTTGAGGGTAGGTCTGTGTCCTTGAGGGTAGACTGGGACGTATATAGGCCTGGTTACTGTTCAATAAAAATAAAGTAGGTACACAAAATACTATTTTCCCCATCGATGGCATGCAGAGCCATAAATAAAAGATTTTCATAATGAATGCGAAGTGGCGGGACATAAAAACAGCGACAATAAATAAACTAAAACATGAGCTCCTTATTTATTTCAATATTGATTTTAAATGCGGTGACGCTTTCGTTACGAAGCTTTCAAAGTTTCGCGCGAGTACCTACTAAGAAGAATGAATGCAAAGCATTAAAAAAAGGCTCTTTATTTTCCTTCTCCGACCTAAATATAATTTATTTCTTTTACAAAAAGTTGGCAACCCTAGTCCTCGAATAAGTCGTTTCCTTCACCTAAAAGTCAACAGCACATTTTTAGCTGGTATAGATCTAGTATTTAAATGTAGAAATTGAAGGCAGGGCTATAATCATTAAAGCCTTATTTTAGCCTAGATTATTTTATATTATATAGCGGCCTGTCCCGGCTTCGCACGGGTGGACGTCTAATCTTTTCTAGCAATAAATATAGCCTATGTTACTCAGGGTGAATGCAGCTTTCTAATGGTGAAAGAATTTTTTAAATCGGTCCAGTACTTTTTGAGCCTATTCATTACAAACATACAAACATACAAAAATAGGTACAAATCTTTCCTCTTTATAATATTAAGTGTAGACTAGCTTTTGCCCGCGACTTCGTCCGCGTGGAATTCTGAAAACCTCAAGTATCCTATGTTACTTCTAATACCTCCAAGAATATTATGTGTACAAAGTTTCATGATGATCGGTTAAGTAGTTTTCGCGTGAAAGCGTTACAAACAAACTTACATAGGGATTCTGTTTATGTTTATTATAGTTTGATCCTTATATACGGCATTAGATTTAGTATTCTACGATACGATACGATCATCAGCCTAACATCTTCCATCGTCAAAACATAGGTGGCCAAAGGGTGTCACAACTTCTGCCTTCCTCATTCAGTCACTGCTTCCATATTGTTTCTATACTGTGCTGTGGTGTTCAAAAACTCCCACACTGAATCTGCCAGTTTGTGGTCTACGTTATGGAACTTGGACTCCCCATCGGTTGTCAGTTCTTCAGAATATGATCAGCACATTGCCACTTCAGCTTGCAAATTTTCAGAGCTACGTCAAGGGTGTAATCTATCAAAGAAATACCGACCGTAGCCCTTTTCGGATCTCGCTGAGCGTCTTTGAATAAAAAAACAACGGGTTACACTCCGGGAGTGCCGGCGGAAGTGAAAGCTTGAACACATAAAAGTTCTATCATTTATGTAATAAAATACAATATTCATTTATTGCGCTATCGTACCAAACATGACAATTTATGCCGCTTAAATAAAACAGCAGGAACAGGCATACATTTTCACCGCGTGGTAAAAAGAGAGGGGGATATGTCTGACCAATTTTCGATCAGATCAGCGTGACGTCACGGTCCTGACGCGAGTTTATCATTTTTTACCCATACCAAAAAGTGTACAACGCCGCTAAAGAAGTTTTCACTTCAATTTCGGTCAACGTTTCGGCACCATAGGTACCTATCATAATAGTCATAGTCATAATAGTTTATTGCTTCATGTGGTAACATAAGGTGGACACATATTATAAAAATAGGGCGCACATGAACCCTGTAAGGGCACTGCAAACTAAATGTAGTTAAGTAACTTATTAATTATTCATTATTATGTTGGTTTCAATCTTTGAAAATTTATGTTATTTTATTATTTACATTCACAGATAACCAGCCGTTACCCAATCAGAGAGACTGCAGTATCACATAATGGCGAACCAATCAAAGCCTGCCTTGCAGGATTCGACGGTGAAATATACGAGCTAATGAACGCAATCAAAAACGGCCCTTACGGTACTGAAATCAAAGTCTACTTCTACTTCTTCTCCAGATGCAAATTTAATCTCATAGGAACTTGTATGACAGATTTGAGTACTATACAAGAAATAATGAAGAAATACCACCATTACTTTTGCCTCGATATAAATTATTTACAAAAATATATTGAATCTGAATGTAGTAATATAAAAAATAAATTTATTATGTTTCCTGGTAAAGAAAAAATTGGTAAAAAATGTGATATTACTTATGGAAATTATAAACTGGCGCCTGTTAGTTATAGTACTGACAATTTATACAATCAAATACAAAATACAAAAGGTAAAAATAACGATGGATCTACCACGGCAACGTTCGACGAAACGCGAAGAAATAACATCGATTATTCAAGTTATGGCAAAAGTGATCATATCTCTAATAGAGACGATAATCTATGTAGATCTGAATATAAACCGAAAGACCAATATTTAGAATACAATAAAAATAAAATTGGGAAGGATACATCACAATATTTTGATGCGTATAACGCTGATCGTGGATATGGAAACATGTATAAACAAATATGTTATCAGAATAGTGCTAAAATAGACCAGTCTAAAGAAAAATATGATAGAAAAGGTTATTTTGATGCGTGTAACGCTAATCGTGGATATGGAAACATGTATAAACAAATATGTTATCAGAATAGTGATAAAATAGACCAGTCTAAAGAAAAATATGATAATAGAAAAGGTATAACAGACTATAGTGATCTAGAATACTGTCAAAGACCTTCGTTAAATATGTATAAATATAAACCACTTTATTATGATTGTTACAATAATAATTCTTGGCTGTCTAGGTACAGAAATGCGTTCAATAGTAAAGCAAATGGAAATGGTTATCCATGCATATATAACTTTGAATCCCCAATGAATAATGATAAATTTGGTACACCAAATAATAAACCAAATCAGAAATATTTAGTTCCTTATGAAGATATTGCGAAGTCTTTGTTACACAAAACTAATCCTTACGCTTCAACGTATAACATCCAGAATGGTTCAACTAGACCAACTGATTCAAAAGCCACTACAGATAAGCTACCAAACATTTGTTACGATTATACTAAAATTAACCCAGCAATATCTATATCAACTGGCAAACAAAAGAATATGGAATCTAATAACATATGTAGTAAAGATCTAAATGGAATAAACATTAAAACACAACCACACACCGATGAACAAAATAAAGCCTCAATTTCCACAATTAACACTGGACTTCCAACCACTAAATATATACTTGCTAATTATGCACCACTAATAAAAGAAAATCAGCCTTTAAATCAAGAAAATAAAATGTATTATGGCTTGGACATAAATCTGACACCAAAATCAAAAATAAATGACGCTATATTATATCCTAATAATGTATGTGCACTTAATACCCCAACCCCAACTAATAAAGGAGCTTCAAGTATTTACGAGACTCTTGATGGAATAAAAGGTACAGGTGATTCGAATGCAGTAATATGTTATGCTAATCAAAAAGAGAACGATATATTGAACAACAATGCTATGACATTTAATTCTAATACAGAAGCACAAAACAGAAAAGAGACAGAACACGTTACACTTCCAAATCAAAACAGTGTTTGTAGTGAAATAGTTACACCGTTCAAGTCTGGGGCATTTGTTACAATGCCACCCAGCCAAATAGCTACTCCACCAAAATATGAGTCATATGATCCAAGGAGTTCAAGCCAAATAATTACGCCTCCAAATTATGAGTCATATGCTCCAAGGGGTTCAAGCCAAATGGTTATGCCTCCAAATTATGAGTCATATGCTCCAAGGGGCTCAAGCCAAATGGTTATGCCTCCAAATTATGAATCATATGCTCCTAAGGGTTCAAGCCAAATAATTACGCCTCCAAATTATGAGTCATATGCTCCTAAGGGTTCAAGCCAAATGGCTAAGCCTCCAAATTATGAGTCATATGCTCCAAGGGGCTCAAGCCAAATGGTTATGCCTCCAAATTATGAATCATATGCTCCTAAGGGTTCAAGCCAAATAATTACGCCTCCAAATTATGAGTCATATGCTCCTAAGGGTTCAAGCCAAATGGCTAAGCCTCCAAATTATGAGTCATATGCTCCAAGGGGCTCAAGCCAAATGGTTATGCCTCCAAATTATGAGTTATATGCTCCTGAGGGTTCAAGCCAAATGGTTATGCCTCCAAATTATGAGTCATATGCTCCTAAGGGTTCAAGCCAAATAATTACGCCTCCAAATTATGAGTCATATGCTCCAAGGGGTTCAAGTCAAATGGTTATGCCTCCAAATTATGAGTCATATGCTCCTAAAGGTTCAAGCCAAATGGCTAAGCCTCCAAATTATGAGTCATATGCTCCTAAAGGTTCAAGTCAAATGGCTAAGCCTCCAAATTATGAGTCATATGCTCCTAAGGGTTCAAGCCAAATGGTTATGCCTCCAAATTTTGAGTCATATGCTCCAAGGGGTTCAAACCAAATGGTTTGGCCTCAAAATTATGAGTCATATGCTCCAAGGGGTTCGAGCCAAGTGGTTCCACCAGCAAAATATGAATCAAATACTCCAAGGGTTTCGAAC
Organism: Agonopterix subpropinquella; assembly: GCA_922987775.1. Classification (NCBI taxonomy): domain Eukaryota; kingdom Metazoa; phylum Arthropoda; class Insecta; order Lepidoptera; family Depressariidae; genus Agonopterix; species Agonopterix subpropinquella. The sequence goes on along the minus strand of OV277718.1, from coordinate 12,009,765 downwards.
CAAATGGCCAGACCAGCAAATTATGAGTCGTATTCCCCAAGGGGTTATAGCCAAATGGTTGCACCAGAAAAATATTATTCATATGCTCCACGGGGTTCAAGTCAAATGGTTACGCCTCGAAATTATGAGTCATATTATGCTCCAAGGGGTTCAAGCCAAGTGGTTCCACCAGCAAAATATGAATCAAATACTCCAAGGGGTTCAAACCCAAGGGGTTATAGCCAAATGGTTAGACCAGAAAAATATGATTCATATGCTCCACGGGGCTCAAGTCAAATGGCTACGCCTCGAAATTATGAGTCAAATGCTCCAAGGGGTTCGAGCCAAGTGGTTCCGCCAGCAAAATATGAATCAAATACTCCAAGCGTTTCGAACCAAATGGCCAGACCAGAAAATTATGAGTCGTATTCCCCAAGGGGTTATAGCCAAATGGTTACACCAGAAAAATATAACTCTCCTATTTATTCCAATCAACTGGTAACACCGTTAAATACTAGATTAATATCCCCAATATTACCAAATCAAATGGTTACTCCGACAGGATTTACTCCACTGATACCAAATATATATACGCAAAAGCTTTTACCTACAGAACATGGTTCATATTCAAGTTCACCAAACCAAATAACGTCATATCAAAAGTTAAACAACCCAGAATACAGTTCATTTAAACCACAAGTGTGCACCCAAAAATATAATAATCAGCTACCGCTACATGATTCTTTAGTTTCTTATTTACCAAAACAAAATGTACAAGCGACAAAATGGGAGCCATCAAATACGAATGCACTTAATCAAAACGCCGTAACTAGCGGAAATGCTACGCCACCAAAATCTGGATTAAATGCTCCACAAATACCCAATTCCGTAGCAATGTCTGCTAAAGATGGCACCTATGGTTCAATGTATCCTTACCAAATCTTTACAGCAACAAAATCTGGGTTATTTGTTCCAGTGCTACCCAATCAAATTGTTACCCCAGCCGAATCTGGGGCTTTTACTTCAATATATCCTAACCAAATGGTTACGCCTAGAAAATCTGGGTCATTTACTCCGATATTACCAAATCAAATAGTGTCACCATCAGGACTTGTTCCATTGACATCAAATGTTTACACCCAAAATATTACGCCTACACAATATGGTTCATTTACTTCAAATATACCAAACAAAAACATACAACCAACTGAATATGATTTGATTGTGCCTAATACTAACCAAGCTATTTCACCGCAATCAATTAATTTATTTGCAGCTATTACGCCATGCCAATACAATAGGTTCAACCCAAATACGTCAGGAGAAAATGGAATTCGAAAAAATGTTGTATCATCAATTTCTAATATGCCTAAAGAAAACATCATGCCATATAAAACTGGTTGGTTCAACCCAAATATGCCAAGACAAAATGAAGGCATGACTAATTATGTGCAAGTATCACCAACTCCCTACATTCTCCACCCTAATAATATACCGAGCATATCTAGAACACCACCGCAAATGACCACAACTCCAGAATTTTATACACTACTCCCAACACAACAGACTCCGACCAGTATTTCATATTCGCCGTTAAATCCAAAAAGTATTGTAGGAGACAGTGCAAAGAATAAGTTTGATATGCTTTCACAAGGAATGCCAAACTTTAGTTCTAGACCTGAAAAATTTAGCAAACCAGTACCAAGTAACCCTAATTGGGAATGCTTTAGAGGAAAATATGATTCAACCCCCTCGAATTCCCTGATAGAAACTGATGCAATAATTGAGTTCAGTCCCGCTACAAATCTACCTGAATATATACCGGTGGAGAATAAACTGAATACAATATTACCGAATGATGTACCAAGCATGATTAAGCAAAAAGAAGTAGCAATGGGATATACAGCATTTCCATGCATTGAAGCGAGCGGAAAAGTTTATCCATTGGCATACGGCTCATATGTGCCACTTGTACCAAAGGAGATATTACAACCAGTTCGAAATCAATTTGTGTCTAATATACCGTTTTCACCAAATTATCATTCAAGACTACCGTCTAATAAACAATCAAGTACATATTCATTAGAATTACCAAAACAAAAAACCATACCCTTAAACTATAAATCATCAATAACACCAAGTAAAAATAATGTTTATAATAACCTAGACACACTAATCGCATTAGACAATCAAAAAAGTAGCAGTCCTGCAGAATATTATAGCTACAAAATTGTCCCATCAATGCCAATGGAGAATCCATTCATACAGAAAGTAAATCAAAAATATTTTCAAGCACAATCCAATACATTTCCCACTAAAACACCGAATTGGAATCCTGTTAACCATAATCCAGCTATACTGAACAAACTGAGTCAGCAATACAAGCCAGCAGAATATAGTACGGAAATACACATTAAACCAAACTCGAAAGTTATGTCTGTTAAACCTTGTCAATTTGTATGTAATGCTCCAAGTCAAACAAACCAGCAAATGCCAATAAAATACCCAAGAATACAGCTAAACGTGCCTTATCAAAAAGACTTGCCCATGGAATATAATACATACCGACCAAACGAAGCACTGCAGAATCCTGTGCCAACAGAGTATAACACATATCAATTAAAAAATAATGCAAAACCCTATTTGAATAGATTTGTTATACCCGTACCTAGTTCATCTTCAACATATTATACTTATTCACCAAACAGCCAAAAAGGAGCCTCAATGGAATATACAACAAACCCTTCCAATAAAGATTCATACGTACCACGTGTACCAAGTCAGTATAATTTGGGACCAGTACCTAATAAATTTGTGTCTTATATACCATATTCATCAAATTATTATTCTAAACTACCGTCTTATGAACCGCTTCAGACCCAAGTTCCAATAATATACAGTTCACTTGTACCAAACACAGCAAGTCAAATTGACATACCGATAGGATATACAATAGATCATTCCAAAAAACCTGCTCAGAACGGATTTCCAACGTCATACAGCACTTCATTACCAAATATTCAAAGACTTGGTTCGAATAAAGACGTAACTAATATACCTACCGCACCTCCAAATTATTATACAAGTCCACCAAATATATCTAATCAAAAAATCGGTTATACAACATTCCCATCCATTATAGCTAGCGAGATTGTGTATCCATTAGAATACAGTTCATACATACCACTTGAATCAAGTCAGCATAATTTAGGAGCAGTTCCCATAAAAAAATTCTCTCATAAACCGTTATCCCCAAATTATTACTCAATATTACCATCTAATGAACCAATTCAGAGAACAGTTCCAATGAGCTACAGTCCATTCATACCAAGTGAGAAGAGTCAAATTGACATACCAATAAGTTATACAAGAGATTCTCCCAAAAAACCTTATCAAAACGGTTTTCAAATGTCATATAAACAAGAAGAGAAACCAATTGATTATTCAGCTATCCCATCCAATAAACTAATTCAGAAACAGTTTCCAGTCCCCTTTAGTTTGTCAGGTACATTTCAGACATATTTGCCAAAAGTATGTTATAGCAGAATTCCACCAATTACACCAGACTACGCAATTAAATCACCCGATTTTGGATTTGCATCAAATACGCCAAGTGTAGCTTTCCCAACACCATATAACTCATTCGTGCCAAATACAGCAAATTTGGAGAATACAAAACCAGAATCTACTCTATTTAATACTCCATATCAACAAAGTCAATATAAAGACAATCTACTTAATTTACCAACACTATTACAAAGTCAAAATAATATTAAACCAGAATTCACTGTATTTAATACTCCACGTCAACAAACACTACAAGAAAATAAAGACGGTCAACAAATATTACCTTCACCATTACAAAGTCAAGAGAATACAAAACCAGAATCTACTGTATTTAATACTCCATGTCAACAAGCACCACAAGCGCAATATAAAGACCTTCAACCAATATTAACATCACCATTACAAAGTCAAGAAAATGCAATACCAGAATCTACTGTATTTAATAATACTCCATGTCAACAAATACCACAAGTGCAATATAAAGACCTTCAACCAATATTAACATCACCATTACAAAGTCAAATGAATACAAAACCAGAATTCACTGTATTTAATACACCATGTCAACAAACACCACAAGCAAATAAAGACAGTCAAAAAATATTACCATCACCATTACAAATTCAAGAGAATACAAAACCAGAATCTACTGTATTTAACACTCCATGTCAACAAACACCACAAGCACAATATAAAGACCTTCAACCAATATTAACATCACCATTACAAAGTCAAATTAATACAAAACCAGAATTCACTGTATTTAATACACCATGTCAACAAACACCACAAGCAAATAAAGACAGTCAAAAAATATTACCATCACCATTACAAATTCAAGAGAATACAAAACTAGAATCTACAGCATTTGATATTCCATGTCAACAAACACTAGAAGTGCAACATAAAGACGGTCAACAAAAGTTACTATCACCATTACAAAGTCAAAATAATATGAAACCAGAATCTTCTGTATTTAGTACTCCATGTCAACAAGCATCACAAACACAATATAAAGACGTTCAACAAATACTGCTGGCACCATTACAAAGCCAAGATAATATGAATCCAAAATCTACTGTATTTAATACTCCGTATCAACAATCACCACAAGCGCAATATAAAGACAGTCAACCAATATTACCGTCACCATTACAAAGTCAAGAGAATACAAAACCAGAATCTACAGCATTTGATACTCCATGTCAACAAACACCACAAGCGCAATATAAAGACAGTCAACCAATATTACCGTCACCATTACAAAGTCTAGATAATATGAAACCAAAACCTGTGTTTAATATTCCTTGTGAACAAATACCACAAAAAGAATTACAAAATATTCAAATAACATTACCAACCACGTATTCTACCTCATTTCTGCCAAGTATACAATATGCAAATAATCAAAAAGCATTAAAGACACCATGTAACTCATTCGTGCCAAATACAGATACTATAAAACCAGAATCTAGGGTGCTTACACCATACCTTAAAATACCACAAGCTGAATATGAAGATAGTCCCAAAACTTTACCTGTGACAAACCCATCAGTGCCATATATACCAAGTCTAGGTAGTAAACAATCAAAACCTACTGCATTCAGCAATTCATGTCAACCTATATCACAAACAGAACTAAACAATACCCAGGAAAAATTATCGAAACTACTTTCTAGTCCATCTTTGCCAAATATACCAATAATGGCCAATGCAAATCCAGAATCAAAAGTGTTTAGTGCTTCTTATCTACAAATACCACAAGAAACATTTAAAAACACACAGGAAGTTTTAGCAGCACCAAATTATAGCCAATCTCTGCCAAATACTCCAAATACTAAGCCCGAATCTACAATGTATAGTGCTTCGTATCAAAATGTACCTCAAGTAAAACAAAACAGTGATCAGAAAACATTACCACTAACGTGTGACTCAATCGTGCAAAATACTGAAAATAAAGAACCAGGATCTACTGCATATAAAAATATACCAGAAGCACAATATAAAGACAGTCAAGGTAGATTACCATCATTATTACAAAGTCAACAAGATAATTTCAAACCAGAATCTACTCCATTTCAACGAATACTACAAACTGAATCTAAAAATAGTCCAGTAATATCACCAACACTATATTATAGCCCATGTGTTTCAAATATACAACGTCAAAATAAAACAAAGCCAGAATCTAATTCATTTACAGCATATCGGAACACACCAAAAGCAATATATGGAAATAATAAGAAAATATTACCAACACCATGTAACTCAGTCGTGCCAAATACAGTAAGTCAAGACAGTACACAGCCAGAATTGAATGTGTTTAGTACTCCGTATGAAGAAATACCACAAGCAGAATACAAAAATAGCGAAAAGATATTACCTAATCAAGGGGATATGAAACCAAAATCTACGGTATTTACTGCTCCTTGTCCGAAAATACTGCAAAAAGAGTATGAAGATGGTGCGAAAAAGCTACCAACACCATTTAACAGTACATCTATACCAAATATTCCAAGTACAGACAATACAAAACCAGAATCTACACCAACAAGTCTTTCAAATCAAAATACACCACAAGAAAAATATACAAATAATGCAAAAACATTACCAACAGCTTATTACAGCACATCTATGCCTAACATTCCAAGTATAGACAACACAAAACCAGAGTCCAGTGCATCAAGTATTCCATGTCAAAATATACCACATTCAGAGAATACTTATGACCAGAAAACATTACCAGCAGCATATTACAGCACATCTATACCAAATATTCCAAGTATAGACAATAAAACACCAGAATCTACTCCAACATGGATGTCTTATCAAAATACACCGCATGTGAAATATATAAATAACCTAAAAACATTACCAACACCATATTACAGCACATCTATGCCAAATATTCCAAGTATAGATAACACAAAACTAGAGTCCAGTGCATCTAGTATTCCATATCAAAATACACCTCAAGCAAAATATACAAATAATCCAAAAACATTACCAACAGCTTATTACAGCACATCTATGCCAAAGATTCCAAGTTTAGACAACACTAATCCAGAATCTACTGTATCTAGTATTCCATATCAAAATATACCACATTCAAAATATACTAATGATCAGAAAACATTACCAACACCATATTACAGCACATCTGTACCAATTATTCCAAGTATAGACAGAACCAAACCAGAATCTATTTCAACAAGTATTTTTTATCAAAATACACCGCAAGCAAAATATACGAATAATCCAAAAACATTACCAACAGCTTATTACAGCACATCTATGCCAAAGATTCTAAGTATAGACAACACAAAACCAAAGTCCAGTGCATCTAGTATTCCATATCAAAACATACCACAAGCAAAATATGCAAATGTTCAGAAAATATTACCAACAGCATATTACAGCACATCTATACCAAATATTCCAAGTATAGACAATAAAACACCAGATTCTACTCCAACATGTATGTCTTATCAAAATACACCGCATGCGAAATATATAAATAACCTAGAAACATTACCAACACCATATTACAGCACATCTATACCAAACATTCCAAGTATAGACAACACAAAACCAGATTCCAGTGCATCTAGTATTCCCTATCAAAATACACCTCATGCAAAATACACAAATGATCAGAAAACATTACCAACAGCATATTACAGCACATCTATACCAAACATTCCAAGTATAGACAACACAAAACCAGATTCCAGTGCATCTAGTATTCCATGTCAAACCATACCACAAGCAAAATATGCAAATGTTCAGAAAATATTACCAACAGCATATTACAGCACACCTTTACCAGAGATTTCAAGTATAGACTACACAAAACCAGAATCAGCTGCATCTGGTATTCCATATCGAAACATACCACATTCAGAGTATACTAATGATCAGAAAACAACACCAACACCATATTACAGCACATCTATGCAAAATATTCCAAGTATAGAGAATACAAAACCAGAATCTGCTGCATCTAGTATTCCATATCGAAACATACCACATTCAGAGTATACATTACAGATAAAAACACCAACACCATATTACAGCACATATGTACCAAATACTCCAAGTATAGACAGTAAAACACCAGAATCTACTCCAACATGTATGTCATATCAAAATACACCGCATGTGAAATATACAAATAATGTAGAAACCTTACCAAAACCATATTACAGCACATCTATGCCAAATATTCCAAGTATAGACAACACAAAACTAGAGTCCAGTGTATCTAGTATTCCGTATCAAAATACACCACATGTAAAATACACAAATGATCAGAAAACAACAACAATACCATATTACAGCACATCTATACCAAATATTCCAAGTATAGACAATAAAACACCAGAATCTACTCCAATATGTATGTCATATCAAAATACACCGCATGCGAAATATATAAATAACCTAGAAACATTACCAACACCATATTACAGCACATCTATACCAAACATTCCAAGTATAGACAACACAAAACCAGATTCCAGTGCATCTAGTATTCCCTATCAAAATACACCTTATGCAAAATACACAAATGATCAGAAAACATTACCAACAGCATATTACAGCACATCTATACCAAACATTCCAAGTATAGACAACACAAAACCAGATTCCAGTGCATCTAGTATTCCATATCAAAACATACCACAAGCAAAATATGCAAATGTTCAGAAAATATTACCAACAGCATATTACAGCACACCTTTACCAGAGATTTCAAGTATAGACTACACAAAACCAGAATCAGCTGCATCTGGTATTCCATATCGAAACATACCACATTCAGAGTATACTAATGATCAGAAAACAACACCAACACCATATTACAGCACATCTATGAAAAATATTCCAAGTATAGAGAATACAAAACCAGAATCTGCTGGATCTAGTATTCCATATCGAAACATACCACATTCAGAGTATACATTACAGGTAAAAACACCAACACCATATTACAGCACATATATACCAAATATTCCAAGTATAGACAATAAAACACCAGAATCTACTCCAACATGTATGTCATATCAAAATACACCGCATGCGAAATATACAAATAATGTAGAAACATTACCAAAATCATATTACAGCACATCTATGCCAAATATTCCAAGTATAGACAACACAAAACCAGAGTCCAGTGCATCTAGTATTCCATATCAAAATACACCACATGCAAAATACACAAATGATCAGAAAACAACACCAACGCCATATTACAGCACATTTATTCCATGTATTCCAAGTATAGACAGAACCAAACCAGAATCTACTCCAACATGTATGTCATATCAAAATACACCGCATGCGAAATATACAAATAATCTGGAAATATTACCAGCACCATATTACAGCACACCTATGCCAAATATTCCAAGTATAGACAACACAAAACAAGAGTCCAGTGCATCTAGTATTCCATATCGAAACATACCACATTCAGAGTATACTAATGAGCAAAAAAAAACACCAACACCATATTACAGCACATATATACCAAATATTCCAAGTGTAGACAATAAAACACCAGAATCTACTCCAACATGTATATCATATCAAAATACACCGCATGCGAAATATACAAATAATGTAGAAACATTACCAAAATCATATTACAGCACATCTATGCCAAATATTCCAAGTATAGACAACACAAAACCAGAGTCCAGTGCATCTAGTATTCCATATCGAAACATACCACATTCAGAGTATACTAATGAGCAGAAAAAAACACCAACACCATATTACAGCACATCTATGCCAAATATTCCAAGTATAGACAATACAAAACCAGAATCTACTCCATCTAGTATTCCAGATCAAAACATACCACTTTCAAAGTATAATAAAGATCAAAATTATTCGCCAGCTGAATTTAATACTTATGAGCAATCGGCTAATATTGCGCCAGCACCATATTATGAAAAGTTGACAACAAATCTACCCAGTAAAGAAATAACAACAGCAAAATACACATATTTGAAACCAAACAAACCAGATCTTACGACCAAATCAAATGCCCCAAATACAGACTACCGCATACCACTAGGAAAAGGTACATCGACAAATAACCCACCAAGTTACAAAATAATGCCTCAAAAATATAACCCACGTCAATCAGAACAACCAAAAGAAACGAGTCCTGTAAAATTTGAAACAAAACAATGGTGGAATGTAAAAATAAATAACGGTTCAAGTTCATCGTACGTACCAATTTTTAAAATCATGCCTATAGAAAACGGTGTACCAATTACAAAAATACCACCGGCTTCTGATTGGGATTCATTAATACAAAACAAAGAAAAATTTGTAGCCAGACCACATCAAAAAATTAATAAAGAAAACTGTAACTTTGATACAAAAGCAATTTTAAGTTCCAAACCGATGAGCGATATTTCTGATTTTAATACACCTGAATATAATCTTAGACCAGAAAAATACACTATTATACCAAATGGATGTAGTTATCAAATGCCATATTATACAAAGAAGAGTATATACCAGTCAAAGATTAAGATTGCTATATAGGCCCCGGGTTCTGGCCCCGTGAGTCAAAAAGAAAGTAGACAGAAAGTCAGCGTTACATAACATAGCGATAGCATATAAATAGATAATAAAAGTACACTATAGAAACGAAACTCTCGCGTTAAAAGTCAAGACAACATGTTAAGATACGCCTACAAATCTCATGTTGGTTTAACCATAGTTTCGCTTCTATAGGTACTATTATTATCTATTCATAATTATGGCGCTATTGCCATAATTATGAATAGATGATAATAGTCCCCATATGACTATTCATGTGGGAACTTGCCATAGATGTCAACACCCACAAGAACCAATAGATGGCGCTACTGTCGCTCTCGTAAATATGCTTTACACAACCCCACTTTCAACGTGAATACGTAACCTACTACAAATAAGGTTCACAATCGAATGCAAGACAATAGTATAAGAGATAAGTGTATTTTTTGCAACCATCAGCAGCAAGGCTGATTCAGTGTTTATGGGGTGTAGAGCATCTCTGTGATGGGGATGGACCAGGTCTGCCTGCATAACTCCAGTCGGTTTAGGAGTTACTGATGATTAAAGGTCTGTAAAATATTAACGATCAGCTGCACGGCTGATCGTATGATATTGTTGTAGTATGCACTGTAGCTATGTGAACAGTACAAAAACTGTCAAGTTCTGTCAGTCGGTTTAGGAGATACAGCCGCTCAAAGTTCCGACCTTTGAACGGCTGTATCTACCACATCGATCCACATTGGGCTAATATGGTGGGGTAGGTATGGTATGGCCCACCGTTTATTAGAATAAGAATGTATCCCACAGAGGGATATACAGGGTGTAACAAAACACATAGTATTACTCAAGGCGGTTTCAAACCATCGAACTGAACAACGTTCACTATGGAGCCAACTACAAAATCGCGAAAAAAATCTTCTGTCCTTTGAGTCACGTTGGTAATGCAGTTTTGTATGAAACAGCCGATTTTTTTTCGCAATTTCAGTTGGTCTCAAGCACCCCCTTAAGTATTACTAGGGTATTTTGTTACACCCTATATGTATACAGGGTCCTTCTTAATTTGTTGACGGCTTTTAAGGGAATGATTAAACCATCAAACTGAACAAATCGTATAAAAAAATCGGCTGTTCCATACAAAACTGCGACCCTAATGTATGGGACAGCAGATGTCTTTCCCGACTTTAATGTTGGTATATTTTCTTTGATGTAGGTCCCATTGAGAAAGTTGTTCAATTTGACGGTCTAATCATCTGACAGTAGGACCCTGTATATTATACGATTGTGTATGATATATAAATTATGATAATATTTAGTTAAGTTAGATATAAGGAAATGTATATAATCGTAATAAATAATAATCATATAATAATAATCCTTTTGAAACATATCTTAGTAGTTTATTTTACACTTGCTGTTACTTCCTTCTACTTCTTCTTCTTCTACGACTTCTACTGTGTGGAATTGGGTACTTGACTACATACAATATTTTTGGCGATCAGAAGTGAAATTTATTAAAAAAAAGATAATTTACAGAAACCCAAACAATCGTTTATTTATAAAGATAATTTGTTAACTCAAACAAAACGAATTTACTGAAATTACTTAATTAACACTTGAAACAAAACACTAATCACTCTCAATCACACGTTATCACAAAAAGAAAGTTAAATGAAAAGATATTCGAACCAACGGGCCGCGTAGAACACGATGTTGTCACCTCGAGCGCTGTCCGACAAATGAATGTCAAACCGAGCCATGCGCCGCTTTTATAGGCAAGCGAGGGTGGCATAGTAGGGTAGTGCTAACACGGCCTCTCCTGACCAGAGTCGTCCTCGACGATATTTCGTGGTCGTTAATCCAATTCGGGCATGTCTCTTGGTCTCTCGACAACCGGTGCAGAGGACGGTCCAGCTTCTGCGTCATCAGCGTCGTTCACTCGTGCTTCAGAGGGTAGTCCAGCCCCTGTATCATCAGTATCATCGTCTGAAAACACACTCACATTTTTCAAAATGTCAAACCACTAAAGCAAAAACAACTAATTAAATTTAAGAGATCTCAAAAATAAAGTAAATGCAAAATTGAATGGGCCCATTTTTCTTTTCTTGGTTGACCTGCTTGGCAGTGGACTCTTGATACTGCGTGACATCTGTGAAAAGACCAGGCAGAAGGCGTCCCAACTGCCTGTTTATTTATCAACAGTTACATAGACAGAAGCATCCCTGAATCGCTTGTCTATGGGAGATGGAGGCATCCCTGAATCGCACATCTCGATTCCAGACTATTTAGTCAAATAGCCTAGAATTAGGTGAGACAGAGGCATCCCTGAATCGCTTGTCTTTACCTCCAAGGAAGCATCCCTGAATCGCTTCTCCCCAGTATGACATTTACAGAATAGACGGAGGCCTGAATCGCGCCTTTCTGGATCCCTTTGTCATATCCATGCTAAGAGCCGTGCAATGATTCGGCTTGTCATGTGAGTTAAATGAAGTATCGTGAAAAGATCAAGGAGTGGACTGTGTCGTAAAGTTAAGTCAGTAAGTAACAGTTTATTGTAAAGGAAGCTGTGGGAACATGACAATACAAATCACAACACCGCATCTCAAACAAACGTGGCCTTAACTTACACTCAAAGAAAGCAGCACACGTATCCGGACACCACTCTCCGCGCCAAGGAACCATATACTCGGCTGCCGCTTGAGTTGTCTTTCCATAAGACCCACTCATGAGTTTTAACTCATATCGATCACTCGGCAGAGCTTTAATAACTCGGTATGGCCCTCGCATCCCTGGGTCCAATTTACCTGTGGACTGGGAGTATTTTATGACAAAGACCAGGTCATCAACATTAAACTTGCGAGGTGGACGTCGCTGTCGGTTGACAGTGGCATCCTGTTGCGTCTGATTCTTCTTTAGTAGGTCGTTGGCTCTGGCCCTGCACAACTCCCGCCATGCTTCACGGTTATGTTGTGAGCTTTCGACTGCAACGTCACGAATCAATGTTCGTAGGATAGGAGTGACAGCATCGACTCCCACAAGAAGGTTAAGAGCAGAGTGCTGAGTTGTTCTTTGCTTTGTCATATTCAAAACAAGCTGTAACCTCCACAATTGTTCTGACCAAGATGTACCCTTATGGTTTGACTCAATTCGGATCATATTGAGTACAGTTCTGATATACCTTTCAGCTTGCCCGTTCGCATGATGCATTTCAGGCGTAATAAGATGAATATCACATCCCAGCTCATTAATAAATCGAGTAAATTCCGTGGACTCAAACATTCTACCGCGATCAGTTATAAGCAAGCTAGGAACGCCAAATAAGGAAATCGCGTTGGTGAATGTGCGTTTGAGTTCATTTGCATCTTGTCTATATATTGGGTAAAGCAAGCAAAATTTAGAAAAGGAATCTACCATAAGGAGCACAAATTTGTAACCATTTGATTCCGGTAAAGGACCTAACGCGTCCAGATGTAAAGTGTGGAAAGGCGTACAAGCTTTCTCCCATGAAGTTATAGGCTGATGGGGAGCCCTGGGTACTCTTTTCTTTGTAATGCACACAAGGCAATGGCCTATGTACTTGACCACAAACTGACGAAGGCCGGGGAACCAAAAATGCTTAAGGATTAAATCCAAAGTTTTATCAGCACCTATGTGCTCGTGCTCATCATGGAAGATTCTCAGTAGGCTAAGTCGGTGGCCTTTCGGAATATAGCACAGCAATCTTGGTTCCTCACCCCTCGGCTCATACCGATAGTACGAGCCGTTTTGGTGTACATACCGACGGGTATCCAGTTCCCCATCACGCAATTTTTGCAATAAACCTTGCGTGTCTAGTGATTTGATGCACTCGAGCGGGTGGGTTTCGGCTCAAATAATCGGCGTGTGACATCATTGCACCCTTGCGATACTCAATATCGAATAAAAAATCCTGAAGATAGATCCACCACCGAGCTACGCGTGGAAGCAGATCCTTTTTCTTTTCTGTCGACTTGAGAGCATTGCAGTCAGTGACTAATTTGAACTTGAGACCTACCAGATAGTGGCGGAAATGCTGCAACGCTCTCACGACGGCCAACGTTTCCAATTCGTATGAATGGTACCTGCTTTCCGCGCCCTTGGTGGTTTTACTAAAATAGCCGACCACATACTTATTCCCATCAGCTCGAGTTTGCATCAACACAGCACCATAACCAATGCTACTCGCGTCTGTATGTAGCTCCGTAGGGAGCATGGGATCGAAAACCGAGAGAATGGGTTCAGTAGTGAGGTGAGCGATAAGCTCCTGCCTGACTTGTTCCTGCTCCGGTCCCCAACTAAACTTAATATCCTTTTTTGTTAGGCGGGATATGCAGCAAGTTCTTGTTGCGTAATTTTGTATATATCGCCTGAAATATCCGGCCAATCCTAAGAACTGCCTAACTTGTTTGACGTTGCTTGGGACCGGGGCATTAACTAAGGCCTCGACTTTGCGAGGGCTCGGCCTCACCTGACCCTGACTAACCACACGTCCCAAATACTCCACTTCGGTGGCAAGAAAGGAACATTTGCGCAAGTTAATAGAAAATCCTGCATCTGTCAATGTTTTTAAAACCTTTCGCAACAATGATATGCCCTCCTGAACAGAATTACTCATAATCAGAATGTCGTCAACATATACCAGGACATTACCAGCTTCAATGTGACTCCGCAGTGTGTCGTTAATGATGCGCTGATAGACTATAGGAGAGTTAGTGAGACCATAGGGCATTCGAAGGTATTCGTAATGGCCTTCAGGTGTTACAAAGGCTGTCTTATGGATAGAGGCTTCATCGACTGGGATCTGATGAAACCCCGTAGCCATATCAAGGCTTGAGAAATATTTAAAATTGCCCAACCGGTCAATATGGTCGTCTATCAACGGTAGGGGATACCGATCCCTGACAGTCAACCGGTTAAGAGCGCGAAAGTCGACACACATACGGTCGCCACCATCTTTTTTCTTAACCAGTATGATAGGGCTCGCATATTCAGAATTGGACTCCCTAATTATGCCCTTATCCGAGAGGTCGCGTATTATCTCTCTGACTTTGAGTTTCTCTTGATGTGAGAGTTTGTAGGGCCTAT
Organism: Agonopterix subpropinquella; assembly: GCA_922987775.1. NCBI lineage: Eukaryota > Metazoa > Arthropoda > Insecta > Lepidoptera > Depressariidae > Agonopterix > Agonopterix subpropinquella. The sequence continues at coordinate 11,994,555 of OV277718.1, read as the reverse complement.
ATGCGACTGGAGTATTGTCGGTTACGTTTATGTGCATCTTTCCAGTAGTCACCGTGGTGGAAGCAGTACCAGAAATCAAATAACCCCTGAACTGCTCGATAACCTCCAAGAGAGATGCACGCTCTGAGCCTATAAGGGATGTATTTATTGCAGACTGATGATCGTCAGCCATGACGGTGTTCACAAGCGAAACCTTTTCACTAGAATGCGTCAAATATTGTTTATCCTTTGTTCGAACATAAGTGACACCATCACGGTTAAGGATATCAGTGCCTATTATGACCGGAAAACTCATACAAGGTCCCGGAACTACAACCAAGTCAGCCTCGATCGAAATTCCGTCAAACTCGATAGTGAGCGTGACATAGGAATCGGCTTCTATTGCGCCGTCACTTATTCCCTTCAACGTGCATCGCATGGGCTTTTTGTCATAAGAAAAGTGTTTCAAAATATCGGATGAAATCAATGAAATATTCAAAGCTCCACTATCGATCAGCACGTCGATAGGAATTCCTTGAATAACGGCGGTGACAATATCGCTACTTTTAGGCTTATGAACAGAAGGTTCAGTGCAAAGATTTACATTACGCTTGTTGCGAAGCTGAGATTTCTCTTTTGCAAAACAAGTATCTTCGGTGTGACCAGGCTTCTTACAAAACTGGCATGTAACCCTTACCAGAGCCTTACTCAGATCTGCATCTACATCAGGACCCGACTTAGGCTTGCCTTGGTCAGGTTTAGGCTTTTTAGGGCAGTCAAAACTTTTATGACCGCTTTGACTACAGACAAAACATTTATTTTTATTGCGTTGATGAGGCAACGGTGCACGATTTTTATGGGGGTAAGCACTGGGTTGCGATTTGGTTCGCGAAGGTTTGCTATAGATAGACAAGAAGGACACTAGGTCTTCACTACTCAAATTCGCATTTGCCGCTGCGGCTCGAATTTGTGGATCAGTTATACCTCTGATGACGATTGAAACCATCAACTCAGTACTCAGCCCCTTTACTATACGTAAACGCAACAATGTCCTTCGTGCATACTCCGCGTAAGTGTTGTACTTATCGGAGGTTGTGGTCATGGTCTCATATAAAATATTGGCATAGTCAAGTTTACGCGGACAGAGTGGTTTGAATTCGCGAACAAAATTTGACCAAGTCCTATCGTTTGTGACCCATTCGTTTAGCCAGGTACGAGCATCACCCCGAAGGCAGTTAGAAACACGTGAAAGACACTCGGCATCCAGCCAATTATTTGCTAGCTTAGCACGGTCTACCTCTTCGCACCATACGTCGATATTGTGTATGGCAGGGTCAAAATTAGACACAAAGTAATGTTGGCTTCGTAGCGGATTTAATGATTTAATAGCGTCAGCCAGTAAACGCGCCGACTCCGTCGTTTCAATCTCGCGATTATGTTGCGGTGGGGTGCCAGGATCGGTTGGCGTGTTGTCTATCGTATTTTCCAAAATACGTCCACTTGACAATTCCTGGTCACCACTATTCATTAGCTCGTTATTACGATTTATAGCAGACCTTGTCGTTTTAGGAGTAGGGTTTGATACTACGGTGTCGACGTGATTACGAGACGTGTCGGTTGCTTGCACAGACTCGTCACTGTGTACGCGTACATTTTCACTTAGCACAGCAAGGGTTTTATTGCTTTCGAGTGCAGTTAATCGTGTCAAAATGGAATTCATAACGTGGGTCAATGAAATATTTTCTTTACGAGGTGAAACCATAACCAATGAATCATGCGACTGATCACGAGATCTGTGACTATAGTCACGTCGTCGCGATCTACTACGGGACCTACGTGACGAAGAACCTTCTTGACGAGGCAGTACTGGGGTACGCATTCTATAACGCGACTCACGGGATCGTCGCAATGATCTACTTCTCGACCTACGCAGTCCAAGACCCTCAGGTCGAGAAACAACAGGCGTACGTCCTCGGTGTCGTGACACACTGCGCAATCTACTACGCGACCTATCCGCGTTATCGTGTCTACGCGCCCTGCTGCGTGAATTTCTCTGTCTATTAGGCATTATCAACACGTTCGAAAACACGTGACAGCAACGATTTACACGTGGGTTGAATTAGTGTTTTGTTTCTTTCCAAGAATGGCAAAACGTTAATTTTAGGATGCTGCGGGCTTAGATTTTATTATCCCACTTCTGATTTTGGCGATCAGAAGTGAAATTTATTAAAAAAAAGATAATTTACAGAAACCCAAACAATCGTTTATTTATAAAGATAATTTGTTAACTCAAACAAAACGAATTTACTGAAATTACTTAATTAACACTTGAAACAAAACACTAATCACTCTCAATCACACGTTATCACAAAAAGAAAGTTAAATGAAAAGATATTCGAACCAACGGGCCGCGTAGAACACGATGTTGTCACCTCGAGCGCTGTCAGACAAATGAATGTCAAACCGAGCCATGCGCCGCTTTTATAGGCAAGCGAGGGTGGCATAGTAGGGTAGTGCTAACAATATATTTTATTTTTATCTTCTCTAATGAGAAGAAATTTTTTCTAATGAAAAAAGGTTAGAAAATAACGCTAAACTCCAATTTTTAATAACAAGATAAACATTAAAAATTAATGAAATGTTGATGACGTCACAATTCTATATTTAGTACAGATGTTCATACAAAGCGCACGTTTTGACGTCCGATAAAGAGTAGCTGAATTGACTCGTTGTCAAGTAGCCTATTTTCACAATAACACTGTACTCTTTTTTTGTCCGGGACCTTTAGCGCAAGACCGACTCCCACTTGGCCGGTTTTTAGTATTTGTTGTTATTCTCTAGAGTTTGCTCTATAATCACACTAAGTTTGACGCTTGTATGTATTACCGTTTTTACGATAGAGCGTGAAGAAAAAACGTTGATAAAAACTAGTTTCTTGTTGAGAAGCCCCCTTAATTTTTAGCTTTGTGACATTTTTATTATTTGTTAACAAATTCGCCGTAATAACGCATAATCTGTGAAAATTTCAACTATATAGGTATTATTCAAAAGTTACAGCCCTAAATAGGTAGGACAGACGGACGGACGGACGGACGGACGGACGGACGGACGAACAACGTAGGCTTAGTAATAGGGTCCCGTTTTCACCCTTTGGGTTCTTCTTCTTCTTGGTCGTAACCTCATGGCTGAGGGACGTGACCATCGTGGGTCGCTTGTGCCACCACAGCTCTCCAGGCCGCTCGATCTTGAGCCCGGTGTATGCTGGCCTGTAGTGTTGTCTCGGTCATTTCTTTCACCACATCGGTCCATCTCGTAGGCATGCGTCCTCTACCTCTCTTTCCCTCCATACGGCCGGTGATCATGAGTTTTTCCAAACTATCTGATCTCCTGACCGTATGCCCAAAGAATTTAAGGACTCGTTGCATACAGATGGTGGAGAGTCTCGTCTTGATGTTCAACTCATCGAGGATGGACTCATTTGTGCGGCGTTCAGTCCAGGATATTCGGGTACACCTTTTGGGTACGGAACCCTAAATGTGACAGCAAGAGATTTAATGGAGGATTCACTCTAATGAGCGTCTCTGCAACTGAGCGTTACTCTCTTATTCTTACAGTCCAAGATATTATTATGTCGGATAGCATAAAATTATACTGCTAATCAGAATTAGCAAGAAAGCTAGGTAGGAATCGGAAAAACTTTTCGTTCTTATAATCAATGGAATGCAGTATAAGGCAGACTAAAGCTAAATACTGTTAGTGTGTGTGGCCAGTGATGACATATGGAACAGAGACGTGGTCGTTCACTCAAGGCCTCATAAAAAGGCTGAAAGTCACCTAAAGGGCAATGGAGAGGGCTATGCTCGGAGTTTCCCTGCGAGATCGAATCAGAAATGAAGAGATCCGCAGAAGAACCAGAGTAACATAGCCCAAGAGTTGCTAAACTTAAGTGGCAGTGGGCGGGGCATATTGCTCGCAGAACCGATGGCCGGTGGGGCCGAAAAGTTCTCGAGTGGCGACCGCGTACCGGAAAGCGCAGCGTGGGTAGACCCCTCACACGGTGGACCGACGACCTGGTGAAGGCGGCGGGAAAACGGTGGATGAGGGCAGCGCAGGACCGGTCGTTATGGCGATCCTTGGGGGAGGCCTATGTCCAGCAGTGGACGTTTATCGGCTGAGATGATGAAAGCTAAATACAAGCTATACCCAAATGACACATGTAGCATTATAAGAGACCACTTTTGGTGTAACTCGGAACTTATTGCATTAATTAACACTTAATAGGGTTCAACCGAGAACTTAGAGCTGCTCATTACGCTTTAGTCTTTATAATAGCATTATAAAAGCAGGAACGGATACCATTGTAACGGGATCAGAGTTAGAGCAGCTGTCAAAAATGCCTTCTTACAGCCTATATCGCATTGGTTGCTTAAGAGCATTTTAGTGGCAGTAAAATATGATTATTGCTGTATAAAGGTGTAGAATTATACCACTGTAACGCTAGCATCTTAAAAGAGTCAATGTGAACTACTGTACAGCCAACAGAGTTAAAGGTACTTGCCTTATTATTTGTGTGCTGCCGAATAGTTGAAGTACCTGCAACATAATTTTAATTTGCTAAATACATAATATAATACTCTCATGCAACTTGCATTGCAATTCTCTAAGCATCACATCGATGTTAAAAACATCAATGAGCTCACAAGAAATCTGCTGTTTCATACAAAACTGCTGTACCTACCCAACTCAAATGTATGGGACAGCAGATTTTTCGGTCAAACGTTATGTCGGCCCAAACTCAGGTCGGTCAAACGTTATATCGGCCCAAAGTAATATCGGTCAAAGGTTATAAGTATCGGCCTAAAGTAATGTCGGTCAAACATTACGTCCGGTACGTCCGGTCCAAAGTAATGTCGATAAAATGTCTGTCGGACAAAAGTTCCACAATCGATTTTTTCACGTTTCCTGAGGCCTATCTCCATAGTGAAAGTTGTTCTGTTTGATGGTCTGAGTTCACCGTTTCAGTCTGTAGAGGGCTCTCCATTACTATCTGTATTTACACTTTGTATAGACCGAAAAGATAAGTTAACCGAACTTTACAAATCTTACCTTACCTCAACAAATACCTCACCCAATTAAATATTAATACAACAAGTTCTTAGGCGTATCTCACACAGAGTGAAGAGGTCGAGACGCGGTCGCTCAAAAGTCGCGTATCCCGCATGATTTTTATTTCCTTGGGATTGAAATAAGCCTAGGAGATCTCTTTATTCTAGGAGATCCTTGCTCTTAGAAATAAGCCAACGCTCACTGTAAGAGTCGAGTCACCATTTTGCTTAGACTACTTATATCCGGACCGGCCTTGCGGTACCATTTCCCCTCTGCCACGGTATAAGAGCAATGATCATGTACATTCAACATTCAATTTTATAACTTATCACTAAACTAGACAGCCTATTATTGCGAAACAATAATTTCGAACTTAGAACGTTTGGGGTTTACACGAGACTACTTTTCATGATTTTGAACATTCAAAATTAGAATCTAAAGTCATAGGGAATAAAATCCAAAGTTGCGGATAACATGTTACCTCTCCCCCCGCAAAAAGTGGCAGAAAGTTTGTTAGTAGAATGACACGTGGTTACGCGTCCCGATATAAGTAGTCTGAGCCATTTTGTAATGTCATCGTCCACAGAAAGAAATGAATAAAACCGGTCAAGTGCGAATCGGGCTACTCGCGCACCGAGGGTTCCGTACCACACCACTACAAAACACAACATTATTAACTTAGAAAAAAAAACTTTTTTTGTCCGGGACCTTTAGCACGAGACCGTCTCACACTTGGCCGGTTTTTAGTATTTGTCGTTATTCTGTAGAGTATGTTCTATAATCACACTAAGTTTGACGCTTGTATGTTTTACCGTTTTTACGATAGAGCGTGAAGAAAAAACGTTGATAAAAACTAGTTTCTTGTTGAGAACCCCCATTAATTTTTAACTTTTTGTCATTTTTATTATTTGTTAACAAATCCGCCGCAATAACGCATAATCTGAGAAAATTTCAACTATCTAGCTATTACGGTTCAAAAGTTACAGCCCTAAATAGGTAGGACAGACGGACGGACGGACAGACGGACGGACAGACGGACGGACGGACGGACGGACGGACGGACGGACGGACGGACAACGTAGGCTTAGTAATAGGGTCCCGTTTTTACCCTTTGGGTACGGAACCCTAAAAACGGAGACACGTTTTAGGTTCTGACACGAGCACTTGTCTTTCGTGTGGTGTTCGTGCGGTTCGATGCTCCGCAATTCACAATCTCTTCTTGTTCTTGATCGAAAACAATCCCTGAGATTGGGATAGATACTCCCACAAACTATTTGACTCTTGCGGAAATGCAGTGCTAACGAAAAAGCAATAAATCAATACTATGATGATGCAGACCTAAGAGCAAAAATCTCCTTTATTCTAAAGCACAGAGGGAGCCATAGCACAGCTTGCTATGCTATGGCTCCCTCTCCTCATGTCCACTTTTTTTAACGTTTGTGTCTTAAGTGTGTGGTGTCAACTCAGAGGAATGATCTCCTTTATTTTTATTGGGTGTCAAGTAGTATGGACAAGAGGCACCAATTAGATCAATCTAGTACAATAGTGAAAAGTGAAAAGTGGACAACCGCATTAACAAAGATCGACCGATTCGATTTCTATTCGGAAAGTTCGTGTAGTTCCGTCTCCGTCTGCTATTAAAGGTACGTCATAAGACAAAAGAGACTTAACTAAAATCGTAAATTGATGCGGTCTCTATGCTTAAGAATAAAGGAGATTCTTGCTCATAGGTGTAAACCGAACCATAGAGTAAATAAATTATACACAACAGAGGGTCAATGCCCATACGAATAACATTATATGAAAACTCGCGCAAGTACAGCGCCGGTGGTGAGTAACCGGTACTACAGCAATGTTTAATTACATTAAAATAAGTGTTAAACACATTTGTTATTAAAATTTTTAAGAAAATTAATCTATATAATTTATTTCCGTGGAACAAAACTCAAATAATAGTGATCTAAAAACGTTTAATTAAGATTTATCTCTCGTTCAGGCCCGAAGCGACATCTGTTTGCGCCAAGACTATACTAAATCTAAAATGTATGGATCTGTCCAGACATGACTGAACTAAACAGAATGCGTATCGCAAGTAAGTACGTCGCATGTACACTTCGACGCGACATCGCTCGCATCACGATTCGCGTCGTGTCAATGTGTGTAGGGCCTAAAATCCTTCGAATATCAAGATCCGCTTGAATTATTAAATATTCACTCAGAGATAAAGTTAGAAAAGAAATACTCGTATTAAAATTTTAGATTTCGGCCTAATTTATATTCGAGTCTGTTAAAAACTCTTTCGTTAGACAAATAACTCTGAGTTTTTGCAACTGATTCTGTTTTAATGGATAAATTATAATAATTGGGTCTGTTTCACCACTTCTGAATAAGTTCTAGATAGCTGACAGATTGTATGGCATATTTTTCATGCAAAATAATATCAAATGAGGCGTCAGATAAGCTATCAAGAAATTATTCAGAAGTGATAAATAACCTGACACGGGGTGGGCTTTTCTATACTATATTATTGCCGATATAATTATAGTATAGAGTGATAACTAATAACATACATATTATCTACGAGCTTTTACCCGCGACTTCGTCCGCATAAATTATACACCAGATTTTAAGTCAGATAATAAGCTATCAAACAAAAAAGTTTCATCAAAATCGGTTCAGTAGTTTTTGCGTGATACTCGAACAAACAAACACCCAAACAAACAAACTAACAAACGAACAAACAAACAAACAGACAGACAAAAAATCCAAAAGTTGGTGATTTGGAATCAGGGACATCAAAATATCATATCATAATAATTTTTTTGTAAATATCTTCAATGTACAGACACACTTCTGTTACACTTTTATTAATAGTTAAGATTAAGATTAAGATTAAGATATTATAACTCTATAAGGCTATAAATACTGAAACAATGAACTCAGACCATCAAACTGAACAACTTTCACTATGGAGCCTACGTCAGGAAACGCGAAAAAAATCAACTGTCCCGTACATTTTAGTCGGACAGGTACAACAGTTTTGTATGGGACAGCGATTTTTTTTCGCGTTTCCTGAGGTAGGCTCCATAGTGAAAGTTGTTCAGTTTAATGCTCTGTGTTCACCGTTTCAGTATTTGCTAATCTGTCACTTACACAAACGTCAACGCAGACAAAGTCACGGGTATCATCCTATATCTAATCTAAAGAAACTATTATAAAACTGTAACAGAAGTGTGTCTGTACGTGTACATTGAAGATATTTACAAAAAAAAGATTACGATATGGTGTTTAGATCAGTTTAGATGTCCCTGATTCCAAATTTTTGGTTTTTTTTTCCGTCTGTTTGTTTGTTTGTTTGTTTGTTTGTGTGTTTGTTTGTTCGAGTATCACGCAAAAACTACTGAACCGATTTTGATGAAACTTTATTTGTTTGATAGCTTATCATCTGACTTAAAATCTGGTATATAATTTATGCGGACAAAGTCGCGGGTAAAAGCTCGTATGTAATAAAAACGTTTTATTTCTCTGCACTTCCATCACACACATCTGCCAAAAGGCTTTAGAAGTAAAACCGCCGGTATTTGGCGCAACCCCTCAGCTAAGTGCCAAGTTACTGACCGGCCGACAACTTCCACCCCTTTGTTTATATTGTTAGGGGTAGCTTTGAGATCGTAGATGAGATATACAGGTTACATACAGGGTGAAATTGATATCATTAGCATCCTTTTAAACTAAGAGTCTACCCATCAAATTGAACAACTTTTACTATGCGAGGTGCAAAAAAAATCTGCTGTTGCATACATTTGAGCTGCGAACTCGCGCGTCGTGATTGCAGTTTAGTATGGAACGGCAGATTTTTTATTTGCTCCGATCGGTTTGCTCCCATAGTAAAAGTTGTTCAGTTTGATGGGTAGAGTATGTGGTTTAACCCATTTACGGTCGCTGTACCCAAACGAGTACAGTCAAACTTTTGAAAAAATAACAGTTTGAAACCAGGTTTTCTATTACGTTTTAATTTGTTTTAATAAAATGTAATATTTCTTACTACATATTAATAACAAAGTATGTATTTTTTTAAATTTCGTATTATTTGGACACACTGCAAGTTACAGTTCTGAAGATCGTGCGACCAAGTGTTTTATTTTATTATTATTATTTTTATTCAAAAAGTTATCATAATTTTTCGTGTTAAATGTGATAGGAAACATTGCAGTGGGTGATCTGAGTAATCATTTGGCAATTAATTGTTTATATTTTCAGAATTATATGATGTCTTTTTACTCTGTACTCAGTTGAGTACACTGGCCACATAAGTGTGCAATATCTCTACCCTTAGCGTTTGCAACAGAAGGAACTTGCTTTGTAACTGTTATTGTTTTTTTAACGGGAAGATTAGTTTATTTTTGTAAATTGTTTCTTTTGTAATGTTGTGGTTCCGTTATCCTGTTCCCATCGTTATACAGCAAGTACCTACTGTTTTTGTGCAAACAGTAATTTGTTGTTTCGAGATCCGGTGTCGCGCAGGTACTCGCCCCCTACCTGACTCGCTTTTATCACCCACCACCCAGAACTTTATGGATCTAGAAAGTCTAACGGGACCTCTAGCTAGCGGGACATTATATAAAATACAGCCAAAATAATAGACATGCGTCCCAACTTGATTCATATCCCAACCTGATAGAGTTTAGGTACTGTACATATTGGTGTACCTACCTAGATTTTTTCCGGACACTATACATTACTTCAACAAGCTATGTATTTTGGTCTTTAGATGAAGACGTTGGTGTTTAGCTAGTGTCAAGTACCATGCCAAACTGACTGAAACTGACATGAAGAACTGACAACCGGTGGGGTGTCAGAGTTCTAGAGTGGAGACCGCGAACTGGTAGGCGTAGTGTGGGATGCCCTGCTGCCCTTTGGACAGACGACCTATAAAAAGTAGCGGGGAGCAACTGGATGAGGAAGACCAAGGACAGAGTTTTGTGGCGCGCCTTGGGAGAGGACTATGTTCAGCAGTGGACGATGATAGGCTGATGATGAAGTGCCATGCCAAGAAATAAGTTCTGTGATATCAAGAGGAACCTTTATCTCGTCAATACTGATGAAGCAACAAATAGTGGTGATGGGTGGTATTTACGCATAATATGGTGGATATGGCTATTGCAAAGCCTGGCGTTTGCATTTTACAAGCAAAGATGATAATATGGATCAACTTTTGTTTCGTCGTAGCATTGACCGTAACTATTTGCGACAAGTGATGTGACAAAATTCTCGAATATCTTCATCTGTAGTGTCTGTTCGCTCCAAGATAGTTCAGGATAATTAAAAAAAAACTTGAAAAGCAACTACGATGTCTTCTTTGTTATTCAAGGGTCTAATGGATAAGCAAAAAAATTCAAAAAACACTTTAATTTGAAAAGTCGTCCATTGAAAATTTTGACCTATATAGGTGACCAGTGTACTCAAATGAGTACACCCCCCAAAAACATGGAAAATAATAATTTTTTTTATATTTTTTTTCTGTGTTGTATTTTTAATCCTTCAAAGATTATAAAAATTCGGATTTTGTATTAATTACGTTTATCATTTACATTTGGCCATTAATGGGTTAAAGGTTAATGATACTTTTCCTTACACCCTTTATACAGGGTCCTTCTTAATACAAGGTGTTAGGGTAAACAGTTGCATTACTTTAAGGGATGATTGTACCCATGGTACTGAACAACTTTCCCTAAGAATAAAAAAAAATTCACAAAAAAAAAATTGGACTTTCTATACTAAATGATGATCGAATGGTTGTATGAAAAGTCGAATAAAAAATTGCGCTTTCCTGTAGGTTTCTTAGGGAAACTTGTTCAGTATCATGGGTACAATCACCCCTCAAAGAAATGCAACTTTTTTACCCTAACACCCTGTATACTGAAGGTTTTTAAGGGATTGTCAAAGAGATTATACCTAATGGCATAGAGAGAGTCATAACATTGCAAGAATGTCCACTTTTTTGACGTTTGTGTTTGAGTGTGTAGTGTCAAGTAGTCTGGAAGAAAGAGACCAATTAGACCAAAGTGACATGTGCTCTAAGGGTCAATTCACACCGAGACGCGACGCGACGCGACGATACTCAAAGAGGCCAATGATTTCGCGCTGCGCCGCGCGTCGTTCCGAGACGCATCGCAACGTCGCGAGGCGCATCTTAAAATCGTAGCAGGACGACGCCGCGCGTCCGGCGATGCACCGCTGCGTCACGATACGTCGCGCTACGCCGCGAGGCACCTCGAGGCGCAGTGCTGCGTGGTGCAACGTAATCTGAATTCTCACAATGTAATGTGTATCTTTTCGTGTAGTGAATAAAGTATATTCTGAGTCGCTCTATGAAAAATGTGCGCGCAGCGTCGCGCCGCGTCGCGTCTCGGTGTGAACTGACCCTAATGTTTACGGTTATTTTTCACACACACTAGCACGAAAAAAAGTGGACAGCCGCATAAACAAACATCTACAGGGTGAAATTGATATCATTGGCATCCTTTTAAACTATGAGTCTACCCATCAAACTGAACAACTTTCACTATAATAATAATAATAATAACCCCGCGGGGGCAGCTTGTGGCGAGCTGACGGTGAGTGGCGACACCGCGGACCCCTATCCAGGGGGACCATACAGAGATGCGCTCACACACACACCCCCACACCCACACACACAGTAACACACCCCCCTACCTCTGGCTTGCCTTAATTGGCCGTCCAGAGTGGAATCGCAAGAGCAGAACCTATGCTCCAGGTTGGAAGTGTATTGCACGTAATGGCGTAATAACGGGGAAACCCGCTCACGGGGGTAAACCCCGCGATGGTGAAACCGGAGCCGCACCTCTCGACAACCTTCAGCCGCTCAATGAGATGTTGCCCCATTGTCGCACTTTGTGCGTGCGGCCGTTTTATGGGGCCCACTCGACGAGTCGGCGAGTCACCGCCTGCCCTATTTACAATTTTGAGACTAGTTGTCATGGCAGGCGTCCGATAGTCTCCTCCCATAGCCCAGTATCCATCCATCCAACTTTCACCTCCATAGCCCAAGACCTTATTTTTCCATCGCGGCCATAGCGCCGTACTCCAATAGTCTTTACATAAATGGCGGGGACCATCCCCGTGGGTATCATGTTGTACGCTCGGAGATGGTATCCGCCATTTGTGTATCCCTTACATTTAGATTAACTTCTTTTGAACGGGCCTCTATATGTTGGCTTCGGCCCCATGCACGCCTTCCAAAGGTCCGGGACTTAATTGCCCGTGATTACGGAACGTAAGACATACAATAATAATAATAATAACCCCGCGGGGGCAGCTTGTGGCGAGCTGACGGTGAGTGGCGACACCGCGGACCCCTATCCAGGGGGACCATACAGACATGCGCTCACACACACACACACACACACACACACCCACACACACACACACCCCCACACCCACACACACAGTAACACACCCCCCTACCTCTGGCTTGCCTTCATTGGCCGTCCAGAGTGGAATCGCAAGAGCAGAACCTATGCTCCAGGTTGGATGTGTATTGCACGTAATGGCGTAATAACGGGGAAACCCGCTCACGGGGGTAAACCCCGCGATGGTGAAACCGGAGCCGCACCTCTCGACAACCTTCAGCCGCTCAATGAGATGTTGCCCCATTGTCGCACTTTGTGCGTGCGGCCGTTTTATGGGGCCCACTCGACGAGTCGGCGAGTCACCGCCTGCCCTATTTACAATTTTGAGACTAGTTGTCATGGCAGGCGTCCGTTAGTCTCCTCCCATAGCCCAGTATCAATCCATCCAACTTTCACCTCCATAGCCCAAGACCTTATTTTTCCATCGCGGCCATAGCGCCGTACTCCAATAGTCTTTACACAGATGGCGGGGACCATCCCCGTGGGTATCATGTTGTACGCTCGGAGATGGTATCCGCCATCTGTGTATCCCTTACATTTAGATTAACTTGTCTTTTGAACGGGCCTCTACATGTTGGCTTCGGCCCCATGCACGCCTTCCAAAGGTCCGGGACTTAATTGCCCGTGATTACGGAACGTAAGACATATAATAATAATAATCTTTATTGACTGGTAAAGTTACTATACCATACATTTTGTTCTTAGGGTAATAAAATTAAAATTAAAATTAAGACATGTTTACAAAACATTTTTTTGGCTTAGTATGTTAATCTTAGCTGCTGATGCTTAAAAAGAAAAACTGTGATTTAAGCATCAGCTTCCTTATACAACGTGTTAATGAATTAACGCAAAACTAGAAAGTAGTTTGTTTAGAATCGAGAGCAGAATCGAATTATCATGGTTTCAACATAGGTAATTTTTTTCAAAATATTTAATAACTTTTTTGCAAAATTTAAAATTTTCTGAACCCGATGTCAACCCACCTCACGGGCACATTCACACTACTTACTACCAAAACAAGATTATAAAAATGTATCCATGAGTACGCTAGCGCTTTCTTTCGGTGCTGAAATGATAACAAATCATTTTTGCCTCAAAACTTAAAATGTGAATAAATTTAAATTTTAAGTATCAAAATAATAAAATTATTGTTGCAATCTAATTATTTTGTTATAAATCAGTTGGGGTGCTGGGCGGGTGCGGGGCGGGTGCGAGGCGGGTTCGGGGCGGGTGCGGGGCTGGTGCGGGGCGGGTGCGAGGCGGGTTCGGGGCGGGTGCGGGGCGGGTGCGGGGCGGGTGCGAGGCGGGTTCGGGGCGGGTGTGGAGCGGGTGCGTAATGGGTGCGGGTGCTCCCCTAAAATACAATTCGTGATTTATTATAGAGCACCCGCGCTCGCCTCGCTCCCGCCCCGCATCCGCCCCGCACCCGCGACGCGCTTGCCCCGCGACCACTCGTCAAAATACAATACGATATTTATTATGGCGTCATAAGACTCAAATTGCAAGCAATGCATTTTTAGGCTGCGGGGCGAGCGCGGGGAGAGCGCGGGTTGAGCGCGTGGCAGGCGCGGGTCATCTTATTATATTATACTAGCTTTTGCCCACGACTTCGTCTGCGTGGAGATTGGAAAACTCCAAGTAGGTATCTTATGTTACTTCTTATACCTCCAAGAATATGTGTACAAAGTTTCATGATGATCGGTTAAGTAGTTTTCGCGTGAAAGCGTAACAAACAAACTTACATTCACATTTAAATAATATTAAGGGATTATCTGAACGTGGCCTCACTTTTGAACCTCATCTGCCAGCATCACCACATCACCACATCGCATTTTTCCGTCGCTCCATCCTTTTCTGTCACTCGGGAACATCATTTGCTAGGGTAAGAAAGATAGCAGGAATGCGATCGCGCGCGGCAGCACCGGAAGTGCTGCGATCTTTCTCGCTCTAGCCAATGATGTTCCTGAGCGACAGAAAAGGATAGAGCGTGAAAAAATGCGAAGCGGTGCTGGCAGATGAGGCTGAACCAGGAGGCCAGGTTTGGACTGGATAATGGATGTAAGAATGGTGGGGGCGGGGCACATTGCTCGCAGAACCGATGGCCGGTGGGGCCGAAAAGTTCTCGAGCGGCGACCGCGTACCGGAAAGCGCAGCGTGGGTAGGCCCCTCACACGGTGGACCAACGACCTGGTGAAGGCGGCGGGAACACGTTGGATGAGGGCAGCGCAGGACCGGTCGTTATGGCGATCCTTGGGGGATCTATGTCCAGCAGTGGACGTCCATCGGCTGAGATGATGATGATGATGATGATGAATGGATGTAAACTAATTGTTTCGTGGCATGCGTTGCAATGCCCCTTTTTTTCCCGACACACACTTGGCCGTTTTTTAGCTTATGTTCATCACGGATAATGGAGCATTCTAATGGTGAAAGAAATATTCAGATCGGTCCAGTAGTTTCGGAGCGTATTTAATACAAACAAAAAAACAAACAAAAAATAAAATCTTTCCCCATCTTATCCTCATATTATGATGATTATTATTAATTATGATAATAAATATTAATGATTATGATATTGTGATTTGTAACACCACTGGCTTTTTGGTGAAGGAAAACATCGTGAGGAAACATGCGTGCTTCAATTTCGAGGCATGTATTGTACCTACTGTCCGTCTGTCCTGTCTTCGTCCTGAGGACTGGATTGAGGTCAAGAGCAAACCCATAGTTGATAAAAAAAAAATACAAGTGGCGAAGGGCTCACTCCCCGTCACACTGGACAGTGTTCTGGTACTACTAGTGAAACGAGGATATTCTGAGGTTTCAGTATATGCTAATGCTATAAGCTATGCTATGATATTAGACTTATGAAAGTCATATAAAGCTTACAACTTTTTACGAGTATCCAGTGTATAAAACTTGTTTTCATGAAAAAAATAATTGGTTTATAATAAAAATGTATTGATGAAAAAAACACGTAAAAAGCTATCGGGGATCGAGTTTAAACTTTTAACTGGAAATATTAATTGGATTTAGGTATCAAAATATGAAAACCATATTTTTTTTAATTGCAAAAGTTTTGATTGCAATATGAATGATACAGGTAATTATTAAAAAAGAATAAAACCGGTCAAGTGCGAGTCGGGCTGCTCGCGCACCGAGGGTTCCGTACCACACCATCACACACAAAAAGTTTTTGACCTTTAGCGCGAGACCGACTAATACTTGGCCGATATTATTTTTGTCTGCCTGACAGCCTGTTTCTTTGATCGAGCTTCACACAAAAAACTACTGGACCGATTTTGATGATACTTTTTGTGTTTAAAAGCCTATAGTAAGACTCGGTACACATTTTATCTCGTTCCAATTTATCAAACTCTTGATTTTGGCGCCCCCTTAACCTACCGCCCGGAGCGTGGACCCCGGTTTGACCCCCCTAGATCCGGGCTGAAAGTTGCGATGAAACAAAATAAAACTCAATTATAATTAACATAAGTAACAATGTTACTAACTGCTGTAATGGAAATATGCTCGCATTGGTTAATTTGATTCTATGAATAAATTAGTGAGGCGTGCGAGCCGGGTGAGCGTTGCACTAACGAATGTGCAATATACTACATATTTACTTTTACTATGGCCGTTTTCTAAAATATCCGTTATTTTTAATTGTTCGTTTTACTTCTTTTTAGTGTTCCGTACCAAAATTGGCAAAACGGAACACTTGTGGAATCAGCTCGGTGTCTGTCCATCCGGCCGTCCGTCCGTCTGTCACAGATATTTTTCTTAGAGACCCTAAGACATAGGAAGTTGAAACTCGGTACAGATATAGCAATTGCTGGTCCAATATCATAAATGGCGGACGTCCGTCCGTCTGTCACAGGCATTTTGCTCAGAAACCGTAAGACATATATGTTGTGGGGTATCAATTGAAAGCTTATAAAAATACGAATCTAAAAATATATTTTTCAAATTATTTAGAAAAACGTTTTACAAAATTTTCAATTAAATCCGAGAAATTGCTGTTCCCACCTCTATTATTAAAAAAATATATATTGCCGTATAAGATCTGAAAAAAATCATGAATTTAACGTGCAGATGGCGGGAAAATTATCAGGGTGGCTCTAACTTGGATAGTTTTTTACCTAGATTTAAAAAACAGTCACCAGTGTAAAATGATCTTCAGTTACTATGTGACCACATACTAAGTAAGTGGCAATTTATAGTGGTTGTAATCAATGACCCGTGTTAAACAACTGGTAGTACGGAACACTGATTGCCCGAGTCCCGACTCGTACTTGGCCGGTTTTTTAATAAGATAATACCTACTCTACATTGCTGTCGTGTTTTGTTTTATTGACTTTCGATGTGCTCGCTACTATCGTCATCATCATCATCATCATCAGCCTATATACGTCCCACTGCAGGGCACAGGCCTACCCTCAGGGAGGGTGTACGGGCATTAGTCCACCACGCGTGCACAATGCGGGTTGGTAGACTTCACATACACATCAGAATGTCTTCTTCAGTGTATGCAGGTTTCCTCACGATGTTTTCCTTCACCGTTTGAGAGTAGTCGGCAATATGATCTAGAAACTAAAGTACTGTCGTATTTTGTAGGGTTTCGTAGTCAACAAGGAACCCTTATAGTTTTGCCATGTCTGTCCGTCTGTTCGTCTATCCGTCAGTTGCCGCGGCTTAGCTCAGAGACTCTTAATACTAAAAAGCTGTAATTTAGCATGGGTATAAAATGTACTTTTTAGACGTATATGTTATTAGCCGTTAAACCGTAGTATAAAACAAAAAGCCCATGACGGCCAACTACGGAACCCTACCCTGCACGTGGCCCGACACGCACTTGGTCAGTTTTTAGGGTTCCGTGCCCAAAGGGTGAAAACGGGACCCTATTACTAAGCCTACGTTGTCCTTCCGTCCATCCGTCCGTCCGTCCGTCCGTCCGTCCGTCTGTCCGTCTGTCCGTCTGTCCGTCTGTCCGTCTGTCCGTCTGTCCGTCTGTCCGTCCGTCCGTCTGTCCTACCTATTTAGGGCTGTAACCTAGAATAGTAACTTTTGAACCGTAATAGCTAGATAGTTGAAATTTCTCAGGTTATGCGTTATTGCGGCGGATTTGTTAACAAATAATAAAAATGTCAAAAACTTAAAAATTAAGGGGGGTTCTCAACAAGAAACTAGTTTTTATCAACGTTTTTTCTTCACGCTCTATCGTAAAAACGGTAATACATACAAGCGTCAAACTTAGTGTGATTAAAGAGCAAACTCTACAAAATAACAACAAATACTAAAAACCGGCCAAGTGTGAGTCGGTCTCGAGCTAAAGGACCCGGACAAAAAAAGTTTTTTTTCTAAGTTAATAATCTTGTTTTCTGTGGCGGTGTGGTACGGAACCCTCGGTGCGCGGGTAGCCCGACACGCACTTGGCTGTTTTTTTATTTTTCTCCCTTAAGCCACTCTGGCTTGAAGTGCGATACCTTTTTAAAGTTAAATAAGGAGTTGCCTTTCTGTACGTAGTCCTATTAATTATATTCTGTGACAAAAGACTATAAATAGGTGTAATTACGATAATAATCATTACAATCAGCTAACTGCAAATAACAAATGCACCATATTAATAACAACGAATATAAATTACATTCACAATAGAATAAAGTAACCTAATACTTAACAAGTAATCACTGGACACCAGTCACGACATGAAATGCCCGACATTCAATTTAGTACTCTATTACAAAGGAGTAAAGGTGTGTTAAATTACAAGTTTTATTGGACAGAGGTGTTGGATATAGAGCTCTATTACGAAGGAATAAGAGTGTGTTTATTGGTAGGTTATGTTGTAGAGAAAATCGCGTGTTTTGATTGTGCAAGTTGATAATACACGCTAGGGGCTACTTTAAATGCGAACTATGGACAGAAACCTGGTTGGAATAGACTGCTACCATATCTGGACAGTTCCATACATTTTAGATTTAGTATAGTCTTGGCGCAAACAGATGTCGCTACTGGCCTGAACGAGAGATAAATCTTAATTATACTTCATGCTTCGTCCTCGAGATTGGTACCTATAGGAGAAAGATTATTATATTCACACAATATAGTAACGCATAGTTGCTACCACTCGTTGCACTTAGTTTAGAGATAACCCGGAAAAAAGTTTTTTTTTTTTTTTTTGGAGGGTACTTTACTCACAGCGCTCCGGCTCGGCGCGGGCGGTGGCGCTCGGCCGGCTTTCATTCGCGTTTTAGTGCCCAACCACTCGAGTCGTTACAAAATATTCGTAACGATTTTTTCTCTTAATAGTGAAAAATCAACATAAGTGTGACTATTCACGTAACTTCAGTGTTTTAACTTAACTGCAAAGCTTAATAAATCTCCCGATTTGGACAGTATTTGCAAAAAATTAAAAGAAAAAGAACAAGTTCGTAAACAACATCGATGCTGATCGCGGATCCTCGAGTCATCCTCATCTGCCTACGGAGCTTAACCACAGGAATCCTCGCCTGCGTCAAGGAGTATAAATCCAGGTACATATTAACTTACGTAAATTAAGTGCTTAAAGTGGGTATCTACTAGGTAGAAAAGCTGTACAATAAACGTATAGGGAAGCCTGCGGGGCTATCTCGTCACGTTTACGCATAAACTAACGTATAGGGAAGCCTGCGGGGCTATCTCGTCACGTTTACACGTTTACGCATAAATACTTACGTATAGGGAAGCCTGCGAGGCTATCTCGTCACGTTTGCCAATAAAGTAACGTATAGGGAAGCCTGCGAGGCTCTCTCGTCACGTTTACGAATAAAGTAACGTATAGGGAAGCCTGCGAGGCTCTCTCGTCACGTTTACGAATAAAGTAACGTATAGGGAAGCCTGCGGGGCTATCTCGTCACGTTTACGAATAAAGTAACGTATAGGGAAGCCTGCGAGGCTCTCTCGTCACTTTTACGAATAAAGTAACATATAGGAAAGTCTGCGAGGTTATCTCGTCACGTTTACAAATAAAGTAACGTATAGGGAAGCCTGCGAGGCTATCTCGTCACGTTTACGAATAAAGTAACGTATAGGGAAGCCTGCGAGGCTATCTCGTCACGTTTACGAATAAAGTAACGTATAGGGAAGCCTGCGAGGCTATCTCGTCACGTTTACGAATAAAGTAACGTATAGGGAAGCCTGCGAGGCTATCTCGTCACGGTTACGAATAAAGTAACGTATAGGGAAGCCTGCGAGGCTATCTCGTCACGTTTACGAATGTATAGGGAAGCCTGCGAGGCTATCTCGTCCCGTTAATGACAAACCAAACATACCTAAAGGCTTCCTAAAGGGAAGCCTGTGAGGCTATCTCTCCACGCTTATCAAATCAGTATATGTATTTCATTCTATGGGATCCTACCCTACATAATATTACAAGTTGTACTTGTGAAATTCTTTGAGGATACTACCTCACCGAAAAATCTAAGTAATATTTTCTTAACTTACCCACCATACGGTTAAACATTCCAACTTACGTACCTACACGTTACCGTAAGATATATCTGTAAAATACAAGAGACCATCGCGTCTTGTCGCAGCACACCCACTTCAGTCGCCGCAGAGCCGCTTAGCGCCTCCGGGTGCTGCTCTGCGCCGCCCGACGCCGCCGCGCCGCCGCCACTGCCGGACGCCGGCGCGCCCCGCACGCCGCCGCCGCGCCACCGCTATACTGTCACCCCGCCACCACCTCATGATTAGGTTCTCGGTGCGGTGCCCCTGGACGTACAGACAGTCTTGGCCGATCCCCTTAAACCTATGACGTTTTGGACTCCGCCACGTCGGAGATTTTGGGTGATGACCCCACCCCACGGCGAAAGTTGAATGTCCGTGAGAAAATCACGGATCCATTCGAACACCTCGGCGTCGCCGACAAATACCTGGCCCTAGACGAAACATCCTAACTGCATCATCCGAACGGGACCGCCGATCCTGTTAAAGATGAAATTCGTGCCGCTGCACCCCGTCCCCTAGACGGACAAATGATAAAAACAACCTGCGAGGCGACGGTTAATATTAATATCTAATGCCTTTCACCGAACAATATTATTATTATCTTACAAGACAAAAACCAAGAGTTTTTTTAATCAATTTATTGATATGGGTTGAATTTATTGATATCCTCTGCTGATATAAATTATTCAAAATCAATGACCAGATGTAATGTCTTCCTATTTCCTATTTTCACAAAAAATACTTAGCCTCCAGTTTCTGAAAAACTGTAAGCGTCCGGCCCCAGCTCGCGCGCCCGGTAGCATCGAGCGTAATCAGCGCGAGCAGCTGGCCACCTCATCGAGACGGTCGCCACCTCGGTCCAAGACGACCCGTCGCCGCCGATAAATACGGAACAGTACGCGCCGGACAATTGTCAATCTTCTATTTCCTTACCACAAAAGACTCGAAATATCATTTTCAAAAACGGTTACTGAACATAAAATCATTAACACCCGACTTTATACTGGTGCAGAAAAATTGCGTTTCGAAACAACGCAACGTACCATACGCGAGTTATTCGCTGTTAGTGCTATCTCTGAAGTTCAATAACAAAAATTTACAAATTTAATAACGCTCGCTCACGCTCGCTCGTTTTTGTGAACGCTGAATCTAAAAGATACATATAACGATAATTAATAGATATTTGTACGATTTGCTGGTCAGAAGAAAAATCTTTTCAATTTAATATCTTGATTCTTGCCATTTGCTATAAACACCGCACTTTTTTGCGGGGTTACCTACGTTACATCAAAACATGTTTCTGAAACATGTTTCATCGAACACCTTTCATCTAACGCACTATTCAACGAAGTAATGCGTGTACAGAAATCATGAAACCAGTACTCAAGATTCAGTGGCTACCTGGCCGCTATTTATTTCGATGATAATGTTTGTTGGGCCCTTATTGGGCCAGTCTTGAATGCATTGCCAACATATATTTATTTAAAAAGTTCTTGGGTTGGAATCAAACTGAAAGAAAAGTATCATCACCCCGTTCATTTCATTTTATTTCGGTTTCGTATTTATTCCTCAGGCCATGCAAATCACCTTGCCAATAGAAAAATAAAACCAGAAGATTTAAGAAAGTTAACAAAAATTACACGCTGAAAATTCAGGAGGTTCGTCCGCCCGCTGCAGTTGCTCATTTCAGCGTGCCCCACCGTAGAATCCTTTATACGAAAGAGCTAGAACGGTGCAAGGTCCTTAGTCTTATATTCGACCAGGACTATGACAAGTTCATGAATACCCTTAGCACATTATTGCTTAGTGGGTACAGGCGTTGGAGAAACCTATTCACAGAATCAGGGATGACACCTACGCCAAAGAAATCCTTTTTTTTCTGACGCCTCAACGATGGGATTGGTCGCGGCCTGCGTGGGCCAGACTGGCAGCAGCCAGTGGTATTATGACGACCGAAACCAAAGTAATGACTTTCTCCAGATTACTAACGACATACTTAACGCTAAAATTGACCATTCACTGTTATAGCATACGTTAACCGGATGGGTTAGGTTCAATACCCACAACTTGCTCACATCAGCAGATAGATCTGACAGTAGTGTGAACGTAGGAACATAATTATTTTCGCAAGCTACATAAAATCTGCTGACAACCAGCTTGCTGATTCAGAGTCTAGACGCACCCATCCAGAACCCAGATAAGGAGTTCTCACTCCTTCCGGACTCACCACTGCCACTGCTTTCAGACTCTGTTATTAGTACTCCATTAAAATTGTTCATCAAAAAGTACGTACCGCGGCATATGGATTCAGGTGCACATGCTGTGAATACATTAACAATAAACTATATCGTCTCATTCCTTTAAGCTTTCCTCTTCTCGATCGTTTTAAAGGCCATGGGAAAATATTATTGAACGAAGCCACGGACAACATGGTTGTCCGGCTTGGCCAACACAACTATTGTACTTTTTTTTGTTTAGGAAATTGCTGGTAGACTGTATAACGTTCACTTCCAGTAAACATGCATTAATTCTTCATTCCAGCAACTTATTATTCTTGTGGCCGGGATGCCACTGCTGCAGCGAAAGGTTTCACAACCTTCAATAGAAATAAATATAATTTACATTTCTCGTAACTATCTTAAATAATACAATAGACAATAATAAGGTTCTTCAGGAAATGGTATAAATTGAGCATTCAAAAATAGCTTAATTTATATGTTATATGAGACGCTTAATCGGATTTGTTTGATAATGGATTGCAATATCTTGACTCCTTTAAACTCTTGTATAGTAACTTTAACCTATTAGGGTCTTCTGTTTCTAAAGATGATCGCAAACAAAGAATATTAGTTATAGGTGTGTTGTGTATCAGCTCCGCCCCCAATACCCAAATAAGATGTTACGTGAGACCCGAACAAAATCCTCGAAGTATATACTAGCGACATGGCGTCCTAACGAGGAACTGTCAAGCGAACAGCTTTATAGAATGTGTAGTACTCTTCTGGTACTTGCAAACACTCATAGAATTCAAAAGTTGTCGCTGTTTAACATAAGAAGCATCAAATCACTTTTGATACTAATCACAATCATCTCTATTCTTTGTCTACCTTTTTTTTGGACCAAAAGCAAAAGATTTGGCCTACCAAATCATTCAAACAAAATACGATCCCCACGTAAATCTGACAGTTTTTACATATCCATACATACTCGTATACAGTTACAATACTCAAGGAAGATGGAATTGACGTGGAAATATTTTCAGCACATGGCAATAGCACCCGCTATGCCTTTATATCTCGTGCTCTTTGACAATGTGTCAGCATTGACTAGTTAGAGTAATAAAACAATTTCGCTAATTTTTTTTTTACAAAGTTTTACAATAGGAATACTTATTAATATTACAATGTAATATAAAATATAAGTGTACTTGTAATCATGATTATAAGTAAGTAATTCGGAATTGCACATTGTGCATTTATTTATCGTCCTTGATAATATCTACAACTTAACATTTATTCCTTATAAAGAAATAAAATGATCAGTGACGTTTCCAAAACGCTCTCAAAGTCTACATTGTGTGAATATAATAATCTTTCTCCTATAGGTACCAATCTCGAGGACGAAGCATGAAGTATAATTAGTGATTAAACGAACTTACCAAAGTGAAGTTCTATCATAATTATACGAATGCTTCGTCCGAAGAGATTGGTACCACCCTCCCTCCCTGTTGGCTCCCAAGGGTTTTGGAAACATCAGACTCTGTATTGAGACACACTCCTAACTAATGAAAGCCGGCCGAGCGCCACCGCCCGCGCCGAGCCGGAGCGCTGTGAGTAAAGTACCCTCCAAAAAAAAAAAAAAAAACTTTTTTCCGGGTTATCTCTAAACTAAGTGCAACGAGTGGTAGCAACTATGCGTTACTATATTGTGTGAATATAATAATCTTTCTCCTATAGGTACCAATCTCGAGGACGAAGCATTCGTATAATTATGATAGAACTTCACTTTGGTAAGTTCGTTTAATCACTAATTAAACGTTATTAGATCACTATTATTTGAGTTTCGTTCCACGGAAATAAATTATAAATAGATTAATTTTCTTAAAAATTTTAATAACAAATGTGTTTAACACGTATTTTAACGTAATTAAACATTGCTGTAGTACCGCTTACTCACCACCGGCGCTGTACTTGCGCGAGTTGGCAACTAAGAAGGTGGCAACTTTCTTAGTATGGGCATTGACCCTCTGTTGTGTATAATTTATTTACTCTATGCTACTACATTATTTCTCGTGGGTATCGTATGAGGCGACTCAGGAATATGGCTTTAGAGATGTTTAGTGGACGGAAGACTAACCTATCCCCTGACACGTAATCACTTAACTCGTTAGAACGCAGAGCCAGGAGGCTCATTGGCGACAGTATGCTGGTGGAGACCAAGCTTCATAGCCTAGCCCACCGCCGCAGAGTAGCCTGCTTGTCGGTCTTCTACAGATTATACTTCGGTGCGTGTTCCCAGGAGCTGCATGAGGTCATCCCACCTTCCCCTTTCTACTATCGGACTCACCGCGGGTACCCCTTCTTGGTTGACATCCCACATATCCGCACCAAGCGCCTTTCTGAATCTTTTATAATGCGCACAGCCAAGGAGTTGAATGCCTTACCTGCGTCAGTATTTCCGAACGCTTACAACCCGATCACCTTTAAAGTACGAGTGAATAGGCTTCTTCTGGGTAAGCTCGCTACATTTTCGATCCCATCTTTGTCCTAGGACTGGATTGAGGTCAAGAGCAAACCCATTTTTAATTTTAAAAAAAATTGGCGTGTAATTCGCGCCAGGGATATTTTTTTATGGAGTGATCATGACAGTCACTGTAAAAATTTTTGAAAATTTTATAATAAAACTATCATTTTAAAAAACAATGAGCGGTTCTGTAATATTTATTTTTACTTTTATAACTACAGGGTGAAATTGATATCATTAGCATCCTTTTCAACTAAGAGTCTACCTACCCATCAAACTGAACAACTTTCACTATGGGAGCAAACCGATCGGAGCAACAAAAAAAATCTGCTGTTCTAAACTGCAATGCCTATGCGACACAAATGTATGCAACAGCTAATTTTATTTATTGCGCCGATCGGTTTGCTCCCATAGTAAAAGTTGTTCAGTTTGATGGGTAGACTCTTAGTTTAAAAGGATGCTAATGATATCAATTTCACCCTGTATAACGCGCCCTCACACATATAACACACACACGCGCAAACATCGATTGTGACATTTTCTGTATGTGACATTTTAAAACCGTGACTCTTTGAGAATGTGACATTTTGCAAGTGTGATATTTTTGCGGTTCATTCTATTCATGTTCTTCTATTTTTATTAACCGACTTCAAAAAAGGAGGAGGTTTCTCAATTCAACCGTATTTATTATATATATATATATATATATATACGACGAATATAATATAGACGAAGTTATCCGCGAACACACATAAATATATATATAAATATATATATATATATATGTGTGTTCGCGGATAACTTCGTCGTTTACAAACCGATTTTGATGATTTTTTTTTGTTGGAAAGGAGATATCCCAAGTGAGGTCCCATGATAAGGAAACCAGGATCTGAAGATGGATCCCAGAGAAATCGAGGGGAACCTTCGAAAATCGTATCGCCGACCAGTGCGTTTATTAATTTAAAGCACTACTATTAAATCGGACTAATGAATTCACCACTGAAAATTGTGAAATAAACAACATTTTAACAAAAAATTTAAACCGCCTTCAAAAAACTAAAAAGTTAAAAAATAATATTGCAGCCGATGACTTTTTCGTTCGCATCATAAGAACATTAATTAGTTTTATAGAAGTCGCTGTCAAGCCAAGCCAAAAAATTCAAGCCCTGTCGCGAATCGTACCGGCTTGACAGCGACTTCAATAAAACTGTTCTTATGATGCGAACGAAAAAGTCATCGGCTGCAATATAATTTTTTAACTTTTTAGTTTTTTTTGTTTAACAAATAAATTGAATTTCTAACTTTGAGATGCTTTGAGTCTAAACTCTATGCAGTTGCACTTCGATGCATTTTTCACATCACTTGTTTTTAATACCGGTTCACTGACTTATTGCTTTCATGCCGCGATTGAAACTTAATTGTAGGCTAGCTTCTAAATCACTGCAATAAGGTGGGTTTTCCCCTAACACTTAGCGTGCAGGTTGTCAACGGGAAATATAAATTTATAATCGCATTTTTTAAACTTTTTGCTGAAGTATGGTTTGTACAATTAGTTTGGTTAGCAGGGTTACGTACTCAAATGGTGCTAATTGGACCATTTTTAAGAGGGCTATTCGAGCTCAGTGGCGCCCTCGTCACAATAATAAAGATTTCTCAATAAAGAAAGCCTAAATTAAAAAAGTGCCAGTGGGCAAATTACAAAAGCCTTCAAGCTATTTTCATAGAATACTTTTATAGGTTTTTTAAAGGTCAAAACATACAAATTTTGAAAAAAGAAAAAAAACGGCCGCTTTTGTTTTTATTCGAAGTTATCTAAAAGTGGAATGTTTAGAACATATAAAAGTATTGTCACAGAATAGGTAATAGTATATAGTTCTAGATACAGAACGGCCACTCCCCGCCCCCCTCTGACTTCAGATACCTCACCTCCCCTCACACTTTATGTGGTATCCTGAGGGGGGCCGAGCAAGGGAATTCAGACAGGCGCGCGCAGCCGTTGGATTTGACTTCATAAAATTGTATCTTTTCAGTGCATAAAAAACGTTGAAAAATAACGCTAAATTAAAATTTTCAGTAATCCTTTAGCACAAATACTATTTTTAATAACAGAAAGAAAAAGAAAAGGTATTGAAATGTAGATGACGTTAAACGCAAAGCGCGGCTTTCAACCCTAAACGCAATGTCATGAACAGTTTGCACAAAGTGCGCATGTGCAGACGCCATTTCAAAATTAAAAACCGTTCTATTGAGTGCCGGACCTGTGGTATTGTATAACAATTTGTAGTTTATCTATTGGGCACTTTTTTAATTTAGGCTTTCTTTATTGAGAAATCTTTATTATTGTGACGAGGGCGCCACTGAGCTCGAATAGCCCTCTTAATACCCAACGCAAAAATAGGGGTTTTATAAGTTTGATGTTTATGTCGGTCTGTCTGTCTGTGGCATCGTAGCGCTCACACAGGTGGACCGATTTCGATGCGGCTTTTTGTAATTGAAAGTTAATTTTCGCGGAATTGTTCTTAGCTTTGTTTCATGAAAAATAAAGAACCGACCCTAAAAAAAAATTTTCGTGCAATAAAATGTATTTGTCTGTTTTTTATGAGCAAATAAAGATGATTGTTATGTTATGCCTATGCCGTAGCACGTAGTAAATTACTACGGCGTAGCACCTATTTTTATTATTTTCATACAATTCATACTCGAATCAATTGTATGAAACAGCTGAATTGTGATTTCATGTAAGTTGCTTATTTTGGTGGTCTGGACCACCCCTTATATGAAAAGTGTTTTAGAAATTACCTAGTATACATGGTGTATTATTGATAATTGATTATTTGTGGTTGTGCTATTGCAAGCAAGGGTCGTTATGTAACACTGAGACCAGCGCTGGTCCTTTGTGTTCACCCCAAGCTCACCCATATTCTACGCATACCTCCGAACTCATGGTATTTTCTTTTCATTCTCGGGAATGCAGGTTTCCTCACGATGTTTTCCTTCACCGCCGACACACAAAAATCACTACATAGTATAAAACAAAGTCGCTTCCCTGTCTGTCTGTCCCTATGTATGCTTAGATCTTTAAACTACGCAACGGATTTGGATGTGATTTTTTTAGGGTTCCGTACCCAAAGAGTGAAAACGGGACCATATTACTAAGCCTACGTTGTCCGTCCGTCCGTCTGTCCTACCTACCTATTTAGGGCTGTAACTTTTGAACCGTAATAGCTAGATAGTTGAAATTTTCTCAGATTATGCGTTATTGCGGCGGATTTATTAACAAATAATAAAAATGGCAGAAAGTTAAAAATTATGGGGGGTTTTCAACAAGAAACTAGTTTTTATCAACGTTTTTTCTTCACGCTGTATCGTAAAAACGGTAATACATACAAGCGTCAAACTTAGTGTGATTATAGAGCAAACTCTACAGAATAACAACAAATACTAAAAACCGGCCAAGTGTGAGTCGGTCTCGCGCTAAAGGTCCCGTACAAAAAAAGTTTTTTTCTAAGTTAATAATGTTGTGTTCTGTGGTGGTGTGGTACGGAACCCTCGGTGCGCGAGTAGCCCGACTCGCACTTGACCGGTTATATTAATAGATAGAGTGATTCAAGAGGAAGGTTTATATCAGCATTGCACCCGTGCGAAGCCGGGGCGGGTCTCTAGTGATAAAAATAACCGTACATAAGTTCCGAAGAACTTTATGGTACAGGCCGGGAATCGAACCGGGTACAGGCTGTAAGGGACAGCCCTCCGAATACTGAAACGGTGAACTCAGATTATCGAACTTAACAATTTTCCCTATGGAGCCTACATCTTTCATACATTTGAGTCGGGTAGGTACAGCAGTTTTGTATGAAATATGTTTTTATAAGAGGTTGAATGAAATAGCTGTTTTTTTAAGCGTTTCTAACTAACAACCGTTGGACCACGGTCGGTCCCCAGACCACAGAATAGGTAATAGTATAGTTCTACATACAGAACGGCCACTCCCCGCCCCCCTCTGACTTCAGATACCCCACCTCCCCTCACACTCTCTGTGGTAACTTGAGGGAAGCCGAGTAAGGGAATGCAGTTAGGCGCGCGCACCCGTTGGATTTGACTACATAAAATATATTTTATTTTTCTCCTCATAATAAAAATAAACGGAAAATAACGCTAAATTCACATTTTCTGTGATTCTTTAGCTTAAAAACTATTTTTAATAACAGAATGAACTATAAAAAGTAACGAAATGTATAATGTAGTTCATACAATGCGTGTTAAGTCAACCCTACACATACGTCATGCACAATTTTCGCAAAGTGCGCATGTGCGAACGTCATCATGTCAAATCTAAAATGTTCTTTGAAGTGCCGGACCTGTGCCCAGACTTCAGACCCAACATGCAGGAAGATCTTCCCCATTTTTCCGAACCCCTAGGAATGTGAAAATAGAGGTCAGAATTTGAATGGAAATAATAAATAAATAATAAATAAATAACGCTCACAGGCACATATATTGTAATGATCCCAAGAAAGCACTATTTATAGGCTGTTTATTATGGAAACCATACAACAACGGCACAAACATATAAACATCCATGACCGAACCGGGATTCGAACCCAGGACCCTGGTTTGGCAGTCCGGCGTGGTAACCATTACACCAACCGGGTCGTCAAGTCGTCAAATTCCGGAGAGAAGCACAGGGTACACTTAGTTTAGAAAAAAAAAACAGCTGTTTCATACATTTGAGTCGGGTAGATACAACAGTTTTGTATGAAATAGCCGATTTTTTAAGCATTTCCACCCAACAACCGTTAGACCACGGCCGGTCCCCAAACTTCACACCTAACATGCAGGAAGATCTTTCCCATTTTTCCAAACCCCTAAGGATGTGAAAATAGAGGTTTAAATTTGTATGGAAATTCCGTAGCGAAGCACAGGGAATACACTTAGTTTATAATATCCCTGGCTACCCCCTCGGGGAATATAGTCGTGAACATTACAATGCTTCCTTCATAAACATGACATTTTCAAAACGTTCGACATTTTGTGCTTCAAACTAAAGTGTCAATAAAAGTTAAATTATGAACTGACATTTATCATAAAGGATACCGTTGAAGTCGCGTACTACAAGACATTTTCTACCTTATTCTGTAGGCTGTAAGTGTCACGTCACGTATCTAGACAGATCCGTTTGGGGACAGATATCCTTTTGAAAATATAAATAAAGCTTTTACCCGCGACTTCGTCCGCATAAGTTATATACCAGATTTTAAGTCAGATGATAAGCTATCAAACAAAAAAGTTTCATCAAAATCGGTTCAGTAGTTTTTGCGTGATACTCGATCAAACAAATACCCAAACAAACAAACAAACAAACGAACAAAAAACAAACAAACAGACAGACAAAAAATCCAAAAATTGGTGATTTGAAATCAGGGACATCTAAAAATCAAATATTATTGATTTTGAGTATGTTACAGCCATGTTGTGCTATTTCGAATCAAATTAAAGATTGAAAAATTTATAGAATCTGTGGGCTCGGTAGCGAAATTGGATAACGCACTTCCCCGGTTTGGAAGTTTGCGGGTTCAAGTCCCGCCCGAGACTTAATTTTTCAATCTTTAATTTGATCTAAAAACCATATCGTAATCTTTTTTTTGTAAATATCTTCAATGTACAGACACACTTTTGTTACAGTTTTATAATAGTTTAGATAAATAAAACTAATAGCCAGAGATCCGACCGTAAAATTATGCACCTATTTCATAGACGAACGAAATGTGACTCTAGTGTATGTTTACACAGGGGTTAATTATCTCTATGTAGGTATACTAAACAATTGTAAATTGTAATTGTAGAATTGTAAAGTAAATGCTCTGCATGCTCTCTAGAATTAAATATTGCATGCTCATCGGCAGATCACAGAGCTCTATCTAAAATACTGTTCACCACCTTAATATTGCCTGTGTCGCAATAAAGTCTGTGAAGTTTGAAGTTTGAAGCTTAAAAACTTAATACGTATACATATCGCTCTGCGTCGATGGGATCCTTTGCAAATTATAATAATTCATAAGAAGTTAAATCATGAGTCATTGGTTGTGCTATTATTCTCAACGATTTTTTTACAGGCTTTTATTTAACTTGCAATGGTTGTTTATAAATGTATGTTCAGGTCAAATCTTACAACTGAATTTTAAAGCAGAGTCGGTTACATCATACGCCATCGTACGCCAGACCTGAGCCTTATAAAGCCCAAGCCCCAAACATCTAAATCACCGTGACATATGCGCGATGCGATCAGATCACGTTAGACGTTCGTGCCTAGATTTATGAACGCCATTACGATGCTAAAGAATACGTTTTGCGTTCTAAATTGAGCCTGGCCTTTTTACGCTTACGGGCCTTATTGCATGCATGAATCATATGTTCACAACTGTTACCAGAGTTAACTAAACAGGATTGACTCATGAATTTTTATAATAAATGTTTATTTCTCAGATTATTTGCTATAAAGAAGTTTGGCGTAAGGCCATTTAATTTGAGACCCAGACTTATTAGAGGAATATATGAACGAAACTTAGAAATACGTGTAGTAATGTAGAAACAAAACTAACTTAAATGTAAATTGGTTGTAATCTGTAGAAGTTGGGGGAAAGGTATTTCTTCTTATGATACCTTTTGTATCAAGTGTGTGAAACTCATAATCTTTCTTATTAGGTTGTCCACTTAATCTTCTACGCATTCATTGTGTTTATTTTAATGAAAATTCGTGTTAACTGTACCATATTATGATATGGGAAAAAACCAAATCACACACACTATCAGTTCAACAAAGTCAAATACGTTCCGTAACGACTAAAAATATCACAGTGATGATATTAGATGAAAATAGCTGTCGTGGTTGCGTTTTGCTACTGCTTTTTGGATGATTTTGTCTATTTTAATAGTAATTTCTACGTTTGAATACGGACTTCTGGAGATATGGAAGTTTTTTAAAAAATGTCTGAATTTTTTTCTGTTTATAATAATTATAACAGCCGTCCTGAATGGCTTTTGGCTTTCAGAAAAAATGGCTGGGTCCAAGTTCGCCATTTTTCTTTAAAAAAGAAATTGCTGCTGCGCTACCCAGCTAAGATAACAATACAAACTGTTTAATATAAAATTGTAACTAAGAGCGTATCGCCAACAAACTGTTCTGCAGTTTGGCGAATTAGTATTTTAATTATAGCAGTTTTAAAAATGAAGTTAAATAAATTAAAGAATTAAAAAAAAAAAGGATCGCCATAACGACCGGTCCTGCGCTGCCCTCATCCAACAGGTTCCCGCCGCCTTCACCAGGTCGTCGGTCCACCGTGTGAGGGGCCTACCCACGCTGCGCTTTCCGGTACGCGGTTGCTACTCAAGATAACTCAAGTAATAATAATAACTTTACTGTAAGTGTAGTGTATCGCTCGCATGTACTACAAACTGTTTATATAAAATTGTAACTAAGAGCGTATCGCCAACAAACTGTTCTGCAGTTTGGCGAATTTGTATTTTAATTATAGCAGTTTTAAAAATGAAGTTAAATAAATAAATAAAAAATTGGTTATTAATATCGCGTACTTAGGTGGTCAAGGGTTAAAATAATTAGACAAAGATCTAAGCCACACCCCGGACACTGCCTACAAAAAACAGACATTGACAAGATGGCGTCAGCACACGCGAAACGGAGTATAGGGTTACAATAATTTTAGCTGTGTGCAGTACATTATGCTGGTAGACGGAATGTCAGTGTAACCGGGTATGAGATAGCGATACTCATGAAATCCTATACAATTTATATGAAGTGACATTTTCGAGTCAGGTAGAGTCAAAAAAGTGGTTACGCCGATAAGGACAGCAATAAGGTAGCGATCTCCTTTTTAACTAGAGCGAATTTGATATGTGCATCTCTTATTGAGTGAATATGACAAGACATGTGCGTAGTAGTACGTTCTAGTACGTTCTCTTTCTACTTTACTTTTTCGTAAATAAATTCAAAAATAATTTTTATCCTTCGTCCTGAGATTATATTCTCTTTGTTTCGAAAACATAAATTCTAGCGTGTCCATTGTGATGTCAGTCTAGGCTACAGGTAACTGCCGAGGTAACTGGAGGGCAATAGAGGGGTTGAGGTAAAAAGTTGGCGGGAGGAAGGAATGTCCGTACTGTATCTAGTAATAGATACTCTTTCTTATACTGTGACTAAGCATTAACTAATTAAGCCCTAATAATTGCCAGACAAGAGAAAATGGGTGCTTAGACTCTACCCAGTGTGACGGGTAGTGAGAGAGATGCCTCTTCTAATGGACAGTGAACTCAAAACACTCTAGTAATAATTGGGTATTTGACTACATTCAATGTATTTTATTTTTATCTACTCAATAAAAAAAGGGTCAGAAAATAACGCTAAACTCCAATTTTCATTGAGTTTTTAGCTTGAATACTATTTTTAGTAACAAGATAAACTATAAAAAGTAATGAAAATGTTGATGACGTCACAACTCAATATTTAGTACAAATGTTCATACAAAGCGCATGTTTTGACGTCCGATAAAGAGTAGCTGATTTGACTAGTTGTCAAGTAGCCAATTAAGGGAATGCTTCAGACCATAAAACTGAACAACGTTCATCAAGGAACCAATTGCGAAATCACGAAAAAAAAATAGCTGTACCGACTCGACTAAAATGTATGGGACAGCTGAATTTTTCTCGCGATTTAGATTTTGGTCCCGTAGAGAAAGTTGTTCAGTTTGATGGGCTGTAAAACTGCCTCCGTGGTCTTATGGTTAAGAGCATTGGGCTCTTGACACGGAGGTCGTGGGTTCGATTCCCACGGGGGACACCTAGTGATATGTCACTTTGTGCGTTTTTCCCAGTTGGTTAGGACATTGCAGGCTGAATCACCTGATTCTCTGAAAAGAAAGATGAATCCGTGCTTCGTATGGCACGTTAAGCCGTTGGTCCCGGCTACTATCTCTGGTGGTAGTAGTCGTTATAGTAGAAACTACGTCAGAGGCCATAAGGCGGTCTGAAAAAACTCTGACACCAGGGCTCTGCCCACACGATAAGAAGTTGGATGGGCGGAAGCCCGTTAGTATTACTAGGGTGGTTACACCCTGTACTCGATACGAAAAGCATACAGATTTATATGGTGTACAGGATGTAACAAAACACCCTAGTAATACTTAAAGAGATTCTTCAGACCATCAAACTGAACAACTTTCACTATGGAGCCAACGTCGAGAAAAAATAAAAAAAATTTGCAGTCCCATACATTTGAGTCGAGACGGTACTGCAGTTTTTATGAAAGAGCGGATTTTTTTTCTCGATTTCGATGTTGGCTCCATAGTGAAATTTGTTTAGTTTGATGGTCTGAAGCACCCCTTTAAGTATTACTAGGGTGTTTTGTTACACCCTGTATAGATTTTTTTAAATCAGTTTTCTCGACTTGAATATAGCACGTTTAAGCAGACACTTTGCTCGAGCGTGTATCCGAACATACGGAAATGTTCAAACGGTTGACTGGCGGGTGTTTGATAGTCAACGGCGAGCTGGCGACGGCGTAGGAGGCCTTATTTTTGTTACGAATAGCTCGAGTGACGTTAAACATATTATTTCCCGACTGCCCCAGAAGGAGCATTAGGTAGGTATTGCAACCAATAAGGTCTGCCACACACATATGTAATTGCAATCTGGAATAGGGGAGCGGACTGCATAAAATATATTTTAGTATTTTAGTTTTATCTTCTTAGTAAAAAAAACATTTGAAAATAACGCTATACTCATATTTTTAGTTTTTTTTAGGCTAGAATACTATTTTTAATACTAAAAAAAGTAATGAACTATAAAATGTAATGAAATGTTGATGACGTCACTTGTGGGTATTTAGTACAATTTTTCATACATCGCACGCGTTTTGACGTTCGATTAATAGTTGCTAATTTGACTAATTGTCCCGGACTGTCCGATCCTCTATTCCGAATCAGGATTGTGATTTTGTATAGGATTTGACAGCTGCGCAATTGGGTATTTGACTACATTCAATATATTTTATTTTTATCTACTTAATAAAAAAAGGGTTAGAAGATAACGCTAAACTCCAATTTTCATTGAGTTTTTAGCTTGAATACTATTTTTAATAACAAGATAAACTATAAAAAGTAATGAAAATGTTGATGACGTCACAACTCAATATTCAGTACAAATCTTCATACAAAGCGCATGTTTTGACATCCAATAAAGAGTAGCTGATTTGACTAGTTGTCAAGTAGCCAATTCCGAACGCAATTGTGGAGGGAGAAAATCCATACGAAATCGTAATCCTGATTCAGGATTCCGAATTGCAATCCCGTATGTGTGAGACGGACCTAACTAACAAATACCTAGGTGTGTTTTGTAATTTTTCTTTGTCCCCATTTGCGATACCTGCCTAATTCAAATTATACAGGGTTAACCGTTTCACTATTTGCTAGGCTGTCACTTACACCCTGTATACAGTAAGTGTAAAAGAAATCTCCCAAAAATTGTAAGGGGTGAAAGTACCCATCAATATGAACAACTTTTACTATGGGACAACTATGAGAACAAAAAAAAAGCAGCTATTCCATACTAAAAGTCTTTACGAGATTTCTTTTACACCCTTTAGAAGGCATTGCATTGGAAAACAAAAGTATTCTCTCAGAAATGTGGTCTATCTAGCTAGATTAATTTGGAAGAGAAACTGGAAAGACGCCGAGCGAAGCTCCATCGCCCACGTTAGTATCTGGGTTAGTAACCTAGTTAGTAACCTATTGGTTATATACAGGTGGTAAAATTTAATGGGATACTTACTTAAAGGGGTGCTTCAGACCATCAAACACGGACAAGTTTTGGGACCAACGCTGAAATCGGGAAAAAAAATCCGCTGTCCCATACAAAACTGCAAACATAACTCGACTGCAATGTATGGGACAGCAGATTTTTTAATATATTATATGATATTGGTCCCATAGAGAAAGTTGTTCCGTTTGATGGTCTGAAGCACCCTTTTGAGCAAGTGTCCCTTTAAAATTTACACCCTGTAGGTATATTATAGAATGCATTAAGCTCTCGACTACATTCCCCAAGGGGGTAATTAGAACACCCACATTTCAATGGCAGTACCTACCTAAACCCTATCCAGAGTGGCAGGTATTGAACCCGTGCCACAAAATTGAACTGACAAATTCAAAACAAAAAATGCTAAAAGCAAATTTAAACCAATTTGCTGACTACAAATGACGTCTGACATCCATGCTATTCCCCCATTCTATGAATTATGAAACCGAATTATGGCTAAAACCCTCAAATTATTGGATTATAAACAACCCTCGTTCGATTTTATACTCAAAAGTAAAAGGGGAGAGATGAAAATCGATTGTGATGCTTCATGTATGGATTTCGAAAGATGTAGCATTTACTGGAAAGGTCTTGAGCGTAGATTGTGTTTGTTAAGAGGAGGTCATACCTATTTTGTCTGTTTTCGAACCGATTTTTGATAACCAAATTATTACATTTAATATATATAGTTCACATAACGGTGTAGATACGTTCTTTCTGCAGGGCATCTAACCGTTGAAAACACGATTCTATTAAATTTTCTCGATAGAAAAGAGGAGCAAAGTAAGTTCGATTTCAGATTTATAACCAGTTTTACAAGAATCACCCTACACCATTTCTTCCGAATGTACCATCATTTGAAAGGTAAATAATTATAGCAGGGCTTCTACCCGATGGATTTTTCCCCAAACACCCAAGAGAAAAGATATTGATGAAAAATACGTTTTTTTGCGATCTTGCTTTCAATTGAAGCGGGATGGCTAATTGCAAAAGTTTGCTTGTTAGAAAGAGAGGCTTGCTCTACTAATACATAGCCTTAAATAATTCTGAAGGAATTTTTATAGAACTTGGCACACGCACAAACTAGGATCTGTCTATACCGGATGATTTTTTTTACCGTGTCGAAATTTTTAGGTGTGGTTCAGACCATCAAACTGAACAACGTTTACTATAGGAGCAAACCAGAAATTGCAAAAAAAAATCGGTTGTCTCATACATTTAGACCGGATTTGACCAAACTTTGATTTATAGAAGAGTAACTATACAAGGAACAACTTTACTCCTAGTGTTTACTCCGAAATAACTTCATTTGTCTTCTACCACACTATCAATAAACCCATACTAAAAGAACGAATGTATAATCCATAGCGGCCCGTCCCGGCTTCGCACGGGTGGACGTCTAATCTTTTCTAGCAATAAATATAGCCTATGTTACTCAGGGTGAATGCAGCTTTCTAATGGTGAAAGAATTTTTTAAATCGGCCCAGTACTTTTTGAGCCTATTCATTACAAACATACAAACATACAAAAATAGGTACAAATCTTTCCTCTTTATAATATTAGTGTTGATATAAAGAAAGAGGTCGTTGTATCCGTACTTACTTATTGCAAGCTACGTAAAATGTGTAGATGAATAAAGTTCTTTTTATTTATTTATTTATTCAATGTGAGGTTATACAGTTTTAATTTGTTAGGTTTCTTTTTATTTTATTTTTTTTATTATGTGACTTGGACATTTCATTAGACTCGATATAAGCTTTACACCGTCAAAATTGGCCGTGTAAAATTAACTCTCAACTTATTCATAAATTACGGTTGGTAAAACGCAAAATCAGTTTACTCTTGAGTAATTGACGACTTAATCTAAGAATAAAATATACTCTCGTTTGGTCGAATCGAGCCTAAGAAACCTATAGGAAAATCGCATACAAACGTTCAATCAGCTGATTGCACTTAGTAAGGAAAGTCAAAATTTTTTATGGAAAAGTTTCTTAGGGAAAGTTGTTCATTATCATGGGTACGCTAACTACTTATAGTAATAATGCAACTGTTTACCCTAACACCCTGTATAATTATTATCTTGTTGTGGGGGCTCTGGCAAGCCAGCAACACTTCGACCCAGTGGGATCTTTTGTGTTAGCCCCAATACTTTTTTTTTTGCTTACTTCACCCTTCAAATACATGGTCAATGAAGGAGGCAATACCATTGAGGGGAAGAAGCCTAAGGTCTCCCGGTTTTGGATATCCATCACCGAGGAGGCACATGCGCTTTGCCGCCAAGACATCACAGTCACATAGGATATGCTCCATGGTCTCCTCATCCTCTCCGCTCGGCAGCTGGGGTCTAGGGTGAGCTTCATCTTGTGCATCATCGTGCCTGTGGCGTAGTGACCAGTGAGGGCTCCGACGATGGCACGAGGCTTGCTCTTGCTGTTGTTCAGTATGAACTTTGAGACACGAGCGGTCGCATTGCTGATAAATTTCTTGGAGTGTTGTAGACCTGTAAGGCTATACCACTCCAGCTTGTGTGTTTTATCAGCCCACTCCACCCTGTATAATTAATATAGCTCCGTCTACGACGGCCTTTCAAATTGCAATTTAAAATCCAATCGTTGATTAATTAAATACACAATCCAAACAGCTTTTTACGTACTCGGAAACGGAAACATCATCTGTAGCTTCAACAAAACAGACAAAGGTAATAATTAAAAAAATAATTAGAGTTACACAATTATATTTAATAGAGCAACACAGTTGATCGCCTGGTCGCGTGACACTACCCAACAATTACGTAAACAAACAGACTGACGGATTGTTTTGCTTTGTTATTTAATTAAAGGTTCTGTTGTGTCCACACTTAGAGTCATGACTGTAACAACTAATAGCGAGTTAGAAACTAAAAACAAACAGTATGAATACCTTAAACCTATGTAAAAAAATAGGATTCTTCAAAGCTCCATATATCATGAAGTACTAACAGTAGGAGTATGATTTGCGGATATGTGTAAATTGAACATATAATTGAAGTTTTGATTAGAGCCAAAACACGATTAAGACAAATTTTCTCGATAGAAAAACAAGCCAAAGTAGCCTCCGTTTTTGTCTATAAACGCTTGTAACTGCTAAACGGTGAATAATAGAAACATGAGACTTGATTTAAAAAAAAGAGATTGCTATTATCTAAGTTTTGATTAGAGCAGAATTGAACTTACATAAATAGTACAATCACAATTAAATAAAGTTTGTTTTTTCGCTTGATTCGATCCAGGCGCGCGCGACGCCCCATCTCTTTCTCTCGCATCTGGCAGTAATATAAGCTATCACACGCCCGTTTCGCTAAAATTATTTTTCGACATAGGCTATCAAACATTTTCTCTTACCCTTATGGAGGTGCTACTTAGAATGTTCCTCCATTGAAAAGGGAAGATCTTCCACCAGGCTAGGTGTGAAGCCTGGGGACCGGCCGTGGTTCAACAGTTCTTAGTTGGACCTTGTATACAACGTTTTAATGAATTAACGCAAAGCTAGAAAGCAGTTCGTTTAGAATCGAGAGCAGAATCGAATTATCATGGTTTCAACATAGGTAATTTTAAAAAAAATCTTAAATAATTTGTTTGTAAAATTTAAAATTTACTGAACCCGATGTCAACCCACCGCACGGGCACACTTACCATACTTACTACCAAAACAAGATTAAAATGTATCCATGAGTTCGTTAGCTCTTATTCATTGCTGAAATGATAACAAATCATTTTTGCCTCAAAACTTAAAATGCGAATAACTTTAAATTTTAAGTATCAAAATAATGAAATTATTGCTTCAGTCTAATAATTTTGTTCTTAATCGTTGGGGTGTATGAGGTTTTGCGTTTATTCATTAATACGTTGTATACATCGAATCTCTGTGATAATTTCTCTTGCACGATTCATGTCTTGTATACGATTGTGAACATTATGTGTAGCGACTAACGGGTTACCAATGTGACGTCGCAAGTTGTCTTACGTGCACATTTGCGAGTGCGACCGTAGCGCCATCTGTTAGCTTCCGCTTAGATGTGATGCTTAGTGAATTGCACTCCAACTGTCCCTGCCCCATACATTTTGGATGGAGTATGTTTGCAGTTTTTTTAGGATTGGTAATTCGAATTTAGAGTAGATTATTTCTGACTATCCTCCACTTAAGTGAAAAAGTCGTGAGCATAATTATGCGTCAAAGGTCAGTTAGTATCCCAATTTTAGTACCACATCCCACGATTCCGACGTGGGACACCTATTGATATGCCACTTTATGCGTTTTTCTCCAGTTGGTTAGGTAGGTCAGGTCTAAATGTCTGGTCTTGACAATTTTACATAATGTAATGCAATAGTGTATTTTAATTGTACTTTGTACATTTTGTTTTGTTTAAAAGATGTGTGTTGTAGAGTTTCTGGCCGCATCTTCTCTCAACGGAACACCTTCCGACGCGGTGGTAGAGTCAAAAAATGACGTCAAAAAGCTATCTATATGATATTATTTTAATTAAAAAATTTTGAATTTAGGACATTACTATAGTAGGTACGAATCACCTGATTGTCTGAAAAGAAAGATAAGATAATTGATATGTATCGACTACTAACTAAGTTAATACATAAAAACCACGTCAGAGTCCGTAAGGCGGTCTGAAAAACTCGTACAATAGGGCTCTGCCCACACGATATGAAGAAGTACCACATCCAGTCTTTCCCTCATCATAACCCCAAGGGTCTTCCAACCATTTGCGACAAATAAATTGAATTCCAAATTGAAAAAATCTTTTCCCCAAGAGGGTTAGTTTTGTTGCATCGCTCGTGATCATAGAGGGATGTTTTTGTGAATTATTAAAAGGTGATTGGGGTTGCAACCCTTTCTGTCTTAATATTGAGATAGCTTACTTAATATTTTTTACAACTAATACGCACTTACAGTACATATCATACATCTTTCTTTCCTTCTTTTTTTATTTATAATTAATGGACTCTTGCTTGTGCGTTAGCACTGCATTTCCGCCAGTGTCAAGTAGGTTATGGGAGAATCTATCCCAATCTCAGGGATTGTTTTGATCAAGAACAAGAAGAGAATGTGGAGCCTCGTGGCAGGCAAAAACGCGACGTGCGAAACCACGCGAGACAAGTGCTCGGGTCAGTTCCTGCAACGTGACTCTCTATTTCTTTCTTATCGTGTGGGCAGAGCCCTGGTGTCAGAGTTTTTTCAGACCGCCTTACGACCTCTGACGTGGTTTCTATGTATCGACTACTACCACCAGAGATAGTAGCCGGGATCAACGGCTTAACGTGCCATCCGAAGCACGGAATCATTTTTCTTTTCAGACAATCAGGTGATTCAGCCTACAATGTCCTAACCAACTGGGGAAAAACGCACAAAGTGACATATCACTAGGTGTCCCCCGTAGGAATCGAACCCACGACCTCCGTGTCGAGAGCACAATGCTCTTACCCATTAAACCACGGACGCAGTATATGGACGCATATACATCATGACCCCATTTTTCCTGTGTGGGTGCCGCACGAGGCGACTAAGGGATAAGGATTTCGTATGCTAGCCACCGATCACCAATTATTAATAGAAGTGGATGAATACGTACGATGATGTAGGCGTACGAAAGAGAGGCAAAATAAAAGTAATACGAAGTGTTTTTATTTTAATTAACTTGGCACCTGGCTCGCACGTGGCTTGGAATTTAACACCCCTCCTGCTACCCCCCGCGGAACGCCACGGTTGCCCTGCGAGGCCGTAGCATTTCAGTTACCGTTGCACGTGTCCCTGCGCTTTAGCATTTTCGAGTTATTCGTTCCGAGTTTTCAGAGTTTTTTATTCCGAGCCAAGTGCGAGCCAGGTGCCAAGTTAATTCGCCCGTGTTGTAGGTTAGTCTGGAACACTTTTTTCGAGAATTTCATATTAGACCTTAAGCTAGTAAGTCAATACTATGGCGGTTTGTATCTCATGAGACACAGGCTGTCGCGACAAGCACGTATTCAGAGGGGAAGGTAGCCCAGTCATTTTACGGTTTGAGCCGGGACTAATAACTAATTGCATTTT
The DNA here is from genome assembly GCA_922987775.1 of Agonopterix subpropinquella. Lineage (NCBI taxonomy): Eukaryota > Metazoa > Arthropoda > Insecta > Lepidoptera > Depressariidae > Agonopterix > Agonopterix subpropinquella. Next base: position 11,952,865 of record OV277718.1, on the reverse strand, counting down.
TTTTTTCGCAATTATATTGAAGAGCCAATTTGAGCTTAGGAATGTACCAAAATAAAAAAAAATCACGTTAGCAACAGTTCCAATTTTAAAATTTAGATATTATCTCGTTCTGAAAAACCTGATGATAATTTTTTTTTTGCACATATTGAAGGCTTTACCATTATACATACTTCAAACATGGTGTAAATATTTTTTTCTACTTAGAAGGTTTTGAAAAATACATTCGTATTTTCTAATAAATACCTCATTTTTTAAATTTTAATGCCTATTTTATTGCTAAAAAATAATGTATATTGTTAAATCTTATTCAAATGAGTGCATTGGTATTAATATTATTAATATAAAAGCCTTCAGGAGTGCGATTTTTGAATCTCATTCACTGGTTCAGCAGTTGAAAATGTCAAAATTACTGTGGAGATACGCATCTTTCTACTACTGATTTGACTTTCAGAAATCGCACTCCTGAAGTATGATTTTTGAAAGTCAAATCAGCAGTAGAAAGATGCGTATCTCCACAGTAATCTCGACATTTTCAACGGCTGAACTCAGCGAATGAGATTCAAAAATCGCACTCGTGGGACACATAATTTTGATTTCTATGTTGGGTAGCAATTTTTTTTTAAATATGGTTAGGATAGTATTTTTGTCACTAAATGGTGCCGGTTGCAGTTTAAAAGTCCAATTAATAATTACTCCCTACCCCGCCTAACAAAACTCCGTAAAGTGACTGGCCTAAGGAGGGAGAGGGGGGATTTATCACCCATTGTATTAAACCACCGTAGTTTAGGCGTTCAACGCTTATTAAATTTTAGGATGGAATTATGGTCTTGAAATCGGCTTTTCAGAAGTCTGACAGAAGATAGTGTTTTCTTGGTATGTTTGGGCACTAAACCGTTCTCTCAAGAAATCAGATATCCAGCTGCAAAGATCAGCGGGGACGCCATAAGCAGGAAGCTTGCTCAGCAAACTAGCGTGGCATACCATGTCAAAAGCCTTCGAGATGTCAAGTGAGACAGCTAGTGCTTCACCGTGTTTCTCGATGGCCTCGCCCCAGCAGTGCGTGACGTACACAAGAAGATCCCCAGTCAGTGCTGCCAGACGTGCGATAATTATCCTAGATCCACGATATTTTTGAGGGGCATGCGATAGAAAATAAAAGCCAGGTATCGCACGATAATTCACAAAAATTCCACGATAATCCACGATAATTTTTAAATTTAATGAAATCTGTGTATCAAATCACAATTTATAACCCTATTATCCGTCAAATACCAATGCAATACATCATAATTAGCGTTTAAGTACCGCCTAAAACAATTTACAAATACCTATTACTAAAATTGAAGTTCTGATGAGAAAAATTGAGACAGAAATATTTCCTCACTGTGTCGTTTCAATCAAGAGTTTTTACTAAAATTCCCTAAAAATCTCGTACTTTCCTACCTATAAATAGGTAACATTAAATTGTGGCATGCAATATAGGTACTAATGACTGAATTTGACACTCATTTAGGTTCTAAAATACGAAAATTTTTGGAATCTGTGATGCGATAAAAACACGATAATTTTGCACTCAATCTGAGATAATTCTTAAGTATGGATCTGGCAACACTGTCCCCAGTCGATCGCCCCCGGCGGAAGCCATATTGGCGATACTGAGTAGATCATTATCTTCTAGGTATGACAGCAACTTACTGTTAAGTACTCTTTCCATGACTTTACAGAGTGTTTTCTTGGTGTGGTTAGGCACTAATCCTTTATTATTGAAAGAAGCGACTAGCTAGCTACATTCTAGAAAAGTTCGGAGCACGGTGGCGATTTTGAATTTCAATATCTCGAAAACTATCAAAGTTGTTAGTGTTCCGTACCAAAATTGGCAAAACGGAACACTTAAGCAATCAGCTCGGTGTCTGTCCGTCCGTCTGTCACAGGCATTTTTCTCAGAGACCGTAAGACATAGGAAGTTGAAACTCGATACAGATATAGCAAGTGCTGGTCCAATATCATAAATGAAGAAAAAAAAAATTGAAAAAAAAAATGTAAATATCGGTGTCTTTGTATTGTAAATTATTTTACAAAATAAATGATTATGATTATGAAGTAAAATAAGCTAAATTTTTATATTGGTGGGCAATTTGGGGAGTAAGAAGGGGTAAATAAAAAATAAATATTTTTCTACCCTATGGTGTGGGCTATCAATTGAAAGCTTATAAAAATTCGAGTCAAAATATAGTTTTCCAATGTTTTATTAAAACTTTGTTTAACAAAATTTTCAATTAAATCCGAAAAATTGTTGACCCCACCTATATTTCAAAAAATATCTGAAATAAATCATGAACGTCAGAAATAACGTGTAGATGGCGGGAAAATTATCAGGGTGACTCTAACTTTGATAGTTTTTTTCTATACCCAAATAACTAACACCCGTGAGACCAGTATAAAATGATCTTCAGTTACTATGTGACCTCATACTATATAAGTGTCAATTTATAGTGGTTGATATCAATGACTCATGTTAAACAACTGTTAGTACGGAACACTAATTGCTCGAGTCCCGACTCGTACTTGGCCGGTTTTTTTGTATTGTACCCTGAACAGTTAAAAACTTATCTCCTGTTTTCGCCGATGTTGAGTTTTAAGACAGCCTGTATGATTTGTGCGAACAAAGTCACGGGTAAAAGCTCATATTTAATTAAATAATACCTACCCAAGGAACACGCAAGCTATACAGCTGTACAGTAGCCGCATATAGGAAATATCCTTTATGCAGCTACTGTGCAGCTGCGAAGGACCCTGGTCCTTCTTAATATGCTGACACTTTTTTAAGGGGATGTTCAGACCATCAAACTGAACAACTTTCTCTAAGGGACCAACATCGAAATCGCGAAAAAAAATCTGCTGTCCCATACATTTGGCTCGAGTAGGTTTGCAGTTTTGTATGGAAGAGCAGATTTTTTTTTCGCGATTTCGATGTTGGTCCTATAGAGAAAGTTGTTCAGTTTGATGGTCTGAACATTCCCTTAAAAAAGTGTCAGCATATTAAGTTGGACCCTATATAGCTAGCGTGTTCCTTGGGTAGGTACAATAATCAGCTAAACAACATTGCACCGTAGTAATAATTCAATCTTATATACTAGGTACATGTTTCGATCCAGTGTCATTCGCTACGTTGGATTTCGCTCCAAGTTTTCTTTCTTGCGTAAAACTCAAAAAGTTTTTCGCTCTAGCTAAGTCGACTAAGTCGCTCTATGGTCGCTCCCGCTTCAATCGAAGTAAGTTGCTTTGCGTTCACTGGCTTAACTTATCTGAACAAAAGTATTTTGATTTGATCTCATATCGAACCAACGACTACCAACTCCACAGGAAACTTAACCAAATAAGAACACTATAGTCGCGCGGTTACAAACAAGGCCCTATGGTAGGAGGTAAACACCTTGGAGGCATCTTTTATTTTTCATGTTTCTTTCAAAGTCTTCGATCAGTGTGTGTTGCCAGTGATGACATATGGAACAGAGACGTGGTCATCCGCAGAAGAACCAGGGTAACTGACATAGCCCAAAGAGTTGCTAAACTTAAGTGGCAGTGAGCGGGGCACATTGCTCGCAGTACCGATGGCCGGTGGGGCCGAAAAGTTCTCGAGTGGTGACCGCGTACCCCCGGACACACGGTGGACCGACGACCTGGTGAAGGCGGCGGGAAAACGTTGGATGAGGGCAGCGCAGGATCGGTCGTTATGGCGATCCTTGGGGGAGGCCTATGTCCAGCAGTGGACGTCCATCGGCTGAGATGATGAAAGAATGAAGAAAGAATGAAATATAAATGATGATGATATATATATATATGATGATGATGACCAAAGCCATACCTCAGTATTCTTGGATAGTTTAGGTACTGTCTCCCAATACACGGTTTTCCGACTTTGGGAGTCAAGGACTCAATCATTTTTAGACCACTAAATTGTGCTCAAATAAAGAATTTTTATTTTATTATTTTTTATTTAATTTATCTAGTGAAATCATCAATTGAATACACGATTGGAATTAGTTCCCTCGATAGAAAATACACATAGAAAACAGAGATGACGTATTTTATTTTTAAACATTTTTCTCGAGTTAGAAGAACTTAAAATAGTTTCCGATTTTTGGTATTTACTTATACTCACATACATATTCACCATTAGTTTATCTAAAATCTGTGATCAAATTTTTATCACGTGCATAAATGTATCTGCAGCAGGTAGACGAAACTGAAAGAGCTTATTTGAATAATTTTGTATGCAGTATGCACCTCATCCTTGTTAAAATAATAGTTTATGACACAAACTTTTCGATTGTAACGGTTCGACTATAAAAAATTATTCTGTACCTAGGTATATACGGGTCCTTAATAATATGCTGACCAGACCATCAAACTGGACAACTTTCTATATAGGACCAACATCGAAATCGCGAAAAAAAAAATCAGCTGCCCCATACAATTGTCTCGAGTAGGAACAGCAGATTTTTTGCGATTCCAATGTTGGCGCCGTAGTGAAAGTGGTTCAGTTTGACGGTCTGATCATCCCGTTAAAAAGGTATCAGCATATTAAAAAGGACCCTGTATACGAGATAATTATCGTAAAGTTACGATATCTCGTATACAGGGTGTACTCTAACAAAACCACTCCATTACAAGTTCATCGCGCACCTGTACAAAAAGGACGCCTTTACAAAGATAATGTATATTTAATGAGCCCCGGGCGATAATAATTAAAGGCCAGATGGGCTGGACGCTAATTATCTCACGATTCATAAAACTTATAACTCTTTAGAGCAAGGGTGGCCAACCTTTCCGGCAGCTGGGCCAAAATTCGGAAATAGAATTTCACACCGGGCCGCACTACCAAATTTTATGTAGCTAACAAAAGCACAAAAAAATATTATCATTTTCGATGAAATTGTTGAAAATAAAACAGATTTCTTAATAGAAAAATAAAGGTTATTGTTTTCTGAATAATTCTGCTTTACGCACAGCACAGGCTATAAAAACAATAAAAAATAACAAGTAATATTTTCTAATTAAAAAAAAATAGAAGTAATTTACGTTATTTTGAAAAAAAAAGATAAATACAAGTATTGAGATAAATTTTTTTAACTTTAAAAAGTGCATCTTTCTACTGCTGATTTGACATTAAGAAATCATACTCCAGGAATGCGATTTTTTTCTATACATTTTCAACTGCTGAGTTCATCAACGAATGAGATTCAAAAATCGCACTCCAGGAGTGGAATTCACTAAGCGTCACATCGCTGTCAAAAACATCGACAAGCTCACAAATATGTAACATCCTTCTTGCATCCTTCAGATCGTCGAAGTTTTGAGTGATGTTCAGTATCAGTTTGACACAAACATGACATAACCATAGTGAATACCGAATTGACGAATTTAAGGTTGTGACGTTACAGCTCCACGGGCCACAATTTGAGAGCCGGCGGGCCGCACGCGGCCCGCGGGCCGCGGGTTGGCCACCCTTGCTTTAGAGCCTTTTACCACGTAGCGCTTTCAAAGTTTTCGCAAAACATTTTCATTTGAGGCGGTACTAAAAATGACCCTTAATTGAAAAGGGAAGATCTTCCGCCATCCTAGGTGTGATGCCTGGGGACCGTGGTCCAACGGTTGTTAATTGGAACTTTTTTTTATTTATTATTAATGGACTCTTGCTTGTGCGTTAGCACTGCATTTCCGCCAGTGTCAAGTATTTTATGGGAGAATCTATCCCAATCTCAGGGATTGTTTTTGGACAAGAACAAGAAGAGACTGAGGATTGCGGAGCCTCGTGGCAGGCAAAAACACGAGGCGCGAAACCACGCGAGACGTGTGCTCGGGTCAGTCCCTGCAACGTGACTCCGTTAATTGGAACTTGTGTAATGTGTTGGCATCCTTCATTGCTTTGTTTAAATTCATGATAAGTTAGTTTGTATCAAGTGCTACACCCACAGGGGTAAAATTACATTGTGACAATCTTATTTGTATTCTACAAATAACATCCTACAAAACGTAATTTATCGCAATAAAGAAAATGAATTGTTACTGTAACACTTATATCGAATCTCTGTGATTACAGTGCGATTCAGGAGTGCGATTTTTGAAATTCATTCGTTGAACTCAGCAGTTGTAAATGTCAACATTACTATGGAGATACGCATCTTTCTACTGCTAATTTAACATTAACAAATCATACTCCAGGAGTGCGATTTTTGAAAGTCAAATCAGCAGTAGAAAGATGCTTATCTCCATACATTTTCAACTGCTGAGTTCAACTTATGAGATTCAACAATCGCACTCCAGGTACTGTACTCGATTATGAACCTTATTTGCTGTAGGTTACGAATTACTTATTTACGTTCAAATTGGTCTTGTATGGAGTATATTTACAGGGCGACAGGTAGCACCATCTATTGGCTTCATTGCGTAACTTGCTGTTGTTGGTGTTGACATGTGATGCCATCTGTGGCAAGACCACTACACATTTATGGAGTTGCTACTAGGGGATGTTCCTCCATTGAAAAGGGAAGATCTTCCACCAGGCTATATATTATGAAGCCTGGGGACCGGCCGTGGTCCAATAGTTCTTAGTTGGACCTTCTTAATATGCTGACACTTTTTAAAGCGGATGATCAGACCGTCAAACTGAACAACTTTCTCTATGGCAACAACATCAAAACTGCGAAAAAAAAATCTGCGCCTCCATACAAAACTGCAAACCCACTAGAGCCAAATGTATGGGACAGCTGATTTTTTGTTGTCGATGTTGGTCCCATAAAGAAAGTTGTTAAGACTGATGGTCTGGTCTGATCATCTCCTTAAAAAAGTGTCAGCATATTAAGAAGGACCCTGTATATCGAATCTCTGTGATTATTTCTCTTGCGCGAGTCATGTCTTGTATACGATTGTGAACCTTATGTGTAGCGGCTAACGGGTTACCAATGTGACGTCGCTAGTTGCCTTACGTGCACATTTGCGAGTGCGACTGTAGCGCCATCTGTTAGCTTCTTTGCTATAACTTGTGGGTGTTGACATCTGTGACAAGCCCCCATACTTTTCCAGTGCCAGTTTCAAGGTTACTAGTTTCGTGATGTCTCTACGTTAGATGCTGTTTGAAGTATTATTCCAAGAACCCGCGGCAAGTTTATCGGCAATATTTGTTTAGGCAATGATCCGATATTCCAGTAAAAAGGTCATCGTTTAAGAGTCCTAACAAAATAGAGATGCCAGCCTAAAGGCAGATGGGTGCAAGAATGTTTGTTCCTGTTGTTTTCCATACTCTCATTTTGTTTAGGCAAAAAATTACAAACCTTAAAGCCGCCTGCGGGTAGGAGAAGGCAGGACCAGAGACAATCTCACAAAATGGGGAATTATCCCCCAACAGCAACAGTTTATGTAAATGTGGACTCACAACAAACCACACCTCACCTGCATTGTGAACATTGTGCTCGGAATCAAGCAGTGACACTATTTAATAAGTTGCTTAAAGATTTAAAAGTCATCAATCGCTTAAGCATTTTCAAAATCAAACTTAGAGCTAGCTTTTGATTGAGAAGTGTTGTTACAGTATTAGTGAGTTCTGAGGGTCATTAGTATTACCATCGATCAATGGTATTACCCGTATAATAATTATGATGAGAATTTTAAGAACATGTTGGCCTCGATTCGGAGTGTAAAACGCTTTAAATAAGATGGCGTACATTATGATGGCATCTTATTTTGGTCGTTTAACGTCACTTTGACAGCACTAAAGTCAGCTGTTGGTTTTCTGTCTCTTTTCTTAATCTTATTTTAGAAAGTGACAGGAATAAATTTAGTTAAGTCGTAGCACAGTCCGAATCGATACCATTGTCATTGAATTTATGTTCTTAGTTAGTTCTTCAGTAACTTATGATATTGCTATGAAAATGTTCTGCAATGCAATTCTCTAAACGCAAACATCGTCACAACCTTAAATTCGTCGTTGAAACATCGGCGAGCTGACAATTCAGTATTCACTATGGTTATGTCATGTGTCAAACACTTCGACGATCTGAAGGATGCAAGAAGGGTGTAACATTTGTGAGCTCGTCGATGTTATTGACAGCGATGTGACGCTGAATTGTGCTTATGAAATAAATTATTTGATTAATCCTACTTAATATTATAAACGCGAATGTTTGTTTGGATGTATGGATGTTTGTTACTCTTTCACGCTAAAATGGCTGAACCGATTTCGATGAAACTTGGCATATACAGGGTGTAACAAAACACCCTAGTAATAATTAAGGGGGTGCGTCAGACCATCAAACTGAACAACTTTCACTATGGAGCCAACATCAAGCAAAAAAATCTGCTGTCCCATACATTTTAGTCGAGTCGGTACTGCAGTTTTGTATGGGACTGCAAATTTTTTTTTTTTCTCGATGTTGGCTCCATAGTGAATGTTGTTCAGTTTAATGGTCTGAAGCACTCCCTTAAGTATTACTAGGGTGTTTTGTTACACCCTGTAGACAGTTCTTATCCCAGAATAACACATAGGCTTCATATTATATGTCCACGCAGACGGAGTCGCGGGTACTAAAGCTAGTTGATTGATAATAATAAATAAATAACGCTCACAGGCACATACATTGTAATGATCCCAAGTTAAGCACTATAGGCTTTTTAATATGGTAACCATAAAACAACGGCACGAACATATAACATCCATGACCGAACCGGGATTCGAACCCAGGACCCTGGTTTGGCAGTCCGGCGTGGTAACCATTACACCAACCGGGTCGTCATAATGACGGTCGCAACCAAAAATTTACCAAAAAAAATCTTTGGTCGCAACGTATTGTTGTATCATTATATTCGATGGTAGGTGGTAGGTACGAATGAGGAAGATTTACTACAAAAGTATTGGACTGATTTTGATGATTCGTTCACATATGAAATCTCTTTTATGGGAAGGTTTTTATTGCATAATAAATTGTATAACAGGAAAATCATTTTTGCATTTCAGAGTATCAGATATATAAAAAAGCTATAAAATTGCGACAGGTTTCGGAGTGGTAGCACAGTATAAGAAAGAGTATCTATTACTAGATACAGTACGGACACTCCCTTCCTCCCACCAACTTTTTACCTCACCCCCTCTATCGCCCTCTGGTTACCGCGCACTGGTTCCTCGTTACCTACGAAGAAGACTTAAGGTTCAATTTCTTTGGTTACGCATGTGCCAATTTCAAATTTTTGTATGCAGTGTCCGGGCTGTGGTGGTAGCCCAATATTTTAAAGTACCTACGGAGTAGCATAAGTTCGGAGGTATGCGTAAAATATGGGTTAAGAGGTGAACACAAAGGACCAGCGCTGGTCACAATGTTACATAACGACCTTTGTTTGCAATAGCCCAACCATAAATCAATCAATGTCCTCAATTAATATCTTCAATGTACATACATCCACGCCAAATTTTCAATTTTATCATATTACGAGCTTTTACCCGCGAGTTCGTCCGCATAAATTATGTACCAGATTTTAAGTCAGATGATAAGCTATCAATGCGGATGGGTAGACTTAACATACACATCAGAATTTCTTCTTCAGCGTGTGCAGGTTTCCTCACGATGTTTTCCTTCACCGTTTGAGAGCAGTCGGTATTACGTACATAAGTTAGAAAAACTCATTGGTACATGGGATGTTTTCCGTGCGGATTCGAACCCGGACCTCCATAATTGGGTGTACATCTCTCCGCAACGCGCCACCGATGCTCTCGCGTGGTGGACTAATGCCCATACACTCCTCCCTGAGGATAGGCCTGTGCCCTGCAGTGGGACGTTTATAGGCTGATGATGATGATGATAAGCTATCAAACAAAAAAAGTTTCATCAAAATCGGTTCAGTAGTTTTTGCGTGATACTCGAACAAACAAACACACAAACAAACAAACAGACAAACAAAAAATCCAAAAATTGGTGATTTGGAATCAGGGACAGGTAAAAACCATGTCGTATTTTTTTTTGTAAATATCTTCAATGTACAGACCCATTTCTGTTACAGTTTTATAATAGTTTAGATGGTAAGTATAGAAGAAGATGCGAGGTAGAGAGACACAATATATCCAACATGATGACAACTAACAAACAAAAACAGGTACTTAAATAAATGATGATTGGGTTGTTCCATTTCCCGCCTTGTGACATAATTTATGTCCTACCTGACCATTGTTAGACCTGGGCCTCAATCGCCCTAAGTTTGAACGATACTACCAAAACAAAACCACAACCAAAAACGTTACGTTATGCACATTTCGTATCGCGCAAATTATATTAACGGTAACGATTTAGCTTTATTTCGGAAGATACGTTGGCGTAACGTTTGATGTCCATTCGATCGAATTTTCTGTAGTGTGCGATTTAACCGTTCAGAAATAAATATCGCGATTGCTTTTTTACTTCAGCTAAGCCAAATCTAAACCAAAACTAAACCAAAACCAAAACCAAACCAAAACCGTATAAAATTGCGCAATTGAGGCCCTGGCTGCCTTATTGGCCGCACTATTTTGTCGGTACAAAAAAGGTGCTTATCGAGGCTTGTCGAAGGCCCGTTGCGGAAAGATATCCATGGACACTCAATCATGAGTTTTATTGACATAATAAACAAGATATTCTACACAATTATAAATAACTAAATTATTAACTAAACTATTAACTAAACACTAACTAACTATCATGAGTAGAGATCGGATATTCGGATGCATATTTACCTGAAGTTAATTTTTCATAAGAAGAATGTGGACACGTCTTAATTCATTTATTTTATGAAACAATCCCAGGATCGTTCTTAGGCCTGGAATTGCTTAAATATCGTAGAACATAGACATTTGAACAACTCGGACAACATGAACAACTCTGACAATTTAGTCAACTTATAACAATATTGTCAGAGTTGACAGAGTGGTCCGAGTTGACCAAGTTGTTCATGTTATCCGAAATGTTTTGCTGTCGAAAGTACGACAACATGAACAACTTGGACAACTAGACCAAGTCAAATCAAATATTATAGATTTTAAACATGTTGCAGCCATGTTGTGCTATTTTGAAAAATTCAGTCTCGGGCGGGACTTGAACCCGCACCGTTCCAAACCGTGCAATTTCACTACCGAGTCCACTAGCTAGTCTAGCTAGTCTTGCTAGTGCAAGAGAACGAAATTTTCAATCTGTTTCGTCTTGAGGCGACGTGAGCGAAATTGGATAACGCACTTCCCCGGTTTGGAAGGGTGCGGGTTCAAGACCCGCCCGAGACTGAATTTTTCAATCTTTAATTTGATTCAAGTCAAATCAGTTGGCCAAGTTGTCACATTTGTTTACATTGGCGTTGTAAAAGTTGTTCATGTTTACCGAGTTGTTTATTTGGTCCGAGTTGTCTAAGTCGACTGAGTTGTTCATGTTCAAAACGATCAGAGTTCAGGCACAGTATAAGAATCAAAATCAAAATCAATTTTTTTTTATTCAAAATAACATCACATAGATAGCTTTTTGACGTCCTTTTTTTGACTCTACCACCGCGCCGCATCGGAAGGTGTTCCGTTGAGAGAAGATGCGTCCAGAAACTCTACAACACACATCTTTTAAACAAATCAAAATATAACAAGTAAATATTATTTTGATTGATGGTTGATTGCTCCTGACCGATTTCGGCCACGGCGACTGCTTCAACTCCGTTGTTGGCGTTGATGAGCACAAGTAAATATATACAATAGGTATTGTACAATACATTACATAATGTAACATTTTCAAGACCTGGAGTGCGATTTTTGAATCTCATTCGCTGAGTTCAGCAGTTGAAAATGTCAAAATTACTATGGAGATACGCATCTTTCAACTGCTGATTTGACTTACAAAAATCGCACTCCTGAAGTATGATTTTTGTAAGTCAAATCAGCAGTAGAAAGATGCGTATCTCCATAGTAATTTTGACATTTTCAACTGCTGAACTCAGCGAATGAGATGCAAAAATCGCACTCCAAACAAATTCAAATAATCATCGAGTTTATAGTAACCTTTTTTCACAAGGTGTGGTCAGGTATACATTTCAAGAAAAATTAAATTAAAGTTTTCCCTATTCGTAAGAAAACATAAAATGACATGCTATTTATAGGTGAGGTTAGTAAAACCAGCGCGAACTAACTTGGCACCTGGCTCGCCCGTGGCCCGGAATAAAAAACTAGGAAAACTCGGAAAGAAGAACTCGAAAATGCTAAAGCGCAGGGACACGTGCAACGGTCACTGAAATGCTATGCTACGGCCTCGCACGGCGACGGCGGGGTCCCGCGGGGGGTCGCAGGAGGGGTGTCAAATTCCGAACCACGTGCGAGCCAGGTGCCAAGTTAATTCGCCGGGGTTGTAGGTAGGTATAGAGAATCAATCTAAATCCAATATTAAAAAGTCGTCGACCTGTGTTCAAAATAAGCAAAGCCTATGAAAACAAACTAAATAGATTTCTAGAAATGATTGCATGAATCGTGAGCCGAGCCACTGTCATTAAGTTGAATATTCTATTCGAAAATTACACCAACTCTTCAATTCTGACCATTCTTCGAACTGTTCTGTCACTCTTTTAGAAATTGCAATAATTTTTAGGGTTCCGTACCCAAAGGGTGAAAATTGGACCTTATTACTAAGCCTATGTTGTCTGTCCGACTGTCCTACCTATTTAGGGCTGTAACTTATGAACCGTTATAGGCGAATATGTGTTATTACGGCGGGCATAGAGGAAGGAAGTATAGAGATAGTGCGACAAACAAAGATATAAGAAGATAGTAAAAACTATACGCGCGAAAAAGACAAAAAATATACATAGCTTCGTGCATACTATTGTCTTCTCTTTTTCGCCTATAGGTTTGTCCTTCACTATAATTTATATGACTGGCAAATCTATTGTCTTTTCTTTTTCGCGTATAGGTTTGTCCTTATTTGCATTTTCGTAATATATTTTCAAGGGCGGGAAAAAAATATTGTTTAAGATAATATTAAACATTATTTTTAATAATTAATTCATCTTACTTACTTATGTAAAGTTATTCCTTTACATTTGCTTACATTTCTTGAATTGTTTGTGCAGTATCTCAGTACACATCACGGCATTTTTTATGCAGATAATAATATAACTGTTATACATATGTAACTGTTACACGTGACCGCATCACCGCAGCGAGAGAGCGTCTAAATGCCAGAGTACTATATCGCCGCAGTTGAATGGGACAACCTCATGAAGCGCGATGTTCACTCTACTTCTTTCCTCTACGACGAAAGTTGTACAATCACCCCTTATAGTAATGCAACTGTTTACCCTAACACCCTGAATATTGACGACCCGGTTGGTGTAATGGTTACCACGCCGGACTGCCAAACCAGGGTCCTGGGTTCGAATCCCGGTTCGGTCATGGATGTTTACAAGTTTGTGCCGTTGTTGTATGGTTTCCATAATAAACAGCCTATTAATAGTGCTTTCTTGGGATCATTACAATGTATGTGCCTGTGAGCGTTATTTATTTTTATTTATTTATATTACTAGGTTGTTTTACACCCTGTATATTAAAGTGGAGCGGGGTCAGATGACTATAGCCGGTAGCTACATACATATATTCAAAAACATTACCCTCCTTCTGGGGCAGTCGGGTTAAAACGTAAATGATTTTCACAAAAACTACTCCGCTAAAAGTGGTTGCCACTCGCTACGCCGCTACGTGCTACGTGCTACGGTTTTTGCTACGCCGCACTACTTTTTACTACGTAGCGAAAATGTAGTTTCATATCAGATAGATATTACAGGGTGTAAAATTTAATGGGACACTTACTTAAAGGGGTCCTTTAGACCATCAAACTGAACAACTTTCTCTATGGAACCAAATATCGAAATCGCGAAAAAAAATCTGCTGTCTCTCCCATACATTTCAGTCGAGTTATGTTTGCAGTTTTGTATGTGGACAGTGGATTTTTTTTTTCGCGATTTCATTGTTGGTCCCATAGTAAAAGTTGTTCAGTTTGATGGTCTGAAGCACTCATCGAAATCGCGAAAAAAAAATCTGCTGTCTCTCCCATAAATTTCAGTTGAGTTATGTTTGCAGTTTTGTATGGGACAGTGGATTTTTTTTTTTGCTATTTCATTGTTGGTCCCATAGTAAAAGTTGTTCATTTTGATGGTCTGAAGCACTCATCGAAATCGCGAAAAAAAATCTGCTGTCTGTCCCATACATTTCAGTCGAGTTATGTTTGCAGTTTTGTATGGGACAGTGGATTTTTTTTTCGCGATTTCATTGTTGGTCCCATAGTAAAAGTTGTTCAGTTTGATGGTCTGAAGCACTCATTGAAGTAAGTGTCCCTTTAATTTATACACCATGTATAGCAAAGTTGCTTGTCATGTACATGTCAGTGGGTACAATACATGCCTCAAAATTGAAGCATGCAGGTTTCCTCGCGATGTTTTCCTTAACCGAAAAGCCAGTGGTGTTACAAATCGTACATAAATTCCGAAAAACTCATTGGTACGGGTCGGCCTGGACGGGGATCGAACCATCGCCTCCTGCACGGCAGAAAAGGTTACTCGCCACTGGACCACCACGGCTTTCCATGTAACAAACTGGTCAAAAAGTGCGGTTCAGTAAATACATTCAAATGATCATATCTACAAACCTATCATCGAAGTCAAGAGCTATAAAAACCTGGTTACTAATGTATAAAATCAATTTCAAATACTTTTAGGTTTAGAAATATACATTTTTTCCCCTTTTGGTATGGAGATTACAGCTTATAACCATAACATAATAATTATTCATTTACGACCTCTAAAATCCCCCTTTTTAAGGCGAAGGCTGCATCTATTCAACCACCATGTTTCAAGAATCACATAATATAAAACCTTCTTAGTTATTTTCTAAAGTTTATGAAATAAAAACCCTTACCAAAAATAATTGAAATCCGTTATCTAAACCCGTAGTACTTCCCATCTCTATGTCTAAACCATAATGAATTTCCATTCTTTTTGGTAAGGCTTTAGAGTGTAAAACATATTTCACTTTTATTATGGAAACTACTAGCTTTACGAGCAAGTAATTCAAGAAAAATAATTCATTCTAATAATGTTCATGACCCCTGAAATCCGACTTTTTTTAAGGCAAAGGTTACATCCATTCACCCACCATGTTTCAAGAATGAATCGCATATAAAATCTCCTTAGTGGTAACTAATATACTATAATACTTCTTAAGTTTATGAAATAAAAACCTTACCAAAAATAATTGAAATCAGTTATAAAAACCATAAAGAATTTCATTTATTTTTGGTAAGGTTTTAGAGTGTAAAACATTTTTCGCTTTTATTATGGAAACTACTAGCTTTACAAGCATGTAATTGAAGAAAAATAAAATTCATTCAAGTAATGTTCATGACCCCTGAAATCCGCCTTTTTAAAGGCAAAGGTTGCATCCATTCAACCACCATGTTTCAAGATTGCATCACATAAAACCTCCTTACTTATAAACTAAATTAAAAAAAACTTACCTTGTATTTCAGTTCACTATACAACACGCACTGTAAAGAACCTGAATGAAAAAAAAAGATGGATTTCAACACCAGAAACCTGCCATATTGGTTTTTTAAATATACATTTAAAACACTGAATTTACACCAAAACTAAACACAAAAACACACTGGTTTATTCTTCAACAGTCACTTTATTTAATAAACTTTTTATTTTATCATTTCAGTTATGATTTAATACAGTTTTTTTGATAAATTCGAGTAGAAGAGTTGATGCGTTCGACTGAATGGGCGAGACGGGACTGAAGTCTAGTGAAGTTCTGCGCGCGACGATTCGATTTTCAGGGAGTGTGGGAGAGAGGCGGATAGATGATTGAGAGGGACGGTTATATGGGGAAGTACAGTTGGGTCGAATAAAAGCTTTTTTGTAAGGCGATTGCTGTGACTGGGTTTAATGCTGGAAGCTGGCATAGATATTGTATATACCTGTTTAATGTCATTTCTTTAGTGTCTAAATTCTATACCTAACAGTTAAAGTTCAATAATTAGGTTAACGTTTGAGTCCATAGATATTTTATACCAGCTGAAACAGACGGTCATAGTTTTATTTAAAGGGTTTAGACCATCAAACTGAACAACTTTCACTATGGAGCCAAAATCAAGGAAAAATATGATGTTTCATACAAAACTGCAGTACCTACCTACTCGACTGAAATTTTTATACAGGCGGGTGTAAATGCCTTACAAACTTTAGCTGAAAAACTTTTACATCGAGACCAAGCAAAAAAAATATATTTTTCCATTATGGAGTTTTGGAGAAAAATGTTATACTTTTGTAAAATTTTGCAATACAGGGTGTAACAAAACACCCTAGTAATACTTAAGGGGCTGCTTTAGACCATCAAACTGAACAACTTTCACTATGGAGCCAACATCGAAATCGCGAAAAAAAAACCGCTCTTTCATACAAAACTGCAGTACCGTCTCGACTCAAATGTACGGGATGGCAGATTTTTTTTATTTTTTCTCGACGTTGGCTCCATAGTGAAAGTTGTTCAGATTGATGGTCTGAAGTACCCCCTTAAGTATTACTAGGGTGTTTTGTTACAACCTGTATATTAAAAATACGAAAAAAATATATAATTTATTGGCTACTTGGCCCAAAATAACAATAATATAGAGACTCAGCAGTTTTTCGTTTCCGTGTTTTGTTGGTCCAAGAAAACTGTATGGTTTGATGGTCTGATCATTGCCTAAAATGAGCATTATTTTACGAACTTATTTACGCGTCCGACTGTACTATGAAAAGGTAATTTTTGTTTATTTTTATTTAATTTATTAGGGGTTGTTTTAGGTTTCGACGCGAAAATTACGTTGTTACGTTCTTTATTTAATATTTTTTGGGCTTATCGGAAATTATCACGCTGTACCTTCGTTTGTCCGTTCATTTTCTTTAGCGGCTAATTTCGTATCAGGAACAGTTTTAAGCGGGGTCCGACTTAGGATGGACCACCCCGTTTCTGCTAGTGGGTTTCGTACGAGGTGATTAAGGGATAAAGTGTGATGGCAGCCTGAGAGCTTGCGATTCAATCATAACGCGGCTTTTTCTTCTTTCTTATCGTGTGGGCAGAGCCCTGCTGTCAGAGTTTTTTCAGACCGCCTTACGGCCTCTGACGTGGTTTTTATGTAACAACTACTACCACCAGAGATAGTAGCCGCGACCAACGACTTAACGTGCCATCCGAAGCACGGAATCACTTTTCTTTTCAGACAATCAGGTGATTCAATTTGCAATGTCGTAACCAACTGGGGAAAAACGCACAAATTGACATATCACTTGGTGTCCCTCGTGGGAATCGAACCCACGACCTCCGTGTCGAGAGCCCAATGCTCTTAACCATTAGACCACGGAGGCAGTACGCGGCAGTGTACCTATAGTTAAGTAAGCTAATCCTAAAGTCTTCTTTGAGATGGTCTCTCCCGATTTCGCGCGTTTTTTCGCACTCACCCGATTTAAATTTCGAACTTCCGCCGTGAGACCATTTCCGTCACGACATACGAGTCGGTTTTACACAAGGCGCGCCAATAGATGTTTCACATCAATAAAAGCCGGTCACGTGCGAGTCGGGCTACTCGCGCACTGAGGGTTCCGGTCACAACATATTATTAACATACACAATTTCTTTATCTCCTGTACCTTTACCGACTTAGAACTGGTCGGTTTTTATAATTTGTTGTTATGCTATGTACAGGGTGTAACAAACCACCCTAGTAATACTTAAGGAGGTGCTTCAGACCATCAAACTGAACAACTTTTACTATGGAGCCAACGTCGAATTAGCGAAAAAAAAAATCCGCTCTTTCATACAAAACTGCAGTACCATCTCGACTCGACTCAAATGTATGGGACGGCAGATTTTTTTTATGTTAGAGTTCTATCTATAATCACACTAAATTTGACGCGTCTATGCATTACCGTTTTTACGATAGAGCGAGAAGAAAAAACCGTTGATAGAAACTAGTTTCTTGTATGAGGACCCCTTAATTTTCAAATTTCTGAAATTTTTATTATTTGTTAATAAATCCGCCGTACTAACGCATATTCTGTGAAAATTTCAACGGTTCAAAAAGTTACAGTCCTAAAAAGGAAGGATAGACAGACGGACGAACTGACGGACGGACGGACGGACTACGTAGTCCTGTTTTCACAATTTGGGTATGGAACCCCAAAAAAACGGTTTTAATCAAATTTTCAAACAAAATTACAATTGAATACAAAACAATATAGCTGTAAGCTAACTTACACTGCCTCCGTGGTCTAGTGGTTAAGAGCATTGGCTCTCGATACGGAGGTCGTGGGTTCGATTCCCACGGGGGACACCTAGTGATATGTCACTTTGTGCGTTTTTCCCCAGTTAGGACATTGCAGGCTGAATCACCTGATTGTCTGAAAAGAAAGATGATTCCGTGCTTCAGATGGCACGTTAAGCCGTTGATCCTGGCTACTATCTCCTGTGGTAGTAGTCGTTACATAAAAACCACGTCAGAGGCTGTAAGGCGGTCTGAAAAAACTCTGACACCAGGGCTCTACCGACACGATAAGAAATATAATGAGTCACGTTGCAAGTTCTGACACGAGCACTTGTCTCGCGTGGTGTTCGCGCGGTTCATGTTTTTGCCTGCCACGAGGCTCCGCATTCCTCAATCTCTTCTTGTTCTTGATCAAAAACAATCCCTGAGATTGTGATAGATTCTCCCATAAACTACTTGACACTGGCGGAAATGCAGTGCTAACGCACAAGCAAGAGTCCATTAATTAAATATAAATTAAAAGAAGAATAACGATATTACAATAAAGTTGTAAGCTAACTTAACTTTAACTATACCTGGGTTTAGAATCGAACCTGTAACCTCTCAAGCGTAAAACGAGAGCTTAGTTAATGCTTATAATTTAACTAAATCCGTATAATAATATGTAACTAACTCACGCAAGATGGCTGATTTGATTACTGTGATCTCTCTCTATTGTTATATTTAAGCCGAGCTTATAGTTATGTATGCTGTTTATAAACCTCTATTTTGTTAGTAATTACTAGAAAAAATTTACAGATTTCGTGCCTAGTGAGTCGAGTGCGACTATCGAGCGCATTGGAAATGAATCTACGGAATTCGAAAAAATATTGTCCCAAAAAGGTTAGGCTACAGGCAAACCGATCGTCTTTGTTTTAAACTCAATTTGTAGCTACTAAATTGTCCAGAGGAGTTTAAGTCAAATTTTTGATAATCATTGTTTGTTTCCAAAATACTATACAGGGTTTACACCCTTGTTGTTTTGTTACCAAAACACCCTAGTAATACTTAAGGGGGTGCTTCAGACCATCAATCTGAACAACTTCCACTATGGAGCCAATATCGAGAAAAAATAAAAAAACCGCCATCCCATACATTTGAGTCGAGACGGTACTGCAGTTTTGTATGAAAGAGCGGATTTCTTTTTCGAGATTTCGATGTTGGCTCCATAGTGAAAGTTGTCCAGTTTGATGGTCTGAAGCACCGCCTTAAGTATTACTAGGGTGTTTTGTTACACCCTGTAGAGCAAACTCTACTGAATAACAAATACTAAAAACCAGCCAAGTGTGAGTCGGTCTTGCGCTAAAGGTCCCGGACAAAAAAAGTTTTTTTTTTTTGTTAATAATGTTGTGTTCTGTGTTGGTGTAGCCCGACTCGCACTTGACCGGTTTTTTTTAACTCAATTTGAAGCTGACTAAATAGTCCAGAGGAGTTTTGCTCAAATTGTTTTGTTTCCAAAATACTATATTTTTTCGAATTCCATAGATTCATTTCCAATGTGCTCGATAGTCGTGTGCACAAATAGAGAGTGGATCGGTTGATCTGCACTTTTGTATGGAAGATCCAAATTTTTATCGCTTTACGAGCCATGTAAAACGCCAGTACATGGCTCCCTCCCCTCCCCTCTCCACTATAATATCTTACCTTAGACTTCGTATCCAGTGTTGCCAGATCAAATTTTTAGAAATCCGTAGGTCAAGGTGGAAAAATCAGGAGAAATCCGTAGATCGCTGTCCCCACAGAACAAATGGTAAAGTGCTATTATCGTAATTTCAATTTAATAGAATTTTTGGCGTCTTAGGTAAAATATAAATCACATATATGTATACGTATAAGAAATTGCTTTCTTTTGATATTTTATTATTAACCCCTAATATCGAAATTATGATAAATAAACAGTGTTTTTTATTTTTCTTGACTAATTATAATTTTTACACTTACCATTTTGTTCAGGGACAGCGAGATGTCCTCTTGAAAAGTCCGTAGATCCACAGACTTTTTTTAATGCTTTATCTGACTATTTTGTCTCGAAACATTCCTATAATTTGGCGAAGAAAATGGAAACTTAGAAAAGTTTAAGCGAAAATAATGCCCAGACAACGTGAAAATCAATCTGTGTCAGTCCTATTTCAAATATTATGGATTTTTAAACATGTTACAGCCATGTTGTGCTATTTCGAATCAATTAAAGATTGAAAAATTTTGTCTCGGGCGGGACTTGAACCCGCACCCTTCCAAACCGGGGAAGTGCGTTATCCAATTTCGCTACCGAGTCCACTAGCCAGAGAACGAAATTTTCAATCTGTTGCGTCTTGAGGGGACGTGTGCGACATCTACTGGAAGTTATTACAAACTTCCCCGGTTTGGAAGGGTGCGGGTTCAAGTCCCGCCGAGACTAAATTTTTCAATCTTTAATTGTGTCAGTCCTTTTGTCATACATGTTACAGTTAAATATTTCTGTAGTCTCTGTATAGCGACAGAAAGTAGAAGGAAAAGAGTGGGACGAGCCATATTTTATGAAACACAGTTATACAAAAAAAGTAAACATGAATTGATTTATTTGTGGCTGAGTTTCATTTTATGCAGCAAATTGATATTTTAGGGAGGAATTCAGAAGATTTCTAAAAATCCGTAGATTTGCTATTGAAATCTGTAGATCCGTAGGCCAGGCCAAAAATCCGTGAATCTACGGATATATCCGTTGGTCTGGCAACGCTGTTCGTATCAAATTCGTAGCGCTCTGCTACGGCGTAGCAATAAAGGTCTTAAGGTAGTCTAGAAACTAAATTTTATTACCTTAGTCTAGATATAAGATACTAGAGTATTCATTTATGTAAACTAAATGAGCTTGAATTTACACTCACATACGATACGAAGGGTCGACAGCTCAGTTTGTAGTGAATCTGGCTGCTAACCCGAGGATCGCGGGTTCGAATCCCCCGTAAGGAACAAATATTTGTATGATGATAAGTATTTGTATCAGTCATGAATGTTTGTATCTACAGGGTGAAAGTGATATTTTATCATTGGCTTCCTTTTTAACCCCCGATGCAAAAAGAGCGGTGTTATAAGTTTGACGCCTATGTCTAAACGGGTGGACCGATTTCGATGCGGTTTTTTTAAATAGAAAGCGAAGTTTTACGAGAGTGTTCTTAGCTTTGTTTCCTGAAAATCGATTCAGCAGTTAACATTAAATTACAAATTCATAAATCTCCCTGCGCTAAAACATTTAAAAAGTGAAAAATAATTCGGTCACCTATTATTTTTGATGTAAGCAATTCGGTCACTTATTGTTTTTGATGTAAGCAAATATATACATATATGTTTAAGGTCAATTAATGTGTCGGGGACCGCTAGTGATTGTCGAATAAAAAAATCAATGGTCATTTCATATCGGTCCCCTACGCATTAATTGACCAACTGCCTCCGTGGTCTAGTGGTTAAGAGCATTGACTCTCGATACGGAGGTCGTGGGTTCGATTCCCACGGGGGACACCTAGTGATATGTCACTTTGTGCGTTTTTCCAAAGTTGGTTAGGACATTGCAGGCTGAATCACCTGATTGTCCGAAAAGAAAAATGATTCCGTGCTTCGGATGGCACGCTAAGCCGTTGGTCCCGGCTACTATCTCTGGTGGTAGTAGTCGTTACATAAAAACCACGTCAGAGGCCGTAAGGCGGTCTGAAAAAACTCTGACACCAGGACTCTGCCCACACGACAAGAAGAAGAAAGATTGACCTAAAATATCTTAAAGAGAGTTAAAAAGTAAAACATACATTTTGCTTACATTAAAAAAAATTGGTGACCGAATTATTTTATACTTTTTAAATGTTTGTTTTTAGCGTAGGGGGTATCAAACTGAACAACGTTTACTATAAATAACGTTTAAAAAAAGTACCTTTTAAAATAAATGTTACTTTGGTGTTTTGTTACATCCTGTATACAAGGTGTTAGGGTAAACAGTTGCATTACTTTAAGGGGTGATTGTACCCATGATACTGAACAACTTTCCCTAAGAAACCTATAGCAAATTCGCAAAAAAATACGACTTTTCATACAAAACGTTAGATCAGCTGATTGCATTTCGTATGAAAGTCCAAAAATATTTTTTACGAATTTCCTATTGGTTTCTTTGGGAAAGTTGTTCAGTATCATGGGTATGGGAGCGTCGGTGGCGCGTTGCGGAGAGGTATGGACTCCCAATTATGGGGGTCCGGGTTCGAATCCGCACGGACAACATGCCATGTACCAATGAGTTTTTCTAACTTATGTACGTAAAACCGACTGCTCTCAAACGGTGAAGGAAAACATCGTGAGGAAACCTGTATACACTGAAGAAGAAATTCTGATGTGTATGTGAAGTTTACCAACCCGCACTGGGCACGCGTGGTGGACTAATGCCCATTCACCCTCCCTGAGGGTAGGCCTGTGCCCTGCAGTGGGACGTTTATAGGCTGATGATGATGATCATGGGTACAATCACCCCTTAAGAGGGCTATCGGAGTCCAGTGGCGCCCTCATCACATTAATAAAGATTTCTCAATAAAGAAAGCCTACATTAAAAAAGTGCTCAATTGACAAACTACAAAAGCCTTCAAGCTATTTTCATAGAACACTTTAATAGTTTTTTTTTTTTTTTTATTAATTATGGGTTTGCTCTTGACCTCAATCCAGTCCTCAGGACGAAGATGGGGTCGTAGATGTAGTGAGCTTACCCAGAAGAATCCTATTCACTCGTACTTTAAAGGAATTCGGGTTGTGAGCGCTCGGAAATACTGACGCAGGCAGGGCATTCCACTCCTTGGCTGTGCGCATTATAAAAGATTTGAAAGGCACTTTAATAGGTTTTTTAAAGGTCGAAACATACACATTTTGAAAAAAGAAAAAAACGGCCGCTTTTGTTTTTATTCGAAACTGTCTAAAAATGGAATGTTTAGAACCTATAAAAGTATTGTATAACAATAGCTTGAAGGCTTTTGTAGTTTGTCAATTGGGCACTTTTTAAATTTAGGCTTTCTTTATTGAGAAATCTTTATTAACGTAATGAGGGCGCCACTGGACTCCGATAGCCCTCTTAAAGTAATGCAACTGTTTACCCTAACACCCTGTATAGGTACTTAGTTTATACATACAGGTGGTATAGTAAGCGTGTTAATAAAAAGCAAAAGAAAAATCTTTATGAACATCAAAATACTTAAAATAATCTCCCATAAGCATATTTGTACTAATAAAAAAAAAATACATACAAAAGAAACACTACGGCGTAGTACTCTACGAGAATACGCTACGGCGTAGCGCAGATATTGCTACGGCAATAAAAAAGTAATGTAGTTCTAAGGAGAGAGATATCATAAAAACCTCGTAAGTGGACTTTTATTATTATACAGGGTGCTCCGTTTGTATACAGCATTAGTTGACCTACAATTTCGCAAAGGTTCTTGTACACGGATAAAAAGGATTTCTTGGAATAAGACTTAATGGTACCGATTCGGACTGTGCCACGACTTAACTAAATTTATTCCTGTCACTTTCTAAAATAAGATTAAGAAAAGAGACAGAAAACCAACAGCTGACTTTAGTGCTGTCAAAGTGACGTTACACGCCCAAAATAAGATGCCATCATAATGTACGCCATCTTATTTAAAGCGTTTTTGGGCGTGTAACGTCACTTTGACAGCACTAAAGCCAGCTGTTGGTTTTCTGTCTCTTTTCTTAATCTTATTTTAGAAAGTGACAGGAATAAATTTAGTTAAGTTAAGTCGTGACACAGTCCGAATCGAGGCCAATGTCTTGTGTGAAAGCAAATTGCATTGAACCAAGTATATGGCGCTCTCATATACAGGGTGTAAAATATAATGGGACACTTACTTAAAGGGGTGCTTCAAACAATCAAACTGAACAACTTTTACTACGGGACCAACACTGAAATCGCGAAAAAAATTCCGCTGTCCCATACAAAACTGGTGTCCCATTTAATTTTACACCCTGTAACTATACAGGGTGAGTCAGGGTGTAAGTGACAGCCTAGCAAATACTGAAACGGTGAACTCAGACCATCAAACTGAACAACTTTCACTATGGAGCCTACCTCAGGAAACGCGAAAAAAAATCTGCTGTCCCATACAGTCGGGTAGGTACAGCAGTTTTGTATGGGACAGCAGATTTTTTTTCGCGTTTCTTAAGGTAGGCTCCATAGTGAAAGTTGTTCAGTTTGATGGTCTGAGTTCACCGTTTCAGTATTTGCTCGGCTGACAGCCTAGTGAAACGGTGACTTTTATTATTATACAGGTTGTTGTTTTTGTTCACAACTTCAGTTGTACGACTTTTGGAAATAGCATAACAGTTATACTTACATGGTGTAAAATTTAATGCGCTACATACTTTAGGGGGTGCTTCAGACCATCAAACTGAACCACTTTTACTATGGAGCCAACATTAAAATCACGAGAAAAGAATCAGCTTTTTCATAGAAAATATCAGTAGGGGTATAGAGACCCCAAATTATGTATAAGACTGCTGCAGTTTACTTATTAAGTTTGCACCCTGTATACAGGGTGAAATTGATATCATTAGCATCCTTTTAAACTAAGAGTCTACCCATCAAACTGAACAACTTTTACTAGCGAGTCACGTTGCAAGTTCTGACCCGAGCACTTGTCTCGCGAGGTTTTCGCGCCACGCGTTTTTGCCTGCCACGAGGCTCCGCAATCCTCAATCTCTTCTTGTTCTTGACCAAAAACAATCCCTGAGATTGGGTTAGATTCTCCCATAAATTACTTGACACTGGAGGAAATGCAGTGCTAACGCTACGCTAAGAGTACATGCATTATAAATAAAAAAATAAAACTTTTACTAATCAACTGTTCTGCAATACTGCATACTAAACTGCAATGCCTACTCGACTCAAATGTATCCAACACCCGTTGTTTTGCTCCGATTGGTTTGCTTGCTCCCATAGTAAAAGTTGTTCAGTTTGATGGGTAGACTCTTAGTTTAAAAGGATGCTAATGATATCAATTTCAACCTGTATAGCTACGACTTTAGTTGTACGACATATTAAAAATGTTACGCAAACTACAAAAGTTGTAAGACTTTCAGAAAAAGCCGTTTTTTAAGTTCTTTTTTTTTTTTGTTTTTTATTAACTATGGGTTTGCTCTTGACCTCAATCCAGTCCTCAGGACGAAGATGGGGTCGTAGATGTAGCGAGCTTACCCAGAAGATGCCTATTCACTCGTACTTTAAAGGAACTCGGGTTGTAAGTGCTCGGAAATACTGACGCAGGTAAGGCATTCCACTCCTTGGCTGTGCGCATTATAAAAGATTCAGAAAGGCGCTTGGTGCGGATATGTGGGATGTCAACCAAGAAGGGGTGATATCCCGCGGTGCGTCTGGAAGTCCGATAGTAGAAGTAAGTGAAAACTTCTTTAGCGGCGTTGTGCACTTTTTGAGATGAGTAAAAAATTTTAAACTCACGTCAGGACCTGATCGAAAATTCGTAAGGTATAGATATAGTCAGACCATGACGTCACGTGACGTAAGACGTAAGATCTCTTAGTTTTCACTTCTGCCGGCACTCCCTAAGTACAACCCGTTGTTTTTTTATCGACTTTATTGTCTCCATAGTGAAAGTTGTTCAGTTTGATGGTCTACCCCTTTTATTATTTCTTAAATGTTTTGTTACACACTGTATATCTGTCAATACATACAAACTCGCAAACCTTCCGTAAACTATCAAAATACTAGTAAACACCGATAATTGAAAATCATACATTAAACGCACAAGAAGACCGACTAACCAAGCTAATTTGTACCTTATAGCGTCGGTATAAAAACTCTGTTAAGAGACTTGATGTGTGGTATGGACTTTAGATGGGAAAGGACGTTCGGGAATCTTCGGGTAACTTCGGAACACGAGACGTATCGATTGTGGAGCGAGCGAGCGGTTTTGATACTTGAGTGATTTTATACCAATTTTATTTTTGACTAGCGGCCCGTCCCGGCTTCGCACGGGTGGACGTCTAATCTTTTCTAGCAATAAATATAGCCTATGTTACTCAGGGTGAATGCAGCTTTCTAATGGTGAAAGAATTTTTTAAATCGGCCCAGTACTTTTTGAGCCTATTCATTACAAACATACAAACATACAAAAATAGGTACAAATCTTTCCTCTTTATAATATTAGTGTAGATGTATTACATCTATTGGCCCGCCAGGGCAGCAATAAAACCTACTCATATTCCGTAACGGAAATGGCATGACGCTTTCACGCCACGTTTGACAGCATTGAAAGTTCGAAATTTTCAATAAAGCGTGCGAAATTGGTAGAGTGCTGTATTTAGACAGCTGAGATTTCGTTTTCGACAAAAACGCGTGCAAAATCGCAAAAGTTGCGGTATTTCGTTGTTTCACATCTACCAATTTCTTAGAAATTATCGACACATTTGTTTAAATCGTAATGGGGCCGATGCATACAAAATATTCATCTTAGCCAATAGACGTCCACTGCTGGACTTAGGCATCCCCCAAAGATCGCCCCAACGACTAGTCCTGCGCTGTCCTCATCTTACGGGTTCACGCCACCTTCACTGGTAGGGCAAGCATGCCACACACGACAAAGCGACAAAACTAGAAAACCGACATGCGTGCTTGTTTTCAGTGGCACATCTCGATACTTCTCGTTTTTTCATGCTAGGCCCTAGGTCGTGGGCCATGTTGCACCTTCCGGTATGCAGCTAAAATATATTATAATTTAAGATGAATTGCTGTGGACAAATCGACACAGAGAAGCCGAAATAATAAAATTTGCAATGTGTTTGCATGTCTGTTTGAACACACAAAATCCTGAAAATCAAATAAAATCTAGACGAATTAAAAATGTCACTTGAATGCAATAATTTTTATTCATTTGCGGGCGTTTCACCAAAACAAAACGCATAAAAACATCATAAACATGCAAAAAACCACATTAGTTTGCTGCTTTCATGTGTTCATTGTAGAGTTAATTATGAGAATGAATCCCTTTTAGAAATAGCACCATTAGTAATTATTAAATGAAACAATCATAATCTTAAAACAACAACTTCGCAGGTAGCTGGGTCGGCTGCAGAGTGTGCGGCACGCTCGAAGCACTCCTGGTATTTGTCCTTGGAGGAAAACTATTTATTCGTCAGGTGGTCCCTGGAGCGCTGAGTTGGGTCACCGGATGCGGGATAGGGGCTGCGATCCACGGTCTGGTTCGTTCTTAGTCCAACACATTGCCTTAGCCATCCAACGGGGTAACGCCGCAAGCGTCATAGGCTCGTTTAGGCCCGAAACGAACCGCGGCGGATTCTCCCGAATAGTTTAGATTTTTATATACATTTATGCTTTTTATACTATTATTACTATTAACCATTACTGTCTTTCTCTTCAATAAATATATTTACACCATCTTAAAACACCAAATCCACAAGTATCAAAATCCAAAGCCACCCCCACACAGTCCATCCCTCTCAAACGTAGGGGTAAGTCAGTGGTTTCGATACTAGAACACACTACAATGATATTATAGTAGTCACTTACTGATACTGAGCCAGTGAGGTACAGTACAGGAGAGTAGAACAAACACATCTAAACTTGTACGTAGACTCGCAAGATGAACACAAACTCATAATTCTAAGACCAATTTTGGAGTACACGAACATTTACCACTGCATAAATTATACGTGTTAATGAATTAACGCAAAACTAGAAAGTAATTTGTTTAAAATCGAGAGCAGAATCGTATTATCATGGTTTCAACATAGGATTTTTTTTTTCGAAATATTCAATAATTTGTTTGCAAAATTGCAAATTTTCAGAACCGTATGTCAACCCACCGCACGGGCTCACTCACCCTACTTACTACCAAAACAAGATTATAAAAATGTATCCATGAGTACGTTAGCGCTTTCTTTTCGTGCTGAAATGATAACAAATCATTTTTTCCTCAAAACTTAAAATGCGAATAACTTTAAATTTTAATAATCAAAATAATGAAATTATTGTTTCAATCTAATTATTTTGTTATAAATCAGTTGGGTTGTATGAGGTTTTGCGCTTATTCATTAACACGTTGTATACCAGATTTTAAGTCAGATGATAAGCTATCAAACGAAAAAAGTTTCATCAAAATCGGTTCAGTAGTTTTTGCGTGATGCTCGAACAAACAAACACACAAAGAAACAAACAGACAGAGAAAAAATCCAAAAATTGGTGATTTGGAATCAGGGACATCTAAAAACCATATCGTAATTTTTTTTTGTAAATATCTTCAATGTACAGACACACTTCTGTTACAGTTTTATAATAGTTTAGATTAGATTAGATTATCAATGGATCTACATCTATGGAGAAAGGTCATTATGATACCGCCAGGAGGCGAGTGCTGCACGTACTAGCAGAGGCTGTAATGACCAACTCTCACGAATCAACACTCGCTAATAAGAAGCCGTTTTGACAATAAACGCGTTTTTCTTTCCTCATGTCTTCGCTAATCAGGTCATCAGTAGGTAACTGTGTCAAAAGTTATACCTGCACGTGGGGTAACCACAATTCAATACGGACAAGTTTTAAATCTTTATTAGATAGGTCGGTCGGAGATAAGTTCGGAGAGCATCGGTGGCACGTTGGGGAGAGGTATGAACGCTCAAGGGTCTAGGTTCCAACCGTAGACTATATCTTGCCCCGAAAATTTTACAGATTTACACATTAGAAGAAAGTCTGCAACCAGTACCTACGGATAGATAAAATAAGATAAATATTATTTATTTGCACACCAATAATATACAAATACAATTAGGATAGTTACTTCCTGCCATACAACAATATCATACGATCAGCTATGCAGCTGGCGTTATTTTTTTATCAGTAACTCCTAAACCGACTGGAGTTAGCAGGCAGACCTGGTCCATTCCCATCACAGAGATGCTCTACACCCCATAAACACTGAATCAGCCTTGCTGCTGATGGTTGCAAAAAGTACACTTATCTCTTATACTATTATACTGTGGCATTACTTTTTTTTAACACGCTTTTATTAGCTTCCCATATATCACAGTATAAGAAATAGTATCTATTACTAGATACAGTACGGACACTTCCTTCCTCCCACCAACGTTTTACCTCACCCCCTCTATCGCCCTCTGGTTACTTCGCACTGGTTACTTTTCTTTGGTTTCGCATGTGCTGACGTCATCTTGTAAATTTCATTTTTTTTATGCAGTGTCCGGGCTGTGCCTGTTTGTAACTATTTAAGTTTAAACTGTTGTTAAATCGTGGTCACCCCCCAAAGAGTAAGTCGTGCAGAAGTGAATCTCCACACGTAGGTCGTAATGTAAAACGACGTTAACTTACGTACAAGTCGGTACGTAGTACGGACACCGCATCTTAATGACGACGTATCTACGGGACGTAGACTACGGGACGTAAAGCGAGCTTTAATCCTTCTCGGTTAAAATGTGGTGAGATTTTTACTTTTTTAGGGCTCCGTACCTAAAGGGTGAAAACGGGACCCTATTATAAGCCTACGTTGTCCGTCCGTCCGTCCGTCTGTCCTACCTATTTAGGACTGTAACTTTAGAACCGTAAGAGCTATATAGTTGACATTTTCATAGAATGTGCGATATTACGGCGGATTTGTTAACAAATAAAAATATCAAAAAGTTTAATATTAAGGGGGGTCCTTATACAAGGAACTAGTTTTTATCAACGTTTTTTCTTTCTCGCTCTATGGTCAAAACGGTAATACATACAAGCGTCAAACTTGGTGTGATTATAGAGAAAACTCTACAATATAACAACTAAAAATAAAAACCGGCCAAGTGTGAGTCGGTCTCGTGCTAAAGGTCCCGGAGTAAAAACATTTTTTTGTACGTTACTATGTTGTGGTGGTGTGGTACGGAACCCTCGGCTTAGGTGCGCGGGTAGCCCGACTCGCACTTGACCGATTTTATTTTTATCTTGAATATTGTCACACTGATTAACCAGTCCCGTTTAGAGTACATTTCTTGCGGCCTTATTCAATTTTAAGAACAGCTTCCCGGTGTAGGCCAGTCATTTTACGGAGTTTTGTTAGGCGGGGTAGGGAGTAATTATTAATTGGACTTTTAAACTGTTACCGGCACCATTTAGTGACAAAAATACTATCCTAAAACATATTAAAAAAAATTTTGCTACGCAACATAGAAATCAAAATTGTGTGTCCCAGAAGGCTTTTAAATTAATAATATTAATAGCAATGCACTCATTTGAATGAGATTTAACAATATATATTATTTTTGATCAAAGAAGTAGGCATTAAAATTTAAAAACTGAGGTATTTATTAGAAAATACGAATGTATTTTTCAAAACCTTCTAAGTAGACAAAAATATTTACACCATGTTTGAAGTATGTATGATGGTAAAGCCTTAAACATGTGCAAAAAAAAAATTATCGTAAGGTTTTTTAGAACGAAATAATATCTATACTTTAAAATTGGAACTGTTGCTGACGTAATTTTTTTTTTAATTTTTGTACATTCTTGAGCTCAAATTGGCTCTTCAATATTATAGCGAAAAAAAAATGCAATTAGTAATTCGTCCCGGCTCAAACCGTAAAATGACTGGGCTAGTGCGGCCCGCAAGCGTGCAGACTTTTAGAAGTATGTACTTAGGTACTCAATATTATACAGGGTCCTTTCTTAATATGCTGACACTTTTTTAAGGGGATAATCAGACCATCAAAGTGAACAACTTTCTATATGGTACCAACATCGAAATCGCGAAAAAAAAATCTGCTATCTCATACATTTGACTCGAGTAGGTTTGCAGTTTTGTATGGAACAGCAGATTTTTTTTTTTTGCGATTTCGATGTTGGTCCCATAGAGAAAGTTGTCCAGTATGATGGTCTGATCATCCCCTTGAAAAAGTGTCAGCATATTAAGAAGGACCCTGTATAGGGACCACCAGTACATTGAGTCATGATGTGGAAAATTACGAGCTCGCTGCGCTCGCTCACTTTTGTTATATGGTATACAGCGCTTTTTACAATTGCCCTTGTAATATAAGTACCGTCCAGCCTGCGTACCATGACAGAGGTGAGAGCGATACAGGTCACTTCTAAACGTCAATTTGGCGGTTATCTCCATAGTATCTCACTCAAATTTGACGAGAGCGACACAGGCTGTGTCGCTCTCACCTCTGTCATGTTACGCAGGCTGTGTTAATCTTCCTGTTCCACTATACAACGTGTTAATGAATTAACGCAAAACCTCATACACCCTAACTGATTTATATATCAAAATAATTAGATTGAAACAATAATTTCATTATTTTTGTAGTTAAAATTTTAAGTTATTCGCATTTTAAGTTTTGAGGCAAAAATGATTTTTTATCATTACAGCAATGAATGAAGGCGCTAACGTACTCATGGATACATTTTAACAATCTTGTTTTGGTAGTAAGTAGGGTGGGTGTGCCCGTGGGGTGGATTGACATCGGGTTCAGTAAATTTAAAATTTTACCAAAAAATTATTTAATATTTTGAAAAAAATTACCCATGTTGAAACCATGATAATTCGATTCTGCTCTCGATTCTAAACAAACTACTTTCTAGTTTTGCGTTAATTCATTATCACGTTGTATAAGTGCAATGGTATTTATATCTTTATGTTCTTAGCGACCCACTGATTGTATTTTCGTTATGCAATTTTACCCACCAATGACTTTGATTTTGACATGCCGCCTGATATACAGGATGAAATTGATATAATTAGCATACTTTTAAATTAATAGCAATTTTTTGCGCTGACCGTTTTGCTCCCGTAGTAAATGCAGTGAGAAATCACTGCAAAGGTAACAACTCATAAAAGTTGTTCAGTTTTATGGGTAGAGTCGGTAGAGTACTTTTTTATTTATTGATAAATTGTCCATTAATTAGTCAAAACCATGTCAGAGGCCGTAAGGCGGTCTGAAAAAAATCTGACACCAGGGCTCTGCCCACAGAAGAAGAACGGACTCTTGCTTGTGCGTTAGCACTGCATTTCCGCCAGTGTCAAGTAGATTATGGGAGAATCTATCCCAATCTCAGGGATTGTTTTTGATCAAGAACAAGAAGAGATTGAGGAATGCGGAGCCTCGTGGCATGCAAAAACGCGACGCGCGAAACCACGCGAGACGTGTGCTCGGGTCAGTTCGTGCAACGTGACTCCCGGTAGAGTACCTTGTGGTTTAAATGCTTAGACAATTTAATAGTAAGGACTGGCCTTGCGGTAGCATTTCCCCTCTGCCACGGTATTAGATCAATTAATCTTGCGCATTTACACTCAATTTTATACCTTATCACTAAACGAGACAGCCTATAATTGCGAAACAATAATTTTGAACTTAGAACGTTTGGGGTTCACACGAGACTACTTTTCATTATTTTTAACATTCAAAATTAGAATCTATAGTAATAGGGAATAAAATCCAAAGTTGCGAATTTCATGTTACCTCGCCCCCCGTAAAAAGTGGCAGAAAATTTAGATAGGAGAATGACACGCGTTACGCGTCCATACTATTAAATTGTCTAAGTTTAAATGTTATTGATAATATTCTTTCAACTTTTAAATGCGTTACAGTGGATTGAAAACTTTCGGCCTAGTTCAGAAGACAGAATAAAATACATACAAAAATATTATTATTTCTCGCTAAAAAAGAGACGAAAAGAAAAAAGGTGCCATTTCGAGTCATTGGCTTTAAGAGAAGTACCTAAGCCTAAAAAAATAACTTTTCTTATTATTTTCGTAACCCAAATCACAAAAGGCATTAAATAACAAATGACCTAACGTTATTTCAATTGTACATAATAACGCCGACCCCACGCACGTCGCGTCGTGTGTTATATTATATTAGGGAGAGATTAAAACTCAATCCCAGCACCGACTCATTTATGTCGCGTGTACCCTAAGGACTGGTCGGCGGGAAAGTGGATAGAAAATTTTAAAAAAATTTCTTCTTTTCATACAAACAGGTTGCATTAATTTACGGTGTTACAATCACACCTTAAATTAATGCAACCTGTTTGCCATGATACTGATCAATTTTCCCTAAGAAACCTATAGGAAATTCGCCAATAAAAAATGTTTTCATACAAACATTCGATCAGCAGATTTCATTTCGTGTGTGAAAACTGAAATTTTCTTTTTCCGAATTACCTTTTGATTTCTTGGGAAAGTTGTTCATGGGTACAATCACCCCTTGAAGTAATGCAACTGTTTACCCTAACACTCTGTACATACAATTTTACGAAGCCTGTCGTGGATACGCACTTTGTATTTTTATGGAATTAAACATTTCTTTATAATTAAAATCCTAATAAAATTGAAGATATTATTAATTATAATACCTATATCCTCACCACAGGGAACGGACAAGTCTAATTGAAATTAAATTGTTTGGCTAACATTTCCTATAAACCAATCATTGTTAAAAAAATCACACAGTATGCTTTATTTGTATTGGAGTTGGGTGGTATCTACCAAAAACCACCAACTTAAATATTCATATGCGATACGAGTGCGATTTTTGAATCTCATTTGCTGAGTTCAGCAGTTGTAAATAGCAAAATTGCTAACCCAATAATTGCGGAACCCTTAAAATCTAAATAGACGATATTTTTTTGCAGACCGTGTCATGAGGGTTAGAAAGAGGAGGAGGGCTGATTTTGAAAAACTGAAATATCTAAAGTCGATTGCTACTAGCTTGGACCGGCTGACCAAAACGGTAATGTTTATATATTACAAGCTTTTATTTAACTTGCAATGTTGAGGTGGTTTTAACGATAATCATTACAAGCATAAAACATAATAATCCGTAAATTTTCGATAAATTAAAAGCCAATCAGGAGTGCGTTTTATGAATCTCATTCGCTGAGTTCAGCAGTTGAAAATGTCAAAATTACTGTGGAGATATGCATCTTTCTACTGATGATTTGACTTTCAAAAATCATACTACAGGAGTGCTATTTTTTAAAGTCAAATCAGCAGTAGAAAGTTGCGTATCTCCATACATTTTCAACTGCTGAGTTCAACGAATGAGTTTCAAAAATCGCACTCCTGGAAATAAAAGAAAATATAACATAAAAAATACATTTGTGCAGTTCACACGTGCTAGAAGTGAAACCTTCAGAAACTATTTAGTGTCGCTTTTCCGTTTAATCTATTTTAAAGAAGTTTTCACTTCAAAAACGACTTAGGTATTTGAGAACTAGAGAAGAGAAGAGGGAATAAATTACTCTACCCCCTTACATACAAATATTTGTATTTCGGAAGAGATCACTCCTATTCCTGGATACATGCTTGGCCAGTGCACCGTGTGTTTGTCAGTGACTTCTCCTTGTGAGATCTCACTGGCTTACGGCCTATTACGGCGGGATAACCTGACACGGGGGGCGGACGTTTCTCCACAAGTCTGATTAGCAGAGGGCACCAGTAGGGAGCTTCATTTCAATTACTTGGTATTGACAAAATCATCGAGCCACCATTTTAAATTAGAATTAGGCTAGAAATTTCTCCCTTCAGCCTTCATCCTTCATAATATTATTCGAATTAATGTTGTTATAGCTGATTAGTGACTATAGAGCTTGTTTTTCTCTTTTCAGTTAATAGTTTTTTTATGCAGTCGGGTTTTTTGTTTTTCTTAATAATTTAGTTTATTTCATACTTTTTAGTGTTGTGTCGAAATGGTAGCATAAAAGTACTATAATATATTGTCTGTTTACTAGCTTTCATTTGATACCCATGTTGTAATTTTTTACAAAAAAAAAAAATTTATTCCCCCTCTTTTTTAATTCGCAGACGCTATAATAAAATAATATAGCCTATGTCACTCTCACGATTTTTACAAATCTAACGACACCTCATATGTCGAAATCCATCAAGCCGTTTAGGCTGTAGGCCGTGCCAAAGAAATATACATACAAACATACATACATACATATATATATATATATATATATATACGCTCGAAAAACATAACCCTCCTTCTGCCGCAGTCGGGTAAAAATTCACAAACATTTGAGAGCGCGACTGTAGCAACCCTCCATAAACAAGGGTGCGAATTCAGAGCAGGACCCTTTTTATATTTTGGGATGACTGACAACTTACTGGGACGTATTTAGGATACATTTTTTGACCCCACTGCAGGTATCCTCTCACGAATGAGGTTGGGCCATACTCCACCATGAGGATAAAATTTACCTAATCAGCCCAACGAGCGCCTTTTTACCTATTAGGTAGGCGTTTGAAATGTTCACAGAATATGTATCATTTTATTGGATTTGATGAGAAATAACTAAAAAAAAAAAAAATTTGGGTCTCCATACAAGAAACGTGTTTTTTTTTTTCAATTTTGGTTTTTGTTTTTACTCTAATACCTAATACAAAAAAGCGAGCAAATTGGTGTGATAACAGTGCATACTCTAAGTTTTACCTTATGACAAATAATAAAAATCGGTCAAGCGTGTGTCGAGCATGCGCTAAAAGCCACAGATTTTTTTTTTGTTTCAACTTTACTTGAACTTGAAGTTAATATACAGGGTGTAACAAAACACCCTAGTAATACTAAGGGGGTGCTTCAGACCATCAAACTGAATAACTTTCACTATGGAGACAACACCGATAAAAAAATAAAAAAATCTGCTGTCCCATACATTTGAGTCGAGCCGGTACAGCAGTTTTGTATGGGACAGATAATTTTTTTATTTTTTCTCGGTGTTGGCTCCATGGTGAAAGTTTTTCAGTTTGATGGTCTGATGCGCCCCCTTAAGTATTACTAGGGTATTCTGTAACACCCTGTATTATGTGGTGGTACACAGGTATAGTAACTTTATGGGTGGTACTGAACCCTCGGTACCCGAGTAGTCAGACTCGAGCTTGGCCAGTTTTTTTAATATCTTATTGCCGTTGCATTGCATTCAGAACTATTTTTGTAATTTAATTTCTAAGTAACTAGAAACAACTTTAAAAAAAGCCTCCACAGACCACAAGCACAAGTCTCAGCTTTCGCAAGAGCATAACTAATATTTATTTTCTATCATAAAGCACCACGCATGCACTTCTGTGGTTCCTAATAAAGTCTCCCAAATCAATCCATTCACATCCTTACAACCAAGGAATAAGGTGTACAATTACCGACTTGTTATACAGAATTAAATTCAGATTTCCATGGCAAAGGCGACGAGGGGATACAGCCTTTGTTTGTAGTGAGTGACCTCACAAAGGAGGTTGTAAGCTCTGGAACGCTTACGGCGATCGGAAAATCTGGGAATTCAACTGTGAAACTTAGGTACAGTAGGGAATACAGTTTCTAGGTATTTCATTTATTACATGAGCATAGCTGGGACTGCAAGGGTGATCTATGTCTAATAATTCAAGTAAGATTGGTTCTTATACTTAACTTGTTAATGAATTAACGCAAAACTAGAAAGTAGTTTGTTTAGAATCGAGAGCAGAATCCAACTATCATGGTTTCATCATAGGTAATTTTTTTCAAAATATTAAATAATTTGTTTGTAAAATTTAAAATTTTCTGAACCCGATGTCAACCCACCGCATGGGCACACTCACCCTACTTACTACCAAAACAAGATTATAAAAATGTATCCATGAGTACGTTAGCGCCTTCTTTCAGTGCTGAAATGATAACAAATCATTTTTGCCTCAAAACTTAAAATGCGAATAACTTTAAATTTTAACTATAAAAATAATGAAATTATTGTTTCAATCTAATTATTTTGTTATAAATCAGTTGGGGTGTATGAGGTTTTGCGCTAATTTATTAACACGTTGTATCTACAGAGTGTAAGAAGACCTATCTGGAAAACACAAAGGGGTAAAAGTACACATCAATATGAACAACTTTTACCTACTATGAGACCAAGTGTGGTGTGCAGAACCAGGTAGTGTGCAGAACGGCTGTAACAGACCATGATATTGTGCTGGCTGGTATTATCTCTGACGAACCTAGACCTAAACGAAAGAGATTTGTTACAAAAATTGACTACGATTCCTTGGTTGAGGAATTAAGTCAGTGTGACTGGGCTGAGGTGCTAAATCTGTCCGACGCTTCTATGGCTGCGCAAACTTTTATGCAGATCTTAGATGTGGTGACTAAACGTCACACTACTTTGTTACCAGTCAGTCGTAGGAAACATTGCTTAAAAGAGTGGATCACTCCTGGATTGATTCGTTGCATGCGTCATCGTGATTTTCTTCATAGAAAGGCCAAGGCTGCCCCCGAAAATCTGGTTCTCCAAATTTCTTACAAACGTTATCGCAACTTTCTCAGAGACTTGCTTAGAAAGATCAAGTCGCAATACAATCAGGAGAAACTATCTGAAAACAAGGATAATCCGGGAGAGATGTGGAAAACCATTAAGAGCATATGTGAATTGGGAGAAAGGGGTACGCAAAGTACTGATCTACTAAGAGTGAAGCACTCACCGATTGAGTCCCTATCGACTTGTAACGACTTCTTCGCCAATGTCGGCCGCAACCTTGCTAATGAAACTCTAAAAGACTTAGGTAAAACGGAACAAGAGCTGGCAAGCACTAGCTATACTCTCGCTACCCATTCCTTCTTCATGATCCCCACTGATCCTGATGAGGTGAGGTTGATCATCCAACAGCTCAAGAGTAACAGTGCACCAGGTTTGGACGGTTTCGGCAATAGGTTGGTGAAGAGGATTTGCCCCGTGATACTTGAACCACTTGCATATGTTTTTAATCTTAGTCTGTCTACGGGAGAGTTTCCTGATTGCTGGAAGACTGCTGCAATTGTTCCAATTTATAAGAGTGGCTCTAACATTGATCCTTCCAATTATAGGCCCATCTCCTTACTTAGCGTCTTTTCTAAATTACTGGAAAGGATTGTTAATGTGCGTCTCACTCGGTTTATGGATACACACAACCTGATTTCTCCAAATCAATTCGGCTTCCGTAGGGGGCGGTCCACTGAAGAAGCTGTCAACCTTCTGTTGGATAAGGTCTCTGCTACCCTGGATAGCGGTCACGCATGCCTGGGCGTATTCCTCGACCTCTCCAAGGCGTTTGACACTGTTTCTCATCCCATTCTGTTGCGAAAACTGGAGGCCATGGGTGTTAGGGGCATAGCCCTAAATTGGTTCTCTAGCTATCTTGCGAACAGGAAACAGCATGTCAAGGTAGCAGAATATGTCAGTCGCTCTGCTAACGTCTCTTTTGGAGTACCTCAGGGAAGCATTCTGGGCCCTTTGTTATTCATCATATACATCAACGACTTGACTCATCTCTTTGCTTCTGATTTGGGCGTGGATGTTGTTTGCTACGCCGATGACACGGCCCTGATCTTTTGCGGCCCCAGTTGGCCTCAGGTCTTCTCCATCGCTGACAGCGGTATGACAACGGTTGCAAACTGGTTGAAACACAACCTACTTACGCTCAACTCAGTGAAGACAAATTACATGTGCTTCCATAAAACTAAAGCATCCGCTCCTCCTTCTTCACTCTCTCTCAGCATTCACTCTTGCAGTAGCTGCAATCAGCCGTGTTTTTGCTACTCTCTGAGAAGAGTGGAATCTACCAAGTACCTGGGTGTTGTGTTGGATGAGAAATTAACGTTCAGGCCTCACATCAAAGCTCTCTCGGGTCGAGTGAGAAAAGTGATCCATATTATGAAGCTGTTGAGAGACGGTGCCAGTGAAAAAGTTCTTGCGATGGTGTATTCTGCAATTTGTCAATCTATTCTCCTCTACTGTGTGACTGCTTGGGGTAGTGCTGCAAAAACGCACATCATTGCCGTTGAAAGAGCCCAAAGATCAGTCCTCAAGGTAATGCTGGGCAAAAAATATCGCTTCAGTACTGATCTACTCTATCAGGAAGCGCAGGTACTAACCGTCCGCCAACTGTACATACTCAAGGCAATAAACACCTTTCATAAATTTTATATGAACTCATCTGATTTCATGAAGTCCGAGCAGAGCCGCCGAATGATAATAAAAACACAGAGAGTGAAGACCACCTTTGCTCAACGTTTCAGATCATTTCTGTTCCCCTTTCTATACAGCAAAGTTACCGGGATATGTAACCTAAAAGACCGTAGTGCCAGAGAGGTGAAACATAAAGTAACCAAGTATTTAAAGTCCCTCGATTATGTTGCCACTGAATCACTCTTAGCCGTTCCTTATTAAAACATCAACTCACTAACACACACATATATATACACACACACACACACACACACACACACACACACACACACCCACTCACATATTATTTTATAGCCTGCTATTTCAAAACTGTTAATTAAATGGGTAGGTTTTTAAATATCATTGCATGTCTTCGTTACCTATATATTAGTTTAATTTCATTTTCTGTTTATACGTAAAATTTCCTTGTAAAATTGTTTCAAATGTTAAATCTCATAATTATTAACTTCGCTCACTCTGTCCTAAAATTTGTAATTTTTCCTGATAAATCGTAGAGGATTCCCGAGATTCTGGCTTGCCGCATGCGGGGTCCATTGTATCATGTGTACTGAATTTCTATTTTGTTAATAAAGATATTTGTATTTGTATTTTGTAAGTTATGAGAACTACAAATAAAATCGGTCAAGTGCGAATCGGGCTACTCGCGCACCGAGGGTTTTGTACCACACCACCACACCACATATTAAGTTAAGTATAAAAAAAATGTTTTCTCCGGGCGGGACCAACCGACTCACACTTGGCCAGTTTTTATTATTTGTTGTTATGTTAATACTGTATGTACTGTATGTACTGTACTGTATGATGCTTGTATGTATTACCGTTTTTACGATAGAGCGAGATTATTTTCTTGTATTTCGACCCCCCGCGAAAACGCGAAAAGAATCACACCTCCCGTACGAAATGGTTCATTAAGGCTGGACCGAGCCTATTGTGCTACCCTCAATCGTATTTTTTGTATTTCTTAACAATTAAATAATATTTCCAAAAAACAAGAATGTCACATTGAATGACATGGTTCATCAGTCGGTTTAGGAGATATAGCCGTTCAAAGGTCGGAACTTTGGCTGTATCGCCTAAACCGACTGACAGAACTTGACAGTTTTTGTACTGTTCACATAGCTACAGTGCACAGCACACTACAACAATATTATACGATCAGTCTTGCAGCTGACCGTAAATTTTTTACAGACCTTTAATCATCAGTAGCTCCTAAACCGACTGGAGTTATGCAGGCAGACCTGGTCCATCCCCATCACAGAGATGCTCTACACTCCATAAACACTGAATCAGCCTTGCTGCTGATGGTTGCAAAAAGTACACTTATCTCTCATACTATCACACGGGAAGACTATTTCCTTGCACCTCATCCATTCATTGTTGTTAAAATACATAATTGACAAATAGAAACCAAGTACACCCCTGTGAATCTATTTGGCATGCAACCCGCCGCAATCAACGGGTTAAACCAATTACAAGCGTATGTTATGTACCTCTGTACCTTACAGTCATTTGACAAAGGGCTTGACGCTCATTGTGAAAGCAGTAAGTTTGTTAATGGATTGGCGTACGGGCCTTCTGTAGGGACTGTAGTTTTGCTATGACATTCGTAAAGGTTTAGTACTTTACACATTGATTTATGACTACAATAAGTTTGAGACAAATTGGGAACACCGCGTAAGCACAGCCTATAATAAAGTACTCTTTGCACAGCCTGGACACTGCATACAAAAATTTGAAATTGACACGTTGACGTCAGCACATTATGCGAGATCGTAGGTAACGAGTAACCAGTGCGCGGTAACCAGAGGGCGATAGAGGGAGTGAGGTAAAAAGTTGGTGGGAGGAAGGGAGTGTCCGTACTGTATCTAGTAATAGATAGGTACTCTTTCTTATACTGTGGCGAAGCTGTGGCGTAAGTGCCATTCGAAAAAACAGGGAAGTGAAAAAACGTAATAACTTCTTGAACTTTGAACGTATCAGTTATGCATTGATAGATTACATTGATAGCTGACTGATAGGTTCAAAGTAAATACAAGATTTGACACTGATTGGTTTAAAGTACCTAAATACAAGATTTTACACTGATAGGTTCAATGTAGTGGAGTGCGATTTTTGAAACTCATTCGCTGAATTCAGCAGTTGAAAATGTCAAAATTACTGTGGAGATATCGATCTTTCTACTGCTGATTTGACTTTCAAAAATCATACTTCAGGATTGCGATTTTTGAAAGTCAAATCAGCAGTAGAAAGATGCGTATCTCCATAGTAATTTTGACATTTTCAACTGCTGAACTCAGCGAATGAGATTCAAAAATCGCTGACTGATAGGTTCAAAGTAAATACAAGATTTTACACTGATAGGTTCAAAGTAGATACAAGATTTACACTGATTGGTTCAATGTTCACCTGGGGCCTATTTCACAAACATACCTATCAATTGTAATTTACAAAATTCACGCTACATTGCTGGTTAGGTACTTATGAATGACATTTAACAAAATGTGTCATAGAATTCTTCACAAATTGTCATTGTAAATTACAATTCACCCAAAGAGCAATGGAGAGGGCTATGCTCGGAGTTTCCCTGCGAGATCGAATCAGAAATGAAGAGATCCGCTGAAGAACCAGAGTAGCTGACATAGCCCAAAGAATTGCTAAACTTTAGTGGCAGTGGGCGGGGCACATTGCTCGCAGAACCGATGGCTGATGGGGCCGATAAGTTTTCGAGTGGCGACCGCGTACCGGAAAGCGCAGCGTGGGTAGGCCCCCCACACGGTGGACCGACGATCTGGTGAAGGCGGCGGGAACCCGTTGGATGAGGGCAGCGCAGGACTGGGCTCTGTTTAATAAACGCGACAATGACAATTCAGAGTACATTTCTGGTTACTAATGACGCTAAACTTGCTGTGTTTCATGTGTGCTAGCATTCTCAGCAATGTACTCTGAATTGTCGTTATCAAATTGTCATTTTACAAGCTCAGTGGCGCCCTCACCACAATAATAAAATTATTTCTCAATAAAGAAAGCCTAAATTAAAAAAGTGCTACTCCAATAAACTATAAAAGCCTTCAAGCTATTTTCATAGAATACTTTTGTAGGTTTTTTATAGGTCTAAACATACTTTGAAAAAAGAAAAAAAAAACGGGCGTTTTTTTTTTCTTTTTCGAAATTATCTATAAGTGGAATGTTTAGAACCTATAAAAGTATTGTATAACAATAGCTTGAAGGCTTTTGTAGTTTAATGTAGTAGCACTTTTTTAATTTAAGCTTTCTTTATTGAGAAATCTTTATTATTGTGGTGAGGGCGCCACTGAACTTGTAAAAGACATCTTAAACAGGGCCCTGGTCGTTGTGGCGATCCTTGGGGGAGGCCTATGTCCAGCAGTGGACGTCCATCGGCTGAGATGATGATGAGCCTTGACTGCATGTTGAAGATGGTGTTTGGCAGTTGCAATGTTTAACCACCCCGAAAGGGATTACGGTCGTGATTTTATGTATTTTTAGAAAAATAAAAGAAAGTTTAAAATTATAAAATGTATTCATCCACCATGCAGTGTAGATATAAACATAATTTCGTCATTATTTTTTAATTCATAATCTAATTCTCCGAATAATTCCCAATCCGCATTGTTTATTAAGACCAGTATACCAGGCCGTACTGAATCACCCTGGAACAGAAAATTCTATGTTAAGGTGGTTGCAGAGGGGTAAATTTTATACAAAACTTTGACGCACAATACGCGTAGACGGTATTAATATAATTTTTTTTTTTTTTATTAACTATGGGTCTGCTCTTGACCTCAATCCAGTCCTCAGGACGAAGATGGGTCGTAGATGTAGCGAGCTGACCCAGAAGATGCCTATTCACTCGTACTTTAAAGGAATTCGGGTTGTAAGTGCTCAGAAATACTGACGCAGGCAGGGCATTCCACTCCTTGGCTGTACGCATTATAAAAGATTCAGAAAGGCGCT
The DNA here is from genome assembly GCA_922987775.1 of Agonopterix subpropinquella. Lineage (NCBI taxonomy): Eukaryota > Metazoa > Arthropoda > Insecta > Lepidoptera > Depressariidae > Agonopterix > Agonopterix subpropinquella. The sequence continues at coordinate 11,909,506 of OV277718.1, read as the reverse complement.
TAAGTAACTTTGTATACAGGGTGTAACAAAACACCCTAGTAATACTTAAGGGGGTGCTTCAGACCATCAATCTGAAAAACTTTCACTACGGAGCCAACATCGAGAAAAAATAAAAAAAATGTGCAGTCCCATACATTTGAGTCGAGACGGTACTGCAGTTTTGTATGAAAGAGCGGAATTTATTTTCGCGATTTCGATCTTGGCTCCATAGTGAAAGTTGTTCAGTGTGATGGTCTGAAGCACCCCCTTAAGTATTATTAGGGTGTTTTGTTTTGTTACAACCTGTATATGGAAAAATTATAGATGTTGCGTATCAAATAATATTTGCAATTTATAATTACGAAGATATAAAGCTTTGAATTTTTTTTTATAAGAGGTTTAGAAGTGCAAAGCGTGGAATGTGTCGCCACAGGCTATGCAATGATTTGCATAACACCATAAGGCGCGCGGCGTGGTGCGAACGAGAGGGCATGAGTAGTTGTAGCAGCGTGAGCGGAAAGACAAGTGACGACAGCCGTCTCCGAAGCTTAGCGCTTCTTTGCATTTCTAGCCCCTCTTATAATGTTCTGTGGTTGGTCCCGAAGTAAAAGTTTATTTTATTTTTATTTATTTTTATTTTATTGTTGTAAAAGTTGTTCAGTTTGACGGACCACCATTACCATAAAAAACCATCAACAAAAAACTTATACCTGTAAAAATAGTTCAGGACGTTCTCTAAGTATGTTGTCCTTCATCCACACAAGCAGTTCCCGTATCGTCCATCTCTCTCTATGTATATCCGGCAGGTATTTGTTCAACGATGGCAGTTCCACGTCTCTCTGCTTTATTTTGTCGAAGAGTAGTTCTGCACCTCCCCCGAATCGGAGAGTGAGTCGTAATGGATCCGTCATTTTTTAACTGGAATATCATTTATTGAAAGTCTTTCGATAATGAAAAAAAAAAAGTTAGTCTATTTCTTGTCTAACTGAGAGTATATTTTTTTCTATGAACTGCATTCTCAATTTAATTTGGCAGAGAATGTTGTATTAAAAATGTTTTAAAAGTTTTGGTAAATAAAAACGTAAGTAAACATGCAATACTTAATACCAAAAAAAAATACAAATCTAATATGAAACAATAAAATGTTGTTTTTGTCAGAGTTTTGAGAATTGGTGTAGAGCGAATATGTGATCAGACATATTTTTATTTCTGCTTACCTAAATAAATGCAGCAACTATTATTTTTCTAACGTTTTTGTACAACAAAATAAATAAAATTATATTTTAACGATTTTTAGGTTATGTTTTCCTGTCAAATTGTGTTTTTGTTGCACGTAATTGCTGACGTTCTAAATGAGTAAATGAGACAGCGCTCTATATATCTATATCTTTACTCTTTTGCCGTCATTTTGATTGGAACAATACCGAGCAACTCAATGACATCGATTTAACACGTTATTCATTTACATTTATATATGGATTGGATTTATATTTGTATATGGATTGTTTCAAAAAACTATTATGTCTACGTAGGATCCGTTTTATAAAATCATAAAAATGTGGAAAACAGAAAGAGAAAATGCATACCTACCTATGAAAATTTAGGAAGCATCACATTATGAAAACATCGATTTAACGCGTTATTTGTGTACGGGTGGTTTGAGATGCTGATTATTGATTGACTTGACTTGACATTTGGTTTTGAAAAAAAAAACACTAAAGTTTCGATCTCTTTTTCTTCACAGATTTTTCATTAATTTTCTAATTAAATAATGTAAACAATGGAATCGTTTACTTTTGTGAAAGTGGAAAATGAAGACAATACAACAGAGTTACTAGCGTGCCGAGTCTGCCTTGAAACTGACTCGAGATTAGTAGATTTACACAAAAATGGATTGGCTAATTTGTTTGGAGAAGTTGCAGGAACTCCGGTATTTTAATATTTTTAATAATTCGTATTACGTATTATTGCTTTATCTATAAAACAATATAATATGATGTCTATAGATCTGTAATTGTTTCACAGACCAACACCAATTTTCTCTCAAAATATTTACAAAAAATAATTCAAACATTATTGTATTTCACTTCGGTTGGGTTTTGAAATGTGCTACCTTAAACAAGGGGAGAGGGGAGTAGGGTGGGGGGGTAGGCTGGGGTCAGGGTGAAGCTCCCCCCCCCCCCCCCCCTGAGGAAACCCCTTATTTTTCAAAATAATTTATATGTTTGTAGATTAGCAAAGTGACAAGCAAGTTAGGTTTCTTACGACCACTGGTCAACTGAATCTCTACTACTACCTAGTCCACCCGAATTGACCATGTATTTGAAGGGTGAAGAAAGCTAAAAGTATAGGGGCTAACACAAAAGATCCCACTGGGTCAAAGTGTTGCAGGCTTGCCAGCCCCCACAACAAGATAAGATAAGATAACATAGTCCACCCGAAACTATAACTTTTCTCATCCCCTACAACATTAAAATAAATAAGAATAAGAAATAAAAACATTAAAAATTTAACGCTGGTCACATTTCAGATATCAAAAATGGATGGGCTACCGCAACACATTTGTCCAATATGCTACTCCCTATTACACAAGTCCGCTGCATTCAAAACTAAATGCCGTAAGGTTCATACACTCTTGCAGGATGCATTGGTACGGCAGCCTTTGGTAAGTTTTTTAAAATAGTATTTAACTGCTTACAACCAACGTCTGTGTGGTGATGCTCAGGGAAACCTATGTCCAGCAGTGGACGTCAATAAGCTGAGATTATGATAATGAAAAGTATAATGAAGGGATGATGGGGAGGGATTTTATAATTCTTTAGTCATTCCTTCCTTCCTTTGTTAGATTTATTAGAATTTAAACTTTACAATAGCCATGATGATCCACTGGCGAAGTAACCTTGCCTGCCGTGCAGGAGGCGATGGTTCGATCCCCGTCCAGGCCAACTCGTACCAACCTTCGTCGTTTTTTGCCGAAAAACAAAAAGTCTGTGGTGTGACAAATCTTACATAAATTCCTGACTTTTCGGTGAAGGAAAACATCGTGAGGAAACCTGCATGCTTCAATTACGAGGCATGTATTGTACCCACTGTCCATTACATTACAAGTGGCGACGGGCTCACTCCCCGTCACACTGGAGAGAGTTTCAGTACTACTTTGAAATGTGGATGTTCTGAGGTTTCAGAATATCTCTGACTACCCCCTACGGGAATATAGTCGTGAGCATATACTTATGCTATGCTTATGCTAAACTTTACAAAATAATTATTTTCACAGATCACAACAGCATTCGTAAAAACATTAAACAGAACGCAACTAAAACTGCCACTATCATGTAAAACAGCTTTTAATTACGAATATCCACTCAAAACTAAGGAATCAAGTAAACAAAATTGTATTATAAAATCAGAACCTTCTATAAAATCAAGTGACGATGAAACATCAAACGATTGGGACGTGACAAATGATTCTATGAATTATGAATTTGTTGTTATACCAGAAACAAATGTAGAGCCAGAAACAATAGAAAATACAGAAAACATCAACGCAAATAATGAAGAAGAATTGCTAGAAAACATCAATACAAATAACGATGAATTTCTTGATAATTTTCCCGATTTTAATACAAATGAACCAGAAGAAAGGAGAGTAACACGTTCAAGTAAAAAACATAAAAAATCTTTACCGAAAAAGAACAGTGAAAAGAAAGAAAAAATTCATAAAGAAAAAGTTGAAAAAGTCAAAAGACCGTTCAACAGGAAGTATGAAGAAGATTTTGCAGGTTTTTCTGAAAGTTACAATTGCGAAGTTGTGTTCTATACGAAGGAGCAACAATTGAGGGAGGTCCAGGAAAGGAAGGAGTCGAGTGAATTCAAGAAAGCTCGCTTCAAATGTACGATCTGTTATAAAGGATTTATGAATGTTAGCGCTCATGAGAAGCATATGACTACACATGACAAGGTAAAAGAGCTTGCACACTTTATTATTTTTAGTTCGAACTAAGATTACAATAGAATAGAACACATTTATTTGCTAGAATAATAATAATAATAGTCTTTACACTTGGCGGGGACCATCCCCGTGTGTGTTGTGCGCTCGGAGATGGTATCCGCCATTTGTGTATCCCTTACATTTAGATTAACTTGTCTTTTGAACGGGCCTCTACATGTTGGCTTCGGCCCCATGCACGCCTTCCAAAGGTCCGGGACTTAATTGCCCGTGATTACGGAACATAAGACATACAATAATAATATGGTAATTTAAATTGGTATGGTAATATTTTATGGACAATGAAACCTTGAGGATCACTGCTGCTCTAAGGCTGGATTGTGATTTATATTATGTCTGTCACCCGTGCATCTGTGGCACAATGTTGCAAGCTCATTAGCTTGCAACATTTGCCATAGTGATGACTGTCACCACTGTCTCAACTGCCGGAAAAGTGCAGGTCGTTTCCCGCGCCACCACGCCTTAAACGACATTGTTAGGCGTGCGCTGGTAGCAGCCAATATCCCATGCATCACGGAGCCTCCAGGCTTGAGCCGTGGTGACGGAAAGAGACCAGACGGCCTAACATTGGTACCTTGTATTCCGAGAGATAAGTGTACTTTTTGCAACCATCAGCAGCAAGGCTGATTCCGTGTTTATGGGGTGTAGAGCTTTTCTGTAATGGGGATGGACCAGGTCTGCCTGCATAACTCCAGTCGGTTTAGGAGTTGCTGATGATTAAAGGTCTGTAAAAAATTCACGATCATCTGCAAGGCTGATCGTATGTTATTGTTGCAGTATACACCGTAGCTATGTGAACAGTACAAAAACTGACATGGTTCATCAGTCGGTTTAGGAGATACAGCCGTTCAAAGGTCGGAACTTTGACTGGCTGTATCTCCTAAACCGACTGCTGACTGACAGAACTTGACAGTTTTTGTACTGTTCACATTGCTACAGTGCATTACTACAACAACATCATACGATCAGCCGTGCAGCTGATCGTTAATTTTTTACAGACCTTTAATCATCAGTAACTCCTAAACCGACTGGAGTTATGCAGGCAGACCTGGTCCATCCCCATCACAGAGATGCTCTACACCCCATAAATACTGAATCAGCCTTGCTGCTGATGGTTGCAAAAAGTACACTTATCTCTTATACTATTGGGAGAAGGTAGGTCCCAGTTGCCAGTAGCAGTGGAAACCGTAGGGCCTTGGAGAGCTGAGGCCAAGAAGTTTATAAAAGACCTGGGCTGTAGATTACGGGGCTTTGGGGCGTTTCTTGTCAAACGTTTCTCTTTAGCCATCCAACATGGCAATGCCGCCAGCGTAATGGGTATGTTCGGTACACACACCTGAGAGTAACCTGGTTTGTATTTAAAATTTTTTTTTTACTAACAACTTAGTGATTCATAATAAGATGTTAAAATACTTTAACTAAATTAAATATTTCCTTTTATAGAACTAACTAAAGTCTAGATATAAGGTACGATGGAACTGACATGTACAAAATGTGTTTGTATAAAAGTCCCTAAAAAAATATATAAATTAAAAAAAACTAATTATAGTAACTTTTTCTGTTGGCAGGCAAGTGGAGACCATATTTGTGATGTATGTTTCGCAAGATTTCCTGTTAGAAGAATATTAATGAACCACCTCCGTACTCATAAGAATAGATTTATTTGTAAAATATGTGATCATGTCAGCAAAGTTAGGTAAGTTTGAAACCTTTTATCATCTTAGGATTATTAAAATATTTTATTCAATAATACTTGTTATATTTCAGTACATTGGCAAAGGCGCATTACAAGTGGCATGAAGGTTTCAAATATGAGTGTAAAGAATGTAACAAACAATTCAAGTAAGTGACAAATACCTAGAAATTAAAAAATCTATTTTAACACACAATCTAAAGCGCAAAAACTAACAAATTATTCAATTCGCAGAATGTTAATATACACAAATTAATTAAGTGCAGCCTGCTCAAATACACAAATTATTCAAATTCGCGGTTAGCGCTCTCACAGACGAACGACACTTTGCGGTCGCCGGGTGTCGCGGAGGGTCGCGCGACCGTAAAATGTATGAGCGCGACGCTCTGCGACCCACCGCGACAGCAAAGTGTCGCTCGTCTGTAAGAGCCTTTACTCAATAATATACGCAAACTATTTAATATGTGTACGCAGACTGTTGAAATACGCAAATTATTCAATTCGCAGAACATTCATTGTCGTTGAATTGAATGTTGGTTGTCTGGAAGAAATCGCTTTTAGTGATAATACCGCCCTTTGTACCCTTCTCATTCTTGTTATAAAATTTTATTTGTCTTTTCTTGGTGTGCAAATAAAGAATATTTATCTTATGTTATGTTCAAATACACAAACTGTTTAAATTCCGATATTTTGTGAACACCATAACTATTGTTGTATCATAATACATTTGTTTACTATTTCAGCACAATGAGCACACATTTAAACCACAAGAGACAGTACCACGCCTCCGTAACCTGTGAAGTATGTAAGGAGATAGTATCAGGAACTAAAGGCTTGGAGGAACACAATGACAAGGTGCACTCTGCAGCGGTATGTATACATACCTAGGACGATATACATAGGTACTCATAATTCGCGACAGGTCAATAATCTTATCACAGATTACTGATATGTAGCAAGCTACAGATGCGACAGTGAAATTTGCACATAGTTCCATTGTTTCCGTTGTGGCGTTCTGTCGTCAAACTAATGTGTATAGAACTTGTAGTTATAGGTATGTATACACTGATTCCAGGATGCAAAAATAGGGATATTTGACCAAGGAACAAACTATTCAACGATATTATTATGTCATACGACGGAGAAGAATTGAGGCTTCTCAAGGATTCTAAACTCAAGCTAAAATACCAGGAAAATCACAAGATATAAGCTTCTGACGCAACAACACGGCATGAGGCTGCTGTTGTTGTAAGTTCAATATGACGTTGTATCTCATCCTGAGGACGATGGGAAACAGCGCCACAACGGCTACATCAGAACTAAGCTGTCATAGGCCTGAATCTTATGCGTACAGGGTCATGCGGTTAGGGTCAGTGTTTGAATGCTTGTAAGCAGTGTTGCCAACTCAGTGGATTCTCCACTAAAACTGGTGGTTTGGATCCCCTTTTAGTGGCTAATATAACTGTTGGCAACACTGCTTGTAAGGAAGATTTGCATCCATTTTAAATCCATAGCTGATACATTGGTGTCGATTCGAACTGTACCACGACTTAACTAAATTTATTCCTGTCACTTTCTATAATAAGATTAAGAAAAGAGACAGAAAACCAACAACTGACTTTAGTGCTGTAAAAGTGACGTTACACGCCCAAAAACGCCTTAAATAAGATGGCGTACATTATGATGGCATCTTATTTTGGGCGTGTAACGTCACTTTGACAGCACTAAAGTCAGTTTCAAATATTATTGATTTTGAACATGTTACAGCCATGTTGTGCTATTTCGAATCAAATTAAAGATTGAAAAATTCAGTCTCGGGCGGGACTTGAACCCGCACCCTTCCAAACCGGGGAAGTGCGTTATACAATTTCGCTACCGAGTCCACTAGCCAGAGAACGCATTTTTCAATCTGTTGCGTCTTGAGGGGACGTGAGCGACATCTACTGGCAGCTATTACAAACTAGCCAATGCTATTCAATCTTTAATTCGAATCAAATTAATAAATATCTTATAAATATCTTGGACAATGTCACACAAATTATCTAGTCACATTTTAAAGTACCAGAATCTAGCCTGGACTTGTATTATGATGACTAGACAACGATATAGAATACATATATAGATACAAACATCCATGACTCGGGTACAAATATTCATATTCATCATACAAATATTTGTCCCTTACGGGATTCGAACCCGCGACCCTCGGCACAGCAGGCAGGTTCACTACCGACTGTGCTACCGGGCTGTCAAAATTGAATTTTTCAATCTTTAATTTGATACTAAAGTCAGTTGTTGGTTTTCTGTATCTTTTCTTAATCTTATTTTAGAAAGTGACAGGAATAAATTAATTTAAGTTAAGTCGTGGCACAGTTCGAATCGACACCATTGTCTTCCATATTGCCGCCATATAACACAGATCAGTGTTTCCGCCTATTTGGCATCGCATGCTACTTCTAAGGATCTTCCTCACTATGTTTTTATGCACTACTAGAGTTTACCCGCGACTTGACGACTTCGTCTGCACTAATTATACCAATACCAGATTTTAAGTCTTAACGTAAGCTAACAAGCACAAAAAGTTTCATAAAAATTAGTTCAGTTTCAGAAAAAACAAACAGACATACAACAATTGTAAATTATGCGTGATCATACATAAAAAAAAATTATGCGCGTCGAATTGAGAACCTCCTCCGTTTTTTGTTTTTGTTTTCGTCGTTTAAAAAGGTTGATTTGGAGTCAGGGACACCTAAAAACCATATTGTAATCTTTTTCTTGTAAATATCTTGACAGACATACTTCTGTAATTTTTACAGTTTTATAATAGTCTAGATGCTAAAATTGTACTCTTGTTAAAATGTTACAGAAGTTTCCGTGCGCAACATGTAGGAAACAATTTGACAGTCAGGAAGCTTTCAACAGACACCTGTCACCCGGCTGCGTCTGCATTCAGACTAACTGGTGAGTAAGGCTGCCTGTCCATTGACGCGGAGATAGGCGGCGGAGCGAAGAAACTGAGAAATATTTTTATTTTATTTTATTAATGATGGGTTTGCTCTTGACCTCAATCCAGTCCTCAGGACGAAGATGTAGCGAGCTTACCCAGAAGAAGCCTATTCACTCGTACTTTAAAGGAATTCAGGTTGTAAGCGCTCGGAAATTCTGACGCAGGCAGGGCATTCCACTCCTTGGCTGTGCGCATTATAAAAGAATCGGAATTGCATAAAATCTCGGAGCGGAGATTTAATGCAATCGTATTGATTAATACTTTCTCCTTTCTCCGCTCCGCGCTGCCTATCTCCGCGCCAATGACAGGCAGCATAACAGTCTCGGATCTATGATTTTTATCGACCCGGTTCAATAAGTTGACATTGGCGTCACCTACATGGTCTTAGAAATTTTATCAGATTATTAAGCTTTGGGGAAACAAATATTCAAATATATGTTTTTGGCGCCCCATAAGACTGCCAAAATATCAAAATAATCAAGAAATACTGCGCTCTTAAAATTACAGTTTTTCTTTAAAACGAAAGTTGTTTTTAACTTTTTTCATAATTGCAGTCCGTGTACAAAGTGCGGAGAGAGTTTCCAAAGTAAACAGCTGTTGCACGACCACAGAGAGACTGCGCACGGAGAAACATTGTTCAGGTGCGATGAGGTGAGCCTGTTCGTCTACCTTGATGACTTGTTCAAATTAAAAGTTTAGTCAAATTAGTATTGAGTGGGAGATGAGGAAATGAATGCGGATGAATAATACAGATGCTCTAAACATCTAAATCTAAAACCGGCTCTGGTTACTTTTTTTAAAATAAATTAATGGACTCTTGCTTGTGCGTTAGCACTGCATTTCCGCCAGTGTCAAGTAGTTTATTGGTAGAATCTATCCCAATCTCAGGGATTGTTTTTGGACAAGAACAAGAAAAGATTGAGGAATGCGGAGCCTCGTGGCAGGCAAAAACGCGACGCGCGAAACCACGCGAGACGTATGCTTGGGTCAGTTCCTGCAACGTGACTCCCTTCTGGTTACTTCGTGGTTAACAATAGCCTAGATTGACACCACAATTGACACGCTAGAATTTATGTTTTCGAAACAAAGATAATATAATCTCAGGACGAAGGATACGCATTTGTCAATCACGTGACAGAATCGCTTCACATCGATTTAAACGCATGATTGTAGCGATGCACAAACATGTTTGTATTGATGCGCACGCGCGTGTGTTCTGTCAACTGATCAAATATTACGAAAGTTTTGCATCGATGCTGCATCGCGACTCAATCGATGCTTTTAGTCGCAGTGTACAAAGGGCTCTAATCTAATTACCCCAGTGTTGCTTGCTCTAAAATATGATTTCCCCATTTGCCATCAGATTCTGGTCCTCCTATACCTGACTGCTCTTCTAATAAAGAGGTCGCTGTAGTTTATTTTGAGAATTCATTAAATATAGTAATACTAATATAACTTGCAGTGTCCGGAGGCGTACACGACGGGTCGCATGCTAGCCTCGCACTGGACGTTCAGACACGCCAAGTCTTCGTTCATGTGCGAAATATGCGCCAGGAGCTACAAGGTTTGTTATTAACATTAATTCATTTATTTATTCTCACAGAACAAAGTACATTACAACACGGGCGAATTAACTTGGCACCTGGCTCGCACGTGGCTCGGAATAAAAAACTCTGAAAGAATAACTCGAAAATTCGTACGTGCAACGGTAACTGAGATGCTATGCTAAGGCCTCGCTCGGCAACGGTCGGGTCCCGCGGGGGGTAGCAGGAGGGGTGTTAAATTCCGAGCCACGTGCGTGCCAGGGTGCCAAGTTAATTCGCCCGTGTAGTATACTATAACATTATATTATATCGTATACGCATCGTATCGTATCGTATACTGTATACGCTTTTATAATAAGATACCAGAGGATATACACACACACACACACACACACACACACACACACACACACACACACCCCACACTCACATATTATTTTATAGCCTGCTATTCCAAAACTGTTAATTAAATGGGTAGGTTTTTAAATATCATTGCATGTCTTCGTTACCTATATATTAGTTTAATTTCATTTTCTGTTTATGCGTAAAATTTCCTTGTAAAATTGTTTCAAATGTTAAATCTCATAATTATTAACTTCGCTCACTGTGTCCTAAAATTTGTAATTTTTCATGAATTTTTCCTGATAAATCGTAGAGGATTCCCGAGATTCTGGCTTGCCGCATGCGGGGTCCATTGTATCATGTGTACTGAATTTCTATTTTGTTAATAAAGATATTTGTATTATTTGTATTGTATGATATTCTAAACTTATCAGACAAAAAGTTTAAGTCTCATGTTAAACAAGTCCTCTGTAAAAAAGGTTACTATAAACTCGATGATTATTTGAATGACCAAAATGTCTGGTCTTGACAATTTTACACTATGTAATGCAATATTGTATTTTAATTGTACTTTGTACATTTTGTTTTGTTTAAAAGATGTGTGTTGTAGAGTTTCTGGCCGCATCTTCTCTCAACGGAACACCTTCCGACGCGGTGGTAGAGTCAAAAAATGACGTCAAAAAGCTATCTATATGATATTATTTTGAATAAAAAATTTTGAATTTTGAATTTTAACAGAGCGCATCCGCTCTGAAGACGCACCAGCGTGTCCACGCGGGGGACAGACCACAGCAGAGCCCGAGGGACTTCTGCATCGAAGACTCTCTACAGGTATTTATTACTTCGCAAATCACAAAACTGTTACAATATTCACGTTTTTTTAAATAAAAAATTGTGGATTTACTCGACAGGGTAAGCTGAGAAACAATCAACGTATAGAATCAGCCGACCGACCGTTCCAGTGTCCCATGTGCCCGAAGAGGTTCAGACAGAAAACTAATTTAAAAGTAAGTGATGCACACTGGTCCTAATTATTTCATTTTTAAATTGTGTATTTTAGTTTAGTTTTACCGTATAGGTAATTATAATTACCAGTGTTTTTGTTGTGCATGCAAATAAAAATATCTTCTTTCTTTCTTTCTTGATGCTTGAGATTACAACATACCAATCTATATCTATATGTCGGCGACAGTCATGTCACGAGTACCGACGGTCTATTGATGCGCGTAGTGCGCACAGGTGCACGAAAGTTACGGACGGTCTTACGAGGCGCGCAGGTGCACGCACGTGCACGCAGGTGCACGCAGGTGTTTCCGTTGCCCCCACCTCATCGTGCACTATAAATAACAGAGTCGAACAAGGGCACGGGTCAGTCTACTTGAGAACGCCGCAGAGTGCACACGCCGCTTAACTAAACCCTATGCTTCTTCATATGCTGGGCGTTGCTATGTAGTTTCTTGCTGTTTATTTGTGAAGTATTGTTAAATATCGAGTCAGTGAAAGTGATAAAAGATGATGATCATGAAAGAAATAAAAGATAATGATAATCTGATTCCCGCTTTTCATTGGAGAACATGTATCACACCGGGACCTATCACTTGTCCCCGACATATACATATTATACAGGGTGTAACAAAACACCCTAGTAATACTAAAGGGGGTGCTTCAGACCATCAAACTGAACAACTTTCACTATGAAGCCAACATCGAGAAAAAATAAAAAAAATCAGCTGTCCCATACAAAACTGCAGTTCCGACTCGACTAAAATATATGGGACAACTGATTTTTTTTATTTTTTCTTTATGTTGGCCCCATAGAGAAAGTTGTTCAGTTTGATGGAGCTGGTCTGAAGCACCCCCTTAAGTATTACTAGGGTGTTTTGTTACACCCTGTAATACTGACTTACCCACTATATTTATTTATAACAGAATGGATACAAATATAACCCTTAACCTAAAGAAAAAACAATTATAATAAAATTTTCAACTTAGCGACATTGAAGATATAATTTGCTAAAAACTTAATTGGGGGATTTAGAATACGTAATGGAATATGTTATGTATGACCATGTTAAGAATCTTTGTTTGTTTGTACACGCATCACTTAAAGACTATTGAACCGATTTGGATGGGGTTTTCAGAAAAAGGGCTTAGTTTGGTTCAACATTTAGGCAATCGGTTCATTAGTCAAAAGTTATAAGTATTTAAAGTCGCGGGCGCCGTTAGGCCTAAGAGCCCTTTCACACGAGCGATGTTATTCGGCAATTTCTCGGTGGAGCGAGATCGCAGCGAGCACGCGGCGGCTCGCGGCGTGCACGCAACGATATCGCCGCGAGTTATTAACCGCCGCGATAAAGCCACGTGCTCGCCGCGAGACGCCGCGTGCTGGCGGCGAGTACCTGCAGACTTCGCACAATTATTTGTTAGTAGCAATCTACCCTCATTCTGACACCGTTTCGTAGTCTTCTGCACGGCTTTCCTTAGATTACACGTAAATATATGTGCGATATTATAATGACATTTGACTTCGATCACGAATTGTTTATAGAAGAAATACGTAAACGTCCAGCCATAATTGCACATATGTGTAATCGTAATCGTGTAATCTAAGGAACGCTGTGCAGAAGACTACAAAACGGTGTCAGAATGAGGGTAGATTGCTACTAACAAATAATTGTGCGAAGTCTGCAGGTACTCGCCGCCAGCACGCGGCGACTCGCGGCGAGCACGCGGCGACTCGCGGCGCGTGAAATCGCCGAATAAAATCGCTCGTGTGAAAGGGCTGTAAATAAAACGAATGGGTCTGACAAACGTTTTTCACTTTACATGTCAAATAAATCTTCAAAAAATTACGAAAAAAATTGTGTTTTTACTTTTTTTATATCTTCAAAAATGGCTGAGATATTAACGATCAAATTGCGTATTTCCGGACGAAGGTTTTTAAAAACGCGGGCGGGCGCCCACTAGCCGATGACGTCACACCCCCGGTCATTCGTCAGTCGCGCTCTCGTACGCTCACTGCTGTGCAGTAAACATCGAGTTCTCTTCAGTGAAAATGGAAAAAAGTATTGTATTGTGCCTCAGTGTTTCAATTCAACTGTGAAAACACCCGATAAACTCTTTTTTTATGTGCCTGAGGACCCAAAAATGAGAAAGAAGTGGATGACGGCCATAAAAAGAGTAGATGCAATAGGGCCTAAAACTAAAGCGCACTGCTGTGAAGACCATTTCGATGTTTTTAAACTAATAAAACCCAAATAATCATGAACAACAACAACCTCGTACGAGCAAGATGTGGATTGCGATTGCGAGTACCTACCTAGATTTTTTAAATCGTTGTCCATAATGTAGGTCCTAAATAAAACACACAGACACACTTTAAGGAAGGTTTAAGCTTGAACAAATACCTACCCGACAGTAGGTAATGCTTACATAAAACATACACACCTTTTCATCTTTATTCCGCGAATTTGACAGCCCGGTAGCACAGTCAGTAGTGAACCTGCCTGCTGTGCCGAGGGTCGCGGTCGCGGGTTCGAATCCCGTAAGGGACAAATATGAATATGAATATTTGTACCCGAGTCATGGATGTTTGTATCTACAGGGTGAAATTGATATCATTGGCATCCTTTTAAACTAAGAGTCTACCCATCAAACTGAACAACTTTTACTATGGGAGCAAACCGATCAAACCAAAAAAAAAAATCTGTTGTTGCATACATTTGAGTCGAGTAGGCATTGCAGTTTAGTATGAGCAGATTTTTTAGTTGCTCCGATTGGTTTGCTCCCATAGTGAAAGTTGTTCAGTTTGATGGGTAGACTCTAAGTTTAAAAGGATGCCAATGATATCAATTTCACCCTGTAGATACAAACATGTCGTTTTTGGGCGTTTAACGTCACTTTGACAGCACTAAAGTCAGCTGTTGGTTTTCTGTCTCTTTTCTAAATCTTATTTTAGAAAGTGACAGGAATACATTTAGTTTAGTTTAGTCGTGGTACACTCCGAATCGAGGCCATTGACTGCTATAGACGCCTCTCTAATTAATGATAATTATCATCTACAGGTACATATAAACACGCACACGGGCGAGCGCCCGTACAAGTGCGCGCAGTGCGACGAAGCCTTCAAGTCTTACTCACAGAAATACAAACATAGTCTCATGGTAAGTTTAACCACAGGTCCGCCACTTCAAACAACGTTTTAGATTTAACATGATGATGTTCGAACATGCACGCTTTGCGCAATTTGTGCATAACATATGAGTAGGGTTGGGGTTGACTTGTCACGCATCGTATGAACATGTAGGGTTTATACAGAAGAGACGCGTGGCAGTGGCGGGTAGTCAAAGTAACACCAATATAAACCTTATATTACGTAGAATAGCGTCGTTTTTTGACGTAAAGAAAAATCGCGCCCCCGCCACCAGGCGACGTCGCCTGGAGGCGCGGGCGTAATTCTCCAAACGACTCTATGCTACGTACTATAAGGTTTATATTACTGCACCCCGCCCGCGAAATGTCCGCGCCACGTCACTTCTGTTTATTTCGTTACTTTTTATAAACCCTTTTGCCCCAGGTACATAAAAAGGAGCGTCGCTACAAGTGCCACATGTGCGAGAAGACGTACGTGGTCTCCTTCGATCTCAAGATGCACATAAGAACCTTCCACATGAAGATACCGCGCCCCCCGCCAAATAGACGCAACAAGAATAGAAACAATAAACCTACTTAATATCGCTTCCGGTGTTTTATTTTAGTTTGTACACAAATACAAAAACCCTTCGTGGCCATATCTTTACGTACACAAATACAAAAACCCTTCGTGGCCATAATCTTTGTACACAAATACAAAACCCTTCGTCTGGCCATATCACCAACATATCACAAGCATTTTTTGAGCATATGCGTTGAAGAAACGATATCACCGCGATATTTCTGCGATCAATTAGGGTTGAGCCTCATCTGGCAGCACAGAATCGCATTTTTTAACGCTATCGCTCAGAAACTTCATTGGCTAGAGCGAGAAAGGTCGCAGCACTGCCGGTGCGGCCGTGATGTCGCATTCCCGCAGTCTTTCTCGCTCCAGCAAATGACTTTCCTGAGCGACGGAAAAGGATGGAGCATCAAAAAATGCGATTCCGTGATGATACCTATGCCAGCTAAAAACTACAGTTTAATATACATGCCAGCTTCCTGCTCAAGGCCTTATAAAAAGGCTGAAAGTCACCCAACGGGCAATGGAGAGGACTATAATTATTCTCGGAGTTTCCCTGCGAGATCGAATCAGAAATGATGAGATCCGCAGAAGAACCAGAGTTAACTAACATAGCACAAAAAATTGCTAAACTAAAGTGGCCGTGGACGGGCACATTGCTCGCAGGACCGATGGGGCCGAAGAGTTCTCGAGTGGCGACCGCGCGCCGGAAAACGCAGCGTGGGTAGACAGTGAGCCCCCCTCAAGGTAGACCGACGACCTGGTGAAGGCGGCGGGAACACGTTGGATGAGGGCAGCGCAGGACCAGTCGTTGTGGCGATCCTTGGGGGAGGCTTATGTCCAGCAGTGGACGTCCATCGGCCGAGATGATGATGATGAAACAGAGTGATCGTAATGAGAAAACGAGATGTCACTCTATGTTTTGTCCTTATCTTTCATGACATGGAACTAAAACGAAACAATAATTTTTCTGAAAACATCGATTCAACGCGTTATTTGTGTACGGGTGGTTTGAAATTGCTGATATTGATTTGATTGACGTTTTGTAAAAAAAAAACACTGCCATTATTTCGATAGCGAAATTGCTGTGACAGATTATTATTGCTTTTATTAAACTTTTAGAGCAATGTCTCTTCCACTTTAGTGTCTTGGCTTGAAATGTAATTAAAATGGAGTCCTTCCCATTTGTTAAATTGGAAGACGATGGCACCGTTTTTCAATTATTCGCGTGCCGAGTTTGTCTGGAGACAGACTCGAAATTGTACGATTTGCACAAATATAAGCTGGCCGATACGTTTGGTGAACTAACTGGCACCCAGGTTTGGAATATTCATTGATTATTTACTCATTTATTCCAAAATTTCACCGCTGTGGGCTTATCTAGTGTGATAATGATAATAAACGTATTATTATAGGAATCTTGTTTGTATCAATAGTATTATGCTTGCAATGTTTTTAACGAACTTGGTTGGACGATCTTCGACTCATCAGTCACCATGCTTACTCCCTTCCAATTTTCCCACTTGCACTTGCCTTATAAATCACAATTCTTTTCGAGTGGACAGAGCCCTGGTGTCCGAGTTTTCCAGACTGCCTCATGGACCCTCATGGCACAGTATAAGAAAGAGTATCTATTACTAGATACAGTACGGACACTCCCTTCCTCCCACCTACTTCTTACCTCACCCCCTCTATCGCCCTCTGGTTACCTCGCACTGGTTACTCGTTGCCCACGAAGAAGACTTAAGGTTCAATTTCTTTGGTTTTGCATGTGCTGACATCATCTTGTCAATTTAAAATTTTTGTATACAGTGTCCGGGCTGTGCTTACGGCCTCTGACGTGGTTTTTATGTAACAACTACTACCACCAGATAGTAGTCGGGGGCTTAATGTGCCATCCGAAGCACGGGTTCATCTTCCCTTTCAGGCAATCAGGTGATTCAGCCTGCAATGTCCTAACCAACTGGGGAAAAATGCACAAAGTGCCCATCATACCACCATCAACTCAACCCATTGATAATTAAAAAAAAAATATATATATATATATATATATAACTAAGTGTCTCCCGTGGGAATCAAACCCACAACCTCCGTGTCGAGAGCCCAATGCTCTTAACCTAATAGACCACGGATTCAGTTCCACAGACAGATCTATTGTAACTAGTATTCTATGTCACAATCCTATAACAAACATAACATTACAGGTATCAAGAACGGATGGATTGCCCCAACACATATGCAGTATATGTTACGTACAGCTACGCAAGTCATACGCATTTAGAACTAAGTGCAGACAAGTGCACGTACTGCTGCAGGATGCGAGGGTGCGACAACCGTTGGTAAGTAAGGCAGTTCTTGACTGCAGTAGGGATCAGTAGGGAACTGTAAACGGGACCAGTGATGGTCGCAGTGGCACAGACACATGTTTGTTAAGGCCCTCAATCAACAGTAATAATAATAAATAGCCTCCTTCCTTCATTCCTGCCAGTAATGACCTATGGTGCGGAAACATGGACCCTGATGATAGGACTAGTTCATCAATTCAAGGTCGCTCAGCGAGCTATGGAGAGAGCTATGCTCGGTGTTTCTCTGAGAGATCACATTAGAAATGAAGTGATACGTCAGAGAACTAAAGTGGTTGACATAGCTCAGAAAATTAGCATGCTGAAGTGGCAATGGGCTGGTCATATCTGCCGAAGAGCTGACAACCGGTGGGGTGTCAGAGTTCTAGAGTGGAGACCGCGAACTGGTAGGCGTAGTGTGGGACGCCCCCCGCTGGAGAGACGACCTAAAAAAGGTAGCGGAGAGCGACTGGATGAGAAAGGCTGAGGACAGAGTTTTGTGGCGCGCCTTGGGAGAGGCCTATGTTCAGCAGTGATGATAGGCTGATGATGATGATTATGAATAATAATAAATAACCTAAAACCTAAATTACTATACCAACCTCATATGTTAAAACAACACTTTCTTGGCCCCATTTGTGTCAACCTAGGTCACCAGTTAACTCTGGATAAAATAGTTCTCTCATTTGTTTTTCTATACAAAAAACCATGGGTTACCAAATTAACCTGGAGTTTATCGCTAACCCAGGTTGACGCAAGTGGGGTTTAGTCAATTCAATGGATAACCCAACAAACTGGTATAATCTTACTGCACAATTTTTATATAAAATCAGGAGTGCGATATTTGAATCTCATACGTTGAACTCAGCAGTTGAAAACGTATGGAGATATGCATCTTTCTACTGCTGATTTGACTTTCAAAAATCGAACTCTTGGAGTATGATTTTTTAATGTCAAATCAGCAGTAGAAAGATGCACATCTCCATAGTGATATTGACATTTTCAACTGCTGAGTTCAAAGAATGAGTTTCAAAAATCGCACACCTGATGATAATGATGATTCTGGACTTCTTTAAATAAGAATTTACATGCATTTGAAAGTTCCTACTAATTTATTTTCAGATGACAACATCATACATAAAATCTTTAGACAGAACGCATTTAAAATACAAATTAACATTGACAAATGCTTTAAATGTAACTTATCCATCGGAAACCGAAATAACTTTAGAAGTCACCCATGAGAGCGCTATAGAAGCACCAAGTTATCAGTACGAACAGAATCCTTTAATAAAAGCCGAACCGTTGGAATTGGTCATTGACGAATTATCCAACGATTGGAACAACGATTCTGAATATATGGAATGTCAAAAAGTATCACCAATAAACATAAAAAAGATAATAAAGAAAGATAACGAACGAACCGAGGACTTCATCGAAAACTCCGAAGAGAATGAAGAACAGAAAAATGAAAAAACATTCATAGAAGTCTTTACAACGACAACTGAGCAAAACAAACCTGAAACGAGAAGCAAAACAAAGAAAAAAGTGACACCGAAACGGAAACTCGAAGTTTCAAAGCCAGAAAAAGTTGTACCGGAAAAGAAAAGAAAAAGACCGTGTAATATGAAGTTTGTAGAAGATTTCGCTGGTTTTAACGAAGCGTTCAATTGTGAAGTTTTGTTTCTAACGACAGAACAGCAAATGAAGGAAGTTCAGGAGAGGAAAGATTCTAATGTGTTCAAGAAGTCACGGTTCAAATGCAACATTTGTTACAAAGGGTTTATGAACGTTAGTGCCCATAAGAAACATATGACTACACATGATAAGGTAAATAATATTCCTTTTAATGGCCCCGATTCGGACTGTGCCACGACTTAACTAAATTTATTCCTGTCACTTTCTAAAATAAGATTAAGAAAAGAGACAGAAAACCAACAGCTGACTTTAGTGCTATCAAAGTGACGTTACACGCTCAAAATAAGATGCCATCATAATGTACGCCGTCTTATTTAAGGCGTTTTTTGGGCGTGTAACGTCACTTTGACAGCACTAAAGTCAGCTGTTGGTTTTCTGTCTCTTTTCTTAATCTTATTTTTGAAAGTGACAGGAATTAATTTAGTTAAGTTGTGGCACAGTCCGAATCGGGGCCAATGTTTACTAGCTACCCACCCCGGCTTCGCATGGGTGCGATTTTTTTTTTTTATACATATAAACCTTCCCCAATGAATCACTCTATCTATTTAAAAAAACCACATCAAGATCCGCTGCGTAGATTTAAAGATCTAAGCATACATAGGGACAGACAGACAGCGGGAAGCGAATTTGTTTTATACTATGTTGTGAAGTAAAATAATAAACACAGATAGAACCTCTGGGTGTCGACATTGTGACCCCATTTGAGGGGCTGTAAACTCATCAGCTTCCCAAAAAACACAACATACATGTTGTACAAAAGTTCCTAAATAACACTACAATAAAGAACTAACTGACTGACTGACGGACAACGTAGCCTGGGCAACTGGAGATAGAAACGTGAAATGTTGAAAACATAATGTAGGGGTGCACTAAGAAATATTTTTTTGAAAATAAACCCCTAATCACTGCCCCTAATGGACCGAGATTCGACCGTAAAATTATGCACTTCGCGACATTGTATGAACCCCTGTGTAAACATTCACTAGAAACGAAATGTGATTCTAGTGAATAGTGTGTGGTTTACACAGGGGGGTTCATACAACGTCATCAGGTTGCCTAGAAAAATCTTGCCGCAAATACCTTTTTTATTATGATTTTTGGTACATTTTTTTCCACCTATCTGTTTGGGAAGTAAATGAGGTGCCATCGGAAGGAGACTGATCTAAAGAACTGGAAAAACTAGGGTTGCCACCTCTCAGTCTGCCGCAACTCTAGGGTTGCCTGTTTCAAAGAACTTTGAAAAACCCTGGGGTTTTGAAGTGTTTCAAAATCCCCTTGAGAGGCGGATTTTCGAAAAATCTTTTCTTAGTGCACCTCTACTTTCTTTATACAAAACTAGCGGCCCGTCCCGGGTTCGCACGGGTGGACGTCTAATCTTTTCTAGCAATAAATATAGCCTATGTTACTCAGGGTGAATGCAGCTTTCTAATGGTGAAAGAATTTTTTAAATCGGCCCAGTACTTTTTGAGCTTATTCATTACAAACATACAAACATACAAAAATAGGTACAAATCTTTCCTCTTTATAATATTAGTGTAGATAATCCGAATTTCATTTCATCAAATCAGCTATTTATGCAGTGCGTCGTCTGTCAGTCATGGAACTGTAATATAAGTATAGATAGATGTTTTATCTAGTTTTTATTCTTCGGCAGATAAGTGGTGACAACATGTGTGAGGTGTGCTTCGCGCGGTTCAAGGTTCGTCACAGACTTCTCTGCCACATCAGACTGCACAAGTTTAGGTTTGTGTGCAAGACCTGCGACCACGTCAGTAAGGACAGGTGAGACCATCTGGTAATATAAACATGTGAGGAGTGCTTCGTCACAGACAGTTCAAGGTTCGTCACAGGCGGTTCATGGTTCATCACAGACTGCACAAGTTTAGGTTTGTGTGCAAGACCTGCGACCACGTCAGTAAGGACAGGTGAGACCATCTTGTAATATAAACATGTGAGGATTGCTTCATCACACATGGTTCAGGTTCGTCACAGGCGGTTCATGGTTCGTCACAGACTACACAAGTTTAGTTACGCGTGCAAGACCTGCGACCACGTCAGTAAGGACAGGTGAGACCATCTGGTAATATAAACATGTGAGAAGTGCTTCGTCACAGACGGTTCAAGGTTCGTCACAGACGGTTCAAGGTTCGTCACAGACTGCTCTGCCACATCAGACTGCACAAGTTTAGGTTTGTTTGCAAGACCTACGACCACGTCGTCAGTAAGGACAGGTGAGACCATCTGGTAATATAAACTGTGCTTCGTCACAGACGGTTCAAGGTTAACCATATGCCACTTTCGCGTGCCTAAAATCCCTTGGGCGCTATTTGCTAATCTTTTTCAAGCGCTTGTTGCCAGCGAAGCGTCCATCAGTCTGCTATTGAACTTAGAGCGAGATAGAGAAAGATTTAGTAGCACCCGATTTTGCACCCTTTGTCTACCGCCGATGATTGATTTTTAATTACTAAATGACTTCGGTTTTTGACGGGGACTCGGGTTTGGAGCAAGCGATGATATTTTCCTGGTCGTACTGTAGTAGCTACTTTTTTGGATATAAAAATAAAAATATTTATCCAAGTTAGTGCCAACCTGTTCATTTTTCCGCCATCTACATCTTATTACCAAATATTTAAGATTTTACTGTAGTTTTTGAAATACAGTTGTTAACAGCAATATTGTAGAGACTTTTGACGGCCCGGTAGCACAGTCGGTAGTGAACCTGCCTGCTGTACCGAGGGTCGCGGGTTCGAATCCCGTAAGGAACAAATATTTGTATGATGAATATGAATATTTGTACCCGAGTCATGGATGTTTGTATCTATATATGTATTCTATATCGTTATCTAGTCATCATAATACAAGTCCAGGCTAGATTCTGGTACTTTAAATGTGACTAGATAATTTGTGTGACATTGTCCAAGATATTTATATTTATTTATTTTTGAAAAATATTTTTTTAAAGATATTTTTGGACACTCATTTTCATAACCTTTCAATTGATACGATAACCCACACGATAATATAGAAAATGTTTTTTTGTATTTGTTAACCCCTTCTGCAACTAATTTTTATCATGGTATATTCTCTGACGACCTCTCTCGACACTTCTACTCACATTCGTTTTCAAACTGCAGCTAGCTTTATAAGCATGCAGAGAGATGTCCACTGTCCAGCAGTGGACTAGGAGATGATGATGATTTGTTTCTATTTCAGCTCGCTAGCGAAGGCTCACTTCAGATGGCATCAAGGCTTCAAGTATGAGTGCAAAGAATGCAAGAAAGAATTCAAGTAAGTGTTGTTATATTTCTCTATCTTCAATTGTACACACATACAACGTGTTAATGAATTAACGCAAAACTAGAAAGTAGTTTGTTTAGAATCGAGAACAGAATCCAATTATCATGGTTTCAACATGGGTAATTTTTTTCAAAATATTAAATATTTTTTTTATAAAATTTAAAATGTACTGAACCCGATGTCAACCCACCGCACGGGCACGCCCACCCTATTTACTACCAAAACAAGATTATTAAAATGTATCCATGAGTACGTTAGCGCCTTCATTCATTGCTGAAATGATAACAAATAGTTTTTGCCTCAAAACTTAAAATGCAAATAACTTTAAATTTTAACTACAAAAATAATGAAATTATTGTTTCATTCTAATTATTTTGCTATAAATCAGTTTGGGTTTATGAGGTTTTGCGTCAATTCATTAACACGTTGTATATGTACAATTTTCTTGTGTTTTTACAGGGTCCTCAATATTTTTGACAGTTTTTAGAGGGGATGATCGGACCATCAAACTAAACAACATTCACTATGGTTAACGAAATCACAAAAAAAAACAACATACATTTGGGCTAAATAGATTTGCAGTTTTGTATAGAAAGTTTTTCAGTTTGATGATCTGATCATCCGAAATAAGTCTTAAGTTAAGACCATCAAACTGAACCACTTTTATAATATAAAGCTTTTACCCGCGACTTCGTCCGCATAAATTATATACCAGATTTTAAGTCAGATGTTACGCTACCAAACAAAAAAAGTTTCATCAAAATCGGTTCAGTAGTTTTTGCGTGATACTCGAACAAACAAACACCCAAACAAACAAACAAACAAACAAACTAAATTCTTTTTTCAAAAATTTACAGTTTTATAATAGTCAAGATATAATCAAAATCGAAATCGCTATCTCTAATGTATGGAATTGCAGATTTTTTCGCGATTTCAATGCCGGTCCCTTAGTGAAATTTGCTCAGTTATACTGTCTCGGAGCAAACTTTGAAATTGCGTAAAAAAACCTACTGTTTCCTATAAAACTGCAGCAACGACTAGACTCAAATGTATCGGACAACAGATTTTTTTCGATGTTATTTCCATAGTGAAAGTTGTTCTGGCGAAGGTCTAAACCACCCATTTAAATGTAACTACAGTCTTTTGTTACAGCCTGGAAGGCTGATAAATTTGATGATGATGATCTTATCTTATCTTATTGTGGGGGCTGGCAAGCCAGCAACACTTCGACCCAGTGGGATCTTTTGTGTTAGGCCCAATACTTTTTGCTTACTTCACCCTTCAAATACATGGTCAATGAAGGAGGAGATACCATTGAGGGGAAGAAGCCTAAGGTCTCCCGGTTTTGGATATCCATCACCGAGGAGGCACATGCGCTTTGCCGCCAAGACATCACAGTCACACAGATGATGATGATGATAGATTTGTTAAATATGTATAATATGTTTCAGTACCCTAAGCACGCATTTGAACCACAAGCGACAACTTCACGCGTCTCTCACATGTGAACTGTGTAACGCTAAAGTATCTGGCACAAAGGGGTTAGAAGAACATATCGAGAAGGTGCATTCTGCTGCGGTAAGTGTACTGACAAATTATTTAATAAAACCGGTCAAGTGCGAGTCGAGCTACTCGCGCACCGAGGGTTCCGTACGTAAAAAAAACTTTTTTGTCTGGGACCTTTAGCGCGAGACCGACTCACACTTGGCCGGTTTTTAGTATTTGTTGTTGTTCTGTAGAGTTTGCTCTATAATCACACAAGTTTGACACTTGTATTACCGTTTTTACGATAGAGCGTGAAGAAAAAACGTTGATAAAAGCTAGTTTCTTGTTGAGAACCCCCCTTAATTTTTAAATTTTTGACATTTTTATTATTTGTTAACAAATCCGCCGTAATAACGCATAATCTGAGAAAATTTCAACTATCTAGCTATTACGGTTCAAAAGTTACAGCCCTAAATAGGTAGGACAGACGGACGGACGGACGGACGGACAAGGTCCCGTTTTCACCCTTTGGGTACAGAACCCTAAAAACTAGCTGTTGCCCGTGACTCTGTCTGCGTGGACCTAAAAAAAGTATCCTATGTGTTATCCAGAACAAATTTTATCTGTGAGCCCGTCACCACTTGTAACAGTAGGCACAATACATGCCTCGAAGATGAAGCATGTAGGTTTCCTCGCGATGTTTTCCTTCACCGAAAAGCCAGTGGTGTTACAAATCACTACATAGTTTAAAAACAAGTCGCTTTCCGCTGTCTGTCTGTCCCTATGTATGCTTAGCTTAGATCTTTAAAACTACGCAACGGATTTTGATGTCGTTTTTTTAGGGTTCCGTACCCAAAGGGTGAGAACGGGACCCTATTACTAAGCCTACGTTGTCCGTCCGTCCGTCTGTCCTACCTATTTAGGGCTGTAACTTTTGAACCGTAAAAGCTAGATAGTTGAAATTTTCTCAGATTATGCGTTATTACGGCGGATTTGTTAACAAATAATAAAAATGTCAAAAACTTGAAAATTAAGGGGGGTTCTCAACAAGAATCTAGTTTTTATCTACGTTTTTTCTTCACGCTCTATCGTAAAAACGGTAATACATACAAGCGTCAAACTTAGTGTGATTACTGATTATAGAGCAAACTCTACAGAATAACAACAAATACTAAAAACCAGCCAAGTGTGAGTCGGTCTTGCGCTAAAGGTCCCGGAGAAAAAGTTTTTTTTCTAAGTTAATAATGTTGTGATTTGTTATGGTGTGGTACGGAACCCTCGGTGCGCGAGTAGCCCGACTCGCATTTAACCGGTTTTATTTTTAATAGATAGAGTGATTTAAGAGGGCTAGTACTATACCTGAGCAATACAACCTGGGCCTCTTCAAGGCGAGAGTGAATAGGCATCTTTCTAGGTAAGCATGCTACATCTTCGGCCTCATCATCACTCAACATCAGGTGAGATTGGGGTCAAATGCTTACCTATCACACATAAAAAAAAATAAAAAAAATAAAAAAAAAAAAAATAAAAAAAAGTGGATGTTTGTGTCTTAGACTATTTAATAGGGACTCGCCTTGCGGTAGCATTTCCCCTCTGCCACGGTTTAATCTTACTTTTTTTAATCTTACTAAAGATCTTCTGGCCAAACACCATCTCAAACGAAGAGCTATGGAGACGGACGGGTCAGCAGCGTATAGGGAAAGTGATCCTTACTCGAAAGTGGCAGTGGCTAGGCCATGTATTAAGGAGGCCTGACGATCACCCATCCAAGACAGCCTTAGAATGGCACCCACCAGGCAAACGAAAGAGGGGACGCCCTAAAACAACCTGGGGCCGCTCTGTGGAAGTAGAGGCTAAAAGTCTCAACATGACCTGGGAGGATATCTACAGCGCTGCCCAAGATCGCAACCGATGGAGAGCTATCATCCGAGCCCTATATCCCACGTAGGGGTAACAGGAAGAGAAGAAGAAGAAGACGGCTTAATCTTGCGCATTTACACCCAATTTTATACCTTATCACTAAACGAGACAGCCTATAATAGCGAAAAAATAATTTTGAACTTAGAACGTTTGGGATTCACACGAGACTACTTTTCATGATTTTTAACATTCAAAATTAGAATCTAAACTTATGGGGAATAAAATCCAAAGTTACGGATTTCACGTTACCTCGCCCCCCGCAAAAAGTGGCAGAAATGTTTCTTAGTAGAATGACACGCGTAACTCGTCCCTATTAAATTGTCTAAGGTTTGTGTCGATGTTTGTGACTTAATCACGTCTAAACAGATTTGGATGGAAGTTCAGACAATAAACGCCTCGAAGTAGAAGCGTGCAGGTTTCCTCACGATGTTTTCCTTCACCGAAAAAACCAGTAGTACTTCAAATCTTACATAAGTTGAACTAATCCGGTTTTGTTTTTACAGAAATTTCCCTGTAACCGCTGCAAAAAGCAATTTGAGAGTCAGGAGGCATTCGATAGACATTTTAATTCCAACGGGGTCTGCTTTCCACGAAACTGGTGAGTTTGTCCACAGATTTATCATCATCAGGTTATACACGTCCCACTGCAGGGCACAGACACTGCCCTCAGTGAGTGTGTATGTACGTTAGTGTAGTACCACGCGTGCACAATGCGGTGCGGTACACTTCATACGCATCGGAATTTCTACTTCAGCTTATGCAGGTTTCCTCACGATGTTTTCCTTCACCGTTTGAGAGCAGATAAGTTAGGATTCGGTACATATGGTTTTTAGGTATCCCGGTCTCCCAAATCAACCTTTTTTAGATTTTTTATCTGTCTGTTAGTTTATTTGTATGTTGTAACAGAATCACGCAAAAAAAAAAAACTACTGAACCGATTTTGATGAAACTTTTTTTGTTTTATAGTTTATGATCTGACTTAAGAGGGCTATTCGAGCTCAGGGGCGCCCTCGACACAATTATAAAGATTTCTCAATAAAGAAAGCCTAAATTAAAAAAGTGCTCAACAGATAAACTACAAAAGCCTTCAAGCCATTGTTATACAATACTTATATAGGTTCTAAACATTCCACTTTTAGACAATTTCGAATAAAAACAAAAGCGGCCGTTTTTGTTCTTTTTTCAAAATTTGTATGTTTAGACCTTTAAAAAACCTATAAAAGTATTATATGAAAATAGCTTGAAGGCTTTTGTAGTTTATCTATTGGGCACTTTTTTAATTTAGGCTTTCTTTATTGAGAAATCTTTTTTAATGTGATGAGGGCGCCACTGGACTGTGATAGCCCTCTTAACGTCATCAAACTGCGCTAATATCCCTACTACTTTCCCCGACGCGCTCATAAACCGTTATTGTTGTTTAATGAAATAACAATAGTGTATATTTGTTTCCAGTCCGTGCACGAAATGTGGAGAGACATTCCAGAATAAACCCCAGCTCTACGATCATAGAGAGACTGTACACAATGAGACTTGGTACAGATGCGATGAGGTAAATATTATATTTTATACTAGCGACCCGCCCCCGGCTTCGCACGGGTGCAATGTTGATACTATGGCATGTATTATATACATATAAACCTTCCTCTTGAATCACTCTATCTATTAAACAAAAAAGTATCAAAATCCGTTGCGTAGTTTTAAAGATCTAAGCATACATAGGGACCGACAGACAACGGGAAGCGACTTTGTTTTATACTATGTACTGATGACATTATTCGTGTTTGACGGTAGGATATAGGTGTACCAGAACCTGATGGCAAATCTAAACTATTATAAAACTGTAACAGAAGTGTGTCTGTACATTGAAGATATTTACAAGAAAAAGATTACGATATGGTTTTTAGGCTTCCCTGATTTGTGTTTGTTTGTTCGAGCATCACGCAAAAACTACTGAACCGATTTTAATGAATCTTTTTTTGTTTGATAGCTTTGATGATAAAATCTGGTATATAATTTGTGCGGACGAAGTCGCGGGTTAACGCTAGTAAGGAAATAAAATTGTAGAGGAAGCAATACTGGGGTACCGCGTACCCGATAGCGGAGCGTGGGTGGGCGCGGTGAACCGACGACCTGGTGAAGACGGTGGGGACCCGTTGGATGAGGGCAGCGCAGGACCGGTCGTTGTGGCGTTCCTCAGGGGAGGCCTATGTCCAGCAGTGGACGTCTATCGGCTGAGATGATGATGATACTGGGGTAATTTGATTAGGGCCCTTTACACAATGCGACTTTTAGCAGCCCTTCTGCATCGATTTGGTCGCGATGCAGCATCGATGCAAACGTGATACAGCATCGACGCAAAATTTCGTAATATTCACGCTTTTGAATCGTTACAAACACCTGTTAATTGCCAGTGTAGCGATGCAGTCACGCGATTGACAAGTACGCGTTTTATTCTGAGAGATAAGTGTACTTTTTGCACCCATCAGCAGCAAGGCTGATTCAGTGTTTATGGGGTGTAGAGCATCTCTGTGATGGGGATGGACCAGGTCTGCCTGCATAACTACAGTCGGTTTAGGAGTTACTGATGATTAAAGGTCTGTAGGCTGATCGTATGTTATTATTGTAGTATGCACTGTAGCTATGTGAACAGTACAAAAACTGACATGGTTCATCAGTCGGTTTAGGAGATACAGGCAGTCAAAGTTCCGACCTTTGAACGGCTGTATCTCCTAAATCGACTGACAGAACTTGACAGTTTTTGTACTGTTCATATAGCTACAGTACATACTACAACAATATCATACGATCAGCCTTGCAACTGATAGTTAATTTTTTACAAACCTTTAATCATCAGTAACTCTTAAACCGACTGGAGTTATGCAGGCAGACCTGGTCCATCCCCATCACAGAGAAGCTCTACACTCCATAAACACTGAATCAGCCTTGCTGCTGATGGTTGCAAAACGTACACTTATCTCTTATACTATTTGTATCGCTGCAAAAGGTCGCAGCTTATAAAGGGTCTGCTTTGACTAGACAGATGACAGTTCTTTTACCATGTGAAAGATTGTGGTAGACCTCGTAATATAACTTGCAGTGTCCGGAGGCGTACACGACGGGTCGCATGCTAGCCTCTCACTGGACGTTCAGACACGCCAAGTCTTCGTTCATGTGCGAAATATGCGCCAGGAGTTACAAGGTTAGTTCACATCTTGAGCTTCTATTTGTACCACTGCTGGGCAAATGCCTTCTCTCACGAATAGAGGTGAGGGTGTGCCCATTGCGTATTGGTTGATTTTTTTAAATATACAGGAAGATTTTTTTATCATCATCCAAATTTTTTCTACATGTTTGGTATCACTTATAGAACCCATTTCATTAAAAAAAAAGGGCAGGTCAAAATTGCACATTTAAAAATTTTATCCTACAGAATTTTCCATAAAGCTTGGTCATCGAGTTTCGTATTCGTACCGACCGGGTAGTGCGGCAGGACCGGGGGGCGGAGCCCTAGCTTCAGAGTCCCACGCATTGTAAACTTAACAGGAACACACAACACTTTCAAAACATTGTTTTAATGTGATACTAGTCCCTTATTTTGTTTATTTTTGTTCAATGACACGGTTATAATAAAGTACTCTTTGAATGACACAATGACACATAATAAACTTTTTCTAAAAATTTAAAGGCTCTGACCCAAAGAAAATTACTGACCACAGAGATTCGTTCGTTAGTTTTCGTTCTTGAAAAGCAAAGTTCTAAATTCGAAAAAGTGCGCGAAATCGGGTCGAGTGGTAGTAACTATTAATAAGTAATCTGTGGCACAGGTAGGTGCGTACTGTGTCCAGTCGAATTGTTTTTCTTAAGACATTTTTGCGTAGTCATATCTCAATATTTTAGTACTGAGCGATACTAAAAGAAAAAACACGTATCGATTTTTTTTCATAAACAAACTTTTTATTAAAATTTGGATGGTGATAAAAAAATCTTCCTGTATATGTGGGAATGGAACGTAGGGAAGTCTGAGTGTAACGGAATGCAGATAATGTGAGAGAGGGATGACAGATAGGATGCAGTGTTGTGTGATAGGGATACAAGATGTAGGACGAATGACAGGCCAGGTAAGAGAGGGATGGGAGACAAGGTGCGTATGTGCGAGAGAGATGAAAGAGAGTGTGACGTAGGAGGAGGCTGGGATGGGGGATGCCTCTTCGGATTGCAAGATGGACGGACAAGGGTCGTTTTTTGGAAAAGCCTATGTAAAGTTATAATATAAAACGCTGTACTCTAGAAAGATTATTAAAACGTAGTTCATCGAGTCATTCAGTTTGTTTTGCTTGCTTCAATCCCACATATATTTTATCCTTTCGGAAAGGCAATGGGAACTAGTCCTTACAGCCGTTGTCTTTAGTTATTTTTTTCTATTATTAACGTAACTTTTGTAATGCGACGGTGGTTCACACATTCCAATGTTCAAGGGAGTTTTACGTGAGGATCAATCCGAATCAAACGGGAGCACCTTTCTTAATTTCTCACTTACTACATTGTTCTTCATTAATGGCACATTATTACACTAAATCTACCACGTTAACACAATAATAGCCACGAAATAGTACATTACTGCAGCGGCCAGCAACAGAGGCATTGATGGACGAACGTGTAAATGTGGGCCGAGGCGAAGCCGAGCCACACATACGTAAGTCCATCAATGCCTAGTTGTGGCCAAGGCATGTATAGTACTTTTCTCAAATAATGCGCGGAAATGAAAACAGTCAATTTTCTCAAATAATTCGCGGAAATTAAAACTCTTTTCAAAATCAATGACGAACAACGAACAATTTTTTTTTTTCAATACACAGCTTTCTATTTGCAAGCCAGTTTGAAATTTAAATAAAACATTTGATGAGTTACCTCCTTGGTCGCCATGTTTCGGAGAAAAAGATCGTTCCATTTTTAAATTACACGACAGATATGAGTTTACTATGTAATTTATTTGGCCGCTAAACACGACAGATATGGATTTTCATACAAACATTGCCGGCCGCTGCGCGCATGTATTTGGCCAGTACAGCAATTTCGATTTATCTCGAAGAAGGTTGTCAAAATAATGCTCACATTTCCAAGCATGCTTGAGAAAAACTAATTTTGAAAATTAAGAAACAAAGCCCGTCCTTTTCTTATCGGTTCCCGCGCAAAACTCGCGTGTTGGTTGCGGAAAGTTGCCTACTGGGTCCTTAAGCATAAGCATATGCTCACGACTATATCCCCCGAGGGGGTAGTCAGAGATATTCTGAAACCGGGTCCGGGCCGGGCCGGGCTTCTGGGTCCTTAATATGCTGACAATTTTTTAAAGGGATGATCAGACCATCAATCTGAACAACTTTCTCTAACCGGAGAAATAAATTATGAGCGTAATGAGCCATACTCATAAAGGTATCATATAGAGGAACTGACAGCTGAGAGAGCGAGATGTACCTAGCGGCACCACTGTATAATAGAAAGAGATACGTGACTCGAGGCAATAGAACCGTTTTTGGGAACTTGTCTGCACAATCGACAGGGTAAATATTCGTGCTCTGTGAATAATTAGTGAATCTAAAGTCGTAGATTATTTTGTGAAATATACTAGCACTATTTCATAAAATTACCTACGATTTCACGTTAGATTCACAATTATACACAGAACTCGAAGTATTAGGGTGCCGATAAGTGCCGACAAATGCACAAAAAACGGTTGCATTTGACAACTCATGTCAGTTACTCTATTCCGACAGGTATAATAACTTTATGGCCATACTACTTATTGTAATAATTCGAAAAACTTCGATTTAGATTGACAATTATACAAAGAGCTTGAATTTTTGCCCAGCCGATAAGTTTCCAAAAACTGTTTCATTTGACAACTCATGTCAGTTCCTCTACTCCTGTAAGGTATAGTAACTTTAGGGTTGAGCCTCATGTGGCAGCACGGAATCGCATTTTTTCACGCTCTATCCTTTTCTGTTGCTCAAGAATTTCATTGGCTAGAGCGAGAAAGGTCACAGCACTGTCGGTGCTGTCGCTTTCTCGCTGTCTTTCTCGCTCTAGCAAAAGACATTCCTTAGCGACAGAAAAGGATGTAGCGGATGTGACTGTAACATACTTAGTTATCTAAACTATTATAAAACTGTAACAGAAGTGTGTCTGTACATTGAAGATATTTACAATAAAAAGTTACGATATTGTTTTTAGGTGTCCCTGATTCCAAATCACCAAATTTTGGACTTTTTGTCTGTATCTTTGTTTGTTTGTTTGAACGTGCATCACGCAAAAACTACAGAACCGATTTTGATGAAACTTTTTTTGTTAGATAGCTTATGATCTGACTTAAAATCTGGGTAATAATTTGTGCGAACGCAGTCGCGGGTTAACTCTAGTTTATAATATTTTCAGAGCGCGTCAGCCCTGCGCACCCACCAGCGCGTGCACGCGGGCAAGTCTCACCACGGTGCCGAGGATGGCGATGATGATGCACAGGTAACGTTTAATATCATCAATCAATCCAATACAATGTTTGAATGTTTAATTCTAGTTTAAATAATAACCGCGTAACTCTCAAAAACTGTACTACAATCCAATACACTTTGCATGAAGCGTCGCAAGTTGCACTTTGCGTCAAAGGCCTAGCCGCGGATATGAAGGCCGGGAGGGTACGCGAATATTGCAACAATTGTGAAGAGGAAGAATCTGATGAAGAGAAGGACGATCATGTAGACCACGAAAAAATACTTCGGGACATCCAGAAGAAGGTTAATTCCCTTCCAGCGTTTAAAAAACAGCTGGACAGCATCAACCAAGCTATGAGTATGTTGGCGGATAAGTACGACCAACTCTTATCCGAGCACAAACAGACCTCAGAAAAGATGGGGAAAATGGAAAAGACCGTCAATACTTTGTCCAATAAATGTGTGTACCTGGAAAAATGTAATGTCGCATTGGAACAGAAACTGGATTCCATAGAACAGAGCGCCAGACAGAATAACCTGGAAATCGTTGGCGTGGAGCAACTGCCTAATGAAGATATTATGTCGGTGATCCATAAAATTGGCCATATTATGCAAGTAGAAAATACTGGCATACTATGGGCTAAAAGGCTACCCCCACGTAAGCAAGGTAAAACACCTCCTATAATTGTGGGATTCAACGCTACTGCTACAAATACTAGAGATTCCTGGCTAGTCAAAAAACGAAACCGGGAAATATGCTTAACCAGCGATAAAATAGCCGGAGGAACTAGTGCAGATAAAGTTTACATAAACGAAGACCTCACCAGACCTACCCGCGACCTGCTGTGGAAGACTAAAATGGAACTAAGAGGCATATAAAATACATTTGGATCAGCAGAGGCAAAATTCTAGTGAAAAAAACCGACGGAGATAAAACCTATCGAGTTGGAGCTGTATGTGAGTTAGCCGATCTAAAAGTTAAGTGAAAGCGTATTTACCTTCTAGGATTTTACCGAAACCTTGAAATTTGGTGAGTGTTTAAACTTATTTATCAAAATTCGATGCCATAAACAATATTGCGGAATGTTCGTCTCAGTGTCAAAGTCTAGACAGTCTACATACGTGGTTTACGGCTTTAAATAGTGTTAACTTCTTTTGTTTACTAAACATAAATTTACGTTCTATAAGAAAAAACTTTAACGAATTGTTAGTTACATGTAAAGACTATCTTTCAAAACTCCATGTTATAGTGATTACAGAACCGAATATTGATTTTAATAACTTAAATCTTTATAAAATAGATGGTTATTCCATAAATAGCTATTCGCGCGCCGGTAGGCGGGGAGGGGGGGTGATTGTGTACGCGCGGACGGAGCTTGCAGCTCAGGTGTGCGCACCGACTGCGGCCACGGAGATGCGTGCGGCGGAATGTGTTTTACTCACCGTTGAATATAATAACGAACTTATTTATATAATTTCATTGTACAGACCACCGAAAATAAACAACAAAGACAAACTCCAAATTTTCTTAATAGATCTTAAAGCCCTACTTGCAACTTTACCCGCTAATTGTAAAGCTGTATTGTGCGGAGATTTAAACATAAATTTACTCAACCAGTCTGACAGTTCAACGTGTATTTACGAAAATATATTTGCTGAATTTGGGTTCGAGAAATGTATTAATCAAATAACACGTAGGGAAATTTCAAATGGTAATTTAACGGAAACGTGCATTGACCATATTTACGTAAGATTCCCACTAGCAACCGTTCGCTCTGCAGTGATCGAACACAAAATTTCCGATCATTATTACACAACGGTTGCCATCAGCCAGCCGCAATGGGGACTGCCTACTAATGTAACTACTCCCTTCTTACCGCCTGCTCACGCCCGTCAGCGTGTACTAGACAACGGTTTGGTCCGGCAGAGGTTGTTATCTGTCGACTTCGACGCACTTTTGTCTATTAATTGCCCAAATAAGTTGTTTAATGAGTTTAACACCATATTTACAAACATATATAATAGTTGCTATAAATATAAACAGATAAAACAAAGTAACAGAGATAATAAAACCTGGGTTACGGAAAATATGAAACGGATGTTACAGGAAAGAGACAGGCTATTTTCAGTGTGGTCCAATGACCCTAAAAATATGGAAAAACGTTTAAAATATACAAGGTTTAGAAACAAGTGTACTAAACTATTTTTCAATGCTAGAAATAAGTATGAAAAGCAAAATATATATAATTGTAATGGTAATTTGAGAAAGTTATGGGACATAGTAAATAATCTGATTGGCAATAGCAGAAAGTCACTGGACGAGGTAATACTTACAAATATGAAAAACTTGGGGAATTCTTTCGAACTAGCTAGTAAATTTTCATTAACATTTATCGATGAAGTAGAACAAATTAAACACAGCTGCGTGGAAAAATGGCTAGATAGGCAAAACTACGTACGTGAAACCCAGGTATCAATTAGAATTCCTATAGTATCAAGCACAGAAGTATCTAAAATAATTAAGAATATGGATGCTCGTAAGTCGGCAGGTAGTGACCTTATTCGGATGTGTGATCTTAAGTTACTATGTGATAAAGTAAGTCCTGTAATTGCTAAATTAATTAATAATAGTATTCGCCTTTCAAGATTTCCAGATAAACTGAAGGAGGCTATCGTCCGACCAATTTATAAAAAAGGTGACCATAAATCATTTTTAAATTATAGACCCATAGCTATACTCTCAAGTGTAGAAAAAGTAATGGAAAAATATATTGTTAATAGGTTAGGAGACTTTCTGAGAGAGCATGGTGTTCTAAATGAGTGCCAACATGGTTTTCAAAAATTTAAAAGTACTAATACTCTGATTGCCAAGTTTTGTAATGATATCAAATAGCTTTCTGGATAGTAAACAAATTGTAATAGCAGTCTTTTTTGATTTTAAAAAAGCGTTCGACACCCTTCAGCACGATACGCTCCTGCAGGCAATGGACGAATGCGGGGTGAGAGGACCACTGAAACAATGGTTCAGAGATTATCTCACCGCGCGGACGATCCGCGTTAAGATAGGCGACGCACTCAGCGACCCTAAGACCGTATTAAGTGGGGTGCCCCAGGGCTCAGGATGTGGACCAGTGAGCTACCTGATGCATGTCAACAACCTCTGTGACGTCCTGGAGCACTGTACTACATACATGTTTGCTGATGATCTCTGTGCGTTGCGAGCTGGTAGCGATGTGCAACAGGTAAGTCGTCTCGTGCAGGAGGATGTCAACAACGTAATCAAATGGTCTCATGATAATGGCATCACCCTTAATGGGGATAAAACAAAACTAATGGTTATCCGATCGCCTTATTCAAGTATCTCGGATACTCAATGTAATGTTGTCACCCACAGTTTTTCGTGCTTCCATAACCATTTAAAGAATTGTAACTGTAAGCCTATAGAAAGAGTACCCTGCGTCACATACCTTGGGATGCAAATTGATGAACATTTTGGATGGTCAAATCACATAGATTATATCTGTAATAAGCTGAGAATACTGTTGGGTAGGTTTTATCATCTGCGATATAAGGTACCGGCAAGCACCTTAAAAACATTGTATTTGGCTCTTGTGGAATCAATAGTGAGCTATGGTCTGGAAAGCTATGGGCTCACTTTTAAAACTCATATAGATAGGATTGAATCATTGCAGATACGGTTTCTAAAATTATTAGTAAACAATAAAACAAAAAATAGTTGTAAAGATAATTATAAAAAATTGTTTCATATTTGTAAAATTCTCCCAGCATCATTAAAACATAAATACTTACTGGCCACTAATAATCATGGCAATCCTCACTATAGGTCACACTTGAATCACAACTACGAAACGAGAGCGATATCGGCTGGTAAGTTCGAAGTACCGCGGGCGAACAACTACTTCGGGTATAGGACCCTAAGTAGGTGTGTTCCAAAGCTGTACAACGAGCTACCAGCCGATATCCGAAATGAGGTGAAGAAGTCGAAATTCTGTGGGTTGTTGAAGGATCTGTTGCTATCGAATGTCATCAATGAATAACTAGTAAGTACGTACTCAGTACGCCAGTCATGTTATGTGTATAAATAGTCTATATTATTGCGCCTATGTAATGCGAGACTGATTCTCGGTTCCTACAGCCAAACCGTAAAATACGGTTTTGTAGGACTACAACTAAAAAACATGTAATTTTGTAACTTTTTATTAAATAAATTAAAAAAAAAAAAAAAAAATGTGCTTCATTTCACTAACTACCTACCTCCGTGGTCTAATGGTTAAGAGCATTGGGCTCTTGTCACGGAGGTCGTGGGTTCGATTCCCACGGGGGACACCTAGTGATATGTCACTTTGTGCGTTTTTCCCCAGTTGGTTAGGACATTGCAGGCTGAATCACCTGATTGTGTGAAAAGAAAGATGATTCCGTGCTTCGGATGGCACGTTAAGCCGTTGGTCCCGGCTACTATCTCTGGTGGTAGTAGTCGTTACATAAAAACCACGTCAGAGGCCGTAAGGCGGTCTGAAAAAACTCTGACACTAGGGCTCTGCCCACACGATAAGAAGAAGAACTAACAAATCAAATTAAAGATTGAAAAATTAAGTCTCGGGCGGGACTTGAACCCGCACCCTTCCAAACCGGGGAAGTGCGTTATCCAATCCATAATATTTTAAATAAGAACTAACTACTTAGAATATTTATATAGGGTCTTATATGCTGACACTTTTTTAAGGGGATGATCAGACCATCATATTGAACAACTTTCTCACCCACCCATGGCACCCACATGTGAAACTTGTACTCTTGTTCCGAGGGAGAGCCTGGTGCTCTGAGATACAGGTACATTTGCCCCAGACACCAGTATCCAAAGACATATATATTACTAGCGTAAGGACATGGCCTATGAGCTTGACTATTGTCCCCAGTTCGTTGGCTCTATTAGAGCACTACAACGCTCAAAGAAAATATATGACACGATATAGTTCGTATACGAGTTATGACAGATGGTGCAAATTTTTGTTTCTATGAAGAAGGTTTTTGTAAAATATTCTGACGGGCCTATCCTTACGCTAGTAATATACAGGAAGATTTTTTTATCACCATCCAAATTTTTTCTACATGTTTGGTATCACTTATAGAACCCATTTCATTAAAAAAAGGGCAGGTCAAAATTGCACATTTAAAAATTTTATCCTACAGAATTTTCCATAAAGCTTGGTCATCGAGTTTCGTATTCGTACCGACCGGGTAGTGCGGCAGGACCGGGGGGCGGAGCCCTAGCTTCAGAGTCCCACGCATTGTAAACTTAACAGGAACACACAAGACTTTCAAAACATTGTTAAAATGTTATACTAGTCCCTTATTTTGTTTATTTTTGTTCAATGACACGGTTATAATAAAGTACTCTTTGAA
This sequence comes from Agonopterix subpropinquella, assembly GCA_922987775.1. NCBI lineage: Eukaryota > Metazoa > Arthropoda > Insecta > Lepidoptera > Depressariidae > Agonopterix > Agonopterix subpropinquella. Next base: position 11,871,570 of record OV277718.1, on the reverse strand, counting down.
TGACACAATGACACATAATAAACTTTTTCTAAAAATTAAAAGGCTCTGACCCAAAGAAAATTACTGACCACAGAGATTCGTTCGTTAGTTTTCGTTCTTGAAAAGCAAAGTTCTAAATTCGAAAAAGCGCGCGAAATCGGGTCGAGTGGTAGTAACTATTAATAAGTAATCTGTGGCACAGGTAGGTGCGTACTGTGTCCAGTCGAATTGTTTTTCTTAAGACATTTTTGCGTAGTCATATCTCAATATTTTAGTACTGAGCGATACTAAAAGAAAAAACACGTATCGATTTTTTTTCATAAACAAACATTTTATTAAAATTTGGATGGTGATAAAAAAATCTTCCTGTATAAATCTATGCCAGTATCTCACAAAGACAGTAATGGCATAAGCATAAGCATATGCTCACGACTATATTCCCCGAGGGGGTAGTCAAAGATATTCTGAAACCTCAGAACATGCACGTTTCACTAGTAGTACAGAAACTCTGTCCAGTGTGACGGGGAGTGAGCCCGTCGACACTTGTAATGGACAGTGGGTACAATACATGCCTCGAAATTGAAGCATGCAGGTTTCCTCACGATGTTTTCCTTCACCGAAAAGCCAGTGGTGTTACAAAACGTGCATAAATTCTGAAAAACTCATTGGTACGAGTCGGCCTGGACGGGGATCGAACCATCGCCTCCTGCACGACAGGCAAGGTTACTCGCCACTGGACCACCACGGCTACAATCGTCCTTGTATTATTACTTTAGTGTCAAACCTTGTGAATGTCTTTCCTTTTTTGTGCGAGTTTGTTTTTACTTTAGTTTTAGTATAATCATATGCTCACGACTATATTCCCCGAGGGGGTAGTCAAAGATATTCTGAAACTTCAGAACATCCACGTTTCACTAGCAGTACCGAAACTCTGTCCAATGTCTCTACTTTTCTTTAATCAGTAATAATCTTCAACAGGGTAAGCCTGACTCAGCAGAGCCCACGTTCCAGTGCCCAATGTGCCCCAAACAGTTCAGGGCGAAGGCCAACATGAAGGTAGGTCTCTTGTAACCATAAAGGTATTATACTACGGAAGAGAGGCATTGACAGCTAAGAGAGCGAGATGTACCTTTCGGCATCACTGTATAATAGAAAGAGATACGTGACGCGAGGCAATAGAACCGTTTTTGGGGATATAGAGTCCGGGTAAAAAATCGGTTTCTGTGAATAATCGTGAACCTAAAGTGAAATCGTAGATAATTTTGTGAAATATACTAACACTGTTTCATTAAATTATCCACGATTTCACTTTAGATTGAGAATTATACACAGAAATCGAATTTTTACCCTGCCGAGAACTCCTGATAACGTCCAAAAACGGTTTCATTTGACAACTCATGTCACTTCCTCTATTCCGTTAGGGTCAAGTTAGGTATAATATATTTATGCTTGTTTTACCATTCACAACACTAGACAATGAAGTCCAGCGAGCCCGGGGGATGACTCTAATCTGTCTTGGAACCCGCAATGAATTAATCAAAGAAAGGAGGAGTAGGAAAAAGAAATATCCGACGATATTTATGCTTGTAACAGGCTTAGTCCCAACTCGTGTTCATTTGGATAAACAATGGCCTCGATTCGGACTAAACTAAATTTATTCCTGTCACTTTCTAAAATAAGATTAAGAAAAGAGACAGAAAACCAACAGCTGACTTTAGTGCTGTCAAAGTGACGTTACACGCCCAAAAACGCTTTAAATAAGATGGCGTACATTATGATGGCATCTTATTTTGGGCGTGTAACGTCACTTTGACAGCACTAAAGTCAGCTGTTGGTTTCCTGTCTCTTTTCTTAATCTTATTATAGAAAGTGACAGGAATAAATTGAGTTAAGTCGTGGCACAGTCCGAATCGAGGCCATTATTGCATGTTTTTATTTTATTTTCAAATGCCAAATGGACGAATAATGGCGTTTGGTCCAAATGTGAAAGTGCCGACTAACAAAAACTAATGCTATATTTTGTCAGAATTTGTCCGTCTAAGCATCCATTATTATGGCATGATATTACAGATAGCTGTTAGTTTTATTTCATCAAAAATGTATGAAAAGGCCTTAATTATTTACTTTGCTTTACATTTTGAACCAAAATGGATGTCTTTTCAAATGTTAATAAAAATGTATCTCTATCTTTGAATAAATATTGATTGATTGATGTACTTACATAGTAAACAAAGCCAATCGTCCACAGATCCACATAAACACACACACGGGCGAGCGACCGTTCCAGTGCACGCTGTGCGACGAAACATTCAAGTCGCACTCACAGAAATACAAACACAACCTCATGGTAAGACTCGGCCAGGAAGCTGGAAATAGGTATTGTGCACAGACTTCTGTAGTGGTCATGGCCTATTTTCATGTTTAACCGCTTCTAAGGCAATCTTTACTCCAGGTACTTTACTCCTCTCTATATATGTATTCTATATCGTTGTCTAGTCATCATAATACAAGTCCAGGCTAGATTCTGGTACTTTAAATGTGACTAGATAATTTGTGTGACATTGTCCAAGATATTTATTATTATTATTTATTAGGTATAGACTGAATTCAACATAGCTTAAGCATATGCTCACGACTATATTCCCGAGGAGGTTAGTCAGAGATATTCTGAAACCTCAGAACATCCACTACTACATCACGTACTAATGAAACGTGGATGTTCTGAGGTTTCAGAATATCTTTGGCTACCCAGAAAACTTGTGACTTAAAATTAGCACTCCATGTCAAAATCATGTCAAGACTGTGTCTGCCTTTCTGAATTGATAAAGAACAAGAAAATTTCTGCCATCTGGTACCATTTTAAAATTCTAGAGGATACCACATTTTAAAATTCTAGAGGATTTGGTAAAATGTCCTCTTGCAAAATCTCAGCCTCCCTATTTTCCATTAACACTTTAACTGCTGACGACCTACGCCGTAGGTCGGCGACAAATGGGCCGCAGTGCTGAAGAACCCTCGTAACGAGCCGGTTCAATTGTATTTCGCCTGTGCTCATGACCTACAGTGTGAGTCACCCAAACCTTACGCCTGCACAGGTGACCCACGGGGTGAGCCGCATTGGTCTGTTTACGCTACGACTGTGCGCACGACCCACGAGGGGCGTCAGTTTCAACACTACGCGAGGATCATGGTTTTGAGCTTAGCAGCGAAAGTGTTAACTCCCCCTTTTCCCCACCAGGTACACAAAAAGGAGCGTCGCTACAAGTGCGACATGTGTGAGAAAGCTTACGTGGTGTCCTCAGACCTCAAGATGCACATCCGAACGTTCCACATGAAGATACCGCGGCCACCGCCCAATAGGAGAAAGAATAGAAATAACCAAGTTATTTAGTCGTAGAGGTGTTTATTTGTTTGGTCTAATAAACCATAAAGTTATTATTCCTGTCGGAATAGAGTAACTGACATGAGTTGTCAAATGAAAACGTTTTTGTGAATTTATCGGCACTTATCGGCACCCTAAAACTTCGAGTTCTGTGTATAATTGTGAATCTAACGTGAAATCGTAGTTAATTTAATGAAATAGTGTTAGTATATTTCACAAAATAATCTACGATATCACTTTAGATTCACTAATTATTCACAGAGCACGAATATTTACCCTGTCGATTGTGCCGACAAGTTCCCAAAATCGGTTCTATTGCCTCGCGTCACGTATCTCTTTCTATTATACAGTGGCGCCGCTAGTTACATCTCGCTCTCTCAGCTGTCAGTTCCTCTGTATAATACCTTTATGAATAAACCATACTGGAGCACGCCGCGTAAAATTATGCACCTATTTGGTGAACGAAATGTGATTTAAGGCTAGGTATCCCTAGTGCAAGCGTCTCTTTCTTACAAGCAAACATTTACAATTAGCCATCCCGCTTCAATTGAAAGCAAGATCGCAAAAAAACGTTTTTTTCATCAATATCTTTTAGGTGTTCAGGGTAAAAACCATCGGGTAGAATCGCTGTTATAATTGATTACCTTTCAAATGATGGTTTATTCAGAAGAAATGGTTTATGGTGATTAAAACTGGTTATAAATCTGAAATCGAACTTACTTTGGTCCTCTTTTTTATCGACAATTTAATAGAATCATATTTTCAACGGTTAGATTCACTGCAGAAAGAACGTATCTACACTGTTATTTGAACTATATACAGGGTGAAATTGATATCATTAGCATCCTTTTAAACTAAGAGTCTACCCATCAAACTGAACAACTTTCACTATGGGAGCAAAGCGATCGGAGCAAATAAAAAATCTGCTGTTCCATACTAATCTGCAATGTCGACGCGCGAGTTCGCGACTCAAATGTATGCAAAAGCTGATTTCTTTTTGCTCCGATCGGTTTGCTGCCATAGTAAAAGTTGTTCAGTTTGATGGGTAGACTCTTAGTTTAAAAGGATGCTAATGATATCAATTTCACCCTGTATATTAAATTTAATAATTTGGTTATCAAAAACCAGTTCGAAAACAGATAATAGGTGGCAACTCTAGAGTTGCAGCAGACTGAGAGGTGGCAACCCTAGATTTTACAGTTCTTTAGATCGGTCTCCTTCCGATGGCACCTCATTTACTTCCCAAAGAGAAAGGTGGAAAAAATTTTACCAAAAATCATAATGGAAAAGGTACTTGCGGCAAGATTTTTCTAGGCAACCTGGCGACGTATGAACCCCTGCGTAAACATTCACTTAAATCACATTTCGTTCACCGAACAAATAGGTGCATAATTTTACGGTTCGATCTCGGCCCATACCGTATGATTTCGATAAAGAAGCTAGCATTTACGAAATCTTTCTCGCTCTAGCAAATGACGTTCCTGAGCGACAAAAAAGCATGAAAAAATGCGATTCCGTGCTGACAGAGACAAAGTGAAATACTATCGATTTTATCGATAGTACGTTTAATATTAAAACCATAAAGATATTATACCTTACGGAATAGAGTAAGTGACATGAGTTGTCAAATGAAACCGTTTTTGGACGTTTTTTGGAGTCCTCGGCAGGGTAAAAATTCGATTTCTGTGTATTAATTCTCAATCTAACGTGAAATTGTGAATAATTTAATGAAACAGTGTTAGTATATTTTACAAAATTATCTACGATTTCACTTTAGGTTCACGATTATTGACAGAAACTGAATTTTTACCAGGAATCCAAATCCCCAAAAACGGTTCTATTGCCTCGCGTCACGTATCTCTTTCTATTATACAGGCATGCCGCTAGGTACATCTCGCTCTCTCAGCTGTCACCGTCTCTCTTACGTAGTATAATACCTTTATGATTAAAACTATTATGAATTATAATATTAATTCAAAATCATTATTAATTTATTATTATTGTTGTATTTTGTTTTGATGTAGAATTAACTATAACTAATTAATTGATTAAATAGTTGAATAATGAAATACAACTTGTAAATAAATAAATTATAATTTGTTTTATTTTCGGATCCCGCAATCTCTGTCGATAAAGTACACACGGCCACAGATCAGGCTATGCAAAACCAAAATAAGCTGGCCGCGCGTAGGTAGAGTAATGTATAACGTCGCGCGGCCAGCTTATGTTTGTTTTGAATAGCTTGATGTGTCGCCGTGTGTACACGTGGAAGGACTGGGTGGAAGGTTCCTCCATTGGTTAGGGAAGATCTTCCGCCATGCTAGGTGCGAAGCCTGGGGACCTGCTAGGGACCTTGGTGTCTATCGACTGAGATGATAATGAGTATAAGAGATAAGTGTACTTTTTGCAACCATCAGCAGCAAGGCTGATTCAGTGTTTATGGGGTGTAGAGCATCTCTGTGATGGGGATGGACCAGGTCTGCCTGCATAACTCCAGTCGGTTTAGGAGTTACTGATGATTAAAGGTCTGTAAAAAATTAACGATCAGCTGCAGGGCTGATCGTATGATATTGTTGTAGTATGCACTGTAGCTATGTGAACAGTACAAAAACTGTCAAGTTCTGTCAATCGGTTTAGGAGATACAGCCAGTCAAAGTTCCGACCTTTGAACGGCTCTCCTAAACCGACTGATGAACCATGTCAGTTTTTGTACTGTTCACATAGCTACAGTGCATACTACAACAATATACGATCAGCCTTGCAACTGATGGTAAATTTTTTACAGACCTTTAATCATCAGTAACTCCTAAACCGACTGGAGTTATGCAGGCAGACCTGGTCCATCCCCATCACAGAAGCTCTACACCCCATAAACACTGAATCGGCCTTGCTGCTGATGGTTGCAAAAAGTACACTTATCTCTCGGAAATTTATCTATTGGCAGCCTTCTGCATTTCTGTCAGACTTGGTGCAAACCATACCAAACTGCACTTTTTACGTAGAAAGAGAAGGTACTAGAAGGAAGCACGTGTCTTGTCATATTCACTCAATAAGAGATGCACATAGCAAATTCGCTCTAGTTAAAAAAGGAGATCGCTATCTTATCACCGACGCCGACGGCACGGTAGCTCAGTCGGTAATGAACCTGCCTGCTGTACAGAGGGTCGCGGGTTCGAATCCCGTAAGGGACAAATATTTGTATGATGAATATGAATATTTGTACCCGAGTCATGGATGTTTGTATCTATACAATGTCTATCTATCTATCTATCTATAACGTCACGCCTCTTTCCCAGTGGGGTAGGCAGAGACCAGGGCGCGCCACTTACTACGATCTTTACATACCTCTTTTGCCTCATGCACATCCATACATCTCTTCATACATGCCGTCGGTTTCGAGTACTCCGCACCTCCCCTTTTTGTAGGACGCAACTGATTTGATCAGCATACGTCCTACGAGGGCGCCCTCTGCCGACACTTCCACTCACATTAGCAACATATATCTCTTTCGTACATCTGCTGTCACTCATCCTCTCCACATGACCAAACCAACGAAGCATACCTTTCTCTATTCTTGTCACAACATCTTCTTTCAATTTACATCGATCTCTTATTACACAATTTCTCACTCTATCTCTCATCGTGACACCACACATACTTCGCAAGGAACGCATTTCAACAGCATTAATTTTACTTGCATGCTTCTTCTGCCATACCCAGCACTCACTGCCATACATAAGTGTAGGCACCAACAAGTCGTGCCTTTTTGGATACTACTTGGCTAGCCACAATAGTGTGCAGAGCACCGTTTACTTTGTTTCCCGCTGTTACTCGCCTATGCATATCACCCTCACATTTCCCATCTCTAGTAAACATGCATCCTAAATATACAAACTCATTCACTTGTTGCACTTTTTCGTTCCCAATCATTATACAACAATCAGTCACACATTCATCCCTCTCCATTACCATTACTTTAGTTTTATTCACATTCACTTTCATTCCTTTCTTCTTTAATGCTGTATTCATGAGAGTTACCATGTCTTGTAGCTCTCCCGCTGACGATGCAAGTATCACTTGATCATCAGCGTACAGGAGGCACTTGACTAGTAACTCTCCCATTCTTAAACCATTTTCGCATTCTTTTAAATCAGTCAGACAGCTATCCATATACAGGTTAAAAAGCCAAGGGGACGCAACACAATACTATACAATGTGTTAATGAATTAACGCAAAACTAGAAAGTAGTTTGTTTAGAATCGAGAGCAGAATTGAATTATCATGGTTTCAACATAGGATTTTTTTTTCAAAATATTAAATAATTATTTATAAAAATTTTAAATTTTCTTAACCCGAGGTCAACCCACCGCACGGGCACAACACTCACCCTACTTAGGTACCAAAACATTTCCTTCGAGGGATGACTGGCTTGAGGGCCAAACATCCATCAAAGACAACTGCCTAACCTGGTTCACAGACGGATCCAAGAAAGGCAATGACGTTGGCAGCGGAATATACGGCGAAAACCCAAGACTACAACAGACCCAAAATCTTGGAAATTACGCCTCCATATTCCAGGCGGAGGTCTACGCCATCACAGCCTGCGCTGAAATTAACTTAAGCAAGCGCTACGTCAACCAATATATCACAATCAACTCTGATAGCCAAGCAGCCTTGCTAGCCATAGACTCTCCGATCATAAGGTCTAAGCTAGTACAGGACTGCGTATCACAACTGAATGCCTTAGGCAATAACAATCAACTTGTGCTACAATGGGTGCCAGGACACTCAGACATCGAAGGGAACGAGAGGGCGGACGAGTTGGCTAGAAGAGGCACTGAAAACCACTTCATAGGCCCCGAACCCTTTCTCGGAATCCCCAATAGTCTAACGCGAGATTCTTTGAATAAGGCCAGCTTTGGTGAGGCAATAAAGCTTTGGTGTAACACCCCAGGCATGGGCCACTCAAAAGCACTTATCAAAGGCTACAATCGCAAACTTGCGAACGGTCTCCTTGCCCTCAGCAAGGACCAAATTTGTACAATAGCAAGGTCACTCACAGGCCACTGCAAATTAAATAAGCACATGCACACACTGAATTTAAGTGACACGACCGGCTGCAGATTTTGCAAGGAGGAGATGGAAACTCCTCTGCACCTCCTATGTGATTGTGGCCCCCTGATGTACAAACGCAGCACTCATCTGGGTAGGCAGGTGCTGACACCAGATGAGATACAAACTATCCCGATCAAGAATCTACTGCGATTTCTGGCCGCAGTGGGGATTGGTAAGGAACTATAAAAAGGGCGATCACAAAGGACCAGCGATGGTCTACGTGGCACAGGCTTAGCAAGCCTGTCAAGGCCCAAAACCACAGATAATAAATAATAGGTACCAAAACAAGATTCTTAAAATGTATCCAAAGTACGTTAGCGCTTTCATTCATTGCTGAAATGATAACAAATCATTTTAACCTCAAAACTTAAAATGCGAATAACTTGAAATTTTAACTACCAAAATAATTAAATTATTGTTTCAATCTAATTATTTTGTTATAAATCAGTTGGGGTGTATGAGGTTTTGCGCTAATTTATTACCATGTTGTATAATTTGTGTGACAATGTCGGAGATATTTATTTATTTATTGCTGTCTTTTTGTACTACGACGGCTGTCTGACTCCGGAGTCACTTCATATAAATTGTATATAGGATTTTATCTGCACAAAGTAAGAGTATCTATTACTAGATACAGTACGGACACTCCCATCCTCCCGCCAACTTTTTACCTCACCCCCTCTATCGCCCTCTGGTTACCTCGCACGGGTTACTCGTTACCATGTTACAATAATATACTGCGCCTGGTATTCTCTTCCGATCACGTGACTGACACAAGCCTACGTCATCATACCCTTTTACCATGTTTAGCGGCCATTTTATTGTGACGTAGGCTTGTGTCACTCTGGGAATAGAAGACCTTGTTTTTTTAGACTATGCTCGTTACCTATGAAGATCGAATGTGCTGACGTCATCTTGTTTTTATATGCAGTGTCCGGGGTGTGCTATCGGCATGTCATACGCGATATTACGTATACTAGCGTAAGCGAAAAAAAAATCATGAATTTTGGAATGAAGTATAATGATTTCTGATTTACTAGTCTTATAGTCTTATAAATACAATTTCATTTCATTTCATAAGTATAATGATTTCTGATTTACTATAATAGTCTTATAAAACTCATTGTTTACACAGGTAATAATATAAAATAAATTAACACTTGATTGAATGTAGTATGTCATTAAATTAGGTGATTTGATTTAATTTAATTTAATTTACTAATTATTTTTTCCTCCTGTTCCGCAGGCTAGGTAGCTTCAGGTGTATCGCTCTGACGTGCAGTCTGAGGTCGGCGGGAGTGAAGAACGCTTTCTCGCAATATTCACACTTGAAGCGACGCTCTTTTAAATGCATCTGTTGAGAATAAGGATATTCTTTATTGTATTGGGCTGGTCATATCTGCCGAAGAACTGACAACCGGTGGGGTGTCAGAGTTCTAGAGTGGAGACCGCGAACTGGCAGGCGTAGTGTGGGACGCCCTGCTGCCCGCTGGACAGACGACCTAAAATAAAACTGGTCAAGTGCGAGTCGGGCTACTCGCGCACCGAGGGTTCCGTACCACACCACCACAGAACACAACATTTTTTTTGTTCGGGACCCTTAGCGCAAGACCGACTCACACTTGGCCGGTTTTTAGTATTTGTTGTTATTCTGTAGAGTTTGCTCTATAATCACACTAAGTTTGACGCTTGTATGTGTTGCCGTTTTTATGATAGAGCGTGAAGAAAAAACGTTGATAAAAACTAGTTTCTTGTCGAGAACCCCCCTTAATTTTTAACTTTTTGACATTTTTATTATTTACGAGCTTTAACCCGCGACTTCGTCCGCATAAATTATATACCAGATTTTAAGTCAGATGATAAGCTCTATCTATCTATCTATCTATAACGTCACGCCTCTTTCCCAGTGGGGTAGGCAGAGACCAGGGCGCGCCACTTACTACGATCTTTACATACCTCTTTTGCCTCATGCACATCCATACATCTCTTCATACATGCCCGTCGGTTTCGAGTACTCCGCACCTCCCCTTTTTGTAGGACGCAACTGATTTGATCAGCATACGTCCTACGAGGGCGCCCTCTGCCGACACTTCCACTCACATTAGCAACATATATCTCTTTCGTACATCTGCTGTCACTCATCCTTTCCACATGACCAAACCAACGAAGCATACCTTTCTCTATTCTTGTCACAACATCTTCTTTCAATTGATGATAAGCTATCAAACAAAAAAAGTTTCATCAAAATCGGTTCAGTAGTTTTTGCGTGATACTCGAACAAACAAACACCCAAACAAACAAACCGACAAAAAATCCAAAAATTTGTCATTTGGAATCGGGGACAGGTAAAAACCATGTCGTAATTTTTTTTTTGTAGATATCTTCAATGTACAGACACACTTCTGTTACAGTTTTATAATAGTTTAGATTAACAAATCCGCCGCAATAACGCATAATTTGAGAAAATTTCAACTATCTAGCTATTACGGTTCAAAAGTTACAGCCCTAAATAGGTAGGACAGACGGACGGACGGACAGACGGACAGACGGACAGACGGACGGACGGACGGACAACGTAGGCTTAGTAATAGGGTCCCGTTTTAAAAGTAGCGGGGAGCGACTGGATGAGGAAGGCCGAGGATAGAGTGTTGTGGCGCGTCTTGGGAGAGGCCTATGTTTAGCAGTGGACGATGATAAGCAATTGCTAATAATAACGCACGCATTATGCTAATGTAAGTGCACTTACAGAAACACTTCTGTCACAGTTTCATAACAGTAGAGATTATAGTGAGCTAAATTGGCAGGCGAGTGCTGTAAACAAGCCGAGACTTTAATGCCCAACGCTCACGCATTTCATGCGTTTTTCAAAACGAGGAAAATATATAATTTCACAAAGGTTTAGACAAATATTAGTGCAAAATGCGTACCCTCAGGATGTGTGCGTCCCTATTCGCGGGCGCCCTGAACCTCGAGTCGCACTGCGGGCACGGGAACGGCCGCTCGCCTGTGTGCGTGTTTCTGTGCATCTGTTGATAAATTAACTTTGTTTAATGAATGTTTATTACGCAAACATACAGGCTCCTGACGGTTTTTTAAGGGGATGTGCGCTGAAAAGACGGCTAAGGGATGAATGGAGGAAAAGGACATATTGCGTCGACCCCCAAGTAATGGGATAAGGGCAGGATGATGATGATTATAGTATAAGAGATAAGTGTACTTTTTTCAACCATCAGCAGCAAGGCTGATTCAGTGTTTATGGTGTGTAGAGCATCTCTGTGTTGGGGATGGACCTGCAGGTCTAGCATGATTTCTCTACACGCTCGCGACGCGCCTTTGCTGCATACAAAATAACCTGTTCCCGCGCTTTTCGGAGATTGAAAGCCGCGCTTTCCGCGACTTGTAGTATGGCAAAAAGCCGAGTCGCGCCCAAGTAGAGAAATCATGCTAGAGGGTCAGGTCTGCCTTCATACCTCCAGTAGGTTTAGGAGTTACTGATGATTAAAGGTCTGTAAAAAAATTACGATCAGCTACACGGCTGATCGTATGATATTGTTGTAGTATGTACTGTAGCTATGTGAACAGTACAAAAACTGTCAAGTTCTGTCAGGCGGTTTAGGAGATACAGCGAGTCAAAGTTCCGATCTTTGAACGGCTGTATCTCCTAAACCGACTGATGAACCATGTCAGTTTTTGTACTGTTCACATAGCTACAGTGCATACTACAACAATAAAATACGATCAGCCTTGCAGCTTATGGTTGCAAAAAGTACACTTATCTCTCGGAATATTATGAACTGAACAACCGAAATAAAAAGTCTGCTGTCCCTTACAGTTTATTAAGGAATAAACAGATTTAAGAAATAAAAAAGGCAGACATGATTTGGCACACTTTTCTATGGAGCAATGAATCTATTACAAGTTTTTTTTTTTCTAATTAAAAAAAAAAGAACGAAATCTGCTCTTCCATACAAAACTGCAAACCTACTCGAGCCAAATGTATGGGACAGATTTTTTTTCGCGATATTTATTTTGGTCCCATAGTGAATGTTGTTCAGTTTGACGGTCTGATCATCCCCTTAAAAAAGTATCAGCATATTAAGAAGGACCCTGTATATACATACTTCAAACATGGTGTTAATATTTTTGCCTACTAAGAAGGCTTTGAAAAATACATTAACATTAGTATTTTCTAATGTATGAATCATTTTTAAAGAACAATGGCAGATTTGGACCCAGCTATTTTTACGAAAACTAAAAGTCATTCAGGACGGCGGTAATAATTATTAAAAACAGATAAAATTAAGGCATTTTTAAAAAAAACTTCCACATCTCCAGAAGTCCGGATTCAAAAGTAGAAATTACTAGTAAAATAGACAAATCGTCAAAAAAGCAGTAGCAAAACGCAACCACGACAGCTATTATCATCTAATGTTATCACTGAAGTAATTTTGGTCGTTACGGAACGTATATTTGGCTTGGTTGAACTGATAGTGCGTGTGATTTCGTTTTCTTTCATTATCATAATATGGTACGGTTATCGTGAATTTTCATTAAAATAAACACAATGAATGCGTAGAAGATTGAGTGCACTATCTAATAAGAAAGATTATGAGTTTCACATACTTGATACAAAAGGTATCATAAGGAGAAATACCTTTTCCCCAACTTCTACAGATTACAACCAATTTACATTTTTGTTAGTTTTGATTCTCTCTACAAGTATTACTAAGTTTTATTCATGTATGGGACCTCTAAGTCTGGGTCTCACATTACATGGCCTTCCGCCAAACTTTTTTCAATGCCTATTTTATTGCTCAATAATATTTATTGTTAAATCTAATTAAAATGAGTGCATTGGTAATAATATTAATTAGTTAAAAGCCTTCTGGGAGATACAATTTTGATTTCTATGTTGCGTAGCGATTTTTTTTAAATTCATTTTCGGATAGTCTTTTTGTCACTAAATGGTGCCGGTTACAGTTTGAAAGTCCCATTGATAATTACTCCCCACCCCTCCTAACAAAACTCCGTAAAATGACTGGGCTATCCAGGGTGTGGTCTTACCTCCATATGGAACCTGGACGCGAACGATTTGGGGCACATGGTACACGGGACCTTCCGAGGACCGGGCGGGAATGGTTTGTCCTTTTGTCGCTCTTTTCTCGCGGGGTCTCTCTCCCTCCTCTGTTTACCCTGGGAATATTTTAATATAAGATTTTAAATGAGATTATATTTATTCAAGGAAGTAAAACAGTTATAAAGAAAATGTCACAACAAAACTAAAACATCCTAAAACTAAAATATAACTAGGCTAAACAAAATAACTAAATAAGAAGGAAAAGATTATGCTGGAAGGTCGCTTCTGGTCGTACCTGAACCAAAAATGCCCATTATACTGGCGGCGTTTCCCCGCTGCACCACTAAGGACACTTGTTGGACCAGGAGTGCGATTTTTGAATCTCACTCGCTGAGTTCAGCAGTTGAAAATGTCAAAATTACCGTGGAGATAAGCATCTTTCTACTGCTTATTTGACTTTCAAAAATCATACTTCAAGAGTGCAATTTTTGAAAGTCAAATCAGCAGTAGAAAGATGCGTATCTCCATAGGAATTTTGACATTTTCAACTGCTGAACTCAGCGAGTGAGATTCAAAAATCGCACTCCTGATATGAAACAGAGCGGCGGTCACACCCTTTTTCTCTTAGGCGACGTCCCAGGTCCTTTTAATATAACATTATAATACAACAGCCTCCGTGCTCTAATGGTTAAGGCTGCACCGAGCCTATTGTGCTGCCCCCAATCGTGTTTTTTTTATTTCTTAACAATTAAACAATATTTGCAAAAACCACTATTTGCAATGTCACATTGTAGTAATTACTCATTTTCAATTTATCGGTTTACTGCGGATTTGTTTTTATAATGTTTGTAGTTATACAGGGTGTTAGGGTAAACAGTTGCATTACTTTAAGGGGTGATTGTACCCATGATACTGAACAACTTTCCCAAAGAAACCTATAGGAAATTTGCAAAAAATTATGTCGACTTTTCATACAAAACGTTAGATCAGCTGATTGCATTTAGTATGGAAATTCCAAAATATTTTTTGCTAATTTCCTATAGGTTTCTTTGGGAAAGTTGTTCAGTATCATGGTTACAATCACCCCTTAGAGTTATGCAACTGTTTACCCTAACACCCTGTAGTGTGTTTTTGTTTGTAGTGTTCGTAGTGGCCAAAATTAGCCACTTTTAACGATAATAGCTAAAAGCATAAAACATAAATTGAAAGCCAATCAGGACTACAATGTGACATTCTTGTTATTTGGAAATATTGTTTAATTGTTTTGAAATAAAAATAATACGATTGGTGGCAGCACAATAGGCTAGGTAGTACCTAAGAGCATTTGGCTCTCGATACGGAGGTCGTGGGTTCGATTCCCATGGGGGACACATAGTGATATTTCACTGTGCGTTTTTCCCCAGTTGGTTAGGACATTGCAGGCTAAATCACCTGATTGTCTGGAAAGAATGATGATTCCGTGCTTCGGATGGCGCGTTAAGCCGTTGGTCCCGGCTACTATCTCTGGTGGTAGTAGTCGTTACATACAAACCACGTCAGAGGCCGTAAGGCGGTCTGAAAAAACTCTGACACCAGGGCACTGACCCCCCACACACTTAAACAAACACACAAACATCGCACCTCTAGCTTAATAATACAAATTTATAATACCTACTATACAGAGTGTACAATAAAATGGGACAGCTACTTAAAGGGGTGCTTCAGACCATCAAACTGAACAACTTTCTCTATGGGACCAATATAGAAATCGCGAAAAAAAAATCTGCTGTCCCATACATTTCAGTCGAGTTATGTTTGCAGTTTTGTATGGGAGAGCGGATTTTTTTTTCGCGATTTCGATATTGGTCCCATAGAGAAAGTTGTTCAGTTTGATGGTGTGAAGCACCCCTTTAAGTAGCTGTCCCATTTTATTGTACACCCTGTAGTTGGGGGCCAGGTGTCTGTTTAACAGGTTCTACAGCCGTTAAAGCCTTTTTCAGTCACCAGTCTCAACAAACATATTCACTGTATGAAGCTGTATTAATAAGAATGTCTCCCTGTATGTTTGTGGTGAAAATAAATGATTTTTATTATTATTATATTACTGCCCACACGATAAGAAGAAAACTAGGAATATTTAAATGATGAAATTACCTGTACTTCCGAGATGCCGTGTCTAGTGCGCTGGTGAGTCTGCAGCCCCGACACGGTCTGTCAAGTTATAAGTACAAGGTGAGCTTAGTCGGCAGGCGAGGGCTGTACACGAGCCGAGACTGTAATGCAGGCATGACAAACTTGCGGCCCGCAGTGCAAGTCAAATTCAAAGTGTCTTTATTGCAAAACCATAGGTTGTAACGAGGTCTTACAATTATAGCACAGAATACTTATGAGCCTCTACAGGGTGAAATTGATATCATTAGCATCCTTTTAAACTAAGAGTCTACCCATCAAACTGAACAACTTTCACTATGGGAGCAAACCGATCGGAACATAAAAAAAATCAGCTGTTGCATACATTTGAGTCGAGAACGTATTGCTCTTTAGTATGGAACAGTTGATTATTTGTTTGCTCCGATCGGTTTACTCCCATAGTGAAAGTTGTTCAGTTTGATGGGTAGACTCTTAGTTTAAAAGGATGCCAATGATATCAATTTCACCCTGTATACCTTACCAGAAAAGGTGTACAATAATCTTACATTAAAATATGATATGATAAACTTCTATAAGTCGACAACATAACTATGGATTTGATACAATTAAATCAATTTATTAACACATTCGCGGACACTGAACGAGACACAATAGAACCTTTATTGTCGTTTTAGTTTATTGTTATCACTGCTATAGCCGGTCACTGTTCGCGAATGTGTTAAAATGTGTTACTTTTCAGCGATATTAACGATTAATTTGTAATTACAGTCATGCCATAGTGTAAATAAAATAAGTGATGAAGCTCAGCGGTTGCGGCAGGTCTATGCCCGCGCGGCGTGTGGGGTACGGCGGGGGACGGGCGTACCCTAACTCAATTCGCTGTTAGGGACGTACTCCTCCCGGCCCCCGCACGCCCCGCACGATTGGCCTGCCGCGACCGCTGAGCTTCTCCACTATTAGTTCTTTACACTATAGTCATGCTTAATGTCAGTAAAATTATACATAAATTAAATTTTCTTGCGGAAAAATATAAAAATAGGATGAAAAATATGAGATAGGTATGTATTTTTGACGACCAGGTTGGTGTAATGGTTACCACGCCGGACTGCCAAACCAGGGTCCTGGGTTCGAATCCCAGTTCGGTCATGGATGTTTACATGTTTGTGCCGTTGTTGTATGGTTTCCATAATAAACATCCTATTAATAGTGCTTTCTTGGGATCATTACAATGTATGTGCCTGTGAGCGTTATTTAATTTAATTTAATTTTAATTTTTCCGATTTAATTTTTGACCGATATTTCTATTTTTAATTAACTTTTGAATCTTCCGAAAAACGTAGGATTCATGGCTATAATACTTTGGCCGCAATAAAATTAAAAATAAAAACTGTCAAATACAATAGAAACGCCAAGCAGACAAAGGAATACAATCTCGTTCAACTTCTATTTTATTTTTCAGTATTTTTCGAATAACTCAAGAAATAATGGATAGAAAAATCTGATAATTGTGATATAAATCTGCAAATAAATCCACCTCAATCTTCAAATGGTTTTCTAATTTTGGTACCTTTCTTAAAATGAAATGTTGTAAATTGTATAAATGGTGTGAATACATACCTTTAAGGTCTTGCCGCAGACCTCGCAGACGAGAGGGACGGTGGGGTGCTTGCAGGTCCAGTGCATGGCCAGCATGCGGCCCAACGTGTACGCCTCCGGGCACTGCCGATAAACATACGAGCTATAAGACCGCCTACTTTTCTACCTTGTGTTTTTACCTTCTGTTTTTGTACAGTATGTTTTTGGTGTAATATAAAGTTTGATTGATTACGTTTAGGAGCATAATGCCAAAAGCGCAAAATGACATATGGGTAGCAAAATGCCAAAAGAGCAGAATGCCAAAAGCGCAAAATGTCAAATGCGCACAATGATAAAAATAAATAAATAAATAAATAAATATCTTGGACAATGTCACACAAATTATCTAGTCACATTTAAAGTACCAGAATCTAGCCTGGACTTGTATTATGATGACTAGACAACGATATAGAATACATATATAAATACAAACATCCATGACTCGGGTACAAATATTCATATTCATCATACAAATATTTGTCCCTTACGGGATTCGAACCCGCGACCCTCGGCACAGCAGGCAGGTTCACTACCGACTGTGCTACCGGGCCGTCAAGTGGTGCTTAAACGGGGGTGAAGTGCATGAACGTTACGAAATATTTTACGTCATATTAAAGTCATATAAACGTGAATTATACAGCACATGTAATATACTATCAGTTTAAAATAACAATGTGCATACAAAAAAAAACACACATATACAAAAAATCTACGTTATCAGCATTTCCTATTCCCCTGTTTCCTCCTCCAAAACTAAACCGATTTTAATAATTCTTTCAAAAATAATATGAAATGTCTGTATGTTTTGCTTTTTTTGTTTATATTCGTCAAATTCGTTCAAAATTCAAAAAAATTCAAAATTTTTTATTCAAAATAATATCATATAGATAGCTTTTTGACGTCATTTTTTGACTCTACCACCGCGTCGGAAGGTGTTCCGTTGAGAGAAGATGCGGCCAGAAACTCTACAACACACATCTTTTAAACAAAACAAAATGTACAAAGTACAATTAAAATACAATATTATATTATGCATTACATAGTGTAAAATTGTCAAGACCAGACATTTTGGTCATTCAAATAATCATCGAGTTTATAGTAACCTTTTTTACAGAGGACTTGTTTAACATGAGACTTAAACTTTTTGTCTGGTAAGTTTAGAATATCCTCTGGTATCTTATTATAAAAGCGTATACAGTGCCCCATGAAAGATGTGTTGACTTTACTGAGTCGAAAATGTGGGAATACTAATTTATTTTTATTTCTTGTATTGTAATTATGAACGTCACTGTTTTTGGGAAAGAGAGACAAATTTTTTCGAACATATAAAATATTTTCGTAAATATATTGACTGTAGAAAGTCAAAATACTGATATCTTTAAAAAGATCTCGTAGTGAGTCTCGACAACGTAGATTATAAATGGCTCGAATTGCCCGCTTTTGAAGGATAAAGATAGCCTCGACGTCTGTAGCACAGCCCCACAGCAAAATACCATAAGACATGATACTGTGGAAGTAGCTGAAGTATACGAGTCTTGCAGTAGCTATATCAGTTAGCTGTCTAATTTTTCGAACTGCATAAGCTGCCGAGCTCAGCCTACCCGCTAGGGTTTCTATATGTGGACCCCATTGCAGCCTCGAGTCAATCTTTATCCCTAAAAATACAGTATTACTTGTGAAATGCAATATATCATTATCTAAAGTTATATTATTTTCATTATTTATAACGTTTGGTAGAGTGAATTTAATACATTTAGTTTTCTTTGCATTTAAAGCAAGATTATTAACACTGAACCAGTTCAGAACTTGTCGTAGAGTGTCATTTACGTTGTCATTAATATCATCAACATCTTAGTTTACTGGATGTCTGAAAACGGGCGGTAAAATTTGACATTTTCGAAGGTCCCAAACCAAGGTGTGTAGTTCTTACCAAAAAAGCAAAACATAGGGACATGGCAGAGGTGACACAGATTGCATGGTAAAAAAAGATTTGCTCTAGTGTTATTATCCAGGGAGAAAACAGGGGAATACGCTTGGATGGGCTATCCTCTTAATTTAGGTTTCAACAATCTACTTCGTCGAGGTGTGCAAGTATTCAGTGTTAATTGATTATGAAGTACAATCATGTCTTGACAGTTCCATACATTTTAGATTTAGTATAGTCTTGGCGCAAACAGATGTCGCTACTGGCCTGAACGAGAGATAAATCTCAATTAAACGTTGATCACTATTATTTGAGTTTTGTTCCACGGAAATAAATTATATATATTTATTTTCTTCCAAATTTTAATAACAAATGTGTTTAACACGTATTTTAACGTAATTAAACATTGCTGTAGTACCGGTTACTCACCATCGGCGCTGTACTTGCGCGAGTTTTCATATAAGAAGGTGACAACATCCTTAGTACGGGCATTGACCCTCTGTTGTGTATAATTTGGATTCTTTCGATGACGCGTAGCCAGAGCATGCCCAAGACAGAGATGGTTGGAGGACTAAAGGGGAGGCCTTTGCCCAGCAGTGGGATGAAATAGGCTAGGAAAAAAAATGGTATAATATAATATTTACCTGACCGCATCTGTACCACGTCTCATTGTGGGCTGTCTCTCTGTGGTCGTAGAGCTGATGCTTGTCCTCGAATGTGTCGCCACATTTCGTGCACGGACTGCAAACAAACGTACAACATGTTTAAGGCTGCACCGAGCGTGTTGCGCTGCCCCCAATTGTATTTTTTTTATTTCTAAACAATTAAACAATATTTCCAAAAAAACAAGAATGTCACATTGTAGTCATTGCTGATTTTCAATTTATCGGATCACTGCGGATTTGTTTTTATAAAGTTTATTCTTATTATCTTATACAACGTGTTAATGAATTAACGCAAAACTAGAAAGTAGTTTGTTTAGAATCCAGAGCAGAATCGAATTATCATGGTTTCAACATAGGATTTTTTTTTTCAAAATATTAAATAAATTGTTTGTATAATTTAAAATTTTCTGAACTTGATGTCAACCCACCGCACGGGCACACTCACCCTACTTACTACCAAAACAAGATTATAAAAATGTATCCATGAGTACGTTAGCGCTTTCATTCATTGCTGAAATGATAACTTAAAATGCGAATAACTTAAAATTTTAACTATAAAAATAATGAAATTATTGTTTCAATCTAATTATTTTGTTATAAATCAGTTCGGGTGTATGAGATTTTGCGCTTATACATTAACACGTTGTATGTATTAGCATAAAACATAATATTTCGTAATGTTTCAAGAAATTGAAAGCCAATAATGACTACAATGTGACATTCTTGTTTTTAGGAAATGTTGTTTAATTGTTTAGAAATAAAAAAATACGATTGAGGGCAGCACAATAGGCTCGGTAGGCTCTTAAGTTAATAATTGTATTCAGTTTTCAACGCGAGAGTAGCGGCGCGACTAGTGTTTGGCGTAAAACCTAAATAAAACATGTTTTTTGGATCTTTTTTAGGGTTCCGTACCCAAAGGGTGAAAACGGGACCCTATTACTAAGCCTACGTTGTCCGTCCGTCCGTCCATCTGTCCTACCTATTTAGGGCTGTAACTTTTGAACCGTAACAGCTAGATAGTTGAAATTTTCTCAGATTATGCGTTATTACGGCGGATTTGTTAACAAATAATAAGAATTTCAAAAAGTAAAAAATTAAGGGGGTTCTCAACAAGAAACTAGTTTTTATCAACGTTTTTCTTCACGCTCTATGGTAAAAACGGTAATACATACAAGCGTCAAACTTAGTGTGATTATAGAGCAAACTCCACAGAATAACAACAAATACTAAAAACCGGCCAAGTGTGAGTCGGTCTCGCGCTAAAGGTCCCGGACAAAAAAAGTTTTTTTTATAAGTTAATAATGCTGTCTTCTCTGGTGGTGTGGTACGGAACCCTCGGTGCGCGAGTAGCCCGACTCGCACTTGACCGGTTTTATTATTACTAAGTATTCTCGGAGCCTCAACCACAGCCCGGACACTGCATACAAAAATTTGAAATTAACAAGATGACGTCAGCACATGCGAAACCAAAGAAATTGAACCTTAAGTCTTCTTCGTAGGTAACGAGGAACCAGTGCGCGGTAACCAGAGGGCGGTAGAGGGGGTGAGGTAAAAAGTAGGTGGGAGGAAGGGAGTGTCCGTACTGTATCTAGTAAAAGATACTCTTTCTTATACTGTGCCTCAACTTTCTTCTTTTTTATTATTTTGTTAGCAAATCCAAAATATTAACACATAATCTGTGAAAATTTCAACATTTAAAACTCTCTACGGTTAAATAGATAGGCTTTTGAATGGAGTCCCGTTTTCACACTTTGGTACGGAACCCTAAAAATTATAACTAGACATACCGAATTCAGGGGTCCGTAATGCGCTAGATGGCGCTAGTGTCGTGCAGTGTGTCTGTACATTGAAGATATTAACAATAAAAAGATTACGATATGGTTTTTAGTTTAACCTGATTCCAAATCACAAATTTTTTGATTTTTTGTCTGTCTGTTTGTTTGTTTGTTCGAGTATCACGCAAAAACTACGGAACCGATTTTGATGAAACTTTTTTTATTTGATAGCTTATCATCTGACTTAAAATCTGGTATATAATTTATGCGGACGAAGTCGCGGGTAAAAGCTCGTACTATTATAAAACTGTAAATTAAAAAAAAGAATGTTTTTGCTTTGTGTATTTGAACGAGCATCACGCGAAAACTACTGAACCGATTTTGATGAAACTTTATTTGATTGATAGCTTATGATCTGACTTAAAATCTGGTATATAATGTGTGCGGACGAAGTCGCGGGGTTAAGGTGGTCGGAGAGCTGCGACCGTGGCGACATCAGTTTTAAATTAATTGTGCCTGAAATACAAACATTTTCATGAATATTTTACGTTTCGCGACAATCGCAACTAAGGGTCCATTTTATAATCCATTATATAATAATTTAACACTAAGCATAAAAGCGATATATTGCAAATGTGCTAAAAGTGGCCACATTGGAGAACTTTTCGCACATTTGCAATACATAGCTTTTAGGCTTAGTGTGAATTATTATATGTATAATGGATTATAAAATGGAGAATCAGTTGCGACTGTCGCGAAACGTAAAATATTCATGAAAATGATTGTATTTCAGACACAATTAATTTGAATACTGCTGGCGCCACTGTCGCAGCTCTCGAACCCCCTTAACGCTAGTACTATCAGTTTAAAATAACAATGTGCATGACCTCGCCTGCAAATGTGACGTCACTCAATCACACGAACTTCACTCGAGTCATTCAAATGATTATTTCCTTTACATAGAGTCTATATTCCTTTACAACTGAGTGAAGTTATCGAACGGCCCTTCAAGGTCATGCACATTGTTATTTTAAACTGATAGTAGACAATAAATGTGAATAGAACTCACGCGAGTTTATGGTCGCAGTCCCCCTCCGCAGCCAGGTGTTTGTCATAAGCCTGCTGACTCTCAAATTTCTTTCTGCACACCATGCACGGGAATTTCTACAAAATCAAAACAGCAGGTCATAGTCATAGTCATACAGGGTGTAAAAAGACTACTCCCGAAAACTGAAACTATGGATTCAGACCATGATACCTAACACTTTGGCACTGAAATTTTTTATTTTTATTTTCACAAAATTAATTTTTTTTCGGGCCTTTATTTCTACAATTATGAACATTAAAGCCTACCAGTGACATAATGCAATACAATTTTAATTGTTAAACACAAGCATTTCGAAAATAGCAAAAATCCGCAATGTAAAACGCACTCATCAAACTCGTCGCCAAGCTACGGTCGCGCGCCACACAGCTGTAAGGTCACTGCCCGCTCACCCGAGCGAGCGGGCAGTGACCTAACAGCTGAGTGGCGCGCGACCGTGACTACCGAGTGTACCGAGTCTACCTACATAACCGCAAACGGTCGTGTGACGTAGTGTTACGACAGCAGCGTGTTGTACGCTTTACATTGCGTGGCAAGAAAATGGAAAAATCACGAATAATTTTTTTAAATTTAAAAGGTTAGCGCCATTAATTTTTATATAGGTTCAGTGATATGTTCTTAAAGTGTTCGGGAGATGTCTTTTTACACGGTGTATAATTTATTGCAACCATGGGTTTAAAAGATGTTAGGTATATAATATTGATTCCAGTCACAGATTACCCCCAATAGATACCGCATGATGAACATTTAGTTCACGCCCGAAGTCACCATTTTCGGCGGTAGGTGCGGGTAGCGGGGCACGAAACGATGCAACGTGATTGGCCATTTCAAGGTCGCACTACTTCTAGCTCGCTCACTCGCGTTGCTTATATCAGTGAAAAACCATAGATGTCTGGCGAGCTTCGGCGGCCCTGTATGCGGTATCTATTGGGGGTAATCTGTGATTCCAGTACACATGGACCCTGCTAGGGCACTGCAAAACTTAAATCTAGAATTAGAATTAAAATTGAATTAGAATTAAAATTATTTCATTAAATTATAATTTGTTAATAAATGCCTATTTAATTGAATTTATACTCACAAAAACTTAAATCTAGAATTAAAATTATGTCATATATTATAATTTATTAATCATGGCTATCGAATTGAATTAAATTAAATTACCAGTAAATTACACTTCCAAATAGAAAACAATTAGTAAAACAAAACAAAAACATAATACCTACTATATAGGTCTACAGAACAAAACTGAAATGAGATGATTACATATATTTGGTAGGTTTAAGGTGAGCGCTTATTACGACCGCATATTCGCAAAAATCCAACCAAATCATCATCATCATCTCAGCCGATGGACGTCCACTGCTGGACATAGGCCGCCCCCGCAGATCGCCATAACGACCGGTCCTGCGCTGCCCTCATCCAACGTGTTCCCGCCGCCTTCACCAGGTCGTCGGTCCACCGTGTGAGGGACCTACCTACTTTATAGTCGCTCACTGCCTACCCACGCTGCGCTTTATAGTTGCCCCCTCACACGGTGAGGGGGCAACTATAAAGTAGGTAGGTCCCTCACACAGTGAACCGACGACCTGGTGAAGGCGGCGGGAACCCGTTGGATGAGGGCAGCGCAGGACCGGTCGTTGTGGCGATCTGCGGGGGCGGCCTATGTCCAGCAGTGGACGTCCATCGGCTGAAATGATGATGATGAGGGAGAGGACGTCTCGTGGTACACTTACCTCAGTAGAATGCTCATTCTCCTTGTGCTCCTCCAGGCCCTTGGTTCCACCAGGTACCTCAGCTTTACAAACTGAGCATATGGACTTCGTGTGGTATGTACGCCTGTGGTTTACATGTGTGCTGTATGTCCTGAAATATAAGTTGAGTTACACCTGTATAATAATATAATTTACTAGCTGTTGCCCGCGACTTCGTCTGCGTTACCCGGATATAAAGTACCCTATGTGTTAATCCAGGCCATACATACATACATACATACATAAGCTCACGCCATTGTCCCAAGGGGGTAGGCAGAGACCACAGATCGCCACACGCTACGACTCTGACACACTTCTCTAGCCTCATTGACATTCATACATCTTTTCATGCACTTCCGTCGATTGAGGGTGCTACGCACTTGTCCTTTTCGGAAAAGATCATTGATTTGATCGTGGTATGTTTTCCTCGGACGGCCTCTCCCAACACTTCCAGGCCATGGTCTATCTGTCTATCTGTATGCCAAATTTCATCAAAATCCGTTCAGCAGTTTTTGCGTGTAAGCGGAACAAACATCCATCCATATTTACAAACTTGCGCATTTATAATATTAGTAGGAAGTATTGTTTTAGTTTGACATGGCTGTATGGGCACGATCTCTTAGCCTTTAAAGAAAAGGCAGGCACAGTCTTGACTTTTTGATATGATTTGTTACACTTCTCTACATACAGGGTCCTTCTTAATATGCTGACACTTTTTTAAGGGGATGATCAGACCATCAAACTGAACAACTTTCTCTATAGAACCAAAGTCGAAATCGCGAAAAAAAAATTAGCTGACCCATACATTTGGCTCGAGTAGGTTTGCAGTTTTGTATGGAAGAGTTGATTCTTTTTTCACGATTTCGATGTTGGTCCCATAGAGAAAGTTGTTCAGTTTGATGGTATGATCATCCCCTTAAAAAGTATCAGCATATTAAGAAGGACCCTGTTTTCAAGGTGAAATTGATATCTTTAGCAACCTTTCTTGTAAACTACACACTCACTCTTAGTGGGGTTTTTGGCGGTCATTTTATCGATTTTTTATTGTTTATGTTTATAGTGAGTTTTTTTTTATTTCGCCCTGTAGAGCGATAACCAAACCATCGATTAAGTTTTTTAGGAAATAAAATTATAAAAATTAGCTAGTTTTCGCATACGCAAAGTAATAAAGACGATCAGGAGTGCGATTTTTGAATCTCATTCGCTGAGTTCAGCAGTTTAAAATGTCAAAATTACTATGGAGATACGCATCTTTCTACTGCTGATTTGACTTTAAAAAATCGCACTCCTGAAGTATGATTTTTGAAAGTCAAATCAACCGTAGAAAGATGCTTATCTACAGAGTAATTTTGACATTTTAAACTGCTGAACTCAGCGAATGAGATTCAAAAATCGCACTCCCTGGAGTGCGATTTTTGACCCCTGTGAAAACGACAAAAGTAGAGACCAGACTTTTGTCGTTTTCACAGGGGTGGCATGCTAAGCCCACTGCTAATTTTTTAACACTTCCGACACTTACTTGGATTCTTTGTTGCAATCTTGACACTTATATTTGACGCCTGCATGCCATTTGTAGTGCAATTTAGCATATTCGCTGCAATTCAAAAATGTCAACATTAGTTACTAAGTCTAATGCTGGACATCTAGTTGCATGTGTGGGGACTTGCTACAGATGTCAGCACCCACAAGTTATAGCAAAGATGCCAACAGATGGCGATACCGTCGCTCTCGGAAATATGCTCCATACAAAGACAACGTTCATCGTAAATACGTAACTCGTAACCTACTACACATAAGGTTCACAATCGAATGCGAGACATAAATCGCGCAAGAGAAATAATCACAGAGATTCGATATATATACAAGGTCCAACTAAGAACTGTTGGACCACGGCCGGTCCCCAGGCATCACACCTAGCCTGGCGGAAGTACTTCCCTTTTCAATGGAGGAACATTCCCAAGTAGCACCTCCATACATGCTTATAAAGGGATCTACCGGAGGATGGGAGCAGCATCCTCTGAGTACACACATTCAATCCAACTGCGATCGCCAACCCGCCTGTCAAGCGTGGCGATTATGGCAAATTGGGGCATTTTGGGGGAGGCCTATGTCCAGCAGTGGACGTCTATCGGCTGATATGATGATGCGATATGCAATTTAAAAAGACAATGCAGGTTTTGTATGGAAGGTTGGCGCCTTATTTTTCGCCGTTGTTTTTGGCGCGGCCAGCAACCAAACTTGAATATTTTATTTCAGAATAAAGTAACAAACAAAACTTATTAACATGTATATCCCTAAACTCAGTCCGGACGGAGATATAAAGGCTTGAAGTTGAAAATATTACTATTACGTGTACTTCAAGCCTTTATATCTCAGTTCGGACTGAGTTCCGAGATATTTGTAATAACAAGTGTTGTTTTTAACTTTATTCTGAACTTTAATATTCAAGTTTGATTTATGGCTGCCCAAAAAAAAGAAAAAAGGCGCCATTTTTAGGCATAGCCTTTTGATTAAAATATTTTAAAACCGCCTTAGCATTTATATCTGGTTGTCTGGAAGAAATAAGTTTTAGCGCTGTTACAGACGAGCGACACTTTGCGGTCGCAGAGGGTCACGCGACTCACGGCGACCGTAAACTCTATGAGCGCGACCCTCTGCGACCGCAAAGTGTCGCTCGTCGCTCTATGAGGCCGCCATTTGTATCCCTCTTGTTCGTGTGTATAAATTGTTTTTTGTGCATTTTTAGGGTTCCGTACCCAAAGTGTGAAAACGGGATCCTATTACTAAGCCTACGTTGTCCGTCCGTCTGTCTGTCCTACCTATTTAGGGCTGTAACTTTTGAACCGTAATAGCTAGATAGTTGAAATTTTCTCAGATTATGCGTTATTACGGCGGATTTGTTAACAAATAATAAAAATGTCAAAAAGTTAAAAATTAAGGGGGGTTCTGAACAAGAAACTAGTTTTTATCAACGTTTTTTCCTCACACTCTATCGTAAAAGCGGTAATACATACAAGCGTCAAACTTAGTGTAATTATAGAGCAAACTCTACAGAATAACAACAAATACTAAATACCGGCGAAGTGTGAGTCGGTCTTGCGCGAGAGGCACGGACAAAAAAAATGTTTTTTCTATTTGTTGTGTTCTGTGGTGGTGTGGTACGGAACCCTCGGTGCGCGAGTAGCCCGACTCGCACTTGACCGGTTTTATTCTAATTAACAGAAGCCTTGAAGAATAAGAAAGTAAAATAGTACCTGCCCTTGCTGACGTGGTCGCAGATCTTGCACACAAATCTGTACTTGTGTCGCCTGACGTGGGACAGCCACTGGTCCCTCGTCCGCCACCGAGCGTGGCACACGTCACATAAGTGATCTCCGCTCGACTGTCAACAATTATTAGTATTATTACGATCATCATAATTATATAACCACAGGATACTATGGAACAAGATCAGGAGTGCGATTTTTGAATCTCATACGTTGAACTCAGCAGTTGAAAATGTATGGAGATACGCATCTATCTACTGCTGATTTGACTTTTAAAAATCGCACTCCTGAAGTATGATTTTTGAAAGTCAAATCAGCAGTAGAAAGATGCATATCTCCAAAGTAATTTTGATATTTTCAACTGCTGAACTCAGCGAATGAGATTCAAAAATCTCACTCAGTCCGTAAAATTATGTTCCTATTTGTTTGGTGAACGAAATGATTTAAGTGAATGTTTACACGGGTTCATACAACATCGCCACACATTGCCTAGAAAAATCTTGCCGCAAGTACCTTTTCCATTATGATTTTTAGTACAATTTATTCCACCTATCTGTTTGGGAAGTAAATGAGGTGCCATCGGAAGGAGACCGATCTAAAGAGCTGGAAAAACTAGGGTTGCCACCGAGGTGGCAATGGTGAAGGACAACATCATGAGGAAACCTGCATACGCTGAAGGAGAAATTCCGATGGGTATGTGAAGTCTACCACCCTGCATTGTGCATACATACACACTCACTGAGAGTATAGTGTCTGTGCCCGGCAGTGGGACATACACGGTCGTTCTTAATATGCTGACAGTTTTTTACTGATATTTTTTTCGCCATTTTGTGGTCTGTCCCATAGCAAAAGTTGTTCAATTTGACAGTCTGATCATCCCCTTAAAAAAGTGTCAGCATATTAAGGCTGACATCAGACGAACTGCACCACAACAACAGCACGAAGTCGCATCAGCAACCGCACGCAGTCGCTATATCAACTGCATGCAGTTGTACGTTCGATTTCGTGAAGTCATGATATCAACTGCATGCGGTCGGCTCCAGTTGAGTGAAGTCAATATCAACTGCATGCAGTCGTGCCTACTGTAGCTTGCAGTCGGGCCATCAACTTCGCGCGGTCGGCTACAGTAGGCACGGCTGCATGCAGTTGATATTGACTTCACTCAGCTGCAGCCGACCGCGTGCAGTTGATATCATGACTTCAGGAAATCGAACGTACAACTGCATGCAGTTGATATAGCGACTGCGTGCGGTTGCTGATGCGACTTTGTTCGACCAGTAATTCAGTAGTGAGCATATGCAAATGAATATCAATAATTACCTCATCATGCAAAGCCATATGTTTGTTATAAGCACTAATGTTCATAACTCCTATGTAACAAATGTTACATTTGAATCTAGACTTCTTGAATATATACGAGTCTTTTCTCTCCTCTATTTCTTTCTTCTGTTGCTCTTTCGTTTGGAATACGGCCACGCATTTGTGTTCTTCGCAAAATTCTGTATAGTCCTCTATGTATTTCATATTACACGGTCGCTTCTTTTTCTTTTCCGGTACTTTTTTTTCTGGTTTAACGACGTCCAGCTTTCGCTTCGGTGGTGCTTTTTTTCTGGTTCTGCTTTTCGTTTCAGGCTTTTTTTTCTCATTTGTCGTTAACATTGTGAAAAGTAATGTTTTATCAGTTTTTTGCTCTTCGTTGACTTCGTTATTGACAGTAGTGTCCGAGTCTTTTTTGATAATTTTATTAATGTTTATCTGTAATATCTTTTCGCATTTTATGTCTTCGTTCGTTTCTGACTTTTTGATAATAGTATTGAAGTCTTCAGTTTCGTCTTTTTTTAGATTCTTTTGTATATTTACCGTTGATATTTTTTCTGATTCCGTATCCTCTGAATCGTTATTCCAATCGTTTGATATTTCATCCATGTTTATTTGCAACGGTTCAGCTTTCACTAAAGGATTTTGTTCGTAATTAAAACATGGTATTTCCATATCTATTTCTTCTTCATCTTTTTCGTCTATTACTTCTTTTTTTTCTTTAGTTTCTTCGAGAATTTCAGTCTCCGATGGAAAGTGGAGATTTAAAGCGTTTGTCAATGTGAATGAATATTTTAAATGCATTCTATCCAGAGATTTTATGTATGTTGTTGTCATCTGAAAATTAAATTTTAAAAACATTTTAAAGAAGTTTGGCGGAAGGCCATATAATTTGAGACCCAGACTTAGAGGTCCCATACATGAATGAAACTTAGTAATAGGTGTAGAGTGAAACAAAACTAACAAAAAAGTAAATTGGTTGTAACTGTATTTCTCCTTATGATACCTTTTGTATCAAGTGTGTGAAACTCATAATCTTTCTTATTAGATAGTCCACTCAATCTTCTACGCATTCATTGTGTTTATTTTAATGAAAATTCACGATAACCGTACCGTATTATGATAATGGAAGAAAACGAAATCACACACACTATCAGTTCAACCAAGCCAAGTATGTTCTGTAACGACCAAAAATACCTCAGTGATAATATTAGATGGAAATAGCTGTCGTGGTTGCGTTTTGCTACTGTTTTTTGGACGATTTGTCTATTTTAATAATAATTTCTAGTAAAAATGCCTTAATTTTTTCTGTTTATAATAATTATGACCGCCATCCTGAATGGATTTTAGTTTTCGTAAAAAATGGCTGGGTCCAAATCTGCCAATCTTCTTTTTTTATTTATTATTTATGGACTGGTGCTAGCACTGCATTTCCGCCAGTTAGGCCAGTCATTTTACGGAGTTTTGTTAGGCGGGGTAGGGAGTAATTATTAATTGGACTTTTAAACTGTAACCGGCACCATTTAGTGACAAAAATAGTATACCAAACCAAATTAAAAAAAAATTTGCTACGCAACATAGAAATCAAAATTGTGCGTCCCAGAAGGCTTTTAAATTAATAATATTAATACCAATGCACTCATTTGAATTAAATTTAACAATATACATTATTTTTGATCAATCAAATAGGCATTAAAATTTAAAAAATTAGGTATTTATTAGTAAATACGAATGTATTTTTCAAAACCTTCTAAGTAGACAAAAATATTTACACCATATCTGAAGTATGTATGATGGTAAAGCCTTAATTATGTGCAAAAAAAAAATTCTCATCAGGTTTTTGTAGAACGAGATAATATCTATATTTTAAAATTGGAACTGTTGCTGAAGTAATTTTTTTTTTAATTTTGGTACATTCTTAAGCTTAAATTGGCTCTTCAATATTATAGCGAAAAAAAAATGCAATTAGTAATTAGTCCCGGCTCAAACCGTAAAATGACTGGGCTAAGTGTCAAGTATTTTATGGGAGTATCTATCCCACGGGTTCAAATCCGCACGGACAACATGCCACGTACCAATAAGTTTTTCTAACTTATGTACGTAATACCGACTGCTCTCAAACGGTGAAGGAAAACATCGTGAGGAAACCTGCATACACTGAAAAAGAAATTCTGATGTGTATGTGAAGTCTACCAACCCGCATTGGGCACGCGTGGTGGACTAATGCCCATACACCCTCCTTGAGGGTAGGCCTGTGCCCTGCAGTGGGACGTTTATAGGCTGATGATGATCTATCCCACTCTCAGGGATTGTTTTTGATCAAGAACAAGAAGAGGTTGGGGAGTCACGTTGCAGGTTCTGACCCGAGCACATATCTCGCGTGGTTTTCGCGCGTCGCGTTTTTGCCTGCCACGAGGCTCTGCAATCTCTTCTTGTTCTTGACCAAAAACAATCCCTGAGATTGGGATAGATTCTCTCATAAACTACTTGACACTGGCGGAAATGCAGTGCCAACGCACAAGCAAGAGTCCATCTAAATCTAAACTATTATAAAACTGTAACAGAGGTGTGTCTGTACATTGAAGATATTTACAAAAAAAAGATTACGATATGATTATTAGATGTCCCTGATTCCAAACTTTTTGTCTGTCTGTTTGTTTGTTTGTATGTTTGTTTGGGTGTTTGTTTGTTCGAGTATCACGCAAAAACTACTGAACCGATTTTGATGAAACTTTTATTGTTTGATAGCTCATCCATATAGCTAGTATCATCTGACTTAAAATCTGGTATATAATTTATGCGGACGAAGTCGCGGGTAAAAGCTATAAAAAATTTGAGATTGAGGACTGCCGTGCCTCGTGGCAGGTAAAAACGGGACGTGCGAAGGCGAACACCACGCGAGACAAGTGCTTGTGTCAGAACCTGCAATGTGACTCCTTTAAAGTCATTTAGAAGGTCTTAGGAAGGTCGTAGGTTAGTCTTTATTTGTCAATGTAGGTAGCCTTCACATTAAGAGGGGGTCATACCTATTTTGTCTGTTTTCGTACCGATTTTTGGTGTCCGTATAGTTAGCAGCCTCACCAGCTCATTTGAAGGTTTTGACTAAGCCACGATTTAGTGCCCAATTGGTGCAATTTGGTGCCCAAAGCACAGATTTGGTGCTCATGTAGTTTAAAAGATATTTGGGTACCTTACTGAGGCTGCTAGATAGACGTCAAGCTAGCAGTCGCATTTTGAAATACTGTTTGTATCGATGTGATTTATATGTCACGATTTAGTGCTCATTTAGTGATCCCTATATCCAAAATTTCATGAATATTGATCCAATACAAGCCGAGATATGATAGTACATTGTTGAGGCTGCTAACTAGACGTTTCTTCCAACGATGATTCCAATGAAACGGATGCACATTTGAAACAGATAAATACATAGCGATTTAGTGCTCGATTTGGTGACTCTTATGATATTTATTAAAAGTAGAATTTTCTTTCCTATTTCCCAAAAAAATTACGTAAACTTCTACATACAACGATTTTCGGTACAACCGTGCACAAAAATTATCATTTCTCGGAACTACTGCCATGAGCTAGCGCTTGCGCTCGCGCAAGTAGTTCATAGTTATACCGAGAGATGGCGGGACTGGCAGATTGTTTACGTGAGTTACGGAGATGCGAATACGTGTCTTTTTATTACATAGAATGAAGAACTAATTGCTTGATACAAATTAGTGCATTATAACTTCTTATCGTCGCCTACAGTTCCACATTATATTATTTATCCTATAAATTAACTAACTGCCTCCGTGGTCTAATGGTTAAGAACATTGGGCTCTCGACACGGAGGTCGTGGGTTCGATTCCCACAGGGGACACCTAGTGATATGTCACTTTGGGCGTTTTTCCCCAGTTGATTAGGACATTGCAGGCCGAGTCACCCGATTGTCTGAAAAGAAAAATTATTCCGTGCTTCGGATGGCGCGTTAAGCCGTTCGTCCCTGCTACTATCTCTGGTGGTAGTAGTCATTACACGTCAGGCGGTCTAAAAAAACTTTGACATCAGGGCTCTGCCCACGTGATAAGAAGAAGACTAATGGAATGTTCAGACCCGCACGACCAAAGCGACTGGGAAGCGGGAGCGTCTACCGCGCGGCGGTCGCTGCCCATGTAATCTTAGAGCGCTTACAGACGAGCGACAGTTGTCTGCGACAGCTCGCGACGGGGTCGCGCGACCCTATGCGACCGTCGCGCGACTGTGACGTAGGTATAGTCTGAAGCACAAGTCTTGTTCTTGAGAGATTTCAGTTTGAAGAAAACGGAGGCTAAAAAATAACATGTTTGATATTTCGGGTTTTTATACGTTTTTCGTAGATTTTGGTTTCTTTAGATAATAGATAATCCAGAATTGATTATCTTCATCATCAAGTCCATAAAATATTACAGACTGGTAAAAATAGGGCAATTATAATATACATTGGTACCGATTCGGACTGTGCCACGACTTAACTTAACTAAATTTATTCCTGTCACTTTCTAAAATAAGATTAAGAAAAGAGACAGAAATCCAACAGCTGACTTTAGTGCTGTCAAAGTGACGTTAAACACCCAAAATAAGATGCCATCATAATGTACGCCATCTTATTTAAAGCGTTTTTGGGCGTGTAACGTCACTTTGACAGCACTAAAGTCATAAATCATAAATCATAATCATAAATCATAAATTCTTTATTGTGATACACAGGTTGAATAGGTTGTTACATTATATTATGTTCGCTGTGATCCGCCAGTAGGCATACAATAGGTATTTAAGTACATATACATTGAATTTATACACTTATATTTAGAAAATAATCATTACATTAATAATTAATTCAATACTATAGACTTTATCTGAAGTAATCTGGTACAGTACATTGATATCGTTGGAAGTAATCATAGGCATAATGTCAATCGATACAATCAATAAATTTAAATAGTCTTATCATAAATCATAATCAAAATAATAGTTGTGAGTCATAAATAAATCAATTATACATCATTCAAAAATTCATTAATAGTGTAAAATGTCTTATCAGTAAGGTAGTCAAATAGTTTTCTCTTAAATGTCATTATATCTTCACACTTCCTTATTTGAAGTGGTAATTTATTGTATATTTTGGGGGCCATTGCAAAGACACTATGCATGTACAGGGTTGTCTTGCCTCCTTTGGTACACAACTGATCACAGCGGCGGGCACTGGTTACATTACTAAACAGACTGCTGTGGCGTTTAATGAACAAGGCTGTTTCATATATATACATTGAACATAATGTTAATATCTTATGACTCTGGAAATGAGGTTTGCAACTATCCCTTCTTTTAATGCCACATATTGCACGTATACACTTTTTTTGCGCCAAGAATACACGATCATTATTGGTTGCATTCCCCCAGAAAATTATGCCATATCTCAGTCTCGAAGCAACATACCCATGATATGCTGTAAATACAGCTTTTTGATTAACCACCTTTTTTAGCATGAATAAAGCGTAAGAAAATTGGCTTATTTTAGTACAGACAAAGTCAATATGTGATTGCCATCTCATGTCACTGTCAATATACAGCCCCAAAAATTTGGCCGTAGCTGTTTCGTCTACTTCAGTACCCTCATATACTACCTTGGTGACTATCGGATTATTATTTCTTTGTCTAAAGTTCATTATACTAGTTTTCTTTAAATTAATAATTAAATTATTACATTTTAGCCATTCAATAATTGATTTGAGACTACTATTTATTTCATTTTCATTATTATATACAACTGTGCAGTCATCTGCAAAAAGTATCATATTATTCATTGTGGATTTCTGTATGTCATTGATATAGATTAAAAACAATAATAGACCAAGTACACTTCCTTGCGGTACTCCTTGCGTGACTATTCTTGGAGTAGAGGTATATACCTTTTCAAGTCTAGTTTTTTGGCATATTCTGGTTATATGAGTGATTTGTTCTCTGTTACTGAGATAAGTTTTGAGTAGCCTTAGAATATTTCCTCTAATACCATACGTCTCTAATTTCTGTAACAGCAAGTCATGATTTACATAATCAAATGCCCTGGTCATGTCCATGTACATGGCCAGTACTGGCTGTCTTTTATCAATATTTGTGTACACCGTATCTAGAAAAGCGTAAATAGCACTGTCAATTGACCTGTTTTTTCGAAAACCTTTCTGTTCCTCTATCAAAATATTGTTAGTTTCAAAATAATTGTACATATTCTTAAAAATAACTTTCTCGAAAATTTTGGAAAATAACGGTATCAGGGCCACTGGTCTATAATTTTTTAATTCACTTTTGTCGTCTTTTTTATGCATTGGTTTTATTATTGTCGTTTTTAACTTCGTCGGAAAAAGACCCTGTTCCATACACAAATTTACGTCAGCTGTTGGTTTTCTGTCTCTTTTCTTAATCTTATTTTAGAAAGTGACAGGAATAAATTTAGTTAAGTCGTGGCACAGTCCGAATCGAGGCCATTATACAGGGTGTAACAAAACACCCTAGTAATACTTAAGGGGGTGCTTCAGACCATCAATCTGAACAACTTTCACTATGGAGCCAACGTCGAGAAAAAAAAAATATATTGCCGTCCCATACATTTGAGTCGAGACGGTACTGCAGTTTTGTATGAAAGAGTGCATTTTTTTATCGCGATTTCGATGTTGGCTCCCTAGGCCGATATCACTGGCCACAATTATAGCAAAAGTTCTGGACGGTCTGCTTGATAGACACCTAGGAAAACATCTACATCTAAATGATGCACAATTTGGCTTCAGACCAGGTCTGTCAACAGAGAGTGCCATACTATGTCTCAAGCAGACCGTACATTACTACTCTGCTCGAAAAACGCCTGTGTATGCCTGTTATCTAGATTTGTCTAAAGCCTTTGACCTTGTGTCTTACAATATCTTGTGGCAAAAATTACAAAAAACTGATGTACCACCTGAATTAACATCAATATTTAAGTATTGGTATGATAACCAAATGAACAGTGTGCGTTGGGCGGGCGAACACTCGGACATGTATAGGTTGAGGTGCGGAGTGAGACAGGGAGGGTTGTCGTCTCCCAATCTGTTTAACTTGTATATGAACGAGTTGATCGATGAACTCAGCAGTACTAAAATTGGTTGCCATGTTGATGGAGTAGCCATAAATAATATTAGTTATGCTGATGATATGGTGCTGCTGAGTCCATCGATCAATGCTCTGCGCAGATTGATACATGTTTGTGAATCTTATGCAGTGGCCCATGGTGAGATGATGGTTTTCAGGGCTCGCCATAAATATTATTCGAATGTACCTCCTGTCCTCTTATGTGGTACGCCATTGAGCAAGGTCACACAGTTCAAGTATCTGGGACACTGGGTCACTGAGGACCTGGATGACAGCGTAGACATTGAGAGGGAGCGCCGGGCGTTGTCTGTTCGATGCAATATGCTGGCCCGCAGGTTTGCGCGTTGTACAAGGCAAGTAAAAGTTACACTTTTTAAAGCTTACTGCCAGTCATTTTACACGTGCGGTCTGTGGGTTGGCTACACGCGGAGGACATACAACGCTCTGCGCGTGCAGTATAACAACGCGTTCAGGGTGCTGATGGGGCTGCCAAGGTTTTGTAGTGCTTCTAATATGTTTGCGGAGGCGCACACTGATGGGTTCCACGCAATAATGCGAAAGCGGTGTGCGTCTCTGCTGGGCCGTATGCGCTGCAGCCCTAACACCATCCTGCGCGCGTTGGGAGACAGATGGGACTCCCCAATGCTGCAACGTTGGGTACGCTTGCATGCCATCTTGTAGCTGCCCACATCTTTGTCGGATAGATTATTATAACTAACATAGTTTGTAAGATCATTGTTACTAACACTAGAATGGATCTGAGTTATCTGAGAAATAAATGATTTAATTTAATTTAATTTAATAATATTATACACATAAATATTTATAAATACGTATACAGGGTGTAACAAAACACCCTAGTAATACTTAAGGGGGTGCTTCAGACCATCAAACTGAACAACTTTCACTATGGAGCCGACATCGAAATCGCGAAAAAAAATCAGCTCTTTCATACAAAACTACAAACCTACTCGGAGCCAAACGTATGGGACAACTGTTTTTTTTTCGCGATTTCGATGTTGATTCCATAGAGAAAGTTGTTCAGTTTAATAATATAATAATAATTTAATAATAATAATTTTCCGAGTCATGGATGTTTGTATCTATATATGTATTCTATATCGTTGTCTAGTCATCATAATACAAGTCCAGGCTAGATTCTGGTACTTTAAATGTG
Organism: Agonopterix subpropinquella; assembly: GCA_922987775.1. Lineage (NCBI taxonomy): Eukaryota > Metazoa > Arthropoda > Insecta > Lepidoptera > Depressariidae > Agonopterix > Agonopterix subpropinquella. Next base: position 11,834,120 of record OV277718.1, on the reverse strand, counting down.
ACTAGATAATTTGTGTGACAATGTCCAAGATATTTATTTATTTATTTAATAGTCTGGTCATCGCCTTAAAAAAGTGTCAGCATATTAAGAAGGACCCTGTATACAACGTGTTAATGATTTAGCGCAAAACCTCATACACCCCAACTGATTTATAACAAAATAATTAGATTGAAACAATAATTTAATTACTTTGATAGTTAAAATTTAAAGTTATTAGCATTTTAAGTTTTGAGGCAAAAATGATTTGTTATCATTTCGGCACTGAAAGAAAGCGCTAACGTACTCATGGATACATTTTTATGATATTGTTTTGGTAGTAAGTAGGGTGAGTGTGCATGTGCGGTGGGTTGACATCGGGTTCAGAAAATTTTAAATTTTGCAAACAAATTATATAATATTTTGAAAAAAATTTCCTACGTTGAAACCATGATAATTCGACTCTGCTCTCGATTCTAAACAAACTACTTTCTAGTTTTGCGTTAATTGATGATACAAACATGATTGGATGTTACAAACTACCAAAAAAACTGTTTTGGATATGTAGGTCTATCTCTCAGACTATACAACACTACGTCACGGTCTTCAACTGTCGCGCGACCCTGTCGCGAGCTGTCGCAGACAACTGTCGCTGGTCTGTAAGAGCCCTTACGGCGTACCGCCAAGTCGCCCAAACCAACGCGACCATGACGCGGGAAGGCAGCGTCAGCGGAGCGGGAAGCGTGCGTCAAGTGGTCAGACGTGTACAATGTTAAGCTCACGTAACAAAATAAACTACAAATTTTAAATTTCAGTACATTTTGGTTCTTTATGATAGATTTGGAACGTTTTTGGTAGTTCTTCCTAGATTTTTTGTAGATTTTGGTTGTTTTTGGTTCTTTTTTGTAGATTTTGGAAATTTTTGTTTCTTCTGGTACCTAGTTTTTGGTAATTTCTGGTAGATTTTGGTAGCAAAAACCATAAAACTATGTAACTATGTAACGGCTACTACCACAAGAGATAGTAGCAGGGACCAACGGCTTAACGTGCCATCCGAAGCAAGGGATCATCTTTCTTTTCAGACAATCTGGTATTTAGCCTGTAATGTTCTTACCAACTGGGGAAAAATGCACACAGTGACATATTAGGAGGTGTCCCCCGTGGGAATCGAACCCACAACCTCCGTGTCGAGAGCCCATTGCTCTTAACTAGTGTTGCCGAAAAATCGATAGCTTTGCTATCGATTGTTGAACGTCAAAATCATGTACCCGCTCGATAGTACAATCGATAGTATCGATACTATCGATACTATCGATATCTCTTTTTATGCAATACTATTGGTAAACAGCAGTACTATCGATAGCATCGATAGTTTCGATCGCTGCTAACCAATGAAGTATCGATAGTATCGATAGTATTGCTCTCCAATAACGAATAGACAATCGATAGTGTTGATACTATCGATACTATCGATAGTTTTGTATTATCGATAGTGATATTTATTTCGATAGTATTGCATTCAGTATGCAAGCCAAACGTGCGCTTATTATAAAGGCAATATACTAGAAAAGTGGTTTTGGTTGAACATAGCCACGTTATACATTTCCACTACCCATTATGCCTGCATACCGAATGCAATACTATTGAAATAATTATCGCTATCGATAGTGCAAAACTATCGATTGTATCGATACTATCGATAGTATCGATAGTCTATTCGATATTGGAAAGCAATACTATCGATAGTATCGATACTATCGATTGATCATTAGATGGCAGCGATCGAATAAATCGATACTATCGATAGTATTGCTGTTTACCGAAACTATTGGAGTAAAAGAGATATCGATACTATCGATAGTATCGATACTATCGATTGTCCTATCGAGCGAGTACAATATTTCTCACCTATCGATAGCTATCGATAGACAATCGATATTTGGCCTATCGAGCGGCAACACTACTCTTAACCATTAGACCACAGAGAGGCAGTTATTGGCAGGGCATTTCAATAAGAAAAGTCCTAAAATCCTCATTGCTTGATAGTAATGAGGATTTTTGCCGACAGATAAGGTAATTTTTTTGCAAACTACGTCCTTATTTTACTTTAAGATTACTATTACCCTCCTTCTAGCGCAGTCGGGTAAAAACTGAATGTTTATAAGAAAAACTAAATGAAACTAGGAGAATAATGAACAGATTTATTATAAGAGAATAAATCACACACAGATTTTTGACTTGCTTGCTTTGCAAGCTTGACACAAATGATTTGGGACTAGTCAATTAATACAGTAATAGTCAAATAGTAGAGAAGAATAATAGACTCCTGGAGTGCGATTTTTGAATCTCATTCGCTGAGTTCAGCAGTTGAAAATGTCAAAATTACTATGGAGATAAGCATCTTTCTACTGCTGATTTGACTTTCAAAAATTGCACTCCTGAAGTATGATTTTTGAAAGTCAAATCAGCAGTAGAAAGATGCATATCTCCACAGTAATTTTGATATTTTCAACTGCTAAACTCCGCGAATGAGATTCAAAAATCGCACTCCTGGACTCAAATTGAGTCACTCAATACATACATAAGAGAGTGAGTATTGTCACAGTTATAAAAATTTAATGTTATTTAACTTTTTTGCTTGGCAGTACTAACCATAAAATTAAAAACAATTTTAAACCCTATCACAGTTGAATAAAGTCTAAATTTGATCAACGGTTTCGTCAGACCTAAATTACGATTAGTATGTAGAAGTTTACGTAATTTTTTTGGGAAATAGGAAAGAAAGTTCTACTTTTCATAAATATCATAAGAGTCACCAAATCGAGCACTAAATCGCTATGTATTTATCTGTTTCAAATGTGCATCCGTTTCATTGGAATCATCGTTGGAAGAAACGTCTAGTTAGCAGCCTCAACAATGTACTATCATATCTCGGCTTGTATTGGATCAATATTCATGAAATTTTGGATATAGGGATCACTAAATGAGCACTAAATCGTGACATATAAATCACATCGATACAAACAGTATTTCAAAATGCGACTGCTAGCTTGACGTTTATCTAGCAGCCTCAGTAAGGTACCCAAATATCTTTTAAACTACATGAGCACCAAATCTGTGCTTTGGGCACCAAATTGCACTAATTGGGCACTAAATCGTGGCTTAGTCAAAACCTTCGAATGAGCTGGTGAGGCTGCTAACTATACGGACACGATTTTTGAGAACCAAATTATTACATTTAATATATATAGTTCACATAACAGTGTAGATACGTTCTTTCTGCAGGGCATCTAACCGTTGAAAACACGATTCTATTAAATTTTCTCGATAGAAAAGAGGAGCAAAGTAAGCTCGATTTCAGATTTATAACCAGTTTTACAAGAATCACACTACACCATTTCTTCTGAATATACCATCATTTGAAAGGTAAATAATTATAGCAGGGCTTCTAACCGATGGATTTTTCCCCAAACACCCAAGAGAAAAGATATTGATGAAAAATGCGTTTTTTTGCGATCTTGCTTTCAATTGAAGCGGGATGGCTAATTGCGAAAGTTTGCTTGTTAGAAAGAGAGGCTTGTTCTACTAATACCCAGCCTTAAACAAATAAATAAATAAATTTAGCCACCACAAAATGTTAGACCCTCATGCCACAGTATAAGAAAGAGTATCTATTACTAGACACAGTATGGACACTCCCTTCCTCCCACCTACTTCTTACCTCACCTAAGAACTGAGACTTAAGGTTCAATTTCTTTGGTTTCGCATGTGCTGACGTGATCTTGTCAGTTTAAATTTTATGTATGCAGTATCTAGGCTGAGCTCATAGCAAGCCTAAGAGCAGGCAACACTCAAATAAAACCGGTCAAGTGCGAGTCGGGCTACTCGCGCACCGAGGGTTCCGTACCACACCACCACAGAACACAACATTATTAACTTGGAAAAAAAAAACTTTTTTTGTCCGGGTCCTTTAGCGCAAGACCGACTCACACTTGGCCGGTTTTTAGTATTTGTTGTTTTTCTGTAGAGTTTGCTCTATAATCACACTAAGTTTGACGCTTGTATGTATTACCGTTTTAACGATAGAGCGTAAAGAAAAAACATTGATAAAAACTAGTTACTTAATTTTAACCACTTAATTTTTAACTTTTTGAAATTTTTATTATATGTTAACAAATCCGCCGCAATAAAGCATAATCTGAGAAAATTTCAACTATCTAGCTATTACGGTTCAAAAGTTACAGCCCTAAATAGGTAGGACAGATGGACGGACGGACGGACAACATAGGCTTAGTAATAGGGTCCCGTTTTCACCCTTTGGGTACGGAACCCTAAAAAACAAAGTATCATAAATACCCATGGTTGTCGCATCCTAGCGTCCTGCAGCAGTGTGTGTGCTCTTTTGCACCTAGCTCTGAACATGGAATACTTGCGCAGCAGTTCATTGCACATGATGCATACATACTGCGGCAATCCATCCGTTCTTGTTACCTGAGAAGAAATTAGAATAATGTTTATCACTTATTAAACATCAAATCTTTTTTTGAAGCTACCGAGGTTGTGGTTATAGCCTTCGATAAGTGCTTTAGAATGATACCAAACACCCGTCCAATGGGGATAGGTGGGAATTACCAATACAGGGTGAAATTGATATCATAAGAATCCTTTTTAACTAAGAGTCTACCCATCAAACTGAACAACTTTCACTATGGGAGCAAACCGATCGGAGCAACAAAAAAATCTGCTGTTGCATACATCGAGTTTAGTATGGAACAGCTGATTTTTTAGTTGCTCCGATCGGTTTGCTCCCATAGTGAATGTTGTTCAGTTTGATGGGTAGACTCTTAGTTTAAAAGGATGCCAATGATATCAATTTCACCCTGTATATGAACCCAAAGTTTTCAGCACCACAATCTTCTTCTTTTCGTGTCAATTGTTCTACTATTTCTATATTTTATTGGCTACACATTCAGCGAGCCTGACGTCCGAATTTTCCGGCAATTTTTTTCATTGTTTTTCAATGAAAATGTCCCCCCCCCCCCCTCAAGTCTGGATACGTGCTTGAGTGTCACATGCCTGGAGGCTTGCTCCTAGCCAGCTCAGAGCTTTATCACCTCTCCAAAGCTGACTTCCGCCCCTAAGATGACAATTTGACTCGGTTATTCGAAGAATCACTGCATTATTTTTAGGGATTCCAAAAAATAGTATAAGAGATAAGTGTACTTTTTGCAACCATCAGCAGCAAGGCTGATTCATTGTTTATGGGGTGTAGAGCTTCTCTGTGATGGGGATGGACCAGGTCTGCCTGCATAACTCCAGTCGGTTTAGGAGTTATTGATGATCAAAGGTCTGTAAAAAATTAACGATCAGCTGCACGGCTGATGGTATGATATTGTTGTAGTATGCACTGTAGCTATGTGAACAGTACAAAAACTGTCAAGTTCTCTCAGTCGGTTTAAGTGATACAGCCAGTCAGAGTTCTGACCTTTGAACGGCTGTATCTCCTAAACCGACTGATGAACCATGTTAGTTTTTGTACTGTTCACATAGCTACAGTGCATACTACAACAATAACATACGATCAGCCTGGCAGCTGATCGTTAATTTTTTACAGACCTTTAATCATCAGTAACTCCTAAACCGACTGGAGTTATGCAGGCAGTCCTGGTCCATCCCCATCACAGAGAAGCTCTACATCACATAAACACAGAATCAGCTTTGCTGCTGATGGTTGCAAAAAGTACACTTATCTCTCGGAATAAAAGGTTACCGGAACCAAAAAGAAGAATTTTTATTAACCTGCGGCCAAAAGGTGATGACGGAAAACAAGTAAATACAAAACAAACCTTTATTCCAGTTAATACTGCGAATAAATCCGCTAAACCATTCCTGTGAAGATCAAATAGTTTCGAGTCGGTCTCGAGACAAACTCGGCACGCAAGTAACTGTGGTACAGTGTCGTCTTCTTCTTCATCGTCGTCTGCTACATAAACTAATGCGACGGAGTCCATTGCAATTTAATTTCCTATAAAATTTACTAAAACAATATAATTTATCTAAATGTATTTTTATTTTTTTAAATATTGTTTTTTTTTTTAAAGTTAATGGCCTGGTAACATAGACCTTTGGGCCAAGTCTTCTCGACAAGGAACATACTACCCGTTCACGACCAGTTGGCCGTCGATGACCGTTACAAAATTTCCTCACAGGCACATTAATTGGTCCCGTCGACAAAAAATAATATAAAAGGCAAATAAACATTTAAAATTAAAAGCGATATTAGTGACTGGGACGGATGTGCCGTACGTGGTTGCGTTGCTAAAGGAAGCGGGAAGGGAGGTAGCGGCCAACTCGAAGTGAATGACTAGTATGTACTCTCTACCGAGGTACCTACCGAGAGCTTCTCGAATCTCGACATAACAGTGTTGCAAAAGTCACTTTGATAAAATCGGTAGTATTCGCGACAAAAAATCGATAGAAATTGGTAGATTGTCTTAAGTTAAAGAACGTTTGAAAAATTCTGGTTTTAAAAGTCGTATTTTTTCCAAAAGTGCTCATCGCCATCAAATTCTGAACAATAACACATGCTGACTCTAACGCTTAATAATTTTATGCCTACGTCAGTTGCGTAGTGAACAAAACTTTAAACTTGAGTGAAATGAAAGATTTGTAAAAACTTTGTTTCAAAAAATATTGATTTCGAGGATTTCTCTGTAGGGATTTCAAAACCATGAAGTCTATTCTATAACTTATACAATATCGTTTTCATTACCTATTTCAGTCCACAAACTTTAAAGGGAAAGTCCAAAGTTTCAAATAAGACCATAAAGATTCTTAACTAACCCTAATTTCTAATTATCTGTCACACAAAAAGGCAAAATACTTCAATATTTAGCTAAACCATATTCTGTGAAATAAATCGGTTGCAACGTTCGTCGGATTGCAACCTTTAATCGGTGTATCGGTAGACAGTAACCAAAATCGGTAGATCTACGGATAAATCGGTAGCTTTTGCAACACTGCGACCTAAGAGCAATGAGCCGGAAGTGCGATTTTTGAAAATCATACGATCGACTTGGCAGTAGAAAATGTCAAAATTACTATGGAGAATTTGCATCTTTCTACTGCCAAGTCGCTCGTATGATTTTCAAAAATCGCACTTCGGTCCGCTGCGCCATGTTATAATGTTTGCTAACATCGTTTTCTAACTTTCCGCTCCCCCGCAGGTTTTCCGATGCAAATGGATAACATCAAAGATAACATCACCCGCGTTCGCCTGCGGGGGAGGGGAAAATTAGAAAACAATGTTTGGAAACACGATAACATGGCGCAGCGGACCCCGCTTTAGCAAAACACGTTAGCAAACCGTTTCCCCTCCCCCGCAGGCGAACGCGGGTGATGTTATCCATTTGCGTCGGAAAACATCACAGGAGAAAGTTAGAAAATAATGTTAGCCAACACGATAACATAGCGCAGCGGACACGGCTTAAAAGACAAAAAATCCCCTTTCAAACCACCTTTGCTACCTACCTACAAAAGTCTTTGCTACAAAGAAACAAAGACATAACATGTTAAATAAATAAATAACGCTCACAGGCACATACATTGTAATGATCCCAAGAAAGCACTATTAATAGGCTGTTTATTATGGAAACCATACAACAACGGCACAAACATGTAAACATCCATGACCGAACCGGGATTCGAACCCAGGACCCTGGTTTGGCAGTCCGGCGTGGTAACCATTACACCAACCGGGTCGTCAAAAAAATCGATAATGAGTACATCGATTTAACGCATTATATGTGTACGGGTGGTTTTGTTTTCGTTTGGTAAACAACAAATCCTATGACAGACTCAGGCTGAGATTCAGAGACGATTCGTTAAGACGTGCTAAGCACGAACTAAGCCAAGACAGCCAAAGTAGTACTTAACGCGAACTTACTTTTTGGTATTCACAGTCAAGTTTCAACCGATGCTAAGCCACTACTCGGCTAAGTACGAGTTATCATTCGTTCATTCAGTAGACACTCTGTGGGATGGTGTTGCCAAGGTGTTAAAACTGCTACATGAAAGAATGAAGTGATAGAACCATACGAAGTCGTCTTAAGAGTAAAAGAGGTAGAAGATTTTGTCAAAGATGGCCCGACGCTAATGGAACACAATGGAAAATTCAAACAGCGCGGGTGATTTGAATCGCTTTTGCGTAAAATCGGCTAATAAATTAATGAAAAACGTGAAAAACTAAGATGAAAAACCACATTCAAAATAAAACAAGGTTTGATTTATGGAAATTTTAATAAAACGGGTTTATTTACACAAAATATTTATGATACAATGCAATACAATACTACTACAATACAAAGAAATAATTTAAATAAAAATGGACAGACTAGATTATCTTCTTTCAGCACTTTATTGGCACTGCAGAACTACACACACAGTATGCCACAATTAGATATATTTTGCTTTATTTTGGTGCTCAGTCCAACATGATTGTAAACACTCAAATCAGTTTTTTAGGGCACAAAACACGCCAAAACATTTCTGGTCTGAACTTCCATGGAACTTCCACATAATTATAATTTTGTAGTGCTCTCGAGCTGGGATTCAAAAAGGGAGTAAGCACATACACAGTGTGTGGGCCGCGGCCGGTACCTATCATTATTTGTCCATCACGCTGCAACATCAAACATTTTCATCGTTGGTGCAACGGGGCGGCCTGAAAATAAAAATTATGTTTATTATACTGCTAGGTATGTAATCTAATCACTAAACTTTTATTGCCATGGGATTACAAGACTTGTCCATATTAATATTATTAATAATATAATTATAAATTAAATCAAGTTTTCGAGATTGGTGGTGCGATTCGGAGAGGTATCAACAGTTAACTGTGAGGATTTGGGTTCGAGTCTGCACAGATGATATACCACATACATATACAACTACCAACTGTCTTGCAAGCAGTCAAAGCAAAGCTCTTTTAGCATATTGTAGGTGTCAACATTGAATAATGTGTAAAACGGTGATAGGTGGCTAGGTTTTGACTGACAAATACACTGCATAAGAAACCCTTATCCTTTAGTCACCTTGTACAACACCCACAGAGAGATATGGGGTGGCAAATTGTAAGCCAAAATCACACAGCCATCTTAACACGTTCGCGGGCAGTGAACGAGACACAATAGAACTTTTATTATTACTGCTATAGCCGGTCACTGTCCACGAATGTGTTGATTATTAAATAGACTATTACTTACCTATTTAGGGAGATAAGATATGGACATTGATGCTGACATAACCAAGGATGTTGCGTGTTGAGAAAAGCTTTGTCAAGTAAAAAGTATGGGAACTTCACAAACTCTCCGGCACAGGCATTCCGTCAAGGAGGGTGTGGAGGCATTAGGTAGTTCACCACGCATAATCAATGCACAGTGGTAGATTACATTACACATCACAATATTGGTAGGTATCCTTTGTATTATGTCGCTCTCCATTAATCTGTTTTTAATACTGGGTATCGGGGGTTATGTGGGGATCGGTTAATTTAATTTCGTTATGAACTCGAAAGCACCATCAAAAGGGATCTTGGTCAGAGTGTCATCTTGGGATCTTTATTCTTGCTGACGAAGTAGAACAGGACTTGAACACTTGAACAATCCTTGTGAAAATCGTAATTTCTCAACACAACATAGGTACTCAAGAAATTGGACAATAACACAGCCAATATTGTGATATTGTCCATTTTATTTAAAAACCACTGATTTGTTCCGAATTTTCTTGTTTCAAACAAATATTTATGATAAATAATATGTCAAAGGGACTTTGACATTACATTAAGGATTATTTTTCGTTTTGCTGGCAAATTTTTGGCATTATGGCCCTGATTCCTTGCTGAGTAGGGCCAAAGTAGGACTTAAGTCGCCGATTTCGGAAACTAATGCTCGGCTTAGTTTGAGTTCAGACTAAGCAAAGTTTTACTCGACTCTGAATAAGAAAATTGAACTTAGCATCGGTTTTGACATACGGGAGTTCGAACTATGACTTAAAAATCGTCTCTGAATCTCAGCCTGAAGCACAGGAGTACGATTTTTAAAAATCATACGAGCGACTTGGCAGTAGAAAGATGCATAATCTCCATAGTAATTTTGACATTTTCTACTGCCAAGTAGCTCGTATGATTTTCAAAAATCGCACTTCTGACTTAACGTAACTGACAGTTAATAAACAACAAATCCTATGACAGAGTAATCACTACACAGTTAATTTGCAGCAAAGGAATATAATACATTTGCAGTTAATTAAATATTGTTGAAGTGAAGTGTTTAATGAATTTATATATGTTTACTAGCGACCAAATCACAGACAACATACATTAATTAATATACCCGCCCGGCTTCGCACTGTAGCCCTACGTATAATTTTATACACGGCCGGTCAAGCTTCTCTCCAACGCCACGTCTCTCGTAAAAAGTCTTATCTTTTAGCGAAAACCGTATCAAAATCCGTACAGCAGTTCCTACAGCTACAGGACGACAGAAAAACGCGTCGAACATGAAGTGATGTTGATAGTGAATTCGAAATTATAATGGAGTCGTTTACATTTGTTAAATTAGAACAAAATGATAGTATGTTACTATCTCAATTAGTGGCATGCAGAGTTTGCCTCGAGACCGAGTCTAAACTATTCGATCTACACTTGTATGGGCTAGCTGATATATTCGGAGAATTAACTGGAACTCAGGTTAGTCTCATTTAGTAGGGCTAGGGACTAGGGGTGATACTCCATCCCCTTTGGGATGGAGGATCACCCCCCCCCCCCGCCCCTCTTTGGGGGAGTTTGGAAATCCCCTGTTTTGAGAAAGGGTGTATTTAAGTAAAATCTTTTGAAAAAAACGAACATTGAAATACTGGTTTTTTTAATGATTTTAATCGTAATATTTGGACACCAGTGCTAGTCATTTTGGGCAGACGGAAAAACATATAATTTCTTGTTATCTATGAAATGATTGGGAAAATTTACCTAAAAAGGATGGACTTAGTGATATTTTCTTCAATATTGTGGACTTTGATATTTAGCAGGAGTCAAGAACACCAACTTATAGTTACTTTGAAATAACATGACATACACCATTCGATAGAGAATGCTCTGATTTTTAACAGTATGATGCTGGATCAAAAAATCACTAAGTGTGACTTAGTGATTTTTTGAACTGGACCATCCAATTATACTTTTCTGGAGTGGGATTTCTTATAAAATTCAAATTCAGATTCACCAGTTTTGTATGGGAAACGGGATTGGACAATGTCTATTATGAATCAAGCTTAAAATAACCCTAATAAGCCCAAAAAAACTACAACCATACCTAATCTCTTTTGCAGGTATCAAGAACGGATGGATTGCCGCAACACATATGCAGCATTTGCTACGTACAGCTACGCAAGTCATACGCATTTAGAACTAAGTGCAGACAAGTGCACGTACTGCTGCAGGATGCGAGGGTGCGACAACCGTTGGTAAGATTGAAGATAGCGTGAGGTGCGAGTGTAGTGGAGGTGCGAGCGTAGTGGTTAGTGCACTGCCTTACGGTTAAAAAAGGCTGAAAAAGTTCACTTTTGGATACCAGCACCAAGTTTTAGTATGTTGTTAGGTAAGTTCTCTAGACCCCAAAACTGCCGGGAGACACTCTCTGAGGTATCAAATGAGGTAGTAATTTTTTCATTTATATTTAATGAAAATATAAGTTGAAAAATAATAAAAAAAGTTATAAAAAATAGTAAACATAAACATTTTTGAAATTGGTTTATTGACGTTTGATATGAGGATATTATAAGTCGTTTGGCGTATGTTTGACAAAAATTGACTCAGCCGTTTCCTGCCTGGAGGAGCCCAAACTTGGTATGTTTCGAATGGTTTCGAAAATAATTGTTGGATTTTTTAAAAACAATTGGCTGAAAGGTAATAGTGTAGTATATTTTTAGAACCGGCTCATTCAGGTTTCAGTTTTCCGGTTTCAGAACCAAAATCCCATACAAAAATTTTATGACGTCATAACTGGAGACCCTGACTCCTCAGAGACTGTCTCCCGGCAGTTTTGGGGTCTAGAGAACATACCTAACAACATACTAAAATTTGGAGCTGGTGTCCGAAAGTGAACTTTATTTCCGTTAAGGCAATGCACTAAGTGGTTCGGTATTGGAAACGGATGATCAGACCATCAAACTGAATAAATTTCTGTATGGGGCCAATGTTGAAATCGCGAAAAAAGTAACAGCTGTTTCATACGAAACTGCAAACCAACTTGACCCTATGGGACCGCAGATTTTTTCGTGATTTCGATGTTGGCCCCATAGAGTATATAGCTTGGTAGTCTGATCATCCCCTCAAAAAACTGTCAGCATATTTAGTTCGATCTTGTATACAGGGTGCCTAACCAGAAGCATTACAGCTACAATAAAACTTTCTCAGGAGACTAACTGGATCAGCTTTAGTATCCAATTTCCCCCACACTAGGCTAAGCATGGCAAAAGCCGCAGCAGCAAAAAGGAGCTCCCATGACGGACCAATCAATAAAAAACTATTATATTGTAGGATGAAAAAGGTTCTGACTCAGCATTTATGCTGAAGCAAAAGCTACCGCGATGTTAATGAGCGTTTTTCTTTTGGTTTTTTATTGGATCGATAGATGGCGTTACGGTCTGTGCGAATAAAGGTCAAAATATCAAAATGTGTTTCTTTAAAATAATAAAGAGGGAGAAGATGATCAAAAAGATGCCAACTCATCTTTTGATTTAATATTTCATTATTTACGAATCATTTTAATCAAAAATATGAAACTTTTTTCGTCTGACATTGTTGTATGGGCGCGATCCCATGGCCTTTAAAAAAGTCAGGCACAGTCTTGACATGATTTTGACAGGATCTCGCCTACGTCTCTATGGAGCGATAACTATGTCATCTGTCGAGATTTTTAGGAACTAAAATTAAAAAAGAAAAGAAAAACGCTCATTCTGCCAGAAAACTATGGTTCTAGCGTGCGTTTGCGCAGCGTGAAACAAACTGTTAAATTAGTTAGGTAAGATATCCAAGTGCAAAAATTCAGCCACAATAATATATTTACCGAGCAGTGTGACAGTCAATAAGTCGCGATTGTAATGAATCTATATCTATACTATTATAAAACTGTAACAGAAGTGTGTCTGTACTGTCTGTACACATAGAAGATATTGACAAAAAAAAATTACGACATGGTTTTTACCTGTCCCTGATTCAAAATCACAAATTTTTGGATTTTTTGTCTGTCTGTTTGTTTGTTTGGGTGTTTGTTTGTTTAAGTATCACGCAAAAACTACTGAACCTATTTTGATGAAACCTATTTTGATGAAACTTTTTTTGTTTGATAGCTTATCATCTGACTTAAAATCTGGTATATAATTTATGTGGACGAAGTCGCGGGTAAAAGCTTGTATGTTTATAAGATTGTAATGGAAGGAATGCATTGTATTTAAAAATGTTTCATATTTTTGCAGATGACTACATCACACCTAAGAACTTTGGATAGATCTCAGTTAAAACAACGGCTTTCTTTCACAAACGCATTGGTTATAAGTATTCCAGTTGAAACAGATACAAATGAATACAAACAGATACAAATGGACACAAACAAATACAAATTGACACAAACAGATACAAACGGACACAAACAGGTACAAATGAATGTAAATCTGGACTTCCAACAGGCATTTATTGATCAAATTGAAGAAAACACATCTGAAATAAAAAATGAGCCTTTACTAGATGACAAATATAACCATACAATATTAATTAATGAATCTATAAATTTTGATGCGGATATAACTTTAGATTATCCAGAAACATCTGGAACCATAGAATCAATCGATGAAGCAAAGGACACAGTAATAAATAATTTGAATAACAAAATTAATCATGAAGAACTTGAACAAATCAATACTGAGGATGTGAATGCAGAATTTGGTATGTTTCATTTTGTATTTATTTTATACTAGCGACTTCGTATGACTTTAAATATACTAATGTCCAACTATACTAATACTATATTATTTTAATTTAATCTTTTATCAAATTGACATTGATATATTGTGCAACGTACATGTAAACCTTTTGTGGAGAAAATAAAGTTTTTGTATTTTTGTTGTATTTTTGTACATTATTTTTATTTTTTAAATATTATCATAGTTTGAATGTATTGAACCTGACTGTTTTGCGAACATTTCTATGTTAGTACCTAATTTAACCATACTTTAAGTTGACATTGTACCTATTATTCATTATCTTACCAATGCTATTGTTTTTTCCTACTATATTATTTCAATTTGACGTAGATTATTAATCAATTATTTTTGTCGCCTTTTATTCTATTTTATTCTATTGTATTCTCAAATTAATTAAATTCAATTATATCCATTCTAACAATTATAATGGACAATTGCTGTGCCCTAACAGGGTCCCTGAGATGTACTATATCTATCTTTAAGACCTGTAAATTTTACCTGAAGGATGCAATAAAGATGATGATGATGATTATGATTATGAAATACTCATAACTCTTGATTGAATGAACCGATTGCGATGATTGCGATTCTGTTCTGTGGTGATGTGGTACAGAACCCTCGGTGTGCGAGTAGCCCGACTCGCACTTGACCCGTTTAATTTATAATGTAATGGTGTACTAAAATGCATAACATATTTGTTTGTTCATTCGGCAGATACACATGAACAAGCATACGGGCGAGCGTCCGGTCCGTACAAGCACTGTGAAGCCAGCTGCAATTCGAATGATAACGGACACAAACAATGTGACGGTGAGACCATGCTTTCAATCCATAGTTCTTCTTGACGTGTGGGCAGAGCCCTGGTGTCAGAGTTTTTTCAGACCGCCTTACGGCCTCTGACGTGGTTTTTATGTAACGACTACTACCACCAGAGATAGTAACCGGGACCAACGGCTTAACGTGCCATCCGAAGCACTGAATCATTCTTTTTGGACAATCAGGTGATTCGGCCTGCAATGTTCTAACCAACTGGGGAAAAACGCACAGTGACTTATCACTTGGTATCCCCTGTGGGAATCGAACCCACGACCTCCGTATCGAGAGCCAATGCTCTTAACCATTAGACCACGGAGGCAGTCCATAGTTAAATTAGTTAATACAAACTGACAACCATACATAATTGATAAAATGATAATGAACTCAACTTCGAATCTATAAGAAAATGTATTTTCTTTATCGAAGTCGCTGTCAAGCCGGTACGATTCACGACTGGACATGCAGTAATTTTTTGGCTTGACACCGACTCCAATAAAACAAATAAATGTTCTTATAGATTCGAACGTAAAAGTCAAAAGGCAGAAATATTATTTTTAACTTTTATACTTCTGAAGTCGGTTTTAATTTTTATTTTTTTATATTTTTTCATTTCATAAACTCAGATATCAGTTATACACGCAAAGGGTACATTGATACGAAGCAAATGTTTCAATCGCCGATGATTTTCCGTCAACTTCTGAGGAGTTCTATTGTATAGCTCCGAAGCGCGTCACCAGATCTTCACAAAATTAAAATGGGACCACCTTGGGAGTATACCTCCAGCCTCCTCACCTCGGGGCCTTTTCAAGAAAAAAAAAATATTTAAATTGGTCCACAACTGACGAAAATATCGGTGAACATACATTAAAAAAAAATACATACAGCCGAACATAGAACCTCCTCCTTTTTTTGAAGTCGGTTAAAAATACAATATATTTTTTTTAAGGTTGGGTTTGCTCTTGACCTCAATCCAGTCCTCAGGACGAAGATGGGTCGTAGATGTAGCGAGCTTACCCAGAAGATGCCTATTCACTCGTACTTTAAAGGAATTCGGGTTGTAAGCGCAGCGCAGTTAGGCAGAACAATGGGGTCGGTGCCTCCTTAAACCACAGTTTCCCTTATTCACATGCCCTAAGATTATGTTATTCCCTCAGGTACATCAAGAGATTCCTCCACACAAGTGTCACCTTTGTGACAAGTCGTTCGCGACGCCGTCTGATGTCAAGAAGCACGTTAGATCATTCCACATTAACAAACCCATAAAGGTATTATACTTCTGAAGACAGGTGTGGGGACTTGCTACAGATGTCAACACCCACAAGTTATAGCAAAGATGCCAACAGATGGCGATACCGTCGCTCTTAGAAATATGCTCCATACAAAGACAACGTTCATCTTAAACACGTAACTCGTAACCTACTACACATAAGGTTCACAATCGAATGCGAGACATAAATCGCGCAAGAGAAATAATCACAGAGATTCGATACATATACAAGGTCCAACTAAGAACTGTTGGACCACGGCCGGTCCCCAGGCTTCACACCTAGCCTGGTGGAAGATCTTCCGTTTTCAATGGAGGAACATTCCCAAGTAGCACCTCCATAGAGGCATTGACAGCTGAGTGAGCGAGATGTACCTAGCAGCATCACTGTATAATAGAAAGAGATACGTGATGCGAGGCTATCTAACCCTAATAGAACCGTTTTTGGGGATGTAGAGTCCTGGAGTGCGATTTTTGAATCTCATATGTTGAACTCAGCAGTTGAAATGTATGGATATACGTATCTTTCTACTTCTGATTTGACTTTCAAAAATCGCACTTCTGGAGTACGATTTTTTAATGCCAAATCAGCAGTAGAAAGATGCACGTCTCCATAGTAATATTGACATTTTCAACTGCTGAGTTCAAAGAATGAGTTTCAAAAATCGCACTCCTGGTAAAAATTCGGTTTCTGTGAATAATCGTGAACCTAAAGTGAAATCGTAGATAATTTTGTGAACACTATTTCATTAAATTATCCACGATTTCACGTTAGATTGAGAATTATACACAGTAATCGAATTTTTACCCTGCTGCCGATAGAGTCCTGAACACGTCCAAAAACGGTTTTATTTGACAACTCATGTCATTGTCTCTATTCCGTAAGATATAATATCTCTATGAAAAAGAGAGTTTTTGTCGAGATTTGGACAGCTACGTTTGGAGTCCTCATATTTCATCGAATTTTTATTGTTTATAGTGAGTTTTGGTTCGTAAAATCGGTGTTGTTTTCGTACAACAAAGTATCGTGCAAGTGAACAATATACAGTTCAGTGAAATATGATGGTGTGGGCCGTGAACAGGAAAAGTGTTCCGTTCTTTTGTAGCGCGGCAAGCGGTCGGTTCACCTCTTTCCTGTGGACTTCTCTGCGTTTCTCGATTGCCTCCAAAAACTCCAAAGAAGCGTTGAAACGTCGAACACCAACGTTTTATTTGCTATAAATGAGAGTATTTATTCAAGACATCGGTTGTATGCTTTTCGCTCCTTGGACTGAACAAAAAAAAAATGAAAAACCACTCGGCATAGAGTAGAAATAAACACCAATACTTAATTTTATGTTGTTGTTTTTCTATCTCTAAACCGCATCACAGATTTCAGAACATCTCTGACTACCCCGTCAGGTAATATAGTCGTGCTTACGAGCGTAATTTTGTGAGTTGTGTTGTGAGTCGAGTATTTTGAGACCTTAGATTAAAAACTTTTCGCGTACGCCATGCGTACGCTGAAAAATGAAGCCAAGAAATGAGAGAGCGAGATAGCCAGTTATGAAAACTTATGTAAACAAAAAAGACAGAAATATTTTTGTTTCGGTCACCGTGGCCGGTTTTTGTGTTTGGCAAGATGTCAAACCAATGGAATGTTGATGACATCTTGCCAAACAGTTGCCAAACAATCAGTCTTTTAAGCGTAAGCGAAAAATTCTTCGTCTATGGTCTTTTAGTATGCAAAAGTCACAATTGCTGTTTCATGTGCGGACACGGTATGGTTTCATCTAGTTACTATATCTATGTTTGAGACCGTTTCATATAAAGGCTGAGATCATAGACAATTCATTCCCGGATTTTATATGAAACGGATTCAAAATACGCGATTCACAACTCACAAAATTACGCTCGTATGGCCGCACCCTAAAAAGTTGGAAATGTTAAAATATTGCTAGAGCCTGAAGTGCGATTTTTGAAAATCATACGAGCGACTTGGCAGTAGAAAATTTCAAAATTACTATGGAGATTATGCATCTTTCTACTGCCAATTCGCTCGTATGATTTTCAAAAATCGCACTTCTGAAAATTAAAAAAACCAGCAGTGCGATTTTTGAAAATCATACGAGCGACTTGGCAGTAGAAAATGTCAAAATTACTATGGAGATTATGCATCTTTCTACTGCCAAGTCACTCGTATAATTTTCAAAAATCGCACTTCTGCTTTGGGTGCGCTAGGCTGCGTTCAGAACCTACACCCGTTGTGCACCCCGAGTGCAACTTTCGCACTAACGCCGTTCAGAGCCTCGGTGAAAAAACGCTCTTTGCAACTCGGTTGTCACAACTCAACCGTTCCGAACCTCTGACGGGTTGCAACTTTTAACCGTCTAATTCGATGGTTGAAAAACACTCTGACGTTTGGATTATCTGTGGTCACTTGACTTTTCGCTCGTTTTGAATTAAAAGTTTGTTTTCCAAATTATTTTTTGGTCCGCTAACATGGAAGAAGAGTTTTTTATTGTATTTGGAAATGATGGATGCCCTGGAAGCCCATTTTACCGTCAATGTCAAAATTTGAGGTTATAAAACAACCGTGATCGTTCCGTACCTTATAGCGAGTTGAAAAAACGCCCTGGCCGTTCCGTACCTTAGAGCGAGGTGAAAAAACAACTGCACAAAAACGTTCTGAACGCAGCCCTACAATCGAATATAACCTAAAGTGCGATTCACGGGCGTAAATCTACGTACAATGGAACACTTGTGTTAGGCTCAGCCGCCATGACAGTTGGAGAATTGTTACATGACGTTTGTGCCCCTTCCCCCAACCCCTCCACTCCCCCCGTGACTTGACGCGCCGAGTCGCAATGACAATGACAGCCGGTTGACGCCATTACAGTTCTTGTGTTGATCGAGTAAAGTTTCGTGCTTATCTCTCCGCTTTTACTGTAATACTACAAATAACTCAGTAGTTCTTTTACTATTTTGTAAAATGCGCTACGTGTGTTGTGTACGTGGTTGTGCTAGTAAACGACAGGACGTTATACTGCATAGATTTCAGCTCTATTCATATTTGACGGGACGGGACGGGCACGGGACGGGACGGAGCCAGCGAGAGCAATGAAAAATGAACCTTATTTACATAGTAGGAGAGTATAAAATCCTTTGACGGCCAACGGCCTCCGTGCTCCGTCCGTTGCCGTCCCGTCTCCGTCCGTCGCCGTCCCGTCTCCGTCCGTCGCCGTCCCGTCTCCGTCCGTCCACCGCCCGTGCTCCGTCCGTTGCCGTCCCGTCTCCGTCCGTTGCCGTCCCGTCTCCGTCCGTCGCCGTCCCGTCTCCGTCCGTCCTCCGCCCGCGCGGTGCTGCCAATAGTTGATCTCGAAAAATCGAGGAAAATTTTATGGTGAAAAGAATTTGATATGGTGAAGGTGACAGTTCAAAATGGCTCGATAGATGGCGCTGAAGCGAGTTACATAACAGTACCCGTTTGTAGTAGTACTCAGTAACTTCTTTGTTTTTCAACCGATTGCCTCCAAAATCGATATCTGAAGTGCGATTTTTTAAAATCATACGAGCGACTTGGCAGTAGAAAATGTCAAAATTACTATGGAGATTATGCATCTTTCTACTGCTAAGTCGCTCGTATGATTTTCAAAAATCGCACTTCTGAGAGGCCGCGTGGACCCCGAACACGAATACAATGTTAGATTTGAGAAAAGTGGCCGCCATCTTGAACTTTTTTGTTTCTTAACCGATTGCTTCCAAAATCGATACCGGGGGTCCGCGTGGACTCCGAACACGAATCTGATGTCAGATTTGAGAAAAAAGGCCGCCATCTTGAACTTTTTTGTTTCTTAACCGATTGCTTCCAAAATCGATATCTGGGGGTCCGCGTGGACTCCGAACACGAATCCGATGTCAGATTTGAGAAAAGTGGCCGCCATTTTGAACTTTTTTGTTTCTCAAACCGATTGCTTCCAAAATCGATATCCGGGGGTCCGCGTGGTCTCTGAACACGAATCCGATGTCAGATTTGAGAAAAGTGGCCGCCATCTTGAACTTTTTTGTTTCTTAACCGATTGCTTCCAAAATCGATATCTGGGGGTCCGCGTGGACTCCGAACACGAATCCGATGTCAGATTTGAGAAAAGTGGCCGCCATCTTGAACTTTTTTGTTTCTTAACCGATTGCTTCCAAAATCGATATCTGGGGGTCCGCGTGGACTCCGAACACGAATCCGATGTCAGATTTGAGAAAAGTGGCCGCCATTTTGAACTTTTTTGTTTCTCAACTGATTGCTTCCAAAATCGATATCTGGGGGTCCGCGTGGACTCCGAACACGAACCCGATGTCAGATTTGAGAAAAGTGGCCGCCATCTTGAACTTTTTTGTTTCTTAACCGATTGCTTCCAAAATCGATATCCGGGGGTCCGCGTGGACTCCGAACACGAATCTGATGTCAGATTTGAGAAAAAAGGCCGCCATCTTGAACTTTTTTGTTTCTTAACCGATTGCTTCCAAAATCGATATCTGGGGGTCCGCGTGGACTCCGAACACGAATCCGATGTCAGATTTGAGAAAAGTGGCCGCCATCTTGAACTTTTTTGTTTCTCAACCGATTGCTTCCAAAATCGATATCTGGGAGTCCGCGTGGACTCCGAACACGAATCCGATGTCAGATTTGAGAAAAGTGGCCGCCATCTTGAACTTTTTTGTTTCTTAACCGATTGCTTCCAAAATCGATATCTGGGGGTCCGCGTGGACTACGAACACGAATCCGATGTCAGATTTGAGAAAAGTGGCCGCCATCTTGAACTTTTTTGTTTCTTAACCGATTGCTTCCAAAATCGATATCTGGGGGTCCGCGTGGACTCCGAACACGAATCCGATGTCAGATTTGAGAAAAGTGGCCGCCATCTTGAACTTTTTTGTTTCTTAACCGATTGCTTCCAAAATCGATATCTGGGGGTCCGCGTGGACTCCGAACACGAATCCGATGTCAGATTTGAGAAAAGTGGCCGCCATTTTGAACTTTTTTGTTTCTCAACTGATTGCTTCCAAAATCGATATCTGGGGGTCCGCGTGGACTCCGAACACGAACCCGATGTCAGATTTGAGAAAAGTGGCCGCCATCTTGAACTTTTTTGTTTCTTAACCGATTGCTTCCAAAATCGATATCTAGGGGTCCGCGTGGACTCCAAACACGAATCCGATGTCAGATTTGAGAAAAGTGGCCGCCATCTTGAACTTTTTTGTTTCTCAACCGATTGCTTCCAAAATCGATATCTAGGGGTCCGCGTGGACTCCGAACACGAATCTGATGTCAGATTTGAGAAAAAAGGCCGCCATCTTGAACTTTTTTGTTTCTCAACCGATTGCTTCCAAAATCGATATCCGGGGGTCCGCGTGGAGTCCGAACACGAATCCGATGTCAGATTTGAGAAAAGTGGCCGCCATCTTGAACTTTTTTGTTTCTCAACCGATTGCTTCCAAAATCGATATCTGGGGGTCCGCGTGGTCTCTGAACACGAATCCGATGTCAGATTTGAGAAAAGTGGCCGCCATCTTGAACTTTTTTGTTTCTCAACCGATTGCTTCCAAAATCGATATCTAGGGGTCCACGTGGACTCCAAACACGAATCCGATGTCAGATTTGAGAAAAGTGGCCGCCATCTTGAACTTTTTTGTTTCTCAACCGATTGCTTCCAAAATCGATATCTGGGGGTCCGTGTGGACTCCGAACACGAATCCGGTGTCAGATTTGAGAAAAGTGGCCGCCATCTTGAACTTTTTTGTTTCTCAACCGATTACTTCCAAAATCAATATCTGTGGGTCCGCGTGGACTTCAAACACGAATCCAATGTCAGATTTAAGAAAAGTGGCCGCCATCTTGAAATTTTTAGTTTCTCAACCGATTGCTTCCAAAATCGATATCTAGGGGTCAGCGTGGACTCCGAACATGAATCCGATGTCAGATTTGAGAAAAGTGGCCGCCATCTTGAACTTTTTTGTTTCTTAACCGATTGCTTCCAAAATAGATATCTGAAGTGCGATTTTTGAAAATCATACGAGCGACTTGGCAGTAGAAAATGTCAAAATTACTATGGAGATTATGCATCTTTCTACTGCTAAGTCGCTCGTATGATTTTCAAAAATCGCACTTCTGAGAGGCCGCGTGGACCCCGAACACGAATACAATGTTAGATTTGAGAAAAGTGGCCGCCATCTTGAACTTTTTTGTTTCTTAACCGATTGCTTCCAAAATCGATATCTAGGGGTCCGCGTGGACTCCGAACACGAATCTGATGTCAGATTTGAGAAAAAAGGCCGCCATCTTGAACTTTTTTGTTTCTCAACCGATTGCTTCCAAAATCGATATCCGGGGGTCCGCGTGGAGTCCGAACACGAATCCGATGTCAGATTTGAGAAAAGTGGCCGCCATCTTGAACTTTTTTGTTTCTCAACCGATTGCTTCCAAAATCGATATCTGGGGGTCCGCGTGGTCTCTGAACACGAATCCGATGTCAGATTTGAGAAAAGTGGCCGCCATCTTGAACTTTTTTGTTTCTCAACCGATTGCTTCCAAAATCGATATCTAGGGGTCCACGTGGACTCCAAACACGAATCCGATGTCAGATTTGAGAAAAGTGGCCGCCATCTTGAACTTTTTTGTTTCTCAACCGATTGCTTCCAAAATCGATATCTAGGGGTCCACGTGGACTCCAAACACGAATCCGATGTCAGATTTGAGAAAAAAGGCCGCCATCTTGAACTTTTTTGTTTCTTAACCGATTGCTTCCAAAATCGATATCTGGGGGTCCGCGTGGACTCCGAACACGAATCCGATGTCAGATTTGAGAAAAGTGGCCGCCATCTTGAACTTTTTTGTTTCTTAACCGATTGCTTCCAAAATCGATATCTGGGAGTCCGCGTGGACTCCGAACACGAATCCGATGTCAGATTTGAGAAAAGTGGCCGCCATCTTTAACTTTTTTGTTTCTTAACCGATTGCTTCCAAAATCGATATCTGGGGGTCCGCGTGGACTCCGAACACGAATCCGATGTCAGATTTGAGAAAAGTGGCCGCCATCTTGAACTTTTTTGTTTCTTAACCGATTGCTTCCAAAATCGATATCTGGGGGTCCGCGTGGACTCCGAACACGAATCCGATGTCAGATTTGAGAAAAGTGGCCGCCATTTTGAACTTTTTTGTTTCTCAACTGATTGCTTCCAAAATCGATATCTGGGGGTCCGCGTGGACTCCGAACACGAACCCGATGTCAGATTTGAGAAAAGTGGCCGCCATCTTGAACTTTTTTGTTTCTTAACCGATTGCTTCCAAAATCGATATCTAGGGGTCCGCGTGGACTCCAAACACGAATCCGATGTCAGATTTGAGAAAAGTGGCCGCCATCTTGAACTTTTTTGTTTCTCAACCGATTGCTTCCAAAATCGATATCTAGGGGTCCGCGTGGACTCCGAACACGAATCTGATGTCAGATTTGAGAAAAAAGGCCGCCATCTTGAACTTTTTTGTTTCTCAACCGATTGCTTCCAAAATCGATATCCGGGGGTCCGCGTGGAGTCCGAACACGAATCCGATGTCAGATTTGAGAAAAGTGGCCGCCATCTTGAACTTTTTTGTTTCTCAACCGATTGCTTCCAAAATCGATATCTGGGGGTCCGCGTGGTCTCTGAACACGAATCCGATGTCAGATTTGAGAAAAGTGGCCGCCATCTTGAACTTTTTTGTTTCTCAACCGATTGCTTCCAAAATCGATATCTAGGGGTCCACGTGGACTCCAAACACGAATCCGATGTCAGATTTGAGAAAAGTGGCCGCCATCTTGAACTTTTTTGTTTCTCAACCGATTGCTTCCAAAATCGATATCTGGGGGTCCGTGTGGACTCCGAACACGAATCCGGTGTCAGATTTGAGAAAAGTGGCCGCCATCTTGAACTTTTTTGTTTCTCAACCGATTACTTCCAAAATCAATATCTGTGGGTCCGCGTGGACTTCAAACACGAATCCAATGTCAGATTTAAGAAAAGTGGCCGCCATCTTGAAATTTTTAGTTTCTCAACCGATTGCTTCCAAAATCGATATCTAGGGGTCAGCGTGGACTCCGAACATGAATCCGATGTCAGATTTGAGAAAAGTGGCCGCCATCTTGAACTTTTTTGTTTCTTAACCGATTGCTTCCAAAATAGATATCTGGGGGTCAGCGTGGACTCCAAACACGAATCCGATGTCAGATTTGAGAAAAGTGGCCGCCATCTTGAACTATTTTGTTTCTCAACCGATTGCTTCCAAAATCGATATCTAGGGGTCCGCGTGGACTCCAAACACGAATCCGCTGTCAGATTTGAGAAAAGTGGCCGCCATCTTGAACTTTTTTGTTTCTCAAGAGATTCCTTCCAAAATCGATATCTAGGGGTCCGCGTGGATTCCAAACACGAATCCGATGTCAGATTTGAGAAAAGTGGCCGCCATCTTGAACTTCTTTGTTTCTTAACCGATTGCTTCCAAAATCGATATCTGGGGGTCTACGTGGACTCCAAACACGAATCCGATGTCAAATTTGAGAAAAGTGGCCGCCATCTTGAACTTTTTTGTTTCTCAACCGATTGCTTCCAAAATCGATATCTGGGGTTCCACGTGGACTCCGAACACGAATCCGATGTCAGAGTTGAAAAAAGTGGCTGCCATCTTGAACTTTTTTTTTTCTTAACCGATTGCTTCCAAAATCGATAACTGACTAACTGATAACTCCTCAAATCTGACATCAGATTCGTGTTCGGATTCCACGCGGACCCTCAGATAACGATTTTGGAAGCAATCGGTTAAGAAACAAAGAAGTTCAAGATGGCGGCCACTTTTCTCAAATCTAACATCAGATTTGTGTTCGGAGTTCACGCGGACCCCCAGATATCGAATTTGGAAGCAATCGATAGAGAAACAAACTAGTTCAAGATGGCGGCCACTTTTCTCAAATCTGACATCGGATTCATGTTTAGAGTCCACGCGGACCATCAGATATCAATTTTGGAAGCAATCGGTTGAGAAACAAAAAAGTTCAAGATGGCGGCCACTTTTCTCAAACTTGACATCGGATTCGTGTGTGGAGTCCACGCGGATTATCAGATATCGATTTTGGAAGCAATCGGTTGAGAAACAAAAAAGTTCATAATGGCGGCCACTTTTCTCAAATCTGACATCGGATTCGTATTCGAAGTCCACGCGGACCCCCAGATATCGATTTTGGAAGCAATCGGTTGAGAAACAAAAAAGTTCAAGATGGCGGCCACTTTTCTCAAATCTGACATCGGATTCGTGTTTGGAGTTCACGCAGACCCCCAGATATCGATTTTGGAAGCAATCGGTTGAGAAACCAAAAAGTTCAAGATGGCGGCCACTTTTCTCAAATCTGACATCGGATTCGTGTTCGGAGTCCACGCGGACCCCCAGATATCGATTTTGGAAGCAATCGGTTGAGAAACAAAAAAGTTCAAGATGGCGGCCACTTTTCTCAAATCTGACATCGGATTCGTGTTTGGAGTCCACGCGGACCCCTATATATCGATTTTGGAAGCAATCGGTTAAGAAACAAAAAAGTTCAAGATGGCGGCCACTTTTCTCAAATCTGACATCAGATTCGTGTTTAGAGTCCACGCAGACTATCAGATATCGATTTTGGAAGCAATCGGTTAAGAAACAAAAAAGTTCAAGATGGCGGCCACTTTTCTCAAATCTGACATCGGATTCGTGTTTGGAGTCCACGCGGACCCCTAGATATCGATTTTGGAAGCAATCGGTTAAGAAACAAAAAAGTTCAAGATGGCGGCCACTTTTCTCAAATCTGACATCAGATTCGTGTTTAGAGTCCACGCAGACCATCAGATATCGATTTTGGAAGCAATCGGTTAAGAAACAAAAAAGTTCAAGATGGCGGCCACTTTTCTCAAATCTGACATCGGATTCGTGTTTGGAGTCCACGCGGACCCCTAGATATCGATTTTGGAAGCAATCGGTTAAGAAACAAAAAAGTTCAAGATGGCGGCCACTTTTCTCAAATCTGACATCAGATTCGTGTTTAGAGTCCACGCAGACCATCAGATATCGATTTTGGAAGCAATCGGTTGAGAAACAAAAAAGTTCAAGATGGCGGCCACTTTTCTCAAATTTGACATCGGATTCGTGTTTGGAGTCCACGCGGACCATCAGATATCGATTTTGGAAGCAATCGGTTGAGAAACAAAAAAGTTCAAGATGGTGGTCACTTTTCTCAAATCTGACATCGGATTCGTGTTCGGAGTCCACGCGGTCGCGGACCCTCAGTTATCGATTTTGGAATCAATCGGTTGAAAAACAAAATCATTGTTTTTTTTTTAACTTAGATCATAGTGAACGTTGTTCAGTTTGATCGGCGCCCGTAATGGCCAGCCCATCAAAGGCCACCCGGATAATTGCCAACCACGTAATGTCCGACCCAGTAATTCGTGACCAAGGTTTGGTTTGCTTTGCTGCGTTTTATTGGGCTGGCAAATACGTGCTGGACATTAACAGTCCGAGCCAACAATGCTCAGCACCGTAATGCCCAGCCCGTATTCCGTGACCAAAGGTTCAAAATTGGTTCCAATTACTGGCCTGGACACTATGTGGCCGGCAATTACGGGCTGGACATTACAGGTCCGAGACAATAATGCTCAGCCAAATAATGTCCAGCCCTGTAATCCGTGTACAAGATGGCGTCTTTTTTTTTTTTTAAGAGCTTGTAGTTTGTATATAAAGCGGGCCATTCCAGTACCGTTTTTAACTGAAATGCAATGCAGTTGGAATGGTATTCCTAGTTGATAAACAGTGACACACATTTGCAAGTTGAATACAAGAAATCACTATAATAGGTATTTTATATGCGGAGAAACTCTTCGCGAAAATTTTAAGTTGTTTTTAAACAATAAAAATATTCTTTTTCAATATATTTTTTTAATACGTCAAAGCGATTTGTTGTCTGCTCGCTCGCTGTCTGTGCTCGCTGTCATCTCATCTGTCAATTTCTGTCCGTCTGTCATTTTCTTGTAAAAACTGAATACGAAAAGCGTAAATATTTAAATTTTAATTTAACGTACATTCATAAATAAGCTAGGTAGGTATTTACTAATTGTTTTAACTTATAGCCGTGAATATAATTATACTTACCAACATTTACATACAGACTAAATAGTGGACCTACAAACGGGAGATTCTAAGATGGACACTCTGACCGAATGTTTCTTTGGATACTACATACCGACGACGGAAATCCGCTTCGCTTATAATTACAACTACAACAAGTGATAGGTAAACTACTAAACAACAACTCGTGTTATATTTTGCAGGCAGGATCACGGCAGGAATAAACTTTTATCATATCACCAATAACTATAATATTATTCCACAGGACTAATAAAAGGAATGAAAGTCGAGTGAATGCAGTTGAAATGCGCTCCCTAAAAAGTGTGTGTGGTATTACTTTGGTTGATCGAATCAAGAACAGTGTGATAAGGGATTGGTGTAAGTTGAAGGATGATATATAGTATCAAGGATTGAGATTGGATTGCATGCTTATATGGTTCGGTTACATAGAGAGAATGAATGAAAGAAGACTTACAAATGAAATTTATCATGCAAAGGTGAGCGGAAGTGTTGGGAGAGGCTGTCCGAGGAAACATACCACGATCAAATCAATTATCTTTTCCAAAAAGGACAAGTGCGTAGCACCCTCAATCGACGGAAGTGCATGAAAAGATGTATGAATGTCAATGAGGCTAGAGAGGTGTGTCAGAGTCGGAGCGTGTGGCGATCCGTGGTCTCTGCCTGCCCCCTTGGGACAATGGCGTGACGTGAGCTTATGTATGATGTATCTATGTACTTATTCTAACTGCCCCTAAATAGACACTCTGACCAGTGTTTGCGATTTTTGCAGCATTTTGGCTAGTTTTGAGCCTTTTTGTGAAAGCGTTGTAAATAAATTACTTGTACCAATAGTCAGTCTACTTCAGTCTGTCCAATCTTGACAATCCAACAAGCAACACAAGCTGTAGGTACGAATAAAACTAACCTATATTGTGCTGTTCTAAAATTTCACTTTGTTTTCATTGCAGACGATAAATAATTATGAGACCAAAGTCCATCAGTTCTGCAGCGAGCAGGAACATTCTAAAAATAAATAGTGAAGTAAAACTGCAACCTTCAAAAAGAACAAAGGATAGCTGATAATAGTTGGTTCTTACCAAAGCCACAACTCGAATACCAACTGAAGCACAATTCCACAGAGCAGTTTTTTGTGTGGATAATCAATTTTTTTGACAATTTATGCAAGTGATTTTACACATTAAATGCAACTTTGAACCAAGCAAGTTTTTGAATGTAATGCAGGCACTTCATTCTCGCCGAGAACAGATGAGACAGGCAGAGAACGAGAGTGTGGATGACCTTCATTGTTCTCGTGGCATCATAAGCCGTGGTAATTTTCCTTGAAAGTTCTCGGCGAGAGTAAAGTGCCAGCTTAAACAAAACTACAATTCCAAACATTTTCATTACTAGGGTGAATTTATTGGACCTATTATTTGTGAGTAAGCAAGAATGGTCAAGACATAAAGGCCTGATCGAGAATGAGATTTATGTCTCTGTATCTTGACAACCTTGTAGACATTTGTTTGTAGTAGTAAGTATGCAATCTCTACCAAGCAATGCTCAAGTCTTGTTCTGTAATATGGGTCTTAGTAATCAGCCAGAGCACTTCAAAAACACAGTTATAATCAAAGACATATATATTACGATGGTTATAATAATGAATATCTTGTGGGCACTTCTATTACCTATTCTGTGGCACTACTGTTAACCGTGCGCACGGTAGTGCCACAGAATAGGTAATAGTATATAGTTCTACACACAGACAGAACAGCCACTCCCTCCCCCTTCTGACTTCAGTTACCCCACCTCCCATCACACTCTGGGAAAATTGAGGGAAGCCGAGCAAGGGAATGCAGTCACACCCGTTGGATTTGACTACATATAAAATTGAATCTTTTGAGTGCAGAAATAAAGCTAAATTCACATTTTCAGTAATTCTTTAGCTCAAATACTATTCTTAATAACAGAATGAGCAATAAGAAGTAAGTGCCAGGTTACACGTTCAGTATTTCATCAGTCTGGTCTGAATGACGGGAGAATGATGCCAGAATGATGGGAGAATGATGGACTGATGGAATGATGGTAAACCATCCATCCAGACTGTCATTCCGTTGTGAATGATGGTATACTGTAGTGTTGCCGCTCGATAGGCCAAATATCGATTGTCTATCGATAGCTATCGATAGGTGAGAAATAATGTACTCGCTCGATAGGACAATCGATAGTATCGATAGTATCGATACTATCGATAGTATCGATATCTCTTTTACTCCAATAGAATCGGTAAACAGCAATACTATCGATAGTATCGATAGTTTCGATCGCTGTCATCTAATGATCAATCGATACTATCGATAGTATTGCTTTCCAATATCGAATAGACTATCGATACTATCGATAGTATCGATACAATCGATAGTTTTGCACTATCGATAGCGATAATTATTTCAATAGTATTGCATTCGGTATGCAGGCATAATGGGTAGTGGAAATGTATAACGTGTCTATGTTCAACCAAAACCACTTTTCTAGTATATTGCCTTTATAATAAGCGCATGTTTGGCTTGCATACTGAATGCAATACTATCGAAATAAATATCACTATCGATAATACAAAACTATCTATAGTATCGATAGTATCGACACTATCGATTGTCTATTCGTTATTGGAGAGCAATACTATCGATACTATCGATACTGTCGATACTTCATTGGTTAGCAGCGATCGAAACTATCGATGCTATCGATAGTATTGCTTTTACCAATAGTATTGCATAAAAAGAGATATCGATAGTATCGATAGTATCGATACTATCGATACTATCGATTGTACTATCGAGCGGGTACATGATTTTGACGTTCAACAATCGATAGCAAAGCTATCGATTTTTCGGCAACACTAGTATACTGATGGTAAACTGATGGTCGTATCATTCTGGTGTCAGTCACCGTCGGGGTTGCCAGATTGGGGGTTTTTCACGGGATTTTTGGGAAAAATTTGGCCTTTGGGGAAAATTTGGAGAAGTGAAATCGTTGGGGAAATTTATGGGGAAAAAATTATCAAGGTGGGGAATATGGGGGCTTTAAATAAATAATTTTAACACCGCATTATGATTTATGTTACAAAATTAGGGCCTAATAATTAGAGATCGGATATTCGGATGCATAGTTAGCTAAACTTAATTTTTAGCAATAAAATTATGGCGGCTTCTTTAAATTATTATTTTTAAATATTTGTTGGGATGCCATGAAAATGCGGAAATGCATAACTAATCGGATGCATAGTAAACGCATGCATAGCAAAAATCAACTTTTCAAAATTATTTAATTTAAAAGTTAATCTTTTTTAATTTAAAAGAGAAATAAATCCCGGGATTTCAGTACCTCGTACGTCTGGCAACCCTGCAGTCTTCCATCATTCTGGCGTCATTCAACGTTTGACCAAACTGATGGACCAGAATGATGAAATACTGATGGGAAACTGATCGTGTAACCCACTCATCATTCTGGCATCATTCTAGCGTCATTCTGGCGTCATTCAGAATGATGGACCAGACTGATGAAATGATGTTCATGCGATGCATACCTATTCGTGCCTATTCTCATAACTTTTTAAAGAGTAAAAGTGTCGTGAGCATAGATTTATATATTAAGCTTTTACCCGCGACTTCGTCCGCATAAATTATATACCAGATTTTAAGTCAGATGATAAGCTATCAAACAAAAAAAGTTTCATCAAAATCGGTTCAGTAGTTTTTGCGTGATACTCGAACAAACAAACACCCAAACAAACAAACAAACATACAAACAAACAAACAGACAGACAAAAATCCTAAAATTGGTGATTTGGAATCAGGGATAGGTAGAAACCATGTCGTAATTTTTTTTTTGTAAATATCTTCAATGTACAGACACACTTCTGTTACAGTTTTATAATAGTTTAGACTAAGCGTAAGGATAGGCCCGTCAGAATATTAATTAATCGTTGTAGTGCTCTACACTGTCATTTTTCCTTGCATGTTAGAGCCAACGAACTGGGGACAATAGTCAAGCTCATAGGCCATGTCCTTACGCTAGTAATATATATGTCTTTGGTCGTGAGTCTTTGCTAGGTATACCTATTATTACATGAATTTTTTTTGTTGGGATTCCAATTTCTTCCTCTTTATTCAGAGTTGTAAAGTCGTGGTCAGAAAATGTTTATCACCTAGTAGTCAGGTTGATATGTGATTTGATTAGGAGCTTTGAGCATGGGGAGGTAGTGGCGTTTCATGAAAGAGTTGTCTTCAACATTATGTTGGTAGCCTAGGAAATTACATTAGCCAGCACTAGCCACATGAACATGACATACTTACCTAATGTAGTATGGAAAAATAGGTGTTCCATCAATGATACTATGTATACCAAAGGTACAATCATCATAACGTTGATGGGAAATCTTTCATGAAACGCTCATTTCTTTTGTCACTGATTAGGACGTAGAAGCTACGAATAAGAATTTAGGATGCATAAATCATAGATTTATTTCAAATTTATTTTATTATTGTTTGCATAACAAACAAACTTACTATCAGTTTAAAATAACAATGTGCATGACCTTGAAGGGCCGTTGGATAACTTCACTCGGTTGACAAGGGAATGTAGACTCTACGTAAAGGAAACAATCATTTGAATGACTCGAGTGAAGTTTATGTGATTGAGTGACGTCACATTTGCGAGCGAGGTCATGCACATTGTTATTTTAAACCGATAGTACATTCACATTTATAATATTAGGGATAGTAAAATCGATTGCTCAATGATGTGTCTAGACTACCTAGTACCTACTAGGTTCCGAAGTCGACCAGGAACCCTTATTGTTTCACCATGTCCGTCCATCTGTACTGACGGTCTGTATGTCCATCCGTCTGCGGCTTAGCTCAGAGATGCTTAGTACCTACCTACTAGAAAGTTGTAATTTGGCATGGGTTTGGGTATACATGTATAAATTAATCACGCCGACATCGACAGTGGTAAAATAAAATTTAGATAAAAAAATAATTCTGGTCCATCCCATGGTGTGGGGTATGGTTGGATAGGTATTTTAAAAGGAAAACTATCACCGCTAAGTACCTACCTAAGCTTTACAAGTTAACGAGTTGGTAGGTAGGTAGGTATAGGCAAGGTAACCTAATATAAAAAGCCCCCTTCTAAGTTTGTGACGGGCAACTACGGAACCCTACCCTGCGCGTGGCCTGATACGCACTTGGCCGGTTTTTAATTATGTGTACCTATCCCCACTGGCGGACTAGGGGAGGGGGGGGGGGGGGGGGTGGAAGTCTCGGTCCTGGGGCAACCTGGGGGGCATCCTCCTAGGCCAAAAGAATGTGGAGAAAGTTCTAGCGGCGCAGCAGGGAGTTGCGAGGTAGGGTCAGTGTTGCCAAATCCAATTTTTAGCAAACCGATCGGAGCAACTAAAAAATCAGCTGTTCCATACTAAACTGCAACGCCTATTCGACTCAAATGTAAGCAATGCAACAGCAGATTTTTTTTTGCTCCGATCGGTTTGCTCCCATAGTAATACTTTGAAAATTCGGCCGGCCCATTGACAACCTCTGTGGTCCTGTGTTCAAAGGAAGGGTTTTACGTAAGTTAAAAAGTCCCTGGATCGAATCCAATCAAAACCAAAAAAGTATTTCTAGATTTTAATGTTTGTAGAAATGTTCTAGAAGGAAGAGAGAGTGAGAAGGAATATTTGGAAAGAGACAAAAAAATTGACTTCCAGAAAGAAAGTGGGCGTGTCTTTCCACAAGGAAGGTGGGATTAGAGGTATCTGAAAGAAAACAAAGAAACAACGAAATGAACGTTGGAAATCGAGAATTCCGGAAGATTCTGCGGGGTATAAAAGGCGGCGAATTTGGACTGGCGAGCAGTTCTTAGTTTGACAGTGAACAGTGCGAAACAAAAGGAAGAAAAGTAAAAGTGGAAAAGTAAAAGTGAAAAGAAAAGTGCTAAGTGGAACAGTGAGTAGATAAGTGTAAGTGTAGTGCGTGACGTCATAGTGTCATTGTAGTGCGTGACAATAAGTGGTGCACGGGGAATCCCTGCGAGGAGGACCCGGTAAAGTGAACCGTGTAGGGGAACCTGTAGGTGGACCGTTTGTAAGTAGCGTTTCACTCCAATCCCGGAACCAGTCGCTCGTAACAGTATAATATGTAGCAGTAAAATCGGTGCAATATTGGTGTTAAATTGATGCAATATTGGTGCAATATCGATGCAGTACTAGTGCAATTCTGGTACAATACTGGTGCAATATTGGTGCAATATTGGTGCAATACTGGTGCAATATCGGCGCAATATTGGTGTAATACTAGTGTAATACTGGTACAACACTGGTGCAATGTTGGTGCAATATCGGTGCAATATAGGCGCAATTCTGGTGCAATACTGTTAGTCATTATTTTTCGTGATGTGTTAACTAGTAAGTAAATATTTTTTTGGGTTTTGAGTTTGATCACGATGTTTGATGTATACTATATTATACTATTACACATTTGTATTATTTATCCATAGAATAATGTATCGTTCTTTGAAATAACAACATTTTTTATATTTACAAACCCCAAAGAGTTCATAGATCATGGCTACAAATACAATAGATTTTTCAGAATCTAAAAGCACAGGGTAGATTTTTGAGACGGGGCAGTAAGGTCAGGTTAGGTTAGGTTAACCTTAACCGTTGTAGCTACAGCAAAGTTCATAAGAGACTATACTTAATTTCTTTTTTTAAATTTTGTACTGCATTCACAGATTTTCACAGAGAAGACAACCCGGTTGGTGTAATGTTTACCACACCGGACTGCAAAACCAGGGTCCTGAGTTCGAATCCTGGTTCGGTCATGGATGTATTATGTTTGTGCCGTTGTTGTATGATTCCCATAACAAAAAGCCTAAGGGCTTACTTGGGATCATTACAATGTATGTGCCTGTGAGCGTTATTTATTATTTATTATATATTTAAAAAAAATGTACAGTTAGCAAGAAAATTGACAATTTACACAAAAACTTTTTTGATACCAATCGATCCTGTTTCTTACAAACAAAAATCAATTGTTTGTTATCAATAAACTCTATCGGACCAACCGAGGTTAGAGTACTAGAAATCTCAGAAATCCCAAAAATCTTTTCCCATACATTTAGTTGGAAATGAGACTCCATCTTACTTTTATACTCAAATACATTTTTTTAAATATTGATAACTGGTTGCTAAAATGAAGACTGGAATGCGGTTTTTGAAAGTCACACGTTCAAAATCATGATCGTATGATGCATAATCTCCATAGTAATGTTGATATTTTCCACTGCTGATTTGACCGTGTGATCTTCAAAAATAGCACTCCTGGTCGAAGATAAACAAGTAGAATCAAAAATGTACA
Organism: Agonopterix subpropinquella; assembly: GCA_922987775.1. Lineage (NCBI taxonomy): Eukaryota > Metazoa > Arthropoda > Insecta > Lepidoptera > Depressariidae > Agonopterix > Agonopterix subpropinquella. The sequence goes on along the minus strand of OV277718.1, from coordinate 11,799,457 downwards.
TACAATATCAATTTTCGAACACATTTTATTTGATTTGAAAAAAAAAACTGTATGGAATTCATCCAAATACATCTATTATTAAATACAGAGCAATTTTTGAAAGTCACACGTTCTAATCAGCAGTAGAAAATATCTAAGTTAGTATGGAGATTATCCATCATTCGATCATGATTTAAACGTGTGACTATAAAAAATCGCATTCCAGTCTTCATTTTAGTGGCTAGTCTATCCATAATAAAAATTTTTGTTAAGTATAAAAGTAAATTGGAGTCTCATTTCCTACAAAATGTATGGGAAAAGTTTTTTGCGATTTCTGACATTTCTAGTACTCTAACCTCGGTGGGTCCAATAGAGTTTATTGATCTTTATTAGAAACAGGATCGATTAGCAACAAAAAACAATTTTGTGTAAATTGGCAATTTTCTTGCTGACTGTAAATTTTTTTTAAATCTGTGAATGCAGTTCAAAATGACTCAAAAAGCTAAAGATATTCTCTTAAAAACGTTTCGCTGTAGCTACAACGGTTAAGGTACCTGCCCTTACTGCTCCGTCTCAAAAATCTACCCTGTATATATTTTTTGTCATTAATTAAAAATATCTAGTATACCGCGTCGTTTTTGCAGTAAATTATTATATATTTTTGATGTACATATTATGCCTATAAAAAGAGCACATTGACATTTATGCGAATCTGGGCTTTACTTGGGACAACTCCTTTATCCCCAAAATGGCGGAAAAAACCTCCAATCTGGCAACCCTGGTGCTTGTTGCAAAGCTTTCTTTTTTTTTGTTAGATTTACGGTATGGATTAAACTGTAGTCTTTGCGGTATGGGGTTCCGGCCCATATAGCCCATTTCTTTAATAAAATGTTTTAACTCTTCCGTGACCTTTACATTTAAAATGTAGAACTACATCTGATTCAGGTCCGCAAACCCTACTTTCCCTGAAAAAATTTTCCTTATATACCCAAAAACAAAAAAGTTTGAATAGTCTGGCTACATACCTAGTGACCACAAAAAACGTACTGATTAAATTGTTCAATGCACACAGTGTCCAAACGTATGGGACATAGCCTGTATTCAAAGGAATTATTAAAAAATATTTCTTTTACACATTTAATGTAGGTAATACGAGTATCTCGAAAACGGTCTCTCAATATCTCTTATACAGGGTGTAACAAAACCTTATATGACGAACTTATACGACGTCGCGTCGTTTACGACATTCTTCTACTGCGCTTGAAAACGTTTGCTAGGGATTAGGAGGGATTATTTACATTTCGTTGATTTCGCTTATTATTTCGTGAGGTTTGCTAAGGTTAATTGACAGGTTGTTATTATAACAATTCGAAGATTTGACTATTCAAATCTTCGAATTGTTATAATAACAACCTGTACAAAACCAGGTGCTCCATGACACCATTGCACCAATCTGTCGCCAGAACCGCTAACCAAATGACGATGGCCATTATACAAGTATTATTGAAATACGCAGCTTTACCAAGCCTACAATTGACTGGTTATTGAATCAACGTTTTCCAAGTGGCAATTTTCCATCGTCAATGGGTAGCGGTTCTGGCGACAGATTGGTGCAATGGTGTCATGGAGCACCTGGTTTTGTACCCTTGTATTCCCTTCAACGGCCAAGTCACACAACATTAACTATAATAATAAAGAAATCGCAGTAAGGGACTTGGCACGACTTTGTCTAGATTTCATATAGAGATAAACAAGCAGCTCCATCGAGACTATTCGAGACTTGGCTAGTTTTTTACATAATGTTTTTGGTGGGATTTTCTTTACTCGAGTGAAATTCGTGTCATTGTGACGTCATATTTGCGAGCGAGTTCATGCACATTGTTATTAAACTGATTGATATGATAGGTAACGAAAATGAGTGAACATCAAGATAGCGGGATCACATCGCCGATTCAAAATTTAGCATATACAACGTGTTTATGAATTAACGCAAAACTAGAAAGTAGTTGGTATCGATAGCAGATTCGAATTATCATGGTTTCAAAACAGGTAATTTTTTTCAAAATTTTAGATAACTTTTTCGTAAAATTTAAGATTTACTAAACCCGATGTTAACCCACCCCACGGGCACACTCACCCTACTTACTACCAAAACAAGATTATTAAAAGGTACGTTAGCGCTTTCATTCATTGCTGAAATGATAGCAAATCATTTTTGCCTCTGAACTTAAAATGCGAATAACTTTAAATTTTGAAAAATAATGAAATTATTGTTTCAATCTAATTGTTTTGTTATAAATCAGTTGGGGTGTATGAGGTTTTGTGCTAATTTATTAAGGGCTCTTACAGAAGAGCGAAAGTTGTCTGTGACAGCTCGCGACAGCGGTCGGCGACCGTCGCGCGACAGTTGGTGACCGTGACGTAGTGTTGTATAGTCTGAGAGATAGACCTCCATATCCAAAACAGTTTTTTTGGTAGTTTGTAACATCCTATATACAGGGTCCTTCTTAATATGCTGACACTTTTTTAAGGCGATGACCAGACTATGGAACTGAACAACTTTCTCTACAACATCGAAATCGCGAAAAAAAACAGTTGCCCCATATGATTGGCTCCGAGTAGGTTTGCAGTTTTGTATGGAAGTGATGATTTTTTTTTCGCGATTTCGATGTTATGTTGTCCCATAGAGGAAATTGTTCAGTTTGATGGTCTGATCATCCCCTTAAAAAAGTGTCAGCATATTAAGAAGGACCCTATACAGGATGTAACAAAACACCCTATTAATACTTAAGGGGGTGCTTCAGACCATCAATCTGAACAACTTTCACTATAGAGCCAATGTTCAGAAAAAATAAAAAAAATCTGCCGTTCCATTCATTTGAGTCGAGAGGTACTGCAGTTTTGTATGAAAGATCTGATTTTTTTCGCGATTTTGATGTTAGCTCCATAGTGAAAGTTGTTTAGTTTGATGGTCTGAAGCAGCTGAAGTTTTACTAGGGTGTTTTGTTACACCCTGTATACGTATTTATAAATATTTATGTGTATAATATTATGTGTTATAATTATTAGTGTTGTGTTAAGTATTATATTATAACTATATATATTATAATTGCCCTATTTTTACCAGTCTGTAATATTTTATGGACTTGATGATGAAGGTAATCAATTCTGAATTATCTAAAGAAACCAAAATCTTCGAAAAACTTATAAAAACTACCAGAAATATCAACCATGTTATTTTTTAGCCTCCGTTTTCTTCAAACTGAAATCTCTCAAGAACAAGACTTGTGCTCTCAGACTATACCTACGTCACCTACGACCCTGTCGCAAGCTGTCGCAGACAACTGTCGCTTGTCTGTAAGCGCTCTAACACGTTGTATAGTCTGTCCAACATAGGTGGTGATTTTGACAGATCGTTTGAGCGATTATTTTACTTTCTGAAAATGTTCGTGTCATAAACCCATTAATTTTATGTTAAATGTTAATTAATGTTGTATATTTTTAGTGTACATTTTAAAGCTTTGACGGCTCAAACAGCTTTAAAAAGTGAAATGAAATCTCGAAAACCGGCTGTCAAAATCACCAAGCTAGCTTGGAAGAACTATACCTACCTATAGGTAATTAGTTAGTACTACATTTTTACTAAAATATACTCGATTTTCAGCCCAGTACAAAATACCGTTTCAAAGATATACAGGGTCCTTCTTAATATGCTGACACTTTTTTAAGGGGATGATCAGACCATCAAAATGAACAACTTTCTCTATGGGAACAACATCGAAATCGCGAAAAAAAAATCAGCTGTCCCATACAGTTGGCTCGAGTAGGTTTCCAGTTTTGTATCGAAGAGCAGATTTTTTTTTTCGCTATTTCGATATTAGTGCCATAGAGAAAGTTGTTCAGTTTGACGGTCTGATCTTGTAAGATCTAGCATATTAAGAAGGACCCTGTATAATATTATAATATCCACCATTCTGACGAATCGTCCAATTTTTTTTTCATACGAAAATCGTTATTTATAGTAAATATTATAATGTGGAGATTTCGGGTACAAAAACATATTATGTCTTTTATTCAGATAAAAAGATTCTGATTATCAGTAATGGGTAAAAAGTTATAGGTAGATACATTTTCCAAATTAAACATACAGGGTGTAAGCGGGTAAGTTATAGGTAGATACATTTTCCAAATTAAACATACAGGGTGTAAACGTAAAATGTAAGTTTGATACGGAAATAAAGAGATTTGAGTACAGGGGAAGAGTGCGGGGTGAAGGGGGGTGGTCGCTCGAAAAATAGTATATAAGAAGCGCCGATTCAGTGCAGAATCATTCCGGATCCGGCACTCAAGCAAGAAACAACTTGGAAGAAAGAACTCTCCGCGACCACTAGCCTAGCCCTCTCTACCCCACCCTCCAGCCTGGCTCACATTTGGAAGATTTCATCGGCATTTTCATTGAAGAAGGAAACCCCTACTGAAGTCCACGCTCCACAGTTTCCATGGTGAAAAAAAAGGCGATAATTTTTTTTGTATGGAGGAAAAGTATCTTTTTGTCATAACTCTTAGTACGAAAAAAATTAAAACCGCCTTCAAAAAAAAATATTGCAGCCTATAACTTTTTCGTTCGCATCATAAGAACATTAATTTGTTTTATTGAAGTCGCTGTCAAACCGGTACGATACGCGACAGGGCTTGCATTTTTTGACTTGGCTTGACACCGACTTCTATAAAACAAATTAATGTTCTTATTATGCGAACGAAAAAGTCATAGGCTGCAATATTATTTTTTAACTTTTTAGTTTTCTTGAAGGCGATTTTAATTTTTTGTTAAAAGTTTGTTTATTTCACAATTTTCAGTGGTGAATTCATTAGTTCGATTTGAGTGCTTTAAATTAACAAACGCACTAGTCGGCACTACGATTTTCGAAGGTTCCCCTCGATTTCTCTGGGATGCCATCATCAGATCCTGGTTTCCTTATTCCTTTCAAACGCAATTATAAAATACATGCAATTTTAGTATCACATTTGGCGGGTTTGATTCCCGATTGAGGTAGGCGATTTTTAAAAAATCTGTGAATGCAGTTCTACTTATTATTAAAAATTAAACGATGTCTTCTTTCAGTAAAATATCCTATCTTTAATATTTAAGGTTCTTTCCCTCCGTGTGGCATCGCCGTGGGACGCCCTGTATATCGATTTTGCGAACCGTAGAAATTTGCTTAACTTGACTCCGAAGTAACTCCTGTAGGTACTATTCATCTGATTGAAAAATATTTCCTACAAAAGTTGCAGGAAATTTTATGTTCTATAATTTTTGTAATAAGAAGTTTTAACCTAGGTGGCGTTGGAGAGAAGATATTTTTGAAAAATGGTCTTCGGTGCCATTTCTACACTAATATTATAAAGAGGAAAGATTTGTACCTATTTTTGTATGTTTGTATGTTTGTAATGAATAGGCTCAAAAAGAACTGGGCCGATTTAAAAAATTCTTTCACCATTAGAAAGCTGCATTCACCCTGAGTAACATAGGCTATATTTATTGCTAGAAAAGATTAGACGTCCACCTGTGCGAAGCCGGGACGGGCCGCTAGTTTCTAATATGAGCAAGCGGTGATCGCAAAAGATCGCAAACTTGGTAAAGCCACCAAATTGTACAAACCCACCAAATCAGAACTCTCCTTTGACCTTTTGTAATGAAAGTCCCCTTTTATGTTTCCGTTGATAGCCTTTAAACTAGTCATTATTTTTGCATGAACATACTTCAGTAATGTATCTTTCGAACGACATAATGTTTTTCAGTCAAATGCCAAGAAATCAACAAGAAAAAAATATCGGAGAAGATAATTAATCTTTTGAAGGCAATATTGTGAGAATAGTGTTAGTTACAGGTGATAAGCCCGTTATCTTAAAAACTACCTCGGTTTATGGTTATTCTATGGGGAAAAAATACATTATGTAAAAAGGTGTAGGTACTTTTTTTCGGTGTAGGGTTGAAATTTTGAATATTTTCTGTAAATTACTAGTACCTACATATTCGTTAACAATTATTTCGTGTTTTCATTTTGTTTACAGTACACAATAATCTTTCTTACATATTTCTGAAACTAAGCGGATGTTTTTATTTACGTACCTAAGTATTATTTTTTTTTTAACTTGTCTTTTTATTAAAGTGAAAGAATGAAATAGTAAAAGCATAAGCAGAACTTACCCTAAACTTAAACGATACTAAACATTCTAAAACTTACCCCAAACTTATACCATGCTAAACATTCTAAACTACAAACTTATCAACTTTAACTTGTCTATTTTCAAAATGTTCTAACCGTGGGGAGATTTTAATTTTTTTCCCGTGGAAAAACCATAAATCGAGGTAGTTTTTAAGATAACGGGCTTATCACATTCAGTATGTACTTTTTTTCTTCACAACACGCCTTCAGAAGTTTGATTTATTGTCAGAAATGTTTTTTTTTATTTGTAAATGTTTTGACGTAACATAACATAAATAATATTTATTATTTGCACTGCACACCAAAAACATACAACAACAAAAACAGAATAAAAAGAACGTAAGGGTACAAAAATGGTTTTCTTGTTGATTTCTTGACATTTGAGCAAATAAAACCGGTCAAATGCGAGTCGGGCTACTCGCGCACCGAGGGTTCCGTACCACACCACCACAGAACACAACATTATTAACTTTGAAAAAAACTTTTTTTGTCCGGGACCTTTAGCGCGAGACCGACTCACACTTGGCCGGTTTTTAGTATTTGTTGTTATTCTGTAAAGTTTGCTCTATAATCACACTAGGTTTGACGCTTGCATGTATTATCGTTTTTACTATAGAGCGTGAAGAAAAAACGTTGATAAAAACTAGTTTCTTGTTGAAAACCCCCCTTAATTTTTAACTTTCTACCATTTTTATTATTTGTTAACAAATCCGCCGCAATAACGCATAATTTGAGAAAATTTCAACTATCTAGCTATTACGGTTCAAAAGTTACAGCCCTAAATAGGTAGGACAGACAGACGGACGGACGGACAGACGGACAGACGGACGGACGGACGGACGGACGGACAACGTAGGCTTAGTAATAGGGTCCCGTTTTCACCCTTTGGGTACGGAACCCTAAAAACATTATGTCAAACGTCAGTTACATTACTGAAGTATGTTTATGCCGAATTTCAGCTCAAAATAATGACTCGTTTGACCACAGTAACCATGCAGCAAACAGTTTAGTGGCACAAGGTAGCAGATCAGTGAAAAATTTTGAATAACATTAAAAAACGGTTTCCAAAACGGTTGATAATGATGTCCCCTACCCCCGATTTTCCTTGGACCAAATGGACCACCTTAACTCGAACACCCTGTATACAGGATGTAAGGAACAGCAGGGCAAATACTGAGTCAGTCGGGGTACTACAGTTTTGTTTGTACACAGTTTGTTTGAACAGCAGGTATTTTGCGATTTCGATGTTGTGTTGGTTCCATTATGATAGTTGGTCAGTTTGATGGTCTGTAACACACAATTTCAGTATTTATCGACCTGTCTTTTACACACTGTATTTTTCAATTGGAAAATGTATCTTCCTATAACGGTTTACGTAATATGAGATAAAAGGCTTATATTAATATATGTTTCTGTACCTGCCGGATACTAAATCTCCACATTATTACTACTTTCTTGGCGGTAAAAGTAAAAATGTTTAAATTCAAGGTACATTTAGGACTAATGGAATGGAGTAAGTACCTACTAAGTCACCCATTATGCTAAATTTTGAACCGGAGATCTGATCCCGCTATCTTGATGTTCACAAAAATGACTGAGAAAAAAATTACAGTTCACGCACGCCAAATTGAACTTAATATCTATTACAGTAATACCAAGTAATACTTTTACAACATGGTCGTTCCAAAACATCCGTTGGCAACAGAATCGAATAAGTATATTATAAAGTAATTTACGTTTTATAATTACGTTTTAAAATGTTAGTGGTACGCTAAATAGATACGATATTTAATGATATTTGTTTCGGTTTTCAAATTAACTTTAATTTGTTATTTTGCACAATACTTAACTAATTTGAACGTCGGCGCATGCGCGCGAAGATTCCGTTGGTTTTTAAAATTCAAAGCGTGCGTCGGCGTCTCGGCGCTTCTTCGTTTCTCGCTACTCGCGGCAGACGCGTTTGGGTTCAGGGCTGTTTTGAATTATTTACGAATTTTTCCTAAATGTCTATTCTCGAACGTTTTGAAACGTTGGGGTTTAAGGGGAATTCGAGGTGGTATCTCAGAGACAATTTTTATTATGTTGCAGAAAGAACGAGGGCAGGCCATGCAACGTTGCGGTGCTCCGAAGCCGGTTCGCTGAGATGTCCTGCAGTTTGGCGCCAGCGGACGACCGGAGATGCGGCTTTAGCACCATGCCACCCGGCACACAACCACGAGCCGTTACCATGGATTGGTGAGAGGTAGGTGCCTACTTAAGGATGACTTACGCTACTCCTACCCCGGCCCCGGCACGGAGCCGGGGCCGGGTCGGGTCGGTTCGGTTGCCTACGGCCGACACTCGCCTCGGACCCAGCACTGTATAGCGTGAGTCTCCCTAAAAGAGTTGAATACCATAGATTTTTATTGTATATCTACCTACCTATGCATGACACCGCAGCGGCGCCGCACCGCCGCGCCCACGGGCCGCGCCGTGTTCGGTTCGTCCGCGTACGTTGGACGTAGCGCTAGATTACCTATGTACCTATGACGCGTACTGAATCAAAATAAAAGTAGGTATGTAGGTAAAGGTGGATGCAAATTAGGTAGGTATCTAGGTACTTGCCAAAGTTTATCGAAGTTTATCAAGGTTCAACGGTTTAAGCGTGAAAAGTTTAGTTTTTGTGATCTGTGGTGAAAAGTAACACACAGACAGAGTAGTACCTACCTTTCGCATAGCCGTAACAAAGTAGCCTTATGTTAAATCCAGTGCCTCACTCATCAGTAGGTAGGTACTACATAGAATACCTACTTCATCATCTCAGCCGATGGACGTCCACTGCTGGACATAGGCCTCCCCCAAGGATCGCCATAACGACCGGTCCTGCGCTGCCCTCATCCAACGGATTCCCGCCGCCTTCACCAGGTCGTCGGTCGTCGGTCCACCGTGTACCTACCCACGCTGCGCTTTCCGGTACGCGGTCGCCACTCGAGAACTTTTCGGCCCCACCGGCCATCGGTTCTGCAAGCAATGTGCCCCGCCCACTGCCACTTAAGTTTAGCAATTCTTTGGGCTATGTCAGTTACTCTGGTTCTTCTGCGGATCTCTTAGTTTCTGATTCGATCTCGCAGGGAAACTCTGAGCATAGCCCTCTCCATTGCCCTTCGGGTGACTTTCAGCCTTTCAACCTACTTACTTACTTAATATTATTTACCTATGTACTCATACTTTTATTACAGAAATATCATGTTTGCGGCGCTGAGGCGGCGGTCCGAAAATGAGGACACCGCCCTCAATACTATATATACAGAGGAGGCTGCCAGGTATGTACTATCAGGGTCCTTCTTAATAATTATGCTGACACTTTTTTAAGGGGATGATCAGACCATCAAACTGAACAACTTTCTCTATGGGACCAGCATCGAAATCGCGAAAAAAGTCCCATACATACAGTCATTTGGCTCGAGTCGGTTTGCAGTTTTGTATAGAAGAGCTGATTTTTTTTTCGCGGTTTCGATGTTGGCGCCATAGAGAAAGACCCTATACAGGGTGTTAGGGTAAACAGTTGCGTTATTTTCTCTATGCGGTATATACATTAAATCTCAGATATATTTGGCGGTCTACTTTCAAAAATTATACTTCTGACATATTTATTAAATCAAAAATGTTTGTTTATTTTGGTGGTGGTGGTAGTTCGAGTATGTGTTCGAAATCATGAATCATACCTACTTGATACTTCAAACACGACCGGAGAATTAGATAATAATAGTAATTCAATGATAAAATGTGATATGGGAGATGAAACTAAGATTATTCATTTTTATTTGATTTTCAGTTTTGTCTACTAGTAGAGCTATTTCCCGCGATAATTGTGCGCTTCGGGTTAAAAGCATCAAATTTCTACCATGGATAGGGTGTTCCTCGGTGATCATTTTCAGATGTAGAGGGAAGTCTGATTCGTCCCCTGTGCGCGGGGGGAGGGGGTGAAGTACGTATCTGGATCATTGTTTTCATTATTTTTTTACGGATCAGTTAATGCTATTAGGGCTTGTGTGGTATCATTTTCGAGTAAAACAGATACAAGGAATTCATTTTTACTACATAATAGGCATATTTCCATACAATAAAATAATGTTTTTCACGAAAAAGTAAAAACCATTGCATTGATTTTTTTTTTATAACATCTATATCTTTGGTAATCTTGATAAATATAAGTAAACAAAATTATTCAAATAAAGGTTATTTAGTCTAGTTTATAAAAACATATAGTTGTTGGACACTTATCATACAACAACTACAAGAAAAAAATTCATTTACGCGTCGAGGTAAAGCAGCATAATTCGTTTACTGCAGATTTCGAGTGATGGTTTCGAGGTAAACATAGTATGTAACTTGCTCGTATCGTGTCAGATTTTCGTAAAAATGTATAGTTTTGAAGTTACAGTGCCTCAAAGATTTTCATACAAATCTTAAATTAACATTGAAACTGTATATTTTAAAGAAAATCGGCAATACAAGCATAGAGATTAGTTTCTAGATCGTTTCTGAAAAATTTCAGTAACTTTAATTGTTTAATATTGAATATATAACCAGACATCGTTTTTATGGAGTTATATCCTCTCAGGAGGATATAATTCGGAGCGCGCGAGGAGCTTAGGCTCCTCAAAAAAAAACATTTAATAATTGTTAAGAATATAGAAAAATCTGCAATTATTGCCGGCTCAAAATCATAGCGCTGAGCATTTGGAGTGCAGCTGCGGTGTAAATGCACCGTCCAGTACCTACCAACATATTTTGTAAAACAGGACGATTTTAATAATCTTCTAGTTTCTGCCTCGGAAAGAGTAGTCTAATCTAAATTGAGTGCCATTTGACTGTATCCTTCGTCCATCCCTAATGAAATGAAATGAATACCCAGCTATTTAGCGGAAGCTTTAACTAAAACCAAAAGCAACTTAGAGAGAGCTAATTTACTGAAAAAAGCCACAGCTAGCAGCTAGCTATTGCTTTATGACTGAGGTGCGGATCATTATTCTAAGCCCTTTTCACGCAACATCTATTAAAATGTAAGAATATACGAGTGTCAGCCTCATTGGGTGATTATGGGGCAAAATGACACAAATCTGAGGCAGAGGCAGAACAAACAACTTTATTCCCATTTTTCCCCATGAGAGAGCAGATAGATGCCACACTTTTCCTTGTACCTCCTACAATGCCCAAAAAAATGTATAGGGAAAGAAAGAGAGAAATTTTATTTCTTCGAGTAAATGAAAATAGAACCGAATTGTTCTCATTCCTGTCACAACAACCAGTTCTTCCAGTCTAGATGCAACAGAAAAAGAAATCTCAACGCAACGAATGGGAGTAAAATTCTTTTTTCTGCCGCTGCCTCAGATTTGTGTCATTTTGCCCCATGTTCGCCCGAGGAGGCTGACACTTGTAACTTTTTACACTTGGAAGATTCAGTGCAAAAATGACGTAGAAGAGTGATCATTTCTGATGTATCGTACTAGTAACCTATAAGTTGTGGGTTTTTTCAGTAAATTAGCTCTCTCTGAGTTATTGGTTTGCTTTTGGGTTTGGTTCAAGCTTCCGATAAATAGCAAGGTAGGGTATTCACGAATTGGTGGTGTTAATGAATCTGACACAATGCAGGTATCGGCCAATACACTGGCCTGCAAAACTGAGTATCGCTTTAACTGGTGTGATACGGTATGTGGTTCTTTTCAGGCAAGGGAAAAAGAACGGCTTGGGACACTTGGAAATCTTTACACTAAGCCTGAAGTAAATAGGGCATTTGAAGAACTCAAACGAAATAAGTGAGGGACTCTAATCCTTATAGAAAGATTTGTAGTGTTGATGTATGACCGCATTAGTTAAAGCTTTGACTGTCTGTGAAACTGTGTGGTACCGGCTTAGGATGGACTACCCAATGTCTTCACTTGGGTTTCGTACGAGGCGACTAAGGGGTAAAGGTTTTTGCAGTGTTTTTGTAGGCGAGAGATTAGCCACCTGTCACTACCTGACACGTCATTTCATCGTGAAACCTTCAATATGGTCAAAGTGAGCCTTGCTACAACGCACTGCACGCTTAACATTGTTGTTGGTCGTTGTAGCAAAGCTTCCACCCCGTAAGGGATTATGGTCGTAAATTTATGTATGTATGTATTTCAAGAGCAAGCATAGATATTAGTTTGTAGACTGTTTCTGTAAAATTGCATTGATTTTAATTGGATAATATTGGAAATATAACCAGACTTCGTTTGTATGGAGCGCGCTCCGAATTATATCCCTTTAAAATTGTTGCCGCTCCCTATTATATCCAATTAAGACTATGCCTAATTTGTTTTTCTATTTAATCTTCAACAAATAATCGTGTGCTATCGAAATTATAAAGTTACAAACTATGTTTACCTCGTAACCATCACTCGAAATCCGCAGTAAACGAATTATGCTGCTTTACCTCGACGCGTAAATGAATTTTTTTCTTGTAGTTGTTGTATGATAAGTGTCCAACAACTATATGTTTTTATAAACTATACTAAATAACCTTTATTTGAATAATTTTGTTTACTTATGTTTATCAAGATTTCCAAAGATATAGATGTTTAAAAAAAAAATCAAGGCAATGGTTATTACTTTTTCGTGAAAAACATTATTTTATTGTATGGAAATATGCCTATTATGTAGTAAAAATAAATTCCTTGTATCTGTTTTACTCGAAAACGATACCACACAAGCCCTAGTAGCATTAACTGATCCGTAAAAAAATAATGAAAACAATGATCCAGATACGTACTTCACCCCCCTCCCCCCGCGCACAGGGGACGAATCAGACTTCCCTCCACATCTGAAAATGATCACCGAGGAACACCCTATCCATGGTAGAAATTTGATGCTTTTAACCCGAAGCGCACAATTATAGATAAAATGTATGAAGAGAATCCTCTACTATACCATCTTATGAAAAAATGCAATTGTTGCTTTAGTTGTGGCTTATTGCTAATATTTTTTTTTTACCAAAGTAATTTTTAAATGATTTGAACGAATTTTCCACGTGTAGTTTTTTTTAATGATCGGTAGAGTAAAAACATTTTTACAAAAAAAAATATTTGTGACAAGTTTAAATCAAGATTTATTTATGATTGCCTTTGCAATTATTGTATAAAATTATTGTGATGAAAGACTGTGTACTTAGGACTAATTCAAAACCAAAATAAAAAAGATTTAGCCCCTAACTTGTATGTTATGGACCTCTAACCGCACCGATTCACGCATATTTTGATCATAACTTAAAAACTATGACACTTGTCATAATATTATATGTGGTTTAAAATGTTCATAAATGTGTCCTCAATCGGCTCAGAAAATATCTACATCGTTCTACCAAACACCCTGCTGTATAATCTCCCTATGACTTGCTTCTTCAGCCAATTCCTCACCCTATCATTCTACAGTCCCTTCACATCTTAAATACATAATGAACAGGAGTGCGATTTTTGAATCTCATTCGCTGAGTTCAGCAGTTGTAAATGTCAAAATAACTTTGGAGATATGCATCTTTCTAATTCTGATTTGACTTTCAAAAATCATACTTCAGAAGTGCGATTTTTGAAAGTCAAATCAGAAATAGAAAGATGCATAACTCCGTACTCCGTAGTTATTTTGACATTTACAACGGCTGAACTCACCGAATGAGTTTCAAAAATCGCACTCCAGTTCCTTTATTATTAAATTGTTACCAATTATTGTTCTTATATTCAAATTATTTAGAATCAACCTTCTTAGGTCCTTACTTTGGTTTTTGTAATGATCCATTGTTTATTTTCTGTTTTACCAAAATAACAACATGATTATGTACTCAAGTATAAAAACAATGTTTTAAAAATCTATGTTATGCTTTTCACTAATAACATATTGGTCACAATACCTACCTTAAACCCATAAAAAAAATTAAAATTAAATAGGTACATTTGGAGCTTATATCATACACATAGGTCAGAATCTGAAGTATTTTATTTTTATTTATTTGTAAGACAACAAAAATACACAACACAATATACCTACACTACACCTTAAAATAGACTCAAGTAAGCGTCTCCAATATTATGCAGGCCCTGTACCCGGACTTTCGATGTTGGATATATCACCACTGTTTCGGTCCACACCTCATTGTAATAGAGTTGACATTGGAACGAAAACGTTCACGCAATTGCAAAGTTCGAATGTGCGGGTAGAGACCCAGGTGTTGCAGTAACAACCCAAAAAGACTATCAGGGTTAGCTACAGTTCATGTTGGTGAAAAATTCTGAGAGCGACCGGTACACAATGTTAATGAATGTTTATACAAAATAAAAATCTAATTAAGTAGGTATAAACCAATACATGCATCAGACATGCATAGTATTTGAAAACGTTTTTATTTTATTTAAAAAATTTACTAAGGGAAGGAAAAAAAAATAATAGGAAAATACCCCATACCAAAAAAAAAGAAGAAAACTGTAGATACTATAATTTTGTATATTTTTATTATGCAGGCACCCTGATGCAGCAGCACACTTGCTGTTTGAAGGGGTCGTCTCCTCGATGCGAAACTGGCGGAGAAGCAGGACTCCACCAGTGCCGCATACGCTGCAAGCATATGGCACAGCTCTCCAGGAGCACCCTCGCTACCGTGGCTTGCTACTGGCCACAGTGCAAGTTATTGGGGCATGGGCGATTGTCTTGGCCATGGAGGGTTTTGGAGAATGCCTCCGCTTGAGCACAACGCTGCTCGTAGACGGCACATTCCAGACTGTGCCAGCCGGCCTGGTGAATGCCGCACAAATTCTGACGATCACTTGTGTATATCAAGGCCATTTTTTTCATCCCATCGTGGTCCTGATGAGCAACAGGACGCGAACACTGTATGACGCGGTGCTGCAGCGGGTTTGGCAGGCGGCGGGACATCCACAACCGCAACACATAGTAGCGGACTTTGAAGAGGCATTACACGGCGCATTGGAATCTGTAAGCGGCTTGCAGACACAAGGATGCTTCTTCCATTTGATGCAGGTTAGTAAAATATTGAATCCTTTATTATACAAGTTGTTCTAAAACCGATGATATTTACTACTAAAATGTTGTATCTTTTTGTAGGCCTTGCGACGTCGTGCTGCCCTTTTAGGGCTCCCGGTGCGACAGGTGGAGGCAAGAGGGTCCAGGTTGACGCGGCTCTACGGGTCACTTGCCATGCTGCCTCCAAACCTTATCCGCTTAGGGTTCGCGGAGGTGACAGCTATAGCAGGCGAGATATTTAGTGCGGAGTTTCACGCCTATTTTGAGACTCAGTGGTTAGGAAGGGTAAGAAATTTCCGGTTATTACACAACACACTCTTCCACAAACTTAAAAGAGGATTAGGTACACTCTTCTCTTCACATTTTGTTCATATTATCACATTCAGTCAAGCAAGTCAGAGAATCAGATTTAGTAAATAACAGAAATTGGCACCCATTACACGGAACATCATGATCTTGATCCCGTGATCGCGCTAGGTCTACGTTGATTGACGGAAAAATATTAACCAAAGAGAATATAATCACTATTAACATTAGACGGTCAATCATGATCACAATCAGAAACCGTAGCATGATGCGCGTGATACGGCTATATCATCTCGTTCGTTCACGTTATTTATTAACTAAGAACACATAATTTTTTTTTCAAAAGAGACCCGATTTTAAGCTAATTCTTTTTACATCGTTAAAATGGTTCTAATGCACGTAGGTCACTATCCATCTCATTCAAACTTGTACCTGGCAATTAGGGACTTAGAAAAAGCCTAACGTGCATTAGAACTATTTTAACTATGTAAAAAGAATTAGCTTAAAATCGGGTCTCTTTTGAAAAAAAATTTATGTGTTCTTAGTTAATAAATAATCTAGCTAGTATTATACCTTTTTAGAATCC
Organism: Agonopterix subpropinquella; assembly: GCA_922987775.1. Classification (NCBI taxonomy): domain Eukaryota; kingdom Metazoa; phylum Arthropoda; class Insecta; order Lepidoptera; family Depressariidae; genus Agonopterix; species Agonopterix subpropinquella. The sequence goes on along the minus strand of OV277718.1, from coordinate 11,783,323 downwards.
TGACTAAATACACCATCTTTTAAAGTCACTTGCCGAAATAGGACAGTACATTTTTTTTTCAGTACAGTTAGTTAAAGTTGGGCGATGTAATAATTTTTAGTGTATGGTGGGGCAAAAAGTGATATTTTCTTTAAAACTGAGGCAGTTGTGTTTTAATTTCAGACTGTAGATGACAGAAGGGTTATTCAGGGTTACACCACACAAAAAAAAAATTGAAAAGTAAAGAGTTGTAGTCATAGTACTTAAAAGATCATCACAGGGTGTAAATTTTAAAAAAAAAATTTTTGTGGAAAGTACTAATCTTAGATTTTTTTTTTTTCTGATAACTGTCACCACCTGGCCTATCAACCGTTTTCGGCTTGACGTTGGTTTTTGGGACACCCTGTATGCGCTGTTGTCGTCCGCTTCCATCGCGGTGCGAACGCTGACTGACGAAAATTGATTGATGTAACGTTAGACGCATCAATCTGGATCGCGATCACTGATCACGATCGTTGATTGTGCCCCATTACACCATCAGTATTTACCAAGATCCGGTGATCGTGATCAATGATCTTGGTAAATACTGATAGTGTAACGTTGATGATTGACGGATCGTGAGATCTGATCGCAAATATTTAGATATTTTGAAATCAACGATCGTGATCAGTGATCGCGATCCAGATTAATGCGTCTAACGTTACATCAATCAATTTTCGTCAGTCAGCTCAGCGTTCGCACCGCGATGGAAGCGGACGACAACAGCGCATATAATAATATGTAATTTTCATAGTCCTCCTCGTCTTCGGTGTTATGAATGTCATCTAACAAGGTGTTATAACTATGACGTCTATTTCTGTGGCATTGGACCGATTTCAATGCAGTTTTTTGTAGAGGAAGATATTTTTTTTCAATTTTCTTAGTCCTTGTCAACTTAATTTAATATTTAATATTAGGTTAGAATTACATAACATTTAATTGCGGGATTTTCAAAAGGCCCAACGCCAAATAACAAACATTAAGTACTTTATTGTACACAAAAAATACACATAGCATTTAAAAGGGAAAAATAACCTATTACATAACTTAGTACCTATTTATTTTGTAGAGTTAGGGGTTTCTCAAAAATTCATTTTTTTCTGTTTATTACGTGTTCATCTTATGGCGGCAAACAGTGAACTGCGGCCGTAACTGTAGTATGCCAGCATGATATAGCGTTATCGCGCCTTCTCTTTCTATTTGCGCGTGAACGAACGAGATAAAATGAGTGATATAGCCGTATCACGCGCATCATGCTACGGTTTCTGATTGTGATCATGATTGACCGTCTAATGTTAATATTTTTTCCGTCAATCAACGTAGATCTAGCGCGATCACGGGATCAAGATCATGATATTCCGTGTAATGGGTGACATTTCAAAATATCTAAATATTTGCGATCAGATCTCACGATCCGTCAATCATCAACGTTACACTATCAGTATTTACCAAGATCACTGATCACGATCACCGGATCTTGGTAAATACTGATGGTGTAATGGGGCACATTGTAGCGCGTTTTATGTTCCTAGTCTGCGATTTTTTGATTCTCTGAGCTGCGAATGCTGCGATTGAGCTCTTCAGGTTTATAAAATTAATTTTATTCTTGTTGATTCTTGTATTGTTCCTATATCCAATAATACTTTATACTACATGAGAGTCCAGAAGTGTGATTTTTGAAAATCATACAAGCGACTTGGCAGTAGAAAGATGCATAATCTCCATTGTAATTTTGACATTTTCTACTGCCAAGTCGCTCGTATGATTTTCAAAAATCGCACTTCAGCGGTCCAGCACATCTAGCATGATTTCTCTACACGCGCGCGACTCGGCTATTTCCCATACTTCAACTCATGGCAAGCGCGGCTCGCGCTTTCCGAAAAGCGCGGGAACAGGTTATTATGTACATACGCAGCGAAGGCGCGCCGCGCGCGTGTAGAGAAATCATACTAGACGTGAAGGCGGGGCTAGTAGTACTCTTTGGGCTAGTACACCAACCCGCGCAGACTACAGTTTAAAACCCGCGATAAATAGCGGGTATAACCAAGAAGCTTGAAATTTTCTCTAATTTCAAGCTTCTTGGGGTATAACCTAGGTATAACACATCCATCTGTCAACTTTAGGTCATACGCCGTCCGTACCTACAATCTTCTTGCATACGCCCATAGATACGTTTGACAGCTACGCGCGCTTAAATCTTTTCTTTTTGACAGTTTTAAGTGGTTGTGTATTAACGTAAGGATTTCGCCTAGTTCAAGGAACATATATAAAGTACTCTTTGGAACATATGTACAATAGTAGCTTATCTATGATATGTACTCTCTACGCCTAGTTATTATTATTATGTTTTTTTTCTTATTATCCCATAAAGAAAGATGTCCAGCTTGATGGTCTGATCATCTCCTTAAAATAGTTACAACTAATTTTCATAGGCCACAAGGCCAACAATCAACATAATAAAATTATATTATGTTGATTGTATAGCTCATGGCAAAATAGAGCAGATGTGTGTTAGAAAAAAGCATGAGCGAGCAGAAAGAGCTTTATATTAAACAGGATATTATAATTCGGTTCCAGCGAGAGCTCAGTTTTAGAGCGCCAAAAATAAAACAACAAAAATGAGCTCGAAATTTTGCAATAAGTATAAATTTTTAATACCTTTTTTATTGACTGTAACAGACTTTTAAATAATTCCTTTAAATTTTGGGGTGGGCCTAAATCTTCGAGAAATTTCTCTCAGGCTGCGGGGCCCCTAGGCAGCGCTGGGCCTATAGGCAGCTGCCTACTTTGTCTCTATGGTTAATCCGGCACTGCGTACCTAAGTAGGTAAAATACCTACCTATTGTTTACGGTAGTAACAATAGAATAAAGGAGATCATTCCTCTGAGCGTAGTTGGAGGGTAGTAACTATTAAATGAAAGACTACAGTTATTAAATAATCTGTGCTATTGTATGGTAATTGAATGATAATAAACATATTTTGATTGGAATAATAAAATTGTTACTAATAAAATGGATCTTAGTTTACAAATTAAGAATTTTATTTATTTACTAAATTTTAAAAATGTTTACAGGTGGGGCCCGAAAGACTGTCTGTACACGGGAGTCCACACCGCACAAATAATGCCGCTGAGAGCTACCACGAGTCTCTCCGTCGCTCATTGGGGTCAAGACCAAACATATGGCATTTTACAGGTATGTAGGGACCAAAATTACAACAGAAATGCATTTAAAACCATTAAAAACATAACAAAGTGTACTGACGTCCTTGTCCCATGGAGGTCGGCAGAGACCATAGACCGCCACACGTTATGATTCAGACAAACTCACATATCTTTTAATGCATCCACTTTCATTGGTTGAGTTGAGGGTGCATCGCACTTGTTTGACCTTTTCGGAAAACCAATAATCATTATTATGATCGATCTTTACTTATGTTCTCCTGGGACGGCCTCTCACAATGAGATACACGGTAGATTTTTTTAAGAAAATTATGAATTACTTTCAGCTGTCATGCAGGCAAAAATGGCCGTATGTCGATCCCGGTTACAAGCGCAGATGGCCGGTGGTAACTTGAGGCGACGAAATCGCGAGCGACAGTACGTGCGGACGCGGTTTCTGCTGGAGCAGGAGCGTGCCCTCGATCGCGGGCAAATCACCTTGCGGGATTTTTTGTCTATAGTCTCGCGCAATATAATATTGGCTCCTGTCGAAGAGGTGGTGCCGGAGATCGGGCAAGAGGTCGAGCTTGGCGAGAGGGAAGAGATGGAACCAATTCAGCTTCTTGAGGATTGGGGCAAGTATCTAGTGAATATTTTGAACCTTCACCAAATTAGGATTCCGTAGTCAAAAAGGAACCCATGTAGTTTTTGTCGATCAGTCCACCATCATCATTTTCGTATATCAATACCAAAGAGTTAAGACTGCACCGAGGCTGTTGTGCTGTCCCCAATCGTATCTTTTTGTTTCTAAACAATTAAACAACATTTCCAAAAAACAAGAATGTCACATTGTAGTCCTGATAGGGTGTCCGTATAGCTAGCGTAGACATGAAAGAGATCTGGCTGAAATTAGCGTCAATTAATAGTGCCTAAATAGTGCCTACAAATAGTGCCTAGAATGAAAATAAAGCGCCATCTCTGATCGATATCTCGTAAAGTACAGAGGTACTATTTATTTGACCTAGGTACTAATTAGGCACTATTTAGGCACTATTTATTGGCATCAATTCCAGCCAGATCCCTTTCATGTGTACGCTAGCTATTCGGACACAGGAAGGTGGCCATAAGAAGTAACTATTATTACCGAAAAATTCTTCGTCTAATGATTATTACCTATTCATATGAGCTGGCATAGGTTAGGCATAGGTGTAGTTATAATTTTATTCTAAAATCCTTGGTTTATGATAATATATTTCAAGCTTCTTGGTTTATGAATACTACTAGCGCCATCTGTATATATTTTACCAACATTAATTTATTAGAGTTAAGTTTTTTTTTGTCAAAAATTACAGGAATTTATTTACAACAAGATATATACAAACAGATACAAATAGTCTGTCTGCAGTTCTGAATATCAGTCGTGTAACTAAAACGGAAAACTCAACTATGGACAAAATTTTACCTAATATAAAGTACATAAATGAAAAAAATGCCATCATCTCTTTTCAGGCCTCTCCGTGTGCAGCCTGCATAAGACAAGTCTTCCAGTGAAGCCTTTTGGTACCTAGTTTTATTTAATAAATCAAATGCCGAGATCATGCGTTGTCTACTACTACTATTACAAAAAGCAAACATTTAAAGATATACAAATAGCCAAACAGCCAAATCAAGAATAAAAAATACGCACAACTACGAAATTAAAAGTTATAAGTATGTAAGCAGTTATAATAGTGTAAGTGCAGGTATAACTGCCAGAAGACTTCAATGGAAGACTTGTCAGAGATGGAAGATTGCATTGATTGCATCAGCACCAAACTTGTTTCTCAATTTTTAGCTCATTTTATTTACTTATGTACTTTTCCTTACATTTTTTTCAAAACTTTCTTCTGAGATCATCCTTACCAAACAATGTCAACCCTTCAGACTTTTTTTTTATATTTGTTTTTAAGTTTTTTTTTTTCATGTGAAGCGGTAAACAGAGGCGAGGTCTCTCCACCAACGCCAACTGATACATATTCCTACTAACTTCTCTATAAATCCCTTTAACCACGTCCTAAGCCCTACTATCCTTCTTTAGCTGGTGTACCTGATCAGAATGCCCTGCCCGCCGCATTCCCTGCCCCGCCTGCCTTACCTGCTGCGCCACTTGCCCATCCCGCCGCCCCACATGGCCTACCTGGTCCGCTACCTGCGCTACACGCAATGCCACCAGCTGCACTACCTGCTCTACCCGCTGCACCACTTGCTCTACCCGCTGCACCACTTGCTCTACCCGCTGCACCACTTGCTCTACCCGCTGAACAATTTGCTCTACCCGCTGCACTACCTGCTCTACCCATTGATCCACCTGTTATACCTGTTGATCCACCTGCTCAACCCGTTGATCCACCTGCCGATCCCAGAGCAGCAGCTGAACTGCCCGCAGTAGTGCCTGTTCCGCCTGCTGCGCCAATATGCAGGGTGTGCATACAGAACTTGCCCACGGAAGCCTGTTTGCCATGTGGGCACGTGTTCTGCAGCGAATGTATGCAGGAGATGCAGCGTCATGGTGACAGATGCCCGTATTGTCGTCAAGTCATCCGTGACACTTTACGAATTTATTTGTCGTAAACACCCTTCCTACCACACCATATCGCCTACCTGCTCTGTCACCTACGCTGAACACAGTGCCACCTGCTGCGCTACGTGCTCTACCCGCTGCACTATCTGCTCTACCTGCTCTACTATTCTTTGTTATTTTAAGTACTTACTTAGTTTCTTTTTAAGTATACTTAGTTTTTTTAAGTACTTAGTTTATTTAAGTTCCATTCTTTGCCATTATACCTACTTAGTTTTTTTAAGTACTTAGTTTATTTAAGTTCCATTCTTTGCCATTATACCTACTTAGTTTTTTTAAGTACTTAGTTTATTTAAGTTCCATTCTTTGCCATTATACCTACTTAGTTTTTTTAAGTACTTAGTTTATTTAAGTTCCATTCTTTGCCATTATACCTACTTAGTTTATTTAAGTTCCATTCTATGCTATTGTACATACTTAGTTTTTTTAAGTACTTGGTTTATTTAAGTTTCATTCTTTGCCATTATACTTAGTTTTTTAAGTACTTAGTTTATTTAATTTCCATTCTTTGTTATTGTTCTTACTTAGTTTTTTTTAATACTTGGTTTATTTAAGTTCAATTCTTTGCCATTATACTTTAAGTAGGTACTTTTTTAGTTTTTTAAGTAGGTACTTAGTTTATTTAAGTTCCATTCTTTGCCATTATACTTAGTTTATTTAAGTACTTAGTTTATTTAAGTTCATTTCTTTGCTATTGTACTAGTTTATATAAGTACTTAGTTGATTTAGTTCCATTGTTTGACATTGTACTTAGTTTATTTAAGATCCATTCTTTGATATTGTATACTTAGTTAAGTTAAATTCTTTGCTATTTAAGTACTTACTTTTTAAAGTTCCATTCTTTGTCATTGTACTTAGTTTATTTTAGTTCCATTCTTTGCTATTGCACCTGCTTAGTTTATTTAAGATTATTTCTTTGCTATTGTACTTAGTTTATTTAAGTTACATTCTTTGCTATTTAAGTACTTACCTACATATTAAAAAATAAGTAAATGTTTTATAAGGTTGTTGGTCTGATTAGGTTTTTCTGGGTTTTCCCTAATCCTGCGCAACAAATGTTGGACCATGATAATAATAAATTGCTACCCCAGATAAAGGCGAGCGTGTGATTTGTATTGTAAATGAAAATAATAAGATACAATTATACTTTATTGCACGTCTAAAAATTTAGTATTATTGTCGTGTCGATTCGAAATGTGCCACGACTTACTTAACAAAATTTATTCCTCTCACTTTCTAAAATAAGATTTAAAAAAAAGACAGAAAAGCAACAACTGACTTTAGTGCTGTCAAAGTGACGTTACACGCCCAAAAACGCCTTAAATAAGATGGGGTACATTATGATGGCATCATATTTTGGGCGTGTAACGTCACTTTGACAGCACTAAAGTCAGTTGTTGGTTTTCTGTCTCTTTTCTTAATCTTATTTTAGAAAGTGACAGGAATAAATTTAGTTAAGTCGTGGCACAGTTCGAATCGACACCTGTTTCTCTCCTCATTAATATCACGGCACAGAGGCCAACCTAGATATGCGTTAACCCTTTCAACGCCCGTTCAATACAAAAGTCGTCACTTCATACGCCTTGTCCGTTTGGAATCCTCTAAGGTTGCCAATTGCTATTATAAAAAGTGCCATTTTCGAATCTCATTCTTTGTTTGAACTCAGCAGTTGAAAATGTTTGGAGATACGCATCTTTCTTATGCTGATTTGACTTAAAAAAATCCCACTCCTGGAGTGCGATTTTTGAAACTCATACTTTGAACTCAGGAGTTGTAAATGTCACAATTACCTACCATGGAGATACGTATCTTTGTAGGTACTGCTGATTGGACTTTCAAAAATCGCACTCCAGAAGCCGTAGTACGCCAACCCACGATAGCCGTGATTACGGCTATCGCGGGTTGGCATGCTACCCATGCTGAAGTATGATTTTTGAAAGTCCAATCAGCAGTATAAAGATGCATTATCTCCATAGTAATTTTGACATTTTCAACTGCTGAGCTCAGCGAATGAGTTTCAAAAATCGCACTCCTGGAGTATGATTTTTTAATGTCAAATCAGCAGTAGAAAGATGCACGTCTCCATAGTAATATTGACAAGTGACTTTCAAAAATCGCACTCCTCCTGTGGTCATACGTTGAACTCAGCAGTTGAAAATGTATGGAGATACGCATCTTTCGTGAGCGTCAGGATGTCTGGACCAAGCCGGCGATTCGATTAAGCTATGCACGATTTAGTTCTATTTGGTATATCATCAAATATTTAGTACCTGGAGTGCGATTTTTGAATCTCATTCGGTGAGTTCAGCATTTGAGAATGTCAAAATTACTGTGGAGATATGCATCTTTCTACTGCTGATTTGACTTTCAAAAATCATACTTCAGGAGTGCGATTTTTGAAAGTCAAATCAGCAGTAGAAAGATGCGCATCTCCATAGTAATTTTGACATTTTCAACTGCTGAACTCAGCGAATGAGATTCAAAAATCGCAAAACAGCGGTCCAGTCATCCTGACGATCAGGTTGTCTGGATAATTTTTTTACCTAGTTGTAATCCTCCTACCTTTTTATCATGATGATTTAGTACCTAATTAGTACAGGCAAAAAAAATATTTCCAGATTCCTTAGAAGTAAGTACCAAAAAAAAGTAGCATCTGTAAATCAAGGTCATGAGATATATTTAACATTAAACAATACTAAGTTTTAGTACGTATTGGGTACTAAATCGTAGTAACCTTCAGATATTTTAGTACCTCACTGTAAACCAAGATAAATAATAAGAACAGTGATCTAGCATTTCTTTTCAATCAATCTAATCAGTTGGGGAAACTTAACAAACGCATTTGGTATCTGTTAGGTACTAAAGAGATTCACTGCAGAGAGACTCACCGCAGAGAGAATCACTGCAGAGAGAATTCGATGCAGTGAGAAACATATACGCACGAAACGACGACGGGTGGGACGGAGGTGCGGCGGCGGCGGCGGCGACGCGCCACAAAGTCTTCAGGAGTGCGATTTTTGAATCTCATTCGCTGAGTTTAGCAGTTGAAAATGTCGAAATTACTATGGAGATGCGCATCTTTCTACTGCTGATTTGACATTCAAAAATCGCACTCCTGAAGTATGATTTTTCAAAGTCAAATTAGCAGTAGAAAGATGCATATCTTCACAGTAATTTTGACATTTTCAACTGCTAAACTCAGCGAATGAGATTCAAAAATCGCACTCTTGGTAAGTGTGCCATTTATTTTAACACCCTGTATAGAAGTGCCAGCCCTCGTAGCATGAGCATGACAGCTAATCTCTAAACTATTATAAAACTGTAACAGAAGTGTGTCTGTACATTGAAGATATTTACAAAAAAAAGATTACGATATGGTTTAGGCTTCCCTGATTCCAAATCACAAATTTTTGGACTTTTTGTCTGTCTGTTTGTTTGTTTGTTTGTTCAAGTATCACGCAAAAACTACTGAACCGATTTTGATGAAACTTTTTTTGTTTGATAGCTTATCATCTGACTTAAAATCTGGTATATAATTTATGCAGACGAAGTCGCGGGTAAAAGCTCGTGATGTTATAAAATCATTGATGACACCTACGAATAAGAATAAATATAGGGAAGAAATTAAATATATTCTTTGGGGAAGAATAACTCTAAACAAAAGCAACATAATTTTTGGCACCTAATGAAAAATGACATTTTGTATGAGTTTTGGCGGCAAAGTGTAGTTTTTTTGGTGTCACTTTTTGAGCTTGATTTACATTTCTATACATTCTTATTCGTAGCAGCTAGCACCTATCGTGCATAAGCTCTCTCTCTACGTAAAAGCGGCAACGACTTATCACGCGCAACATGCTACGGGGGCTGGTATAGGTACCTAATAAAATGGTCACGATGCTGAGTATCGCGTGATATTATTGACAATGTACTCCTTTCCAAATAGCAACGAAATTTTAAGGCTATTTTGCATTACAGAAACACAGATTAGTGAAAAATCCACTAAGTTGGAAACACTGGTCGAACTTTAGCGGCATACTATCCCATCTCCCGCCTCGCTCAGCCAGCTTGCTCGAAAATGTATGAATTTCAAAACTAGCTCCCAAATCCCTGTCCACTGGAGCTGGCGGGTTTTTTTATGCAATCCTATTGGTTAATATTTTCCTCATTACACAGCTCGCACAGCCAGCTCGCGTCAATGGACAGGCAGCCTAATAATGGGCTAAAAGCGGGATAATAGGAGCGAAAGAAGATTATCAAGCGCAACATTGGCTGGTAGGTTAATGAATAGAGCGCCTTATAATCACTGCTAGCATAGACAAAGCTGAATTAAAAACAAAAATGACCATAGACTAAGAATAAATCATGAACCAATCAGAACACAGAAAATAGACGCCATCTTGTCCACGAATTACGGGGGTGGACATTATTTTGGTCGGCAATTACGCCCCGGACCAAAACTGTCCAAAGCATAATGTCCGGCCCGTAATTGGTGTCAATGTAATTGGTGGATGGTCTCCAATTACTGGGTCGGACATTACACGCCGCGCATTACACGACGGACAATACGAGCTGGACCGTCACTGTCCGGGCCATCAATTGGTGCACATTTTTAGCTCGGGGTGTAATTGCCAGCCCATCATTGCATGGAATACGGGCTGGACATTGTTGGGTCGGACATTGTTTGGCCGCGCATTATTGGCTGGCCATTATATGGACCCAGTTTGATTATCTGAAGCACCCCTGTAATAGCGCATTTAAATGTACACTCTGTACCTATACCTCCTGAGTCTCTATAATATAAGGTAGTTCTTGCGCGATTTGTGTCTTGATCTTCTTCCCAGGAGTGCGATTTTTGAAACTCATAGAAACTCTTTGAAATCAGCAGTTGATAAATTTAATATTAGGTCTTCTTCTTATCGTGTGGGCAGGCCCTGGTGTCAGAGTTTTTTCAGACCGCCTTACGGCCTCTGACGTGGTTTTTATGTAACGACTACTACCACCAGAGATAGTAGCCGGGACCAACGGCTTAGCGTGCCATCCGAAGCACGGAATCATTTTTCTTTTCGGACAATCAGGTGATTCAGCCTGCAATGTCCTAACCAACTAGGGAAAAACGCACAAAGTGACATATCACTAGGTGTCCCCCGTGGGATCCGAACCCACGACCTCCGTATCGAGAGCCAATGCTCTTAACCACTAGACCACGGAGGCAGTTAGGTACCTACTATGGAGACGTGCATCTTTCTACTGCTGATTTAACATTAAAAAATCATACTCCAGGAGAGTGATTTTCGAAAGTCAAATCAGCAGTAGAAATATGTCCATACATTTTCAACTGCTGCCGCACTCTTCCGCATTTTTCAAGTCTGAAGTGCGATTTTTGAAAATCATACGAGCGACTTGGCATTAGAAAATGCCAAAATTACTATAGAGATTATGCATCTTTCTACTGCCAAGTTGCTCGTATGATTTTCAAAAATCGCACTTCTGTTTGCCGGGTACTGACTGTTCTACCGTACGGGGTATGAAATTACCGTTAAAATTCGATAATTAAACGTACGTCTGGCAACACTGGGTGTCGGTTTCGCGTCGTGCCCGCCCGTCCTCCGCCCGCGCCCGTCCGTCGCCGTCCCGTCTCCGTCCGTTGCCGTCCCGTCTCCGTCCGTCCTCCGTCCGTGCCCGTGCTCCGTCCGTTGCCGTCCCGTCTCCGTCCGTTGCCGTCCCGTCTCCGTCCGTCCTCCGTCCGTCTCCGCGCCGTTGTAGTATGACTAAAGCTTTCCCGTGACGAATGAGCAAAGACTCTCTAAGTGGTTGAAGTGCCTTGATTGTGTTTCTGATATAAGAAGCTTATCGGTGGAAAAACTTTCAAAACTGTTTGTGTGTCACAAGCATTTTGAAAGTAGATTCATCACGACAAAGATGCGCTTGCTGGGAAGTGCATACCCGTCGTTGTTTACCGCCGAGGAGTTTTCTAACGGGCTTCCTTCTGAATCTTTTGAGGATGTTGGTGAGTAGCTATATAATTACCGATTGATATTTTAACGACAGTAGACCAGCGGGGCTAGCCCCGCTGGTGGTTTTCCAGAATTGGCAAAAAAATTTTTACAACAGCCCATTTTTTGTTTGAATAATAGTCATGAAAACATAACTCTCCTTCTGAAGCAGTCAGGTATAAATATTCTACACGTGGTATTAAATTAATGCATTATGGGGACGTTTCCACCATGGGATCAACAAAGATTTTGTGTTGTAATTACTTAATTTAATTTTGTATGCTGTAAACATTGTATATTTATAAGTTACTCTTATTTTTTACAGTAGGTACTTAATTTTAATTGTAGATTACACACTGAGGGCAGGAAAGTAAGAAAGGTCTCAGATTGCATGTAATTGTAGACCGAGGCGAAGCCGAGCTCAACAAACATGTCATCTGAGGCTTTCTTATTTACTACCCGAGGTTAGTACACTATTTGTCTCCCCAATGGAGGCGGACAGCGGCAACTTCGTTTAGCGCAGCGGGTCAAAAGTTGACACTTTCCACCTGGAGGGGTGAAAAATATAATAAGAAATGTAGGGTATATCTACACTAATATTATGAAGAGGAAAGATTTGTACCTATTTTTGTATGTTTGTAATGAATAGGCTCAAAAAGTACTGGGCCGATTTAAAAAATTCTTTCACCATTAGAAAGCTGCATTCACCCTGAGTAACATAGGCTATATTTATTGCTAGAAAAGATTAGACGTCCACCCGTGCGAAGCCGGGACGGGCCGCTAGTTTTATACATAAAAACAAAAAATGGACAGTTGTGATAAAAACATTCCCATCCTAAAACTCAAAAGGCTAAATGTGAGCGTTGCTATTACTACAGTTGTGATCTGAGACTTTGATTGTGGTAGTTGTAGCAATATTTCTGACCACCCCAGATGTCATTATGGTTGTGAGTACATGCATTGTATGTACATACAGCCATGTTGCCGGTACACTGTACACACTCTCCGGAGCGGCAAAACTAGCACGAACTGGTTAATGTAGGATTTTATATCAGGAAATGAATCTTACTATGCAATAAGATAAATCTTATAATCCACTGTGTGGATCCGATAAGGATACAATACACTCCATATCTTACCACCGGTGTCGTAAAAAGCGACTATGGTAACAAAGGGAATGGGCAGCAGCATTCTACTTTAATACCAAGACCATCTTACTGCAATCTCCAATCTGCATGACAAGCGAGGAGATTATGGCAAGACCCAAAAAGGTATGGGAGGCCCGCACCCAGCATTGGGACTTATTATGGGCTGTTGATGTGATGCAATAAATAATAATTTGTTGTTTGAAAAATCTTATGTTTTGAGTGTAGCTATTACATAACCATAGGATTGGTGTCAGGACAGCCTAATTTAAATAAACTTTATTTTTCAGAAAATGCGCAACCGCATCTTGAACATAACTACTCAAGAAAGAGGCACTTTGAACACACCTATTGTAAATTTCAACCATCACAATTTGAAAAATCTAGAACAGGTTCGTTGTGGTTTTTTAATTTAATTATACTTTGTAAAATTTTGCTTGATACCTGTGACATCTGTCACATACGTACATTTTTGAGGTAAGTCTCTGTCACTCTTATTTCTTACGCATCGATCCATCCTGCTGTCACAGGTATCAAGCAAAAATTTTCAAATAACTGATTTGTGATATAAAAAAATTCTTTTAGTAGTAGTGTAATTGTAAGTCCTTGTAAAAATTACCTAATGATATTCATGTGTTCACTACCTTTATTAATATGTACCTTAAATGTGTACCCCGTGTCCCCGTGTGTGTGTGTGTGTGTGTGTGTGGGGGGGGGGGGGGGGGGGGGGGTTCGAACCCCATCCAGGCCGACTCGCACCAATGACTTTTTCGGAATTTATGTATGTTTTGTAACACCACTGGCTTTTCGGTGTAGGAAAACATCGTGAGAAAACCTGCATGCTTCAATTTCGATGCATGTATTGTACCCACTATCCACCCATTACAAGTGGCGACGGGCTCACTCCCCGTCACACTGGACAGAGTTCCGGTACTACTAGTGAAACGTGGATGTTCTGAAGTTTCAGAATATCTCTGACTACCCCCTCGGGGAATATAGTCTAGAGCATTATGCTTATAAATGTGTAAGTGTAAGGGGAAACCTTTTGCCTGTATTCTTTGTGCTCATATAAAATTCGATGTTATAAGTTATATTTAAATATTTCAGATCTAGAGGCACCAAGTACTTCTGTTCTACAAGAACTTCATGAAAATCCACAAGTGCCACCTACTTCTGGTAATTTTTTTGTTTTATTTTCTTTCAACAATATTCTTAAAAAAATATTTCTAATTTTCATAAAAATCATTTTTTTCATTTCAGCTTGTTTTGATAAGAGTAATCCTCTGGAACTCCCTTCTGTTTCCACAGCTGAAGCTGGCACATCAAATCCACAAGCACGAAGTACTTCTGGTAAATGTTTTTCACTTGTTTTTGTTAAGTACAAAAATTCATAATGATTTTAGTAAAAATTTTACTAAAAAATAATTCTTTCCCATTTTAGTTTTGCCTTGAACACCCAAAAAGCCTTCAAGGAAAAGGATACTTATAATTTTCATAAATTTTTTTATTTTCATTTCAGATTGTCTTGGTGCAACAACACATCATGATAAGAGTAATCCTCTGGAGCTCTCTTCTGTTTCCACAGCTAAAGCTGGCCCATCAAATCCTCAAGCACGAAGTACTTCTGGTAAATGTTTTTCACTTGTTTTTGTACAAAAATTCATAAAGATTTTAGTTAAAATTTTACTAAAAAAAAAAATTCTTTCTCATTTTAGTTTTGCCTAGAACACCCAAAAAGCCTTCAAGGAAAAGGATGGTTCAAAAACTTAGCAAATTGTCACCGACGTGCAAGTCTATATATAGAGAATACAAAAAGGCCAAACAACAACTTGACTTTCACCGTCGAGCAAAGAGAGCTCTCAGGTTCAACAAGAACCAATCTTTTGAAGATCTCACAAAAAATATGAACCCATATGCCAAAAAATTATTTGCTATGCAAGTAAATCTTTGCACAAAGAAGAGCAAAGGAAGGAGATTTACCTTAGAAGAAAAATTAATAGCCTTGTCAATAATGAAACAAAGCCCGAAATGCTATCGATTTTTGCATAAAATATTTATACTGCCATCCAAATCAACCCTGAATAAAATGGTATCAAAATTGAATGTGGAAACTGGAATAAATCCTCAATTTTTTTCTTTGATGAAGAAAGAGGTTTGTATATCACTTCTTCATAACTATTTAACTTTAAAAATTTAATGTAAACACTCGTAAACAGAGTGTTGTTGTACACTGTTCCATGACTTTTCCAAACCATCTTAACGATTGTGAGTTTATGTAAAGCCTGATCAGAAAAATATAAATCCTGGTTTGGGGGGGGGGGGGGGGGGGCTGCAATCGACTAAACCTTTAATGTCAGTGTCCCAAGTAAAAAAATTAGTTCCAATGATTTTCCGCAACATGGCGAGGTTTTTTATTTTTCTGGTCAGGCTTTATGCATGTAGCTTCATTATTTTCATGACAATCACAACTAGTGCCCACTAATATAAATAAAAATTTCGACGAAAATATATTTTATTAGTTCATAATATTTTAGTGAGTGATGAGATGAATGACAATTATTTCTAATATTGGTTTATTTTTTCCAGGTCGACACATGGAGCACAAACAAAAAGTATTGTTCTTTGATTTTTGATGAGATGGCTTTAGAGACTGGGCTATCTTATAACAAAAAGAAAGATAAAATTGATGGCTTCACAGAGTTGCAAGAGCGGTCGGATAAATATGCTGACCATGCTCTGGTATTTATGCTCAGAGGTGCAGTTCAAAAATGGAAACAGCCTATTGCATACTATTTTTGTGAAGGTGCAACAAAGGGGCCAGAAATGAAAGCCATTATAAAAAATGTTGTGTCTGCCCTTATGGAAATTGGTCTGAAACCAATAGCACTTGTATGTGACCAGGGTTCGGCGTTTCAATCAGCTCTGAGAAGCTTGACTGAAGACACATTGCGGGAAAAAACTCGATGTAATGAGCGGACTGGTGAGTGTGCTATTAAGTCTTAGTATATTTCAACATGATGACAGAATTTTTTAACCCATGCATTATTCCTTTTTTTAAAAATATTTTCTCTTTACAGATGACGGTGTTATCACTATAAATAACGTGGACATGAGTGTTATTTATGATCCATCTCATTTAATAAAAGGCTTGAGGAACAATTTCCTTAATAAAGATATCAAATTGATGGGGAAAGTTTCTAAATGGCAAGATATAGTGGATGTTTATAAAACAGATTGCCACCACACAGAAGCACGGTTGCTCCACAAATTAACCGATGAGCATGTGATACCAGAACGGATTAAAAAAATGAAGGTATGAGTTTATTTTTTTAAATTAAATTAAATAAAGTTGTTTGATTTATATCGCAATGGACGGCTCGATAACTTAGTTCATTGAAACTTGCCTTGCCCATTGATCCGAGGGTTTCGAATCTCTCATGGTCAAACGTTTGTATGGTGTGGTGAATACAAATATTTACATTTTTGTGTATTGTATACATATCGTTAATTCGCCGTCAATATTATAAGACCGGATAAAATCCTGGATTCTGTATGTAGGTAATTTGATTGGTAAAATATGTTGGAAAACGTCTCAAATCCAGTATCCAGTAGGTACTAATACTATTAAGAATTACTACGTTGAGAATATTGTGATGGACCTATACATTTTTTACAGGTGAAGAACTGTGTGCGGATATTCAGCAAAACCATGTCTGCTGCACTCTCATACACGGCAAAATTTTGTAAGTAACAAGAGCAGAGTTAACATTAATAGTATGTAACCTTTTCGCCGCCATTGTAGCGAAATGTGTGTGATACCGGCTAAGAATGGACCACCCCAATTCTTCCCGTGGGTGTCGTAAGAGGCGACTAAGGGATTTAAAGTTTCTTATGCAGTGTTTATGTGGGCGATAGGCTAGCCACCTATCACCACCCACTTACCACATCATTCCATCTTGAAACTCAAAAGCCTAAATGTGAACATTGCTACAACTGCTTGAATGGAAAGTTGGTAGTTGTATCTATGCCATCCCAATATGAGCATTCTCGAATTGCTCTAAGGGAAGTCCTCAATTTAAAATGTAACAAGTATTGAGTGAAATAATTTTTTGCTTTTATATATGTTTCTTACCACCCCGAAAAGGATTATGTATGTAGTGAAATAATGGTAACGTTTACGATGCTGAATATAGTCATGGTTTATGGTTTTACTTGTAGTAATGTTCACGTTTAGCATACATCAGGATAGTTCCTATCAATAATACTGGTTAATTTGATAAAATTCAGACATAAAAGATCTTTCGGTTGTTTTAAATAGGATACCCTTGTAATTATTAAATGTTGTTTGCAGCTCACTATGTCGATGGAACGCCAGTCAGCAGTACCCTAAAGAACACTGCTGAAACAGTAAACTTTTTCGATGATTTGTTCGATAGTGTAAATGGAGCATCGCTAAGCTACAAAACAAACAAGGGGAAAGAATTACGAAGAGCAGTTGTGGAAACTTCAAAGCATCATGCATTTTGGAAAGAAGCTATTACAAAATTAGAAAGCCTAAAATTTGTTACTGATAAAGGCAAGGAAGTAGTAGTCCCCTCAGTAAAAAATTTTATTATCACTTTAAAAAGTTACATGAGGTTGTGGCAGTTTTTTAAGAAAAACAATTTAAAAGTTATGCGCCCAAGATATTTCAACTCAGATCCGATTGAAAATTTTTTCGGTCAAGTGCGGGCGTATAACTATAGAAGTAATGACCCCAACTGCCACAACTTCAGTTGTACATTTAAATCTCTTTTGATTACACGCATAATCCAATTCCATTCGGAAACTTTTAATTGTGAGGATGACGGGGCTGAACAATTATTCAATCTTTCGTCGCTGTTTGAAAATGTTGAGACGAATCAGCTAAACAGCGTTCAATCCCGTCATCCTGAAGCAGAGCCACATCATGTGGAATCTATAATAGATCAGGCAAGGAGAGAAAGGTTAAATATTCATTCTCGTGCATACTCTACTGGATGGGTAGTAAGAAAATTTTTAAATAAATTCAAATGCAAACAATGCAAAGAAAGCCTCACAAGTTCCCATGAATTAAGCATTCATAATTGGATTAGCCAAAGGGAATATAAAGTGGCAAAAAAAGCATTGAATTACCCATCAGAGAGTGCAGTGAGGTGCTTTGGCATAATAATGTCAGAATCGAATGAATTCTTGGAGAAATTCGCTCACAAAGAGGGACTATCTCATGTAATTAAAGAAAATATTCTAGCCAAGCATTCATTCGATTTTACCTGCAATAAACACAAAGATTTGGTTCTGCAATATTTCTTGGAAATAACAATAAGGTTTTCTATAGTGAATTGGTGCAATGTAATCAATAAAATACTGAGGGGTACTGATATAGAACGACTCAAAAATAGAACCTTGCCTAACATGCAGGCTAAAGCATTTAACAAATATGCAAAGAAATTAAAAAATAAAATGTTGAATAAATAAAGAAAACTTGTTTCATTTTTTTTAACTTATAAAAATTTCATCTTTTATTTTATCAAGAATCCTAGGGGCCAGGCCGCGTAAAAAAGAAGGCTGAACTGACTATAACCCTAAGCCAACCACAATACTTTCGAAGTACGAAATTAAAAAAAATAGCTGTCATACGACACTGGCGCGACCTTGACTCTATAACATATTCTTAATGTTCGACAGATGGCAGTCTGATACGTTAGTATCTACTACTTAGTCTGTGGTGCGATTTTTGAAAATCATACGAGCGACTTGGCAGTAGAAAGATGCATAATCTCCATAGTAATTTTGACATTTTCTACTGCCAAGTCGCTCGTATGATTTTCAAAAATCGCACTTCTAGTAATAACATTAGTTCCAATGATTCTCCACAATGTTGCGAGGTTTTTTTATTTTTCTGGTTGGGCTTTACCTATATCAAGGTACGATTTTAATGTAATGAAATGACTAGGTAATGACTACGGAACCCTATTAAGCCGACATGCTCTTGGCCGGTATTTTAATCTGTTTTTATCTTGGGGAGGCATTTACAAACCTCGGAAATAACGAAACTAAGTTATCGATTTAACTCGTTATAACATGGTTATAACGTGGATTTTGTGTATGGGTGGTATAGAGGATTTGACAGCTAAAGCAGCGTGACCACTTTTTTTTCAGAGAATCTACCAAAATGACTGCTGAAATCTACCAAAATCTACCAAGTCCTGTTTCAAATTCTACTTAAAATCTACTAACTAATATTTATGTCGTTCCAGATGGTTAAAATTCAATAACAAACACATTTTTGAACAAAATATTATCATTTTCTCATCATTATTCATGTTATTATCGCATTTTTGTAAAAAAAAAACGGTTTTCATCACTTTGTAATATGGATGCTTCAATTTCCAAATAAATCTAAATAAGTAGAGTATTATTGGTCGTATATTATGTAGGCTTAAAGTTACGTAGTAGTACAGTATTCAGTGTCTTATAAAAGCCCCCTTTTCTAAAAAAACTATATTAAGCGATAAGATTAATTTTGCTGTACCTACATCACTAAAGTTTTACTAGAAGTTCCAGAAAACCCCCTGCAACCGTTTTCTCCGCTATTTTTATTTCCAGCTTTGATTTTTTTGCTTGAATCCTTGCATTTTTGTTAATATTTGCGAATACCGAATTTCTACCAAAATCTACTAAACGATTTCCCACTACTAAATTATCGTTCTCTTTGCCCTAAATCTACCAAAAAAGTAGAAATCTACTAAAAGTGGTCACACTGAGCTAAAGGGTCTGTTTCATAACGTGGGGAAAATCATTTGGCGACCGGGCCGACGCCAATACGAAAGAGAAAAAGCATTTATGAAATATTGATGCTAGAGTGAGATAGACAGTCTAACAGAGTGATTTTTACACGCTTTGAAACGAACGAACCCATAATATTTGTAAAAAAAAAGTTTATCAATTTTATCATACTGATTAAATATATTCTTTGATCATACTTTTCGTATTCGTATTTACGTGCTATTTATAAATTAAAATTGCTTAATTATTACAGTTTTAAATGTAAATTAAAATGGAGTCCTTCGCATTTGTGAAATTAGAAGACGATGACACATCTGAGTTACTTGCGTGCCGCGTTTGTCTCGACACCGAGTCGAAATTATTTGATCTACACAGAAATGGTTCTGCTGTTATATTCGGAGAATTAACTGGAACACAGGTTTGGTTTATCTGTTTATGTACAAACTGTACAACTTTCTCTATGGGACCAACATCGAAATCGTGAAATAAAATCTGTTATTCCATACAAAACTAAAACCTACTGGGCCCACATTATGATTGACATTATAACAAACATGAGCCGTGGTGGTCCGGTGGCGAGTAACCTTGCCTGCCGTGCAGGAGGCGATGGTTCGATCCCCGTCCAGGCCGACCCGTACCAATGAGTTTACTATCAGTTTAAAATAACAATGTGCATGACCTTGAAGGGCCGTTGGATAACTTCACTCAGTTGATGAAGGAATGTAGACTCTATGCAAAGGAAATAAGGTGAAGCGGGGCTATTCCGGCAGCGGGGCTATTCCGGCATTTGGCTATAACTTTTGTTCTATAAGCTTTTGGTTAGTCGCTACACCTGGTACAGATAGAGAAAAAGCATATTTCTTCGATAAAATATAGATGGGGCGGCTAACGCGTGAATTGTTTGATTGGGAAGCCAATATGATGGGACACCATTTTTAACACTTGCGGTGACAAAAACGCTCCGCATATTTATTTATTTTGTTAGTGGTTTTTGTGTTTTATTCGAAGATTATTCAAGTTAAGTAATATGAATAAGAACTGTAGATTCTTTTCTGCTTATTTGTTTTGCCCTACGCTTATTTATTACTGTGTTATTGAGTCTGACATAATAACCCCCCAAAACTATGATGGAGGGGCAATTCCGGCAGAAAACACTGGCGTAATAGCCCCACTGTTTTTGTATGAAGTTGCAAAATGCTAGTGATGTCCACAGTATCGGCATAAACATCGATATTAATTTCAGTACTTTTAATCCTAACAGATGTCGCATGTATATTTTTAAGTCAAATCAAGACAAAACATATTTTTTCCTGTTTAATGTAATTAGATTATCATACGAGAATATATCTTGTATTATTATTATGATGTAAAATTTAAAGATTAAAAGAAAAAGCGTATTTAGTCAGAAATCAAACTTCGAAATGCTGTTGAAGGCGTGAAAAATAACTGCATTGAGCGGCACAGATATGCAGGATAGATACCCAGAACTACAATAAATACCTACACTAAC
Organism: Agonopterix subpropinquella; assembly: GCA_922987775.1. Lineage (NCBI taxonomy): Eukaryota > Metazoa > Arthropoda > Insecta > Lepidoptera > Depressariidae > Agonopterix > Agonopterix subpropinquella. Next base: position 11,762,072 of record OV277718.1, on the reverse strand, counting down.
CTTTATTAGAAATTTAGAAGATTTTATAGGAAATCAATTTTAATGCGACATTGTTTAATCATAAACTTTTAATTACTCGTACTCAAAACTTGTTTTATTTAAGTAAGCACTAATTATAGTTACTTTAATCACTCTCATCCAATTTTTAAGTAATTTTTGCTAGGTTCCGCTTATCGACTTTCACGTGTCCCAGCCCTAGCATGTATGGAGAGCTGACAGAATAGCCCCACAATTTTTTAAAACTGTTTTTACTCAAAAATGAAGCGTCCCAGCTTGTCATAAAGTTCATTCTTGCATACGTCGTATCGTCAATATTGTATTGCTTTGAGTTTCAACGTCGTAGCTCCATAGATGGCGGAGATATTGGCGACTGCCGGAATTACCCCGCTGCGGGGTAATTATGGCCACATGGTATTTTTTCGAGAATTTCGCATCTTTTGCCAGTGTAAATATGCATTTTTAACACAAAAATTAAGGGGAAATCATAACAGATAAAATTCTCTTTAATATGCATTAGTCAACTTTGCTGTAACTCTATAACAAAGGGAAATAATGAGGTTTAAACTTTTAGCTTTGATTTTTTGTGTCAGAATAGCCCCGCCTCACCTTAATCATTTGAATGACTCGAGTGAAGTTCGTGTGATTGAGTGACGTCACATTTGCAGGCGAGGTCATGCACATTGTTATTTTAAACCGATAGTATGTACGATTTGTAACACCACTGGCTTCTCAGTGAAGGAAAACATCGTGAGGAAACCTGCATGCTTCAATTTCGAGGCATGTATCGTACCTACTGTCCATTACAAGTGGCGATGGGCTCACTCCCCGTCACACTAGACAGAGTTTCGGTACTAGTGAAACGTGCATGTTCCGAGGTTTCAGAATATATCGGACTGCCCCTGCTATGCTATGCTTATAACCAGAAGATGGAATCTGCCGGTCATTCCAGGGCCGCATTAAAATATGGACCCTCATTCTGAAATTATAATGTGACAAAGAATGAAACACAGAAAACTGATCTCCTTGGCATCAAATCTCTATGAAAACTGGCAAATAAGCATACTTTTAGAAAAAAATAAACCTTCAACCTCATTCGCAATCAATTTATGCGAGATTTATGACTTGTGGTAAAGAAATATCGAGCCTTTTCGGGAAGAACATCATAAGCGCCCAAAATTTCAATATGTGATTTTTACGTAACCTCTAGAACAGATGTTTAAAAATCTGCAGCTGTTAGTTAAAAACTATTCCTCTAAATAATAGAATATATCAAACAACATTTTTAAAAAATATCAAGTAAATACCATTCATGATGTATAAGATACAAATAGAAAAAACCTCGTCCTGTAAAAAAACTTAATTGTCGCTTACGATGTTCTTCCCAAAAAGGCTCGATATTATGTCCGATTGACATTAATAATTGATGTTTTTTAACAAAAATTATTAATTTGATCTTCTAATCTTTCTTTATTGCATCCTTGAGGTAAAATTTACAGATTACATTTTTTTAATTTTTTTTAATAATTAAGTACATCACAATTTGCGGCAATTCATTTTCAACATTGCTTTAATTACGTTTAGGCAAAATACACATCATTTATCAAGCAAACCCCTTCGATTTGTCCAGAAACAATAAAAAAAATCTTCATGACTCAGAGTTCAAATATGACAACTTTACAATATCATCCACTACTGTGTGTAACATTGTAAACTTTTCATATTTTTTCACATTTTAAAAATATCAACATAACTACAATGCGGCCCTGGAATGACCGGCAGATTCCGATAGATGCTTATAACACTAAGGCTGGGAATACATGTCAGATTTTTTCATCCGACAGTCGGATCCGATGGTCTGATCAGACTGTCTGAAGGCACTCGTGCCATACATTTGTTTGAATACTTAATACACATCCGATCTGATAGTCAGATCGGATGTCCGAGTCGGAAACAGCGCCAAGACATTTACGATTTTATTTCCGATCCGATTGTCTGAAGGCGCGGTCTGCATACTTTTGTACAGAGACCAAATAGACGTCCGATTCTTCCTTTCGAATTTCGATTTGCCAGTTGACTCTCTAGCGTGCCACTGAACGGATGCAATGCATGGTTGTGGTTCAGACGATGGCGGAAAATTTCGACACCGAATGGCTTATTATGGCCGTTGAAAAACGTAGTTGCTTATGGGATACAGGCAGTGAAGAGTATCACGATAGCCAGATGAAAGATTTGGCTTGGGAAGACGTGTGTAACGAAATATTGCATGGGTTTTAATGGACGTTGAAACGCTAACACGAGCAAATATGCAATAAGTAAAAGTAATTCGTCGTCCATCTTTTCTTTCTGCTCCGTATGCAAGCAAGCACAGCTCGAGAACGACTGAGTTCAGACAAAGTCTGGCGCAAGAATCTGATGTGTATCGAGTAAAACCGATCAGATAGTCTGAACAGACAGTCGGAAACAAAATCTGACGTCTATTCCCAGCCTAAGAGCAAAGACCTCCTTTATTCTAAAGGCATAGAGTGAGTCATACCATTGCAAGAATGTCCACTTTTTCGACGTTTGTGTTTGAGTGTGTGGTGTCAAGTAGTATGGACAAAAGAGACCAATTAGACCAAAGTGACAACTGCCCTAATATTTACGGTCACTTTTCACACACACCAGCACAAAAGTGAAAAGTGGACAGCCGTATAAACAAAGATCTATATAGTTCCGTCTCCTTCTACTATTAAAGGTATGTGAATTAAAAAAATAAGACAAAAGAGACTAAACGACAATAGTAAATTGATGCTGTCTCTATGCTTTTGAATTGCTCTTAGTTATAACACAAGAATATTGTTTGTACAGGTATCAAAAAGGGATGGATTGCCGCAATACATATGCAGTATATGCAATAAACTGCTGCACAAGTCGTTTACGTTCAGAACTAAGTGCCGACAAGCTCACGTACTACTGCAGGACGCTAGGGTGCGAGAACCGTTTGTAAGTATTTAATTAACCCTAAAGCGTATTGCATACAGAAGGAGTCGAGACACGGGCGCGCCTAGGCGACCTTGACATACGGTTGATAATTCTGCCGTGCTTATCAAGACTACAGTAACTATTGTTTTGGCGGGGTTGAGTAGTATACAACGTGTTAATAAATTAGCGCAAAACGTCATACACCCCAACTGATTTATAACAAAATAATTAGATTGAAACAATAATTTCATTATTTTGATACTTAAAATTTAAAGTTAGTCGCATTTTAAAAGTTCTGAGGCAAAAATGATTTGTTATCATTTCAGCAATGAATGAAAGCGCTATCATACTCATGGATTCATTTTAATAATCTTGTTTTGGTAGTAAGTAGGGTGAGTGTGCCCGTGCGGTGGGTTGACATTGGGTTCAGGAAATTTTAAATATTACGAAAAAATTATTTAAAAATAAAAAAAAAAATTACCTATGTTGAAACCATGATAATTCAATTCTGCTCTCGATTCTAAGCAAACTACTTTCTAGTTTTGCGTTAATTCATTAACACGTTGTATGTTTACGGAATCCTTATGCCAAGCTCTAATATGAAACTTTGATCCTTATTGTAATATCTTATTCGTCAGTTTATGGGAGAGTCTATCCCAATCTCAGGGATTGTTTTTGGACAAGAACAAGAAGAGATTGAGGAATGCAGAGCCTCGTGGCAGGCAAAAATGCGACGCGCGAAACCACGCGAGACGAGTGCACGGGTCAGTTCCTGCAATGTGACTCCAAAAAATACTGTTGTTTTGGTTTTGACAAGTACGGCAGAATTGTATACCAAGAATTGGAGCAGCACACTGCTTGATACGTTTTGCATTTAGAGATCACTGATATAAATAATTACAAGGTCTTACAAAAGTAAAAATGCACATTTAAAACTTTTAAACAACCCGTTTAGACCATCAAACTGAACAACTTTCACTATGGGACCAACATTGAAATCGTGACATAAAATATCCGTTGTCCGCATTTAGCTCTAGTAGATTTGTAGTTTAGTATCCTGGAACATAATTTTTTTTTCCTGATTTCAATATTGGTCCCATAGCGAAAGTTGTTCAGTTTGATGGTCTAATCTAAAACACCCCTTAAATGTTTGTCCCCCTTGTCGAGGCTGATGGTGATTAGAAGTTAACTGTGAATATTTTCTTTTACAGATGACAACATCACACATAAGAACTTTGGATAGATCTAAATTTAAACATAAGTTTTCATATACAAACGCACTAAATATTAGTATTCCAGCTGAAAAGGATATAAATGTAGAATTAGAAGAGCCTAGTATAGATAAAAATCATGAAGAAAATAACTTAGTTAAGAGTGAATCATTGATATACAGTGATGATGAAATGTTAAACGATTTCCATGAATCTATAGATCATTTAGATATATACATCGGTGAAAAAGATACACAAGTAGAATTGGAAAGGTCAAGTATTACAGAAAAAATTGACGAACAAAATGGAAATCTGTTGATGAAGAGCGATACACTAACATATTGTGGTGATGAAATATTAAATGATTTCAATAAATCTATAGATAATTTAGATACGGATATTAATTTAGAATTTCCAGCAATTTCTCAAGAAAACTTACAAGACACAATAATTAAAGATAACGAACAAGAAAAACAAAAATTTCAAGAAATAACAAAAGAAGTGATTAAAAAGAGAGCAAAGAAAAAAACTCCACCGAAACAAAAGGAACGAGAACCAAAACCAAAAAAAGTTAGGCAGAAAAAACGGAAAAGGCCGTGTAATATGAAATTTATAGAAGACTTCGCAGAATTCAACGAGACGTACAATTGTGAAGTGTTGTTTTTAACGAAAGAACAACAGTTGAAGGAGGTCGAGGAACGGAAGGAGTCTGAATTGTTCAAGAAAGGACGGTTTCAATGCATGATATGTTTCAAAGGCTTCATGAATGATAATGCTCATGGAAAACATATGATAATGCATGAGGAGGTAAACACGGTGAAATTGATATCATTAGCATCCTTTTAAACTAAGAGTCTACCCATCAAACTGAACAACTTTTACTATCTTCTCTTCTTTCTTATCGTGTGGGCAGAGCCCTGGTGTCAGAGTTTTTTCAGACTGCCTTATGGCCTCTGATGTGGTTTTTATGTCACAACTACTACCATCAGAGACAGTAGCCGGGACCAACGGCTTAACGTGCCATCAGAAGCACGGAATAATTTTTCTTTTCAGTCAATCAGGTGATTCAGCCTGCAATGTCCTAACCAACTGGGGAAAAACGCACAAAGTGACATATCACTAGGTGTCCCCCGTGGGGATCGAACCCAGAACCTCCGTATAGAGAGTCAATGCTCTTAAACATTAGACCCAGAAGCAGTTAACTTTTACTATGGGAGCAAACCGATCACGATCACAGCAAAAATAAAATCAGCTGTTGCATACATTTGAGTCGAGTAGGTATTGCAGTTTAGTATGCCACAGGTGATTTTATTTTTGCTCCGATCGGTTTGCTCCCATAGTGAAAGTTGTTCAGTTTGATGGGTAGACTCTTAGTTTAAAAGGATGCTAATGATATCAATTTCACCCGGTGAAAATCTTCTATAAATATTATATGGACCAAATTGACGACGTGCAAAGGGCCAGGTCAGATCTACCCGAAAAACGAACATGCATGAAAGGACTAAAGAATGTGAAGGAAGATAGAGCGAAAAATAAAAGCAGCTCTTCCATACAAAACTGTAAACCTACCCGAGCCATGTGTTTGGTATAGCAGATTTTTTTTTTCGCGATTTCGATGTTGGTCCCATAAAGAAAGTTGTTCAGTTTGATGGTATGATCAAACCTTAAAAAGTATCAGCATATTAAGAAGGACCCTGTATGTAGCCGTGGAGTCGTTGTGGTCCCGTGGTGAGTAACCTTGCCTGCCGTGCAGGAGGCGATGGTTCGATCCCCGTCTAGGCCGTTTTGTTGACCAATGAGTTTTTCGGAATTTATGTACGATTTGTAACACCACTGGCTTTTCGGTGATGGAAAACTTCGTGAGGAAACCTGCATGCTTCAATTTCGATGCATGTATTGTACCTACTGTCCATTACAAGTGGCGACGGGCTCACTCCTCGTCACACTGGACAGAGTTACGGTACTATTGAAACATGGATGTTCTGAGGTTTCAGAATATCTCTTGACTACCCCCTCGGGGAATATAGTCGTGAGCATATATGCTTATGCTATGCATGCCCTGTATGTAATACATCATGTTTTCCTTCCCCGTTTGAGAGTAAGATAAGATAAGATAAATATTATTTATTTGCACACCAAAATACACAACAATATACATGAAAAAGAAGGGTACAAAAGGCGGCTTTATCACTAAAAGTGATTTCTAGAGAGTAGTAGGTCTTTATGATATATTTTTGAATAAACCGTTTCTGATGAGACTTCTAATTCCACAGAGTAGCGGAGATCACATATGTGAGGTGTGTCAGGCGAGATTCGACTCCAGGAAGAGATATCTAGCTCATAACAGACTGCATAAGTACAGATTTGTTTGTAAAATTTGCGACCACGTCAGCAAGAGTAGGTAAGTGCTTTGCAGTAGTTGCACTGTTCAAATTATACAGGTGGTCCAGACCTTATAAAATAAATAAATAAAATAAAAATGTTTTATTTCAGACTAAGAAATTGCCCATATTTTGTCAGTAGCACAAGCTTACATCTAATATTAGTATAATCACATAAAACAAAGAATTATTAATTGGATAGATTCACCGATCCACACCTCTCACATGCAGATCGATGAAACGACCGAGGATAGCTGTATCCATCCGATCAGCGATCATCTTCAAGATTCTGTTCGGGCTCCCCTGTATTCTGTGCACAACAGACGCGGTCTTTTTGCGTATAATCGCATAAAAGTCATCTATATGTGCATCTGCAAACATGCCAGATGCACTGCAGAATCGTGGGAGCCCCAACAGGACCCTGAGGATATTATTATATTGGACTCTTAGGGCATTGTACGATTTTTGTGTGAAATTGGCCCACAGACCACACGTGTAATAACTTTGACAGTAAGCTCTAAAGAGTGTTAGCTTTACATCAACAGTACAGTGGTATTTAATTTTTTTTTTAGATAGCTCACTTAGGTACCTATTCCCGCCAGGAAAAAATCTATTCTCACCCGATTAAGATAAATGATTTTTTATTGACAATTTTGAGATATCACTTGAGGCACATTTTCATTTTTCAAACTTGTTTCTGGAGTGCGATTTTTGAATCTCATACGTTGAACTCAGCAGTTGAAAATATATGGAGATACGCATCTTTCTACTGCTGATTTGACTTTCAAAAATCATACTTCAGGGGCCCTAGACAAGTTGACATTCTATTGGCGTCGACGCTAATAGAAACGGAAAAAATGTATGGATTTGACGTATGGTGGAGAAAGAAAACGTCAAAATATTTCGATTGCCAATGTCAAATCCATTCTGTCATTTCTACTAGCGTCTACGCCAATAGAAATGTTACTTTGTCTATAGGCCCAGGAGTGCGATTTTTGAAAGTCAAATCAGCAGTAGAAAGATGCATATCTCCATAGTAATGTTGACATTTTCAACGGCTGAGTTCAACGAATGAGTTTCAAATATCGCACTCTAGGATGCGAAACAGACAATTACCTTACAGGGACATTAGTTGGTTAACTTGTATAAATTTGTATTTTCAGCTATCTAGCGAAGGCTCACTTCAAGTGGCATGAAGGCATCAAATATGAGTGTAAAGATTGCAATAAAAAATATAAGTAAGTACATTTGGTCTATTTAGGTGATTTGAAAATTATGCTAATTGCAAACTAGCAAATGTAGCAAATGCTATGACTAACTTTCTGTTATGTGGGCATCTAGTTATTAATATTTTATAATGTAAGAATTATGAAGGTATTTTGTATATCATGTTTCTCGGCCATTAAACTGTGACTGCTCTTGGAACCAGACGTTGTTTCATTTACTTCAGTGGCGACGAGGATTTTATGGATTCAGGCGCGTGCAAAGTGGAAAGCAGTGAAAATACAGGAAAAGGACAGCAAAAGTTGTGGACAATGTCGGTGGGGAAATTATGCGAGTTCGACGTACCGTCAGGAAATTGGACTTCGTACGTTGAGCGTTTAGAAATGTATTTCCTTGCAAATAATGTAAAAGACGAACATCACCAAACGAACCATCAAAAGTGACGTCACCAATTCGTAGGACTAATGTGCAAGTTCCCGATTATACAGGGTGTTACAAAAGTAAAAATAAACAATAAAAACTTCTAAGTTTTGTTTAGACCCTCAAACTCTATGGGACCAACATCAAAATCGCGAAAAAAAAAGTTTTGTATGGAACATCATATTTTATTTTCGTGATTTCGATATTGGTCCCACAGTGAAAGTTAAATGTCTAAACTATTGACAATCAAACAGAACAAAAATCGAAATAAACATTTATGGGGGGGGGGGGGTTTAAGCTGAGATTCAGGGATTCAGAGACGTTTTTTAGGGTTCCGTACCCAAAGGGTGAAAACGGGACCCTATTACTAAGCCTACGTTGTCCGTCCGTCCGTCCGTCCGTCCGTCCGTCCGTCCGTCCGTCTGTCCGACCTATTTAGGGCTGTAATTTTTGAACCGTAAAAGCTAGATAGTTGAAATTCACAGAATGTGCGTTATTACGGCGGATTTGTTAACAAATAATAAAAATGTCAAAAAGTTAAAAATTAAGGGGGGTTCTCAACAAGAAACTAGTTTTTATCAACGTTTTTTCTTCACGCTCTATCGTAAAAACGGTAATACATACAAGCGCCAAACTTAGTGTGATTTTAGAGCAAGCTCTACAGAATAAAAAACCGGTCAAGTGTGAGTCGGTCTTGCGCTAAAGGTCCCGGACAAAAAAGTTTTTTTTTCTAAGTTAATAATGTTGTGTTCTGTGGTTGTGTGGTACGGAACCCTCGGTGCGCGAGTAGCCCGACCTGCACTTGACCGCTTTTATTAAGTCTTAGTTCGAACTCCCGTATGTCAAAATCCATACATTTTTGACCCTACTTAGTTTGAACTATGACTTAAAAATCGTCTCTGAATCTCAGCCTTAGACTCTAAACCTCCTTAAATGTTTATTTTGATTTTTGAAACACCTTGTATACGGACAACGTAGGCTTAGTAATAGGGTCCCGTTTTCACTCTTTGGGTACAGAACCCTCAAAACGGTTCGAAAACAGACAACGGGAAGCCCCGGCCTCGGGTTCGACATTGAAATAAAATAAAACCGGTCAAGTGCGAGCCGGGCTACTCGCGCACCGAGGGTTCCGTATCACACCACCACAGAACCACAGAATAGGTAATAGTATAGTTCTACATACAGAACGGCCACTCCCCGCCCCCCTCTGACTTCAGTTACCCCACCTCCCCTCACACTCTCTGTGGTAACTTGAGGGAAGCCGAGCAAGGGAATGCAGTCAGGCGCGCGCACCCGTTGGATTTGACTACATCAAATATATTTAATTTTTCTCCACACAGTAAAAATAAACGTTGGAAAATAACACTAAATTCACATTTTCTGTGATTCTTTAGCTTAAAAACTATTTTTAATAACAGAATGAACTATAAAAAGTAACGAAATGAATAATGTAGTTCATACGATGCGTGTTAAGTCAACCCTACACATATGTCATGCACAATTTTCGCAAAGTGCGCATGTGCGAACGTCATCATGTCAAATCTAAAACGTTGTTTGAAGTGCCGGACCTGTGACAGAACACAATATTATTAACATAGAAAAAAAACTTTTTTGTCCGGAACCTTTAGCGCTAGACCGACTCACACTTGGCCAGTTTTTAGTATTTGTTGTTATTATGTAGAGTTTGCTCTATAATCAATCACACTAAGTTTGACGCTTGTATGTATTAACGTTTTTACTATAGAGCGTAAAGAAAAAACGTTGATAAAAACTAGTTTATTGTTGAGAACCCCCCCTTATTTTTAACTTTCTGACATTTTTATTATTTGTTAACAAATCCGTCGTAACAACGCATAATCTGAGAAAATTTCAACTATCTAGCTATTACGGTTCAAAAGTTACAGCCCTAAATAGGTAGGACAGACGGACGGACGGACGGACGGACGGACGGACGGACAACGTAGGCTTAGTAATAGGGTCCCGTTTTCACCCTTTGGGTTACAGCATAAGCATATGCTCACGACTATATTCCCCGAGGGGGTAGTCAGAAATATTCTGAAACTTCAGAACATCCACGTTTCACTAGTAGTACCGAAACTCTGTCCAGTGTGACGGGGAGTGAGCCCGACGCCACTTGTAATGGACAGTGGGTACAATACATGCCTCGAAATTGAAGCATGCAGGTTTCCTCACGATGTTTCCCTATGGGTGCGGAACCCTAAAAATGGTTGTTTGTTTAATTTGCAGTACAGTGAGCACATATTTTAACCACAAGCGGTCTTACCACGCGCCGGTGACTTGTGAAGTATGCAATGCGACAGTGTCTGGTACAAAGGGACTAGAGGAACATAGTGAAAAGATGCATTCTACTACGGTTAGTAAATTATCAAAATATAGGGTTATTTGATGTAATACAGGGTGGTTGGTGCATCGTTGGCCAAATTGAATTGGTGGATAGGTGGTCTTTTGCTATCTTGCTATCCTCCAAAAAAAAAACGGGTATGATTTTATCAATTACCTAATAAATGCATTTTCAGTCGCCTAATAAATAATATTTGTTCCTAAAATAGTAGATCTGTCACCTAAATTGAATCACCAAATAATATTAAATCGCTTACCTAAACATTCGAGTCGCGCGACCGCGTCGTGCGAATGTCAGTTAGGACACCTATTCGAGTTCAATATGTTTAATCGCGCGTTCGTACGAGTAAAATTCGCGCGAACCTACGATGTTCGCGCATTCGCGTTCTATTAGGACGAAGCCTGATACTGAACAACGTTCTCAAAGAAACCTTTTTGAAACGTTTGTATGAAATGTCGGAAATTTTTTTGCGAATTTCCTATAGGTTTCTTAAGGAAAGTTGTTCAGTATCATGGGTACAATCACCCCTTAAAGTAATGCAACTGTTTACCCTAAATAAAAAACATAAAAAAAATCGTTTATTTCAGACAACATAATAGTCCATACAAAAAATGTTAGTAGGTACTGGAGAACTTATAAACTATGTTAGTAGATTATACATCAATAAATAAATAAAACATCAAGCAGAGGTGGCTACTCACTTCCCTACCTGGCAGATCTACCGCATGCCGAACACATGTAATTCAGTAAATCTACCAAGCAGAGGGGAGTCCATTCTGTCAGCAATCATTTTCAGCACTCTGTTCGAGCTCGCACGAACACGGTGTACCGCTGATGCAAGTTTCTTTCGCATGATTGCGTAAAAGTCATCTGTACTTGCATCAGCAAACATTCCGGAGGCACTACAGTAGCGAGGGAGCCCGAACAGAGCCCTGAAGTTGTTATTGTATTGAATACGCAAGGCACTGTAGGCTTTTTGGGTAAAATCAGTCCAAAGGGCGCTTGAGTAGAAAGATTGACAGTATGCTTTGAAAAGCGTTAGTTTGACTGTTGCTGTACAACCAGCAAACCTTTGAACCAGCATATTACCCCTCACCGACAATGCCCTGCGCTCCCTATTTACATCCAGATCATCCTTCAGATCTTCTGTTACAATATGCTAAGAACCTGTATAAAATGTAATGTTACAGAAACATCCGTGTGCCACGTGTAAAACCAAGTTCGAGAGTCAAGAAGCATTCGACAGACATCTGAACCCTGACAAAATTTGCTTCAGATATTTGTCCATGTAAGTGTAGACGTTACAATACCTTAGAGCAGGCATGTCAAACGACCTCTGACGTGGTTTTTATGTAACGACTACTACCACCAGAGATAGAAGCCGGGACCAACGGCTTAACGTGCCATCTGAAGCACGGAATCATCTTTCTTTTCAGACAATCAGGTGATTCAGCCTGCAATGTCCTAGCCAACTGGGGGAAAACGCACAAAGTGACATATCACTAGGTGTCCCCCGTAGGAATCGAACTCACGACCTCCGTGTCGAGAGCCCAATGCTCTTAAACATTAGACCACGGAGGCAATTTAAAACGCTTTAAACTTTACTAAAAACTTTATTTTATTAAGTTATCAGCCTGTAGTCATATGTAATTTGTCGACTTGTAGAAACATTGGTGTCGATTCGAACTGTGCCACGACGTTACTTAACTAAATTTATTCCTGTCACTTTCTAAAATAAGATTAAGAAAAGAGACAGAAAACCAACAACTGACTTTAGTACTGTCAAAGTGACGTTACACGCCCAAAAACGCCTTAAATAAGATGGCGTACATTATGATGGCATCTTATTTTGGGCGTGTAACGTCACTTTGACAGCACTAAAGTCAGCTGTTGGTTTTCTGTCTCTTTTCTTAATCTTATTTTAGAAAGTGACAGGAATAAATTTAGTTAAGTCGTGGCACAGTTCGAATCGACACCATTTGACGACCCGGTTGGTGTAATGGTTACCACGCCGGACTGCCAAACCAGGGTCCTGGGTTCGAATCCCGGTTCGGTCATGGATGTTTACATGTTTGTGCCGTTGTTGTATGGTTTCCATAATAAACAGCCTATAAATAGTGCTTTCTTGGGATCATTACAATGTATGTGCCTGTGAGCGTTATTTATTTATTTATTATGGTATATTTATATTTGCAGTCCGTGCACTAAATGCGGCGAGCGGTTCTCTAACGAGCAAATGTTGTACAAACACACAGAGTCCAGCCACGGAGACACCGTGTTCAAATGCGAGGAGGTATGTATTGTTACAAATATTATGGATTTTTATAGTAGATTATGTACCAAGGGGATAAAGCAGTGTCTTTCATCACGGGCGCGATATTGAATCCCGAGCGCAACGAGGGAGTTAAGACTAGAATCCTGAGTGAAGCGAGGGGTTCAAGCTCGCCCAAGATGAAAACACGTTTATCCCCGAGGACCATACTCTACTTTTCACACCCTCCGCGAGAAAATAAAAAGCAATACTGTTTGTTAGAAACCCAGGGGAGCGTATAAATTCTCTATGGTTAGAAACCAATTCTTTTATTTGAATTTATAACAAAGTATTAGAGTTCAATAGTATAGTATTTAGAAAACACTATTTTATTAAATTCAAAGTGAAAGTAGATATTTGAAACATTAGACCAGGAGAGCGATTTTTGAAACTCATTCGCTGAGTTCATCAGTTGAAAATGTCAAAATTACTGTGGAGATATGCAACTTTCTACTGCTGATTTGACTTTCAAAAATTATACTTCAGGAGTGTGATTTTTGAAAGTCAAATCAGCAGTAGAAAGATGCGTATCTCCATAGTAATTTTGACATTTTCAACTGCTGAACTCAGCGAATGAGATTCAAAAATCGCACTCCAGTTGTGGAAAGAAAATGTAATATTTTTTATTACTACTTTGTTCGTAGAAATAGGTACAGAGATTTGCAGTATTCGCGCCTTTTTTTCTTTTTTTGTGTTCAATACTCGTGGTGGCCAGTTCGAATTTCGATTTAAGTTCTTTTTGGTGCCTGTCTCCATGATAAGTTTTCATACGAATTTTAAGTAAGGGTCGTAGTAAATGTTAAATAATCTGTGGATGCGGTTCCATATTCAAATCTCATTATTGACCAGCGGGTTATAATGAAATTCAGTACAATATTATTGCCCGGCTAGTCCCAGGGCTATAATGACTTGCTTTAGGTGCGAGTTACATGACATATAATGTTCCATTTTCGAGCGGGTGGTGTGAAAAACATGTTACAGCCATGTTGTGCTATTTCGAATCAAATTAAAGATAAAAGATAGATAGATCAAGTTAGATTAGATTTCAATTTCGTTCTCTGGCTAGTGGACTCGGTAGCAAAATTGGATAACGCAATTCCCCGGTTTGGATGGGTGCGGGTTCAAGTCCCGCCCGAGACTTAATTTTTCAATCTTTAATTTGATTCGAAATAGCACAACATGGCTGTAACATGTTTAAAAATCCATAATATTTGTAATATGTATTATTGTATACATAACCTTAGCATAAGAATTTATATTGTTTAGTTATTAAGTCGTGTTATGTTGTAGAGTTTCTGGCCGCATCTTCTCTACAGCGACAACACGTTCCGACGCGGTGGTAGCTTAAAAAAAAGATTTGACGTTTAATAAGTGTGCTTCAAGCAGGCTTCAAGCTACTATATTGAATAAATTATTTTTGACTTTGACTTAGACAGGATAGTGCACGATGGGATGGGGCAACGGAAACATGATCGGCATCTTATGTTTTAGTGTCATGCGGTGTTTAGAACGGACCGCAGGCTCGCCGCACACTGGTCGCTGAGGCACTCCCAGCATTACATGTGCGAAGTGTGCGCTAAGACGTTCTCCGTGAGTATTTTAACGGACATAGAATAGAATAACATAGAGGGTCCAACTTAATACGCTGAAACTTTTTTAAAAGGATGACCAAATTGAGAAACAGCGCTGACCAAGTCTGACAGTATTACGCTGAGTTTGGCCCTTTTGTCACATTTTAGAATTAAGTTCTAGTTTTTTTGTTTAGTCTCCTTAATCAAATGTGACAATAAAGTATTTAATTTTTCAACGTTTTTCGTTTTCATGATCAGGGCCTCAATCTCCCTAAGTTTGAACGATACTACCATAACAAAACCACAACCAAAAACGTTACGTTATGCACAATCTGTATCGCGCAAATTATATTAACGGTAACGATTTAGCTTTATTTCGGAAGATACGTTGGCGTAACGTTTGATGTCCGTTCGATCGAATTTTCTGTATTGTGCGATTGAACCGTTCAGAAAATAATATCGCGATAGCATTTTTACTTCAGCTAAACCAAATCTAAACCAAAACCAAAAACGTTCCGTCCGAACGGTAAAACCGTATAAAATAGCGCAATTGAGGCCCAGGAGTGCGATTTTTATAACTCATTCGTTGAACGTAGCAGTTGTAAATGTCAAAATTACTATGGAGATATGCATCTTTCTACTGCTGATTTGACTTTCAAAAATCGCACTCCTGAAGTATGATTTTTGAAAGTCCAATCAGCAGTAGAAAAACGAATGAGTTTAAAAAATCGCACTCCAGACCGTAAAACTCGATAACTTTCGCTATGGGACCAACATTGAAATCGCGAAAAAAAATCAGCTGTCCCATACAAAACTGCAAACCTACTCGAGTCAAATGTATGGGACAGGTCATTTTTCGCGATTTCTATGTTGGTCCCATAGAGAAAGTTGTTCAGTTTGATAGTCCCCTTAAAAAAGTGACAGCATATTAAGAAGGACCCTGTATTAAACTGTAAGGACCAGCTTGGCCAGAAAGAGTAGACATTAATTGAGGGCGCCACTGTCGCTTTACATGGCAACACTATACTACAACCTAAACTATTTTGATACTTTCTGTATTTTCTCCAAAAGTTCAAATTGCAAATCGCTTGAAAATAACATCCAATCTGTTTGAATTTTCACCACATGATATTCCTCCAAACATAACAGAAAATAACATTATGAATCACTAGACTTGCACCGCTCAGCTGAAGTGGGACTGGGCCGGACATGTCAGTCGCATGGATTCGGAAAGATGGGCCAAAATCACCACAGACTGGGTTCCCCAGGATGGCCGCCGTCGTCGAGGTAGACCCAGAAAAAGGTGGAGAGACAACTTGGATGCCTTCTTGGAGAGTTGGCCAGTGGTTGCACACAACAGAGAGGATTGGAGAGTAAAAGGGGAGGCCTTTGCCCAGCAGTGGGACACTGAACAGGCTACGTAAAAAAAAAAAAAAAAGACTTGCACCACATTTTGTTGCTTTATCCATTTAAAATAATAAGAACAAATTCAAAGAGCAGATTTTTTTTTCGCGATTCCGATATTGGTCCGAAGCACTCCCTTAAGTATTACTAGGTTGTTTTGTTACACTCTGTATAAGATATGATTGGTTTACAGAGCGAATGTCTGCTCCAAGAGCATCAGAGACTGCACACGGGGGAGAAGCCCTTCCCGTGCCCGATGTGCCCCAAGCGGTTCAGGCAGAAGATACATCTGAGGGTAGGTAATCAGCCGTGTCTATTTTATTTACCCTCGACTCGTGACTCATTAGCGCACCCCTGCACTAAGCCTACAAGCCACCAAGCGGTTCAGGCAGAAGATACATCTGAGGGTAGGTAATCAGCCGTGTCTATTTTATTTACCCTCGACTCGTGACTCATTAACGCACCCCTGCACTAAGCCTACGAGCCACCAAGCGGTTCAGGCAGAAGATACATCTGAGGGTAGGTAATCAGCCGTGTCTATTTTATTTACCCTCGACTCGTGACTCATTAGCGCACCCCTGCACTAAGCCTACAAGCCACCAAGCGGTTCAGGCAGAAGATACATCTGAGGGTATGTAATCAGCCGTGTCTATTTTATTTACCCTCGATTGCGCACCCCTGCACTAAGCCTACAAGCCACCAAGCGGTTCAGACAGAAGATACATCTGAGGGTAGGTAATCAGCCGTGTCTATTTTATTTACCCTCGATTCTAGCGCACCCCTGCACTAAGCCTACAAGCCACCAAGCGGTTCAGACAGAAGATACATCTGAGGGTATGTAATCAGCCGTGTCTATTTTATTTACCCTCGATTCTAGCGCACCCCTGCACTAAGCCTACAAGCCACCAAGCGGTTCAGACAGAAGGTACATCTAAGGGTAGGTAATCAGCCGTGTCTATTTTATTTACCCTCGACTCGTGACTCATTAGCGCACCCCTGCACTGTAAGCCTCTAAGGCCACACTAAGCCTACGCTCAAAAATCGTTTGTGTGATATACGTATAGCCCAGTCATTTTATGGTTTGAGCCATGAGTGGCCGGGACTAATGAGTAATTGATATTTTTTTCTCTATAATCATACGAACATCAGATATAACGTGTAGATGGCGGGAAAATTATCAGGGTGGCACTAACTTAGATAGTTTTTTTTCTATACCTAAAAAACTAACACCAGTGTAAAATGATCTTCAGTTACTATTTGACCACATACTAAGTAAGTGTCAATTTATAATGGTACGGAACACTAATTGCCCGAGTCCCGACTCGTACTTGACCGGTTTTTTCAGTCCCAAATCAGCGTGAAGATGTTAATAATAAGTTTTTCCGCAGGTACACATAAACACGCACACTGGGGAGCGGCCGTTCAAGTGCGCTCACTGTGAAGACACCTTTAAATCATACTCGCAGAGACACAAACACATTCTGATGGTAAGACCTTTCTTTCTTTTATAGGTGCACAAAATTTAGTACGTTATAATTATAAAACCTGTTTAGGATGTCACTACTTTGGTGGTGGTCGAATACGTGCTATGTTATCTTATAGTCCGAGATTCGACCGTAAAATTATGCACCTATTAGGCGAACGAAATGTGATTCGAGTGTATGTTTACACAGGGGTTAATTCAACGTCGCTAAGTTGCTTAGAAAAATCTTGCCGCAAGTACCTTTTCCATTATGATTTTTGGTATAATCTTTTCCACCCATCTGTTTGGGAAGTAAATGAGGTGCCATCGGAAGGAGACTGGTCTAAAATACTGGAAAAACTAGGGTTGCCACCTCTCAATCTGCCGCAACTCTAGGGTTGCCATGTTCAAAATTGACTTCTTTGATCGGTCTCCTTCCGATGGCACTTCATTTACTTCCCAAACATACAGGTGGAAAAAGTTATGCCAAAAATCAAAATGGAAAAGGTACTTGCGGCAAGATTTTTCTAGGCATCTTGGCGGCGTTGAATTAACCCCTGTGTAAACATACACTAGAATCACATTTCGTTCGCCTATGAAATAGGTGCATAATTTTACGGTCGGATCTCTGTCTTGATATTGAGAGAATTGCTAAAGTGGCAGTGGGCGGGGCACATTGCTCCCAGAACCGATGGCCGATGGGGCTGAAGAGTTCTCGAGTGGCGACCGCGTACCGGAAAGCGCAGCAATTTCAATTTATTTATTTGTGAATCACAGGTTATAAAGATGTTACAAAATTGTTGGTTCCATTGTGTTCCGCCAGAAGGCATACAAAAGTTTACAAATTACATTTAACAAAATACGAGATACATTTACAATTATTGGATTTTACATTAGTATCTTTCAAATAAATTAAATAAGACGTGAATTAAGAATAAAACATTAAGCAGCGTGGGTAGGCCCCTCACATCACACGGTGGACCGACGACCTGGTGAAGGCGGCGGGAAAACGTTGGATGAGGGCAGCGCAGGACCGGTCGTTGTGGCGATCCTTGGGGGAGGCCTATAAATTAAAAAAAAATTAAATACTCATTTATTTCGGACCAAAAAAGACAATCCATAATTTTGTTAGTAGGATGATTAGTAACAATGTTTAATTAAAATTATGTTAGTGTATGTTAATTAAGTATCGACAATAATAAATACAAGCAGTAGACGTCTATCGGCTGATGATTGATTGATTAGTGCTTTAGGAATAAAAACCCTGTATTGTCCACAGGTTCACAAGAAGGAGCGACGCCACAAATGCCACATGTGTGAGAAGACGTACGTGGTCTCCTTCGATCTCAAGATGCACATCAGGACCTACCACATGAAGATACCGCTGCCGCCACCCAATAGGAAGAAGAGTAGACGTAAACAACAATAAACTATGTTGTTTATTTATTGTTTGTTGTTTTTGTTTATCCCTACCCTACCAACAACTAAACAACTAGACACGTCATCAACGCGCTCGAAATGAAAAGATCACGGTTTGGCACATACGTCATAAGCAGGGAGCGGAAACGACCCAGTTGGTGTAATGGTTACCACGCCTGACTGCCAAACCAGGGTCCTGGGTTCGAATCCCGGTTCGGTCATGGATGTTATATGTTCGTGCCGTTGTTGTATGGTTACCATATTAAAAAGCCTACAGTGCTTAACTTGGGATCATTACAATGTATGTGCCTGTGAGCGTTATTTATTTATTTTTATGTCATCAAAACAATTGAAATGTTATAGAGATGGGACATTGTTTTTATCGAGTATTCAAGCAATCGATAGTTTTTATTTAGACTAAACATTGTTTATTTTTCATTGCAATACAGTACGGTAATCTAAAGAGTAAGAGAGAGAGAGAGGTGTCAAATATCATAATAGGGATTTTAGGGTAACTTCCCAAGTCGCGGTATTTACCAGAATTTTTTTGATAGATAAGAAAAAGAGGTTTGTTTTATTTGTGTGTCATCTCATCATAAATAATTAAAATTAAATGTACCTATGTGTAAGTTGATTAAGCAATGAAGATCAAAACTAAAAAGCACGACAGCCTGAAAACACGATAAAAAACAATGTCCCATCTCTATGACATTTCAATTGGTTTGAGATTCCGCTCCCTGGTGATAAACATTATGAGAGGGGTTAGAAATGCAAAGTAGCGCTTTTGCTACTTGTCTTTCCCGCTCACGCTGCTACTATTACTCATGCGCTCTCGCTCGCACCACGCCGGGCGCCTTATGGTGTTATGCAAATCATTGCATAGCCTGTGGCGACGCGGTCCACGCCTTCTTTGCACTTCTAACCCCTCATATAATGTTCTGTGGGACAGACCATCAAACTGAACAACCCTCTACAGGATGAAATTGATATCATTAGCTGTTGGGTGGACTGTATGGTGGTTTGATAGGGGCTGGAGTCCGCGATGCGCTGATAATAAATAAAATCCAGGAAATCTTCAATACAGGTGTAATTGGTCCGGGATCGCCGGAAAAAAAAAGGCAGAGACAAAAAAGTGTTGCAACATCTAATCTTAAAATTAACACTTTATATTTTTATGTTGCCATATTACTCGCAACATGCTGCGGCCACACAAGAGACAAGTATACGAGCTTATATATGCATATTCACAAAGCAAAACCAAACAGCTATGACAAAAGTTCAACACTTATCTCTTATGCAAAAGCAAACATCTTATAAATTGCACCCATAAGCGCTATCTACTTACAATTAAAATAACAGCCTTGCTAGTCAAGGAACAAGGACATAAAAAAATGCTTAATTGCAAACTTAAAAACTATAATGAAACCCTTCTGTTTTCAAAGTACATGAATTGGCACCCTTAGGAGCTACATTCTTACACAAAACTAATTATTATCATCTATTGGCAGCACACATATTTTATGTATACCTCGAACATGAACCTTATTATTAGAAGTCTTGACTTCCACAGCCCTGACTTTTCCATCATGACCCATAATTACCTTTACAATTCTTGCCATGGGCCAGCACATGGGCGGAATATTATTTTCCTTTAGAATAACTAAACTATCTAACTTTACATTACATGAACCTTTCAACCATTTAGGTCTATTTTGCAATATATTCAAGTAATATTTGTGCCACTGTTTCCAAAACAATTGTTTCAAATTAGTACAAAGTTGCCAGAACTTCAGTCTATTCTGTGGAATGTTACTTACATCTTTCTCTGGATACAGTACTTGTCAGTGTACTACCTATGATAAAATGGCCAGGCGTAAGGTAACAAAAATCATTAGGGTTTGAAGATAACGGTAACAGTGGCCGACTGTTAAGAACAGCTTCTATTTCGGTAAGTACAGTTACTAACTGTTCATATGTTAGGGTATTATTTTGTAATATTCTTTTTAAATGATACTTCGTGCTCTTTACTGCAGCCTCCCAGAGTCCACCGAAAGTAGGCGAGTAACAGGGCACAAAATGAAAATCTATTCCTCTCTGGGAAGAAAACTCATAGACTTGCGCCTGGTGACTCTGTGAAGATTGCAGTGAATAGAGCTCAACTAACTGGCTCCTTGCACATTTAAATGTACTAGCATTATCGCAGTGAATTTCTGTGGGCAGCCCTCGCCTCGAGATTAGCCTTCTAAGACACGCCAGAAAGGTCTCTGTGCTTAGATCGGAAGCAAGTTCTAGGTGAACTGCCTTCGTCGCGAAACAAACGCAAACTAAAATGTAACCTTTACCAATTACCGAACGTCTAACGCGAGAGAGTTTAACCTGCACTGGTCCGGCAAAATCTATGCCGATTCTCTCATAAGCCCGGTTAGATACCATGACACGACTAGCTGGCAAGGAACCCATCAGTTGTTTCGCTACAGTTGCTTTCTGTCTGAAACAAGTTACACATTTGTGAGTGACTTTCTTAACTTCTAACAAGCCATTAACTATCCAAAACCTCTGATTTAAATTTGCAAGCAAAAGTCTCGGTCCTGCGTGCAGCAACCTTTCGTGCTCACGTCTTATAAGCAAAGTAGTGATAATGGAACCTTTAGGCAAAATGACCGGGTGCTTATGAGAATAAGCAATGTCGGCATGATGAAGCCTTCCACCTACACGCAAAAGCCCGAGCTCGTCAACAAAGGGATTAAGGTTTAGTAAATTTCCCTTTAAACTTTTACCCCTACCTAAAGATTCAAATTCAGACTGATAATATTTACTTTGTTCATATTTAATCAATAACATTAGGGCCCGATTTCGTTCTGAGCTACTTAAATAAAAAGTATTAAATTTTTCTTTCTTATTATTTATGTTATTTAAAAATCTAAGTATGTATGCAAAAAGCCTGATAATTTTGTTAATATCAGAGCAGTCATACAAGCGCTTGTAGACATACTCGAGCGGATCCTGACACACCATGCTACTGGAAAGCTCTAAGCAGGGTTTCACCTCTGGCACCTCTGTCAGCAAACTCGCCTCGCAGCTATTAAAATCATACTTACTATTCTGCAGAAAATGCGGGCCGTTCCACCATAGCTCTTTGTTTCTCAGTTCACTCGGCAGGACCCCTCTGCTTATTAGATCGGCAGGGTTGTCGCTCGTGTTGACGTACCGCCAGGCCCATCCAGCAGTATTTCGACGAATTACATTTACCCTGTTCCCTACATAAGCCTGCAGTTTTGTTATTTCGGTATTTAGCCATGCAAGGACAATCTGCGAATCACTGAATAGGTACACATGCTTTATGTCAACCTTAAGCTTTAATACATCGTATGTTTTTACGGCCAGCTTCGAAAGTAAGAGCGCGGCATTTAGCTCAAGCCTGGGTACCGTCATACCTTTCATTTGCACGGGGTTTATGCGGCTTTTGGAACAGAGTAAATATGTACCTGCTTTTGTACCTGAAGCATCGACGAGTCGCAGGTAGAGGCAACATCCGTAGGCTGTGTTACTCGAGGCATCTGCGAAACCTATTAACTCTGCAGTCTGTGTGTCAGTGATATTTATATTTCTTGGCAACAAGATAGGTTCCATTTTATTTAAATTAGTTGTAAACTGGAGCCACTCCTCCTTAACATTAGGGGGTGGACTGTCATTCCAATCAGTTTTTGATATCCACAACTTCTGCATGATAGCTTTTGCTGTGACAACAATGGGCCCGATGAAACCCATCGGGTCATAAATCCTACCTATATAACTAAGAATACTTCTTTTTGTGACTTTTTCTGAACCAAATGGCCTCGGGGCTGAGATAATAAAAAGATCATCCTTTATATTTATTTGTAACCCTAGAGCTTTCATGTTAAAGTTATCGCTCTGCAAATCTAGACTACCGAAATGTTGCTTATCTAATGGGACATCCACCAAAATTCGTTCATCATTTGAAGCCCATTTGTGCAAGTAAAAGCTACCTAGCTTAAATAAATCGCACAACTGGTCCTTTGCCTTGAGAGCGGTCTCTAAGTCATTATTAGAATAAATGACGTCATCAACGTACACGTTGTCTCTGACAACAGATGAGGCCAGCGGATACAATTTGTCGAACCTAATTGCCAGCTCATATAAACAACGTGTTGCCAAAAAACTAGATGATTTTAATCCATATGTAACCGTGTCTAGTCTTATACATTTGACCGGTTCGCTAGGGTTGTCCCTCCAAAGTATATTCTGCAATGAAGTGAACGCTGGGTCAACCCTAATATTCCTAAACATACGCCTAACGTCAGCGGTGAAGGTGTATTTCCCCAAACGAAACTGCAAAATAATGTCAAACAAGTCTCTTTGAATCACTGGCCCATTTAACATTAAATCATTCAAGGAAATCTTTTTGTTTGTTCGCATTGAGCCATCGAAAACGGTGCGAAGCCTTGTCGTTTTACTGTTTTCATTAAGCACCCCATGATGGGGAAGAAAATAAACCGCTTGCTTATTTAAATCGTATGACTCAATGTCAAAATAATGACCATGATTGAGTGACAAATATTCATGGATAAAGCTCTGATATTGCATGAATAAATCTTGATTTAAATGCAACTTCTTTTCTAAGTTTAGAAATCGTTTTAGAGCAAAATGAAAGGATTCTCCAAGAGAATCATTGACCTCTGATAAAGGTAACTTCAAAGGTAAGCTAACTTCAAATCTATTTTCATTTAATTTGACAGTACTTTGAAAAATCTGCTCGCAAAGTTCCTGTTCTGAAGTTTTCTCATTAAATATTTCAGGAACCCTTTCATTTGTCCAAAATTGGGCCAATGTTTCATTGATCGCTAACTCACATTTTAAGACTACTTTGTTGCAGCTGGGCCGAGTTAAATAAGAAGGCAGGTTACCTCCAATGATGTGGCCAAATACCGTATTGACTATATGCAGCTTATGCTGCGACACAGAGCAGGCGTTGGGTTGGTCGGCTAGCGATTCCGTGGAACTCGTTGGTCGGGCTGGCAGGTCCAGCTGCGTCGGCTGGGCGGTCGGCAGTAACGACTGGAAAAACACATCAGAACCGATAAGCATATTTATTTCACCTGGCTCATTGAATTGCTCGTCAGCCAACACAATGTTCTTTGGTATTTCTATTCCTGAAATATCGATTTTATGTTGCGGTAAACTGCAAGTAATTTCGTCCACAATATGACAATTGATTGTGGTCTGAAACGTCGATCGTAGAGAATGTATTTCTATTAAAACACAAGCCTTTACATTTCTCTTCGCATTGGCTATACCAATGATATTTATATCACTCTGCTTGGACTTTAGACCTAAAAGCTCCGCCACTTTTGTGGTAACGAAAGAAACTTGTGAGCCACTGTCCAACAGCGCTTTGATATTGTACTCGGTACCATCCCTGCCAACAACTTTGACTCTAGCTGTAGGCAGAAGCACATTGTTGTCCGAAGATCCTGCCAGTGTGACAGGAGGTGCAGTCGGAGGTGGATTCGACGGCGGAGTCGGAGAAACGACGATGTTGCCAACTTGTGACTTCCGCCCGCAGCGCAGCGATCGAAATTCAAATCGATGTCGGCGTCACTTTCTCTCTTGCTCACTCTAGGCGACGATGAACTAGACGCTATCTTGCTCGCACCCGTAGCCGTCGGAGGCGAGTGACGTTTACTCTTGCGTCTTGCTTACCCACTATGACTTCATGGGTTGAACGCTTCTTCCTGTTTCTCGATTGCCGTTGCGTCTTCTCGCTTTAACTTGCGCGTTGCCAGCGATGATCTTCTCTTTCGTTCGTACGATGGAATTTTGTTGGCAGCACTGAACGGCAACGATGTTTCCGGTGCGTTTCATGCGTCGAAAATTGCAGCGACGCACTTACTGCTTGCTTACTGCAAACCGATGTCCAAAATGGCGAATCTGTATTTTGCGGCCAATTTTTTCTGCTTCAGATTTCTGTCTTCGCTGCACACCACGAAACCATTCCTATTGGAGGTTCGTAGGACCAAATGTTGGGTGGACTGTATGGTGGTTTGATAGGGGCTGGAGTCCGCGATGCGCTGATAATAAATAAAATCCAGGAAATCTTCAATACAGGTGTAATTGGTCCGGGATC
The DNA here is from genome assembly GCA_922987775.1 of Agonopterix subpropinquella. Classification (NCBI taxonomy): domain Eukaryota; kingdom Metazoa; phylum Arthropoda; class Insecta; order Lepidoptera; family Depressariidae; genus Agonopterix; species Agonopterix subpropinquella. Next base: position 11,737,201 of record OV277718.1, on the reverse strand, counting down.
GCCGGAAAAAAAAAGGCAGAGACAAAAAAGTGTTGCAACATCTAATCTTAAAATTAACACTTTATATTTTTATGTTGCCATATTACTCGCAACATTAGCATCCTTTTAAACTAAGAGTCTACCCATCAAACTGAACAACTTTCACTATGGGAGCAAAAAAAAATCAGCTGTTGCATACATTTTGTATCGCGAAGGCATTGCAGTTTAGTATGGAACAGCAGATTTTTTAGTTGCTCCGATCGGTTTGCTCCCATAGTGAAAGTTGTTCAGTTTGATGGGTTGACTCCTAGTTTGATTTAATATCAATTTCACCCTGTATAAGCGTCACAGTATGGCAACTGACAATAGATGGCGGGCGATGCCACCGCGCCCGTGTACTCTAGCTGTCATGCGCAGATATGCAAGCCGATACCGGCACCTTCATACAGATCCGGTAATGCGACCCCCGCCGCACGCTTCCCCGCAAGGCCCCCTCCGTTGCTCTGCGCTAGCGCATCCGTTGACGCTCTGCAAGGACTATATTATATAGATATGCTGTGCTATAGCTATGCACTTACGTTGTAAGTATATTTTCTCAAACATGCTTGGAAATGTGAGCATTATTTTGACAACCTTCTTCGAGATAAATCGAAATTGCTGTACTGGCCAAATACATGCGGGCAGCGGCCGGTAATGTTTGTATGAAAATCCATATCTGTCGTGTTTAGCGGCCAAATAAATTACATAGTAAACTCATATCTGTCGTGTAATTTAAAAATGGAACTATTTTTTTCTCCGAAACATGGCGACCAAGGAGGTAACTCATCAAAGGTTTTATTTAAATTTCGAACTGGCTTGCAAATAGAAAGCTGTTTATTGAAAAAAAAAAATGTTGTTTGTTGTTCGTCATTGATTTTGAAAAGAGTTTTAATTTCTGCGAATTATTTGAGAAAATTTACTGTTTTAATTTCCGCGCATTATTTGAGAAAAGTACTATACAAGCCTTGGCCACAACTAGGCATTGATGGACTTACGTATGTGTGGCTCGGCTTCGCCTCGGCCCACATTTACACGTTCGTCCGTCAATGCCTCTGTTGCTGGCCGCTGCAGTAATGTACTATATTATTTCTATTCTGTGACCAGGGATAAAATAGAACAAAAATTTAGTAAGTATGTATAATAATTTATTTACAATATAACGTACTACATTATGTATTATATTCGATTCACATATCTAAACTATTATAAAACTGTAACAGAAATGTGTCTGTACATTGGAGATATTAACAAAAAAAAAATTACGACATGGTTTTTACCTGTCCCTGATTCCAAATCACCAATTTTTAGATTTTTTGTCTGTCTGTTTGTTTGGGTGTTTGTTTGATCGAGTATCACGCAAAAACTACTGAACCGATTTTGATGAAACTTTTTTTGTTTGATAGCTTATGATCTGACTTAAAATCTGGATCATTTATGCGGACGAAGTCGCGGGTAAATGCTCGTAAATATTTAAAATGAACATCTATTCAGACAGTGTCCGCGAGGTGTTTGTTCAGCGGATGCTCGTGCGCATGGTAGGGGGCGGGGGGTATAGCGGGGGGTCGTCGCGCGCGCGGGGGGGCGGGGATCTTCATGTGCACGGTGCGGATGTGTGTCTTCACGCATGTGGACGTCTGGAATGTCTTGTCGCAGAGGTCGCAGCGGTAGCGGCGGATCTTCGTGTGCACCTGGTTGGGAAGAGATTTGCAAATTTAATAAAATTGAGTAATGCCTTAAGGTGGTTGCAGAGGGGTCAATTTTACACAAAACTTTGACACACATATAAGTAACTTTGTATACAACGTGTTAATGAATTAACGCAAAACTAGAAAGTAGTTTGTTTAGAATCGAGAGCTGAATCGAATTATCATGGTTTCAACATAGGTAATTTTTTTCAAAATATTTAATATTTTTTTGCAAAATTTAAAATTTTCTGAACCCGATGTCAACCCACCCCAAGGGTACACTCACCCTACTTACGACCAAAACAAGATTATAAAAATGTATCCATGAGTACGTTAGCGCTTTCTTTCAGTGCTGAAATGATAACAAATCATTTTTACCTCAAAACTTTAAATGCGAATAACTTTAAATTTTTAGTATCAAAATAATAAAATTATTGTTTCAATCTTATTATTTTGTTATAAATCAGTTGGGGTGTATGAGGTTTTGCGTTAATTCATTAACACGTTGTATACGGAAAAATAGTTTAGAAAATATAGATGTCGCGTATCAAATAACATTTGCTATTTATAATAATAATTACGAAGATATAATACTTTGAAATTTTTCATACAAAACCGTGATACAAAATTAAACATTTTAACGGGTTCTTTCCGCGTTTTGGTATGGTGAGTTCCCGTGTCAGAACAAAAATTAAATTTTTAATTTATTTTTGTCTTTGGATTAGAAAGAGACAAACAAAAAACGACGATGAAAACGTACGAAAGAAGTTTAACATTAGGTACCGACCGCCAAGGAGTATTATCATGTTTCACCGCTTGTTAGACAGTCTGTACTCCAGCTCCTGTAACATGACAGGGGTGAGAGCGACACAGGTCACTTCTAAAGGTCAAATTTAAGTGAGAAGGCGGTTATCTCCATAGTATCTCACTTAAATTTGACATTTAGAAGTGACCTGCCTGCGTAAATGACAGAGGTGAGAGCGACACAGGTCACTTCTAAAAGTCATATTTGAGTGAGATACTATGGAGATAACCGCCAATTTGTCGTTTAGAAGTGACCTGTGTCGCTCTCACCTCCGTCGTGTTACGCAGGCTGGTATATACAATACCTATTTCCAGCTTCCTGGTCAATACTCACTAGTTGGTGCTTGTGGTTCTGAGTACGTGACTTGAACGCCTTCGGGCAATGCGGGCACTTGAACGGGCGAGCGCCCGTGTGGGTGTTCATATGAATCTGTTGATGAGAAAAAAAATTATGAGTTACTTTGTAAAATATTATAACAAAAAGATAATAAAAGAAATCGTTTGCTAATTAGTGTTGCCTGATAAATAGTGAGTCTATCCACTGGTGGGGCATCTCGCCCGTGTGTACTGAACCCTGCTATTGGGTATGTGCACGACACTAGCGCCACACTAGCGCGGCGTAGCGCATGAACTATGTCGTGAATTATCTACACTATTAGTACTGTAAAGGACTGTGTTTGTTCGAGGATTCTGCCAAAACTACTGGACCGATTTTGATAAAACTTTTTATATTTAAAAGCTTATTATTATTGTTAAAAGCTAGCTTATATTTTATTCCGGTACGATGACGGGAGCGGATGCGGACGAAGCCCCGCACAAAATCTAATTTGTATCGGAATTCCCATACAAACTTTTACCTCAGTTTTAACACCTTTGGGGGTTTAAAATGCGACAAGCCTTTTTTAAGTGAGCATCTAGATGTCAATAGAAACTTCCATGCCAAATTTTTAGTTAGTAGTCTTGACAGTTTTGGAGATTTCGTGTAAGTTAGTGTGCGGATTTGCATAGATTCAAGCAAATCTGACACAGCTTCACCGTCAGTAGTTCAAATTTCTGGCACAGCGTGCGCTGCGATCGACTTGACAGTTCCCAACACCCACTTCGCACATTGCCAATAGTGATACAATACAGATACCTGTAGGGAGTCCTGTATGCGGAAGCTCTTGGGGCAGACGGGGCATTGGTGGGGCTTCTCCCCCGTGTGTACTCGCTGGTGATACTTCAGGGCTGCCGAGCTCTGCAATATTTAAAAATTAAATAAAAATTAAAAAATATATTTATTGCCTTTCTCTTCTCATTTCTCTTACATTCTCTGGTTACAGAACATAGTATATTCATAGGGTTACATATACAACACTTATTAATCTTGTGCACTTACACATAAACAAACAAATTATACAAAAACAAAAGAGACAATTTTTGAGACCTAGGGCCTTTTCCGAAGCCGTGGGCTCGGGCAGCGCTGTTTTTCAGTCACCACCTTCTCCCTGAGATGTTATGCGGGAGACATGTTATTTGAGATTTATGATAAAGTGTTAGTGTAAAATGTAAACATGTAAAATGGTAAAAAATCTGAAATTAAAAATAGTGCTAGTGCTAGTAACAATTTCAAATATTATTGTTTTTAAACATGTTACTGCCATGTTGTGCTATTTCGAATCAAATTAAAGATTGAAAAATTAAGTCTCGGGCGGGACTTGAACCCGCACCCTCCCAAACCGGAAAGAACGTCCGCCAGAGAACGAAATTACGACCGAACGAACGAACGACCCCTCAAGACGTAACTGATTGAAAATTTCGTTCTCTGGCTGGTGGACTCGGTAGCGAAATTGGATAACGCACTTCCCCGGTTTGGAAGGGTGCGGGTTCAAGTCCCGCCCGAGACTTAATTTTTCAATCTTTAATGTGATGCTAGTACCAATTTTTTTTTTTAACTTATTCGGTATTTTAAGTTTTGATCATTTATTTTAAAATGCAAGCAACGCCTAGCAGTGGGGTGGCAGTGGAAGGCTTTTGTAGTTTTGATGTTGAGCACTTTTTTAATTTAGGCTTTCTTTATTGAGAAATCTTTTTTAATGTGATGAGGGCTTCTCTGGACTGTGATAGCCCTCTTAATATGCTGACACTTTTTAAGGGGATGATCAGACCGTCAAACTGAACAACTTTCTATATGGGACCAACATCGAAATCGCGAAAAATATAAATCTGCTGTCCCATACATTTGGCTCGAGAAGGTTCGCAGTTTTGTATGCGACAGCTGATTTTTTTTCGCGATTTTGATGTTGGTCCCATAGAGAAAGTTGTTCAGTTTGACGGTCTGATCATCCCCTTAAAAAAGTGTCAGCATATTAAGGTTATCCTTGGTCTAATGGTTAAGAGCATTGGCTCTCGATACGGAGGTCGTGGGTTCGATTCCCAAGGAGGACACCTAGTGATATGTCACTGCGTTTTTCCCCAGTTGGTTAGGACATTGCAGGCTGAATCACCTGATTGTCTTAAAAGAAAAATGACTGTGCTTCGGATGGCACGTTAAGCCGTTGGTCCCGTCTACTATCTCTGGTGGTAGTAGTCGTTACATAAAAACCACGTCAGAGGCCGTAAGGCGGTCTGAAAAGACTCTGACACCAGGGCTCTGCCCACACGATAAGAAAGAAAGAAAGCATATTAAGAAGGATCCTATATTCTACCGCTACCCCTTTTCTATCTCTGACTACCCCCTCGGGGAATATAGTCGTGAGCATATGCTATGCTATGTTTTTTTTTTTTATTATTCTGTTTTTTATTTTATTTTAATTGGAGCTTTTAACCCTGAGGTTATGTCAGCCCCATCGTGCCTTAACCTTGACTCTACAAAACAAAACTCAACAATAAAATGAAAACCTAACACTTCCTACCGAAAACACAGATTTTAAGCCAACTAGCATATTTTCTTTCTAACTCAATCATAATATCACACTTGAGTGAATTAGGTTCGAATGACGATTTTGGTCCCTTTATGCACTCTAAGTTCGCTACTATTACCTCATTAATATTTATATTTGAAACCCATGTATCCAAAGTAAACATCAACAGGGGATATGAGGAGAACACCTTGTCCTCTCTAGCTTCATTATATATCAGAGGTACCAGCGGTTTCTTTTTCTTCTGCCAGTATCTACTTTGGAAGGAAGAATAGAGATTGTCTAGGAGATCAAAAAGTGAGGTATTTGACCACGATAGACACTTCAGGCAATACTTGGTAGCAAGATAACGCCTCCTTAAAAATAAAGGTGGTATACACAGCTCGCTCTCCAACATGTGTATGGGAGTGCTCTTTATAAACCCACCGATTATTCTCATAGCCTGATTCTGTATGATGTCCAATTTAGATACATGGGTTTTTGCACTATTATCATAAAAAAAACATCCATAGTCCATTCTACTCCTGACCAAAGCTATGTACAGCCTCCTAAGATGTTTTGGATGTACCCCCCAAGTCGAACCCGCCAAAGTCTTAAGAATATTAAGAAATTTTGAAGTTTTTTGGCTGATCTCATTGATGTTTACCAAATAATAAGGACTTATGCTATACTATATTCTACTCACCCTCCAGGTAAGTCCGCACATTTCGCACATCCTCTTCTGTATTTTAGTAACCTTCTTAGTTTTAACTTTAGTAACTTTAGCTCCCTTAGGCAGTCTGTCCTTCTCGCTCCTCGGCTTCCGGTTCCGGAACTCCTTGTGTATAATGCGGTGCATTTTGTATAGTTTCTCGTTTTCGAAATTCGCGTTGCACTGTAAAAATAGTTTTAATAATTTGCCATATCTACTTACTGCGTGGGGACTTGCCTACAGATGTCAACATCCACAAGTTATAGCAACGAAGCTAACAGATGGCACATAAGACAACTTGCGACGTCACATTGGTAACCCGTTAGCCGCTACACATAAGGTTCACAATCGTATACAAGACATGAATCGCGCAAGAGAAATAATCACAGAGATTCGACATATTCTATTGGCTATGTGCACGACACTAGCGCCACACTAGCGCGGCGTAGCGCATGAACTATGTCGGCCAGCCGTGAATTATCTACACTATTATAGTACTGTAAAGGACTGTGTTTGTTCGAGGATTCTGCCAAAACTACTGGACCGATTTTGATAAAACTTTTTATATTTAAAAGCTTATTATTAGTGTTAAAAGCTAGCTTATATTTTATTCCGGTACGATGACGGGAGCGGATGCGGACGAAGCCCCGCACAAAATCTAATTTGTATCGGAATTCCCTTACAAACTTTTACCTTTGGGGGTTTAAAATGCGACAAGGCTTTTTTAAGTGAGCATCTATATGCCAATAGAAACTTCCATGCCAAATTTAAAGTTAGTAGTCTTGACAGTTTTGGAGATTTCGTGTTAAGTTAGTGTGCGGATTTGCATAGATTCAAGCAAATCTGACACAGCTGCACCGTCAGTAGTTCAAATTTCTGCCACAGCGTGCGCTGCGATCGACTTGACAGTCCCAACACCCACTTCGCACATTGCCAATACAAGGTCCAATTAAGAACTGTCGGACCGCGGCCGGTCCCCAGGCTTCACACATAGCCTGGTGGAAGATCTTCCCTTTTCAATGGAGGAACATTCCCAGTAGCACCTCCAAGTAGTCTATATTTATCAATGATATACACTCGATTTTGGCTACTAGGCTCCCATCATCGTAAGAAGATTAAATACAGGCAGTATTAGAGTGTCACAAAACACCCTAATAATATTTAAAGCTTTATGGTTAGACCATCAAACTGAACAACTTTCACTATGGATCTTCGAAATCGCGAGAAAAAATCAGCTGTTTCATACAAAACTGCAGTAACTACCTACCTTCTAGATTCAAATGTATGGGAGCAGATTTTGTTTCGCGATTTCGATGTTAGTCTCTTGGAGAAAGTTGTTCAGTTTGATGGTCTAATCTTCTTAAGGGTATCGACAAATAATTGAAGGGAAACGGGCGTGTGATAGCCTACATTACAGCATGATGCGAGAGAAAGAGACGGGGCGGCGCGCGCGCCTGAAACGATGCAAGTGAAAAAACAAACTTTATTTAATTGTGATTGTACTACTATTTATGTAAGTTCAATTCTGCTCTTTGACTACTTATATAGGGACTAGTTACGCGTGTCATTCTTCTAACAAACGTTTCTGCCACTTTTTGCGGGGGGCCGAGGTAACATGAAATCCGAAACTTTGGATTTTATTCCCCATAACTTTAGATTCTAATTTTGAATGTTAAAAATCATGAAAAACCGCCTTAAAAAAAACTAAAAAGTTAAAAAATAATAATGCAGCCTATGACTTTTTCGTTCGCATCATAAGAACATTAATTTGTTTTATTGAAGTCGCTGTCAAGCCGGTACGATTCGCGACATGGCTTGCATTTTTTGGCTTGGCTTGACACCGACTTCTATAAAACAAATTAATGTTCTTATGATGCGAACGAAAAAGTCATAGGCTGCAATATTATTTTTTAACTTTTTAGTTTTTTTGAAGGCGGTTTTAATTTTTTGTTAAAATTTTGTTTATTTCACAATTTTCAGTGGTGAATTCATTAGTTCGATTTAATAGGAGTGCTTTAAATTAAAAAACGCACTAGTCGGCAGTACGATTTTCGAAGGTTCCCCTCGATTTCTCTGGGATGCCATCATCAGATCCTGGTTTCCTTATCATGGTACCACCCTCGGGACATCTCCTTTCCAACAAAAAATAAATCATCAAAATCGGTTCATAAACGACGAAGTTATCCGCGAACACACATAAAAAAAAAAAAAATATATATATACGGTCGAACTGAGAAACCTCCTCCTTTTTTGAAGTCGGTTAAAAAATAGTCTCATGTGAACCCCAAACGTCATAAGTTCCTAGTTATTGTTTTGCAATTATAGGCTGTCTCGTTTAGTGATAAGGTATAAAATTGAATGTAAATGCACATGACATCTTAAACCGTGGCAGAGGGGAAATGCTACCGCAAGGCCAGTCCTTATACTAAATAGTCAAAGATACTGCTCTAATCCAAATTTATAAAATATCAATATCTTTTTTTTTAAATCATGTCTTGTGTTTCTATTATTCACCGTTTAGCAGTTCCAAGCGTTTATAGATAAAAACGGAGGCTACTTTGGCTTGTTTTTCTATCGAGAAAATGTGTCTTAATCGTGTTTTGGCTCTAATCAAAACTTCAATTATATGTTCAATTTACACATATCCGTAAATCATACTCCTACTGTTAGTACTTCATGATATACAGGGTGTACAATAAAATAGGACAGCTACTTAAAGGGGTGCTTCAGACCATCAAACTGAACAACTTTCTCTACGGGACCAATATCGAAATCGCGAAAAAAAAATCTGCTGTCCCATACATTTCAGTCGAGTTATGTTTGCAGTTTTGTATGGGAGAGCGGATTTTTTTTTCGCGATTTCTATATTGGTCCCATAGAGAAAGTTGTTCAGTTTGATGGTCTGAAGCACCCCTTTGAGTAGCTGTCCCATTTTATTGTACACCCTGTATATGATGCTTTGAAAAATCATATTTTTTCACATATCCTCTTAAAATACAGCCAGCATATTAAGAAAGACCTGTAGATTACGTATAAGTATTACCTTGTCACATTTGATCTCTTTCCAGTGGTTCTCCTTCATGTGTTCATTCAGTGTCTCTTCACTTATAAAGTTGTCACCGCACTCAGCGCAAGCCCTGCGGGATGTCACCTAAGTTTCAATTCAGCCTCCATGACAATTTCATAGGTAAAGCTTTAATTTTATTTAAATAGATTAAAATTACACCGTTCAATTTCTTTTTATTACATATAGTATAAGAGGTAAGTGTACTTTTTGCAACCATCAGCAGCAAGGCTATTTAGTGTTTATGGGGTGTAGAGCTTCTCTGTGATAGGGACGGACCAGGTCTGCCTGCATAACTCCAGTCGGTTTAGGAGTTAATGATGATTAAAGGTCTGTAAAAAATGTATGATCAGCTGCAAGGCTGATCGTATGATATTGTTGTAGTATGCACTGTAGCTATGTGAACAGGACAAAAACTGTCAAGTTCTGTCTGTCTATTTAGGAGATACAGCCAGTCAAATTTCCGACCTTTGAACGGCTGTATCTCCTAAACCGACTGATGAACCATGTCAGTTTTAGTACTGTTCACATAGCTACAGTGCATACTACAACAATAACATACAGCTAATCGTAAACTTTTTACAGACCTTTAATCATCAGTAACTCCTAAACCGACTGGAGTTATGCAGGCAGACCTGGTCCATCCCCATCACAGAAAAGCTCTACACCCCATAAACATTAAATCAGCCTTGCTGCTGATGGTTGCAAAAGGTACACTTATCTCTCGGAATAATACTTCATTTTGGTCAAAAGCCAATGCCTAAAACTGGCACCTTTTTCCCCCGCCAATTTTTTTGGCGCGGCCATCAACCAAACTTGAATATAATTTTAGTTCAGAATAAAGTGACAAACAAAACATGTTATAAGTATATCTCTAAACTCAGTCCGGACAGAGATATCAACGCTTGAAGTGAACTTAATGAATATAATTATGTTGTCAACTTCAAGCCATTGGTACCGATTAGGACTGTGCCACGACTTAACTAAATTTATTCCTGTCACTTTCTAAAATAAGATTAAGAAAAGAGGCAGAAAACCAACAGCTGACTTTAGTGCTGTCAAAGTGACGTTACACGCCCAAAATAAGATGCCATCATAATGTACGCCTCTTATTTAAAGCGTTTTTGGGCGTGTAACGTCACTTTGACAGCACTAAAGTCAGCTGTTGGTTTTCTGTCTCTTTTCTTAATCTTATTTTAGAAAGTGAAAGGAATAAATTTACATACATACATACATATACTCACGCCTGTGTCCCATTGGGGTAGGCAGAGACAATAGATCGCCATCGGCTACGATCCTGACACACCTCTTTCGCCTCATCCATACTCATAAGTCGTTTCATACACGCTCGTCGGTAATAAATTTAGTTAAGTTAAGTCAAACAAACAAACAAACAAACAAACAAATATACTTTATTTTACACCAAGACATAAGAGTAAAATACAGAGAAAAAAAAAATACAAAAAGGCACAAAATAAGGCGGGGCACAGTCCGAATCGAGGCCATTATATCTCTGTTCGGATGGACAAAATCACCACCTTCCATACAAAACCCAGCATCGTCTTTTATAAATTGAGACGAATTTAAACAGTAACTCTGTAACAAACCAAAACTTCAGCCGATTTTGGACGAATGTGTGGCTGATGGTGCTTTTTTGCCGAAGGTGACCGAAACCGAAGCTTCAGTCGCACACTAATTCAATGGCATTGTACATCATCAGCCACTGCTGTCATGTGTAATGATGACTATGGTTACCTCGTAGTAGAATCGCAGACATTCCCAGGCAAGGTATCGATGTGTCTATTTAGAGCCGCCTCCGTGTAGAACTGGATGCCGCACGGCTCGCAGCGACATTTTACTGCCTGCAATTATTATTTGATTATTGGCTATGTGCACGAAACTAGCGCCACACTAGCGCGGCGTAGCGCATGAACTATGTCAGCCGTGAATTATCTACACTATTATAGTACTGTAAAGGACTGTGTTTGTTCGCGGATTCTGCCAAAACTACTGGACCGATTTTGATAAAACTTTTTATATTTAAAAGCTTATTATTAGTGTTAAAAGCTAGCTTATATTTTATTCCGGTACGATGACGGGAGCGGATGCGGACGAAGCCCCGCACAAAATCTAATTTGTATCGGAATACCCATACAAACTTTTACCTCAGTTTTAACACCTTTGGGGGTTTAAAATGCGACAAGCCTTTTTTAAGTGAGCATCTAGATGCCAATAGAAACTTCCATGCCAAATTTTAAGTTAGTAGTCTTGACCGTTTTGGAGATTTCGTGTTAAGTTAGTGTGCGGATTTGCATAGATTCAAGCAAATCTGACACAGCTTCACCGTCAGTAGTTCAAATTTCTGCCACAGCGTGCGCTGCGATCGACTTGACAGTTCCCAACACCCACTTCGCACATAGCCAATAAACATTTGTGTACAAGAGAACTGACTAAGCAGCAATGCCGAGGCATCGATATAGATCGATCTAAGTCAGCTTATCAGAAAATAAATCTGACCAACGCTTCATATCGCGTCTCAATCTCAAGTAATGAACCAAGATGACTGCACTATCAATGTTATCTATCAACTCTTTCTTATAATTTTATTTTGTAAAAGCTCTTTAATTATTATGCAGTGTGAAATTGATATCATTGGCATCCTTCTAAACTAAGAGTCTACCCATCAAACTGAACAACTTTCACTATGGGAGCAAACCGATCGGAGCAACAAAAAAAATCTACTAGTGTTGCATACATTTGAGTTTAGTATGGAACAGCAGATTTTTTTTTGCTCCGATCAGTTTGCTCCCATAGTAATAGTTGTTCAGTTTGATGGGTAGACTCTTAGTTTAAAAGGATGCTAATGATATCAATTTCACCATGTAACTAGGTAGGTACTACTACAGAACCCGGCGAACAACTTGAAACTATTTTGACCCGCTCGGCCATTATACTTTGTAAAATCCCATTTTATACTATACTTTAACCCTAGTTAACTTTTAAACCGTGTTTGCCTGTAATTAGTTATACATCTAAGCCTAAGATCACACATTTACCTCTGTGAGCCTTCTGCATCTGAGCAGAGTCCCTTTTCTCCGCTGAATATCTCCTGGCATATGTCGCACGCAGTAAAACCGTATCGGTTACGCGTGTGGTAGAACTGGGATGTCCTCAACGACAGCTAGACCGCGATAAGGTACCTTGTCAAATTACCTCTCTATGAGCCTTCTGCATATGAGCAGAGAGTCCCCTCTCTCCGCTGAATATCTCCTGACATATGTCACACGTGTGGTTGAACTGGGATGTCCTCAACGACAGCTAGACCGCGATAAGGTTCCTTATCAAATTACCTCTCTATGAGCCTTCTGCATGTGAGCAGAGAGTCCCCTCTCTCCCGCTGAATATCTCCTGACATATGTCACACGTGTGGTTGAACTGGGATGTCCTCAACGACAGTTAGACCGCGATAAGGTACCTTATCAAATTACCTCTCTATGAGCCTTCTGCATGTGAGCAGAGAGTCCTCTCTCTCCGCTGAATATCTCCTGACATATGTCGCACGTGTGGTTGAACTGGGATGTCCTCAACGACAAGTAGACCGCGATAGGGTACCTTATAAATTACCTCTCTATGAGCCTTCTGCATGTGAGCAGAGAGTCCCCTCTCTCCGCTGAATATCTCCTGGCATATGTCGCACGTGTTGTGGTTTAACTGGGATGTCCTCAACAACAGCTAGACCGCGATAAGGTACCTTATCAAATTACCTCTCTATGAGCCTTCTGCATGTGAGCAGAGAGTCCCCTCTCTCCGCTGAATATCTCCTGGCATATGTCGCACGTGTTGTGGTTTAACTGGGATGTCCTCAACAACAGCTAGACCGCGATAAGGTACCTTATCAAATTACCTCTCTATGAGCCTTCTGCATGTGAGCAGAGAGTCCCCTCTCTCCGCTGAATATCTCCTGGCATATGTCGCACGTGTTGTGGTTTAACTGGGATGTCCTCAACAACAGCTAGACCGCGATAAGGTACCTTATCAAATTACCTCTCTATGAGCCTTCTGCATGTGAGCAGAGAGTCCCCTCTCTCCGCTGAATATCTCCTGGCATATGTCGCACGTGTTGTGGTTTAACTGGGATGTCCTCAACAACAGCTAGACCGCGATAAGGTACCTTATCAAATTACCTCTCTATGAGCCTTCTGCATGTGAGCAGAGAGTCCCCTCTCTCCGCTGAATATCTCCTGGCATATGTCGCACGTGTTGTGGTTTAACTGGGATGTCCTTAACGACAGGTAGACCGCGATAAGGTACCTTATCAAATTACCTCTCTATGAGCCTTCTACATGTGAGCAGAGAGTCCTCTCTCTCCGCTGAATATCTCCTGGCATATGTCGCACGTGTGGTAGAACTGGGATGTCCTCAACGACAGCTAGACCGCGATAAGGTACCTTATCAAATTACCTCTCTATGAGCCTTCTGCATGTGAGCAGAGAGTCCCCTCTCTCCGCTGAATATCTCCTGGCATATATCGCACGCGGTAGAACCGTGTCGGTTACGCATGTGGTTGAACTGTGATGTCCTCTTACTGCAATCGACAAATATAAGCTCCTTAAATGCTGATGGTTTTTTAAAGGGAAGACAGGATCTTCAAACTGAACACAGTTGTAGAAAGTTCTCTAAGGAAACAACATAGATATTGGTAAATCCTTCAGAACAAAAAAGAATTATCCAAATCAGTCAAGAAATGCGGGAGTTACCGTGTAACATACATAGAAAACATACCAGACGAATTGATAACATCCTTTTTAGGGTTCCGTACCCAAATGGTGAAAACGGGACCCTATTACTAAGCCTACGTTGTCCGTCCGTCCGTCCATCCGTCTGTCCTACCTATTTAGGGCTGTAACTTTTGAACCGTAATAGCTAGATAGTTGAAATTTTCTCAGATTATGCGTTATTACGGCGGATTTGTTAACAAATAAAATTAACTCTCTAAAACTTTTAAAAATTTCTCAACAAGAAACTAGTTTTTATCAACGTTTTTTCTTCCCGCTCTATCGTAAAAACGGTAATACATACTAGCGTCAAACTTAGTGTGATAATAGAGCAAACTCTACAGAATAACAACAAATACTAAAAACTGGCCAAGTGTGAGTCGGTCTCGCGCTAAAGGTCCCGGACAGAAAAGTCTTTTTTCTAAGCTAATAATGTTGTGTTCTGTGCTGGTGTGGTACGGAACCCTCGGTGCGCGAGTAGCCAGACTCGCACTTGACCGGTTTTATTGAAGTTTGTTAAAAGGACAGTAAAATAAATTTAATATTATTGTATCTTTTGCCATGTAAAAGTTTTGTTAAACTAAACTTACATGAACGACTTGTCGCAGTAGTGGCATGGGTATTTGACTCCGTTGTGCCATTTGAAGTGCTCCTTCGCTTTTGAACTGAAAAACAAAGGTAGATAGTTATACAGGGTGTCAACTTAAACGAGTTAGGTATATGATTAAATTATTATGACATTTTTTGGTCTTTAAACTACTTATAGGCGTATAGCATAAAGAAGAGAAGAGGGGGGAAGGACATTCTTTTTCGAGGGGTGATTTTCATTGAAAAACGATAAACAAACAGCCAATGTTCCTGTGTTCCATACAAATATTCAGATTTCGGGGGGGGATAAATAAATAAAAGTTTTTTATTTGTCTCAAAACAGCAATACACAAAAATCCCACCTATCCCCCCTCCCTCCCCTAGATACGTGCTTGTAATGCTTCTGTATGCCTATATGCCTTCAATCTACACTAATATTATAAAGAGGAAAGATTTGTACCTATTTTTGTATGTTTGTATGTTTGTAATGAATAGGCTCAAAAAGTACTGGGCCGATTTAAAAAATTCTTTCACCATTAGAAAGCTGCATTCACCCTGAGTAACATAGGCTATATTTATTGCTAGAAAAGATTAGACGTCCACCCGTGCGAAGCCGGGACGGGCCGCTATATTCTATATGCCTTCCTGCCATCAAAATCGGGGAAAAAATTCGGTTGTTCCATATTTTCGATTACAATTATAGATCAATGAGCACAGATTTGTCTGAGATACCTACTATATAAATTGATATCATTAGCATCCTTTTAAACTAAGAGTCTAACCATCAAACTGAACAACTTTCACTATGGGAGCAAACCAATCGGAGCAACTAAAAAATCTGCTGTTCCATACTAAACTGCGATGTCGACGCGCGAATTCGCGTCTCAAATGTATGCAACAGCAGATTTTTTGCTCCGATTGGTTTGCTGCCATAGTAAAAGTTGTTCAGTTTGATGGGTAGACTCTTAGCTTTAAAGGATGCTAATGTTATCAATTTCACCCTGTATAATTCGGTTTTGTTTTATAGTTTCTCAGTCAATATTAATTATCTTAAAAAATCTTGAGGAAACCTGCATACCTACGCTAAAGACGGAATACTGTCTACAACACCGCATTGTGCATGCATGGTGCAACACTAACGTTAGTACATACACACTCACTGAGGGTAGTCTATGTGCCCTGCAGAGAAAATGAAATGAAAATTAAATGAAATGAAAATGAAATGATGTGGAGTAACTCACAGTAGCTTGGTGACGTGGTTACACAGCTTGCAGACTAGGTTCATCTTGTGCTGGGTGAGGTGATGCAGCAGCTGTCTCCGCTTGCTGAATCTGGACCCGCATGGTTCGCAGACGTGGCTGCCTGAACTCTGCAAGAGGGCAGTTTATTAGTGAGCTGATTATTACTACTGAATAACCAGTAGTATATCTTCATAATAAAGGTAAAGAAAGTGGCTTAAAAGTCTACAGTATGGCAGTTTTATTTTTCTCAGAAAAAATACATATGCTCACGCCTATGTCCCACTACTGGTGTAGGCAGAGACAACAGAACAGATCGCCACATGCTACGATTCTGACACACATCTCTCGCCTCCTCAACATCCATAAGTTTTCAAAAATCCAAGATAATATAATAAAAGTGTGCATGTGAGTGGGTGTGAGTGAAATTGAGTTTATGTATAGAGTGTGTGTGCGTGCGCGCTAGCATGCCACGCATGACAAAGCGACCGTACGAGAGAACCAGCGTAATGCGTAAGCGAAAAATTCTTCGTCTATGGAGAACCGTCATAAGATCTCATTTTGGCACGCGTGAAGTAACAAAGACAAAGGCACGTAGTTCGATATTTCACTGTTTCTGAGAGTAGAGTGAGTGAGTTTAGGTGAGTGAGAAAATGTATGTTAGTGTGTATGTGAGACAATGTGTGTGTGTGTGTGCGTGAGACAAAGTGTGAGTGTGTGTGTTTTGAAACTTGTCTGGAAAACGATTGAACCTCTTTCGTGTTGGATTTTTTTAATTTGACACTTTTTTTATAAGTTAAACTCACCGGATCATGTATTGCCAGGTGGTTCTTGAACGCGCCCTCCCCTGTGAACCCCTTGAAGCACTGCTCGCATTTGAACCTGGAGTTCTTATAGTTATCCGACTCCCTCCGCCCCTGCACCTCAGCGATTTGCTCCTCTCTACTCAAAAACTACTCCTACGTTCTCAGAAAGTCTAATAAAAGTGTGTTTGTGAGAGAGTGTGTTTGTAAGTGAGTGTATTTGTCAGAGAGAGTGTGCGTGTGTGAGAGAGTGAGTCTGAACAGCACGGCTAGCATGCCAGGCACGGCAAAGCGACAGCAATGCGTGCTCATTTTGGCATGCTTACTCGTAAAGCTATCGTAAAGTAACAAAGATAGAGGCACGTAACTCGATATTTCACGTTTTCTAGGAGTAGAGTAAGTTTAGGTGAGTGAGAAAATGTGTGTGTGTGTGTTTGTGTGGGTGTGTGAGAAAGTGTGAGTGTGAAACATATCTGGAAAACGACTGAACCTCTTTTCAGTCGGTTTTTATTTTATTTTACAGTGTTTTTATAAGTAAAACTCACCGGGTCATGTATTGCCAGATGGTTCTTGAACGCGCCCTC
This sequence comes from Agonopterix subpropinquella, assembly GCA_922987775.1. NCBI lineage: Eukaryota > Metazoa > Arthropoda > Insecta > Lepidoptera > Depressariidae > Agonopterix > Agonopterix subpropinquella. Next base: position 11,720,051 of record OV277718.1, on the reverse strand, counting down.
CCCTGTAAACCCCTTGAAGCACTGCTCGCACTTGAACCTGGAGTTCTTATAGTTATCAGACTCCCTTCTCCCCTGCACCTCCGCGATCTGCTCTTCTTTACTCAAAAACATTATATCAACATTGTACATTTTTGAAAAATTCTCATAATCTTCATCCGTTTTCCTAGGCTTGGTCTTTCGAACGTCCGACTTTTTTATCTGTGGCACGGGTACAACGTCTTTTTTAATCTTTTTAGTTTTTTTCTTCAATTCCGATTTACGCTTTTTCGATTCGCTCTTATGTTTTGGTATTTCGACGAAGATTTCGTGTTTTGTTTCGTCATCTTCCGTGTATTCTGTTTCTACCGCGTCTTCTTCTTTGACCTCGTTGTCGACCAGCTTCTGGTCGTTGCTTTCGTCGAATATGTCGAAGTCGTCTTGATCGTCGTTTATGTTGTCTATGGTATCTTCTAGGGGTATGGTGAAGTCTAAGTGTTCCTGTTTTATGACAACTTCTGTTAGGTCTATTATTCTTTGTTTTTTTATTGTTAATGGTAGAGTTAGTTGGTTGATTTGTCTGTCTATGTTGCGGATTAGTTCTGTTGTTAACTGTAAAAAAGAATTAAAATATTTTTATTTGTAACTGAACTTACACTTTGCTTACAACTAATTCGAACGAACGCCAAAAAAGTCTGCCGTTCCGTACGTTTGAGTCGAGTAATCATTGTAGTTTAGTATGGAACAGCCGATTTTTTTGTTTGTTTGTTCCCATAGTAAAAGTTTTTCAGTTTGATGGGTAGAATATGTGGTTTAAAGGTTAATGATACTTTTCCTTACACACTGTATAATTATGCTGTGTTGGGTGTAAGTGACAGCCTAGAAAATACTGAAACGGTGAACTCAGATCATCAAACTGAATAACTTTCACTATGAAGCCTACCTCAGGAAACGCGAAAAAAATCTGCTGTCCCATATATTTGTGGGAGATTGGCATATTATTTGCTTAATTTATGTATTTTTTTACTTCTAAAAATAATCCTAATGCGTGCACAAACAATAATAGTAGAAACTATGTAAATTGTTCGTGCACGTGTTCTCCCTACCACTCCCACCGTGCCGCTTGTACTATAAAAGTGCCTGCAATACCGGCGAACGAGTCACTCGTGATTTCACTTCGGACACGGCAACACCTTGCCATTACTTAACTTGTCAGGTAATTTATGTTGAAATAACTTTATGATTTTATATAATAATTTATTATGTGGTGCTATTGCTGATAATGCTTATGTAATAAATAAATAACAGCCGAGCCTATCTTTGTTTCCTGATTTTATTTAAAGATAATGTTTACATAATATTGCTAACGATGGAATAAACTGTTTTTCTATAAAAGTTTATCTGTTTTTGATTCATTCTCCCAAATATTTTAGTCAGGTAGGCACAGCAGTTTTGTATGGGACAGCTAATTTTTTTTCGCGTTTCCTGAGGTAGGCTTCATAGTGAAATTTGTTCAGTTTGATGGTCTGAGTTCACCGTTTCAGAATTTGCTAGGCTGTCACTTACACCCTGTATTATACTTGACAAGGTGTAAGGTTAACCTTAAAACCACATACTCTACCCATAAAACTGAACAACTTTTACTATGGGAGCAAACCGATCAGAGCAAAAAAAACAGCTATCCCATACTAAACTCTAATTAATACCTACTCAACTCAAATGTATGCAACAGCAGATATTTTTTTCTGACAGGTTTGATCCCATAGTAAAAGTTGTTCAGTTTGATGGGTAGAGTATGTGGTTTAAAGGTTAATGATACTTTTCCTTGCACCCTGTATATGTGTTTATTATAGTTTAGCACTGAGTTTAGCACTTAAATGTTAATTATAATGTAAACTGATTATCTAACTAAACTATTATAAAACTGTAACAGAAGTGTGTCTGTACATTGAAGATATTTACAAGAAAAAGATTACAATATGGTTTTTAAATATCCCTGATTCCAAATCACAAATTTTTGTATTCGGATTGGAGTCTGTTTGTTTATTTGTTTGTTTGGGGGTTTGTTTGTTCGAGCATCACGCAAAAACTATTGAACCGATTTTGATGAAACTTTTTTGTTTGATAGCTTATGATCTGACTTAAAATCTGGTATATAATTTATGCGGACGAAGTCGCGGTTAAATGCTCGTCATTAATAAAATGAGATCAGTTATTCTAAAATGTATTCAGCACGTACTTGCTGGCGACCCCTCGCCTCCTCCAGCAGGTCGTGTGCGGTGTGACATCTAGTTCTGAAAACCTCGTACTTTTGTAACAGCGCTGCACAAATACCGCATACATACTGCGGTAGTCCGTCCGCTGTTGATACCTGCAATATAAATGTAAATAACTGTAATAAATCTTATGCTGAACGGTTTAAAGTCTGAAATTGATTGGGTATATTAATGCCTTATGTACGTAAAACCGACTGCTCTCAAACGGTGAAGGAAAACATCGTGAGGAAACCTGCATACACTGAAGAAGAAATTCTGATGTGTATGTGAAGTCTACCAACCCGCATTGGGCACGCGTGGTGGACTAATGCCCATACACCCTCCTTGAGGGTAGGCCTGTGCCCTGCAGTGGGTCGTTTATAGGCTGATGATGATGATGATGATTAATGCGTTAAGCGCGAAATCAGTCGACCAATAGAAGCTGGTCATTTTTGCCTAGCATCGTGATTGCTTCGCGCGGTTTTTAAAATATTCAAGTGCGCATTGAAAATCACTACGGCTTATGACGCCACGAGAACAATGAAGGGCATCCACACTCTCGTTCTCGACGAGAATGTAGTGCCCGCATTACGTCTTCTTCTTCTTCTTACGTTGTTTTATGTAACGACTGCTACCACCAGAGATAGTAGCCGGGAAAAACGGCTTAACGTGCCATCCGAAGCACGAAATCATCTTTCTTATCAGACAATCAGGTATTTCAGCCTGCAAATTCCTAACCAACTGGGGAAAAACGCACAAAGTGACATATCACTAGGTCGTGAAGTATCACATCTGTGGCGAGGCACACCCTGCAGGCTTGCAGGTCCTCAGTCGACGCGACCTCACTGTATGTTCAACCTACCTCAATGTTAGTCAAAACCTCGATGGTCTGTGCCAGCCCCTTGTCCTGCAAGTCGTGAAGAGTCACATCTGTGGCGAGACACACCCTGCAAGCTTGCAGGTCCTCAGTCGACGTATTTGTGTTTGAAGATTGTCTGGTTTTGGGGCGAGCTGGGGAAGATATTTTTATCGTTTGAGTAACATATTAACGTAAATTAATAAATTAAATAACGCTTACAGCACACTGTTCTGATCCCCATCCGAAGCAAAAAAGCTTTTAATTATTATCTAGTTATGGAAATTCGACACCAACACAGCACAAACATATAAATTCCATGACTGAACCGGGATCGAACACTCCTCTGGTATGGAAATCCGGTGTGGTAACCATCACACCCATGGACAACATTTCATTTTATGAAAGGTACCATAATGTGACACACCACACCACTGGCTTTTCGGTGAAGGAAAACATCGTGAGGAAACCTGCATGCTTCAATTTCGAGGCATGTATTGTGCTCACTGTCTGTCCATTACAAGTGGCGACGGGCTCACTCCCCGTCACACTGGACAGAGTTTCGGTACTACTAGTGAAACGTGGATGGTCTGAGGTTTCAGAATATCTCTGACTACCCCCTCGAGGAATATAGTAGTGTCGTATTATGCTACCATAATGTGAAAACCATTTGGAGATTGTGATTCAATGCTTATACAGGTTGTTCAATCAGTGTGTGTTGCCAGTGATAACATATGGAACAGAGACGTGGTCGTTCACTCAAGGCATCATAAAAAGGCTGAAAGTCAAATTTGCTAAACTTAAGTGGCAGTGGGCGTGGCACATTGCTCGCAGAACCGATGGCCGGTGGGGCCGAAAAGTTCTCGAGTGGCGACCGCGTACCGGAAAGCGCAGCGTGGGTAGGCCCCTCACACGGTGGACCGACGACCTGGTGAAGGCGGCGGGAAAACGTTGGATCAGGGCAGCGCAGGACCGCTCGTTATGGCGATCCTTGGGGTAGGCCTATGTCCAGCAGTGGACGTCCATCGGCTGAGATGATGATGATGATGACAGGGTGTTAGGGTAAACAGTTGCATTACTTTAAGGGTTGATTGTACCCATGATACTGAACAACTTTCCCCAGGAAACTTATAGCAAATTCGCAAAAAAAAAAACTACTTTTCATACAAACGTTCGATCAGTTGATTGCGTTTAGTATGGAAAGTCAACATTTTTTTTGCTAAGGTCATTGGGCGAAATCTGACCTAGCTAACTAAATTTTTCCTACAAAAACCAAATTGGTTTTAAAATGTTTAGTATTAACCCACATTCAATTTTATGTACCTACTTAGTTATTTATTTTTTAAATCATAGAAAAATGTACTAAATGTACTATAACTACTATAATACTAAAATGTACTAACTGTCCAAAAATGTCAAAATGTACGAAAATGTTCAAAATTAAGAAAATGTACTAAAATGTACTAATTGTACACATGTAAAAATGTACCAATATATAACATTTTTCTTTATTAGTTTTTGGCCTGAATCATATTGTTACGAGCTACGGGTTCCGGGATTGGAGTGAAACGCTAAGTCCAATTTTACAGAGTTTATTTGGGTTACACTTACAAACGGTCCACCTCGCAGAGGTTCCCCTAAACGGTTCACTTCACCGGGTCCTCCTCGCAGGGATTCCCCGTGCACCACTTACTGTCACTGTTCACAGTCCACTACGTCACTACTGTGACGACACGACACGCGTCACGGCTATGACGTCGCGACGTACGACACTATGACGTCACGCACTACACTGACACTATGACGTCACGTACTACACCGACACTATGACGTCACGCACTACACTGACACTAGTCTACTCACTGTTCCACTCTTAGCACTTTTCTCTTCACTAGTACTTTTCCACTTTTACTTTTCTTCCTTTTGTTTCGCACTGTTCACTGTTTTTACCAAGGACTCCCCATCAGTCGGAATTCGCCGCCTTTTATAGTCCGCAGAATATTCCAGATCTACGAATTTCGTTATTCTTTTCTTTACTCGTTTGTTTTCCTCCAGATATTTCCAACCCCGCCTTCTTTTCTCGAAACCGATCGAAGACACGCCCACTTTTCTGGTTCTTTTCAAATATTCGTAATTTCGCCTCCTTTCTCGAAGTTCCTAGACACCCCTAGACCTTTTGGTCCCTTTTTAAATATTCCTTCTCTCTCTACCTTCTAGAACATTTCTAAAAACACAAAAATCTAGAAATATTTTTGGCGCGGATCGGATTCGAACCGTCACCCCCTAGCATGGGAGGCGGGACCTTAGACCGTAGGACCACGGCGATTGTTAATGAGCCGGCCGAATTTTCGAATGCCTTCTTTACGTTTGACGTTTGACAGCGGCCGTAACAATATGGTCTACATTAATGCGACATTACCTATTTACCCTAACACCCTGAATAAAACGGTCAGATTTTTCTATCCATTATTTCTTGAGTTTAAGTAGGTATTTGAAGAATACTGAAAAATGTAAAGTAAAGTTGGAAAATGGATACCTTTGCCTGGCTAAATGTAATCTACTTACTCTTTCTAACAACCCTCCTCACAGTATCCTGCCTCTCCTCCTGATAAAGGTTCTTGCTGGGCACAGCGTCCTTGTGTAATATCCTGCGACCGGTCTCCGATATCTTGAAGTCTGTGTTGTCGAAGTGTACGGAGCACACCCGGCAGTGTGTGCCGGGCGTCCAGTCCGGGGCTCGCCGGATCGCTTGCATCCATTCCTGCTTCTGATCTGGGTCCGTGGGGAATCTGCAAGGGTATTGGTTTGTAGCATTCTTAGAATATTCGATAGAGGAATTAAGTTAAAAATCTAAAAAACCCCGAACGCCAAAAACAAACATTTAAAAGGTGAAAAATAATTTGGTCTCCTAGTATTTTTGATGTAAGCAAATTTTTTAAAGTTACTTGAAAACTTCTGAACCGATTTTGATGAAACAAAGCTAAGAACTCTCTCGCAAAAATTAGCTTTCTATTTGAAAAAACCGCATCGAAATTGGTCCACCTGTTTGGGACAGACAGACAGACCGACATAGGCGTCAAACTTATAACACCCCTGTTTTTGCGTCGGGGGTTAAAAACCAAATAAAAATAGGTGATTCGGAGTCAGCCTAAACACAATATTGTAACCTTTTTAGTATTCCATACCAAAATTGGCAAACCGGAACACTTATGGAATCACCTCGGTGTCTGTCTGTCCGTCCGTCCATCTGTCTCAGGCATTTTCCTCAGAGACCGTAAGAGATAGGAAGCTGAAACTTGGTACAACTTGGTACTCGGGTTTGTTGGAAGAAATCTCTTCAGAGATAAGCTCGCCCTTTGTAATTGTCTATTATGTTGTTTTCATGTATATTTCCGTGTGTACAATAAAGTGTTAAAATAAAAAATAAAAAAATTATTTCTTGTAAATATTTTCAACACTTCTGTTACAGTTTTATAAATAGTGTAGAATCTACTCTGTAGATTAATTTCCGTTTTCAATGATGAGGGTAACAAATTCAAATCATGAATGAGAGGTTTTTGTCCTCTATCTGATCTAAACTATTATAAAACTGTAACAGAAGTGTGTCTGTACATTGAAGATATTTACAAGAAAAAGATTATAATATGGTTTTTCGGTGTCCCTGACTCCAAATCAATCATTTTTAAATGTTTTATCTGTTGGTTTGGATATTTGTTTGTTTGAGGATCACGCAAAAACTACTGAACCGATTTTGAAGAAACTGTTTGGTTTAAAAGCTTTAGATTTGACTTACAATCTGGAATATAATTTATGAGGACGAAGTCGTGGGTAAACTCTAGCTTAATTAAGTAATAAAAATAAAAAAAACTTTTTAGTTTTTTTAAGTCAGTTAGCATAGGAATTATACCTACATATACCTACTTAATCTACATAAACTTATGTATGTAGTATTTCTAACAACTTTTAACGCCAAAATAGCTCAAAATTAACTCACCTATGAAACGATATACCCTCCGGAGGCTTTATATTCTTCCCCGTATAATTACGACACAATTTCACCGCACAGACAACCATTTAAATAGGTTTAAAATTTCACTAATGTCCATTTACGAAGCTACTTTCAATGTTAGAGAAGTAGAATAGGATCTAAACACGTCGCTATCAATAGTCCCTGCCGACCCAAATTTGACACAGGCGTTAGTATTTATAAGTATGCAAAAATTAACACCTTTCACAGAAAACACCATAGAAATTCATAATGGACGCAACTAATGCGATCGATTAGAATCGTGTTAAATATAGGTTTAATACCACTTTAAGTTCACGCTTTTCATGGTATAGATAGATATTTTGATTTAAGATGGAAAATATTTGGTTTAGATACAGTTTTTATTTATAAAATACGATTTTAATACAAAAGGAACGAATTATGTTCTCTAATAATGGGTAGAAAGTATTGTATGTATATGTATCTGTCAAGTGGTGTGTTTTTTTCGGACGATTCTTCTTTTGTTAAGTCGATTAAGTTATTGTGACTTTCTGGTGAATAGATTTGCCAACGGACTGTAACTTCGTAAATATCATGAAAAATAGAAATACTATAACAAGATTCGTCGCTATCGCTGTACATTTCATTTCCTATTTACTAATAACCAAACAAGGCATAAAAATTTGTAAAAATAACTACAGACAGATACAGGTACTTAGAGATATTACAGTAGAATATTATCTATATTATCGATTCTATTATTTGTAATACAAAAAATTAACAGGCGAAATAAAATCTGCGTAAATAAATTATCGATTCAACGCGTTATTTGTGCATGGGTGGTTTCTCTGGAATTCTTTGGAAAAAAAAAAGTTTTTTTCTTTTTTTTTTTACGTCATGTCATCTGTCATAACATGTCAACTTTTGAAAAGTTGTCGAAAAGCTCGGGAATTTGTTTTTAAAAAGTAAATAAAATATGATAAAATGGAGCCCTACAAAGTGCAATTTAATCCACTTGTGAAGTTAGAAAGCAGCAATATATCAGAGTTGCTCGCGTGCCGAGTCTGCCTTGCTACGGACTCGAAACTGTTTGATTTACATAGAAATATTAAATTAACTCTTATGTTCGGTGATCTTACAGGCACTCAGGTAAGCTTTTACAGTATTTACATTACGTTTACGTTTAATTATACTTAAATAGTCAAATATATTAAGGTAGTAAGTGGCGAGTAACCTTGCCTGCCGTGCAGGATGCGATGGTTCGATCCGAATCCGGGAATCTAACTTTGCATTTTCTGAGTGTTCTAGTACCTCGACCGCGGTTGACCCAATAGATACTGTCACGGCCGCTGTCAAATGTCAAACGTAAAGAAGGCATTCGAAAATTCGGCCGGCTCATTAACAACCGCCGTGGTCTTACGGTCTAAGGTTCCGCCTCCCATGCTGGGGGGTGACGGTTCGAATCCGATCCGCGCCAAAAATATTTCTAGATTTTTGTGTTTTTAGAAATGTTCTAGAAGGAAGAGAGAGAAGGAATATTTAAAAAGGGACAAAATGTGAACGTGTCTAGGAACTTCGAGAAAGGAGGCGAAATTACGAATATTTGAAAAAAACCAGAAAAGTGGGCGTGTCTTCGATCGGTTTCGAAAAAGGAACGCGGGGTTAGAACTATCTGGAGGAAAACAATCGAGTAAATTATTATTTGTGGTTGGGCTATTGCAAGCAAGGGTCGTTGTAACACGGAGACCAGCGCTGGTCCTTTTGTGTTCGCCCCAAGCTCACCCATATTTACGCATACCTCCGAACTTATGGTATTTTCTTTTCGTTCTCGGGAATGCAGGTTTCCTCACGATGTTTTCCTTCACCGCCGAGCTAGTAAATGATAAATACAACCGTACATAAATTCCGAAGAACTTAGTGGTACAGGCCAGGAATCGAACCGCGGCCTCAGTATTGAGGCGCTAGCTCTCTTCCGTATGGGCTATCATCGCTCGCCAAAGGAGGCGAAATTACGAATATTTGAAAAGAACCAGAAAAGTGGGCGTGTCTTCGATCGGTTTCGAAAAAGGAACGCGGGGTTAGAACTATCTGGAGGAAAACAATCGAGTAAAGAAAAGAAGATCGAAAAAAGGGAATTCCGGAATGTTCTGCGGGATATAAAAAGGCGGCGAATTTCGACTGGCGGCAGTATTTGGTTTTACGGTGAACAGTGCGAAACAAAAGGAAGAAAAGTAAAAGTGGAAAAGTACTAGTGAAGAGAAAAGTGCTAAGAGTGGAACAGTGAGTAGACTAGTGTCAGTGTAGTGCGTGACGTCATAGTGTCAGTGTAGTGTGTGACGTCATAGTGTCGTACGTCTTGACGTCATAGTGTCGTACGTCGTGACGTCATAGCCGTGACGCGTGTCGTGTCGTCACAGTAGTGACGTAGTGGACTGTGAACAGTGACAGTAAGTGGTGCACGGGGAATCCCTGCGAGGAGGACCCGGTGAAGTGAACCGGTTAGGGGAACCTCTGCGAGGTGGACCGTTTGTAAGTTTAACCCAAATAAACTCTGTAAAATTGGACTTAGCGTTTCACTCCAATCCCGGAACCCGTAGCTCGTAACATTTGGTGTCAGAAGTGGGATTGGAGTAAGATGCCGCTGGTGCCAAAAGAGTTAAAGGGTGTCACCACCCGGGCCATGTCGGAAGCACGGCAAGAAGGTGCAGCCCCTGTAACTGAGGTGCAACGAACCCCAGAGAGAAGACCTGAGGGAGGTGAAGTACAGCGCACTCCGGAGCAGAACCCAGGAAACTTCCTCTATCAAATCCAGCGCATGATGGAGGACCAGGCTCGCCGGCAGGAGGAACAAATGCGCACGATGCAGGAGGCGCAGGCTCGCTGGCAGGAGGAACAGGTTCACAAACTGCGCGCACTGAAAGAAGATCAAGCTCGCCGCCAGGAGGAACAGGCTCGCCGGCAGGAGGAACAGGCGCGCCGGCAGGAAGACCAAATGCGCACAATGCAGGAGGCGCTTCATAAAGATATCACGAAAGGCTTGCAACAGGCGGTAGAGAGAGTCGAAGCCGTAGAAGGGAGGTTGGATCGTGTGAAGGGAGAGCTCGAAGGGAGGTTAGATCATGTAAAGGGTGAGTTCGGAGGGAGGCTGGATCGTGTGGAGGGTGAGTTCGCCAAGATCCGGCGAGAGATTGAACAGAGCAAATCTCATAGCCGAGTCGCTGCTGTTTTTGACTCACCCATTCAACCAAAAGGCGTGAAGACTCCGGTTTACGATGGACTGACGTCATGGCCCGCCTTTAAGCTACAATTTGAGACGGCGATGAAAGTTAATGGCTGGGGCAAAGAGGAGGCGGAGCCTGCGTTGATATTAGCACTCCAGGGACAGGCTCAAGCAGTACTAGAAGCCGTGGGTGCTGGAGGAAACCTGTCGTTCGATAATCTTTTTGGAGCTCTGGAGGCTAGATTCGGCGATGGACATATGGAACACGTGTATCGGGCGCGGTTGAAGGAACGTAACCAACATGCTAACGAGAGTCTGCAACAGTGGTCCGTGGAAGTGGAGAAGCTCGTGCGGAAGGCTTTTCAGTCGTCACCGGCAGTCATCGATAACATGCTCCTGCAGACCTTTACGGATGGGATACGGGACCCGGAGGTGCGAGCTGCAGTGCGACTTGGGCACCATGTTACACTCAGGGACGCTGTTGCCCATGCATTGGAGGTGGAAGCTGTACGTCAGGATCCTCGTTCCGGTCGTCTCAGGGAGATTGTGGTGACTGGAGCGTCAGCGCCGAGAAATCGGAGTGACAATTATATGTGCTACAAGTGTGGTGAACAAGGGCATATTCGTAGCTCCTGTCCGAACCGATCAGGCCGTCGTTATGTGTGCTACAAGTGTGGTGAACGAGGGCATATTCGCAGCTCCTGCCCGGGGCGCACAGGCCGTCGTTATGTGTGCTACGAGTGTGGTGAACGGGGGCATATTCGCAGTTCCTGCCCGAAGCGATCAGGTCGACGGGACATAGGAGTCTCGACTAATGAGCAGCAGGAGAACTGGAGGACGTTGGCCGGTTATGATGCAAACCCAATCATTAGAGTCAGGCAGATATCGGACGGAGGTAGTCTGTTAGTTGAAGGAGGGGTCAACGGTAGAATCTGTCAACTAACTGTGGATACCGGAGCTTCGAGGACGGTGGTCAATGCTCGACTGATAAGCGAAATGGAAAGTTATCAGGAGAAACGACTTCTGCAGCGGACTAAACTACAGTTAACGACTGCGACCGGCCAGCGCATACCAGTTAAGGGGGAGTTGGGAGTTTCAATTAAGATCGGGGGGACTCTTTTCAAACATGAGGTGATTGTAGCCGAGATAGTGGACGATTGCATCATTGGCTTGGATTTCTTACAAAATCACCAGTGCGACATAGACATGAAGAACAGAGTGCTACGATGTAACACAGAGGAGGTTCCGACGAGGGGTGGATCATCGGGAAAGATCTACTGTGCGAAAAGAACGGTTCTCGAGCCTAGATCACAGAACTTGGTGGTAGAATAGACCTGGTGAAGCGCGCGAACAATACAGGAGATGTAGCGCCAGTCAGGCAGCAGCTTAGGCGCATTCCGCTTACTCGTGAGAAGGGGGAAGGAACACCGGTTTGGCTGCATAATCCGGCTCGTAAGAAGGAGAAGCGTCCGAAGTTACAAGCAAGTGGGAAAAGGCCGTATGAGGTAGTGACTAGGATAAATGACGTCACCTATCGAATTCGACGATCGCCAAGGAGCCCGTTGAAGATAGTGCACGTGGATCGATTAGCTCGATATTTCGGCACTAATGATGCTCGGGACGAGCAAAACTAAGGGAGGGGCAGTGTCACGGCCGCTGTCAAATGTCAAACGTAAAGAAGGCATTCGAAAATTCGGCCGGCTCATTAACAACCGCCGTGGTCTTACGGTCTAAGGTTCCGCCTCCCATGCTGGGGGGTGACGGTTCGAATCCGATCCGCGCCAAAAATATTTCTAGATTTTTGTGTTTTTAGAAATGTTCTAGAAGGAAGAGAGAGAAGGAATATTTAAAAAGGGACAAAATGTGAACGTGTCTAGGAACTTCGAGAAAGGAGGCGAAATTACGAATATTTGAAAAGAACCAGAAAAGTGGGCGTGTCTTCGATCGGTTTCGAAAAAGGAACGCGGGGTTAGAACTATCTGGAGGAAAACAATCGAGTAAAGAAAAGAAGATCGAAAAAAGGGAATTCCGGAATGTTCTGCGGGATATAAAAAGGCGGCGAATTTCGACTGGCGGCAGTATTTGGTTTTACGGTGAACAGTGCGAAACAAAAGGAAGAAAAGTAAAAGTGGAAAAGTACTAGTGAAGAGAAAAGTGCTAAGAGTGGAGCAGTGAGTAGACTAGTGTCAGTGTAGTGCGTGACGTCATAGTGTCAGTGTAGTGTGTGACGTCATAGTGTCGTACGTCTTGACGTCATAGTGTCGTACGTCGTGACGTCATAGCCGTGACGCGTGTCGTGTCGTCACAGTAGTGACGTAGTGGACTGTGAACAGTGACAGTAAGTGGTGCACGGGGAATCCCTGCGAGGAGGACCCGGTGAAGTGAACCGGTTAGGGGAACCTCTGCGAGGTGGACCGTTTGTAAGTTTAACCCAAATAAACTCTGTAAAATTGGACTTAGCGTTTCACTCCAATCCCGGAACCCGTAGCTCGTAACAATACTTTTGTTCCTTATCAGTAAGAGGGTCGAATGAGATGAAAAAAAAGTTTTGTGAAAATTGCCGTTTTTCTCGATGACTGTACATTGTTTTCAAAATCTGTAAATGCAGAAGTGAAATGCTAGAAAAGTTAGGGTTAATCTCCTACGAACGTTTTCTTGTAGCTATAATGCTTCTGGTAGTTGCCCTTTGTGCCCCATCTTAAGTTTCCACCCTGTATATTCAATTGACGACGCCATAATGGTAAAATTTTTTTTTTCTCTCTTTCTCTATTATCGAGAAACTGCTGCTTAAGTTAGAGCGAGATAATGACATTAGTCACATGTTAAGTCTTGAAAATGTAGCATAGTTTTTGACGGAGGCCTGCAATGGGCTTCATGACAGTTAAATAAAATATCTTGGACAATGTCACACAAATTATCTAGTCACATTTAAAGTACCAGAATCTAGCCTGGACTTGTATTATGATGACTAGACAACGATATAGAATACATATATAAATACAAACATCCACGACTCGGGTACAAATATTCATATTCATCATACAAATATTTGTCCCTTACGGGATTCGAACCCGCGACCCTCGGCACAGCAGGCAGGTTCACTACCGACTGTGCTACCGGGCTGTCAAAAGGCGTCAAAGTTGAGAGGCTATGTTTGTTTGAACTATTGCAGGTGTCTAAAAGAGATGGGTTGCCGCAACACATCTGTCACGTGTGCTACGTGATGCTGGTCAAGTCCTCGGCGTTCAGAGCCAAGTGTCGCAAAGTGCACGTGCTGCTGCAAGATGCGAGGGTTAAACAACCGCTGGTAAGTCTTTTTTTTTTAATTTCTTCAATTTCAAAGCCAGCCTCATAGGTGTAATCAATTTTTAGGGTTCCGTACCCAAAGGGTGAAGACGCTTATTGTTACCGTCCTACCTATTTAGGGCTGTAACTTTTGAAACGTACTAGCTAGGCAGTTGAAAATTTCACAGAATATGCGTTATTGAATATACATTTGACGACCTGATAGCACAGTCGGTCGTGAACCTGCCTGCTGTGTCGAGGGTTGCGGGTTCGAATCCCGTAAGGGACAAATATTTGTATGATGAATATGAATATTTGTACCCGAGTCATGGATGTTTGTATCTATATATGTATTCTATATCGTTGTCTAGTCATCATAATACAAGTCCAGGCTAGATTCTGGTACTTTAAATGTGACTAGATAATTTGTCTGACAAGGTCCAAGATATATATATTGCACCACCAATGGAACCAACAATTTTGTAACATCTTTATAACCTGTGATTCACAAATAAATAAATTGAATTGAAAGAATAAAATGTCAAAAAGATAAAAGTAATTAAGGACCTCATACAAGAAACTAGTTTTATCAACGTTTTTCAGTCTCGCCCTATCATAAAAACGGTAACACATACAAGCGTCAAACTAAATGTGATTATATAGAGCAAACTCTACAGTATAACAACAAATAATAAAAACCGGCCAAGTATGTGTCGTGTCGCGCTAAAGGTCCCGAAGAAAACTAAATATTTTTGTGGTGGTGTGGTACGGAACCCTCAGTGTGCGAGTACCTGAGTGTCTATGCTACTACGTACTGTAAGGTTTATATTGTGTTACTTTGACTATCCGCCACCGCCACGCGTCTCTTCTGTATAAACCGCGCCTTACAGTTTTATAATAGTACGAGCATTTACCCGCGACTTCGTCCGCATAAATTATATACCAGATTTCAGGAGTGCAATTTTTGAATCTCATTCGCTGAGTTCAGCAGTTGAAAATGTCAAAATTACTGTGATTTGACTTTAAAAAATCGCACTCCTGAAGTATGATTTTTGAAAGTCAAATCAGCAGTAGAAAGATGCGTATCTCCATAGTAATTTTGACATTTTCAACTGCTGAACTCACCGAATGAGATTCAAAAATCGCACTCCAGATCATAAGCTATCAAACAAAAAAAGTTTCATAAAAATCGGCTCAGTAGTTTTTGCGTGATACTCGAACAAACAAACACCCAAACAAACAAACAGACAGACAAAAAATCCAAAACTTGGTGATTTGGAATCAGGGACACCTAAAAACCATGTCGTAATTTTTTTTTTGTATATATCTTCAATGTACAGACACACTTCTGTTACAGTTTTATAATAGTTTAGATAGACATTGAGTATACAGGGTGAAATTGATATCCATACTAAACTGCAGTGCCTACTCGACTCAAATGATACAGCTGATTTTTTCTTGCTCCGATCGGTTTGCTGCCATAGTAAAAGTTGTTCAGCTTGATGGGTAGACTCTTAGTTTCAAAGGATGCTAATGATATCAATTTTACCCTATAGATTTTTATAAATACATTGTTTTCAGATGACAACAGCATACATAAAAACATTAGACCGCTCTCAATTTAAACTACACTTCACTTTCACAAACGCATTGACGTTAGATTTTCCACCGACTGAAGAACCAACTATACCGGAAACAGTAATTTTAACAAACGAACAAAACCCATTAATCAAATCCGAACCTCTAACGGAATCAGATGACATAACCAACGATTGGAACGAACCAAACGAAGACTATGAATTCACAGAAACAAAATCAAAATTAAGAGAAACTTTAGAAAAGGAAACCGTAAAAGAAGAAACAGAAAACGATACCTTCATAGAAATTTACTCAACTCGGAAAGAAGAAAAAGTGACAGAAGAAAAAAGTAAAAAAAAACTTCCACCGAGAAAAAAGAAAGAACCAAAGCCGAAGGTAGAAAAAGTGAAAAAGGTTAGAGAAAAGAAACGGAAAAGGCCGTGCAATATAAAGTTTATAGAAGACTTTGCTGGTTTTGCCGAGACATATAATTGTGAAGTGTTGTTTTTAACGAGGGAGCAGCAGCTGAAAGAGGTCGAGGAACGGAAGGAGTCTGAATCGTTCAAGAATTCGAGGTTTCAGTGTACTATTTGTTACAAGGGGTTTATGAATGTTAGCGCTCATAAGAATCATATGGCTACACATGATAAGGTACGTACCTAATTATTGTTAGTTTTTAGGCAGAAAACTGTCGTCGGCGTACAGCATGGGTAGCATGCCACCGTGATACAGCGCTATCACACCTTTGCTCTCTTTCCATTTGCGCGCGAACGAACGAGATAAAAGACGTGATACAGCCGTATCACTTGTAGCATGCTACGGCTTCTGGTCGTCTTAGGAAGAGGTGACGCACCTCGTCATCTGGATGCTTTCGATGATGCCCAGCCTGAGTATGCCCAGGACTGCACAGCTGCTTGGTAGATCCTCAGCAATGGGATGAAATTGGGTAAAAAAGGTGTTCCATGGTCAAACAAGGAACCCTTCATCCATTCTGTCTGTCTCTCTGTATGCCTCGCCCGGCACTGCTGCCTTAATTACTCTATCATTTTTGCACCTATTGAATCGAAATTTGGCACAAAAACATAATACTACGGATAGTGGTCATGGGTGAATCCGACATGCTCTTGCCCTAATTTCTATTCATACTTTATTTAGAGTTGTACATATCGCACAAGTTAGTCCTATGATCCCATCGTACCTTGTTACCCTTAAGGTTAGCACATATTACGACGGGGAATATTACCCAGGCGATAAAAAACACATTAAACACCTACAAGTGTACGGTACTGGTTCCTAACACGCGTAATAACGTCCGCAGGCCAGTGGTGACCACGTGTGTGACGTATGCCTCGCTCGGTTCAACATCAGACAGCATCTCTTGAACCATCGACGTCGCTGTCACAAGTACAGCTTCATCTGTAGAATCTGCGAGCACGTCAGCAAAGTGCTGTAAGTTAATCTTTTAATATAATTCTGATGAAGCATGTTGCTGATTCGTCCCCAAATATATACAGATTGAAATTGATATCATTGGCATCCTTTTAAACTAAGAGTCTACCCATCAAACTGAACAACTTTTACTACGGGAGCAATCCTATCAGAGCAACGACAAAATCAACTGTTCCATACTAAACTGCAGTGCTTGCTCGACTCAAATGTATGCAACAGCTGATTTTGACTGCCTCCGTGGTCTAATGGTTAAGAGCATTGGCTCTCGACACGGAGGTCGTGGGTTCGATTCCCACGGGGGACACCTAGTGATATGTCACTTTGTGCGTTTTTCCCCAGTTGGTTAGGACATTGCAGGCTGAATCACCTGATTGTCTGAAAAGAAAAATGATTCCGTGCTTCGGATGGCACGTTAAGCCGTTGGTCCCGGCTACTATCTCTGGTGGTAGTAGTCGTTACATAAAAACCACGTCAGAGGCCGTAAGGCGGTCTGAAAAAACTCTGACACCAGGGCTCTGCCCACACGATAAGAAGAAGCTGATTTTTCTTTTGGTCGAATTGCGTTGCTCCCATCGTAAAAGTTGTTCAGTTTGATGGGTAAACTTTTAGTTTAAAAGGATGCCAATGATATCAATTTCACCCTGTATATTTTAAGTCAAATCATAAGCTTTCAAACAAACAACTAATTGGTTCAGTAGTTTTTGCGTGATGCTCGAACAAAAAAACAGACAAACAGATAAACAAAAAATCCGAAAATTTGTTATTTGGAGTCAGGGACACCTAAAAGCCATATCGTAATTTTTTTTTGTAAATATCTTCAATGTACACACGGCGACACATCAAGCTACGCAAAACTAATATAAGCTGGCCGCGCGACATTATACATTAACCTACCTACGCGCGGCCAGCTTATTTTGGTTTTGCGTTGCTTGATGTGTCGGCGTGTGTACAGACACACTTCTGTTACAGTTTTATAATAGTTTAGATGTTAAAATAAAAATGTAATATTTCAGCACAAACGCAAAGAATCATTTCAAAAAGCACGAGGGCGTCAAATATGAATGTAAACCCTGCGAGAAGCAGTTCAAGTAAGTTTATATTTAGCTTTCCAATGTTACAGCATTGCCACTAATTCAAACATGAAAACTTTTACCTGAACATCAATTTGGATTTCAACAAAAACACAGCACCGTAAAACAAATACACAGCCTGGTAGAAAAAAATTATTATACTTACCTTTGAGAAATAGTACATTACTGCAGCGGCCAGCAACAGAGGCATTGATGGACGAACGTGTAAATGTGGGCCGAGGCGAAGCCGAGCCACACATACGTAAGTCCATCAATGCCTAGTTGTGGCCAAGGCTTGTATAGTACTTTTCTCAAACAATGCGCGGAAATTAAAACAGTAAATTTTCTCAAATAATTCGCAGAAATTAAAACTCTTTTCAAAATCAATGACGAACAACGAACAACAATTTGTTTTTTTTTCAATAAACAGCTTTCTATTTGCAAGCCAGTTCGAAATTTAAATAAAACCTTTGATGAGTTACCTCCTTGGTCGCCATGTTTCGGAGAAAAAGATCGTTCCATTTTTAAATTACACGACAGATATGAGTTTACTATGTAATTTATTTGGCCGCTAAACACGACAGATATGGATTTTCATACAAACATTGCCGGCCGCTGCGCGCATGTATTTGGCCAGTACAGCAATTTCGATTTATCTCGAAGAAGGTTGTCAAAATAATGCTCACATTTCCAAGCATGTTTGAGAAAAAGAAATTAAATACTATTCTGCCGTATTCTTGGACATATCTCAGGCATTTGATCGAGTTTGTCACCAAGGTTTGTTAGCCACAATTAAAACTATGCTACCTACAAGTTACTATCTGTTACTTAGAGCATAAATTTCTTAGCAAAAGTAAGGAGAGGAAAGAGGAAATTATTGAACTTTATCAGGATTCAAGCTGGTGTGCTGCAAGGTAGCGTCCTTGGCCCTAACTTGTATATCATATTCACTGCTATCTTACCAGTTAGTGATGTAGTCGTTTTTCATCGGATTTACAGATGTTTATAATATTAATGTCATTTTCTCTTCTAGTACAATGAGTACGTATCTGAGTCACAAGCGGCAGTACCACCACTCTATGACGTGTGATGTTTGTAAGGAGACTGTCACCGGAGGCTCCAAGGGGCTGGAGGAACACAACCAGCAGAGACATCTCACTGTGGTCTGTATTATATATACTACATGTAATCACAAGCGGCAGTACCACCACTCTGTGACGTGTGATGTTTGTAAGGAAAAGGAGATCCCATACACATAATAATATTACGTTTAGTATATTAAGTTTATGGCAGATCCACTGCCCGAAACGTATAAGTAATTAAAACCGCCTTCAAAAAAACTAAAAAGTTAAAAAATAATATTGCAGCCGATGACTTTTTCGTTCGCATCATAAGAACATTAAATTGTTTCATCGAAGTCGCTGTCAAGCCGGTACGATTCGGAACAGGGCTTGCATTAGTTTTTGGCTTGGCTTGACACCGACTTCGATAAAACAATTTAATGTTCTTATGATGCGAACGAAAAAGTCATCGGCTGCAATATTATTTTTTAACTTTTTAGTTTTTTTGAAGGCGGTTTTAATTTTTTGTTAAAATTTTGTTTATTTCACAATTTTTAGTGGTGAATTCGTTAGTTCGATTTAACAGCAGTGCTTCAAATTAACAAACGCACTAGTCTGCACTACGATTTTCGAAGGTTCCCCTCGATTTCTCTGGGATCCATCATCAGATCCTGGTTTCCTTATCATGGGACCACCCTTGGGATATCTCCTTTCCAACAAAAAAAGAATTATCAAAATCGGTTCATAAACGACGAAGTTATCCGCGAACACACATTAAAAAAAAAAAAAAAATATACGGTCGAACTGAGAACCTACTCCTTTTTTTGAAGTCGGTTAATTAAGTACTCTTAAAATGCCTATTTCCTAAAATGTCCACTTACCTATCCCCAAAACCTCAACTTCCCAAATCGACCACTTCTCGATTCCTGAAATGTCTATGCGGCTAAATTAGGTTAGAAGTCTGCCTAGAAAATGGTCTATCAATTGAATTACCTACATCCAATAACATAGTCAAGACCAGAGTTTTAATTCATTTACATAATCATAAACATTATAATAACCTTTACACAGAAATTATTTAATATGAGACTAATACATTTTGCCATTCATTATTCTGAATGTACACATTTCATAAACATCTTTATAATATTGTAGAAGTTCCCGTGCGAGGCTTGTAGGAGGCAGTTTGAGAGTCAGGAGGCACACAACAGACATCTGTCGCCGGACGGCTTCTGCAATATTGATTTGTGAGTACATAGTCATTATATATTGTACAACGAGGCGTGTAGGAGGCAGTTTGACAGTCAGGAGGCATACAACAGACATCTGTCGCCGGACGGCTTCTGCAATATTGATTTGTGAGTACATAGTCATTATATATTGTACAACGAGGCGTGTAGGAGACAGTTTGAGAGTCAGGAGGCATACAACAGACATCTGTCGCCGGACGGCTTCTGCAATATTGATTTGTGAGTACATAGTCATTATATATTGTACAACGAGGCGTGTAGGAGACAGTTTGAGAGTCAGGAGGCATACAACAGACATCTGTCGCCGGACGGCTTCTGCAATATTGATTTGTGAGTACATAGTATCAGGGTTCCTTACACAGTGTGCACTCTCTCCACACATATCGCGTTGTTAGATAATAAATCGTATAATTGTCGTGTTTCAGTCCGTGTATAAAGTGCGGTGAGAACTTCACGAGTAAATCGTCGCTGCACGATCACAGAGAGTCCGTGCACAATGAGACTCTGTTCAGATGTGACAAGGTCAGTCTATTGTTGCATTTTAATTATTGATTTTGTTTCCAATATTCTTCAAATCTACATTTTTTACTGTTTGTTTGCTCTAAAATTACCTTGTTAGAATTATCTCTGTTGCGGGTCTATTCGAAGAAATATCATCAGAAATATCATTAGAAATATCATCAGAAATAAATTTTTCATTTGCCTTTGTACACAGAATATACAAGGTGTCTCAAAAGAAATTTTATATTTATTTAGCTTACTGCGTGAGCGCAACGTATCCGAGGGGCGCGGGGGTTATGTCAATCGGTAGCCTGGCTCTTGGGCAGTGTTGCCAACTCAGTGGATTCTCCACTAAAACTGGTGGTTTGGATCCCCTTTTAGTGGAGAAATTTTGCGTTTAGTGGCTGGTGGTTTTTTCTAGTGGTAAAAATGGTAAAATTTAATTTCAAGAGAGCTATTTTTGAATCATGCACAGCCTAATTCATACTCGAAAATGTGTTAAGCTTTTAAGTTTATTCATTATTCGATCATGATTGTGAAAGTGTATGATTCAAAAATAGCACTGCAATTAGTAGGACAGATGATCACTCAACCACTATGCCGATTTACTTATTATTTACAAAACAAAACTAGAAATATATTTGGTAGATAGACATAAACAACTGTTCGCTGTCGAGACAGCAGAGCCATGGGGATTCGAAGCCAAGCCAAACCTTTCTTTAAGGACGGTTCATATTAATTGATCCAACAAGTTATGTCCTTAGCTGTGTGTGCAGCGGAGAAATGCCGCCAGCATAATTGTCACTTTTGGTCTATGTACGGCCAGAAGCGAATAAGTTTATTTTCTTAATGTTATTTCATTACTTTGTTTAGTTAAGTTATATTTTAGGACTTACAAATAAAGCATTTATAATTATGCATATGCTCACGACGAGGTAGTCAGAGATATTCTGAAACCTCAGAACATCCACGTTTCACTAGTACCGAAAATCTGTCCAGTGTGACGGGGAGTGAGCCCGTCGCCACTTGTAATGGTCAGTGGGTACAATACAATCCAAATTGAAACATGCAGGTTTCCTCACGATGTTTTCCTTTACCGAAAAGCCAGTGGTGTTAGGTACAAATCGTACATCAATTCAGAAAAGCTCATTGGTACGAGTCGACCTGGACCGAACCATCCCCTTCTCCAAGGAGGTTACTCGCCACTGGACCACCACGGCACGGCACTTACAAATAAATGTTACAAAATATGTATACTAAAGGGTAGATTAAAGGTTAAAACCCATTGTTTTCTTGGTTAGTGGAAAATTTAGTGATTATGAGAGTAGGGCCACTTTCTGTTAGTGGTTTTCTGGTGGTTTTAGGAGTTGGATCTGGTGGAGAGCTAATATAACTGTTGGCAACACTGCTCTTGGGAATTCAGTCGCTATGGAGCGTTTCTCGGGAGCAGGCCGCGCGTTGTGCGTGCGAGAGTTTTACAAAAACGGTGATTCGGCGACTGTAGCCCGTAGAAAATTCTGCAGTATTCGAGGTTTTCGCCACTTAAATGATGCGCCAAGCATTCCTCTCATTCGACATTGGGTTAAAAAGTTTGAAGAGACCGGTACAACGCTAGATAAATCAAAATCCGGGCGACCTAGGTCATCAAGAACGGTAGAAAACGTGGAGAATGTTAATCAGTCTGTTCGTGACGACCCGAACTTTTCAATTCGGAAGCGCGCAAGTGCTTTAAATGTGCATAGATCATCATTACATCGCATCATGCACAAAGACCTAAAGCTGCACCCCTACAAAATTCAATTGGTGCAAGAATTAAAGCCCCAAGATGCCAGTCAGAGGCTTCATTTCGTAAATCAGGTGATTGAGCGATTTTCAACGTTTACCAACATTTTGTTTTCGGATGAAGCTCATTTTCATCTTAATGGCCACGTAAATAAGCAGAACTGCCACTACTGGAGTGCAACGAATCCAAAACGCAAACATCAGAAACCCCTACATTCGCCTAAAGTGACCGTATGGGCTGCGATGTCGGCGCGAGGAATTATCGGCCCTTACTTCGCCGTCATAAGTAATTTTACTGTTCGATTAAATGAGTGCCGAGAACGCGAGGGTCTACATTTAGACGATATCATTTTTAAGAAATAAATCCCCAAAAAGTGTATTTCAATAATTAATAAACATTTTTTCTATATACGGCTTACTTTTTTTTTAATCGATCCACTAAATATAAAATTTCTTTTGAGACACCTTGTACATAGATTTTCAGATATTTCTTAGGGTCCAACGCCTTATGTATAACCACAAAATGAGATGAGATGTTAGTTTATTATCTATCGTCTACTAATTACGTGAGAAAATGTGAACAGCATAGCATATGCTCACGACTATATTCCCCGAGGGGGAAGTCAGAGATATTCTGAAACTTTCAGAACATCCACAAAAACAAATGTGAACATATCTCTTTTAAAGGGAATAAAAAAATCTCAATAAAAATCTCCCTTCAACTTTTCAATTCAGTTAATATATTATTATAACAAACTACATTAATAGTTTAATATTTAGAAATTATAGGGTAAATCTCACGTAAGGGGGCGGCGGGGTCTCACCACATCTTAGCAAATCTCACAATGGGGGTCAAGTGCTATTGCATTTCGTCTGTGCTCATGACCTACAGCGTTGAGTCACCCAAACCTTACGCATGTGCGGGTGACAAACGAGGTGAGCCGTTTGGTCGTTTTTATGTTACGACTGTGCGCACGACCTACGAGGGGCGTCAGTTTTAGCACTGCGCGAGGGTCACGATTTTGAGCTTAGCAGCGAAAGTGTTAAGAAATTGTGTGTAATTGTTAATTTGCAGTGTCCGGTTGCAATGTCGACGGGTCGCAAGCTGGCCGCGCACTGGCGCGCCAAACATTCCGATGTCACGTACATGTGCGAGATTTGCGCCAAGAGATACAAGGTATACAGATTGTTTTTAGGGTTCCGAACTTTTTTCTCAATTATCTACACTATTATAAAACTGTAACAGAATGAGGGATTTTCCAAAAGCAAAAAAAAAGTAAAAAGTTAGTTCCAAATTTCTCGATAGGTGGCGTTGACAAGAGAGGGGTCGATTAGGTATGACCAATATAAGCTGACCGCGCAGGGTGAATAACGTCGCGCGACCTCGTTATTTTGGTTTTGCTTAGCTTGATGTGTCGCCGTGTGTACAAAAAAACCCTTTCTTATTGTTGTTGGTTTACTATTAACTATCTGCGGGGCTAGTATGCCAACCCACGATAGCGTGATTAATCGCTATCACGCTTCCGCTCTCTTTCTATTTTCGCGCGAACGAACAAGATAAAAGATTTGACAGATGGATGTGTTAAATGTCGGTCCATTGCGCCATTTTTTCGTGTTTGCTAACATCGTTTTCTAACTTTTCCCTCCCCCGCAGGCGAACACGGGTGATGTTATCCATTTGCATCGGATAACATCACCCGCGTTCGCCTGCGGGGGAGGGGAAAGTTAGAAAACGATGTTAGCAAACACGGAAACATGGCGCAGCGGACCCGGCTATAGGTTTTTGTAGTTTGTTATTGTTCGTATATTCAAAATGGATACAAAGCCCATGCAGCCACGTCCGATACTTGATTCGTTGTTGACAGACAATAACACCGAGATTGTTAATAATAAAACGACAATAATATGAAAGGGTTTGTACTACGTCTTTTTATTAATAATATTCATAAATATATTTGCCTTATATTTGCTCATACCTAATCGACCCCTCTCTATTCAACGCCATCTATCGAGAAATTATGAACTAGCTTTTTTTTTCTCTGGAAAATCCCTCATTGTGTCTGTACATTGAAGATATTTACAAAAACAAGTTACGATATAGTTTTTAGGTGTCCCTGATTCCAAATCACCAATTTTTGGATTTTTTGTCTGTCTGTTTGTTTGTTTGTTTGTATGTTTGTTTGTTTGTTTGGGTGTTTGTTTGTTCGAGTATCACGCAAAAACTACTGAACCGATTTAGATGAAACTTTTTTTGTTTGATAGCTTATCATCTGACTTAAAATCTGGTATATAATTTATGTGGACGAAGTCGCGGGTAAAAGCTCGTTTGTTATAAATGTCGAAGACTGGTGAGCTGGTTCGTCTGTATATGAGTGTGTCAAAACAAAAACAGCAATTTTAGAACTTTTAGTTAGAAATTTTACTCAAAACTAAGAATCAGCTTGGATATCATGATAATTAAAAAAAATAATCACAATCAAAGAAAGTAATGACAAAAAAAATACAAAGATGTTTATGGTTCGAAAATGATTTACAACTTAGTACTAAGATAGCACTAGACTGCACACTAGGATACCCGGTGTTGTGAAGACCAGTCTCTTCCGTCTCGACATAATAGAACAAAGAAAAATAAAGGGGTACCTAAGTAAAAAAACTGTGTAAGCAGTAGGCATAAAAATAGCAACAAAAATATAAAAACAGGATGAAATAACAGGTAATTGTGATTGTGTGTTTGTGAATTATCTTGATAATTTCGAACCGTGATTATTGCAGAGTAAACTACAGCTCCGCAGTCATCAACGCAAGCACACGGGAGAGAAACCCTTCGCTTGCACGATCTGCCCCAAGCGGTTCGGACAGAAGTTCTTCTTGAAGGTGAGTGTGTTAAGATAACTAATTATTGCAGAGTAAACTACAGCTCCGCAGTCATCGACGCAAGCACACGGGAGAGAAACCCTTCGCTTGCACGATCTGCCCCAAGCGGTTCGGACAGAAGTTCTTCTTGAAGGTGAGTGTGTTAAGATAACTAATTATTGCAGAGTAAACTACAGCTCCGCAGTCATCGAAGCAAGCACACGGGAGAGAAACCCTTCGCTTGCACGATCTGCCCCAAGCGGTTCGGACAAAAGTTCTTTTTGAAGGTAAGGGTCGAAATAAAAAAATAATTACGCGTTTTTATTAAGCTTAGATTAAAAACTTTTCGCTTACGCTGAAAGATGTAGCCAAGAAATGAGAGAGCGAGATAGACAGTTATAAAAACTTATGTAAACAAAAAAGACAGAAATATTCTTTTTTGTTTCGGTCACCGTGGCCGGTTTTTGTGTTTGGCAAGATGTCAAACAAATGTCAAACCTATGGAATGTTGATGACATCTTGCCAAACAAATCGTCTTTGAAGCCCGCACTTCACTCTCGCCGAGAATTCTCGGCGAGAACTTTCAAGGAAAATTACTATGGCTTACGACGCCACGAGAACAATGAAGGGCATCCACACTCTCGTTCTCGGCCTGTCTCGCCCGTTCTCGGCGAGAGTGAATAGCCGGTGTAAGATAGTCTCTGTCTTTTAGTATGCAAAATTCACACTATTGCTGTTTCATGTGCGGCCACCGTATGGTTTCATCTATACAGTCATTAAGATATCCAGTGCTGCCATCAATCGTATTTTTAAAATCTAGAACAATACAAAATATAAGATCAGATAAAGCAGACGTAACTCAATCAATACCACAAGGAAGTGTACTAGGATGTCTATTGTTCCTAATATACATAAATGATCTACCGAAAGTTATAGATAACCCAAGTATCCTGTTTGCAGACGATGTTTCCGTAGTTATTCCTTGCCGAAGTAACCAGAGCGTAGATTCACTATTAAACAATACCTTGACAAGTATAGAGGAGTGGTTACAAGAACATAACTTACAACTAAATTTCACGAAGACAAAAATTATGCAATTCAGGCCCTATCAGAAACAACCGTTAACCATAAATTTCTCCTTTCAAAACACACGCTTGGAATGCATCGACACATACTCTCTATTAGGCGTCCACATTGATAGTAACATACACTGGAAATGTCATATTAAAGTTATAGCTACAAAGTTAAATAGATTCACTTACGCACTTAAGGAATTGAAAAAGTCGACTGATCTAAAAACATCTACTGCAGCTTACTTTGCCTATGCCCAAGCATGGCTCCAATATGGGTTAGTGCTATGGGGAAATAGTACAGACGCGCCGACGCTGTTTCTCATTCAAAAAAGATGCATTAGGATATTGGCAAACATAGACAGCATGACAAGCTGCAGAACATATTTTATAGAATTCAAGATACTGACACTCGCATCACTTTACATTTTCGAAATTTGTATGTTTGTTAAAAATCATTTTCATATGTTCCCACTACATTCCCGTCCAAAAAATTTACGCCCCCAGAATAAACTCGCTCTGCCATTCTCGAACATGCAAATGATCCACAATGGACCTTATGCCATGGCAGTTAAGATATATAATCATATTCCCAGTATTATACAGAATTACGATCATCTAAAGTTTAAAAAGAAATTAAAAGAACACCTTATAAACAAATGCTATTACACGCTGCAAGAGTTTTTTGACGATAGCTCACGAGATGTTTTTTGAATTTCTGTGATTTTA
Source organism: Agonopterix subpropinquella (assembly GCA_922987775.1). Lineage (NCBI taxonomy): Eukaryota > Metazoa > Arthropoda > Insecta > Lepidoptera > Depressariidae > Agonopterix > Agonopterix subpropinquella. Next base: position 11,693,128 of record OV277718.1, on the reverse strand, counting down.
TTTATTATTTCTATTTTATTTAAAAAAAAAAAAAAATATCATTGAAAAATTTTGTTAATACTTACCTAATCTAATTTTATTCGCCCTAGTTTGATTTTGAAATTTCAATAATGTGAATGTATTTAATTTTATTTTCGTTTCAATTTGTGTTTGTTTATTTAATTTGCCTATAGTCTTAAAAATCTAATTTAATTTGCCTGGTTTGATTTTGTAATTAAATAATGTGAATGTACCGCATGTATTTGATGAAATCGCATATAATTTTAAGTTAAAAATAGTATTTAATTTACCTAAGCTTGAATCTGCAATGTGAATAATGTGAATGTTATACTTAATTAATTTTTATTTATGTTTGTTTAGTTTATGATGATTATTTTATGATGATTGCCCTTACATTTTTAAATTTTGCATATTGATTTAACACTTAGGTATACCTAAATGTTGCTGTGCCCTTACAGGGTTCATGTTTGATACTTACTTATACCTAGCATAAGACCAAATGTTACAACATGAGTGCAATAAATGATTCTATTCTATTCTATTCTAAAATTTCTTAACAATGAGGCGTTTTCCAAGGGCAGTAATATAACAAATCGGCAGATGGCTTTACTAAATTTGACAAAAGGTAGACCGACGACCTGGTGAAGGCGGCGGGAACTCGTTGTATGAGGGCAGCACAGGACCAGTCGTTGTGGCGATCCTTGGGGGAGGCCTACGTCGAGCAGTGGACGTCCATCAACTGAGATGATGATATTGTTTACCAGGAGCACATGAACACACACACAGGAGAGCGTCCGTACAAGTGTGTACACTGCGACCGAACGTTCCGCTCGTACGCTGTCAAATACAAACATATCCTACTGGTGAGTTTTGTATCCTACCTACCTATCAAATCCAAATCTTGACTATTATAAAACTGTAAATTTTTGAAAAAAGAATTTAGTTTGTTTGTTTGTTTGGGTGTTTGTTTGTTCGAGTATCACGCAAAAACTACTGAACCGATTTTGATGAAACTTTTTTTGTTTGGTAGCGTAACATCTGACTTAAAATCTGGTATATAATTTATGCGGACGAAGTCGCGGGTAAAAGCTTAAGTACTAAAAAAATTAAAGCGGGTCTCACTGAACTCTATTATTATTACCAGGTGGTCCCCAGATTTTTTTTTTTTATGTGTTTTGTGGGGGGGGTAGGGGGGGGGCAAATACCCCGGGCGGCACTTTACTAGGGGCGGCAAATTCGGGAAATAGGTATTAATGATTGAGCTATGTCTATAACCACTTCGTAAAGCAGAGAAAAGTCGAGCTCGCTTCGCTCGCTCTAAGTTTCTGTTTCAATTACTGTACTGTTACATAATCCTACAGAGGTCTGACCACAGCTAAGAAGTGTTACTAAAAATTTCGAGCTTGCTTCACTCGATTACTTAGGTTTACTTAGAACATGCTTTGTATGTAAAAAGCTCTAGCTCTAACAGATTCCTATTCAGGAGAGAAGTCGAGCTCGATTCACTCACTCTTAAGTTTCGATTTCTGCATGGTTAAACCAAAACATGTCTGACCACAACCCGAATAGATGTGCAAAAAAATTTTGAGTTCGCTCCGTTATATTTGTGTGGTCTTCTTATATGAGGGGCACACTGAAAGTTTCTAGACAATAAAAAGTGTATAGAAGTAGGAGGTTGGTAATACTTTTAATATTTTTAGAAGTGGCCTCCATTCCATTTTATGTATCGTCCCATGTATGTTCAATGGAACCTCTCTGTGAGAAGCAGTGGACCCCCTCTGCTTTACTATGAAATTATTGAAATCGGTTAAATTATGGGGTATTCATCTAGCACAAAGCTTCCCTACGCCTTAATATTCGTGTAGGATCTTTTGCACTTGACTCATATCAATGCTGAAGCTTGCCTGAATCTGCTGGTAGGTCACTCTCTTATCAGCCTCTCTCATGAGCTGCACAGCATTGGCGTTTTGTTCAGTTGTCGCCGTTGAACGACATCTCCCAGGTAGATCATCACTGAGATTACTCCGATCATGCCTACTCATTTAACCAGTTGTAAACAAGTGTCAAGGGTCAACCTTTGGGTATGCTGACGACAGCACTGTTTCTGACAGATATCTGTCCGGTGCAGGGGTCAAATTGGATGTTACTCAGTCTTGTCGAGAGGCCATGGTGCAGCGATTAAACTTGGCCCTTGAATTTGTGTCCGACTGGGGTGACGCTAATCGGGTCAGTTTCAACGCAAACAAAACACAGGCGTGCCTTTTCTCCACAAAACGGAGTCCCTTCGCTTTGACTCCGACTTTCCGAAATGTGTCCATACCGATAGCTGATCGCCTGGAGCTCCTGGGCATTAGCATATCGTCCGATTTGAATTTCGGGCGGTATATTGAGTCCATGGCGAAAACCGCAGCGAAAAAACTGGGCGTCCTTTCGAAGGTCAGACGGTACTTCACTCCGGGACAGCTTCTACAACTTTATCAAGCACAAGTCCGATCGTGCATGGAGTACTGCTGCCATCTTTGGGACGGGTCTGCCCAATACTAGCTGGCCGCGTTGGACTCAATCGACAGGCGTGCCAGGAAGCTCATAGGTGATCCAACCTCTGTGGCGAAGCTACAAAGTCTTGAGCATCGTCGCAAGGTAGCCTGTCTATCTGTTTTTTATAGGATACATTTCGGAGAGTGTGCGACGGAATTACACGATTTAATACCTCCGTCTCCCTTTCATCTGCGGGGGACGAGACGCAGGCTGGGTTTCCACCCTTATGTCGTTGACCTACCAGCAATTCGCACGAAGAAGTTTGCTTCTTCTTTTATAATGCGCACGGCTAAGGAGTGGAACGCACTGCCTGCGGACCTGTTCCCTGAGCAATACAATTCAAGGCAAGAGTGAATAGGCATCTTTCTAGGTAAGCATGCTACATCTTCGGCCTCATCATCACTCAACATCAGGTGAGATTGGGGTCAAATGTTTACCTATTGAACATAAAAAAAAAAAAAAAAAAAAAGGGCTTCATTATGAAATACCAATCGAAGTTTATCATTAACTTTGTTATGGACTAGGACCACGACGAAAATCGTAATAAATTGGGGAGAAAACATTTTTCCCTGCTAAATTCGTTTTGCCTCGCGACACGCACTTTTCGAATTGCCGCCAAATCGTTAAAACAAATGACAAACGAATAAAATCTTCGGCTATAGGTTGATAAAGAGTTTCTTATTCGTAATTAAAATAAATTTTTCATTGGCATTGTCACTAACTGGTCCAGTCTTGAAACTTTCAGTGTCGCCCTCGTAAAGATTAGGGGGCGGCAAAATCGGTATGTGCCCCGGGCGGCAGAAGCCCATGCTACGCCACTGCCGGTAATCCTCAGTCCTGGATTTGTCAATAGGCCGTATAGGCCGCGGCCTAGAGGCGGCAGCGTCCGGAGGGCGGCAGATTTCAGAGAATTTCCCTATAGAAACTCACTCAAGGTCTTCATTGTCTCAAGAAAAAATGAATTCTTTAGCTGTTCTCTACATAGAAGCAGAGATAATGAACACCATAAACTATGATGGTATTATAGATGTTTTTACTATGACCGTAAAAAAAATCTAGTTTCTTTTTTACGCTCTTTCTTGATGACTACTATCGGTTTAAAATAACAATGTGCATGACCTCGCCTGCAAATGTGACGTCACTCAATCACACGAACTTCACTCGAGTCATTCAAATGATTATTTCCTTTACATAGAGTCTATATTCCTTTACAACCGAGTGAAGTTATCCAACGGCCCTTCAAGGTCATGCACATTGTTATTTTAAACTGATAGTACCTAATTAATTCATTTATTTTACTTAAGTGCCTTCCTTACTACAAATGGGAAATTATTGTTTTAGAAGGTACATGGGTCGGCCTTAGAGTAGAGGGCGGCGGAAATAAAGTGGCCTACACTCATAAAAAATATAAATCCGGCACTGGTAATCCAGAGCCTTGGTGTATATTTCTTATTTCTTTTCTCATATTATAAAGAGGAAAGATTTGTATGTTTTTGTTTGTGTGTATGTTGTAATGAATAAACTCAAAAACTACTGTGCCGATTTTAAAAATTCTTTCACCATTAGAAAGCTACATTCACCCTGAGTAACATAGGCTATATTTATTGCTAGAAAAGATTAGATGTCCACCCGTGCGAAGCCGGGACGGGCCACTAGTTTCTCGTATTGTGTTCGCAGGCGCACCGTAAGGAGCGTCCCTACTCGTGCCACCTGTGCGACAAGTCTTACGTGATCGCGTCGGACCTCAAGCTGCACGTGCGCACCATTCACATGAAGATACCGCGCCCCCCGCGTAACCCGCCCAACAGACGCGCCAGGAATAAACTGAATATATTATAATTATTATTATACGTCCCGTGCGTACTTGAGCCGCCTGGTCTCAGCCGTGCCGATGGCAGGAGGCCGGATGGCTTGACTTTGGTGCCCTGGCAGAAAGGCAAGTGCCTTTTATGGGACGCAACGTGCGCCAGCACTTTCGCCGCCAGCTACCTGAGTCGCACGTCGCGGACGCCTGGAGCAGCCGCGGAGCTGGCTGCCGTCAGGAAGTGGGACACGTACTCGGCCCGGGTGACCGATTATCTTTTTGTTCCTGTCGCTGTTGAGACCACGGGTGTTTGGGGTGCCGAGGCTAAGACCTTCATTGCGGAGGTTGGCCGTCGACTGAGGGAGCGTAATTGTGACCCCCGTTCCGGGTCGTTTCTGGTGCAGAGGCTAGCCTTAGCTATTCAACGTGGCAACGCTGCAAGCATTATGGGCTCCTTTGCGCCAGGATCGACAAGGGGCGGGTTATTTGACTGAGCTTGTATTTCATTGTTCTGACGAAGCTTGTTGCTGATTTTTGACTGTTTTTATATCTTTGTATTTGACGACGCTTGTGCTGACCGCTTTATTTTTGTGATCTTGATGCTTTTTTGAATAAATTATTTTTACATTATTATTATTACGTGCAGTTTCATTTCAATTGCCATAACCCACAGATTACCCCCAGCCCCGGATCTAGAGGGGAGCAAACAGGGGCCCACGCCCCGGGCGGCAGATCTAGGGGGCGCCAAAATGAAGAGTTTGAAAAATAAAATATTGCAACGACTTGAAAATATTGTAAAAAAAATCTCCTTGTATTAGATCGTATTGCAATAATCTTATTATATTGCGGTAAAATCTCGATTTTTTTTTATTGTATTGGAAGTATCCAGTCTATTGCAGAATTCGATCCAGATTTTAGATCATATTACGGCGAGCTAATCTTAGTGCCGTAAAATCTCCAGCTCACTTTGCTCGCTCCAAGTTTTAGATATTTTTGCAACAACCAAAACTGGACCCGGCCACCCCTGGAAAAAAATGATTGCTACTCCCTAGTAGCAAGGGGTTAGTGGTTTGTTTTTGTTTTTTGGTTTTCTCCCTCCACTCCAAAGGTGGAGTTGGAGGGGAGGGGCGCCAATGTAAACGCCACGGGTCGGAAAAATCGTAGATCCGGGGCTTATTACCCCCAATAAATATCGCATACAAGGCCGCCGACGCGCGCCACAGATCTATGATTTTGCACTGATATAAGCAACGCGAGTGCTGCGCTGAGCGAGCTCGAAGTAGTGCGACCTTGAAATGGCCAATCACGTTGCACCGTTTCGTGCCCCGCTACCCGCACCTACGGCCAAAAATGGTGACATCGGGCCTGTACAAATTTTCAACATGCGGTATCTATTGGGGGTAATCTGTGCCATAACCAAAATTACATCATTCACGTTTCATAAATTGTTGGTCCAAATGTGAAAGTAACCGGCCAACAAAAACCAATGCTTGTTCTATTAGAATTTGTCCGTCTGAGTATTTATTGTTATGGCACGGAAGCTGTAGCTGTAAATGTTATTATATAGGTACCTACTACCAAGGGCGGATCCAGGGGGGGGGCCCAGGGGGCCATGGCCCCCCCCACGGACCTCTGCGGATTGCATTGAATTTCGAGGCTGAGTAATGACGGCACTTTACAAGGGCATAGATTGATTGAGCTCTGTCCATAACCAATTCGTAGAGCGGAGAAAATTAGAGCTCGCTTCGCTCGCTCCATGTTTCTGTATTAATTATTGTACCTGTGTAGGTAACTAGGTACAATAATTAAAACAAGGCTGTGGTCAGAAATCTTTAGGATTATATTATGTGTATAATCCTAAAGATTTCTGACCACAGCCTTGTTTTAATTATTGTACCTACATTTAACCGCATTTAACATCAAACCGGGGAACACGCCCCGGCGGCCCGCTGGCGGCACGTTTAGGGGGCGCGAAAATCAAGATGGAAAAAAAATATCGCATCGACTAGAAAATTTTGCAAAACAATCTCGTGCTCACTTCGCTCGCTCCTGATTTCAGACATCTCATTATATTGCAGTGACGAAATCTCGAGCTTGTTTCGCTCCCTCTTGGTTTAAGATCGTATTGCAGTCATGCCATTATATTTCAGTGAAATATCGAGCTCGCTTCACTCGCTCTTGGTTTTTTTGTTGTATTGAAATTACCTATCGCAGAATTCGATCATATTGCGAATTTCTGACTCGACCTAATCATATTGCAGTAAAAACTCGAGCTCGCTTCGCTGGCTCTTGGTTTTAGATCTCATTGCAGTCATCTCATTATATTGCCGTGACGAAATCTGAGCTTGCTTCGCTCACTCTCGGTTTAAGATAGTATTGCAGTCGTCTCATTATATTGCAGTGAAATCTCGAGCTCGCTTCGCTCGCTCTTGCTTTTAGATCTTATTGCAGTCATCTCAATATATTTCAGTGAAATATCGAGCTCGCTTCGCTCGTTCTTGGTTTTTTTGTTGTATTGAAATGACCTATCGCAGAATTCGATCATATTGCGAATTTCTGACTCGACCTAATCATATTGCAGTAAAATCTCGAGCTCGTTTCGCTCGCTCTTGGTTTTACATCTCATTGCAGTCATCTCATTATATTACAGTGATGAAATCTGAGCTTGTTTCGCTCGCTCTTGGTTTAAGATCGTATTGCAGTCATCCCATTATATTGCAGTGAAATCTCGAGCTCGCTTCGCTCGCTCTTGGTTTTAGATCTTATTGCAGTCATGTCATTATATTTCAGTGAAATATCGAGCTCGCTTCGCTCGCTCTTGGTTTTTTTGTTGTATTGAAAGTCCTATCGCAGAATTCGATCATATTGCGAATTTCTGACTCGACCTAATTATATTGCAGTAAATTCTCGAGCTCGCTTCGCTCGCTCTTGGTTTTAGATCTCATTGCAGTCATCTCATTATATTGCAGTGACGAAATCTGAGCTTGCTACGCTCGCCCTCGGTTTAAGATGGTATTGCAGTCATCTCATTACATTGCAGTGAAATCTCGAGCTCGCTTCGCTCGCTCTTGCTTTTAGATCTTATTGCAGTCATCTCATTATATTTCAGTGAAATATTGAGCTCGCTTCGCTCGCTCTTGGTTTTTTTGTTGTATTGAAATTACCTATCGCAAAATTCGATCATATTGCGAATTTCTGACTCGACCTAATCATGTTGCAGTAAAATCTCGAGCTCGCTTCGCTCGCTCTATGTTAAACGTTTTATTGCAACCACTCAACCTGGACCTGGCCTCTCTAAGAAAAAATTATTGCTACACTCTTGTAGAGGAAGCCCGGGCTCGGCGCCAATCTCATGTTTTTGCCCCACCTCGGAAAAATCGTAGATCCGGGGCTGATTGTTTTAGTTTTCTATGTATGTATACAAGACGTCTCGGGTCTGTGTCTCTAACTAAATGTTTTTATATCTTAATACGTGGCCTGAGTCGGCCGAGGGCCCCCCCCAAAATGAAATCCTGGATCCGCCCTTGCCTACTACCGCGGACTTTACCGCCACTAGAGTAACTGACATAGCCCGAATAACTTCTAAACTTAAGTGGCAGTGGGCGGGGCACATTGCTCGCAGAACCGATGGCCGGTGGGGCCGAAGAGTTCTCGAGTGGCGACCGCGTACCGGAAAGCGCAGCGTGGGTAGGGCGCCCCTCACGGCGGGAACCCGTTGGTTGAGGGCAGCGCAGGACCGGTCGTTATGGCGATCCTTTTTTTTTTATTCTGTTTTTTATTTTATTTTAATTGGAGCTTTTAACCCTGAGGTTATGTCAGCCCATGGCGATCCTTGTGGAGGCCTATGTCCAGCAGTGGACGTCCATCGGCTGAGATGATGATGAGGACCGCGCGGACTTTTCCTCTTGATCACTTGAAAAAAAATCGCATAATTTATTGTTTGGAATTATATTCATTCATTGGTCTATTCATCATATGGCGGGGCTAGACAGCGCATTTATTTTTTGTAGTATGCAAGCAAAAATAAGCCTAGTGGTCAGGCGGAAAAGTCCGCGATAGTACAACAAAAATGTATGGAAAGGCAGATTTTTTAAACTTAACCAAGGAATATGGCCCCACGGGCCCTACAGTTTTGGTGCCATACTAATAAATGCTGAGAACAAGTTCTAACAGAATTTATAGCCTCAGTAAATTTCGACGTTCGACGCGCGGCGAATGCTTTCCCATATTTTTTTGTATGGGCCCGCTGTCGTTCAATGTATCCTGACCCTAATATAGCTACCAACTGCAAGAAATAGAATGGTTTATATAATAGCGTGGTCGTGGTTCACCCATAGGGTCACCGAATAGAATTGTTTATTTGCATTAATAGTGTCACCAGGCGGCGGCGGCGCGTGACGGCGTAGCTCTACAAGGTGAAATTAAACTAAGAGTCTACCTATCAAACTGAACTGGAGTGCGATTTTTGAATCTCATTCGCTGAGTTCAGCATTTGTAAAAATGTCAAAATTACTATTGAGATACGCATCTTTCTACTGCTGATTTGACTTTCAAAAATCGCACTCCTGAAGTGTATGATTTTTGAAAGTCAAATCAGCAGTAGAAAGATGCTTATCTCCACAGTAATTTTGACATTTTCAAATGCTGAACTCAGCGAATGAGAGTCAAAAATCGCACTCCTGAACAACTTTCACTATGGGAGCAAACCGATCGGAGTAACAAAAAAATCAGCTGCTCCATACTAAACTGCAATGCCTACGCGACACAAATGTATGCAACAGCAGTTTTTTTGTTGCTCCGATTGGTTTGCTTCCATAGTGAAAGTTGTTCGGTTTGATGTGTAGACTCTTAGTTTGTACCTTTGTTTATGACGACGCTTGTGCTGACCGCTTTATTGTACATTTAATCAAAATGTTATTACCTGAATAAAATTCCATATTTAGAAAACTCTTAGTTTAAAAGGATGCTAATGATATCAATTTCACCCTTCATAGTTTTCGTTTTACGTTGCACCTGTCGTAGTTACTGCATTCACTACGAGGTGGAATCGGTTATAGGGACGGAGCCTAGTAGCCTACGTCTCGTCCCCGCATTTTGGCGACACTCAGGCGCTACTCAGACGATGGACATTTAGCCCGCGGGCACCCGCCTCATTATGGGCTTTACTACAGATGTGCGTTAGCTACGCACACATTCTTCGGGTTGAACCTGATGAGGTTCAGCAGCTGCTGTGTTCCTGGCAGCACAGAATCGCATTTTATGACGCTCTATCCTTTTCTGTCGTTCAGGAACATCATTTGCTAAAGAGAGAAAGATAGTGGGAATGCGATTGCGCGCGCAGTGCTGCGACCTTTCTCGCTCTAGCCAATGACGTTCCTGAGCGACATAAAAGGATAGAGCGTGGAAAAACGCGATTCCGTGCTGCCATATGAAGCCCAACTCTTATATTGTCACCGTGCAGACGAAGGACGTAAATGAATTGAATACCTCAAATCTGGGTGCATAAAATAAACCTTTGAGGCGCGAGCTAAAAAATGAAATGTTTTCCATTAATAGGAGGTAATCATACATTTATAAATAAATAAATTTTTATTCGGGAAACCATCAGTCAAAATTACAATAAATGTTTACAAACAATGAACACAGAACAAAAGTGCGATTTTTGAAAATCATACGAGCGATTTGGCAGCAGAAAGATGCATAATCTCCATAGTAATTTTGACATTTTCTACTGCCAAGTCACTCGTATGATTTTCAAAAATCGCACTTCAGAACAATTATTATAGGAATCCGCCAAAGATTATCCAGAATTAAATGAAAAGTGCTTGCTTATCAAAAGGTAAAATAATAGTAAATGGTATATTACAAATTATGGACTCAGTTTAAAGTATCTTTCAAAGTTATACCCTTCTTATACTGTGCCAAAGATAAACAAAATGGATACAAATCAAAGTATTTAAATTAAATTAAATATTATTATTTAAGGTTAAACATAATTTATTCACAATTTCTAATTAATTATTATTTTAAATTAAACATGACGCAACAGTATTCAAATCAAATTCACTTGGCTTATTTCTATTATTATAACACTTTATTGTACACACTGACAAAAAATACAGAAAATCTATTTCTATTGTTAAACAATTGATGGAATAAACTATTAAACTGTGTTATTATACCTACTCACCTTGTGTAAATTTAAAAATGACGTACTTTACCTATATTTTATGACGTTTTTACAAATGACTAAATACGAGTTATAAATTCTTTGCGACATCAATATGTATTAAATTCTACCTGATTTGATTATATTATTATCCAAATTATTGTAATATTTTAATGCATGCTTCTAAACTTAGGAATTGATAAATGTAACATATACCTATTTCTTAAATTTTGCTGTGCCCTTATAGGGTATCATATGTGAGACTAAATAGCATTTAAGACCTTATGTATTATTATTTATTGCGTCATATTATTGGTTGGGTATAATATCATACACACACTATTTACTATATACACACACTATATACATACACTATTTACATACACTATATACTACATACCTACATTATATCTACACTAATATTATAAAGAGGAAAGATTTGTACCTATTTTTGTATGTTTGTAATGAATAGGCTCAAAAAGTACTGGGCCGATTTAAAAAATTCTTTCACCATTAGAAAGCTGAATTCACCCTGAGTAACATAGGCTATATTTATTGCTAGAAAAGATTAGACGTCCACCCGTGCGAAGCCGGGACGGGCCGCTAGTTTATTATAAATTATTTATTACACTACATAATTAAACTTTAAAGTATCCTTTAAGCACACAGTTGGTTTGCGGAGAGTAACAGCACAGGAGTGGTATTTTTGAGTCACACGTTAAAATCCACTGCTGATTTAGAAGTGTCAAAATTACTATGGAAATTATGCATCATTCGATCATGATTTTGAAAGTGTGAGATTCGGAAATTGCACTCCTGCTCTGTCAGGCACGGCAGAAAATCAACGCCTTGCTTATCAAGTAAGGCACTACGTTGAGTCGTGTCCTATTCACCGTCGCGGCACACACCGCTACTACCTACCTACTATTTCTATTAATGTACTCTGTTATTTCGTGTGTGCCTTTAATGGTGAATAAAGATTTTTCTTTCTTTCTTTCTTTCTTCCTATGTACCATATGATTGTGCAATAAATGATTATGATTATTAAATATGAAAGAAAATAACAGTGTGAGTACATGATGCAATACTTAGAGCCTGCAAGCTGCAAGCCAGAGTCTAGCGACCTATACTATCACCATAAGACAAAGGGGTATGTGTAGAGTTGGCGTCGTTTTCTACTTTCGCGGCCACTGATGAAAGTAATATTAATACACTAGAGACCACTAAAGCATCTAAACATTTTCTGGATATTATGGAGAGATTTAACTTGACGGTCCACATCAACGTTCCAACAAGAGGCTCATCCTGCTTGGATCTCATATGTAGCAATACAAAGAAAGCATTAGGTAAAATAATTCCACTCCAACTTTCAGATCATGATACCGCCCAAATACTTATTTTTCCTGTTAAAAAGAAACTTCCATATATCAACTACTGGTATGTTAGTAAAAGAGACCTAAATCAGGAAAACTTAAATAAATTTCAGAACATCATGAGATCTTCGATGTTTCAAGATGTCTTTCAACAAACTGATATAAATGTGGCTTTCGACAATTTTCATGATTTTATCTGTTTAATATATAATTTATGCTTTCCAAAGGTCCAAATCAAGGTTGGTAGTCATGGTTATACACCTAAATGGATTACAAAAGGACTAAAGAAATCTTACAAAGTTAATAGAGCACTACGTTTTAAATATTACAAGAATAAAACGCAAGAAAATAAAGACAAATACTTAAAATATAATAAAATTCTAAAACAATGTACCTATAGAGCGAAGAAAAACTGTAAACATAAATTCATGCAACATAGTAAAAATTTATGCAAGGCCTCTTGGCATATTATCAAAGAGGAATCGATGGATATGCGTTCGATTCCGATCATAGAAAATATAAAATTAAATGACAAATTAATATCCAATCCAGTAGAAGTAGCAAATGCATTTAATGATTACTATGTTAATTTGCCAAATGAAGGTCCTAATAATAAAAAATTACAGAACTCTAATATTTTGACATCAATTAAACCTATAGCAAATACATTTTTTTAACACCCTTTGGAGTAAACGAGCTAATAAATATAGTAAAATCTTTAAATAATTCTCATTCCTACGGATATGACGAGCTTTGCACTATAGTACTTAAAGAGTGTGTGTTTGAATTAGCTCCAGTTCTAACATACCTCGTCAACCTGTCCTTCGAAACCGGTTGTTTTCCGAATAGGCTTAAACTATCTGTTGTAAAGCCTCTCTTTAAAAAAGGATGTGTAACAGATCTAAGCAATTATCGTCCAATCACACTGATCCCCATTTTGTCTAAAATTTTCGAAAAATGTATGCACAAGAGGCTTTTGGATTTCTGTTCTAAATTTAATATAATAAAAACAGAACAAAATGGATTCCAAAAAGGAAAATCTACATCTTTAGCATGTTTTACGTTGATGGACAATGTACTTAAGAGCCTAAATGCAATGCGACATGTCACAGTCCTCTTTTTTGACATGTCTAAGGCCTTTGACTTATAAAATATACAAAATGAAATGAGAAACATCATCCATAAAAAACATAACCCTCCTTCTGGAGCAGACGGGTAAAAAAACACCGTATCCAGACTTTTGTTTCAGGGAGTTTGACAGGGAGGGGGAGGGAGAGATAAATCCCACCAATCCGAAATTGATCCGAAACGTTGCGCAGTGCTGTTTTGTGTTTCAGCTTGTGTTACAATACAGAGACGTGCATTATACCGTAGGTAATGGAATACAACTCAGATAACTACCTTGATATTGCCTCAGCGTGAATACGTACCAAGTGTTGAGCCAGATACCTTTTAAAAGCACATTTATACTCGCAGTGAGCGCATGAATATGGTTTTTCATTAGTATGGGTACGTCGTAAGTGTGTTGATAAAGCACCCTTTAGCTTGCATTTGTAATCACAGTGAGAGCATGAATATCTCGTGTGAGTACGTAAGTGTCTTGACAAGGCAAACTTTTTTTTGCATTTGTAATCACAGTGAGAGCATAAATATGGTTTTTCTCCAGTGTTACAAACACTTAAATGTTCTGACAAGTTACCCTTTCTGCTACATTTGTAATCACAGTGAGAGCATGAATATGGTTTCTCTACAGTGTGAATACGTAAATGTCTTAATAAATCATCCTTTCGATAAGATTTGTAATCACAGTGAGAGCATGAATATGGTTTATCATGGGTGTGAGTACGTAAGTGTCTTGATAAAGCACCCTTTTGCTTGCATTTGTAATCACACTGGGAGCATGAATGTGTTTTTTCATCAGTGTGAGTACGTAAATGTTCTGACAAGGTACCCTTTCTGCTACATTTGTAATCACAGTGAAAGCATGAATATGGTTTTTCATCAGTGTGGGTACGTAAGTGTGTTGATAAATCACCCTTATGCTTGCATTTGTAACCACAGTGAGAGCATGAATATGGTTTTTCTTCAGTGTGAATACGTAAGTGTGTTGTTAACGTATACTTTCGACTACATTTGTAATCACAGTGAGAGCATGAATATGGTTTTTCTCCAGTGTGATTACGTAAGTGTGTTGTTAACATATACTTTCTACTACATTTGTAATCACAATGAGAGCATGAATATGGTTTTTCTCCGGTATGAATACGTAAATGTATTAATAAATCACACTTTCTCTTGCATTTGTAATCACAGTGAGAGCATGAATATGGTTTTAAGTGTGTTGATAGATTGCTGTTATCTTTATATTTATAGTGAGAGCATGTTACCTTTTTTTTGTGACCACATTCATTACATATAAATACATTTTCTGATAGTCCAGGTGTTTGATTACATTTCTGATTTGTTTGTTTGGTATTTATCGATGTTGTATTTGTTTTGATATTAGTGGATTTCTGAGGTTTGACTTGATCTGTCTCTTCATCTATTGTCTCTAGTTCTGGCTTCTTGGGTACAGGTTCATCTGAAAAGATTCAAAAGATACAGCCCTTTAAAGTTTAACACAAACAGACAGACGGACGGACGGCGTTTGCTTAGTAACAGGGTCCCGTTGGCACTCTTTGAGTGCGGAATCCTAAAAACCGTCGCAATTTACTAGACAGTCAATAAGTTTCATTAAATAGAAATTTTGTTTAGAACTAAGGCACCCGGTATGACGTAAGTGAAACTATTTTCTCGGCCTTCCATTGGGTTAGTATTCTGTGCATAAAATAAATTAGGAAAAAAATGTATGTGCGAGTACTAATTAGGAATTAAATCCTTATGCAGAATTAAGAATGTAAGGAGGACTAGAACTAGGTCAATCACATAATTATGGTCCAGATATCCTGATGTCAGAATGGTTGAACTAAAGTTATTACTACTTTTCTCGGATTATGTTACTAAATTTATAATTGGTACCTAATAGGTTCCTAATAAGTGTGAGGTACTGCGGGCGATCAACTACTTCGGGAATAGGATCCTAAGTAGGTGCGTTCCAAACCTGTACAATTATATTCGAAATGCGGTAAAGAAGCTGAAATTCTGCAGAATGTTAGAGGAACTATTACTACCAAAATGTGTTTAAAGTTCAATAAAATATCTCTCAAAGGCTTGATTTTTCGGATGCAAATTTTTTTTGGTGCGTCTAATCAATCTGGAAATTACAAAAAAGGAAATACCTAATCAGGTACTAGGTTCCTAGGTTACTAGGGTAGGGTAGGGTAGGGTAGGGTAGGGTAGGGTACTTAGGTTTTTTACTTTTGAATTCAGAAGTTAAAAAAGTCAAAATAATACATCAGCATACTTTTACGTTCGAATCTATAAGAAAATTAATTTGTTTTATCGAAGTCGCTGTCAAGCCAGTACGATTCACATGGGCTTGCAGTACTTAATTTTTTGGCTTGGCTAGACACCGACTCCAATAAAACAAATTAATTTGCTTATAGAAACTCATAGGCTGATATATTATTTTGACTTTGTTTATACTTATGAAGTCGGTTTTTCTTTTTTTGTAAAAAATGTTCTATTTCATAATTTTCAGTTAGTAAATATGTTACTTCGACTCATATATCAGTAATACACGCAAAGGGTACATTGAAACGAAGCAAATGGTTCAAACGCAGACAATTTGCTGTCAAGTTTTGAGGAGTTCTATTGTATAGCTCTGGAGTGCGATTTTTGAAAATCAGACGTTCAAAACGAGTAGTAGAAAATGACGTAAAATCGATGATTTGCCATTTTTGAATTCAACTTTCTATCACTCGTATTCAATTCTACCACTCGAATGTTTGACGTTTGTAATGTTGTCAGACGTCAACAGATTTAACTTTTTTTCTACGTTCCGTTAACCCATAATTTTGGCGGTAAAGTCCGATTTGAAATGTTACTATAAAACCATTCATTCGTTCGTTCGTTCAATTGAAACGTTTTCTGTGTGAATCGAAACGGTTTTGGCACATCCGAACGATTTCAAAAATAGAGAAAAACGTAACCACTCGGAATGAAAATCTCAATTCGTATGCGAATGTCAAGTCGCTCGTATGATTTTCAAAAATCGCACTCCTGAAGTGCGATTTTTCAAAATCATACGAGCGACTTGGTAGTAGAAAGATGCATAATCTCCATAGTAATTTTGACATTTTCTACTGCCAAGTCGCTCGTATGATTTTCAAAAATCGCACTTCTGAAGCGCGTGGTCAGACCTCAAAATTAAAATGGGACCACATCGGGAGTATACCCTTTCAAACAAAAAAAGAATTTTGTATATTGGTTCACAATTGACGAAAATACCGGTGAACATACATAAAAAAAAATACATACAGCCGAACATAGAACCTCCTCCTTTTTATGAGGTCGATTAAAAATACATATTATGTAGGTAGCAGTATCAATTGGCTACTTGACAACTAGTCAAATTAGCTACTCTTTATCGGACGTCAAAACATGCGCTTTGTATGAAGATTTGTACTAAATATTGAGTTGTGACGTCATCAACATTTTCATTACTTTTTATAGTTTATCTTGTTATTAAAAATAGTATTCAAGCTAAAAACTCAATGAAAATGAGCGTTTAGCGTTATTTTCTAACCCTTTTTTTATTGAGTAGATAAAAATAAAATATATTGAATGTAGTCAAATACCCAATTAGGTACCAACTTCAACTATGTTAAACAAATGTTCCAGACATCCTGACCGTAACAATGGATGGACCCACCTTAATTTCTATTTTCCTCAGTTTGTGGCGAGGAACTAAATATTGGATGTTAGGTGCCAAATAGTAGGTACTCAATTGGTCCTCGAGAGCATTGAAACGTCTTTAGGCGAAAGTTGTGTTAATTGGTTCTCGATGTTATTTCAACGCAAGCAAAGTTGATAATGGTTTAGCAGTGAACAATGGTCTGCGCTGCGCTTCACCAGGTGTGCGCCGGCTCTAAGGGGATAGAGAACTTATCAACAGGATCTTTGAATATTAAAAGACCACATGACGGCCCGGTAGCACAGAATAGGTAATAGTATATAGTTCTACATACAGAACGGCCACTCCCCGCCCCCCTCTGACTTCAGATACCTCACCTCCCCTCACACTCTCTGTGGTAACTTGAGGGAAGCCGAGCAAGGGAAGGCAGTCAGGCGCGCGCACCCGTTGGATTTGACTACATAAAATATATTTTATTTTTCTCCTCACAGTAAAAATAAACGTTGGAAAATAACGCTTAATTCACATTTTCTGCGATTCTTTAGCTTATAAACTATTTTAATAACAGAATGAACTATAAAAAGTAACGAAATGTATAATGTAGTTCATACGATGCGTGTTAAGTCAACCCTACACATATGTCATGCACAATTTTCGCAAAGTGCGCATGTGCGAACGTCATCATGTCAAATCTAAAACGTTGTTTGAAGTGCCGGACCTGTGCCGGTAGCTCAGTCGGTAGTGAACCTGCCTGCTGTGCCGAGGGTTGCGGGTTCGAATCCCGTAAGGGACAAATATTTGTAAGATGAATATGAATATTTGTACCCGAGTCTTGGATGTTTGTATCCACAGAACATTATAAAAGGGGTAAGAAGTGCAAAGTAGGCGTGGAACGTGTCCCCACAAGTTATGCAATGATTTGCATAACACCATAAGGCGCGCGACGTGGTGCGAGGGAGAGGGCATGAGTAACTGAAGCAGCGTGTGCAGGAATGCACTACTTTGCATTTCTAACCCCTCTTATAATGTTCTGTGTTTGTATCCATTATATGTATTCTATATCGTTGTCTAGCAGTGTTGCCAGAAGGTTACTTTTGTAACCTTTAAGGTGATTTTTAGCTCTATCAGGTTGCTTTTAGGTTACACGATTCAAAAGGTTACTTTTAGGTGATTTTTCGAAATTTGTATTATCAATCATATTTTTCCATGAAACGGAATGCTTTTTCATATTTTTGCACTGTTTTATAAAGCAAAAGTTCGTAACGTAGTGAGTGCAACTCTTAAAAACACATTTTTCTCTGTTTTCTCTCTCGCACTAATTTATAGGTAAGTACCAAATCACGAATGACTAAAAATGGTCTAAGTAATCTCACTTACTCGCTCGATCAATCCATCTGATGAAAATGCAACTTAAAATGGAAAACGCAACTGAATTTGTTCATTTCTGCAAGTTAATAGAACCAACATCTGTCCATCAACTTTTAATACCTACCTTATTACTGGAAAAAAATATGAAAGGTTACTTTTCACACCAAAATGTTACTTCTTAATCTAATTCCGGTTACTTTTGATAAGATCCGGCTGGCAACACTGTTGTCTAGTCATCATAATACAAGTCCAGGCTAGATTCTGGTACTTTAAATGTGACTAGTAATAAAACCACTGACTAGAGTAAATGAAATATACTGTTTATTCGCCAACTGTACAACAACTGTTAAGCTTTACAATATTTTAAAACTCTGAACCGAAATTCAACGTTCGTCAATACGTCAGTCTTGGAAAAGAATGTCCGTGTTGCCAGTAGGCAGAAAAGAAATAACTCCCAATATTCTAAATTTAAATTCGATTTCTGCCTTTTCTAACAGTCGGCCATTCTGACCCATGTCTGACCTCAGACGTAGAGATGAATTTAATACATAGATAGAATTTACTATTATTTTGTCAACACATTAGTTAAGTCATGTTTTTTTTAATTCTTTTTTTAATAACATTTTTGTAATAAGTACAATTTAATTATCGTTGACGCATATGCGTTTGAGGCTTAGACCACATAACTAGGGACCAGCCTCGAGCTAGCATTCCCTTCTGTCAAGATACAAGATCAATTGATCATGTGCATTTACATACAATTGTATACCTTATAAACGAAACAGCCTATAAATGTGGAACAATAACTTTGTCTCGCTTGGGGTACGAGACTATATTTAACAACCAAAATTAGAATCTAAATTAATGGAATGAAAATCAAAGGTGTGAATTCCACCACACTACTAAGAGTAGCAGAAAAGTTTTTTTTTTTTGTGGAATTACATGCTTAGCTCATCCACAGTTAAATGATCTAAGGTTTGATATTCATGATTAACAAACAAAACACGAAATATACCAACCATTAACTTTGAACAATGACAATAAACAAAACAAAAACAAAATTAATTGTAACAAGCTGTTGGCTCAAATTACACTAATTATAATAATTTGTATTTGACTATATACTTTGATATAAATCATAATCATCATCATCATCAGCCTATCATCGTCCACTGCTGAACATAGGCCTCTCCCAAGGCATGCCACAAAACATGATATGAACAGTAGGTAGATGAGTAAGTAATACAACATGTATGATAAAATATAACCAAACGAAAAATATGCAAAGCTAATGACAATTCGGCCATCCTAGAAACGAATTGAATGTCCCTATTCATTTATCATACACATTGTTATGTACTTTATGGCTATAAAATTTACATTATTAATAAAATTATGTAACCGAATTACCGAATTGAAATAAAACTTATATTTACGCACTTTGTTAAGTAAGAACCACTGATTCACTATAAATAACACTAGCACACCAGGGCTTGCTGCCCACACGATAAGAAGAAGACACTAAATCACCACAAACTTTACAATGCAAAAACAACGAAGCGTAGCGCAGTAGTGGTTGCTTTAGACCCGCACGCACACTCTGGGCGCGGCGGTCATTTTACACGAAGTACTGCTTGGCGCTCACCATGCGCTGCTTCATGCACACAAGGCGCTGTTGCACGCACACAAGGCGCTGTTGCACGCACACAAGGCGCTGTTGCACGCACACAAGGCGCTGCTGCACGCACAAAAGGCGCTGTTGCACGCACACAAGGCGCTGTTGCACGCACACAAGGCGCTGTTGCACGCACACAAGGCGTTGTTGCACGCACACAAGGCGTTGTTGCACGCACACAAGGCGTTATTATGCGCACACAAGGCGCTGGTTTACGCACACAAGGCGTTATTATGCGCACACAAGGCGCTGGTTTACGCATACAAGGCGTTATTAAGCGCACACAAGGCACTTTATCACGCACACAAGGCGTTATTATGCGCACACAAGGCGCTGGTTTACGCACACAAGGCGTCATATCGCGCACACAAGGCGCGGCATCGAAGCGAGGTAGTTGTCCCCACAATCTGGTCACATCTCAGCACACGCAAGGAGCCTCATTTTTAGGTGAGAAAAGGGACAGAAATGTATACAGGAAAATGGCATTTAATCAATCACGTTAATAGGTACACAACAACGACACATTCTATTTAATCACTCTTCGCATATCACTCTCATTATCGCTATCCGAATTAATATCTGAGCACAAGCTGATCCAATAAGATTTCAATTTATCGGCTGAGTATATATTTTTGTATTTGAGCACAAGCTGATCCAATAAGATTTCAATTTATCGGCTGAGTATATATTTTTGTATTTCCATTTTGAAAAACCCTCAATGCTACAAATTCCATAGCGATCATTGTCTAAAATCGCAGTAATTTAAAGGGCCCGCTATAAGGTGGGACTAACTTGTTAGTTTCCCCAACATTACGAGGATGAAGATCTCCAACTCTGTAAACCTTAGCAGAACATCTGGTGTTGTCGAATTTAGTTTTTATTTTCTTTTGTTGCTCACTAATCGATGTTGAAGCCTGGCCCTGTACCCGGACTTTCGATGTTCGATATATTGCCACTGTTTCGGTCCGCACTTCATTGTAATAGAGTTGTCATTGGAACGAAAACATTCACACAATTGCGAAGTTCGAAATTGCAGGTAGAGGCCCTGCTCACGAATACTCTCAATATCACTGCTTAATGACAACTTCCACCATTTTGTGTTAGTTCCGTGTGTTTGAATGTTCTTTTATTATTCGTAAAATAAATCCAAACAAGTGGAAAACGATTAAAATAACAAATAAATAAGTGTAAATAGCGCTCACAGGCACATACATTGTAATGATCCTAAGTAAACCTCAGGCTTTTTGTTATGGGAACCATACAACAACGGCACAAACATAACATCTATGACCGAACCGGGATTCGAACCCAGGACCCTGGTTTGGCAGTCCGGCGTGGTAGCCATTACACCAAGCGGGTCGTCAATTCCGTTTGCCGATTAAAAGAAGTAGTACATAAAAGGAATTACGTTATATGACGTTTAAGCTACAGCAACACAACCATATCGTTATTCAAATGTACTATTGTGCCCCAACCCACGACAAAAAGTCGTATCGGCAACGTTTTTATGATGACTGTGCGACAAATAGGTCTTTAAACGACTGTTATGCGTCACTTTTATGACGATAAGTCGATGAGCCCAAGCGCACGTTCTTTTCTTACGAAACTAATACGACTATAATTATTTATCCTACTAATATTATAAACGCGAAAGTTTGTGAGTATGGATGTTTGTTACTCTTTCGTGTAAAAACTACTGAATGGATTTTAATGAAACTTTATAATAATATAAGCTTATTCATCTAATAATAATTCATTCAGAATAATACATAGGCTACAATTTATAAAGATATTGTGTGAATTGTCCAAATCCTGCGCAGAAGAAGTGACGGGCACCAGCTAGTATAACATAATGTTGATACCAGAACGTCTCCTCGACCATGAAATTGTTCGTTAGGAAGCTCTCAGAAATTTCGTGAAGGTGGAAATCACCAAAATTTACAGACTCTTTTCCGAAGACAACCTGCACTGTAGTTTTTCCTATTGCCTTATTGATTTATTAAATTTGTTTTTACTGTTCTGTTTCTTCATTATTCATAACTTTCTTTACAGTTTTAGGCCCAGACTCGTTATTGTTCACAGGCCCACTACCAGAACAAGAGAAAGTGCAATTTGTTTCAATATGACCATACTGCCTACATCTCTTGCATTTTATTATTTCTTTGCTACACTTATTAACGACATGACCAATCTCGCCGCAGTTGTAACAAGTGATAGAGTTCATGGGTCGCTTGTGTAAAGGGTCAAAAGTCTTTCGCTTCGATTCATTATCTGAGGGATCACGCGTCTCCATCAACTGTCGACGAGGGGGGATTGAGTCTGTGTTCCTACTTGAGATGTTACGAAAATAATTTAGCACTTGCTCTGGCTCTTCGTACTGAGCACCCTGAACATTCATTCGTACGTTGTAGTCGAATATTCCATGCGAAATGCAATCAACTGCCTGCCTCCCTGTTAGTTCGCAGCGATTTAACAACATTATTTTATCATAGTAATATTCAACCAATGTTTCACTCTTTCTACTCTTTCGATTTAACATCTCTGTCAACAAATCACCATAATTTTGATCGCTTGGGAAAGCTTTCAGTAACTTTTCCTGCCATTCTAACCAACCATACTTGACGCTTGTCAGACCATCGTACCATTTTTTGGCAAGACCAGCAAGTTTAGGCAAAGCGTAAAATATAGTTTGGCGCTCCGACCATCCATATACTTCAGCCGACTCATTAATTTTAGAAATCCAGTCTTTCATCGTTTGTAGCTTCGATTTGGGATCATATTCCGATATAACATTCGAAGCGCCTTGTAACACTGGCATTGAAGTCGTCGCTCCTCGATTATTACTGCCTTGTAAAGCAGTTACTAAAGATTCTAAAATCTGGTTACTAGAACGAGGTCCAGTAGTTTTATCGCCTCTCGAACGACTTCGAGATCGAGAAGTGCTCGAGGAGTGACGACGATGTCGACGTGCCCTATGGGATCGTTTATTTCGAGAGCGACGATGACGTCTAGGACTCGGAGAATAAGAGGAAGCAGTACTACTGCTACTGAGAGACTCTTGTCGCTTCCGTTTCCTATCACTACCATATTTATCGTCATCTCTGCGAGACACTCTTTTAGTTGAATGTCCCCTTTTTCCCGGGCTCCTACTTATGGGTGGTGTATCAGACATGTTGATTAAATGCCACTAATTAAAGGATAAGGAACATATGAAACTAAGGCAAGGAAATATCTTCGGCTGAAAGGTAAATTGTCTGACTTAAAAGGCTGGTAAACGTATTATACAAGTCATTACACATTGATTGCACTAAATAAGATGAAAACTAACACAAAATAAGTAAGTAATAACAATAAGGAAATATATAGGTCACATAGGTATAAATATCAAAATAATAAACGTGAAAAAAAAAACAAAGATGAGCACGTAATATTATAGGTAGCTATTAGGGAAATAATCGGTTGGTAGTTTATTCAAAACTCAATAATAAAAATAACAACGAAAATGGAATAAGTATCATCAGTTCCCTTCAGCAAAAAAGTAAATCAAAATAATATGCTTGAATGAGATTAAATCTATATTCCCATACAGGATTAAATCTATGCATAATATAATTATGAATTAGGTCATTGAACTATACTTGCAGTTATAGCCCCGATGGTTTTATAATCATGCAACGCAACGATCATTCATGTCCAGTCTCGTTATCACCCACCGTGAGTCGTAGGTAGACGTACCTATGATTTTAGTCACATAGCGGTAATTTGGTAACGAAGGAAAATTCTAGGTGAGTAGTTTTGACTGCACTATTTCTTTTATGATTATTTTATCCAGCATATATCGCGAACACTAATGATTTTAAGTCGTTACTAATTTTAACAATGAACCGTTATTTTTCTTTTATTTGAAATTGTACGTACCTCTTTTGCAGCACTACAAACCTTTGTGGGCACTACACACTTCTGAACTAATAAAACCACTGACTAGAGTAAATGAAATATACTGTTTATTCGCCAACTGTACAACAACTGTTAAGCTTTACAATATTTTAAAACTCTGAACCGAAATTCAACGTTCGTCAATACGTCAGTCTTGGAAAAGAATGTCCGTGTTGCCAGTAGGCAGAAAAGAAATAACTCCCAATATTCTAAATTTAAATTCGATTTCTGCCTTTTCTAACACTAGATAATTTGTGTGACAATGTCCAAGATGTTTGTTTGTTTGATGTTTATTTAGTCAGAGTGTCATCTTAGGGGCGCCACATACGGGTATTTGAACCTTAAAGCTGGCCAAAAATATTTTTTGTCTTTAAGTGGGCCTATAGGTGTCAGTCATTGCAAATTTAATGTATTATCATTTACAGTACGACCGTAAAGTCTAGAAATTAAATAAATCGGAACTAAACTTTATCACGCTGCCATGCTAGCCATGTAGTTGCCGAAATTTAAAATGTATATTGGGTGTAAAATTTAGCTGCTGTCAGAGCCAAATTTAGCTAAACATAGATAACGTTTTGTATAAACTTTCGGAGTAAATACAGCAAGTATCAAAATAGTTTAGGTCGTAGTGTAGTGTTGCCGTGTAAAGCGACAGTGGCGCCCTCATTTAATTTCTACTCTTTCTGGTCGGGCTGTATTTCGTCACACATCATAAATAAAACCATAAATTAAACCAAAACCAAAATTTATTAAAGAATCATTTAAACATCGTCGTCACTACTTAAGTCCGTGTCAGTTTCTGAATGAGAACAACTACTTGGCGGTTCGGCAGGCAATAATAAGTTTAAAGTTTCTTTATGGAACGGTCTGGTTTTCTTTTTTGGTATTTTTCTCATGCCAGTTATGAGAGGGTCTGACGTCAGAAGGAGTCTGTTTATAACATCCAGGTTACAAGCTTCTCGGGAAAATTTTCTTGAATAATTTAGCCTGTAATCTCTAAAATGTTTGTTACGGGCTTCTGCAGCCTCCTCCGAGAGCTGACCGATTGGGAGCAGGGCTGACGAAATTACTTCTGCTCCGTGTCGCAGAATTTTATGAATGGTTGGGGACATTGGATGCCATTCATATAACTGAACATACAGTTCTTCAGTTTCTCTTGCATATTTTTCAAATGTTTCTATGTTGATTTTATGCCCACTAGATAAAGCTTCCAAGATAGTTTTAAACCTAAACATTAGATTTACATCTATGCCAGTTATTAAAGAAGATAGTTCATGGTCAGCAAAAAATCGCCTGCTAGTATTGCCATCATTCGAGTTACCAAAATTGGCTTTAGGAACATCCACAATTAGCCCCATCTCGTTTCTGAATCTATCCTGTATTTCTTTTTTTCTTTGTTTGGCTACATCTTTATCAGACTGTGTTCTTAGTTGCCATTTTTTGAGGGGTAGTTTGTATGATAAATGCAAAATGTTTTCGAAAAATCTTATTCGCGCATGTAGTATCGAAAGGCCAAATTGCAATGATTCCTCTTTGACATCCCTTCTTTTCGATAAATCATTGAATTCCTTAGAGGTGGCACCACATATGTAACACCTCATGGTCGATGTTGTATGTGTTGCTGCGTTACATACTTTGCCATCCACCATAGTGAAAAGCATAGTATGGGCTATTTTCGTACCTTGGAATTCCGTGGGCTCGAGAGCATTAATTTTTGAATTCATATACTGAATCTCTTCGTTTGTTATATCCACAGACTCGTGTAGAAATCTTATTCTAATGGGTCTACAGTACCGCGGTGATGAGGGCGTCGGATTTTGCCAAACAACGTTTTTTTTTTTTTTTCCGCACACTAACTGTAATGGTACCATAGAGCTCTGAAAAATGTTAGCGTCGGAATCCGTCTCATTTTCAAACTTCTGCTTATATTGAGCTTGCTGCGAACCATCGCACCCCCATTTATAGATCAATTCCATTTGTTGTTTATCGTCTTCATTTAACGTAGCCACAACTTCCTTTAAATGCATAATTAATCTTGAGGCAGTATGATTCAGTAAGTCTTGTAAATTTATTTCGGCACACGTAGCAGTAACCCTGTAGGATTCTTTAATAGGATAGCAATCGTTTTTACCTCTCTGAAGAATGGTATAACAAGGATAAAACTTCTTATTGCTTAATCTGACTATTTCATATTGTGTTCTTGTTAGACCAGCTTCCACATACATAGATAAGGCCTCTAAACTGGATAACTGACCACTCTTTTCTTCATTACTCTTTCTAAAAGCTGATTTATATTTTTGGGCTCGTGTTGGACTCTTTGTTAAATCTTTGACAACATTAGATGCGTCTGCATTACCTGAAGCTTTTAATTTCATATGAGTCGCATTCAGCTTTTCAACATCATGTAACCGAAGATCTTCAGTTTTTCGGCGTTTGCTTCTCTCACTGGATTCTGTGAATGTTTTTTCAGGACGACCAGGACTTACTCCTGAAAAGAATATTTAAGTATTCATTTTATAAACAAAAAAGAATAAATTAATATCCATTAAACCACAGTAACACATACCTGTGAATGGCAATTGTAATGAAGTCATTCCATCAAGCCAATCGTTGTTGTTTTTTTCAAATACATCTTTCTTTTTATGTGCTGCATGCCATCTGGATTTAAACTGGTGCTTTATTAATGATAATTTATGTTTCCAATCTCTCCGTTGATCTTCATCTTTACAGAACTTACTTATCACAGTTTCTTCCATATGATTCAACTTTTTATCAAAATTTGGTTCCTGTGAACTTTCCACCATGTTAAAAATGTTTTTCCGGGATAAGAATTTGACACTAGACGGCCCTGAAAGGAAATAAAGAAAAATAAATGCTGTTTGCAATTTTTTCTCTCCTTACCCTACCTACTAAAAAAATATATGAAAAATACATCCGCGGTATTCAACGGCAACTTTTACATTGAGCATGTTACTGAATCGGTCTTCTTCAATTATATGTATATTTCATTGCATAGAAAAGCTTAGAAGTTATGTAAAACTCTAAAAGATTATATTCAAAACGCCTTAATTCACGTATTTTCTATAACCTTTTGTTCTTTACAGTAAATACTAAAATTCAAAGTTGATTTAACTAGAAATGGTTAAAAATGTAACTACATACCTGGTTTTGACGGATCCATCACAAATATTTTATATGCAGTTTCAAAACACAAAATAATAACAAGTATTGTGAGATCAGACAGGGAGAATATCGAACAATCACGCGCACACTTCAAGCGAACGGTAACTTCCGACTGATACCAGCGGGCGGCGCGGGAGTCGAGTCAAATACAATGGCTGCCACATGATGCTCCATACATTTAGCTATTTATGCAAACAATTTGTTTTTTAATATCAACAATTACGCGAAAATGATTTATGGCCAGCTTTTAGGTTCAAATACCCGTATGTGGGGCGGTTTTATTTACATGGATAAAGATGCAAACAAGACCTATTATATTAATGAAATACCTACTAACCTTTAGGGTGATACGCCGTATACACTACTGGTTGGAGCACCACAGGTCCAATATGCATCTCTTCTTTGATCTCATGATCTGCATACAAGTCCACCTCATTCTTTACATCATTTTCTGACAATTCTTCTTTTATTTCAATCTTTATATCAATTAAACCTTCTGTAGACATATTTTCAACATTCATTTTAGTGAAAGTAATCCAACCGTGCGATGATTCTGTCAATGTAGAGGTAAGAAACAGCACTGTAGGTAGTTCCAAACTAAGTCAGGTGATAACGTCGTGGTTCAACAATGACGATCTATAAAGGACAGCACAGATTAGTACCAACAAATAGAAAATAAGTCAAAAACTATGATGGTTCAGGCTAGGAATGAGAGGCTCGGACATCGGTATAGGGGTTGCTTCAGTCACCTGCGGCACGAATTTGGGGTGGAGGAGGGGGGGCGGGAGGGGGGTTACCCGCCAGAAACCCCCTAAAGGGAAAAAGTGAGGAAACCACCCCCATTTTTTTCTTTAAATGTTTGAAGTTTGAGGTTATAATCAGCAAAAAAGTGAAATTTTTAGTATCCTGCTGCATGAATTTGGGGGAGGGCAGGGGGCAACCCCCCTTACAACCCCAAAGGGGGGATACCCCTTTTTAAATGGGGTGCAAAATACAATATATATATTAAGGGAGCGGGAGGGGGACCCTCTATCCCCCCGAAGAGCAAAAAAGGCTATGTGCAAAGCCAGAAAAAATACTGAAAAAAAAAAGACGCATTGTTACGCTTCACTCCGCACTTATTTATTGCACCCCAATCTTTTGCACTTCTGTCAAAAAGGGGCCGGGCCTCCGCCGCTCCGCTTCACTCCGCTACGGCCCGGTGCCAATGCCGGTACAGAAAGGTTTTTTTGGCATTAACTGCGGTTTTGCTCGTTGTATGATTTTTTGTGTGAGACCCCTCGGGGGCCCTCCCCTTCGCTCTCCCCTCGCTCACCCCCTCGCTTACCACCTCGCTCACCACCTCGCTCACTCCCTCGCTCATCACCTCGCTCACCCTTCTCAACCCCCCCTTCTCATTGCCCCTTACAAAAAAACATAATTTTTCGTTTATTCACTTCTTTTTTGCCTCCCATCTTGGGTGATGGGGGGGGGGGGGGGGCTCCCCTTCCTCCCACGCTCCCACCACCTATTTTTGGACTGCAGGATACTAAAAATTGCACTTTTTTGCTAATTATAACCTCAAACTTCAAATATATTTTTTTTTAAATGGGGGGTTTCCTCTCTTTTTCCCTTTAGGGGGGGTATGTGGGGACCGCCCCCCCCCCCCCCATTTCATGCCGCAGGATACTAAAGCTGATCCCAAACGAACACTCACCTAACCTGTAAATCATCACTAAAACCACACAGATTTATGAACTCAAGAGTTAGAATTATGAAAGGAAACGCGCATCTATCTCGGGCACGTGTGTTATTTGATCTTCACTTAAAATAGTAACTTATCAGTTATATTCCTTGAACTTATCTTTTGTCTTCACTGAATAAATTATAAATAATCTCAGCGTGACCACTTTTTTTTCAGAAAATCTACCAAAATGACTGCTGAAATCTACCAAGTCCTGTTTCAAATTCTACTTAAAATCTACCAACAAATATTTATGTAATTCCAGATGGTTAAAATTCAATAAAAAACACCTTTTTGAACAAAATATTATCATTTTCATACTACCGCTCATCATTACTCATGTTATTATAACATTTTTGTAAAAAAGAAAATATCAGTTTCATCACTTTGTAACTTTGTAACATGGATGCCTCAATTTCGAAATAAATCTAAATAAGTATTATGTTATGGTCGTCCTTATGTAGGCTTAAACTTGGTAGTTTTCTGTGTCTTATAAAAGCCCCCTTTTGTAAAAAACAACATTAAGCGATAATATTAATTTTGCTGTACAGTGTACTGTACACCACTTAAGCTTTACTAGAAGTTTAAAAAAACCCCATAAGTGCGATTTTTGAAAATCATACGAGCGACTTGGCAGTAGAAAGATGCATAATCTCCATAGTAATTTTGACATTTTCTACTGCCAAGTCACTCGTATGATTTTCAAAAATCGCACTTCTGCAATCGTTTTCTCACCTATTTTTATTTCCAGCTTTGATTTTTTTTTTGCTTGAATCCTTTCATTTTTGATCATATTTTCGAATACCGAATTTCTACCAAAATCTACTAAATGATTTCCCACTAATAAATTATCGTTATTTTTGCCCTAAATCTACCAAAAAAGTAGAAATCTACTAAAAGTGTTAACAATATCTTTTTTTTTTAAATAATTACTAATTTATTTATCCTCTCGGAAAGGCAATGGGATGGGAGCTAGCCCTTACAGCCTTGACTTTAGTTATATTTTACTTTGTAATAAATACCTACGTAGGTCAAGCTCTAGTCAAGCTCGGAGACTATCAAGCTTCTGACACTTTGTACCGTTCTTATTTAGTGCGCAATAAGCGTTACAATCGAACTGCAAGTGTAGCTTGATGTGCTCTTGACAGGCAGTGTGACCACTTTTAGTAGATTTCTACTTTTTTGGTAGATTTAGGGCAAGGAGAACGATAATTTAGTAGTGGGAAGTTGTTTAGTAGATTTTGGTAGAAATTCTGTATTCGAAAATTTGATCCAAAATCCAAGGATTCGGTCAAAAAAATCAAAGCTGGCGATACAAATAGCTGAGAAAACGATTGCAGGGGGCTTTTTGAAACGTCAAATAAACCTTTAGTGGTTTGCAGCAAAATTTATCTTATCAACTAATGTTGTTTTATACAAAAGAGGGTTTATAAAACACAGAAAACTGTACCAACTTTAAACCTGCATAGTCACGACCAATTAATATTTATTTTGATTTATTTGGAAATTGAAGCATCCATGTTACAAAGTAATGATAACCGATATAAAATTATACAAAAATTAGAAATTAACATGAGTAATGATGAGCGTTTAGACAATAATGTTAATATTTTGTTCAAAGACGTGCTTTATATTACATTTTAACCATCTGAAACGATATCAATATTAGTTGGTAGAATTTAAGTAGAATTTGAAATAGGACTTGGTAGATTTTAGTAGATTTCAGCAGTAATTTTGGTAGATTCTCTGAAAAAAAAGTGGTCACGCTGTTGACAGGGCCGTAGCTGGAACTAAATTAAAGGTAGGGCATGGGAAGTTAAGTGTAGGGCGGAAAAAAATCGTTGTTTCATTAATTACGCATGTCATATTGAGCGCACATCATGTTTTGTTACGCATGCTCAAAAACGCTATTCCAAAGTATGGGCGAGCGAAGCGAGTTCGAAATTTCACACACCAAGACTCAAAACGATGGTGGTGGGAGTTCCAGTAGCCTAGGTTTGTTAGGTATGACCAAAATACCCTTGGAAAGCTGGAGCAAGCGAAGCGAGCTCGAAATTTCATACACCAAGACTCAAAACGTTCGTTTCGGTTCGTGTTTGATTAGCCTCTGTATGTTTTGTAATGTATGCTTTAAATAGCATTCGAAAGCTGGAGCGAGCGAAGCGAGCTCGAAATTTCACAGACCTGCGCAGTGTTTGGGTTTAAAAATTAACTTATGAGAATGAGTTTCGAGGCTTCCTTAGTCCGAGTCGGCCCTGGACTCGTGCCCCGCTTGCTCTTAAGGTAAATAAGGTATAGAGGATGGGTAATTTTTAAGGTGGGGCATTGGGATTTTAAGGTAGGGCATTTCCCCACGATGCCCTCCCCTAGCTACGGCCCTGGCTCTTGACTGTACCCTAAGAACAAGAACCCATCAAGAACCTATACTACATCCCTGCCCTTTGTAATTTGGATATTTGAGTGTTGAGTGAGTGTGCGGATTTGCATATCTACACTTCTACACTAATATTATAAAGAGGAAAGATTTGTACCTATTTTTGTATGTTTGTATGTTTGTAATGAATAGGCTCAAAAAGTACTGGGCCGATTTAAAAAATTCTTTCACTATTAGAAAGCTGCATTCACCCTGAGTAACATAGGCTATATTTATTGCTAGAAAAGATTAGACGTCCACCCGTGCGAAGCCGGGACGGGCCGCTATTACCTATATTCAAACAAAATATCTGACACAGTTTAGCCAGAAAAGGTAACAAAGGTTACAAAGGGGTTTGTGTAACTTTGTATGGACAAATGGCGTCATTTCTTTCTTTGCTGCGGTTTGTAGCATTACCTCAAATAAACAAGTATGATTAGTAAAATTTGCTCTAAGTCATATCGGGTCCATCTTAATATGCTGACACTTTTTTAAGGAGATGATCAGACCATCAAACTGAACAACTTTCTCTATGGCACCCATATAGAAATCGCGAAAAAAAACAGCTCGTCCATACAAAACGGCAAACCTACTCGAGCCAAATGTATGGGACAGCAGTTTTTTTTTCGTGATTTTTATGTTGGTCCCATAGAGAAAATGGTTCAGTTTCATGGACTGATCATCCCCTTAGAAAAGTGTCAGTATATAATCCCCGCAAGTTGATATTGCGATTGGCGGCCATCTTGGTGACGTAATTTTGACGTAGTCGACTGTGCACCATCAGTACCGTTCGCAAGGTCAGCCCGCGCTTGATGACATCACGCAGCTGTTATTGTGACAAGGTTCCATCGCAATATCAACTTGCGGGGATTATATTAAGAAGGACCCTGTATGTGGGCAAGACAAAGACATTCAATATTAACTAGCTAGGGCAAGATGAGGTTCGCGAGGCCCCATGCCAAGGTAACATTAAATAAAACTAGTCAGGTGCGAGTCGGGCTACTCGCGCACCGAGGGTTCCGTGCCACACCACCACAGAACACAACATTATTAACATAGAAAAAAAACTTTTTTTGTCCGGAACCTTTAGCGCAAGACCGACTCCCACTTGGCCGGTTTTTAGTATTTGTTGTTATTCTCTAGAGTTTGCTCTATAATCACACTAAGTTTGACGCTTGTATGTATTACCGTTTTTAGGATAGAGCGTGAAGAAAAAACGTTGATAAAAACTAGTTTCTTGTTGAGAAGCCCCCTTAATTTTTAGCTTTGTGACATTTTTATTATTTGTTAACAAATCCGCCGTAATAACGCATAATCTGAGAAAATTTCAACTATCTAGCTATTACGGTTCAAAAGTTACAGCCCTAAATAGGTAGGACAGACGGACGGACGGACGGACGGATAACGTAGGCTTAGTAATAGGGTCCCGTTTTCACCCTTTGGGTACGGATCCCTAAAAACGGTGAGTTTGAAATAAAAAAATATACAGAGTGCAGCTAAAGCGCCATATTCACCGTCCATCTTGCTGTACGTCCCGCCAAGGTCATGCACGATGCACGATGCAAAAGCGCCGTATTCACGGTCCAGAAGTGCGATTTTTGAAAATCATACGAGCGACTTGGCAGTAGAAAATGTCAAAATTACTATGGAGATTTTGCATCTTACTACTGCCAAGTCGCTCGTATGATTTTCAAAAATCGCACTTCAGCCCCGCTGTACGTCAGCTCAATCGAGGTACGTCAAGCCTACTCACGGTGCTTTTGCATCGTGCCTCGTGCATGACCTTGGCGGGACGTACATCGGGGATGGACCGTGAATACAGCTTTAATAAGACCGTTTTGTAACCAGGAGTGCGATTTTTGAATATCAGACGTTCAAAACGAGTAGTAGAAAATGACGTAAAATCGATGATTTGCCATTTTTGAATTCAACTTTCTATCACTTGCAACGAGTGCTCCGAATCACTCGTAACCAATTCTACCACTCGAATGTTTGACGTTTGTAATGTTGTCAGGAGTGCGATTTTTGAAAATCATACGAGCGACTTGACATTCGCATACGAATTGAGATTTTCATTCCGAGTGGTTACGTTTTTCTCTATTTTTGAAATCGTTCGGATGTGCCAAAACCGTTTCGATTCACACAGAAAATGTTTCAATTGAACGAACGAATGAATGAATGGTTTCATAGTAACATTTCAAATCGGACTTTACCGCCAAAATTATGGGTTAACGGAACGTAGAAAAAAAGTTAAACAACTGTCTGACAACATTACAAACGTCAAATATTCGAGTGGTAGAATTGGTTACGAGTGGTTCGGAGCACTCGTTGCGAGTGATAGAAAGTTGAATTCAAAAATTGCAAATCATCGATTTTAAGTCATTTTCTACTACTCGTTTTGAACGTCTGATATTCAAAAATCGCACTCCAGACGTCAACAGATTTAACTTTTTTTCTACGTTCCGTTAACCCATAATTTTGGCGGTATTGAAACATTTTCTGTGTGAATCGAAACGGTTTTGGCGCATCCGAACGATTTCAAAAATAGAGAAAAACGTAACCACTCGGAATGAAAATCTCAATTCGTATGCGAATGTCAAGTCGCTCGTATGATTTTCAAAAATCGCACTCCTGTTGGTTCATTGGAACCGAGCGACCCACACAGGTGAAACATAAAATTATGAAGTTTGGAGCGAGCGGAGCGAAATTTTTCAGCAACATGCTTCGCCTGCGTTGCGGCCAGAACTCAGATATCAGAAATCAGAATTTTATTGGCCTTGTAACAGAGAATGCTACACTAGGTATGTCAAGTTTACATAATCATAATTTATACTTAAACTCATTTACATTCACAATAATAAAAAAGAAAGAGATAGTGCAATACCTAATGTACGGTAGTACACTAGTAATACATTATAATAGTCTGTGACTTAATGAACGCTTCACTTGCTTCAAATTTCAAATGTCATAGTAATGAACTAATGATCCTAGAGCGAGCGTAGCGAGCTCGAAATTTTTTGCTCTGATTCGCCTGTGGCCAAAACTACATTTTAATGGTCCAAGCGAAATATTTTTCGTGAGTTTGAAGAAAGCTGCATAATCCTTCGAAGCGCGAGGCCCCTCGGACCGCGAGGCCGTGAGCGGAGGCCTACACCGCCCACGCCTTCCGCCGCCTCTTGGCATACGCTTCATAGGTCGGTACTTCCGTACCGAGCAGAGGGACGTCGTGTTCCACTGAATTCAGACTTCACTGAATTCTGGAGGAAGCAAAGTGAGCTCAAGATTTTAGTGCAATGTGTCTAGCCAGAAGCGAGCGAAGTGAGCTCGAGATTTTGCTTCATTATAACTCGACTTTTTCAGCTCATGCCGAAATCGAGGCGATTGATGTATTAAACAAATAGCTGAAATGAGCTTATAATATAATGCTTATAATAACTCGATTGTAGAGCTTATCTTGAAATAGAGTAGGTGAGTATATTGGCGTATAAAATTAAAACCGGAGCGAACGATTCTATAATTATTAAGCGAGCGAAGCAAGCTCAAATTTTCGAAACACATTCTAATTCCAACCTCATTGACCTTTCAAGAAGCGAGCTCATAATTATGCTAACTGCATAACAACTTGAAAAAGATTGAGCAAGCAAAGCGAGCTCGCAAATTCGCAATATTTTGGACTCTATTTCCTTCTTTGACTTTCAATGACTAACTTACGGGGCCTCCAACTTCAAACTGCAGTCCCAGTAGCGGAGGCCAGGGCCTCCGGAGCGAGCGAAGCCAACTCATAATTATGCTAACTGCATAACAACTTGAAAAAGATTTAGCGAGCGAAGTGAGCTCGCAATTTCGCAGTATTTTTGACTCTATTTCTTTTCTTGACTTTCAATGACTAACGTACGAGTCCTCCAACTTCAAACTGCAGTCTCAGAACCTGTTCTGCTTCTGGCCTCCTGAGGCCCGGGCCTCCAACTCTAAACTGTGTCTTTACTTGCTATATAAACGTCATTATTTTGGTTTTGATTAAAAAGGGATTCTCTTCTCGAGATTCGGAGGCCCCCCAGGACTGGGGGCCCGGGGCGGACCGCCCCTCCGCCCTCCCCCTTAGTCCGCCAGTGCGTACGACCCAACGGCAATACTATAATATTGAAAGTCTTTGTTTACTATGCAGTGCAGACGACACTCCAGTTCTGGCCGAAGGGGAGTCCTTCGAGAGGACCGTAGAGCTCGCCGAGCTCGGAGTGGCACGCGTCGTGTAGAAAATCCATAAGCTGGGGCTTCGGATCACCATTTTCTAATTTCTTTTTTATTGCACACTAAGTAGGAAATGATAGTAAAAAAGAAAAAAATATATAAAAAACAATTTATTAAAACAACAACAATTAACAATTTATTTACTTATTTATTTATTATAAAACCTAAACCCCACGTCAAAGATTTTTTTTTTATCTATACGACAGACCAAAAAAAATCTTCGCCCCACGTATTTGAAATACGTCGCCATACTAAAAAAATATCTATCTTACTATACAGGGTGTTACACATGTAAAAATATAATTTTAAATCTTTTAAGGGGGATATTTAGATCGGGTGCCCTCTATCTAGCATACTTTTTATTGTCCGAAACGTGTATAGCATAACATACTTGACATAATTTTTCTTACTTAGAAGAATATTAACAATGCAGAAAGCTATGTTCGGCATAACAACAAGGTGGCAGAATATTAATTTATGCGAATTTAATATAACATAATACGATAATCGAATTATATTTTGAATAATTTTGGTTTGCTCTATAACGACGATAGCTCTATAATCACGAAAAGTTTGGCGCTTGTATGCATTGACATAGAATAATATGGACGCCGGGTCTAGTACAAAATTCTCGAAAAAAGTATCCGAGACTAAACTACACAAACCTATAAAGTCAGCCCCCTTACCCGCACTTTCGATCTTCACTTTATCGCCACTGTTTCGGTCCGCACTTCATTGTAATAGAGTTGAAATTGGAATGAAAACATTCACGCAAAAGTTCGAATCGAATGTGCGGGTAGACCCTCTGTCTATAAAGTCGTGTCTAAAAATGACGGCGCTGCCTCCACGCAAGCACATCAAATTCTAGCATAACCTGGCAACACCACCAAACTAAAATGATTAGAAGTGCGATTTTTGAAAATCATACGAGCGTATTGGCAGTAGAAAGATGCATAATCTCCATAGTAATTTTGACATTTTCTACTGCCAAGTCGCTCGTATGATTTTCAAAAATCGCACTTCAGTTCCTCAAACATTCACGTCACGAATTTATAGACCTGGGCCTCAATCGCCCTAAGTTTGAACGATACTACCAAAACAAAACCACAATCAAAAACGTTACGTTATGCACCATTCGTATTGCGCAAATTATATTAACGGTAACGATTTAGCTTTATTTCGGAAGATACGTTGGCGTAACGTTTGATGTCCGTTCGATCGAATTTTCTGTATTGTCCGATTTAACCGTTCAGAAAAAAATATCGCGATAGCTTTTTTACTTCAGCTAAACCAAATCTAAACCAAAACCAAACCAAAACCGTATAAAATTGCGCAATTGAGGCCCAGGGGTGGCCAAGACGTCGACTGGTCGACCGCGCCATTTTTATGCTAGTCCGCGAAGAGTTCAAAAAAATTTAAAGAATGAAAGAATCAATTTTTGAATCAAGGCGCAATTTTCTAAAAATCTAATTAAATTCCTAAAATTCAGGAATATCGCTGAAAAACTGTTCAGCTGAGTAATATGTGGAATTCGATAACTGTTTTCGACTTTTGAAACTGTAGAAGAAGTCGAAGCTAAATCTGTTATGGTGCGAGAGGAAATAATATTCAAACTAACCTAACCTGAGATATATGTTTTGAAATTGCATCTTTTTGGAAATAGTAGCAGGTTTCCACATTACAAGTAGATTATGAATCAGCGTTTTCTCCAAAATAAGGAAACATTTTTGATTGAATAAATATGTCAAAAGTATAATTTTTGAAAGTAGACCGCCGAGTATATCTGAGATTCAATAAAGACCGCGTACTTGAAAAGTTTGGCCACCCCTGTTATAGACAAACTACGTCTAGTACTAGGTCTAGTACGTGTAGTAATAAACACACTAAAAACATTGAAATTCTTTTTCATCCCACTCTCCCATCGGGAAAGGGAGCGCGGCGTATGCGCGTAGTCGGCAGATCAAACGAAGACCGTCGCGTAATTGGTTCTCTTTTAACGTTTTGGTGCTCTTTTGGTGCGGTGACTTTTGAGCATAGACATTATTATACTACCTTCCGTAGTAGACCAAGTAAGTGTGTGAATGAGATTCCGATCATAATGAAAAAAGCTACGTGTGCGAAAGAGATTATAATATAATTGCCATAAAACCATTTTGAAACAATCTGGTCTCCGTCGGTATCCTGTCAACAAATTATCTCTCGTTATTTTATTGATTTTCTTTAAATTCATTTTGTGTTTTATAAGACGAATATAAAAAAACATTATGGTATCATGTTCTGTAATGGAGTGCAGTGTAAATTCCACCAAAAACCCAAATAAAGAGACGTTACAAAGGTAAATAGGATTAGTACAGTACTACTTTCACAACACTTTTTCTCATATATTTTATTCTTAAAATTATTTCGTAATACATTCATTATATGCAGTAAACGTCCTATTTTCTAAATAATATATCATTTCAAATAATTATGTGTAAGATAAAAAAATATTGTGTACGTGAAAAAGAAACCGTTTCGCATAGAGATTGTCCAAAATCTAATCGATATGTCGATAGTTTTGAAATTTATTTTTCTTATCTACCACCTAACTCCCTCCGTTCATGTCACGTGAGATTTTCTGTTATTTTTTTTAACTTATTGAAAGGCGGATTTAGCCTGGCCAAATATTGCCAGAAAATCTCTGTCCGAAAAATTCTTACACGCCGATTTTGACGGAATGGTTTTACTAATTGCGACATTATAACATTACTATTTAGCAATTAGCATGTCCATAACCCATGATACATACTGACAGATTGACAGATTTATCAAAAATCATTATTCCTCTCTTTCGACACATAAAATAAGTATAATAATTTAGCGATATTTTGTTACATTGCACAGTGTAATATCGGACCCTAAAATCGAACGTGGCCCAATTTTTGCCAGAAATAGATAGTTAATAAATACAATATGAACACAATAGTGAAACTCCCGATTCCATATTGGAAATCCGAATTTAATAAAAGCGAACTAAAGTCCTTTAAGAAATATTACTGATTTCCGGATATTTTCTGAGGAATTAAAAGTGACAACTCTAACCCAAACTTTAAATCTATAATATTATATTAGAGAGTCCATGGAATTGGTTGCTAGTTTTTTTTACCCGATATGGTTGACTTCAGTGAAAAAAATAAAGAAGAAAAATATTAAATAATTAATATTTAAATTTCTACGACCTGCACGAGTCTCAAACTATTCTTAAAACACGTGTAAATTAAAGGTCTTTCGACATGTATATGCAGCAAAGCAGTAACAGGTTTAGATATTTTAATTTTTTTTATTTTCTGATATCCGGCATAAAAAGTAGGCGATTTTCAGATTTTTTTTGTCTCTCAAACTATAAACCGCAGACAATCGGGAGTTTCAATCTTGTATTCAAAATGTTATTAACTATATTTCTGGCAAAAAATGGACCACGTCAGATTTTAGGGTCCGATATTACACTGCGCACTTATGCACTGTGCGACCGGGCCAAAGTAATGCTTAATATTATTGACTGGGTAACTTCGTAACTTCCAGATTTCCTGCAAATGCAATAACGATACAAAAATGGGTACGAATGTCAAATAGAATACGCTAGGAGCCTAAAACAAATATATGGTATGCAGTCGACATTTCAAAGAAAACTGTTTCGTGCCACGAAATCACCGATCGGCGTCTTTAATAGAAAGGATCTATACCTACTGAATTTGTCCCGGTGTTGGTAGGTGTTTATTCGTTATATGTGGGCGTCCAAACATAAAGGGTTCAGTAGTGGGGTATAGAGTTAAGACTAGATTCGGAATCTAGAATAGTCAATTGATAATATTGATTAATAAAATTTTCAAAAACTGGCATAGTTTTTTTTTTATCTGACATTTGTAGTTGAAACTCTGAAAAAGCTTGTTTTGAGAAAAATAGTACATTACGATACGTGTGACCTAAGTAGTCCATTATTGCACGGCGTGAAATTATCGTCCGAGCGCAGCGAGGACGATAAACGCCGTGTAATAATGGACTTACTTAGGTCACGAGTATCGTATACTATTTTATAGCTCGTGTGACCTAAACCCGCCAACTTTTTAATGTAATGAAATCTTTTTAACCGACTTCAAAAAAGGAGGTTTTTAATTTTATGAATACGTATACCAAATAAAAGAGGAGAAAGGGGGCCCGGGGGGCGAAGCCCCCGGCGGGGTGGAGGGGCGGAGCCCCCCCGGGGGCACGGGGGGCGGAGCCCCCCGAAGGACACAACCACGACTTCAAAAGCTTCGTTAATATTTCGCAATCACAATCAATAGTTAATACTCACCTCTGATCACCCCCTACGCACTTCATACTCACAGGCTCCCCCCTACTCCACCCTAGTACCAACACACTAATAAGGTGTTAGTAGGGGGTGCACTCCCTAATCGCCCCCCACGAGCTAAGGGGTGCACCCCCTAATAGCCCCACGAGCTAGGGGGTACACCCCCAAATCACCCCCACGAACTAGGGGGTACACCCCCTAATCACCCCCACGAGCTAGGGGGTGCACCCCCTAATTACCCTACATCCTAGGGGGTGCACCCCCTAATCACTCCAATCTCCCCTACGCACTTGGGGGCGCACCCCCTAATTTCCCCCTACGCACCCGTTACCCCCTATGCACCCCGTACTACCAACATATTAATAAGTTGTGAGTAGGGGTAAGTAGCCCGGCGTACGTAGGGGTAAGGGGGGGTAGGCACAGTAAAATAATATATCATTAATGTAGGGGGTAAGTTGAAGTCAATTGGGGATTTCGCCATTTCAATGTTGGTCACACTGATTGAAAGCACATTTTAAAAGTACCTTCTTTTGTTTATTATGCATCTGTGTAGTAATCCGTGTAATAATGGACTACTTAGTAACGAAAAACCGTGACCTAAGTGCTGGTTTAGGTCACGGAGTGCTTTAAAAGTACCTATTGTGTATCTGTGCAATAAAGTAGATTCATTTTCGAACGGTGTAATCCGTGTAATAATGGACTACTTAGGTAACGAAAAACCGTGACCTAAGTGCGGGTTTAGGTCACGGAGTGCTATAAACATTTTTAAAGTTCGATAAAAAACACTTCTACTTATTTGTTACATAGATTTTGATTTATTAATGTAGATTAAGATATTCTGCATGAAATCCACATATAATTATATGTGAAACTTTATAAAATAAAAAGTTACGATCTAAACAAAGAATTGATACAAAGTTTAGTAAAAAGGTCCACTTGTCGTTGTTTAGTACAAAGTGAGTAAATACGACCACATAATGTAATAAATAAAAAAGCAAAGTTAAGTAAATTATATTCGTACTCTATTTAAGAACTAACAAAATAACAGACGAGATCTTTTTGATTATAATTTGAACAGAACACTGAATCTTTAAAAATTACATAAAAGGCGACGTATTTTCTTGAACTCGTATTTTTTTTTAAAATTCTCCTTTTAGAAGAACTTAAAATAGTTTCCAGTTTTTAGTATTTATATTCACATATTCACCATTGGTTTATCTAGTGAAATCATAAAAAAATCTGTAAAAAGTACTTTTGTTAATTCTTTTTAATCAAAAAAACGGCACACGCACGCACTTTTCGTGGGGCTGGGCTGGGCTGGGCAATCGCGTTTTTCATAGAAAATATTCGTCTGAACCTATGGCCCCTTAAGTTACAGTTTTATAACAGTGTAGGTAGATAAAATAAATAAATAACGCTCACAGGCACATACATTGTAATGATCCCAAGAAAGCACTATTAATAGGCTGTTTATTATGGAAACCATACAACAACGGCACAAACATGTAACATGATAGATTGTAGCCTAGCCGATTTAGACTTCATAATATAAAAATATAATAGTAGTAGTGACTACTATAATTATTGATGTGACATTGACGTAATCGCGATTATCGGTATCAAAATCACATCGACTACTAAGTAGTCGATAATCTGATATCGATGGTTTTGATATCGATAATCGCGAATACGTCAATGTCACATCACTAGAACTCACACTCTTATCAATTTCGCACATATTGACATTTCGGTTTCGGTGATGCGATAATGAGGAGTTCCTTGGTCTACTCGGAAGTATAATATGTTTATGCTTTTGAGCGTGTACCCTACGTCCAGTAGTTGGTAAGTCAATGCTTGTATGTATTACCGTTTTTACGATAGAGCGAAAAGAAAAAACGATAAAAGCTAGTTTCTTGTATGTAATGTCAACTGTCTAGCTATTCCGGTTCATAAAATTACAGCCCTAAATAGAATCCCGTTTTCACTCTTTGAGTACGGAACCCTAAAACAGCAACTACATGCAACATGGCTGTAACATTTTTATAACCAATACAATAATACACATGTATCTGAAACCATCCTTAAACCTATTTTAAATCTGCACATAAAGGGAAAAATTGCGCGGTGTTGTTTTGTGTTTCAGCTTGATTTACAGTGACGTACATTATAACGTAGGTAATGGAATACAACTCAGATAACTACCTTGATATTTCATCAGTAGCGTGAATACGTAACAAGTGTTGAGCCAGAGAACTTTTATAAGCACATTTAAACTTACAGTGAGCGCATGAATATGGTTTATCTCCAGTGTGAATACGTAAATGTATTGATAAATGACCCCTTTGACTACATTTGTAATCACAGTGAGAGCATGAATATGGTTTTTCAGCAGTGTGAGTACGTAAGTGTCTTAATAAATGACTCTTATGCTTACATTTGTAATAACAGTGAGAGCATGAATATGGTTTTTCACCGGTGTGAGTACGTAAGTGTGTTAATAAAGCACCCTTTTTCCTGCATTTGTAATCACAATGAGAGCATGCATATGGTTTTTCATCTGTGTGAATAAGTAAATGTTCTGACAATTTATACTTTCTTCTACATTTGTAATCACAATGAGAGCATGCATATGGTTTTTCATCTGTGTGAATAAGTAAATGTTCTGACAAATTATACTTTCTTCTACATTTGTAATCACAATGAGAGCATGCATATGGTTTTTCATCAGTGTGAGTTCGTAAGTGTGTTGATAAAGTACTCTTTTGCTTGCATTTGTAATCACAGCGAGAGCATGAATATGGTTTTTCATCAGTGTGAGTAAGTAAATGTCTTGATAAAGCACTCTTTTGCTTGCATTTGTAATCACAGTGAGAGCATGAATATGGTTTTTCATCACTGTGAGTTCGTAAGTGTGTTGATAAAGTACACTTTTGCTTGCATTTGTAATCACAGTGAGAGCATGCATATGGTTTTTCATCACTGTGAGTTCGTAAGTGTGTTGATAAATAACTCTTTTGCTTGCATTTGTAATCACAGTGAGAGCATGAATACGGTTTTTCTGTCTCTTCATCTGTTGTCTCTAGTTTTGGCTTCTTGGGTACAGGTACATCTGAAAAAAAAGAAAAGATAAAGCCTTTTAAAGTTTAAGTCAAACAGACAGACAGACGGAGGGACGGACGGCCGGCGTTGGCTTAGTAATTGGCACCTTTTGAGTGCGGAATCCTATAAACCGTCGCGTCTTACGTCATGATAGTCAACAAGTTTTATTAAATAAATATAAATATTTTGCTTAGAACTAAGCTACGGTATAAGTATGTGGAACAATTTTCTTGGCATTCCATTGGGCATTTCTTGGCATTATGTGTATAAAAAACCCGGAAAAAATTTATGTGCATATGAATAGGTAATAATAGTTACACTATAGAAGCGAAACTCTCGCGACAGACGCGTTCAAGGTCACGTCAATGTCATGTTGTTTAACCAACTAGTCAGTCAGGGCTTGCATCTCTGGCAAAAGTTAATCTGACAAACGATTAAATTGGTTGGTGGTGTGTGAGGTGTCATTAGGGGTCCATTGGGGTTCATTAGGGATCCATTAGGGGTCATGTGGAGTCAATTATGGGTAAATTAGGGGTCCATTAGAGGTCCATTAGGTGTATGTTGGGGCAGTTTCGAGCATGTAGTGGAGGTTGGAGCAAGTTGGTGCAGGAGGCAGTTTGGGGGCACCGTTGGGGCAGTTTGCGGCAAAGTTAGGCCAACGTTTGGGCAGTGTTGGACAAAGTTAGGCCAAAGTTCATCAAAGGATAAATTGGGACAGAGTTAAGTAAAAGTTGGGAAAAGTTGGGGCATAGTTAAGTCAACGCTGGGCAAAGGTAGGCCAACGTTGGGGCAAAATTGGGACAAAGTTAGGCAACGTTGGGCAAAGATGGGCCTACGTTGGGCAATGTTGGGCGAGCGTTGGGCATATTGGGGCAAAGTTAGGCCTACGTTGGGAAAAGTTGGGCCAACCTTGGGCAAAGGTAGGCCAACGCTGGAAAATGTTGGAGCATAGTAAGGCCAATGTTGGGCAAAGTTAGGCCAACGTTGGGAAAAATTGGGGCAAAGTTCGGCCAACGTTGGGCATATTGGGGCAAAGTTGGGGTAGTTTGGGCGAAGTTGGGGCAGTTTGGATTTTTGGAGCAGATTGGGGCAAGACGGGAAAGTTTTCCCGATCTTTATCGAAACTTCCAACTCTCCCTTAACAGGTATGCGCTGACCGGTAGCCGTCGTTAACTGTAGGTTAGTTCGCTGCTGAAGTCGTTTTTCCTCATAAATTTCCATTTCGCTGAGCAGGCGAGTGTTGATAACCATCCTCAAAGCTCCAGTATCCAGATTCTACCATCAACCTCTCCAACTAAGACTATCTCCGTCCGATATTTGCTTGACTCTAATGGTTGGGGTTGCAACATAACCGGCCAACATCCTCCAGTTTTCCTGCTGCTCATCAGTCGAGACTCCAATGTCCCGAAGGCCTGCGCCTGTACGCTTCAGGCAGGAGCTGCGAATATGCCCCCGTTCACCACACTCGTAGCACACATAACGACGGCCTGTGCGCCTCAGGCAGGAGCTGCGAATATGCCCTCGTTCACCACACTCGTAGCACACA
This sequence comes from Agonopterix subpropinquella, assembly GCA_922987775.1. Taxonomy (NCBI): domain Eukaryota; kingdom Metazoa; phylum Arthropoda; class Insecta; order Lepidoptera; family Depressariidae; genus Agonopterix; species Agonopterix subpropinquella. The sequence continues at coordinate 11,648,928 of OV277718.1, read as the reverse complement.
TAACGATGGCCTGTGCGCCTCAGGCAGGAGCTGCGAATATGCCCTCGTTCACCAAACTCGTAGCACACATAACGACGGCCTGTGCGCCTTAGGCAGGAGCTGCGAATATGCACCCGTTCACCACACTCGTAGCACACATAACGACGGCCTGTGCACCTCAAGCAGGAGCTGCGAATATGCCCTCGTTCATCACACTCGTAGCACACATAATTGACGCTTCAATCTCTTGGCGCTGATGCTCCAGTTACCACAATCTCCCTGAGGCGAGCGGAACGAGGATCCTGATGTGCGGCTTTCACTTCCAATGCATGAGCAAACATCCCGCAACGTCCCTGAGTGTAACTTGGTGCCCAAGTTGCACTGCAGCCCGCACCTCCGCACACAGCGGTAAAACACCCAAAAACTCAGCAAAAAATATTTTTTGGCTTCAATGATAGAGAACGCTGCACTAGATAGTGAAAAAATATAATTAAGGCTAGTAAGTTAAGAAATGAGTCTTTTATAGCATTTTATAGATGTTTTTAAGGAGGCGACTATGGGAGTTTTACAGCCTTGCTTATAAAAAATAAGAAAATGGTTTATTTGTCGAATTGTAGATATACAGGGTGTACAATAAAATGGGACAGCTACTCAAAGGGGTGCTTCAGACCATCAAACTGAACAACTTTCTCTATAGGACCAATATCGAAATCGCGAAAAAAAAATCCGCTCTCCCATAAAAAAAAAACTGCAAACATAACTCGACTGAAATGTATGGGACAGCAGATTTTTTTTTGCGATTTCGATATTGGTCCCATAGAGAAAGTTGTTCAGTTTGATGGTCTGAAGCACCCCTTTAAGTAGCTGTCCCATTTTATTGTACACCCATATCTACTACATGTGAATAAATCAATATTAGTAAAGTAATATAAATAAAAGTCGTTTTTTAATTCATAAAAAAATTTCATGTACATTATTCTAATTTTATTTGTCGAATTGTAGATATATATGATGGTTTGTATATACATATATATCTACTACATGTGAATAAATCAATATTAGTAAAGTAATATAAATAGAAGTCGTTTTTTAATTCATAAAAAAATTTAATGTACATTATTCTAATTCTTCTACAATAAAATATTCCAGTGCCTCTTTTGAGAAACAATTTAAACTTTTTTTCTTTGGCTTTAAGCTGGACAGATAGGGGTCAGATGTTAAAAGAAGTCTGTTGAAAACGTCTTCGTTGCATTCAATTCGTGAAAACTTTCGTGAAAAGTGTTCTGTGTACAGTTTGATATGTTTATTGCGACTTTCTGCAGCTTCCTCCGATAATTGCCCTATCGGCAATAAAGCATTCTGAATCACACTGATTGAATGCGTTAGTATTTTGTGCACAGTGGGGGACATGGGTTGCCACGGGTACAATTTGATGTATAATTCAGCCGTTTCGGACGTTAAAATCTTGAACTTTTCTAAGTCGATGCAATGGCCTGAAGAAAGCACCTCCAATATTATTTTAAATCTTTTTATTAAATCTAGATCAAGTCCGGTAATTTCTGCTACCTCTTCCGGGTTGTGGAAAAATCTCCATGAGGTGTTTCCATCATTAGAGTTCCCAAAACCGGGTTTGGGAACATCGACAATAAGCCCCATCCTTTCTTGAAAATCTTGCTGCATCGTTTTTTTGACTTGGCTTTCGATTACCTCTTTGTCAATCTTGGAAAGCCGACCTTTTTTTATATCGGCTTTTACTTTGTGTCCGAGGTGTAATAATGATTCAAAAAATCGGATTCTGGCATGTAAAATTGATACACCAAACTTGAATGTTTCTGGATCTTCTTCTTTGAACGAAGACAAATCATTGAACTCTTTACTCTTTTTTTTGCAAATAAAGCATTGTGACGTAGATTTTGTTTCAGTGGCAGCATTACACACCTTCCCGGAGTTTCCCTGCGAGATCGAATCAGAAATGAAGAGATCCGCAGAAGAACCAGGGTAACTGACATAGCCCAAAGAGTTGCTAAACTTAAGTGGCAGTGGGCGGAGCACATTGCTCGCAGAACCGATGGCCGGTGGGGCCGAAAAGTTCTCGAGTGGCGACCGCGTACCGGAAAGCGCAGCGTGGGTAGGCCCCTCACACGGTGGACCGACGACCTGGTGAAGGCGGCGGGAAAACGTTGGATGAGGGCAGCGCAGGACCGGTTGTTATGGCGATCCTTGGGGGAGGCCTATGTCCAGCAGTGGACATCCATCGGCTGAGATGATGATGATGATGATGATGATTACACACCTTACCATCAACCATGGTTAGTAATAAGGTGTGCTTAACCGTCACATTTTCTCCAATCTTTGTGACTTGTAGGTTCTTGGCTTGGTCTTCTATATATTTTATTTCTTCGTTTGTAACATCCTTCGTCTCTTTTATATATCGCATTCGTATAGGGCGGCAGAATCTTGGAGATGAGGGGCGAGGATTCTGCCAAACCACTTTTTTACCGCAAACTAGGCGAAGGGGAACCAAAGAACTGACGAATAAATTAGCGTCACTGGCATTTTCGCTGTTGAATTTTTGTTTATACTCCTTTTGTTTGGAGCCGTCACATCCCCACCTACAAATAAGCTCGAACTCTGTTTGACCATCTTGAACGAATTGTTCTAGCACTGGTTCCAAGAACTTGCACAACCTTGAAGATGTATGATCTACGAGATCTTGTATTTTCACTTCTGCACCCATTTCAGTTACTTGTTTCGGTGGGTAACAAGCTTGTTTCGCCCTTTGAACGTAAGTATAGCAAGGATATCTGCCAATGTCTTTATTGTCTTGATAAAGTAGTTCGTACTGCTTTGTTGTAAGGTTCCCTTCTACAATTAACAACAATGCCTCTTCAGGTGTACGTAGCTTTACGAAACTTTTTAGCTCGGGGTGGCGTTTCGGTAACGTCACGAATGACTTTCGCTGCTTCGTTATTCCCAGAAGACCTTTGAACCATTTGAGCTGCAAAAGTTAATTCCTCTAAGGAAGCGGTCTCCCTAATCTTTTTTGTTCTGTGGCGCTTTGTTCGCTCACTCAATTCCGCGAACTCTTTCATCGGGCGACCGGGTTTACTATTTCCAGGTAGGGCAGGGTCTGGACCAGAGGGTAGCACAACGGTTTCTTGTAGCCACTCATCATTCTTTTGGCGAAATCTAGTTTCGGTGCTATTACAAGCCAGCCATTTTCTTTTATAAACGTTTTTGAAGTTTTTCACTATACTCAGCAGTTGGTTGGTTTTTTCTGCAGGACAATGGGTGAAAGCCAACAGTTTGGTATCCAATTCTTGTAGTTTGATGTCGAGAAGTCTTTGAGGACTTTCCCTGATCATTTCATGTAGTTGTTGACGGGTGAACGACATGGAATCGTCACTTTCAACTAGAACAATAAAAAAAATCATTATTAATAAAGGTAGAAGTTACCAAGTTTATGACCCCACTAGCGGCCCGTCCCGGCTTCGCACGGGTGGACGTCTAATCTTTTCTAGCAATAAATATAGCCTATGTTACTCAGGGTGAATTCAGCTTTCTAATGGTGAAAGAATTTTTTAAATCGGCCCAGTACTTTTTGAGCCTATTCATTACAAACATACAAACATACAAAAATAGGTACAAATCTTTCCTCTTTATAATATTAGTGTAGATTACTCTAGAATGTGAAAACTTGTGAATACTTTCTCTACTGTTCTGAGCTGCCTATATCAGTAGGTTCAAGTATTATATAGAACAAAGTAGTAGCGATGAGTAGCCACCATTCAAAAACTCAAATTTTTAGAAAAAACACAGAATTTTTAAATTATTTTAGCTTCTCATGTTCATTGCGACGTTAAAAGTCAAATATAATGGGATGTTCAATAAAAACGTACTTAATCAAATCTACATACCTTGATTTACGAGGTCCATCACAATTCTTTCACTGGTTGCACTTGGTAACATAGAAAAAACACTTTGAATAATACTTTTGCAAGTGAATATCGTGAACAGAGACGTACAAGGGGCGCGAGTGCTAAGTTCCGACTGAGCCTCCGCTAAACGGAATGACCTGAGAGAGTGTAGCTACCTGGAAACGATGTGGAATTTAATCCCCTTTATGAGGTGTGAGTAATGCTACAAACGGTTGAAGTCGATATGTTTGATTTTTTGCCAAGGTTTTGGTGTTTTACCGCTGTGTGCTCCGGGTCCCGTATCCCGTCCGTAAAGGTCTGCAGGAGCATGTTATCAATGACTGCTGGTGATGACTGAAAAGCCCTTTGCACGAGCTTCTCCACTTCCACGGACCACTGTTGCAGACTCTCGTTCGCATGTTGGTTACGTTCCTTCAACCACACCCGATACACGTGTTCGAGATGTCCATCGCCAAATCTAGCCTCCAGAGCTCCGAAAAGATTGACGAAAGTCAGATTTGAGCCTGTCCCTGGAGTGCTAATATCAACACAGGCTCCTCCTCCTCTTTGCCTCAGCCACTAACCTTCAACACTGTCCCAAAGGGGGGGGGGGGGTTCCGCACTTTTTCCCTTTAGGGGCCGGAGACACCCCCTCTATCCCCCACCCATCCCCACCCCAAAATTCGATGGCACTCATGGTACAGTTGACCCACAAGACATTATATTAATGAAATACCTACTAACCTTCAGGGTAATATGCCGTATACACTACTGGTTGGAGCACCACAGGTCCAATTACCATCTCTTCTTTGATCTCATGATCTGCATACAAGTCCACCTCATTCTTTACATCATTTTCTGACAATTCTTCTTTTATTTTAATCTTTATATCAATCACACCTTCTGTAGACATATTTTCAACATTCATTTTAGTGAAAGTAATCCAATCGTGCGATGATTCTGTCAATGTAGAGGTAAGAAACAGCACTGTAGGTAGTTCCAAACTAAGTCAGGTGATAACGTCGTGGTTCAACAATGACGATCTATAAAGGACAGCACAAATTAGTATCATAACAAATAGAAAATAAGTCAAAAACTATGATGGTTCAGGCTAGGAATGAGAGGCTCGGACATCGGTATATCCTGGGATGTACCTCCTCCCTCATCAGGGGATCATTGTCGTTCATCTCATATCACCAGTTTACATAAATAACACAAACAAACACTCACCTAACCTGTAAACCATCACTAAAACCACACAGATTTATGAACTCAAGGGTTAGGTTAGGATTATGAAAGGAAACGCGCATCTATCTCGGGCACGTGTGTTATCTTGATATCTTGAAAATGAAAAATGAAAATGAAAGTTCTTTCTAATTAGTTCAATTAGTTTGTGGTAGTACTACCCGTTCACGACCAGTTGGCCGTCGATGACCGTTACAAAATTTCCTCACAGGCACATTAATTGGTCCCGTCGACAAAAAATAATATAAAAGGCAAATAAAAATTTAAAATTAAAAGCGATATAAGTGACCGGGACGGATGTGCCGTACGTGGTTGCGTTGCTAAAGATTATAAAATTGCGTTTATTAGGGTCTCTTAGGGGTGCGGTGCGGGGAAGCGGGAAGGGAGGTAGCGGCCAACTCGAAGTGAATGACTAGTAGAGGTAAGAAACAGCACTGTAGGTAGTTCCAAACTAAGTCAGGTGATAACGTCGTGGTTCAACAATGACGATCTATAAAGGACAGCACAAATTAGTATCATAACAAATAGAAAATAAGTCAAAAACTATGGTGGTTCAGGCTAGGAATGAGAGGCTCGGACATCGGTATATCCTGGGATGTACCTCCTCCCTCATCAGGGGATCATTGTCGTTCATCTCATATCACCAGTTTGCATAAATAACCCAAACAAACACTCACCTAATCTGTAAACCATCACTAAAACCACACAGATTTATGAACTCAAGAGTTAGAATTATGAAAGGAAACGCGCATCTATCTCGAGCACGTGTGTTATCTTGATTGATATCTTAAAAATTAAAATGAAAAATGAAAATGAAAACAGTAGTATTAGGACGGCCGCACATTATCAGCAAAGAATATATTTAATCCTGACGGATAAGAAACTCAAGTTCATAGAAAAGAGATGCAAACACGAAAACACACTAGCGCTCCACTTGATGCCAACGGTGAACGACGGAACTACAATATTTAAAAATAAACATTTTTTTTTGTTACGAAGTTTTCCTTGTTTTTATGGCACGACATCAATCCTAGCTATTGCTAGGATTAATGTCGTACCATAAAAACAAAGAAAACTTTCACTGTTGTTCAATTATTACCTATTTGTTTATATGTACAACCAACCGCCACCAGCACAACCAAAAGTCCACCAAACAGCATTAGGCACGGGTGGTGGACTAAGGCCCAGTTAGACTTAGTTTATAGGTCTGGGCTCCAGCAGCGGTGGCGATGATGACGATTGACGATAGGTACACAAAAAATCTTCAAAATTAAAACAGAACTTGATGCTATTCAATTTTTATTATAATACTTATTTTGTTTTTTGAACAATATTACACCGACCGAAGTACAACCCACAAATTACCTAATAGTTTTACAACTACTTAAAGGTGGAAGTTCGTAGTTCTACAGATATTGTACTGGCGAGTGGCGACTGCAGTGCAGTCTGCAGTTGCGGTCTGCAGTCGGTTATGAACTTGTACCTACAAAAGTACAAAATTGTTTTTTCACCTTGACAATCTATACAGGGTGCAAGTGAAAGCCTAGCAAATACTGAAACGGTGAACTCAGACCATCAAACTGAACAAGTTTCACTATGGAGCCTACCTCAGGAAATGCGAAACAAAAAAAAAGCACAAAACTGCTGTACCGACCCGACTTCAACGTACCTATACTACGTGACCCGTTTATGGGTGGGTCTTCGAACTACCACGCTTGGTCACAGGGGGGAGGCAGGGGCTTAGGTTTTTATCACGTACGTAAGAACTATACTATCGCCTTTATAAAGACAAAATATGAGCCAAATATATATTCTTTAACTTTTTGCTTGCAAAAAAATGATTTAAAACCATATTTATGAAGTACTACATGAAAACTAGAAGGGGAGGGGGGAAGTCTTGGCATATACTACGGGTGGTCACCAAGGAGAGGGAGGGGGGTAAAAAATTTTGAAAAATGGGTCACGTAGTATGGTACGTTCCCTAAAATGTATGGGATTCCTGAGGTAGGCTCCATAGTGAAAGTTGTTCAGTTTGTTGGTCTGAGTTCACCGTTTCAGTACTTGCTAGGCTGTCACTTACACTCTGTATAATGTATACACACATTGTATTTCATACAGAACATAATTATCTGACTCCACTAGTATATAAAAAACATATTTTTGTTAAATTGAGTGATATCAATCAGTGCGCATTATCATTTAATAATCACCACTTTAAATTTAAAGTAATACCGGAGGCTTTTCCGTGGGTATAAAGAAAACCATTAAAAAGAAAAACCTATACAATTATTTTTCGGGTTATTAACTTGACCACTTTGTGTCCGTATAGCTAGCGTACACATGAAAGGGATCAAGGCTAGGATAAGTGCCAGTAAATAGTGCCTAATTGTGCACAAAACCAGGGATTTGGGTGTTTTGGTCGATAGCAGGTGGTGTTTTGTCCCTCACATCGATAAAATGATAAAGAAGGTTTTTAGGATGGTTAGGAGCTCTTATAATTAGATCGACAAAGAATAAAAAAAAAACAAGTACTAGACTTCTTCTTCTTTTCGTGTCAATTGTTCTACTATTCTATATTAGACTAGTACTAGACTGACTTTATATAACTCTCTTTTGCGTAGCATTCTTGAATATTGTTCTGTGGTCTGCGGGCCAGTACGCCAACCCGCGATGGCGTCATTTAACATATCCATCTGTCAAATTTAGTCTTTTACCTCGATCGCTCGCGCGCAAATAGAAAGAGAGGGGAAGCGTGGTGGCGCTGTATCACGCTATCGCGGGTTGGCGTGCTAGCTAGGCTGGAACCCGTAATGTAACACTTAAAAATCGGCTCGCAAGAATCAATTTGGGAATTTCAGCCCCATTAGCAAGAATGTTGAAAACTTATAATAATCACTGAGATAGTGACTTTTTACTAGACAGTGCCATCATTTAACCTCAAATTTTACGTAATTATTTTTGCAAAATCCACTTTTTTATTTGTCTGTAAGTTCTTAACATTTTTAACCATCGAATTCTTTAGTCGCTAGTCTAACAATTGTTTTTGCGAAAGATTTGTGTACCTGCATCTGTGGTTTAGCTTTTATTGATTATTCTCTTTTCTTCTGTTTTTTTATCATAACTTCGCCCATAGGTGTCAGAAATAGCTGAAAATCAGAATTTATATGTTTCAATTTATGCTCTATTTTATAAGACGAATGGGCGGGGCACATTGCTCGCTGAACCGATATGGCCGATGGGGCCGAAGAGCCGTTGAGTGGCGATCGCGTACCGGAAAGCGCAGCGTAGGTAGCTCCCGCATCCCGCACCCCGGGTAATAGCAGTGGGTAGGTTGGGCCCCAAGAGGTGGACCGACGCCCTGATGAAGGCGGCGGGAGCCCGTTCGATAAGTTCACCGGCAGGACCGATCGTTATGACGATCCTTGGGGAGGACTATGTCCAGCAGTGTGATGGCCATCGGCTGAGATGATGATGATGATCAAGTATTTAATACATAGGTAAATACATATAAATCCCTCTCGGAATAGTTAGCAACACTGCTACAACAACCGTCTTGCTCGAGTAGCTGTCTTACATGTAGATAGGTATTTTATTTTATTTGAATAAAACTTATTTAAAATAATAATATTATGTAATTATACTATGTCCTGATCGATCCTGAGCTTCGCTGATCTATTCCTGATCAAAAAATCCAATTTGGGTGGAAAAAAAATGTTTTTAATTTTTTAATTTTCAAACCCCTACTTATATCTCCGAAAGTAATACCACTTAGGTCATTTTACCAAAGTATATTTTCTGTTTGTAAATCTTATAAAATAGAGCATAAATTGTAATGTATAAATTCTGATTTTCAGCTATTTCTGACACTTATGGGCGAAGTTATGATTATGATAAAAAAACATTAGAACAGAGAAATAATCAATAAAAGCTAAACCACAGACGCAGGTACAAAAATCTTTCGCAGAAACTATTTTTAGACTAGCGACTAAAGAATAGGATGGCTAAAAATGTTAAGAACTTACAGACAAAAAAGTGGATTTTGCAAAAATAATTACGTAAAATTTGAGGTTAAATATGGCACTTTTAAGTAAAAAGTCTCTATCTCAGTGATTATGTACAGTAAATTATAATAATTATTAGTTCAATATCAATACCCATACCATACGTAATAGTAAGACTGTCTAAAGTTGCCATACAAAGCTATATCTGCAAAGTTTATCACACTGCAAAGTTTAACCGACAGATGAATTACTGTCAGGGTCAAACCCCTCGATGATTGGACTATGTGGCACGAATTTAGAGTTGGCGGGCCCATACAAAAAGCACGTTTAGTATGAAGGGGTTTCCCCCTTTCCAACTCCCATATATATGGAAACCCCGCTAATTTTTAGTAACCTAACTCAATGAAGTGGTGTGCTCTGAATCGGTTCCTGGACAGACTTTAGTCCATTCTGCATTTAATAACATCTTAGGTTGTATGTTGTTGGTGTGAGTCTTTTTATTCTTCCAGTTATATTTCAGTTGCATAATATCTTCTCCGTCTGGGTAACAGTATTGGGCCCAAACACGTAGGTACTCTGGAATCATAGAAATGAACTATAAAAATTAACCTATAAAACCTTTGGCGTGTTTGGTTTGGTTTGTTATGTTTGTTGTTGTTTGGCCTGTTGGCCTTTTGTTGTTGGCAGGAGGGAGAGACACCTCGAATAGTGATAGGTGGCTAGCTTTTTGCTCACAAGAAGAACTACATAATAATAAGGATATAAGAAACCTTATGCCTTAATCGACTTGTTGTACGGAAGGCATGAGACATTTTTTCATGAAATTTTGTTTAGTTAGCCGTTCAGTTTAGATTTTTCTCAATTTTGTTGATGGTATACCTACAGGACTGAGACGAAAATTAACCATCTAATAGTATACAAATAATGATTGTGCAATTTATAAAAACCTGATGCAATTTACTAGGTCGTACTTACTTGTAAAACCCCTCCATGTTTGGAGAACATTTTCTTTGACTGTGGAACTGCAAATTCGCTTATTTTGCAGTGATGTTGTACAGATAAAGCACACATTCCTTGAGATTCTTTATATGTATTACTTAAATCTGCTTGATATCTGTTATTATAGGCACGTTTTTCATTGGTCTATTAATTATAAACCAAAAATTATTATTACGCCGCCATAATTATTTTGTTGACATTCGACTTTTTTTTTCACTGTCAAGTTTCAAACAAAATAGCCATTAATCGTGAATTTCAGGATTTTTAGTCGTCTCTGTTATGTATATAGCGTCGTCCCCTTTCAAATTTTATGCCAAATGTCAAACCTTGTTTGCACTTGCCGCCTAAACACTCGACGGGCCCTGATTATCAGAAATTTCTAACAGAAAAATTCTGACGCTCGCCGGAACAGTGTTCCCGAAACAAAAAAATAGAATTCGGTAGAAGTGTGGTCAAAAAATCGGGAGAAATCGGGAGATTTTGAAATTGGTTGTAAATAAAGCTTTTTTGTACAGATTATCATCAAAGTATTATTAAGATGTAATTAAAAAACAATTTAAAAAACTTAAAAACTTAATTTAATTTAAACATAATATTTTATTATTTCAAAAGGCATTTTCTAAAAGTTTGAGGTGTTTTGTCTTCTTTCTTAAAAACCTATAACTTAATCCGTATTGCAATAATTTCCCCACTTCTACTGTAACTATAACTAAATCCTAATTTTATTTGTTTGAATATTAATTAAATTACTCATTTATTTCAGACCAAAACATCAATAATTTTGTTAGTAGGTTTATTAGTAGGTAACAAAATAATATACAATAACATATTGTATTTTAATTTATCATTACCTGAAAAATACCTTAAACTTACTTACTGTCAGAAAACAAACAAGTGCATAATGAAAACTTATTTAAAAATCAATGGATGCATTGATTATTAAAATTTTTAGAAGAAAGTTTTTTTTTTTATGAATTATTCAGAGAATCATATAAATCGGGAGAAATTGACCATGTTACGGTAGATCGGGAGATTGGATCAGAAATCGGAAGATCTCCTGTAAAATCGGGAGTTTCGGGAACACTGCGCCGGAAGCACCCCGCATACTATCAGAAATTTTGAACCGGCAACTTTTGAGCCCAGAAGTGCGATTTTTGAAAATCATACGAGCGACTTGGCAGTAGAAAATGTCAAAATTACTATGGAGATTATGCATCTTTCTACTGCCAAGTCGCTCGTATGATTTTCAAAAATCGCACTTCTCGTGTTTCATATTTCAATCAACGCACATCGACCCAGTGTTGCCACCTTAGCCCTTTTGGGGCTATAATTCAGTCAAATTGTGTTTTTACTAGGAAAGTTTTGTGGTAGTTCAGATTTCTTCCATTCTATATGTATTTTGGGGTGCTGAATCCAAATCTGAGGTTTGCTAGCAAAATTTAATTGACAAAATCGCAAAAAAAGTTAAAAGTTCTGTTTGCTTTTTTCCGGAATTTTGCTTAAAACTCTGAAACTATTAACGTTGAGTAAATGACCTGTCTACAGAAAATAAATATACCTGACTTTTATTTCTATCACATGAACATGACACTCAAAAATATCGTAGATCTAGGATAATTATCGCACGTCTGGCAATACCTGATCCGAATTTCGATAGTGTGCGGGGCCTAATACAAAATGTAAGGCTAACACGCCTTCCGTCAGAAAAATTCTGACGTCCGGTGAGGTGCCGTCCGGTGTGCATCAGAATTTTTCTGACAGTGTGCGGGGTCTAATACAAAATGTATGTACGTATGCACCGAGTGCCTTCCGGCGAGCGTCAGAAATACCGATTTAAAAAAAAAAAAAATCACAACACAAAAGTGTGTGTAGTGTAGTAGGTACCTACTAGTCATTCACTTCGAGTTGGCCGCTACCTCCCTTCCCGCTTCCCCGCACCGCACCCCTAAGAGACCGTAATAAACGCAATTTTATAACCTTTAGCAACGCAATCACGTACGGTACGTCCGTCCCGGTCACTAATATCGCTTTTAATTTTAAATTTTTATTTGCCTTTTATATTATTTTTTGTCGACGGGACCAATTAATGTGCCTGTGAGGAAATTTTGTAACGGTCATCGACGGCCAACTGGTCGTGAACGGGTAGTACTACCCTGCGATTTTTGAAAATCATACGAGCGACTTGGCAGTAGAAAGTGTCAAAATTACTTTGGAGATTATGCGTCTTTCTACTGCCAAGTCGCTCGTATGATTTTCAAAAATCGCACTTCAGTTGGCCGTCGATGACCGTTAAGGGGCCCATTCACAGTAGTCTTACATGTAGGACTACAATGCAGGATGTGCCCACACACAGCCGTCCGTCGGCCCCATTCACTATCCTACCAAGCAGTCCGACGTGCAGGACTACGAGCCCACACACTGTCCTGCAAGCCATCCAACATCATTACTGTTTCGTGTTTTTTGTACTATTGTTAATAATTGTTGCAATGCCGCATTTCGCAATTGTTTGTTGCTATAATTTCCACGAAGTCCTTGATAATTTCTTGATTTCTGATCCCATAAACACCTGTTTTCTTTTTAAACGTCAATACAATCAACTAAACCGGCGTTGTCCATTGTAAATAAACAAACAAAATGGCGATCTGCAGTCCTGAAGTGCAATTTTTGAAAATCATACGAGCGACTTAGCAGTAGAAAGATGCATAATCTCCTTAGTAATTTTGACATTTTCTACTGCCAAGTCGCTCGTATGATTTTCAAAAATCGCACTTCTGCATTTCAATTCACGCTCCAGCTTGCAGGATGGCACGTAGGACAGCAAGCCATTGACAATCCTACACGTAGGACTGCAAGCGGTGGGCGGAGCTTGTAGGATTTGCAGGACTCGAGACGCATCCTACACAAGGTCATCGGACGCCTTGTAGGACTACAACACCATTCACGATCCAATATAGGTGTAGGACTGCAAGACGGACTACTGTGAATGGGCCCCTTTACTTTCACAGGCAGTGTTGCCACCTTACCTCCAGATCAAGTAGCTAAACCGTATCCAAAAAGTAGCTAGATACTGGAAATTTCACTGTCGCTAAAGTGGCTAAAAGTGGCTGAACAAAGAAATTTTAAAAAAATACATAAATATGCTGAGACGCAGTTTATTTGGATCAGTAATATTGATGCGTATGCTTGACGTGGATGTTCTGAAGGTTCAGAATATCTCTGACTACCCCCTCGGGGAATAGAGTCATGAGCATAATATGCTATGCTATGCTAGTAATATTGATTTACAGTCATTTATTCTATAAAATTGTGCTGTTTTATAATTTTTTGAATTAAAATATGGAATTTTGAGTGAGTTATAATATTGTAACCCATTCTATTACTATTGTGGGGACACATTGTATTAGTATTATAATTAGTTTAGCATAATAAGCAATTTTGTCTCAGTCTGACGGAGCGACTGGAGTATTCGCCAGTCGACCGAACCGCTAGGTAATTATGTAGTTTAATTATGTAGTTCAGAAATAAGTGCACTTTATTAAATATGTTCAAATTCAAGAAGACCTTTTTTATCCTTACAACAACAACTTCTGAGACCCCCTAAAGTGGTGAACACCCGACAATGAACACGCAACCTTCGAGACCGATTTCGGCGGAACGACTCTCCTGCGCTTGTTGGATGGCAGGATCGACCTAGCGGTGTGCTGAGTCAGCTCCACGTGGCTGGTTTACTGCGACATGGAAAGTACATGGAAACTTTGAAGAAACACGAGTATTTTACGGGTCTACTCTTCAAGAAAGTCAGTATTATGAGGAAGGAAGTTTCCTCCTCATGGCGATGGTCGACGTGGGCACGGTTCAGCAGTTGCCGCCGTCCGAGGTTTGCTGCTCCCTCCGGGACGGGCCTGCTCGACGTTTTCTCGCACGCACCTAGACCAGGAAGAGATTGCCCTGCTGTATTGGTGAGATTTTGCGAGTGACCCAGTTCAAGCACATGTGGTACACGCTTCGGAAAGAATAGATGCCAAGCTGTGCGCACATCATGGATGTTTCAGAAGACGACATCGACTCTTGCTATGTACCTACAACGAGAGAGGGAAACAGCGTTGAGTGTATTTTGTGTCGTGTAGTGTTCGTGTCTAAAATAATATTATATTGCGGTTTCCATGTTGTTTTCGTGTTGTTGTTTGCATTTCATTTTCAGGAAATGATAATGTAGTAAAGCTTTTTTAATAGCGAATTATGTTATCATATTTAAGAGATTTAGATTCATGTAATGTTGAGTTGATTCCAATGATGTAATAGTATACCTACTTTGTAACTTCCATTCCTAGCGATAACATTTTGTCTCATGTTACTATTTCTTTGTTACTGCAACCAATGCAATGCTGAATTAGCGCAACGATTGTGTATTGTACCTACTACTGTTCATTTAATGTGAAGTATGACTTTTGATTGTGATATATTTTTTTAATTGATGTTTCATTTAATTTTGTTTTTTATCTGTAAAATTTTTTCAAAATTTTGTTAAAGGGGGAGAATATTGTGGGGACACATTGTATTAGTATTATAATTAGTTTAGCATAATAAGCAATTTTGTCTCAGTCTGACGGAGCGACTGGAGTATTCGCCAGTCGTTCCCATACCACCGAACCGCTAGGTAATTATGTAGTTCAGAAATAAGTGCACTTTATTAAATATGTTCAAATTCAAGAAGACCTTTTTTATCCTTACAACAACAACTTCTGAGACCCCCTAAACTATGTTGATGTTTTTGAGTGAGTTATTGATGTTTTACAATGCTCATCGTAGAAAATAACCTTTCGACTTCTACGTTTAGATAATCGGAACTCAAAAACAATAAAAAACGCTCTAAGAACCCGTTCAAATGAATAACTTTAGCTTAATAAATTGGTATTTATTAATAAATAAATAAACTAAACAGTGGCTAGAATAAGTGGCTAAAGTATTTAGCCACCGAATATTTTTCTTGTAGCTGACGGGTTCAAAAATGTTGCTAGATCTAGCTAAGAAGTGGCTAAAGTGGCAACACTGCTCACAGGCACATTGGCCTCGATTCGGAGTGTACCACGACTAAACTAAACTAAATGTATTCCTGTCACTTTCTAAAATAAGATTAAGAAAAGAGACAGAAAACCAACAGCTGACTTTAGTGCTGTCAAAGTGACGTTAAACGCCCAAAAACGACTTAAATAAGATGGCGTACATTATGATGGCATCTTATTTTGCGCATTTAACGTCACTTTGACAGCACTAAAGTCAGCTGTTGGTTTTCTGTCTCTTTTCTTAATCTTATTTTAGAAAGTGACAGGAATACATTTAGTTTAGTTTAGTCGTGGTACACTCCGAATCGAGGCCATTAACTGGTCCCGTCTCGCGTCGACAAAAAATAATATAAAGGGCAAATAAAAATTTAAAATTAAAAGCGATATTAGTGACCGGGACGGACGTGCCGTATGTGGTTGCGTTGCTGAAGGCTATAAAATTGCGTTTATTAGGGTCTCTAAGGGGTGCGGTGCGGGGAAGTGGGAAGGGAGGTAGCGGCCAACTCGAAGTGAACGCCTAGTAATCCCCGTATTTTGACTGACAGGCAGGGCAGCCACCTCAAAAAATCTATTGGGCGCTAAAACTGTCAAAAAAGTGCTAGATTCGGCGCTTAATTATTATCACATAAAAAGTCCTCTTTAAAGGTCTCTAAATAGTCTAATCATCCTTTCCGAAAATCATTTATAAGTCAATTTATGTCAGTCAATTCGTTTATCCCCTGTAAAGTTAATGATAACACTTCAAATAAACGTTCGTATTTGAATCTCCCGAACACTGCACACTCTATGGATATGTTTTAACCACAATATGCTATCAATATTTATCATATTCCTATCAAAAAACACAAAATATTGCATATTCAAACCCAAATAATGTTGCTTTATTAAAAGTGAAAAAAGCGCTAGATTCTCCGCTTGGCCTTTGGCTTGGCGCTAAATTCTGAGATACAGCGCGGCGCTAAAGATACCAAAAAAGGGCTAGATCTAGCTCCGAAAGCGCTAAGGTGGCAGCACTGCTGACAGGTGGGTCCCCGTCCGTCGTCACGGCACTAGTGATGTGAACTGATTACAATTTTCAGCACCGGTATTTTTCAATTACTTTTGAGAAAAAACCGGTTTTTACCGATTATTTTTAGGTTTTTTTAAATCTTATTAAAAAACAATTATTACACACTAAAATAAGCCTACAATAAGTATGTACAGACCGTAAATTGCTGCGTAAAAAAATACATACCTAAAAGTGAATGACAGGATACACAACAATTGACAACATTTCATTTATCATTTGTTCGTGAAATACGAAAACCATTTCGAGATTTTTGGATGCTTATCATGATAAATATCTTTATTTATTTTTTTATTGAATAGTTTTCAAAATATTTTGAAAAAACAATAAATAATACAGAGGTAGGCATCACCCATCAAATGTCCTTTGCCTTCTGATGAGCAGGTAAATTAAAAAAAAAGTCTTGACACTGACAAGTTGACAACATTTTTGTCAAACTGTCAAACCAACGACTAAACGGTGCGTTCCGAATCACGCCACGATAAATGTCGATCCGATTTGACGTGAGCGCCAGCACGATCAAAAACGTGACTTCATCATGACGTCACTACCGACGCCATCTTGCAATAACAGTGCTCACAGCTCGGAGCGTTAGCTCTGTGAGCGAGTTATTAAAAGTGACGTTTGACAGTTTTGTTGTAGTAAATTGTTGACTGAATTTTTAAGTGACGTTTGACAGTTTTGTAGTGGTAATTAATTTTTGGTTTGTTTAAGTCTCGATTTAGGTTTCTTTAGTAGCATTGGGTTTGATCATGTTCTAAAAATGACGAATAAAAGATTTATAACGATTTAGTGATGAAAAAAATAGTAGGAATATTTGAATGTTGTGATGTGAACGCGAAATCTAGTGTTCCGAATAGGTAGGACGCTATCAGCACTGTAAGCGCGATAACGCAAATAGAACGGATGCCAGCGCTGTAATCGTTCACAACACTGTTAGTGTGATTCGGAACGCACCGTAAGCAAATGTCAATTATTTTTTTGGGCAAATCATGGGCAAAGGTATTACTTTTATACAGCCAACATCTGTAACTTACGTCAAACAATTTTTTAGTAGATATTTTCTCTGAAACGAAAGAAAACTAGGAAAAAATAAAAAATATGGGTCTCGTATTTAATGGTAAACTATCCATAAAGCAAATAAAAATAATGCTTTAAAATTTTGAAATGTTGTCAATTATTGAGATTCATGTAATGAATTATTCAACTGACATAAGTCTCGCCAAAAAGAGGTATATTGGCTTTCTATTTTAATAAAGCTGCTTTATTTGTTCGTAATAGTTAATTTACGGATATTTTGTGGAATTTCTCTCATTTTTAAAGATTTTAAATCATATTTGAACAAAATTTTAATAAAATGACACTTTTAAAATATTAATGAAAGTAATCGGTTTTTTTAAAATAAAAACCGGTGTTTTTAGGTTTTTGAAAAAACCGTTTTTTTTTTAAAGTTTTCTTGAAACCGGATCACATCACTACACGGCACGTCACTTGGGTTTTTGTGCAAAAGTGCGATTTTTGAAAATCATACGAGTGACTTGACATTCGCATACGAATTGAGATTTTCATTCCGAGTGGTTACGTTTTTCTCTATTTTTGAAATCGTTCGGATGTGCCAAAACCGTTTCGATTCACACAGAAAATGTTTCAATTGAACGAACGAACGAATGAATGGTTTCATAGTAACATTTCAAATCGGACTTTACCGCCAAAATTATGGGTTAACGGAACGTAGAAAAAAAGTTAAATCTGTTGACGTCTGACAACATTACAAACGTCAAACATTCGAGTGGTAGAATTGGATACGAGTGGTTCGGAGCACTCGTTGCAAGTGATAGAAAGTTGAATTCAAAAATGGCAAATCATCGATTTTACGTCATTTTCTACTACTCGTTTTGAACGTCTGATTTTCAAAAATCGCACTCCTGGCAGTAGAAAGATGCATAATCTCCATAGTAATTTTGATATTTTCTACTGCCAAGTCGCTCGTATGATTTTCAAAAATCGCACCTCAGGAGTGCGATTTTTGAAAATCAGACGTTCAAAACGAGTAGTAGAAAATGACGTAAAATCGATGATTTGCCATTTTTGAATTCAACTTTCTATCACTTGCAACGAGTGCTCCGAACCACTCGTATCCAATTCTACCACTCGAATGTTTGACGTTTGTAATGTTGTCAGACGTCAACAGATTTCACTTTTTTTCTACGTTCCGTTAACCCATAATTTTGGCGGTAAAGTCCGATTTGAAATGTTACTATGAAACCATTCATTCGTTCGTTCGTTCAATTGAAACGTTTTCTGTGTGAATCGAAACGGTTTTGGCACATCCGAACGATTTCAAAAATAGAGAAAAACGTAACCACTCGGAATGAAAATCTCAATTCGTATGCGAATGTCAAGTCACTCGTATGATTTTCAAAAATCGCACTCCAGGCCGTTTTTTCAACTCGCTATAAGGTACGGAACGTGTACGAAACGATTACGGTTCCAGTGTTGCCACTTTAGCCACTTCTTAGCTAGATCTAGCAACATTTCTGAACTTGTAAGCTACAAAAAAAATATTCGGTGGCTAAATATTTTAGCCACTTATTCTAGCCACTTTTTTTGTTTATTTATTTAGTAATAAATACCAATGTTTTAAGCTAAAGTTAATCATTTTAACGGGTGTCTTAGAGCGTTTTTTATTGTGATTGAGTTCCGATTACCTAAACATAGAAGCCGAAAGGCTATTTTCTACGATGAGCATTGTAAAACATCAACATAGTAATAGAATGCGTTACAATAACTCACTCAAAATTCCATATTTTTATTTAAAAAATTATAAAATAGCACAATTTTATAGAATAAATGATTGTAAATCAATGTTACTGATCCAAATAAACTGCGTCTTAGCATTATTTATGTATTTTTTAACATTTCTTTGTTCAGCCATTTTTAGCCACTTTAGCGACAGTGAAATTTCCAGTATCTAGCTACTTTTTGGGTACGGTTTAGCTACTTGATCTTGAGGTAAGGTGGCAACACTGTACGGTTCATTCCGGTTCATTCACGGTTGTTTTATAACCTCAAATTTTGACATTGACGGTTTGTTGACGGTAAAATGGGCTTCCCAGGGCTTCCGTCATTTCCAAATACAATAAAAAACTCTTCCTCTTGAGTTCATTCATAAATCTGTGTGGTTTTAGTGATGGTTTACAGGTTAGGTGAGTGTTTGTTTGTGTTATTTATGCAAACTGGTGATATGAAATGAACGACAATGATCCCCTGATGAGGGAGGAGGTACATCCCAGGATATACCGATGTCCGAGCCTCTCATTCCTAGCCTGAACCATCATA
This sequence comes from Agonopterix subpropinquella, assembly GCA_922987775.1. Lineage (NCBI taxonomy): Eukaryota > Metazoa > Arthropoda > Insecta > Lepidoptera > Depressariidae > Agonopterix > Agonopterix subpropinquella. The sequence goes on along the minus strand of OV277718.1, from coordinate 11,629,319 downwards.
GTTTTTGACTTATTTTCTATTTGTTTGATACTAATCTGTGCTGTCCTTTATAGATCGTCATTGTTGAACCACGACGTTATCACCTGACTTAGTTTGGAACTACCTACAGTGCTGTTTCTTACCTCTACATTGACAGAATCATCGCACGGTTGGATTACTTTCACTAAAATGAATGTTGAAAATATGTCTACAGAAGGTGTGATTGATATAAAGATTGAAATAAAAGAAGAATTGTCAGAAAATGATGTAAAGAATGAGGTGGACTTGTATGCAGATCATGAGATCAAAGAAGAGATGGATATTGGACCTGTGGTGCTCCAACCAGTATTGTATATGGCATATCACCCTGAAGGTTAGTAGGTATTTCATTCATTTACTGTGCCCCAACCATTTTTTTTTTTTTAGGTTGGGAAGTCCCATAAAGATATTATACCTTACGGAATAGAGTAAGTGACATGAGTTGTCAAATGAAACCGTTTTCGGACGTTTTTTGGAGTCCTCGGCAGGGTAAAAATTCGATTTCTGTGTATAATTCTCAATCTAGCGTGAAATCGTGAATAATTTAATGAAACAGTGTTAGTATAAATATACAAAAAACAAAAAAAAAACAAAAAATTACAACACACAAAAACGCACAAAATTATCTACGATTTCACTTTAGGTTCACGATTATTCACAGAAACCGAATTTTTACCAGGACCCCAAATCCCCAAAAACGGTTCTATTGCCTCGCGTCACGTATCTCTTTCTATTATACAGGCATGCCGCTAGGTACATCTCACTCTCTCAGCTGTCACTGTCTCTCTTACGTAGTATAATTCCTTTATGGGAAATCCTCATGGATACCCGCCGCCTTGGGGCCGGTGGCGGGCTATGCCGGACTCTTACTAGCTAAAACCCCACCGTGTTCCATTTCTTGTCTGCTTAGAAAGGGGCTGCGGGAACTCGTTTGCACTCGCAGCGCAAACCCAGCGAGATCCCTTTACAGGGGCCGTCTTCTGGAGCCAAAAGGTGGCTACTGACCTCCATAGTGTCGTGTGTGTGTGGAACACGTACACACACACGACATCCGTCTCTGGGGCTTATCGCATCGGGTGACCGACTTCCCCACGTCAGTCACCCAGCGGCTCCCATTTAGGGCGTTAGGCGGTGATCTTGTGCCAAGCGCCTCTGTCCTATTCTCTTCCAACGGATCGGGTGAGGGAGGGGATCTTCCTCTCTCACCCGCTCCGCCGCCTCCTTCTGTGACATGACTTCTTCACAGAAGGAGGCCGCCGCCTGCCAGGAGTCGTCGCCACCGACCATGGCATTTACCATGGCCGACAACGACAAGTCGGTTCCAATTAGGGCGACGAGCCTCATGTGGTGACATACAGTTGAGGGCTACCTTCCCGCAATGACACACAGGTACCTCCCGAAGCATCCATGCCCCGAGAGGACCTGTGTTAAGCGGAAAGACAGCACCCCAAAGCTACGTCCGACCCATGTCTCCAGCACAGGCCGGATGGCCACCACTGTCTTCTCTCCTGCGGCTGGCTCCTGCAGTCTCTCGAGCCACTTATGAAATGCCACCCGACCAGACTCTTCCCTCCAGACGGTGCCCCCAACCTGCACCAACTTGCTGCAACCTGCACCAATTTGCTGCCCCAACGATCCACTACGTGCTCCAAACTGCCCCAACATACACCTAATGGACCCCTAATGTACCCCTAATGAACCTCTAATAGACCCCTAATTTGTCCATAATTGACTCCACATGACCCCTAATGGACCCCCAATGGACCCCTAATGATCCCCAATGGACCCCTAATGACACCTCATGTAACCCTCGCACACCACCAACCCATTTAATTGTTAGTTAGATTAACTTCTGCCAGAGATGCAAGCCCTGACTAACTAGTTGGTTAAACCAACATGACATTGACGTGACCTTGAACGCGTCTGTCGCGTATTCAAATGCACATACATTTTTTCCGGGTTTTTTATACACTTAATATAGCCCAATGGAATGCCAAGAAAATTGTTCCACATACTTATACCGGGTGCTTTAGTTCTAAGCAAAATATTTATTCATATTCATGTATTTATACCTTTTCTATGTGTTAGTTTACATGGTCTTAGGTTTTAAGTTAGTAGGTGCAAGACATAGAAACCCTGTAAGGGCACTGCAACACAGTATAAATCTAAAATACATTATTTCAAAGGTGGGTTTTAAGTTAGTAGGTGCAAGACATAGAAACCCTGTAAGGGCACTGCAACACAGTATAAATCTGAAATACATTATTTCAAAGGTGGGTTTTAAGTTAGTAGGTGCAAGACATAGAAACCCTGTAAGGGCACTGCAACACAGTATAAATCTAAAATACATTATTTCAAAGGTGGGTACCAGGGTTCGAAAGGATAATTATCAATGATAATTATCACGATAATTATCATGATAATAACAGGTTGATAATTATCAATTGATAATAACAAAAAATTGCGCCCGTGAAATAGAACTATATTCTAAGTATCCAAACGTGTATTTCCGCACTTGTTGCGTGTATCCGAACGCACGTCTAGCCGCGACACGGGAATTCCCCCAATTCACAAAAAGTGAACTCGAATGTTATTGTTTTACTAAGTTAAATATTATTTATTGTGTTGAATTTCAACAATGCCGCGCGAGAAAGATCCAGTGTGGTCATACTTTAGTTGCACTAAGATAAAAAATACTGGGTTATGGGCTCGGTGCAAAAAGTTCTAGTTCTACTGAAGCTATAGCAGCAACAATGCCAATGGAAATAGAATCATCATCTGATGAAGATATTCCTTTGGCTTCTTTTTCTTTGGTCAAGTAGTTTACTTGCAAATCTGTCAAATCTGACGAACACCGATTTCACCTTTAATTAATGACATTAATGTTATATAAAAAAAATTAAACATATATTTTTTGTTTGTTTTGAGACAATAAACCATCGATATTTCTTATGAAACAATTTAACAAATGATATTTTAATAATGGTGATCCGATAATTATCACGGCTCGTAATTATCTTGATAATTTCGAACCCTGGTGGGTACATTTTATCGGCAGCTAGTATGAATGAAGAATTAATGATTAATATGTCAAAGGATAAATTATAACAGAAACAATAGACTATACAAAAACAAATAAAATAAGAATAAATTAGGAATTAATTATATAATTACCAATATCATGCCAATCGCCAATTTATACATGCATGTCAATAATATTATAGTCTTTAATAATCTAAATGTTATTACCTGAATAAAATTCATTCGTTTATAGTCTTTTAATGTCTAGGTACCTAATTTCAAATATTATTGATTTTGAACATGTTACAGCAATGTTGTGCTATTTTGAATCAAATTAAAGATTGAAAAATTCAGTCTCTAGGCGGGACTTGAACCCGCACCCTTCCAAACCGGGGAAGTGCGTTATCCAATTTCGCTACCGAGTCCACTAGCCAGAGAACGAATTTTTCAATCTGTTGCGTCTTGAGGGGACGTGAGCGACATCTACTGGCAGTTATTACAATCTAGCCAGATTGAAAAATTCGTTCTCTGGCTAGTGGGCTCGGTAGCGAAATTATATAACGCACTTCCCCGGTTTGGAAGGGTGCGGGTTCAAGTCCCGCCCGAGACTGCATTTTTCAATCTTTAATTTGATAGGTACCTAATGTTTATAACCTACAAAGGATCGGCAAAAAACTCTTGCAGTGTATAGTATGCCCTATTGTTTAAAAATTGTTTTAGTTCTCTAACAAACATCTCTTGCCCATGGGTCTTTATAGTTTCTGGGATTTTATTGTATATCTTGATACACCTTGAATGCGGACCGTCTCTGACCATTTGGAATCTCGAGGAAGGTAAAGCTAATATGTTTTTTTGTCGTAGGTTAGCTGGTCGTATGAGCAGCGGAAATAAATTCAAATGTTTTCTTACAAATTTGCAGTTTTCTAAAATATATAATGAAGCTAACTTCATTATATATTTTAGAAAACTGTAAATTAGAAATTAGAATAGAATTAAGAATAAGAATAGAAGATTAAGATGAATAGAAGAAGAAGAAAGAATAGAAGAATAGAATTAGAAAGAATAGAAGAAGAAAGTTAGTTAGTTTTTGTTAGAATTTTTTGTTCAATGAAATGTGGCTTGCATGACTCTAGTTGTTTGATATGAACCAAAATTCGAATGAACCTTTTTTGCAATACAAATAGTTGATTTACTTCCGTACTATTACCCCACAGAATTACGCCGTATGATAGCCAAGAGTGGGCATATGCATAGTAAACGCTTTTCGCTGTTTTTAAGTCTGTCGATTGTTTTAGTTTATGAAGTGCATACGTGAATCCAGACAGCTTACTTTCCAATTTTTGGATGTGGGTTTTCCAATTAACGTGGGTGTCAATATTCAGGCCTAGAAGCTTAGAGGTGTTTACATATTGTAACTTTGCATCGTTCAGGGAGAATTCAATTTTCAAGGGTGATTTTTGATAGGGTTTAAATTGCATTAATTTTGTTTTTGTCAAGCTTAATTGAAGATTGTGGTCATTTAGCCAATTTAAGAGTATGTCAAATAAATTATAGCATAGCATAGCATATGCTCACGACTATATTCCCCGAGGGGGTAGTCAGAGATATTCTGAAACTTCAGAACATCCACGTTTCACTAGTAGTACCGAAACTCTGTCCAATGTGACGGGGAGTGAGCCCGTCGCCACTTGTAATGGACATTATGTACAATACATGCCTCGAAATTTAAGCATGCAGGTTTCCTCACGATGTTTTCCTTCACCGAAATGCCAGTGGTGTTACAAATCGTACATAAATTCCGAAAAACTCATTGGTACGAGTCGGCCTGGACGGGGATCGAACCATCGCCTCCTGCACGGCAGGCAAGGTTACTCGCCACTGGACCACCACGGCTATTAAATTATTAAGATACGAATTTAGGTATAATTAATCTACAGTAGGAAATATAATTGTAATGTCATCAGCAAACTAAAAACACGTATTGTCAAATATTTTAGGTAGATCATTAATGTAAATGAGAAACAGTATACATCCGAGTACACTTCCCTGGGGAATGGAGCCTGTCATATATTTCTCCTGTGACCTCACGTGTTCCCTAGTACCTGTATCTGTATTTAAATGCTTTATTTCCACGAATTGTTTACGGTGTTTAAGATATGATACAAACCAATCGGGCGCTAAACCTCTTACGCCTATACCGTACAATTTTTTCAACAAGATTTCATGTGAGACTCTATCATAGGCTTTGCTCATGTTGAGTAGCAGTCCGATCGCATATTTTTTGTTCTCTATTATATTAAGCGTTTCTTGAATTACTTTGTACACAGCTAATGTTGCGGATCGATTTTTCCTAAATCCGTATTGTCTATCGTCGAAGATGTTTTACTTTTCACAGAAGGGATAAAGTTGTTTAGTCATAGCTGTTTCAATTATTTTAGAGAACGTAGATAGTAGTGCGATGGGACGATATTGGTTAGGGTCTTTACTATTGCCGCTTTTGTGAATGGGTTTTATGATGGATATTTTCAAAAGGTCCGGTACAACGCCCTCAGCGAATGATTGGTTAATTAAGAAAACTAGAGGTGAGGCAAGTTCTTTAGCACACCTCTTTATTAGGATAGGTGGCATGTCACCGTAGCCAAAGCTCCGTTTGTTTTTTAGTTCGCGTATAATATTCATAACTTCGCAATGGCTTATAGGTTTTAAGTAGAGTGAGTTTTCAGTAGGCGATAGCTCCGGCCGACCGCGGGGTAACTCATCCCTTTGTGATGCAGGCTTGCCAATTGACGAGAAGAAATCATTAAACGAGTCTGCAATCACAATGGGATCCTCTATGAGGTTGTTGTCAATTTCCAGTGCAATGTTTTTTGGAGTTTTTGTAGTATTTTTATTTAATGGAGTTTTAACAATGTGCCACATTGTTAGTGTTCCGTACCAAAATTGGAAAAACGGAACACTTATGGAATCAGCTCGGTGTCTGTCAGTCCGTCTGTCACAGGCATTTTTCTCAGAGACCTTAAGACATAGGAAGTTGAAACTCGGTACAGATATAGCAATTGGTGGTCCAATGTCATAAATGAAGTAAAAAAAGCTAAATTTTTATATTGGGGGGCAATTTCGGTAGTAAGAAAGGGCAAATAAAAAAAAAAAAATTTTTCTGCCCTGTGGCGTGTGGATATCAATTGAAAGCTTATAAAAATACGAGTCTAAAAATATACTTTTCAAATTTTTAATAAAAACTTTGTTTAACAAAATTTTCAATTCAATCCGAGAAATTGCTGTCCCCACCTCTAATTCAAAAAATATAGCCGTATAAGATCTGAAAAAAAATCATGAACATCAGAAATAGCGTGTAGATGGCGGGAAAATTATCAGGGTGGCTCTAACTTGGATAGTTTTTTTTCTATACCCAAAAAACTAACACCAGTGCGAGAAATTGCTGTCCCCACCTCTTTTTCAAAAAATATAGCCGTATAAGATCTGAAAAAAATCATGAACATCAGAAATAACGTGTAGATGGCGGGAAAATTATCAGGGTGGCTCTAACTTGGATAGTTTTTTTTCTATACCCAAAAAACTAACACCAGTGCGAGAAATTGCTGTCCCCACCTCTATTTCAAAAAATATAGCCGTATAAGATCTGAAAAAAATCATGAACATCAGAAATAACGTGTAGATGGCGGGAAAATTATCAGGGTGGCTCTAACTTGGTTAGTTTTTTTTCTATACCCAAAAAACTAACACCAGTACGACCAGTGTAAAATGATCTTCAGTTACTATGTGACCACATACTAAGTAAGTGTCAATTTATAGTGGTTTCCTCAATGACCCATGTTAAACAACTGGTACGGAACACTAATTGCCCGAGTCCCGACTCGTACTTGGCCGGTTTTTTTTTAATTTTCGGATACTATCGGATTTCGTTATATTTTTAATGTTTTGAATTTTTTTAGCTGTACATACCGTCTTTTTGAGAAGTTGTTCATATGATTTATAATGGCTTTGTAAAAGATAATTGTCTGTTTTACTTACGAAAATTTTCAAAAGACGCTTATTAGCACATGATGTTTTTATTCCAGTGGTTAACCATGGCTTGGATTTTGAATGTTTTAATTTGATCCTTTTTACCCGACTGCGCCAGAAGGAGGGTTATGTTTTTCGAGCGTATGTATGTGTATGTATGTGTATGTATTGACGACCCGGTTGGTGTAATGGTTACCACGCCGGACTGCCAAACCAGGGTCCTGGGTTCGAATCCCGGTTCGGTCATGGATGTTATATGTTCGTGCCCTTGTATGGTTTCCATATTAAACAAGCCTATAGTGCTTAACTTGGGATCATTACAATGTATGTGCCTGTGAGCGTTATTTATTATTTATGTATGTTTGTATGTATATTTCTTTGGCACGGTCTACAGCCTAAGCGGCTTGATGGATTTTGACGTATGAGGTGTCGTTAGATTTGTAAAAATTGTGAGAGTGACATAGGCTATATTATTTTCATAAGGCGGTTGCGAATTAAAAAAAAAAGAGGGGGAATAATTTTTTTTTTTGTAAAAAATTACAATATGGGTATCAAATGAAAGCTAGTAAACAGACGATTCCAAAAATATATATATTTTAGTACTTTTATGCTACCATTTAGACACAAGACTAAAAAGTATGAAATAAACTAAATGATTAAAAAAAACAAAAAACCCCGACTGCATAAAAAAACTATTAACTGAAAAGAGAAAAACAAGCTCTTTAATCACTAATCATAATCAGCTATACCAACTTTGTTTTCTTGAGCAAATAATAATTTCAATGTTATTATTATTAGGTAGGTATTGCAGGCGGGGACAAACCAATAATAGGTAGGTATGTTTTATAATTCTTCTTTGTCCCAGTTTGCGATACCTACCTAATAACATTCAAATTATTATTTGCTCAAGAAAACAAAGTTGGTATAGCTGATTAGTGATTAAAGAGCTTGTTTTTCTCTTTTCAGTTAATTATAGGAATGCATCGGTCGAGAAGAGATAATAGCAATTGACATCTGGCACATAATACCCAAAAATGTATAACCGTCCTTCTATTTTTATTATGGACTATGGAACACTAGAAACTAACTGCAGGCATTAGTTTATTTTATAATGATTTATTAGTTTTTATCATTTTTATATAAAAAAAAACATTGTGCTTGCAACACCTCCTACCTCCTCCTACTAAACAACATTGACAGCCATGTTGGGGTTGCTGCTTTTTTATAATTTATTAATAATAAATGATTAAATAACTCGTTAAATAAAAATAAATGATAATATCTGAGTCGTTTTTATAAAACCTCATAATTTATTACACATTTGACTTAAGTCAAAACTTCTATACATTTAAAGGTATTTTTTCAAGGGAGAGCGGCGTTTGTCCTTTGAGAATATTGTGTAGTTTTCGTTTATAGTTTTATTTTCCATCAAGACAGATCTCCAGTTTACCGTCTAGCTCGGATTTAAAGTGATTCATGTTAAGGTTGCTATAAATTCTTTTAATTTTGAACAATATCTTTTTTTTAGCTTCAAGTCGCTTTGGTATGTTAATTTGGATTTATATTTATTTAATAAAACTTGTTGACTATCTTGTAAGACGAGACTGTTTTTAGGATTCCGCACTCAAACAGTGCCAATTATTAGTAATTGGCACAGGCCAACGCCGTCCGTCCCTCTGTCTGTCTGTTTAACCTAAACTTTAAAAGGCTGTCTGTATCTTTTGATTTTTTTTCAGACAAACCTGTGCCCAAGAAGCCAAAACTAGAGACAACAGATGAAGAGACAGATCAAGTCAATCCTCAGAAGGGAATGAAGGAAGATAATACTGAAGGAATCATCTCTAATGTTGACTATAAAAGGAATTTATCCACAAATATCAAAACAAACACAACATCGATAAATTACAAAAAAACACATCAGAAATGTAATCAAACACCTGAAATATCAGAAAATGTATTCATACAACACTTTATATGTCATAAAAAAAATATTTCATGCTCTCACTGTGACTACAAATGTAAAGATAACAGCAATCTATCATCACACTTAAAACCATATTCATGCTCTCACTGTGATTACAAATGCAAGAGAAAGTGTGATTTATTAATACATTTACGTATTCATACCGGAGAAAAACCATATTCATGCTCTCATTGTGATTACAAATGTAGTAGAAAGTATATGTTAACAACACACTTACGTATTCACACTGGAGAAAAACCATATTCATGCTCTCATTGTGATTACAAATGTAACCGAAAGGGTGCTTTATCAAGACACATACGTACTCACACTGATGAAAAACCATATTCATGCTCTCACTGTGATTACAAATGTAATAATAAGCGTGCTTTATCAACACACTTACGTTCTCACACTGATGAAAAACCATATGCATGCTCTCATTGTGATTACAAATGTAATAATAAGCGTGCTTTATCAACACACTTACGTTCTCACACTGATGAAAAACCATATGCATGCTCACATTGTGATTACAAATGTAGAAGAAAGGATAATTTGTCAGAACATTTACGTACTCACTCTGATGAAAAACCATATTCATGCTCTCACTGTGATTACAAATGTAAGCATAAGCGTGCTTTATCAATACACTTAAGTACTCACTCTGATGAAAAACCATATTCATGCTCTCACTGTGATTACAAATGTAAGCGAAAGGGTGATTTATTAATACATTTACGTATGCACACTGGAGAGAAACCATATTCTTGCTCTCATTGTGATTACAAATGTAAGCGAAAGGGTGAATTATTAACACATGTACGTATGCACACTGGAGAAAAACCATATTCATGCTCTCACTGTGATTATAAATGTAAGGAAAAGAGTGCTTTATCAAGACACTACTTACGTACTCACACTGATGAAAAACCATATTCATGCTCTCACTGTGATTACAAATGCAAGCAAAAGTATGATTTGTCAAAACATTTACGTATTCACACTGATGAAAAACCATATTCATGCTCTCACTGTGATTACAAATGCAAGGATAAGCGTGCTTTATTAACACACTTACGTACTCACACCGGTGAAAAACCATATTCATGCTCTCACTGTGATTACAAATGTAGTCAAAGGGGTCATTTATCAATACATTTACGTATTCACACTGGAGATAAACCATATTCATGCTCTCACTGTAAGTTTAAATGTGCTTATAAAAGTTCTCTGGCTAAACACTTGTTACGTATTCACGCTGCTGATGAAATATCAAGGTAGTTATCTGAGTTGTATTTCATTACCTACGTTATAATAATGTATGTCACTGCAAAACAACACCGCGCAATTTTTCCCTTCATATGCAGATTTAAAATAGGTTTAAGGATGGTTTCAAATACATGTGTATTATTGGTTATAAAAATGCTGTAAAAATGGTACAGCCATGTTGTTACTGTTTTAGGGTTCCGTACTAAAAGAGTGAAAACGGGATTCTATTTAGCGCTGTAATTTTATGAACCGGAATAGCTAGACAGTTGACATTACATACAAGAAACTAGCTTTTATCGTTTTTTCTTTTCGCTCTATCGTAAAAACGGTAATACATACAAGCATTGACTTACCAACTACTGGACGTAGGGTCCACGCTCAAAAGTGTCCGCACCAAAAGAGCACCAAAACGTTAAAAGAGAACCAATTACGCGACGGTCTTCGTTTGATCTGCCGACTACGCGCATACGCCGCGCTCCCTTTCCCGATGGGAGAGTGGGATGAAAAAGAATTTCAATGTTTTTAGTGTGTTTATTACTACACGTACAGACGTAGTTGGTCTATAACAGGGGTGGCCAAACTTTTCAAGTACGCGGTCTTTATTGAATCTCAGATATAATCGGCGGTCTACTTTCAAAAATTATACTTTTGACATATTTATTCAATCAAAAATGTTTCCTTATTTTGGAGAAAACGCTGATTCATAATCTATTTGTAATGTGGAAACCTGCTACTATTTCCAAAAAGATGCAATTTCAAAACATATATCTCAGGTTAGGTTAGTTTGAATATTATTTCCTCTCGCACCATAACAGATTTAGCTTCGACTTCTTCTACAGTTTCAAAATTCGAAAACAGTCTATCGAATTCCACATATTACTCAGCTGAACAGTTTTTCAGCGATATTCCTGAATTTTAGGAATTTAATTAGATTTTTAGAAAATTGCGCCTTGATTAAAAAATTGATTCTTTCATTCTTTAAATTTTTTTGAACTCTTCGCGGACTAGCATAAAAATGGCGCGGTCGACCAGTCGACGTCTTGGCCACCCCTGGGCCTCAATTGCGCAATTTTATACGGTTTTGGTTTGGTTTTGGTTTTGGTTTAGATTTGGTTTAGCTGAAGTAAAAAAGCTATCGCGATATTTTTTTTTGAACGGTTAAATCGGACAATACAGAAAATTCGATTGAACGGACATCAAACGTTACGCCAACGTATCTTCCGAAATAAAGCTAAATCGTTACCGTTAATATAATTTGCGCAATACGAATTGTGCATAACGTAACGTTTTTGGTTGTGGTTTTGTTTTGGTAGTATCGTTCAAACTTAGGGCGATTGAGGCCCAGGTCTATAAATTCGTGACGTGAATGTTTGAGGAAAATCATTTTAGTTTGGTGGTGTTGCCAGGTTATGCTAGAATTTGATGTGCTTGCGTGGAGGCAGCGCCGTCATTTTTAGACACGACTTTATAGACAGACTATAGGTTTGTGTAGTTTAGTCTCGGATAATTTTTTCGAGAATTTTGTACTACACCCGGCGTCCATATTATTCTACGTCAATGCATACAAGCGCCAAACTTTTCGTGATTATAGAGCTATCGTTGTTATAGAGCAAACCAAAATTATTCAAAATATAATTCGATTATCGTATTATGTTATATTAAATTCGCATAAATTAATATTCTGCCACCAGTGTCGGTCTGGCCTCAGGGAACACCGGGACTTTTCCCGGTGGGCCGGTACCCCCGTGGGCCGGTCCGGCCCAGCTCTTCTTCTCCCTTCATTTTCATCCCACTGAAAATGGCACGGCCCAATCCAGAATCTTTCTGGCCCACCCCAGAATTAAAAAGAGTCACTTTAAGCAAAAAGAGATCTACAATAAAATAATCGACAATTATTATTATAATATTTTTTTTCACTTTCTTAAAAATTTGGGAAATTTAGAAAAATGTGCTTATTGCAAAATTACAAGCTCGCTTCGCTCGTTCAGTTTTGTTTTTGTTTTGCTCTCTAATCATAAGTTTGGTTGAAGGGGCCTCCAACCCTGGAGAAGATTTTTAATCAAATTCAAAACAAGGCCAAAATATGTTCAGTATGTAACTGAATCGGACGCCCCCTACCTAGTCAAAGACTGCAAAATATATTGCGAATTTTCGAGCTCGCTTCGCTCGCTCAATCTTTTTGTTTCACGAACATGTCTGCTTAATTTCGGCATGAGCTTAAAACTCCTGGTTTTAAATGCTGTTGCGGTAAAGCATTCTGCAAGCATTCTAGCATATCGTAGGGTCCTTCTTCATACACTGACGGTGTTTTAAGGAGATGATCAGACCATCAAACAGTAACTTTTTCCATGGGACCAATATCGAAATCTGATGATCGAAATGGTCTAAAATATCCCAGGATCATCCCCCTAAAAAGCCGTCAGCATATTATCCTGTATAATGTAGCAAATTCTCGAGCTCGCTTCGCTTGCTCCTGGTTCTTGGTGGTATTGCAGCGACCTAGTCCCAAGTCACATTGCAGTAAAATCTCGAGCTTGCGTCGCTCGCTCCTAATTCCCAACCTAGCCTTTTAGATCATGAAAAAATCGAGCTCGCTTCGCTCGCTCCGGATCTGATTGTTTTGCAACCTGACCTTGATCTAGACCTAGCCTCCCTGCCCTGGGAAAAAATAAACGCCCATCCATGCCCTTTCTTTTGACTTTGCCATAGTCGGGGCAAAAGTCAGTGGGCCGCTTGTTTGAATTTTCCCGGTAGATTTTTGAGTCCCAGACCGACGCTGTCTGCCACCTTGTTGTTATGCCGAACATAGCTTTCTGCATTGTTAATATTCTTCTAAGTGAGAAAAATTATGTCAAGTATGTTATGCTATACACGTTTCGGACAGTAAAAAGTATGCTAGATAGAGGGCACCCGATCTAAATATCCCCCTTAAAAGATTTAAAATTATATTTTTACATGTGTAACACCCTGTATAGTAAGATAGATATTTTTTTAGTATGGCGACGTATTTCAAATACGTGGGGCGAAGATTTTTTTTGGTCTGTCGTATAGATAAAAAAAAATCTTTGACGTGGGGTTTAGGTTTTATAATAAATAAATAAATAAGTAAATAAATTGTTAATTGTTGTTGTTGCTTGTTGTTTTAATAAATTGTTTTTTTATATATTTTTTCTTTTTTACTATCACATCCTACTTAGTGTGCAACAAAAAAGAAATTAGAAAATGGCGATCCGAAGCCCCAGCTTATGGATTTTCTTCACGACGCGTGCCACTCCGAGCTCGGCGAGCTCTACGGTCCTCTCGAAGGACTCCCCTTCGGCCAGAACTGGAGTGTCGTCTGCACTGCATAGCAAACAAAGACTTTCAATATTATAGTATTGCCGTTGGGTCGTACGCACTGGCGGACTAAGGGGGAGGGCGGAGGGGCGGTCCGCCCCGGGCCCCCAGTCCTGGGGGGCCTCCGAATCTCGAGAAGAGAATCCCTTTTTAATCAAAACCAAAATAATGACGTTTATATAGCAAGTAAAGACACAGTTTAGAGTTGGAGGCCCGGGCCTCAGGAGGCCAGAAGCAGAACAGGTTCTGAGACTGCAGTTTGAAGTTGGAGGACTCGTACGTTAGTCATTGAAAGTCAAGAAAAGAAATAGAGTCAAAAATACTGCGAAATTGCGAGCTCACTTCGCTCGCTAAATCTTTTTCAAGTTGTTATGCAGTTAGCATAATTATGAGTTCGCTTCGCTCGCTCCGGAGGCCCTGGCCTCCGCTACTGGGACTGCAGTTTGAAGTTGGAGGCCCCGTAAGTTAGTCATTGAAAGTCAAAGAAGGAAATAGAGTCCAAAATATTGCGAATTTGCGGGCTCGCTTTGCTTGCTCAATCTTTTTCAATTGGAATTAGAATGTGTTTCGAAAATTTGAGCTTGCTTCGCTCGCTTGTTTTTTTTTTATAGCTTTCTGTGCTTTGAGACTGAGTTCATGCTACAACCCAGTCATAATTATAGAATCGTTCGCTCCGGTTTTAATTTTATACGCCAATATACTCACCTACTCTATTTCAAGATGAGCTCTACAATCGAGTTATTATAAGCATTATATTATAAGCTCATTTCAGCTATTTGTTTAATACATCAATCGCCTCGATTTCGGCATGAGCTGAAAAAGTCGAGTTATAATGAAGCAAAATCTCGAGCTCACTTCGCTCGCTTCTGGCTAGACACATTGCACTAAAATCTTGAGCTCACTTTGCTTGCTCCAGAATTCTGTGAAGTCTCGAGCTCGCTTCGCTCGCTCTTGGTTTTGGATGGTACCTATGTCTTTTCATAGTATACAGTTGCAGTTGCACTGTTGGTGTGCAGTTAAATCTTGAGCTTACTTTGTTCGTTCCAGATTTTAAGTCGTAAAAAAACTCGAGCTCGCTTCGCTCGCTCAATGATTTAAATCTTATCCCACTGATCTCATTATATTGCAGTAAAATTCCACTTAGCTTTGCCCGCTCCAGAATTCAGTGAAATCTCGAGCTCACTTCGCTCGCTCTAGGTTTTACATTGTACGAATGTCAGGCTCGCTCCGTGTTGTAGGACCTGGATCTCCCTGGGACAATGCTACCTATGCCTATGGAAGGAAGGGGCTCCGATGTTAAGTTTTTGCCACGGCTCGAAAGAATTGTAGATATCAATTTCTGGAAAGACCGGGGGCCTCATTTAGTTTTGCCGCCCCGGGCTTCCGGCGGGCTTAGTCCGCCGCTGGTCGTACGCAAGATTCCACAGGAGAGGGCTTAAATCCTTCTCCTGCGGAACACGACGTCCCTCTGCTCGGTACGGAAGTACCGACCCATGAAGCGTATGCCAAGAGGCGGCGGAAGGCGTGGGCGGTGTAGGCCTCCGCTCACGGCCTCGCGGTCCGAGGGGCCTCGCGCTTCGAAGGATTATGCAGCTTTCTTCAAACTCATGAAAAATATTTCGCTTGGACCATTAAAAGGTACAGATTTGGCCACAGGCGAATCAGAGCAAAAAATTTCGAGCTCGCTACGCTCGCTCTAGGATCATTACTATGACATTTGAAATTTGAAGCAAGTGAAGCGCAAGAACATTGTATATAGTATCAAAGAGCTTCGAACATTTCAGTATGGAAGGTGGCATACCTACTTTCCGCCATTTTGAAAAAATCACGATTTTGCGGCCAGTCATGAAACATGTGCCAATCGACAGGGAAAATTATTACAAACAGAAAATATACTTGAGTAAAATGACCTAAGTGGTATACTTTCGGAGATATAGGGGTTTGAAAAAAAAAAAAAAAACTTTTTTTCCGCCCAAATTGACTTTTTTGACCAGGAATAGATCACCGAAGCTCAGGATCGATCAGGGCTTAATATAATTTTATTATTATAAATAAGTTTTATTCATTTACTAAGATAAATAAAATACCTACCTACATAGACAAGACAGCTACGAGCAAGATGGTTGTTGTAGCAGTGTTGCTAACCATTCCGAGAGGGATTTATATGTATTTACCTATGAATTAAATACTTGATCATCATCATCATCATCTCAGCCGATGGACGTCCACTGCTGAACATAGGTCTCCCCAAGAATCGTCATGTGGGGACTTGCTACAGATGTCAGCACCCACAAGTTATAGCAAAGATGCCAACAGATGGCGATACCGTCGCTCTCGGAAATATGGCCCATACAAAGACAACGTTCATCGTAAATACGTAACTCGTAACCTACTACACATACACATAAGGTTCACAATCGAATGCGAGACATAAATCGCGCAACAGAAATAATCACAGAGATTCAATATAATTATATACAAGGTTCAACTAAGAACTGTTGGACCAGTGGACCACGGCCGGTCCCCAGGCATCACACCTAGCCTGGCGGAAGTACTTCCCTTTTTAACCTCTCGTCTGTGGAGATTCCAGACACAAAAGATTTGTTATTGTCTTAGTCACGGATCCGTGACCTACACAGACGAAGGGTTAATGGAGGAACATTCCCAGTAGCACCTCCATATTGGTGACCCTCGACAAAGAACATCGCAACCTGAACACCGCAGAGCAGCAGCACCAACACAGAGCAGCAACCAGCTTCAACCAACCCTTCACCCCCTCGACCAGGTCAAACAAGCAGCAGTCACGCCATCAACCCGAAGCAGCACCAGGTCCATTGCAGCTGTCTTCACACCGCTTCCTGGGCCTGCAGCTTGCTCAACGACAGTCAGCTTCTGCACAGGAGAATCTCCCGCAGCCCACGTGTCTGAGTTCACCTCCACGTGGCAGTTCTGCTCGCCTTCTCCACGCCTGTCACTCGCCCGCATCACATCAGGACTGATCTCCCTGACAGATGCACACACACGCCGCACATCGCTCGTCAGACTCACTTGACTGGAGCCCTGCACCTTTTTTTTTTTTATTAATGATGGGTTTGCTCTTGACCTCAATCCAGTCCTCAGGACGAAGATGGGGTCGAAGATGTAGCGAGCTACCCAGAAGAAGCCTATTCACTCGTACTTTAAAGGAATTCGGGTTGTAAGCGCTCGGAAACACTGACGCAGGCAGGGCATTCCACTCCTTGGCTGTGCGCATTATAAAAGAATCGGAATGGCGCTTGGTGCGGGTATGTGGGATGTCAACCAAAAAGGGATGATATCCTGCGGTGCGTCTGGAAATCCGATAGTAGAAAGGGGAAGGCGGGATGAGTTCATGTAGCTCTTGGGCACACTCACCGAAGTACAATCTGTAGAAGACCGACAAGCAGGCTACTCTGCGGCGGTGGGCTAGGCTATGAAGCTTGGTCTCCACCAGTTTACTGTCGCCAATGAGCCTCCTGGCTCTGCTTTCGACCGAGTCGAGTGCGGCAAGTTGATAATTGGCTGAGCCATCCCACAGGTGGCAGTAATACTCCATACAGGATCGGACCTGAGCTTTATATAACATTCAGAGCTGTCCAGGAGGGAAGTACCGCTTCACCTTGTTTAGGATGCCTAGCTTTTTGGCCGCAGTTTGAGCCTTAGACTCGATGTCAGCACCAAAGTTGAGCTTCGTGGTCAACCTAATGTCCAGAAGCTCAAGACTGTCGGAAACAGGGACAGATGTACCCCGGAAAGTAGGAGTCGGATTAAACGGACTCCTTTTGGCGGTGAATAGACAAGCCTGTGTTTTGGTGGCGTTAAAATTGACTAAATTGTTGTCACCCCACTGGGAGACAAGACTCAAAGTCATGTTTGTCCGCTCCACCATGGCCTCCCTCTGCAAACGTATTTCATCCCCGCGGGCTCCAGCGCCGGACATATATCTCTCCGTGACGGTCCTGTCATCTGCATACCCAACAATACCTGACACTGATGAAGGAGGTCATTGATGTGTAGCAGGAAAAGTGTCGCGGAGAGAACAGACCCTTGAGGAACCCCAGCATCAATTGCCATGAGGTCAGAAGAGCAGCTGTCAATGACAACTTTAATCGGCCGTTCTCTCAAGAAATCAGATTTCAGGGATGCCATAAGCAGGAAGGTTGCTCAGCAAACTAGCGTGCCATACCCTGTCAAAGGCCTTCGAGATGCCAAGTGAGACAGCTAGTGCTTCACCGTGTTTCTCGATGGCCTCGCCCCAGCAGTGCGTGACATACACAAGAAGATCCCCAGTCGATCGCCCCCGGCGGAAGCCACATTGGCGATCACTGAGTAGATCATTATCTTCTAGGTACGTCAGTAACTTACTGTTAAGTACTTTTCCATGACTTTACAGAGAATGGAAGTAATGGCGATAGGGCGGTAGTTGCAGGGGTCGGCACGACTGCCCTTCTTGGGTACTGGTTGCACGTTCGCAAGCTTCCAGGATTCTGGCACCGTTTTTGTTCTGAGAGAGAGGCGATACAGGAGACAACTCAGGCGCACAATATCTCAGCACTCTTGCCGGTATCCCCCAGGACCACTGGCCTTATTCACATTCAGACTACAAAGTGTTCTGCGGACCTCTTTTGTGTGTATTGTGATCTCCGGCATCGAAGAATCACAACGAGGGATGGTTGGTGGCTGTTTAGTACCAACGTCCAGATGTGAATTGCTCGCAAACAGAGAAGCAAATAAATTAGCTTTCTCTGTTGCGGAGTGAGCCAGCGACCCATCAGGTTTCTGCATGGGAGGCAAGGTGGGACGGCAGAAATTGGATTCGACCGACTTTGAAAGGGACCTGAACTGCTTACTACCAGAGGGGTAGGATACCAGTCTGGCTCCAATGCGACTGACATGATCGAATCGAGCCCTCCGGATCACCCGTTTGCAGGACTCTAGCGATAATGCAAACTTGCGCGCCTCTCTCCCAGCATGGTCAGTTAACTGGAACGGGAACAGCCACTCGCTATGGTGGGCATTGAAGTCCCCCAGAAAAACAAGCTCCGCCGTTGGATACCTTCGTTGGGCTGTATCTGCCGTCTCAGTGAGATATTCCATGAGCCTGGTTGTCTCCTGGTCATCTTTGTGTGATCGATAGACACCGACGTAGAGAGATTTCTCAACTCCGGTGTCCACCAAAAGCCAAAGTACGGACTCGGAAACCTCAAAGCATCGGAGACGCCGACAGCAAATGTCGTCGCGAACATGCACACAAACCCCAGCTTTCCTCTTGAACTTATGTTCCAACGAGTACCCTGGGTAGTTGAGGTACGCTGTGTCAGACGGGGTTGCTATCTGCGTCTCCGTTAAGAAGAATAGGTGTGGCTTCTCGGTCTCGAGATGGTGGTGGACCGGATCGATATTTGAGTGCAGACCTCGTATGTTACTGAGGTGCACTTTAAGGGTCAGCGCACACCCAGCGTAAAACTGTTCGAGCATGCGCGAGCAGGTTTCATTGATTCAATTGATAATGAACTCTATTTCCATTGAAATAAAGTTGAAAATAGCTTGCAAGTGATTAAATCCCTTCAGCGTCTGTTCGAGTATGCTCGCGTATGCTCCTCGCGGCGACGGGAGCAGTCGCGAGCATGCGCGCGGATGCTCGCGCATGCTCGAGCATGTTCGAGCATACGCCCGTGTCGATGCTTGCGATCCATCGTAAGTGTTGCCGCCTCGGCCGGTTTCGGACTAAATCTAGCATATTTTTTAACTACTTTAGCCCGAAAAGGGCAATTTACTACAGATAATATTATATAATAATCGAACTCTTTTTGAAAATACAAAGAAAATCTGAAAGGTCGAAGCAGATTTAGTAGGTTTTCAAATTGTTCATATTCCATTTTATAGTTCCTAGCCATAAAATAACTGTCCCTAGAACTTTAAACCGTAACACAGCACAGGGCGTAGTATTTCCCAAATATAAGTACATCTTTCTTGCCTCTTTTCATCTTATTGATGTGCTCTTCTTGCTCCTCTTCCTTTGCTAGTAACCCAATAATTACCAAATCCCAGTCTACCATACTTTAAAATTGTTGTTATCGCACGTCTTTACTATAAAATAATGTAAACACAACGCAAAATTCACTACGTCAACTGTAGCAACACGGGAGCATCCGCGAGACTGTTCGAACACGCGCGAGCATGCTCCGCCGCTGCCGCCGGCGGATTTTGCCGCTAGGTGTGCGCGACTGCAAAGAACATGCTCGAGCATGCGCGAGCAGTTCTACGCTGGGTGTGCGCTGACCCTAAGTGGGAGGAAGTGCAGCTGTTGTGTAACCTTTTTCTTCTTTTTAACTTTATTATTCATACTTATTTGAGTGAATTGTGGAGACATGGAAAGAAAGTCGAGACGCTACTCAGATACCCTGATAGACCTATTGGGCTCAACTGACTGATGGGAAACTCACTTGGAGACTGCGGGGACGCCCGAACCCCTCCGCAATGGCCACCGGGTCCTCCCTTCCAGTCGCCAACTGGCACGGCGGAGCATTGCGGGATTTTTCGCTAGTTGTGTGGGGCAGCCTTTCACACGTGGCTAGCGCACTACTTGGGCCCCCTACTAACTGCGGTCGGCCAACGACTGTCACCGTGCTTCGGATCCCGCTACCCTCCAGAATGAGTTTCCCGGTACAGTGTTGCTCAGAGGCCAAGACCGGTTCCGAACAGCGCAACTGACTTTCTTCCATTCCCCAATGGCACTGGGACTCCTGCACACCGACGGAACGCAGCAAGCTGCTTGGCGCCAGACTCCGGCAGGAGGGTGGTCGCGAGCCAGGCGGCTCCTTGCGGAGCCTAGCCTACCTACATGAATACAGACTGCACACTTCGAACAACTCAACGACCACCGGTCTGAGGGGGGAGTCCTGTGGGGACTTGCTACTGATGTCAGCACCCACAAGTTATAGCAAAGATGCCAACAGATGGCGATACCGTCGCTCTCGAAAATATGGCCCATACAAAGACAACGTTCATCGTAAATACGTAACTCGTAACCTACTACTACACATAAGGTTCACAATCGAATGCGAGACATAAATCGCGCAAGAGGAATAATCACAGAGATTCGATATACTACAAGGCCCAACTAAGAACTGTTAGACCACGGCCGGTCCCCAGGCATCACACCTAGCCCGGCGGAAGTACTTCCCTTTTCAATGAAGGAACATTCCCAGTAGCACCTCCATAGTCACAACGATCGGTCCTGCGCTGCCCTTATCCAACGGGTTCCCGCCGCCTTCACCAGGTCGTCGGTCCACCTTTTGCGGGAGGCTACCCACACTGCGCTTCCCGGTACGCGATCGCAACTCAAAAACTCTTTGGCTCCATCTACCATATCGGTTCTGCGAGCAATGTGCCCCGCTCATTGCCACTTTAGTTTCGCAATTCTTTGGGCTATGTCGGCTGCTCTGATTCTTCTGCGGATCTCTTCATTTCTGATTCGATCTCGCAGGGAAACTCCGAACATAGCCCTCTCCTTTGTCTTTTGGGTGACTTTCATCCTTTTTATGAGGCCTTGAGTGAGCGAGACGTCGTCTCAGTTCCGTATTTCATCACTGGCGATACACACTCGTCAAAGACTTTCGTCTTGAGATACTGTGGTATTTGGGACGTGAAGAGACTACGTAGCTTTTGCAACGCTGCCTTGCCGAGTCGGATTCGACAGGTTGACCTCTTTCTCGAAATTGTACCTATCTAATTGGATAGTTTCGTCCCAGGTAAACATAATCGTCATTAACTTCAAGCGCAGAGAGGGTAAACCATAGACATTTTACATGATGTCCATGTTCATTTTCATTTTGTCCGTAGGCTAAGAATACTATCATCCCATTTCTTCCTCTGAGTGTCGTATAAGGCGACTATGGGATCCACCAAAATATGGGTAGTAGCATCCTCTGAGTACATACATTCAATCCAACTGCGATCGCCAACCCACCCAAGTGGCCAAGTGTGGCCAGGGCCAACACAACCAAAACCAGGTTCCAATTCCCTGGCGGCCCTGCTATTCCTGGCTACGGTAGCGGCCAAGGTAATGGCGAGGCAGGGTGGCATCTCCGGCAGAGATCCGGCTACCACAAGACCACAACCGACTACAGCTGCACCTGGTAATATACATGGTATATAACACTCGTTCACAGCGGACCAACGAGTCAAGCGCTGAACTCGAGGAAAAACTGAGCAGGCCCTGTACCCGCACTTTCGATGTTCGCTATATCGCCACTGTTTCGATCCGCACTTCATGGGAATAGAGTTGATATTGGAGCGAAAATGTACTCGCAATTGCGAAGTTCGAATCCCGGAGTAGACCCCCTGGATACGTTGTGATATCGTTGGATTATCTGAAGTCCGAAGAGAGGGAGAGACTCGATAATCCTCGAATCCGGTAGCCTACTTTATTTCCGAGAGGGCGACCAAAACTCTCGGGCCCCAGAGTGCCGGGTTTATGTTGCACAAAACTCGTACAGTATTCGTTAAAGGTTTTACAGGTACACGTGGGCCCCGACATCAGATCAGAAATACGATGACGAGGTAGGGACTATGTATGGGGAGGATGTCTCTAGAGCCATGTATAGTTCCAAACACACTTCACTGAAAGTCATTGAACTTGCGTCCGAGACGGTTTGTAACGACTCTCGAAACAGCTTATACTTATAGACATGCAGATTAAGAAGCGAAATGAGCCTTTAGGTCTTCAGCAGGACATTACTTATCGCTCTTTTTGAGGAAGGGCACCTCTAGACTTCTGTTCCATGCCTGCGGCGTTTCTCCCTATATGACGTACCTAAACGAAATACTTCTAAAGGATCGGTCTTCCACCCGCCTTCCGGAGCTCGGCCGTAATCCCGTCACCCAGCGCCTTATTTATTTATTTATTTAACAAATGTATTACATTGTATTACAGCCTTGTTGTTGCCCATTTGCTGTTTGGGAGCCATATTAATCTCGTACAGGCCGACGTGCGGGATATCTTTGGTATAGTGCCGGGTCAGTCTAGATCTATGTTTGTTATGTAGATTTTTAGCGAGTCTCCGTGTTCTAGTGAATACTGTCCATAGAATTCCTCAACCTCTCTCAGAAGCTTACGCTTGGACGATACTGATCCTGCCATCTTCGGTCTTCAATTTTGCTAGCTGGCTTTGGCCGATAGACGGATTGCGTAGATTTTGGAGCTTTTGTTCCACTCTACAGCATCTCTAATAATATAGGCTCGGTGATCACAAGTCACGGATTTCGAAATCTGCCTATTGTTCTGCTTAGCTTCCGACTTTAAAAGCATTTAACACAGAAACATTATTGAATATTTACCTCTTCGTCGACATGATGAAGTCTATCTCATTTCTTGTTCCGTTTGGGCTCATCCAGGTTCATTTGCTGTGCTCCCGCTTCATAAAGAAGGAGTTTTCATTACATCGAGTTCCTCCTCCATGAAGCCGTCCATTAGTTGGCCCCGTTAATTCCATCGTCCAACATCAAAATAATTGTCCCACTTGCAGCTCTTCACCGTCATTTGCCCAGTTTTGCGTTGAAGTCTCACATGACAACTTTACTGTGAAGTGTGTTTTGGAAATATACATGGCCCTAGAGATATCTTCCCTCATACATAATCCCTACTTGATCATCGTATTAATTTCTGATCTAATGTCGGGGCCAGGAATTCCTGTATTGCCTTTAAAGAATAGTCGGACCGTTTGGTTATTTTGAGTGTAAGGTACAACACCACCTTATTCGACACGTTTACGATCCCCTCCAAGTTATTCAAAAGAGATTTTGTGGACCATATGCCCGGCATCGTGCCGGGGCCCGGGGCCCAGGACTTTAGGTCGCCCTCTCGGAAATAAAGCAGGCTCCGGATTTCAGGATTATCAAGTCCTTTGCCTCAATTCGGACTTCAGATAATCCAACGATATCCCAACGTATCCTGCTCAGTTTTTCCTCGAGTTCAGCGCGCGACTCGTCGGTCCGCTGTGAACGAGTGTTATATGTTTATTACCAGGTGCAGCTGTTGTCGGTTGTGATCTTGTGGTAGCCGGATCTCTGCCGGAGATTCTTCGCGCACCCTGCCTCGCCGTAACCTTTGCCGCTACTGTAGCCAGGAATAGCAGGGCCGCCAGGGAATGGGAACCTGGTTTTGATTGTGATGGCCCTGGCCACGCTTGGCAGGCGGGTTGGCGATCGCAGTTGGATTACATGTGTGTACTCAGAGGATGCTGCTACCCATCTTTTGGTGGATACCATAATCGCCTTATACTACATTCAGAGGAAGAAATGGGATGATGCTATTCTTAGCCTACGGACAATTTTGTCAATTTTTTTTTTTTTGTCATTATCATTTGATAATGAACATGGACGATCATGTAAAATGTCTATGGTGTACCCCCTCTGCGCTTGAAGTTGTTGACGATAATGTTAACCTGGTACAAAACTATTCAATTAGGTAGGTACAATTTCGAGAAAAAGGTCAACCTGTTGAATCCGACTCGACAAGGCATCGTTGGAAAGCTACGTAGTCTCTTCACGTCCCAAATACCGCAGTTTCCCAAGATGTAATACGGAAATGAGCCGTCGTCGCTCACTCAAAGCTTCATAAAAAGGTTGAAAATTACCCAAAAGGCAATGGAGAGGGCTATGTAACTATGTTCGGAGTTTCCCTGCGAGATCGAATCGGAAATAAAGAGAAATCAGCGCAGCAGAATCCGCTGAAGAACCAGAGCAGCTGACATAGCCCAAAGAATAGCTAAACTAAAGTGGAAATGGGCGGGGCACATTGCTCGAAGAACCGATATGGCCGATGGGGCCGAAGAGCTCTTGAGTGGCGATCGCGTACTGGAAAGCGCAGCGTGGGTAGCCCCCCGCAAAAAGTGGACCGACGACCTGGTGAAGGCGGCGGGAACACGTTGGATAAGGGCAGCGCAGGACCGATCGTTGTGACGATCCTTGGGGAGGCCTATGTCCAGCAGTGGACGTCCATCGGCTGAGATGGTGATGATGATGATGATGACGATGATGATCAAGTATTTAATACATAGGTAAATACATATAAATCCCTCTCGGAATGGTTAGCAACACTGCTACTACAACCGTCTTGCTCATAGCTCTCTTACATGTAGATAGGTATTTTATTTATCTTAGTAAATGAATAAAACTTATTTATAAGAATAATATTATATAATTATATTAAATTCTGATCGATCCTGAGCTTTGCCGATCTATTCCTGATCAAAAAAGCCTATTTGGGCGGAAAAAAATGTTTTAATTTTTTATTATTTTCAAACCCTATATCTCCGAAAGTATACCACTTAGGTCATTTTACTCAAGTATATTTTCTGTTTGTAATAATTTTCCCTGTCGATTGGCATATGTTTCATCACTGGCCGCAAAATCGTGATTTTTTCAAAATGGCGGACAGTAGGTATGCCACTAAGGCAGGTTGCTCTTTTTGGTGAAGCGTTCATTAGGTCACAGACTATTATAATGTACTACAGTGTACTACCGTACATTAGGTATTGCACTATCTCTTTCTTTTTTATTATTGTGAATGTAAATGAGTTTAAGTATAAATTATGATTATGTAAACTTGACATACCTAGTGTAGCATTCTCTGTTACAAGGCCAATAAAATTCTGATTTCTGATATCTGAGTTCTGGCCGCAACGCAGGCGAAGCATGTTGCTGAAAAATTTCGCTCCGCTCGCTCCAAACTTCATAATTTTATGTTTCACCTGTGTGGGTCGCTGGGTTCCAATGAACCAACAGGTTACAAAACGGTCTTATTTTAGCTGCACTCTGTATATTTTTTTATTTCGAGCTCACCGTTTTTAGGGTTCCGTACCCAAAGGGTGAAAACGGGACCTTATCACTAAGCCTACGTTATCCGTCCGTCCGTCTGTCCTACCTATTTAGGGCTGTAACTTTAGAACCGTAATAGCTAGATACTTGAAATTTTCTCAGATTACAGTAGGGCAGGTACCTTAACCTTAACTGTAGCTACAGGAAAACGTTATTATGAGAAAGTCCTAAACTTTTAAGACATTTAGGCCCTGATTCCTTGCCGAGTAGGGCCAAAGTAGGACTTAAGTCGCCGATTTCGGAAACTAATGCTCGCCTTAGTTTGAGTTCAGACTAAGCAAAGTTTTACTCGACTCTGAATACGAAAATTGAACTTAGCATCGGTTTTGACATACGGGAGTTCGAACTATGACTTAAAAATCGTCTCTGAATCTCAGCCTTAGACCTGCATTAACAGATTTTGAAAAAAATGTGTTGTCAGCAAGAAAATGGGCAAGTTACTCAAACAATTTTTATCATGCGACTCCTTCCTTGTACAGTAGAACCGTACCAACTAAGGTCCGAGTAGGTACTTACTAAAAATATCAGAAATTGCAAAAAACTTTCATTACATTTTGTATTGCAAAAACAATTTTATTTCCCAGGGAACGAAACTCCTGGTTACCCCCAAAGGCATCAAAATCGAGGTCAATGTACAAGAAACGTTTTTTGCGGTTCATGAACCAATATAGTTTTTTGATCCTCATCAGGAACAGGATCGATTGGCATCAAAAAAAGTTGTGTGTAAATTGACCATTTTCTTGCTGACAGTACCTTTTTTTCAAAATCTGTAAATGCAGTACTACTAAATGTTTCAAAAAGTTAAGGATTGTAGCTACAACGGTTAAGCTACCCTACTACCCCGTCCAAAAAAATCCACCCTTATATCTCGGCTCCGATATGACTGAGAGCAAATAATCATACTTGTTTATTTGAGGTAATGCTACAAAACCATAATAAAATTATAAGTGGCCGTAGCAAAAAAAATGACGCCATTTGTCCATACAAAGTTACACAAACCCCTTTGTAATTTTCCAGCTAAACTGTGTCAGATATTTTGTTTAAATCAAGCTTGAATATAGGTAATATGCAAATCCGCACACTCACTCAACACTCAAATATCCAAATTACAAAGGGCAGGGATGTTTTTGTAGCCATCTATATAGTATACGTATAGGTTCTTGATGGGTTCTTGTTCTTAGGGTACAGTCAAGAGCCAGGGCCGTAGCTAGGGGAGGGCATCGTGGGGCAATGCCCTACCTTAAAATCGCAATGCCCTACCTTAAAAATTACCCATCCTCTATACCTTCTTTACCTTAAGAGCAAGCGGGGCACAAGTCCTGGGCCTACTCGGACTAAGGAAGCCTCGAAACTCATTCTCATAAGTTAATTTTTAAACCCAAACACTGCGCAGGTCTGTGAAATTTCGAGCTCGCTTCGCTCGCTCCAGCTTTCGAATGCTATTTAAAGCATACATTACAAAACATACAGAGGCTAATCAATCACGAACCGAAACGAACGTTTTGAGTCTTGGTGTATGAAATTTCGAGCTCGCTTCGCTTGCTCCAGCTTTCCAAGGGTATTTTGGTCATACCTAACAAACCTAGGCTACTGGAACTCAAACCACCATCGTTTTGAGTCTTGGTGTGTGAAATTTCGAACTCGCTTCGCTCGCGCATACTTTGGAATAGCGTTTTTGAGCATGCGTAACAAAACATGATGTGCGCTCAATATGACATGCGTAATTAATGAAACAAAGATTTTTTTTCCGCCCTACACTTAACTTCCCATGCCCTACCTTTAATTTAGTTCCAGCTACGGCCCTGTCAAGAGCACATCAAGCTACACTTGCAGTTCGATTGTAACGCTTATTGCGCACTAAATAAGAACGCGAACGGTACAAAGTGTCAGAAGCTTGATAGTCTCCGAGCTTGACTAGAGCAGTGCTCCGTCACTCACGTCTGACAGCTGCGATAAAGTACCTACGTCACACCTACCTTGCAAGATGTTAATAACATAGGGCTATCACACGCTATCGCGATTGCGTACTTCCAGCACGGGTAGCATGCCATCCCGCGATAGCCGTGATACGGCTATATCACGTCTTTTATCTCCTTCGTTCGCGCACAAACGAAAGAGATAAAAGACGTGATATAGCTGTATCACAGCTATCGCGGGTTGGCATGCTACCCATGCTGTACTGGACGGTTTTCTTTTGGGAAAATATGCCTGCTAATAATTATTGTGATGTTTGGTAGACAATCTAACAAAATATGTCATTTTTCACATTGCCTACGGATGAAAAAAGGTACTTACTTACGTAAATTTTAATTTAGTTTTATCCAAAAGCAAACTTTTGTGTTGAAAATAATATGTGCAAAAATACTTAGAATACCGGTATAACAACGCTATTGTTTTTATCGTTTGTACAAGATACAAACAAAATAATAAATAAAGATACAAATAAACGGAATAATTTTATCAATGTTGGTAACTAGTTGTTGGTTTAAATTTTTTTCGCAAAAAAAAAATTCCTGGAGAAGTAATTCCCGTAAGGAGCCCATTCACAGTAGTCCGTCTTGCAGTCCTACACCTATATTGGATCGTGAATGGTGTTGTAGTCCTACAAGGCGTCCGATGACCTTGTGTAGGATGCGTCTCGAGTCCTGCAAATCCTACAAGCTCCGCCCACCGCTTGTAGTCCTACGTGTAGGATTGTCAATGGCTTGCTGTCCTACGTGCCATCCTGCAAGCAGGAGCGTGAATTGGAATACACGCCATTTTGTTTGTTTATTTACAATGGACAACGCCGGTTTAGTTGATTGTATTGACGTTTAAAAAGAAAACAGGTGTTTATGGGATCAGAAATCAAGAAATTATCACGGACTTCGTGGAAATTATAGCAACAAACAATTGCGAAATGCGGTATTGCAACAATTATTAACAATAGTACTAAAAACACGAAACAGTAATGATGTTGGATGGCTTGCAGGATAGTGTGTGGGCTCGTAGTCCTGCATGTCGGACTGCTTGGTAGGATAGTGAATGGGGCCGACGGACGGCTGTGTGTGGGCACATCCTGCATTGTAGTCCTACATGTAGGACTACTGTGAATGGGCCCCTTTAGTCTTCGAACTTGGTTTAAACGTTATTTTGGAAAATAAGATTGAAGAAAATAAATTCCTGGTGATGGAGGGTATTTTCTGACAATAAACAACCCTAGCGTTTCGGTAGTTACGTCAGAGGCGCGTGACGGACAATGTTAGGTTAATTGACATAAGACGCGTTTAAGTTTATTCGTCGCGGTGACAGATCGTAAGACTCGGTTGTCTGTAAAAGCGCGCGAAATCAGTGTTTTCTAAGAGAGTGCAGTATCTGTTACGGTAGTAACTATTATTAAATAATCTGTGACTCTTAAGGTGGACTTCCGATGCCAGCGGCCGATGCGACTAACGCGCGCGTCTGACGCGAGGTTCTGTCATATATGACAGAACCTCGCGTCAGACGCGCGCGGCCGACGACAGACCTCACTTCCGAGGTCAGCGACTGACGCGTGCCTATTGTACACAGTGTTATCACTTCGGGGTATTTTCCCGGAAATTTAGGGTATGTTTTTATGTTTTGGTGTTTACACAAAAACATAAAAATACAAACAAAAAAACCAATATATATTTTAATAAAGAATATTTGACTGATTGATAGGTTTAGAGAATTTTTGAATGCTACTTTTTTACCAGATTTTTTATAAAATACATTTTTAGGAGTAATTTAATTACACAGGGATGCGTTGCGTCCCCTTGGCTTTTTAACCTGTATATGGATCGCTGTCTAACTAATAATTATGAAGGCAAGAGGAATTTTCCGAAAGTCATGAAAAAAAGATAAAGTTGTTTCAAGTGGCACGATAGATGGTGTTGAAGCGACCTTGCAGATAATAAAATACAAATAAAATGGTAAAAAATTAAGCAAATTTTCGGTAAAAACTCGGTAATATTTCTGGCAATCATTCTTGTTCTGCGTGACGTCAGAGCATAGCCGCGCGCGGCCGCGGCCGATGCGATAGACATCGGCCGCGCGCGTCTGACGCGCGCGTCAGTCGCTGGCATCGGAAGCGGCGCCATACGTTTTCATAGTAACTAGTACTGTCGCATCGGCCGTCGGCCGCGAGCCGCGCGCGTCAGACGCGTCGGCCGCTAGCATCGGAAGTCCACCTTTGGCTGAGATTCAGAGACGATTTTTAAGTCATAGTTCGAACTCCCGTATGTCAAAACCGATGCTAAGTTCAATTTTCGTATTCAGAGTCGAGTAAAACTTTGCTTAGTCTGAACTCAAACTAAGCCGAGCATTAGTTTCCGAAATCGGCGACTTAAGTCCTACTTTGGCC
Source organism: Agonopterix subpropinquella (assembly GCA_922987775.1). Classification (NCBI taxonomy): domain Eukaryota; kingdom Metazoa; phylum Arthropoda; class Insecta; order Lepidoptera; family Depressariidae; genus Agonopterix; species Agonopterix subpropinquella. The sequence continues at coordinate 11,599,422 of OV277718.1, read as the reverse complement.
CTACTCAGCAAGGAATCAGGGCCATAATGCCAAAAATTACCAGCAAAACGAAAAATAATCCTCAATGTAATGTCAAAGTCCCTTTGACATATCTATCATAAATATTTGTTTGAAACTAGGTTTTGAAACAAGAAAATTCGGAACAAATCAGTGGTTTTTAAATAAAATGGACAATATCACAATATTGGCCGTGTTATTGTCCAAATTCTGGACTATGTTGTGTTGAGAAATTACGATTTTTACGAGGATTGTTCAAGTCTTCAAGTCCTGTTCCACTTCGTCAGCAAGAATGAAGATCCCTTTTGATGGTGCTTTCGATTACATAACGAAAGTAAATTAACCGATCCACACATAACCCCCGATACCCAGTATTAAAAACATGATTGTTACTTTGATTAATGGAGAGCGACATTATACAAAGGATACCTACCAATATGAATATTGTGATGAGTAATGCATTCTACCACTGAACATTGATTATGCGTGGTGAACTACCTAATGCCTCAACACCCTCCTTGACGGAATGCCTGTGCCGGAGAGTTTGTGAAGTTCCCATACTTTTTACTCGACAAAGCTTTTCTCAACACTCAACATCCTTGGTTATGTCAGCCTCAATGTTCATATCTTATCTCCCTAAATAGGTAAGTAATAGTCTTACATTCGTGGACAGTGACCGGCTATAGCAGTAATAATAAAAGTTCTATTGTGTCTCGTTCACGGCCCGCGAACGTGTTAAGATTGCTGTGTGATTTTGGCTTACAATTTTCCACCCCGTATCTCTCTGTGGGTGTTGTACAAGGTGACTAAAGGATAAGGGTATCTTATGCAGTGTATTTGTCAGTGAAACCTAGCCACCTATCGCCGCTTTACACACTATTCAATGTTTACACCTACAATATGCTAAAAGAGCTTTGCTATGACTGCTTGCAAGACAGTTGGTAGTTGTATATGTATGTGGTATATCATCTGTGCGGATTCGAACCCAAATCCTCACGGTTAAGTGTTGATACCTCCGAATCGCACCACCAATCTCGAAAACTTGATTTAATTTATAATTATAATGATAATATTAATATGGACAAGTCTTGTGATCCCATAGCAATAAAAGTTTAGCGATTAGATTACATACATAGCACTATAATAAACATAATTTTTATTTTCAGGCCACCGTTGCACCAACAATGAAAATGTTTGATGTTGCAGCGTGATGAACAAATAAAGATAGGTACCGGCCGCGGCCCACACGCTGTGTATGTGCTTACTCCCTTTTTGAATCCCAGCTCGAGAGCACTACAAAATTATAATTATGTGGAAGTTCAGACCAGAAATGTTTTGGCTCGCGTGTTTGGTGCCCTAAAAATCAGATTTGAGTGTTTATATTGGATTGAGCACCAAAATAAAGCAATATATCTAATTGTGGCATACTGTGTGTGTAGTTCTGCAATGCCAATAAAGTGCTGAAAGAAGATAAGGAGTATGAAGAACAACATTATTGAATAATATCTAGTTGTCCACTTTCATTAAAATATTTCTTTGTATTGTATTGTATTGCATTGTATCATCAATATTTTGTGTAAATAAACCCCTTTTATTAAAATTTCCATAAATCAAACCTTGTTTTATTTTGAATGTGATTTTTCATCTTAGTTTTTCACGTTTCATTAATTTATTAGCCGATTTTACGCATCAGCGATTCAAATTACCCGCGTAGTTTGAATTTTCCATTGTGTTCCATTAGCGTCGAGCCATCTTTGACAAAATCTTCTACCTCTTTTACTCTTACGACAACTTCGTATGGTTCTATCACTTCATTCTTTCATGTAGCAGTTTTAACACCTTGGCAACACCATGCCATAGAGTGTCTACTGAATGAACGAATGATAACTCGTACTTAGCCGAGTAGTGGCTTAGCACCGGTTGAAACTTGACTGTGAATACCAAAAAGTAAGTTCGCGTTAAGTACTACTTTGGCTGTCTTGGCTTAGTTCGTGCTTAGCACGTCTTAACGAATCGTCTCTGAATCTCAGCCTTATACGTAGGTATTTATTACAAAGTAAAATATAACTAAAGTTAAGGTTGTAAGGGCTAGCTCCCATCCCATTGCCTTTCCGAGAGGATAAATAAATTAGAGTAAATTAGTAATTATTTAAAAAAAAAGATATTGTTACCACTATTAGTAGATTTCTACTTTTTTGGTAGATTTAGGGCAAAAAGAACGATAATTTAGTAGTGGGAAATCATTTAGTAGATTTTGGTAGAAATTAGGTATTCGAAAATATGATCAAAAATGCAAGGATTCAAGCAAAAAAAAAATCAAAGCTGGAAATAAAAATAGGTGAGAAAACGATTGCAGAAGTGCGATTTTTGAAAATCATATGAGTGGCAGTAGAAAATGTCAAAATTACTATGGAGATTATGCATCTTTTTACTGCCAAGTCGCTCGTATGATTTTCAAAAATCGCACTTATGGGGTTTTTTTAAACTTCTAGTAAAGCTTAAGTGGTGTACACTGTACAGCAAAATTAATATTATCGCTTAATGTTGTTTTTTTACAAAAGGGGGCTTTTATAAGACACAGAAAACTACCAAGTTTAAGCCTACATAAGGACGACCATAACATAATACTTATTTAGATTTATTTCGAAATTGAGGCATCCATGTTACAAAGTTACAAAGTGATGAAACTGATATTTTCTTTTTTACAAAAATGTTATAATAACATGAGTAATGATGAGCGGTAGTATGAAAATGATAATATTTTGTTCAAAAACGTGTTTTTTATTGAATTTTAACCATCTGGAATTACATAAATATTTGTTGGTAGATTTTAAGTAGAATTTGAAACAGGACTTGGTAGATTTTGGTAGATTTCAGCAGTCATTTTGGTAGATTTTCTGAAAAAAAGTGGTCACGCTGTTATATTCCTTGTTGTTACAGGAGTGCGATTTTTGAAAATCAGACGTTCAAAACGAGTAGTAGAAAATGACGTAAAATCGATGATTTGCCATTTTTGAATTCAACTTTCTATCACTCGCAACGAGTGCTCCGAACCACTCGTAACCAATTCTACCACTCGAATGTTTGACGTTTGTAATGTTGTCAGGAGTGCGATTTTTTAAAATCATACGAGCGACTTGACATTCGCATACGAATTGAGATTTTCATTCCGAGTGGTTACGTTTTTCTCTATTTTTGAAATCGTTCGGATGTGCCAAAACCGTTTCGATTCACACAGAAAATGTTTCAATTGAACGAACGAACGAATGAATGGTTTCATAGTAACATTTCAAATCGGATTTTACCGCCAAAATTATGGGTTAACGGAACGTAGAAAAAAAGTTAAATCTGTTGACGTCTGACAACATTACAAACGTCAAACATTCGAGTGGTAGAATTGGATACGAGTGGTTCGGAGCACTCGTTGCGAGTGATAGAAAGTTGAATTCAAAAATGGCAAATCATCGATTTTACGTCATTTTCTACTACTCGTTTTGAACGTCTGATTTTCAAAAATCGCACTCGCTAAGTGCGATTTTTGAAAATCATACGAGCGACTTGGCAGTAGAAAGATGCATAATCTCCATAGTAATTTTGACATTTTCTACTGCTAAGTCGCTCGTATGATTTTCAAAAATCGCACTTCTGACTTCAACAGATTTAACATTTTTTCTACGTTCCGTTAACCCATAATTTTGGCGGTAAAGTCCGATTTGAAATGTTACTATGAAACCATTCATTCGTTCGTTCGTTCAATTGAAACATTTTCTGTGTGAATCGAAACGGTTTTGGCACATCCGAACGATTTCAAAAATAGAGAAAAACGTAACCACTCGGAATGAAAATCTCAATTCGTATGCGAATGTCAAGTCGCTCGTATGATTTTCAAAAATCGCACTCCTGGATTAAATATATTCTTTGGTTGTTACGCATTGACAGTGTTCCCGAACCTCCCGATTTCCGACCCCATCTCCCGATCTACCGTAACGTGGTCAATTTCTCCCGATTTTTATGATTCTCTGAATAATTCATAATAAAAACAAACTTTCTTCTAAAAATTATAGTAATTAATGCATCCATTGATTTTTAAATAAGTTTTCATTATTGCGTTTTGTTTGTTTTCTGTCAGTTAGAAAGTCTAGGGTATTAAGTTTTCAGGTAATGATAAATTAAAATACAATATTGTATGTTATTGTATAGTATATTGTTACTATCAACCTTCTAACAAAATTATGGATTTTTTGGTCTGAAAATAAGTAGGTATTTAATTTAATATCAATCAAATAAAATTAGGATTTAGTTAGGTACGGTAGAAGGGGGGAAATTATTGCAATACGGATTAAGTTATAGGTTTTTAAAGAAAGAAGACAAAACACTTTTTAGAAAACAAATTTTTAGAAAATGCCTTTTTCTGTATGAAAAAAAGAATAGAATATTATGTTTAAATTAAGTTTTAAAGCTTTTTAAATTATTTTTTAATTACATCGTATAATACTTTTGATGATAATATTGATAATCTGTACAAAAAAACCTTAAATTAGCTTTATTTACAAGAAATTTCTAAATCTCCCGATTTCTCCCGATTTTTTGACCACACTTCTACCGAATTCTATTTTTTTGTTTCGGGAACACTGCGCATTGATTATTTATTCAGTTGTTATTCAGTGAAGAAAGACAAAAGATAAGTTCAAGGAATATAACTGATAAGTTACTATTTTAAGTGAAGATCAAATAACACACGTGCCCGAGATAGATGCGCGTTTCCTTTCATAATTCTAACTCTTGAGTTCATAAATCTGTGTGGTTTTAGTGATGATTTACAGGTTAGGTGAGTGTTCGTTTGGGATCAGCTTTAGTATCCTGCGGCATGAAATTGGGGGGGGGGGGGGGCGGTCCCCACATACCCCCCCTAAAGGGAAAAAGTGAGGAAACCCCCCATTTAAAAAAATATATATTTGAAGTTTGAGGTTATAATTAGCAAAAAAGTGCAATTTTTAGTATCCTGCAGTCCAAAAATAGGTGGTGGGAGCGTGGGAGGAGGGGGAGCCCCCCCCCCATCACCCAAGATGGGAGGCAAAAAAGAAGTGAATAAACGAAAAATTATGTTTTTTTGTAAGGGGCAATGAGAAGGAGGGGTTGAGAAGGGTGAGCGAGGTGATGAGCGAGGGAGTGAGCGAGGGGGTGAGCGAGGGGGTGGGCGAGGTGGTGGGCGAGGTGGTGGGCGAGGGGGTGGGCGAGGTGGTGAGTGAGGTGGTAAGCGAGGGGGTGAGCGAGGGGTGGGCGAGGGGGATAGCGAAGGGGAGGGCCCCCGAGGGGTCTCACACAAAAAATCATACAACAAGCAAAACCGCAGTTAATGCCAAAAAAACCTTTCTGTACCGGCATTGGCACCGGGCCGTAGCGGAGTGAAGCGGAGCGGCGGAGGCCCGGCCCCTTTTTGACAGAAGTAAGGGGTGCAATAAACAAGTGCGGAGTGAAGCGTAGCGGTGCAAATGCGTTTCGACTTGTAACAATGCGTCTTTTTTTTCAGTATTTTTTCTGGCTTTGCACATAGCCTTTTTTGCTCTTCGGGGAGATAGAGGGTCCCCCTCCCGCTCCCTTAATAGATATATTGTATTTTGCACCCCATTTAAAAGGGGGTATCCCCCCTTTGGGGTTGTAAGGGGGGTTGCCCCCTCCCCTCCCCCAAATTCATGCAGCAGGATACTAAAAATTTCACTTTTTTGCTGATTATAACCTCAAACTTCAAACATTTAAAGAAAAAAATGGGGGTGGTTTCCTCACTTTTTCCCTTTAGGGGTTTGTGGCGGGTAACCCCCCTCCCCCCTCCCCCCTCCCGCCCCCCCTCCTCCACCCCAAATTCGTGCCGCAGGTTACTGAAGCAACCCCTATACCGATGTCCGAGCCTCTCATTCCTAGCCTGAACCATCATAGTTTTTGACTTATTTTCTATTTGTTGGTACTAATCTGTGCTGTCCTTTATAGATCGTCATTGTTGAACCACGACGTTATCACCTGACTTAGTTTGGAACTACCTACAGTGCTGTTTCTTACCTCTACATTGACAGAATCATCGCACAATTGGATTACTTTCACTAAAATGAATGTTGAAAATATGTCTACAGAAGGTGTGATTGATATAAAGACTGAAATAAAAGAAGAATTGTCAGAAAATGATGTAAAGAATGAGGTGGACTTGTATGCAGATCATGAGATCAAAGAAGAGATGGATATTGGACCTGTGGTGCTCCAACCAGTAGTGTATACGGCATATTACCCTGAAGGTTAGTAGGTATTTCATAAATATAATAGGTCTCGTGGGTCAACTGTACCATGAGTGCCGTCGAATTTTGGGGTGGGGATGGGTGGGGGATAGAGGGGGTGTCTCCAGCCCCTAAAGGGAAAAAGTGCGGAACCCCCCGCACTTTCATGTATCATGGCCCGCCTTTAAGCTACAATTTGGGACAGCGTTGAAGGTTAGTGGCTGGGGCAAAGAGGACGCGGAGCCTGTGTTGATATTAGCACTCCAGGGACAGGCTCAAATCGGACTTTCATCAATCTTTTCGGAGCTCTGGAGGCTAGATTTGGCGATGGACATCTTGAACATGTGTATCGGGTGTGGTTGAAGGAACGTAACCAACATGCGAACGAGAGTCTGCAACAGTGGTCCGTGGAAGTGGAGAAGCTCGTGCAAAGGGCTTTTCAGTCATCACCAGCAGTCATCGATAACATGCTCCTGCAGACCTTTACGGATGGGATACGGGACCCGGAGCGGAGGTGCGGGCTGCAGTGCAACTTGGGCACCATGTTACACTCAGGGACGTTGTGGGATGTTTGCTCATGCATTGGAAGTGAAAGCCGCACATCAGGATCCTCGTTCCGCTCACCTCAGGGAGATTGTGGTAACTGGAGCATCAGCGCCGAGAGATTGAAGCGTCAATTATGTGTGCTACGAGTGTGGTGAACGAGGGCATATTCGCAGCTCCTGCCTGAGGCGCACAGGCCGTCGTTATGTGTGCTACGAGTGTGGTGAACGAGGGCATATTCGCAGCTCCTGCCTGAGGCGCACAGGCCGTCGTTATGTGTGCAACGAGTGTGGTGAACGAGGGCATATTCGCAGCTCCTGCCTGAGGCGCACAGGCCGTCGTTATGTGTGCTACGAGTGTGGTGAACGAGGGCATATTCGCAGCTCCTGCCTGAGGCGCACAGGCCGTCGTTATGTGTGCAACGAGTGTGGTGAACGAGGGCATATTCGCAGCTCCTGCCTGAGGCGCACAGGCCTTCGTTATGTGTGCAACGAGTGTGGTGAACGAGGGCATATTCGCAGCTCCTGCCTGAGGCGCACAGGCCGTTGTTATTTGTGCTACGAGTGTGGTGAATGGGGGCATATTCGCAGCTCCTGCCTGAAGCGTACTAGTCTCGACTGATGAGCAGCAGGAAAACTGGAGGATGTTGGCCGGTTATGTTGCAACCCCAACCATTAGATTCAAGCAAATATCGGACGGAGATAGTCTTAGTTGAAGGAGAGGTTGATGGTAGAATCTGTCAACTAATTGTGGATACTGGAGCTTTGAGGACGGTGATCAACACTCGCCTGCTCAGCGAAATGGAAATTTATGAGGAAAAACGACTTCAGCAGCCAACTAACCTACAGTTAACGACGGCTACCGGTCAGCGCATACCTGTTAAGGGAGAGTTGGGAGTTTCGATAAAGATCGGGAAAACTTTCCCGTCTTGCCCCAATCTGCTCCAACTTTGCTCCAAAAATCCAAACTGCCCCAACTTTTCCCCAACTTCGCCCAAACTACCCCAATTTTTTCCCAATATGCCCAACGTTGGCCGAACTTTGCCCCAATCTTTCCCAACGTTGGCCTAACTTTGCCCAACATTGGCCTTACAATGCTCCATCATTTTCCAGCGTTGGCCTACCTTTGCCCAAGGTTGGCCCAACTTTTCCCAACGTAGGCCTAACTTTGCCCCAATATGCCCAACGCTCGCCTAACTTTGCCCAACGTAGGCCACCTTTGCCCAACGTTGGCCTTACTTTGCCCAACGTTGCCTAACTTTGTCCCAATTTTGCCCCAACGTTGGCCTACCTTTGCCCAGCGTTGACCTAACTATGCCCCAACTTTTCCCAACGTTTGCTTAACTCTGTCCCAATTTATGCTTTGACGAATGTTGGCCTAACTTTGTCCAACACTGCCCAAACGTTGGCCTAACTTTTCCCCAACGGTGCCCCCAAACTGCCTCAGCCTTTTTTTTTTTTTTTTTTAGGTGGGGAAATCCTCATGGATACCCGCCGCCTTGGGGACGGCGACGGGTTATGCCGGACTCCTACCGGCTAAAACCCCACCGTGTTCCAACGCATCGCCTGAGTGCCGGTTCGCTGGACCGCCAAAGGCATTCTGCAGCTTACCGGCAGCGACGGCCTTAGGCCAAGCCTCTGGAAGGGGAGGACTGGAGCGTTTTCCTCCCCTGAACTACGTGTGAGTGGCGCGCGGGAACACGTGCGCGCCATCTCGAGCCCTTGGATTGGGCGCTGGACTTCCCCAAGTTCGACACCCATGGCTCTAAGGGGGAGTCTGCGGCGGAGGCTTTGCCCCGGCCGCAGGCTTCCCCTTCTTCGGTCGGTGCGCTGCTGCACATGCAGCGCTGCCCGAGCAGTGCGCGGCAGGTTTCCCCGCCGCAGTGCATACAACGCAGAGCGGCGAGGACGTGCATTGCCCGGCCAGGTGGCCGGCCTGCCCGCAGCGGTAGCAGAGACCGCTGCGGTCCACCTCTGACTTGCAGTCACCTACAACATGCCCCGGAGTGAGGCAACGATAGCATCTTAATGGCCTCGGCGGCAGGATTTTAACCTGCGCCGAGGACCATCCGACGGCCAGCCGTCCCTCCTCCGAGGCGCTTTTTAGCCACTGCCACCGGGCAGCGCACCCACATGGTGCCACTGCCCGTGTGGCCGCGGCGGATATCTCCCGCCTTGATGGATGCCGTTGGGCATCCATCAACCCGGGAGATCGCCGCGACCACTTCTTCGGAGGTCACCGAGTCGTCCAGCCCCGAAATGCGCATCTCTGCGCATTTCGTGGGCCGGCCAACCCGGATGACCTCTTCACTGAACAACTCCTTCAGCTTGCCTGCCAAGCGATCGGCATTCGCTCCGGACTCCGTTCCCGGCAACTCCAGGATTCGCTGCCCCGACACTCCCACCCTGAACTGCACGGCGGGAATGCCGAGGTCAGCGAGCTCAATCTTTTGCGCCGCCTCACGCAGAACTTTGGCGTAGGTTACGCCCCGGTTCCCAGCCTCTGGCTGCAACGTTATTGTTACAGCCGAGGACTGGGGGAGACGCAACCTCACCGGCCTCCTTGTTTTTTGGGCCGCAGGCGGTGGCTTAGGCTTCTTGGCCTTCTTAACCACCTTGACCCATTCTGCCTCTTTCGAGGACTGGGGTGTCGGTGGATCAGGGTCAGTTCCCACGTGAGGCGACGCAGAAGGTTGCGGCCCTTCCTTGGTCCGCTTTCCTCTCGTCAGCCCCTGGTTTTTACCACCTCGCTTCCCCTTAGGGAGCTTAGGGGCAGAGCCCGGCTGAGAACCGGGATCTGCCAGGACCTCCATTTCCGATTCGTCGTGCGCCAAAGGGGGGCGCATTCGCTGCTCGGGGAGCAACCTCCCCTCCAACGCGTCGAACCGCGCGCTCACCATTGTTCCGACCTGGACCATGATGGAGTGCGTCAGTTCGTCGATCGGCACTGGGGTAGGCTGAGCCACCCGAGAGCGCAATTCCGCCACCTCCCTGCGAAGCTGATCCAGCTCAGACTGCAGACGGGTATTGTCCGCCTGCAGCCTAGCTGTCTCGTCGTTGGTGGAGCGCCTAGCGAGTAGCTCCACCTCACCGTCCGTCCGTCTCACCTATCGTGTCCGCTGCCTTTTTCAGGTCACGGACGAATGTGCCCTTCAGGTTCCCCGACTTCGTGGCAACCGTTTTAATTATGGCCACATTAGCCATAATTTTAGGCACCAGGCCTTCTTCCGATGAAGGCCTCTCGCTCACCGACACGTAAGAAGTATCGGTGAAGCGAGAGGCCTCCAGTTCAGCCAATCTCATTTTTTCACTGAACTCCGCCTCCGCTTGGAGCTTAAGCTCCTCACACTTAGCGGCGTTCAGCTCCTCCTTGGCCTTGGCCAGACCTACGTACTGGCCAGTAGTAGGGGGACGACCCCTCCCCTTCTTCGCAGGAGCACTGCTCGGTTCAGACTGAGCCGACCGAGTGCGGGCTAATTCCAAGGCCTTCCTTCTTTCGTTCGCCGCTACGATCTCTTCAACTTGAGCTACCAACCGTAGATGTTCCTCTTCGTCAAAATCGCTTTCCTCTTCGTCCATTTTTGGGGAAGCCCGACCAGCAGTTGATCGGCCTCTCCCCCTCTTGGCCTTTCCGATTTTCGGAGCAGGCTGACTGCCAGAATGGTCACCAAACTCGTCTAGACGCCGCTTCAGAGTTCCCTCTGACTGCGACGACACCGATTCGAGGCCTGACTCGTCATCAGAGTCAGCCTCAGACTCAACGACCCACTCCCTGGTTTTCTTTCGAGAACCACCGGCCGAAGCCGGGAAGACTGGCGAATCGCCACTACGCAAACTACGCCTACCCGCCGAAGCGGAAGGTACGGGTGATTTAGTGCCACCCCTGGCACCTGCCGAAGCAGGAGCTACAGGTGATTTCTCACCAGTAGCCACTTCACTACTCGCCGAAGCGAAAACTACGGGTTTAATGCCCCCACTGGCACCTGCCGAAGCAGAAGGTTTTTTGTTTTTACTTTTCTCCATTCTGTTCCCACGATTATGAGACGAAACAACGGGGTCCACCGCTGGGTGACGCACATTCCAGCGGCAAGGGACCTCCCCGCAGGGAGATACACAGGGTTGCCCAGGTGCCCCGGGGTTATTAACGACTTTTCCTTGACGGGGTTTTATTGACTCGCTTTGTCTTGGCCCGGCCAATTAAGGCAAGGCCGCGGTCGCCTGGAGCCCCCCCTCCAGACGATAACGCACCCCCCCCTGGCGGTGGCAAGGAAGGAAATCCTTCCCGGCCTGCTCTGCGGTAGTGTAAGTACACACAGAGCCCGCCCCTGCTCCTCCACTGTGCCCTCTGAAAACCAGAGGGACACGTGGAGGAACGAACGTGTCGGGTCATTTGCCGATGAGCAGCAAGATCCCACTTTGGGGAAGTCACTGAACATCGCCCAGGATGCACCGGCTCCACCGTCTTCCCTTCCCTCCGGACGTATCCAAAGGGACGGGAAGCGGCAAGCTCTCGTGGAGGTTACCCGACCTTAGCACCCCAAACTGCCTCAGCCTTTTTTTTTTTTTTTTTTTTTTTTTTTTTTTGTTTCGGGGGGGAAAATGCATTACGCATATCACCCGGGCGCAGAGGGGCACCCGAGTGGTTATGTGGGACTCCCGTATAGGCTAATGAGACCCACGGTATACCCACTAAAAACCCCCCCATCTTCCTCCGTTTCGCCTTGTGGCGGGGTAACGGGAACGCTTTCGCAATCTTCCGCGACCCCGCCGGCGGCAGCCGCCCACAAGCGGCTCCATCGCCAAAGCTCGAAGGCCCTCCGCGATGTGCGCACCAGATGGTATGGTGCGCCTCCCTCCTCGGCCTCCACCCGTACCGTAGCAGACGCCCCCCGAGTCTGCTACTAGGAGGCCATGGGTACCAGATAACTGGCACCCGGTGGCAGATCGGGTCCGTGGCTCTGCCACCGACCACACCTCGGCCGCAGAGGATAGGGCAAGCGGCGCACCTTATCACCGACATGCCTCTTCCCCTGCGGCCCCACCAGTGCCGGTTCTACCACCGGCCACACCTCGGCCGCAGAAGATAGGGAGAACGGCGCACCGTAATACCGCACTCCTCTTCCTCCGCGTCCCACCTCCAACGCGTCCGCAGCGGACTTGTTCAGCCCGCTGGGAGCGCCCTCCTCTGGCCGACCGACATCCCGAAGAGGCCGGCCTGGTTGCCTCTTAGCTTCACCGTGGGTTCCACCGTCCACGGTTACTAAGCCCCCCCGCCACGACAAGGCGGGCAACCCTCGGGGGGGGAAACTGCCTCAGCCTGCACCAACTTGCTCCAACCTCCACTACATGCTCCAAACTGCCCCAACATACACCTAATGGACCTCTAATAGACCCCTAATTTACCCATAATTGACTCCACATGACCCCTAATGGATCCCTAATGGACCCCCAATGGACCCCTAATGAACCCCAATGGACACCTCACACACCACCGACCAATTTAATCGTTTGTCAGATTAACTTTTGCCAGAGATGCAAGCCCTGACTGACTAGTTGGTTAAACAACATGACATTGACGTGACCTTGAACGCGTCTGTCGCGAGAGTTTCGCTTCTATAGTGTAACTATTATTACCTATTCATATGCACATAAATTTTTTCCGGGTTTTTTATACACATAATGCCAAGAAATGCCCAATGGAATGCCAAGAAAATTGTTCCACATACTTATACCGTAGCTTAGTTCTAAGCAAAATATTTATATTTATTTAATAAAACTTGTTGACTATCTAATAAGACGCGACGGTTTATAGGATTCCGCACTCAAAAGGTGCCAATTACTAAGCCAACGCCGGCCGTCCGTCCCTCCGTCTGTCTGTCTGTTTGACCTAAACTTTAAAAGGCTGTATCTTTTCTTTTTTTTCAGATGTACCTGTACCCAAGAAGCCAAAACTAGAGACAACAGATGAAGTGACAGAAAAACCATATTCATGCTCTCAATGTGATTACAAATGCAAGCAAAAGTATGATTTGTCACAACATTTACGTATTCACACTGATGAAAAACCATATTCATGCGCTCAATGTGATTACAAATGCAAGCAAAAGAGTAATTTATCAACACACTTACGAACTCACACTGATGAAAAACCATATGCATGCTCTCACTGTGATTACAAATGCAAGCAAAAGAGTGCTTTATCAAGACACTTACGAACTCACAGTGATGAAAAACCATATTCATGCTCTCACTGTGATTACAAATGCAAGCAAAAGAGTGCTTTATCAACACATTTACTTACTCACACTGATGAAAAACCATATTCATGCTCTCACTGTGATTACAAATGCAAGCAAAAGAGTACTTTATCAACACACTTACGAACTCACACTGATGAAAAACCATATGCATGCTCTCATTGTGATTACAAATGTAGAAGAAAGTATAATTTGTCAGAACATTTACTTATTCACACAGATGAAAAACCATATGCATGCTCTCACTGTGATTACAAATGCAAGAAAAAGGGTGCTTTATCAAAACACTTACGTACTCACACTGATGAAAAACCATATTCATGCTCTCACTGTGATTACAAATGCAAGCAAAAGTATGATTTGTCACAACATTTACGTATTCACATTGATGAAAAACCATATTCGTGCTCTCACTGTGATTACAAATGCAAGGATAAGCGTGCTTTATTACCACACTTACGTACTCACACTGATGAAAAACCATATTCATGCTCTCACTGTGATTACAAATGTAAGCAGAAGAGTCATCTATTAAGACATTTACGTACTCACAGTGCTGAAAAACCATATTCATGCTCTCACTGTGATTACAAATGTAGGCTTAAGCGTGCTTTATCAACACACTTACGTACTCACACTGATGAAAAACAATATTCTTGCGCTCACTGTGATTACAAATGCAAGAAAAAGATTAATTTATCAACACACTTACGTATTCACACTGGAGAAAAACCATATTCATGCTCTTACTGTGATTACAAATGCAGGCATATGACTTCTTTATTAACACACTTACGTACTCACACTGATGAAAAACCATATGCATGCTCTCACTGTGATTATAAATGTAAGCAAAAGAGTGCTTTATCAACACACGAACGTACTCACATTGTAAAACGATATTCATGCTCGTACTGTGATTACAAATGTAATCAAGAGGGTGATTTATCAATACATTTCCTACGTATTCACACTGATGAAAAACCATATTCATGCGCTCACTGTGATTACAAATGTAAGCGAAAGTATGGTTTATCAACACATTTACGTATTCACACTGATGATAAACCATATTCATGCTCTCATTGTGATTACAAGTCTAACCAAAAGGTTCATTTAACAACACATTTACTTATTCACACTGATGAACAACCATATTCATGCTCTCACTGTGATTACAAATGTAAGCGAAAGTATGATTTATCAATACATCTACGTATTCACACTGATGAAAAACCATATTCATGCGCTCACTGTAAGTTCAAATGTGCTTATAAAAGTTCTCTGGCTAAACACTTGTTACGTATTCACGCTGATGAAATATCAAGGTAGTTATCCGAGTTGTATTCCATTACCTACGGTATATACGATTATATGTTTATAATTTAAAATTGTGTTACTTGTTGTGTTAATGTTTGAATTATTTGTTTATTTTTAATTAAATAATTTCAATGTTTTTAGTGTGTTTATTACACGTAGGGGTGGCCAGACTTTTCAAGTACGCGGTCTATATTGAATCTCAGATATACTTGGCAATTTTTGAAAGTAGACCTACTTTCAATTATACTTTTGACATATTTATTCAATCAAAAATATTTCTTTATTTTGGAGAAAACGCTGATTCATAATCTACTTGTAATGTGGAAACCTGCTACTTTATCCAAAAAGATGCAATTTCAAAAAATATGTCTCAGGTTAGGTTAGTTCGAATAGAATACCTATTATTTCCTCTCGCACCACAACAGATTTAGCTTCGACTTCTTCTACAATTTCAAAATTCGAAAACAGAAACGAATCCACATAGCAATTTCTTAGTCTGAAATAAAACATTTTTTTTATTTTTTTTATTTTTTTTTTATATCATATTTTGACAGCCCGGTAGCACAGTCGGTAGTGAACCTGCCTGCTGTGCCGAGGGTCGCGGGTTCGAATCCCGTAAGGGACAAATATTTGTATGATGAATATGAATATTTGTACCCGAGTCATGGATGTTTGTATCTATATATGTATTCTATATCGTTGTCTAGTCATCGTAATACAAGTCCAGGCTGGATTCTGGTACTTTAAATGTGACTAGATAATTTGTGTGACATTGTCCAAGATATTTATTTATTTATATTTATTTATTTATATCCACATATTACTCAGCTGAACAGTTTTTCAGCGATATTCCTGAATTTTAGGCATTTAAATAAGATTTTTAGAAAATTGCGCTTAAAAATTTATTCTTTCATTCTTTAAAATTTATTGAACTCTTCGCGGACTACCATAAAGACGGCGCGGTCGACCGGTCGACGTCTTGGCCACCCCAGAAGTGCGATTTTTGAAAATCATACGAGCGACTTGGCAGTAGAAAGATGCATAATCTCCATAGTAATTTTGAAATTTTCTACTGCCAAGTCGCTCGTATGATTTTCAAAAATCGCACTTCTGGTCTATAAATTCGTGACGTGAATGTTTGAGGAACTAATTATTTTAGTTTGGTGGTGTTGCCAGGTTATGCTTGAATTTGATGTGCGTGCGTAGAGGCAGCGCCAGGCGGAGGACATTTGCCTTTTGGTGGTTTAACGATTCAGTTTGCATAGAATGTGCTGCTATCTGTTAAATATATCTTTTACTATGAAAAAAAAAAAGATTATATTGTCTATGTCAATGTGAAATTGATAAATTTACAAAATGGCGACTTACCTTGCGTAATGTGCGTGTTGTTTGTAGTTTTTGTTCAATTTTGTGCCGATTTAGTGATGTTCTGGAGTTTCAGTTGGTCTCTTACCAATGTACAGATTACAGGAATAGTAAGGATACTGGAATTTCACTCGATCGGTGCGGGATTGAACGAAAACTAGCATTCAAACAACGGTACGAGTAGGTATATAAGTATATATCAAAGTATATATATAAGTAGGTATGTATAGTATAGGTAGAATTCTGGTAGAATTATTTTCAGAGAAACACAGATGGCGCTAGCTAGCCTTCAATTTGACATAAGGTGGATGCATAATGTTGCCACGAGTGGGTTCTCTTTTCTAATATACTTATATTACTCTTTGGGCAGCGCCCTCATTTTTAGACACGACTTTATAGACAGACTATAGGTTTGTGTAGTTTAGGCTCGGATACTTTTTTCGATAATTTTGTACTAGACCCGGCGTCCATTAGTATTCTACGTCAATGCATACAATCGCCAAACCTTTTGTGATTATAGAGCAAACTCTACAGAGTATAACAACAAATAATATAAACCGTCGAAGTACGAGTCGGTCTGGCGCTAAAGGTCCCGGAGAAGACAAAACTTTTTTGTAAGTTAATATGTTGTGTGGTACGGAACCCTCGGTGCCCGACTCGCACTTGACCAATTTTTTGTGTGGGTGCTTATTAACAAGACTTCTATTACATAGCATTATTCTCCTCTAAAAAACTATATTGTCCTCTGAGTTGCTAGGTCAGCCACCATTAATGCGCATAACTATCACTAGGTACTACCTACATAGTATAAAACAAAGTCGCTAACCGCTGTCTGTACCTGTGTATGCTCTATCTATATCTTTAAAACTGCGCAACGGAGTTTGATGTTTTTTTTTTATATATAGTGATTTAAGAGAAAGGTTTACTAGTAGTTTTTTTCGAGTTGGCCGCTCCCTCCCTTCCCGCTTCACCGTACCGCACCCCTAAGAGACCCTATTCAACGTAATTTTATAACCTATAGCAACACAACCACGCACGGCACGTCCGTCCCGGTCACTAATATCGCTTTTAATTTAAAAAATTTATTTGCTTGTTATATTATTTTTTGTCGACGGGACCAGTTAATGTTCCTGTGACGAAATTTTGTAACGGTCATCGACGGCCAACTCCAAGCAAACGGGTAGTATATATCAGCATTGCACCCGTGCGAAACCGGGGTGGTCGCTAGTCTAATAAATAAAATACTATCTTATAGCCACTATGTATCTTCGATGCAGTAGCGTAGCGAGGGGGGGGCAAATGCCCCGGGCGGCACTTTACTAGGGGCGGCAAATTGGGGACAAATATAGATTGATTGAGCTCTGTCTATAACTAATTTGTAGAGCAGAGAAAAGTCGAGCTCGCTCCGCTCGCTCTGTTTCTGTTTTAATTACTCTTCCTACACAACTACACATAATCCGAACCGAAATCAGATTTTGAAAAAAATGTGTTGTCAGCAAGAAAATGGGCAAGTTACTCAAACAATTTTTATTATGCGAATCGATCCTCTTTCTTATAAGGATCAAAAAACTGTACAAGACCAACTAAGGATCTTCTTCTTCTTCTTCGGGTTCCTCTCCATTACTGTTGGACCTTTGGACCTCCATTTGACTCCTTCCTTGTACAGTAGAACCGTACCAACTAAGGTCCGAGTAGGTACTAAAAATATCAGAAATTGCAAAAAACCTTCATTACATTTTGTATTGCAAAAATAATTTTATTTCGCAGGAAACGAAACTCCTGGTTACCCCCAAAGGCATCAAAATCGAGGTCAATGTACAAGAAACGTTTTTTGCGGTTCATGAACCAATATAGTTTTTTGATCCTCATCAGGAACAGGATCGATTGGCATCAAAAAAAGGTTGTGTGTAAATTGACAATTTTCTTGCTGACAGTACATTTTGTTCAAAATCTGTAAATGCAGTACTACTAAATGTTTCAAAAAGTTAAGGATTGTAGCTACAACGGTTAAGCTACCCTACTACCCCGTCCAAAAAAATCCACCCTTATATCTCGGCTCCGATATGACTGAGAGCAAATAATCATACTTGTTTATATGAGGTAATGCTACAAAACCATAATAAAATTATAAGTGGCCGTAGCAAAAAAAATGACGCCATTTGTCCATACAAAGTTACACAAACCCCTTTATAATTTTCCAGCTAAACTGTGTCAGATATTTTGTTTAAATCAAGCTTGAATATAGGTAATGTTACGGCCGCTGTCAAACGTCAAACGTAAAGAAGGCATTCGAAAATTCGGCCGGCTCATTAACAATCGCCGTGGTCCTACCGTCTAAGGTTCCGCCTCCCATGCTAGGGGGTGACGGTTCGAATCCGATCCGCGCCAAAAATATTTCTAGATTTTTGTGTTTTTAGAAATGTTCTAGACAAGAACATTGTATATAGTATCCTATAGGTGGACCAAACTCTCGAATTTCGTGGAGAATGCAAAATAAACTCTAATCTTACGTAATAAGTATTAATTTCCTTCAATGTTGTTGTAGGCTGACAACCAAGCAAATGTGAGATAACCAGAATACTCGTGTGTCTCTTTCTAACGTGTTGCCAACTTATTAAGCTACCACTTTAGAATTTACTGTAACAAAAGATGTATGTAAATTAAAAAAATATTTTTGTTTTGAAAATTCATAATTTAAAGTATATTAGGTATTGATAATTTTTATTTCTTTTACACTAATTTTGTTCAATTTATGACAAAACAAATAAGGTAAGTACAATACTTTAGTGTATTATTTCAAAACTTTTTAATGGCAACTCTTTGGTGTTATGAAAAAATATTATTATGGCGGACATATTTTAAAGTCATAAAATAACAAATTAAATTGTTGTGATAACTGATAATAACATTGTAAACCTTCGAAATGGTCAATTTTTGTTGTGTTACTGGATGCAAAAATGAAATTTACCCTGGCTGTGGGTTTTCTTTCCACAGGTTAGATATTTTAATGTTTCGCTAAACTTTTTTTAACTAGGGTGACCATTGACCATTTTGGCGACCTATGTATTAAACACAAAATGTGTGTTGCTTGTACATAAATTTAAACAAGTTGGAACAGCATACCTATTTAAATAAAAATCGAAACAAGGTATTATTAAACTGTAAAAGAAGTGTGTCTGTACGTATTGAAGATCTTTACGTGAGTAGGATTACGATATGGTTTTTAGGTTTCCCTGACTGCAAATCAACCTTTTTTTTATTAGAATATTCGCCTGTCTGTTTGTTTGTAACAGCATCACGCAAAAACTAAGGAACCGATTTTGATGAAACTTTTCTTGTTTGATAGCTTATGATTTAACATAAAATCTGGTAAGTACGTATTCTTACTGACGTGTTAATGAATAAGCGCAAAACCGCATGCACCCCAACTGATTTATAGCAAAATATTGATTGAAACAATAATTTCATTATTTTGATAGTTAAAATTTAAAGTTATTCACATTTTAAATTTTGAGGCAAAAATGTTATCATTTCAGCAATGAATGAAAGCGCTAACCTACTCATGGATGCATTTTAGTAAGTAGGGTATGTGTGTCCGTGCGGTGGGTTGACATCCCGATGTCAGTTCAGTAAAGTTTATTTTGAAGAAAGCATCATATGTCGAAACCAAGATAATTCAATTCTCGATTCTAAACAAAATACTTTCTAGTTTTGCGATAATTCATTAACACGTTGTATTATTTTTGCGGATGAACGAGAACAGTCGCGGGTAAACTCAAAATTAATTTTATATATACAGGGTGAAATTGATATCATTAGCATCCTATTAAACTAAGAGTCTACCCATCAAACTGAACAACTTTCACTATGGGAGCAAACCGATCGGAGCAAAAAAATAATCAGCTGTTCCATACTAAACTGCAATGCCTACTCTACTCAAGTATGCAACAGCAGATTTTTTTGTTGCTCCGATCGCTTTGCTCCCATAGTGAAAGTTGTTCAGTTTGATGGGTAGACTCTTAGTTTAAAAGGATGCCAATGATATCAATTTCACCCTGTATATTTTTTTAGTCTGAATTTACCCCTACAAACATTTTCAGAATAAAAAGATAATATTGAATCCTCAACGAGATGGTAAGAAACAGGCTTGAATAAATGCATATTAGGTATCCCGTCAAATTTGAGAATGAATGGACTCCCTAGTTAGAAAGGGACACACGAGGATTTAGGTAATCTCACTTGCCCCGGTGCCAGCACCGTAGTGTACAATCTAGTTACTATACAAAATTTTTGGTTCTAGAAGGTAGAGAGAGAAGGAATATTTAAAAAGGGACCAAAAGGTCTAGGGGTGTCTAGGAACTTCGAGAAAGGAGGCGAAATTACGAATATTTGAAAAGAATCAGAAAAGTGGGCGTGTCTTCGATCGGTTTCGAGAAAAGAAGGCGGGGTTGGAAATATCTGGAGGTAAACAAACGAGTAAAGAAAAGAAGATCAAAAAAAGGGTATTCCAGAACGTTCTGCGGGATATAAAAGGCGGCGCATTCCGTCTGATGGTTCAGTATTTGATTTAACAGTGAACAGTGCGAAATAAAAGGAAGAAAAGTAAAAGTGGAAAAGTACTAGTGAAGAGAAAAGTGCTAAGAGTGGAACAGTGAGTAGACTAGTGTCAGTGTAGTGCGTGACGTCATAGTGTCAGTGTAGTGTGACGTCATAGTGTCGTACGTCTTGACGTCATAGTGTCGTACGTCGTGACGTCATAGCCGTGACGCGTGTCGTGTCGTCACAGAAGTGACGTAGTGGACTGTGAACAGTGACAGTAAGTGGTGCACGGGAAATCCCTGCGAGGAGGAACTGGTGAAGTGAACCGTTTAGGGGAACCTCTGCGAGGTGGACCGTTTGTAAGTGTATCCCAAATAAACTCTGTAAAATTGGACTTAGCGTTTCACTCCAATCCCGGAACCCGTAGCTCATAACATTTGGTGTCAGAAGTGGGATTGGAGTAAGATGCCGCTGGTGCCAAAAGAGTTAAAGGGTGTCACCACCCGGGCCATGTCGGAAGCGCGGCAGGAAGGTGCGGCCCTTGTTACTGAGGTGCAGCGAACCCCAGAGAGAAGACCTGAGGGAGGTGAAGTGCAGCGCACTCCGGAACAAAACCCAGGAAACTTCCTCTGTCAAATCCAGCGCATGATGGAGGAACAACTGCGCGCACTGAAAGAGGAACAGGCTCGCTGTCAGGAAGATCAAGATCGTCGTCAAGAGGAACAGGCAGCTCGCCGCCAGGAGGAACAGGTTCGCCGGCAGGAGGAACAGGCTCGCCGGCAGGAAGAACAGCTGCGCGCACTGAAAGAGGAGCAGGCTCGCCGTCAGGAGGAACAGGCTCGCCGCCAGGAAGAACAAATGCGCACGATGCAGGAGGCGCTTCATAAAGATATCACGAAAGGCTTGCGCCAGGCAGTAGAGAGAGTCGAAGCTGTAGAAGGAAGGCTGGATCGCGTGGAGGGTGAGTTTGCCAAAATCCGGCGAGAGGTTGAACAGGGCAAATCTCACAGCCGTGTCGCTGCTGTTTTTGACTCACCCATACAGCCGAAAGGCGTGAAGACTCCGGTTTACGATGGACTGACGTCATGGCCCGCCTTTAAGCTACAGTTTTTGACAGCGATGAAAGTTAATGGCTGGGGCAAGGAGGAGGCGGAGCCTGCGTTGATATTAGCACTCCAGGGACAGGCTCTCACAGTACTAGAAGCCGTGGGTGCTGGAGGAAACCTGTCGTTCGACAATCTTTTTGGAGCTCTGGAGGCTAGATTCGGCGATGGACATATGGAACACGCGTATCGGGCACGGTTGAAGGAACGTAACCAACATGCTAACGAGAGTTTGCAACAGTGGTCCGTGGAAGTGGAGAAGCTCGTGCGGAAGGCTTTTCAGTCGTCACCGGCAGTCATCGATAACATGCTCCTGCAGACCTTTACGGATGGGATACGGGACCCGGAGGTGCGAGCTGCAGTGCGACTTGGGCACCATGTTACACTCAGGGACGCTGTTGCTCATGCATTGGAAGTTGAAGCTGTACGTCAGGATCCTCGTTCCGGTCGACGCAGGGAGATTGTGGTGACTGGAGCGTCAGCGCCGAGAAATCGGAGTGACAATTATTTATGCTACAAGTGTGGTGAACAAGGGCATATTCGTAGCTCCTGTCCGAACCGATCAGGCCGCCGTTATGTGTGCTACAAGTGTGGTGAACGAGGGCATATTCGCAGCTCCTGCCCGGGGCGCACAGGCCGTCGTTATGTGTGCTACGAGTGTGGTGAACGGGGGCATATTCGCAGTTCCTGCCCGAAGCGTACAGGTCGTCGGGACATAGGGGTCTCGACTGATGAGCAGCAGGAGAACTGGAGGACGTTGGCCGGCTATGTTGCAAACCCAATCATTAGAGTCAGGCAAATATCGGACGGAGATAGTCTGCTAGTTGAAGGAGAGGTCAATGGTAGAATCTGTCAACTAGCTGTGGATACCGGAGCTTCGAGGACGGTGGTCAATGCTCGACTGATAAGCGAAATGGAAAGTTATCAGGAGAAACGACTTCTGCAGCGAACCAAACTACAGTTAACGACTGCGACCGGCCAGCGCATACCAGTTAAGGGGGAGTTGGGAGTTTCGATTACGATCGGTGAGACTCTTTTCAAACATGAGGTAATTGTAGCTGAGATAGTGGACGATTGCATCATTGGCTTGGATTTCTTACAAAATCACCAGTGCAACATAGACATGAAGAACGGAGTGCTACGATGTAATACAGAGGAGGTTCCGATGAAAGGTGGATCATCGGAAAAGGTCTACCATGTGAGAAGAATGGTTCTCGAGCCTGGATCACAGAACTTGGTACCTGTTGTTTTGCCCAAGGGTAACGATGGGAGCTGTGCTGTGATGGAAAAGGTTGAAGCTGGGACTTGTTGGATTCCGGTGAGGAAAGTTGTTGGACCAGTTTCTTCTGCTCCGATCCTGATACCTAACGTTGGAGATATGGACCTGACGATTGGGAAGGGGGAGGTTGTCGATCACTGTGGAGATAATCCTCCTAGGAAGCAGAAGGCTGAGGGGGATGTCGTATCGAAAGTTGTAGAAGACTCCAGCAAGGACCTGGCAAAGCCACAGGCTGTGATAGCAAAGAACTCGCTCTCTAAGAACGGCGCACATATTGGTAAAATAGACCTGGTGAAGCATGCGAACAATACAGGAGACGTAGCGCCAGTCAATCAGCAGCTTAGGCGCATTCCGTTTGCTCGTAAGAAGGAGAAGCGTCCGAAGTTACAATCAAGTTGGAAAAGGCCATATGAGGTAGTGACCAGGATGAACGTCGGCCAATACCGATTCCGGCGTCCGCCAGGGAGCCCGTTGAAGTTAGTGCACGTTGACCGGTTGGCTCGATATTTCAGCAGTAATGATGCTCGGGACGAGCAGAACTAAGGGAGGGGCAGTGTTACGGCCGCTGTCAAACGTCAAACGTAAAGAAGGCATTCGAAAATTCGGCCGGCTCATTAACAATCGCCGTGGTCCTACGGTCTAAGGTTCCGCCTCCCATGCTAGGGGGTGACGGTTCGAATCCGATCCGCGCCAAAAATATTTCTAGATTTTTGTGTTTTTAGAAATGTTCTAGAAGGTAGAGAGAGAAGGAATATTTAAAAAGGGACCAAAAGGTCTAGGGGTGTCTAGGAACTTCGAGAAAGGAGGCGAAATTACGAATATTTGAAAAGAATCAGAAAAGTGGGCGTGTCTTCGATCGGTTTCGAGAAAAGAAGGCGGGGTTGGAAATATCTGGAGGTAAACAAACGAGTAAAGAAAAGAAGATCGGAAAAAGGGTATTCCAGAACGTTCTGCGGGATATAAAAGGCGGCGCATTCCGTCTGATGGTTCAGTATTTGATTTAACAGTGAACAGTGCGAAATAAAAGGAAGAAAAGTAAAAGTGGAAAAGTACTAGTGAAGAGAAAAGTGCTAAGAGTGGAACAGTGAGTAGACTAGTGTCAGTGTAGTGCGTGACGTCATAGTGTCAGTGTAGTGTGACGTCATAGTGTCGTACGTCTTGACGTCATAGTGTCGTACGTCGTGACGTCATAGCCGTGACGCGTGTCGTGTCGTCACAGAAGTGACGTAGTGGACTGTGAACAGTGACAGTAAGTGGTGCACGGGAAATCCCTGCGAGGAGGAACCGGTGAAGTGAACCGTTTAGGGGAACCTCTGCGAGGTGGACCGTTTGTAAGTGTATCCCAAATAAACTCTGTAAAATTGGACTTAGCGTTTCACTCCAATCCCGGAACCCGTAGCTCGTAACAGTAATATGCAAATCCGCACACTCACTCAACACTCAAATATCCAAATTACAAAGGGCAGGGATGTTTTTATAGCCATCTTATATGTAGGGTAAGGGGAGGTATTTCCGTGATACACCAAACATTTTTTGTTATAACTCAAATAAGGATTAACTAATTTATATGGGATATTGTTTAAAGTTTTGTGCATATATTTTATCTTACTTTATGAAACACACAGTTTGATACTAGATTCTTCACTCATAAATTTATAAACTTTTCTTGGTGATAAAGTGACATAGGTAAATTCGTGATAAGGTATGTCAATTTCGTGATAGTGGATAGGTAATATCGTGATAGACCAAACTCATAGGATTTCAACATAATAATTAATGAGAGAGGTTTTAAAAAATTATATATATTCTACATAACCATTTGCTTATGAATCTTATATGTATTTCTACACAATCATAAAATTGAATATAGTATAGGTCATCTTCATCAGGAGCAATGTACAAGCATTAATGAAACGGTCGACAGCGATAGTTTGGATTGGATTTGGATTTCAGAATACATTGAGTTACCTACTAGAGGCGACACCCAGAAGACTACATTTTTGTAACACACGTTTAAGCTAATTGGCTCAACCTTACTTAGCATGTACCGGGTGCGTGCTGCACCGCGATGCCCCCAGTGCGCGCTCCGTACTGCTGATCGTAGTGGACAGATTTTTTTCGCTTTGTCTGTTCTATACCTATCCTAATTAATAAAAAAATATATTCAATGTCTGAATATGCTACTTCAAAATATACAGGGTGTTAGGGTAAAAAGTTGCACTACTTTAACGGCTGGTTGTACCCATGATACTGAACAACTTTCTCAAAGAAACCTAAAAGAAATTAACCAAAAAAAAAACTAGTTTCCATACTAAATGCAATCAGCTGATCGAACGTTTGTATGAAAAGATTTTTTTTTGCGAATTTACTATACGGTTCTTAGTGAAAGTTGTTCAGTATCATGGGTACAATCACCCCTTAAAGTAATGCAACTGTTTACCCTAACACCTTGTATACAACAAATCCAAACATATCATTTTTTCTCAATTTCTTTCCTGATTTTTTATTTTCTTTTTTCTTTTATAGCTTTATTCTCTTCTTCTGTGTAGGTTCTTCAACTTTCGGTTCTTCTCTTGGCTTAGATGAGCCAGTGAAGTTGGTAAATAGGTAATGTCATGATAAAAAAAACTACGTCATTCAGGCATAGCATAGACTAAAATACAAGATTAAAGATGTATATAAGTCCATACAATCAAAATAACCCCTAAAATTTTACTTTAAGATGATTAAAATTAATTGACAAAATACCTCGACAAAATCACAAAAAAAATTTCCAAAATCACATAAATTTTGCACACCTAACACAAGGATATTTGAATGAAAAATTCTTGAAATCCAATGCACAATTTACGTCAATCTGTTCGTAAAACATTTAGCTATCAGTTTAATACCACATTCTGTAATATATTACTTATTTACTAATTAAAACTTCATTTCATAGTCTACCGTCGTCATTTGTCACAGATGATTGCGATTTTGCCCCTCGTTCTGAGAAAAAATCTCATAGCAAGCTTGTTTCAAAAGCTACTGAGCTGAGAATCGTACTACTATCTCAAGCACACTTTAATGCATGTACATACGCGGTTTTGAAACAATCCCTTTACAGGAAAGGCCACGGCAGACGTTTAAAAAATTATCACGAAATTACCTACATCGCGATATAACCTCCCCTTACCCTAATGAGTGTAAAATTGAGTAAAATAATAATAATTAATAAAGGTAATAATAATAATGTAAATGAATATTGTAATGTTTAATGAAATATTTAGGTATTAGGTTAAATGAATCAAATTATAAGCATGCAATACAAATAATAATATAATATATTTTTTTAAGAATTGTTTACCTACTTGTAAAATTTTACGCATGAGTAGTAGAATAAAGGCTATTTTATTTTATATAGTATACGTATAGGTTCTTGATGGGTTCTTGTTCTTAGGGTACAGTCAAGAGCCAGGGTCGTAGCTAGGGGAGGGCATCGTGGGGCAATGCCCTACCTTAAAAATTACCCATCCTCTATACCTTCTTTACCTTAAGAGCAAGCGGGGCACAAGTCCTGGGCCTACTCGGACTAAGGAAGCCTCGAAACTCATTCTCATAAATTAATCTTTAAACCCAAACACTGCGCAGGTCTGTGAAATTTCGAGCTCGCTTCGCTCGCTCCAGCTTTCGAATGCTATTTAAAGCATACATTACAAAACATACATAGGCTAATCAATCACGAACCGAAACGAACGTTTTGAGTCTTGGTGTATGAAATTTCGAGCTCGCTTCGCTTGCTCCAGCTTTCCAAGGGTATTTTGGTCATACTAGCGTTTTTGAGCATGCGTAACAAAACATGATGTGCGCTCAATATGACATGCGTAATTAATGAAACAAAGATTTTTTTTCCGCCCTACCTTTAACTTCCCAAGCCCTACCTTTAATTTAGTTCCAGCTACGGCCCTGTCAATTGCAGTTCGATTGTAACGCTTATTTCGCACTAAATACCTAAGAACGGTCCAAAGTGTCAGAAGCTTGACCTACAATAAACCTAACTCTATATTGATAGAGTTAGGTTTAGGTAGGTATTACAAAGTAAAATATAGCTAAAGTCAAGGCTGTAAGGGCTAGCTCCCATCCCATTGCCTTTCCGAGAGGATAAATAAATTATTAAAAAAAAAAAAAAAATATATATATTGTATTCAGTGTTGCCAACTCAGTGGATTTTCCACTAAAACTGGTGGTTTGGACCCCCCTTCTAGTGGCGAAATTTTGCGTTTAGTGGCTGGTGGTTTTTTCTAGTGGTAAAATTTCGTTTCAAGAAAGCTATTTTGAATCCCACACAGCCTAATTTCATACCCGAAAGTGTCTTAAACTTTTAAGTTTATTCATTATTCGATCAAGATTTTGAAATTGTACGATTCATAATTAGGACTCCAATTATAATAGACACTAGTGGATGATCATATTGATCACTCAACCACTAAGCCGATTGACAGATTATTTGCATAACTAGAAAAATATTTTGTTACACAACTGTTCGCTGCCGAGACAGCAGCAGGGCCATGGGGATTGGGAGTCAAACCTTTCTTTAGGGACCTGGGTTCATATTTGGTCCAACAAGTGTCCTTAGATGTGCAGCGGAGAAAATAATGTCGCCAGCATAATTGTCACTTTTGTTCTAATGTACGGCCACAAGCGAATAAGTTTATTTTCTTTATGTTATTTCGTTACTTTGTTTTGTTCTGGATTTTAGGACTTAAAAATAAAGCATGTAATTAGGTATGCATATGCTTATAGTCAGAGATATTCTTAAAACTCAGAACATCCATCCACGTTTCACTAGTACCGAAAATCTGTCCAGTGTAACAGGAAGTGAGCCCGTCGCCACTTGATATGGACAGTGGGTACAATACATATTGCCTTGAAATTAAAGCATGCAGATTTTCTCGCTATGTTTACCTTCACCGAAAAGCCAGTGGTGTTACAAATCGTACATAAATTCAGAAAAACTCATTGGTACGAGTCGGCCTGGACGATTGGTACGAATCGCCTCCTGCAATCGCCACTGGACCACCACGGCACGGCACGTAATATGGAAGTCGGTACCAGGCGGAGGACATTTGCCTTTTGGTGGTTTTTCCGATTCAGTTTGCATAGAATGTGCTGCCATCTGTTAAATATATCTTTTACTATGAAAAAAAAAGATTATATTGTCTACGTCAATGTCAAATTGACAAATTTGCAAAATGGCGACCGACCTTGCGTAATGTGCGTGTTGTTTGTAGTTTTTGTTCAATTTTGTGCCGATTTAGTGATGTTCTGGAGTTTCAGTTGTTCTCTTACCAATGTACAGATTACAGGAATAGTAAGGATACTGGAATTTCACTCGATCGGTGCGGGATTGAACGAAAACTAGCATTCAAACAACGGTATGAGTATATAAGTATATATATAAGTAGGTATGTATAGTATAGGTAGAATTATTTTCAGAGAAACACAGATGGCGCTAGCTAGCCTTCAATTTGACATAAGGTGGATGCATAATGTTGCCACGAGTGGGTTCTCTTTTCTAATATACTTATATTACTCTTTGGTCGGTACTAGCTGTTGCCCGCGACTTCGTACGCGTGGATTTAGGACTTGTTTATGGTTTTTTTGTGACTGACTTGTTGTGTGAACAAATTACCAATATAGGTACCCATTGTTTTCTTGTTTAGTGGAAAATTTAGTGATTATAAGAGTAGGGCCACTTTCTGTTAGTGGTTTTCTGGTGGTTTTAGGAGTTGAATCTAGTGGAGAGCTAATTTAACCGTTGGCAACACTGATTGTATTGTTACGCATTTAAATACCATATTTATTTACGATTTTACGCCTTACGCATTGATTATTTTGTTCACAGATTTTGTTCAGTGAAGACATAGTTACGTTACTATTTTAAGTGAAGATAAAACTCGTGCCCGAGCGAGATACGCGTTTCCTTTCATATTCTTCAGTTCATAAATCTGTGGTTTTAGTGATGGTTCATGGTTTAAAGGTTAGGTGAGTGTTTGTTTGTGTTATTTATGTAAACTGGTGATATGAGATGAACGACAATGATCCCCTGATGAGGGAGGAGGTACATCCCAGGATATACCGATGTCCGAGCCTCTCATTCCTAGCCTGAACCATCATAGTTTTTGACTTATTTTCTATTTGTTATGATACTAATCTGTGCTGTCCTTTATAGATCGTCATTGTTGAACCACGACGTTATCACCTGACTTAGTTTGGAACTACCTACAGTGCTGTTTCTTACCTCTACATTGACAGAATCATCGCACGATTGGATTACTTTCACTAAAATGAATGTTGAAAATATGTCTACAGAAGGTGTGATTGATATAAAGACTGAAATAAAAGAAGAATTGTCAGAAAATGATGTAAAGAATGAGGTGGACTTGTATGCAGATCATGAGATCAAAGAAGAGATGGTAATTGGACCTGTGGTGCTCCAACCAGTAGTGTATACGGCATATTACCCTGAAGGTTAGTAGGTATTTCATAAATATAATAGGTCTTGTGGGTCAACTGTACCATGAGTGCCGTCGAATTTTGGGGTGGGGATGGGTGGGGGGATAGAGGGGGTGTCTCCAGCCCCTAAAGGGAAAAAGTGCGGAACCCCCCCCCCCTTTGGGACAGCGTTGAAGGTTAGTGGCTGAGGCAAAAAGGAGGAGGAGCCTGTGTTGATATTAGCACTCCAGGGACAGGCTCAAATCTGACTTTCGTCAATCTTTTCGGAGCTCTGGAGGCTAGATTTGGCGATGGACATCTCGAACACGTGTATCGGGTGTGGTTGAAGGAACGTAACCAACATGCGAACGAGAGTCTGCAACAATGGTCCGTGGAAGTGGAGAAGCTCGTGCAAAGGGCTTTTCAGTCATCACCAGCAGTCATCGATAACATGCTCCTGCAGACCTTTACGGATGGGATACGGGACCCGGAGCACACAGCGGTAAAACACCAAAACCTTGGCAAAAAATCAAACATATCGACTTCAACCGTTTGTAGCATTACTCACACCTCATAAAGGGGATTAAATTCCACATCGTTTCCAGGTAGCTACACTCTCAGGTCTTTCCGTTTAGCGCTGAGCTCAGTCGGAACTTAGCACTCGCGCCCCTTGTACGTCTCTGTTCACGATATTCGCTTGCAAAAGTATTATTCAAAGTGTTTTTTCTATGTTACCAAGTGCAACCAGTGAAAGAATTGTGATGGACCTCGTAAATCAAGGTATGTAGATTTGATTAAGTACGTTTTTATTGAACATCCCATTATATTTGACTTTTAACGTCGCAATGAACATGAGAAGCTAAAATAATTTAAAAATTCTGTGTTTTTTCTAAAAATTTTAGTTTTTGAATGGTGGCTACTCATCGCTACTACTTTGTTCTATATAATACTTGAACCTACTGATATAGGCAGCTCAGAACAGTAGAGAAAGTATTCATAAGTTTTCACATTCTAGAGTAATGGGGTCATAAACTTGGTAACTTCTACCTTTATTAATAATGATTTTTTTTATTGTTCTAGTTGAAAGTGACGATTCCATGTCGTTCACCCGTCAACAACTACATGAAATGATCAGGGAAAGTCCTCAAAGACTTCTCGACATCAAACTACAAGAATTGGATACCAAACTGTTGGCTTTCACCCATTGTCCTGCAGAAAAAACCAACCAACTGCTGAGTATAGTGAAAAACTTCAAAAACGTTTATAAAAGAAAATGGCTGGCTTGTAATAGCACCGAAACTAGATTTCGCCAAAAGAATGATGAGTGGCTACAAGAAACCGTTGTGCTACCCTCTGGTCCAGAACCTGCCCTACCTGGAAATAGTAAACCCGGTCGCCCGATGAAAGAGTTCGCGGAATTGAGTGAGCGAACAAAGCGCCACAGAACAATAAAGATTAGGGAGATCGCTTCCTTAGAGGAATTAACTTTTGTAGCTCAAATGGTTCAAAGGTCTTCTGGGAATAACGAAGCAGCGAAAGTCATTCGTGACGTTACCGAAACGCCACCCCGAGCTAAAAAGTTTAGTAAAGCTTCTGAAGCTGGCTTGAAATGCACCGTAAAGAAACATACACCTGAAGAGGCATTGTTGTTAATTGTAGAAGGGAACCTTACAACAAAGCAGTACGAACTACTTTATCAAGACAATAAAGACATTGGCAGATATCCTTGCTATACTTACGTTCAAAGGGCGAAACAAGCTTGTTACCCACCGAAACAAGTAACTGAAATGGGTGCAGAAGTGAAAATACAAGATCTCGTAGATCATACATCTTCAAGGTTGTGCAAGTTCTTGGAACCAGTGCTAGAACAATTCGTTCAAGATGGTTAAACAGAGTTCGAGCTTATTTATAAGTGGGGATGTGACGGCTCCAAACAAAAGGAGTATAAACAAAAAATTCAACAGCGAAAATGCCAGTGACGCTAATTTATTCGTCAGTTCTTTGGTTCCCCTTCGCCTAGTTTGCGGTAAAAAAGTGGTTTGGCAGAATCCTCGCCCCTCATCTCCAAGATTCTGCCGCCCTATACGAATGCGATATATAAAAGAGACGAAGGATGTTACAAACGAAGAAATAAAATATATAGAAGACCAAGCCAAGAACCTACAAGTCACAAAGATTGGAGAAAATGTGACAGTTAAGCACACCTTATTACTAACCATGGTTGATGGTTAGGTGTGTAATCATCATCATCATCATCATCATCATCATCTCAGCCGATGGATGTCCACTGCTGGACATAGGCCTCCCCCAAGGATCGCCATAACGACCGGTCCTGCGCTGCCCTCATCCAACGTTTTCCCGCCGCCTTCACCAGGTCGTCGGTCCACCGTGTGAGGGGCCTACCCACGCTGCGCTTTCCGGTACGCGGTCGCCACTCGAGAACTTTTCGGCCCCACCGGCCATCGGTTCTGCGAGCAATGTGCCCCGCCCACTGCCACTTAAGTTTAGCAACTCTTTGGGCTATGTCAGTTACCCTGGTTCTTCTGCGGATCTGTTCATTTCTGATTCGATCTCGCAGGGAAACTCCGGGAAGGTGTGTAATGCTGCCACTGAAACAAAATCTACGTCACGATGCTTTATTTGCAAAAAAAAGAGTAAAGAGTTCAATGATTTGTCTTCGTTCAAAGAAGAAGATCCAGAAACATTCAAGTTTGGTGTATCAATTTTACATGCCAGAATCCGATTTTTTGAATCATTATTACACCTCGGATACAAAGTAAAAGCCGATATAAAAAAAGGTCGGCTTTCCAAGATTGACAAGGAGGTAATCGAAAGCCAAGTCAAAAAAACGATGCAGCAAAATTTTCAAGAAAGGATGGGGCTTATTGTTGATGTTCCCAAACCCGGTTTTGGGAACTCTAATGATGGAAACACCTCATGGAGATTTTTCCACAACCCGGAAGAGGTAGCAGAAATTACCGGACTTGATCTAGATTTAATAAAAAGATTTAAAATAATATTGGAGGTGTTTTCTTCAGGCCATTGCATCGACTTAGAAAAGTTCAAGATTTTAACGTCCGAAACGGCTGAATTATACATCAAATTGTACCCGTGGCAACCCATGTCCCCCACTGTGCACAAAATACTAACGCATTCAATCAGTGTGATTCAGAATGCTTTATTGCCGATAGGGCAATCATCGGAGGAAGCGGCAGAAAGTCGCAATAAACATATCAAACTGTACACAGAACACTTTTCACGAAAGTTTTCACGAATTGAATGCAACGAAGACGTTTTCAACAGACTTCTTTTAACATCTGACCCCTATCTGTCCAGCTTAAAGCCAAAGAAAAAAAGTTTAAATTGTTTCTCAAAAGAGGCACTGGAATATTTTATTGTAGAAGAATTAGAATAATGTACATTAAATTTTTTTATGAATTAAAAAACGACTTTTATTTATATTACTTTACTAATATTGATTTATTCACATGTAGTAGATATATATGTATATACAAACCATCATATATATCTACAATTCGACAAATAAAATTAGAATAATGTACATGAAATTTTTTTATGAATTAAAAAACGACTTTTATTTATATTACTTTACTAATATTGATTTATTCACATGTAGTAGATATGGGTGTACAATAAAATGGGACAGCTACTTAAAGGGGTGCTTCAGACCATCAAACTGAACAACTTTCTCTATGGGACCAATATCGAAATCGCGAAAAAAAAATCTGCTGTCCCATACATTTCAGTCGAGTTATGTTTGCAGTTTTTTTTTTATGGGAGAGCGGATTTTTTTTTCGCGATTTCGATATTGGTCCCATAGAGAAAGTTGTTCAGTTTGATGGTCTGAAGCACCCCTTTGAGTAGCTGTCCCATTTTATTGTACACCCTTTATATCTACAATTCGACAAATAAACCATTTTCTTATTTTTTATAAGTAAGGCTGTAAAACTCCCATAGTCGCCTCCTTAAAAACATCTATAAAATGCTATAAAAGACTCATTTCTTAACTTACTAGCCTTAATTATATTTTTTCACTATCTAGTGCAGCGTTCTCTATCATTGAAGCCAAAAAATATTTTTTGCCGAGTTTTTGGGTGTTTTACCGCTGTGTGCGGAGGTGCGGGCTGCAGTGCAACTTGGGCACCAAGTTACACTCAGGGACGTTGCGGGATGTTTCCTCATGCATTGGAAGTGAAAGCCGCACATCAGGATCCTCGTTCCGCTCGCCTCAGGGAGATTGTGGTAACTGGAGCATCAGCGCCAAGAGATTGAAGCGTCAATTATGTGTGCTACGAGTGTGATGAACGAGGGCATATTCGCAGCTCCTGCTTGAGGCGCACAGGCCGTCGTTATGTGTGCTACGAGTGTGGTGAACGGGTGCATATTCGCAGCTCCTGCCCGAGGCGCACAGGCCGTCGTTATGTGTGCTACGAGTGTGGTGAACGGGTGCATATTCACAGCTCCTGCCTGAGGCGCACAGGCCGTCGTTATGTGTGCTACGAGTGTGGTGAACGAGGGCATATTCGCAGCTCCTGCCTGAGGCGCACAAGCCGTCGTTATGTGTGCTACGAGTATGGTGAACGAGGGCATATTCGCAGCTCCTGCCTGAGGCGCACAGGCCGTCGTTATGTGTGCTACGAGTGTGGTGAACGAGGGCATATTCGCAGCTCCTGCCTGAGGCGCACAGGCCGTCGTTATGTGTGCTACGAGTGTGGTGAACGAGGGCATATTCGCAGCTCCTGCCTGAGGCGCACAGGCCGTCGTTATGTGTGCTACGAGTGTGGTGAACGAGGGCATATTCGCAGCTCCTGCCTGAGGCGCACAGGCCGTCGTTATGTGTGCTACGAGTGTGGTGAACGAGGGCATATTCGCAGCTCCTGCCTGAGGCGCACAGGCCGTCGTTATGTGTGCTACGAGTGTGGTGAACGAGGGCATATTCGCAGCTCCTGCCTGAGGCGCACAGGCCGTCGTTATGTGTGCTACGAGTATGGTGAACGAGGGCATATTCGCAGCTCCTGCCTGAAGCGTACAGGCCTTCGGGACATTGGAGTCTCGACTGATGAGCAGCAGGAAAACTGTAGGATGTTGGCCGGTTATGTTGCAACCCCAACCATTAGAGTCAAGCAAATATCGGACTGAGATAGTCTTAGTTGGAGAGGTTGATGGTAGAATCTGGATACTGGAGCTTTGAGGATGGTGATCAACACTCGCCTGCTCAGCGAAATGGAAATTTATGAGGAAAAACGACTTCAGCAGCGAACTAACCTACAGTTAACGACGGCTACCGGTCAGCGCATACCTGTTAAGGGAGAGTTGGGAGTTTCGATAAAGATCGGGAAAACTTTCCCGTCTTGCCCCAATCTGCTCCAAAAATCCAAACTGCCCCAACTTTGCCCCAACTTCGCCCAAACTACCCCAACTTTGCCCCAATATGCCCAACGTTGGCCGAACTTTGCCCCAATTTTCCCAACGTTGGCCTAACTTTGCCCAACATTGGCCTTACTATGCTCCAACATTTTCCAGCGTTGGCCTACCTTTGCCCAAGGTTGGCCCAACTTTTCCCAGCGTAGGCCTAACTTTGCCCCAATATGCCCAACGCTCGCCTAACTTTGCCCCAACATTGCCCAACGTAGGCCCACCTTTGCCCAACGTTGCCTAACTTTGTCCCAATTTTGCCCCAACGTTGGCCAACCTTTGCCCAGCGTTGACTTAACTATGCCCCAACTTTTCCCAACTTTTACTTAACTCTGTCCCAATTTATCCTTTGATGAACTTTGGCCTAACTTTGTCCAACACTGCCCAAACGTTGGCCTAACTTTGCCCCAAACTGCCCCAACGGTGCCCCCAAACTGCCTCCTGCACCAACTTGCTCCAACCTCCACTACATGCTCCAAACTGCCCCAACATACACCTAATGGACCTCTAATGGACCCCTAATTTACCCATAATTGACTCCACATGACCCCTAATGGATCCCTAATGAACCCCAATGGACCCCTAATGACACCTCACACACCACCAACCAATTTAATCGTTTGTCAGATTAACTTTTGCCAGAGATGCAAGCCCTGACTGACTAGTTGGTTAAACAACATGACATTGACGTGACCTTGAACGCGTCTGTCGCGAGAGTTTCGCTTCTATAGTGTAACTATTATTACCTATTCATATGCACATAAATTTTTTCCGGGTTTTTTATACACATAATGCCAAGAAATGCCCAATGGAATGCCAAGAAAATTGTTCCACATACTTATACCGTAGCTTAGTTCTAAGCAAAATATTTATATTTATTTAATAAAACTTGTTGACTATCTAGTAAGACGCGACGGTTTATAGGATTCCGCACTCAAAAGGTGCCAATTACTAAGCCAACGCCGGCCGTCCGTCCCTCCGTCTGTCTGTCTGTTTGACCTAAACTTTAAAAGGCTTTCTTTTTTTCAGATGTACCTGTACCCAAGAAGCCAAAACTAGAGACAACAGATGAAGAGACAGAAAAACCATATTCATGCTCTCACTGTGATTACAAATGCAAGAAAAAGAGTTATTTATCAATACACTTACGAACTCACACTGATGAAAAACCATATGCATGCTCTCACTGTGATTACAAATGCAAGCAAAAGTGTACTTTATCACGACACTTACGAACTCACAGTGATGAAAAACCATATTCATGCTCTCACTGTGATTACAAATGCAAGCAAAAGAGTGGTTTATCAACACATTTACTTACTCACACTGATGAAAAACCATATTCATGCTCTCACTGTGATTACAAATGCAAGCAAAAGAGTACTTTATCAACACACTTACGAACTCACACTGATGAAAAACCATATGCATGCTCTCATTGTGATTACAAATGTAGAAAAAAGTATAATTTGTCAGAACATTTACTTATTCACACAGATGAAAAACCATATGCATGCTCTCACTGTGATTACAAATGCAAGCAAAAGAGTGCTTTATCAACACATTTACTTACTCACACTGATGAAAAACCATATTCATGCTCTCACTGTGATTACAAATGCAAGCAAAAGAGTACTTTATCAACACACTTACGAACTCACACAGATGAAAAACCATATGCATGCTCTCATTGTGGTTACAAATGTAAAAGAAAGTATAAATTGTCAGAACATTTACTTATTCACACAGATGAAAAACCATATGCATGCTCTCATTGTGATTACAAATGTAGTAGAAAGTATAAATTGTCAGAACATTTACTTATTCACACAGATGAACCATATGCATGCTCGCACTGTGATTACAAATGCAAGAAAAAGGGTGCTTTATTAGCACACTTACGTACTCACACTGATGAAAAACCATATTCATGCTCTCACTGTGATTACAAATGCAAGCAAAAGTATTATTTGTCACAACATTTACGTATTCACACTGATGAAAAACCATATTCGTGCTCTCACTGTGATTACAAATGCAAGGATAAGCGTGCTTTATCAACACACTTACGTACTCACACCGGTGAAAAACCATATTCATGCTCTCACTGTGATTACAAATGTAAGCAGAAGAGTCATTTATTAAGACATTTACGTACTCACACCGGTGTAAAACCATATTCATGCTCTCACTGTGATTACAAATGTAGTCAAAGGGATCATTTATCAACACATTTACGTATTCACACTGGAGATAAACCATATTCATGCTCTCACTGTAAGTTTAAATGTGCTTATAAAAGTTCTCTGGCTAAACACTTGTTACGTATTCACGCTGCTGATGAAATATCAAGGTAGTTATCTGAGTTGTATTCCATTACCTACGGTATATACGATTATATGTTTATAATTTAAAATTGTGTTACTTGTTGTGTTAATGTTTGAATTATTTGTTGATTTTTAGGGTTCCGTACCTCAACAGGAAAAAACGGAACCCTTATAAGATCACTTTGTTGTCCGTCTGTCTGTCTGTCTGTCAAGACCCTTTTTCTCTGGAACGGGTGAAGGTATCAAGTTGAAATTAATATCATATACTAAGGTCTGCGGTCCCGTGGTGGTGTAAAAAATTCAAGCTTCTGAGTCAACTCAATCAAAAGATACGGCCATTTGTTTCCGAATTATCATACTAGCAGCTCGCAAACCAAAACCTATAGGGTACTTCCCGTTGACATAGAATCATGAAATTTGGCAAGAAGCAATGTCTCGAAGCACAAATAAGGGGAAAAATCCGAAAATAGATAATTTGTAGTTATATCACATTAAAAAAGCATAAAAACATATTTTTTCGGTTACAAACTTACATTTTCAGTTGGAACATCAACCGTGGTATAGACCCTGAGAGCAATAATCTCCTTTATGAATAAAGGAGATCATTGCTATTAGCAGGCTCTTGGTATAGACCGATGTATGGGAGAAAAACTTTTCTACCGCAAAGTTAAGTTTGTCTTTCAACCCAAACTCCGAATCAAGAACATTGTATATAGTATCCTATAGGTGGACCAAACTCTCGAATTTCGTGGAGAATGCAAAATACTCTAATTTTACGTAATAAGTATTAATTTCCTTCAATGTTGTTGTAGGCTGACAACCAAGCAAATGTGAGATAACCAGAATACTCGTGTGTCTCTTTCTAACGTGTTGCCAACTTATTAAGCTACCACTTTAGAATTTACTGCAACAAAAGATGTATGTAATTTAAAAAAATATTTTTGTTTTTAAAATTCATAATTTAAAGTATATTAGGTATTGATAATTTTTATTTGTTTTACACTAATTTTGTTCAATTTATGACAAAACAAATAAGGTACTATCAGTTTAAAATAACAATGTGCATGACCTCGCCTGCAAATGTGACGTCACTCAATCGCACGAACTTCACTCGAGTCATTCAAATGATTATTTCCTTTACATAGAGTCTATATTCCTTTACAACCGAGTGAAGTTATCGAACGGCCCTTCAAGGTCATGCACATTGTTATTTTAAACCGATAGTAAGTACTACGAATAAGAATGTATAGAAATGTAAATCAAGCTCAAAAAGTGACCCCAAAAAAAAGTACACAGTGTTCGAAATTTGTTCCTTAAAAACTACACCTTGCCGCCAAAACTCATACAAAATGTCATTTTTCAAAGGGTGCCAAAAATTATGTTGCTTTTGTTTAGAGTTATTCTTCCATAGTTATTCTTATTCGTAGGGTAAGTACAATACTTTGTGTATTATTTCAAAACTTTTTAATGGCAACTCTTTGGTGTTATGAAAAAATATTATTATGGCGGACATATTTTGAAAAGTCATAAAATAACAAATTAAATTGTTGTGATAACTGATAATAACATTGTAAACCTTCGAAATGGTCAATTTTTGTTGTGTTACTGGATGCAAAAATGAAATTTACCCTGGCTGTGGGTTTTCTTTCCACAGGTTAGATATTTTATTGTTTCGCTAAACTTTTCTTAACAAGGGTGACCATTGACCATTTTGGCGACCTATGTATTAAACACAAAATGTGTGTTGCTTGTAGATTTCCCAGGGATGAAACGCTGAGAGAAAAATGGTTGACAGTAGTCCCTGGGAAAACCAGCAAGACATTCGCCTGTCTGTTTGTTTGTAACAGCATCACGCAAAAACTAAGGAACCGATATTGATGAAACTGTTCTTGTTTGATAGCTTATGATTTGACATAAAATCTGGTAAGTACGTATTGGTACTGACGTGTTAATGAATAAGCGCAAAACCGCATGCACCCCAACTGATTTATAGCAAAATATTGATTGAAACAATAATTTCATTATTTTGATACTTTAAAATTTAAAGTTATCCGCATTTTAAATTTTGTGGCAAAAATGTTATCACTTCAGCAATGAATGAAAGCGCTAACCTACTCATGGATACATTTTAGTAAGTAGGGTATGTGTGTCCGTGCGGTGGGTTGACATCGGGTTCAGTAAATTTTATTTTGAAGAAAGAATCATATGTCAAAACCAAGATAATTCAATTCTCGATTCTAAACAAAACACTTTCTAGTTTTGCGATAATTCATTAACACGTTGTATTATTTTTGCGGATGAACGAGAACAGTCGCGGGTAAACTCAAAATTAATTTTATATATATTTTTTTTTAGTCTGAGTTTACCCCTAAAAACATTTTCAGAATAAAAAGATAATATTGAATCCTCAACGAGATGGTAAGAAACAGGCTTGAATAAATGCATATTAGGTATCCCGTCAAATTTGAGAATGAATGGACTCCCTAGTTAGAAAGGGACACACGAGGATTTAGGTAATCTCACTTGCCCCGGTGCCAGCACCGTAGTGTACAATCTAGTTACTATACAACATTTTTGGATAGGATACCATTCATAGCCAACCTAGAGCTTGACCTAGAGTCAGTATGTCAAATTGTGTCAAATTATAATGGTTATAATGTAGTGATGTATTTGAATGGGAGTATTATATTCCTTGATTTGAATATCTACCGATGTTATATGAATAGATAATAATAGTACACTCATCATCACCATCATCTCAGCCGATGGATCCCACTGCTTGACATAGGCCTCCCCCAAGGATCGCCATAACGATCGGTCCTGCGCTGCCCTCATAGAACGGGTTCCCGCCGCCTTCACCAGGTCGTCGGTCCCCCGTGTGCCACCTTCCCACTTGACTTGGCAGTCACCACTCGAGAACTTTTCCGCAGAAGAACCAGAGTAGCTGATATATAGACCAAAGAATTGCTAAACGTGGCAGTGGGCGGGGCACATTGCTTGCAGAATCGATTGCCGATGGGGCCGAAAAGTTCTCGAACACTATAGAAACGAAACTCCCGCGTTAACGGTAGGTACTATGGGTATAGACAATAGTACATATTTCCAGCTTCCTGGTTATTTAATATACTTTATATTAAGTTTATGGTTTAACCAATACCACAGGTTTGGCACTTCAAACAACGTTTTAGATTTGACATGATGACGTTCGCACATGCGCACTTTGCGAAAATTGTGCATGACATATGTGTAGGGTTGACTTAACACGCATCGTATGAACTACATTATACATTTTGTTACTTTTTATAGTTCATTCTGTTATTAAAAATAGTTTTTAAGCTAAAGAATCACAGAAAATGTGAATTTAGCGTTATTTTCCAACATTTATTTTTATTGTGTGGAGAAAAATAAAATATATTTTATGTAGTCAAATCCAACGGGTGCGCGCGCCTGACTTCATTCCCTTGCTCGGCTTCCCTCAAGTTACCACAGAGAGTGTGAGGGGAGGTGAGGTATCTGAAGTCAGAGGGGGGCGGGGAGTGGCCGTTCTGTATGTAGAACTATATACATTACCTATTCTGTGTCAATACCCAGACCAATACCTATGCCACAATACCGATGCCACAATACCACCTTCCTTGGTTTGGATAATGAATAGAAACGAAACTCCTGCGTTAACGGTACTAGATAGACATATTTCCAGCTTCCTGGTATAGAACGAGTATATTAAGTTTATGGTTTAATCAATACCTATGCCTCAATACCGATGCCACCTCCCTGGGTTTCGATAATGAATACAAATCCTCCTTATAAGCGGTGAAACATGAAAATACTCCTTGGCGGTCGGTAATGTTCAACGTTCCTTCTTTCTTCGATGTTTCCAACTTTAGGTTCGTCCCTTTCTATCAAAACAACAATTAAACACAATTTGTTTGGTAAATACAAACCACAAATATTATATGGTAGTACGGAAGCCTCGGTGCGCGAGTCCGACTCGCACTTGGCCGGTTTTTATTTTATCTAATTGCATAAAATAAAAATTATATACCTAATGTAAAATAATTCATTATTATGTTAGAATTGAATGATTTTGTATTTTTTAGTTATTTATGTTGAAAATTAATTAACAATATTTTTTTGTTATTTATGTTGAAAATTAATTAACAATGATCTCTCTTTTTGTACCCTTCTCATTCTTGTTTTAAATTGTGTTTGTATTTTCTTGGTGTGCAAATAAAGAATATTTATCTTATCTTATCTTATCTCTCTCGAACATTGCTGTGCCCAACCGGGTTCACATGTATTACCTACCTTCTATGTTAATCTAACACCTTTTAAAACTATGTATATATGTGTAAATGCAATGAATAAATGAATTATGAAGTTAGCTTGTGTGGTGATTTTAGCAACATCGCGCGTGCTTCCAACACCGCTAATAGTAGCTTATCTATGGCCAGCCTCCCATACAAAGAGGTTCTAACCCCTTTTAGTTTCTCCCTTCCTTTTTTTTCAGTTCTCACTATAGAAAACTCGCGCAGTATAACAGTATAACGCCGCGCCGCTTAGTTGGATGAATATCCTTATGGTGTGACTGAGGATCATTTTATTGGTCCATAGTCACACCGGTGTGGTATCTCGGTGTGACTATGGGTCGGTCGCGCCAAGATCAGTGCTACCCATGGTACAATAATATATTGCGCCTGGTATTCTCTTCCGATCACGTGACTGACACAAGCCTACGTCATCATACCCTTTTACCATGTTTAGCGGCCATTTTTTTGTGACGTAGGCTTGTGTCAGTCTGGGAATAGAAGACCTTGTTTTTTTAGACTATGGTGCTACCAATACGTGTCAATACTGAAACAAACTCATTAATGACATCGGCTGTATGGGCTAGATCCCTTTGCCTTGCATAAACAAAAAAATACGTAAAGGCAAAGGGTACATAGCCCATGCAGCCAAGTCTGTTTTTGTCTTATTAAATCTGTGATTAAATCCTTTATAGAGGGAGTTGGGGTAGATAGATACGATTTTCTTTTTAAGCGAAAAAACAGTGTCAAACCAAACGGTAATTAAAAAAAATAATGATTTGAATGTGTTCAATGTTTATCTAAGTTACACTTGTAGAAATGTCTTATTTAGGTGTCCGAGCCTTCGCTTGACCCACTGTGAGATAACCTCTTGGATTTTATGCGTGGCAACACTGTTTTACCATAGAGCGCCCCACTGTACCTGTTCTATGACGTCATTCCCCCTCACCACGCGCACGGTCGCAGCGGCAGGCGCTTGCGCTTCCTCAGTACGTCTTGAACCTAGGGAGCATTATATTCCTTGGTCTTGAATTTTTGACGTGTTAACACTGTGACTTCTAAGTGGACTAAGGTAAGTAGGTATGTAGGTACATCGTACCTAACGTACTTAATAATTTGAACAGGAAAGCCCTGTTTTCGATTTTCTATCGCTTCTCGTACGGAAAAGCCCCGTATTTGCATATTATGTTATATTGACATGCAATAAACAATATGAATTTTAATATTGAGAGCAAGCGTGTTTTTCAAACTACTGGGAAAGCCCTAGTTTGTAAAATGAGACCTTGTCGTTCGGTTGTCCGTTTTAAATGGAAATAGGACAGACGACATGTCGCCTGTGCCAACAGACGACGTCGGCTGTTCAGACGACATATCCTTGATCAAATGTCGTCGGCTGCCCAATTTGCAGTCAGGCGACATGCTGCAGTCTTACGACGTCGCCTACGCACGTCGCTTGGTATTTGCTTTAGTTGCGCTTGCAACGACAATAAGAGAGCTGTTGGACTATCATCCGCCGCCGGCGCCGGCGGATGAAGCTATTACCGCGCCCTCATTCTTACAAAGGGCTATACCCAGATTGTCGGAAGGACTGGGTCAGGAAAGTCACCTAAAATGAAGTTTTGGGCGAAACAGTGACTCTGGACACTGAAGTCCGTTTACGCTTTGCTGTTCCGATGGTGAGAATCTCCCGCTGTGAGAAATCACTTAGGGAACGCCACCACAGACCTCTAAAAAGAAAACTCTTAGAGTGGCCCAACGGCCTAGCCCTTATTTAACAAACAGCTAGCTATAATGATAAAAGTTCGCCCTAGTAACCCTCAGAATAAGCTCGAAGCCATGCTCCCGCGTTGAAGCAGCATTTCCTACCTCGTAAGGACGCACCTAACATCTTAAGAGCAGAGCATCTCCTCTAAATCCTTGTCGGAGTACATGCGACAGCAAAACGAGATTCTGGGCAGGCTGTGCGAGATCACCTACGGCCTCACTCATTAGTCACCAGGTACTCAACCATCTACTAGTCCTATTCATGCTCTCCGAAGAAGGATCTCTAGTCAACAAGGTTTCCTGGAGTCCAACGCCTCTAGGGGAAGAGGAAAAGCCAATAGACCCTGAGCTGGAGGCTGAAGAACCCTTCCTCGACTTTGCACCTGAAACCAAGGAAAGCGAAGCAAAAGTTAGCGAGGCTACTGATAGAATGTTAGAAATAGGTACCCGCTGCCAAGCTTAACGCCGATGGTTGGCTAAACATCCGTTATGCAGAGGTACAAAAGTTGTTTCAGGCCACGCCCGTATTCACTGCGCTCAAGGTGAATGGCCATCTGGTGTCAGGACATCGTCTTGACCGAAAGACTCCAAAAAATATGGGCCTCTGCCTGGGAGCTGTATCCCACGGCCTATTACAACAGCGAACAGCTTTCGAAGAAACATGCAAATGTACCTCCAGATGTTAAAAGCTTATCTCAGTAAGCACTTTCTAACAAAAGATAAAGCTCAGTAGGAAGGCGTCTGACTCTCTCTTACAATACATGTGGAAAAGGGCAGAAGTCCTAGAACACAGACGGGCCCTTTATAAACCTCTGAATAAAATAATATATGAGTGAGTTACTGAACGCTATCCCGCCGTCGCGTCGGCCAGTTATTATTATTATTCTGAACTACTATTGCTGAACCCAATCTTTCACACTTGTATCCAAGGCCTTTCCAGGAAAGTTCCACAAATCCAACGCACCCACTAACTCTAAACCTAAAGGTGAGCAAGGGTTCAGGGAGAGACCGAAGTTTCTTACAG
Source organism: Agonopterix subpropinquella (assembly GCA_922987775.1). Lineage (NCBI taxonomy): Eukaryota > Metazoa > Arthropoda > Insecta > Lepidoptera > Depressariidae > Agonopterix > Agonopterix subpropinquella. The sequence goes on along the minus strand of OV277718.1, from coordinate 11,555,425 downwards.
AATGGGAGGCACTCGGTGCTTCACGTTGCATTTTATCTGTCCTATCTTGGATACCTGTACCTGAACGGGATCCTGATCCCGTTCATAAAACGACCACCAAGTTATATGTATATTAGATAAAAACTCTTGCATCCGATATGAAATCAAATTATCAACGGTCTGAAACAAATGGGGGCAATATGCAAGTGTCAAAGCAAACCCGGTTTCGTTATCATTATCATTCATGTTCCTACGTAAGAAAGCAAACGGGTCAAGCAGACCTATCACCTGACCTTGACCTTAGAAAACTAAACCTATATTTACACCTCCTCTAAATTTCGATTATTTCCGATTAATAAATCAACACAAAACTGACTGAACGGACGGACTATATGACTAAACTTGATTTGTCCAGGGCATTCAATTGCAAAATCTCATCAGCATGGCAGCGTGATGTAGTGCTAAAACATCTTCGCTCTCTTTCTTTTTGCGCGAGAACGAACGAGATAAAAGACGTGATATAGCCGTATCACGTGCAACATTCTACAGAGACATATTAAGTACTTATATGCAGGTGTTACATATGAAATGACCGGTTTACCTTTTGGTTTAGCCACATCACCGTGTACTTTGCGAATATCACTAATTGAATTGCTGATTATTTCAGGGTAAAATCAATCCGCATAAATGTATACTTAGAGGACTTTCTCCAGATGACACAAACCCAGACATTCTACATCATACATACATACATACATATTCTCACGCCTGTCTCCCACTGGGGTAGGCAGAGACAACGGAACGCCACCTGCTACGATCCTGACATACCTCTCTAGCTTCCTCCACATTCATTCATGCATGCTCGTCGGTTTCGGGTAGATCTGACCTGGCCCTTCTTAAGCACGTCGCCAATTTGGTCCGTATATGTACGTCGTCCCCTTCCAACATTTCCACTTACGCTTGCCTTATAAATTGCTCTCGTCAATCTGCTCTCATCCATTCTTTCCACATGACCAAACCATCGCAACATACCTTTCTCTATTTTTGTCACTACATCCTCTTTCAGACCACAGCGTTCTCTAATAAAACTATTTTTCAATTTATCCATCACATTTACACCACACATACTTCTCAATGAGCGCATTTCCACTGCGTTAATCCTACTTTCATGCATCTTCTGCCATACCCAAGATTCACTTCCATACATCAATGTCGGGACTAAGACTCCATTATGAACTGCCATCCGTGCCTTTTTGGACACGTGTTGGCTTTTCACAAAGGAATTCAGAGCTCCATTCACCCTATTTCCGGCATTCACTCTTCTCTCAATATCACTTTGACACTTACCGTCTCTGGTAAACATGCATCCCAAGTACACAAACTCATTCACCTGTTCCAATTTTTCATCACCAATCATAATACTACATAAGGTACGGTCGTCATTATCATTCCTCTCTAACACCATAACTTTTGTCTTACTTACATTCACTTTCATTCCTTTCTTTTTAAACGATTCATTCATGCAAGTCACCATCGCCTGCAAGTCATTCGCCGACGATGCAAGTAGAACTTGATCGTTCTACAAACATTAACTAACTGTGTCCTTGATCAGCTGATCAAATTGAGCTGGTGCGTAAATCAAGAAAAGTCAGTACTAACACACCAACGAACTGCGTTGAGTATAGTATCTCGGATTGATCCGGAATATACATCACAACACCAAAAGTCTCACAGATTGCATGTCTCCAGAAACCGGAAGTTTAATAGAGGCTACTCTACTAAAAGGATGGTGGACCTGACAATCTGCAAACATCTTATTAAGGACTATCAACTTCGCTTCTTGCGAAGTACCGTATGGACGCTAAACAAAGATCCAACGACGTCTGTATGTACGGACGCGACGGATCTTAGCTACAGTAAACGGACAAAACAAAACCTTAGTGGGTTTTGGAATCTGACATAGGGCAAATAGCATAGCAATAAGGAGCTATGGACAATTTTGGAGGCATTAAAAATAAGAGGCGACGCACTTCAAGGACAAACTATTATGGTGCAGGCAGACAGACAGCAAAAGACGGTTGTAACGTACATAACAAAGGTTCATCATCATCATCATCATCTTTAGCCTGTATCCACTCACTGCAGGGCATAAGGTTGTAACGGTAACCTATCTTACTTTCGAAATTTTGCTGACCGAATTTCAGTTATTCGAAAACGGTTTATAGAATTTTCTAGTGACAGATATTTTCTTACACATAAATTTGTTACTCCTTATAAAGACTTGACAGAAGTATCATTTTCCAGAAAATTTAAAATCAGAATTTCATAATCATTTTTTTTTCATTTGACAAGTGTCTTCTGGGTTCGATGTTTTAAAAAGTCGAAGTAACTTCTTCCATAGTACCTATGACTAGAACACAACACAGTAAAGTTTTCTGTAATAATTAGTAGACGGCAACATGATGCCAGGATATGAGCACCAATATGCTACCGCGAGGGGGGTGCGGGGGGCGGATGCCCCCTGCCTGAGAAAAACAAACTGGTGTTTTTAAAATTGTAGGTTAGGTTAGGTTAGAACATGTAAGACACTTAGCGGAGCGAGCGAAGCGAGCGGAGCATCAACATGCTTGCTGCTTGCTTGCTTGCTGCATGCTTGCTTGCTTGCTGCATGCTTGCTTGCTTGCTGCATGCTTGCTTGCTTGCTTGCTTGTTGCTTGCTTGCTTATTGCTTGCTTGCTTGTATGCATGTTGGGGGGTGCAGGGGGGCTGCGCCCCCCGCGAGGGGGGTGCGGGGGCTTATGCCCCCTGCCTGAGAAAAGAAACCGGTGTTCTTAAAATTGTAGGTTAGGTTAGGTTAGAACATGTAAGACACTTAGCGGAGCGAGCGAAGCGAGCAGAGCATCAACATGCTTGCTGCATGCTTGCTTGCTTGCTGCATGTTTGCTTGCTTGCTTGCTTGTATGCATGTTGGAGACTGCAGGGGGGCTGCACAGTAGTGTTGCCGAAAAATCGATAGCTTTGCTATCGATTGTTGAACGTCAAAATCATGTACCCGCTCGATAGTACAATCGATAGTATCGATACTATCGATACTATCGATATCTCTTTTTATGCAATACTATTGGTAAACAGCAATACTATCGATAGCATCGATAGTTTCGATCGCTGCTAACCAATGAAGTATCGATAGTATCGATAGTATCGATAGTATTGCTCTCCAATAACGAATAGACAATCGATAGTGTCGATACTATCGATAGTTTTGTATTATCGATAGTGATATTTATTTCGATAGTATTGCATTCAGTATGCAAGCCAAACGTGCTCTTATTATAAAGGCAATATACTAGAAAAGTGGTTTTGATTGAACATAGCCACGTTATACATTTCCACTACCCATTATGCCTGCATACCGAATGCAATACTATTGAAATAATTATCGCTATCGATAGTGCAAAACTATCGATTGTATCGATACTATCGATAGTATCGATAGTCTATTCGATATTGGAAAGCAATACTATCGATAGTATCGATACTATCGATTGATCATTAGATGGCAGCGATCGAAACTATCGATACTATCGATAGTATTGCTGTTTACCGATACTATTGGAGTAAAAGAGATATCGATACTATCGATAGTATCGATACTATCGATACTATCGATACTATCGATTGTCCTATCGAGCGAGTACATTATTTCTCACCTATCGATAGCTATCGATAGACAATCGATATTTGGCCTATCGAGCGGCAACACTACTGCACAGCAGGAGGTGCGGTTGGTGGACGCCCCTGCCTGAGAAAATTCTGGGTTAGGTTAGGTTCACTATTTCTGTGGAAAAGTGACCCCACGGAAAAACAAACATTCGAAAAAGTAAATTATCTGACTTACATTACTTCGGATAAATGTGGCACAGAATTTTGATCCGTTGGTTAGATGAAAAAAAGGACAATAAAAAATCTGGCTTTTCAAAATATGGCGAATAATATTTCGGGGAAACAAAAAAAAAGGGAAACAATAAAAAGTGTAACGATTTCGGAGAACTAAAATTCGGAAACCTCTAATTCGAAAGTACGATAGGTAACCGGTTGTAACGTGCAAATCAATTTCAAATACAACCTCATTGTCGACTGTCGAGACAAAGAGAAACTGCGCTTTGAAAACGCATTAGTTACCACGTTATCAGAAAACATTCTAAATTCTGAATATATTTCTTAAATTGTGTGAACAGGTCTATTGAGGGTGGCAAACCCTCCAAAGACCTGTTCGCAAGCGAACTGTGGTAAAGAATTATGTCAACGAAAGTGCAGAAGACTACAATTTATTGCGCGTTTGTGGACGCATTCAGTCAACTGTTGAATTTCAGACTGGGTTGAGTCCTTCCGCCACCAGCGCGTACCACGCGTTCTGCGCTACCTCTAGAAGTACAAAGGACTACCTATTTGTAGTATCCAAATAGGAGAAGACTTTTTGGAAGGTCTTATTTGTACCTACTTGTAATTCTTTGTCTTTATTCGAATGTTTTGTTTTGGTATGCAATAAAGTATTATTGAATTGAATTGGAAGGCCGAGGTTTGACAACGCGCGTTATGTCCACCGATGATAATATGGAACACCGGAGACACCTGATAAATTTGACAACCGACAGACTGCCAGTAGCAGTCAAAAAGTCTTTGCATGTCTGGAAAATTCGTGCTGGTTCAATCTAACAGCTTCTTAGCCAGACGTGGATACAAAACTTTTAGAATCTACGCAAGTCAACACTGAAGATAAACAAGCTGGCCTGGGAAAGAGTGCAACAATGGTCCCAGAAACATTGTAACACTAATGATCCAGACGCGAGCGATCTTCCAAATTTATTTGCTTCTAGCACACGGAGATCAACCTCGCCCCTAGTATCATAGCCGTTCATAAATCTGTAGTTACAATGTTCGTAAACCCTACAAGAATGGGTGAACTTAGTAACCATCCATTGGTTCGTCAAGCCTTAAAAGCCGTTGCCTTTGAGTAAACCTCCTCCTCAGACACCTCATAGGGGAGAAGGAGACTGCTTATCATATTTTCTTCTGGTTTGACACGTGACTGTGGTTTGTTAAATAACGTTAGCTGGTGAGGTGTTGCTGTGATTGACGCTTAAACTAACCTATAATAAGGTAGACATTGTGTTTCCTTAAGATTGTTGGCAGTTTTTTCTTTTTTGTTTTTTTTATATAAAAAGACTCTGCAGGCGAGATGGAGTAACGGAGTGAATGAAAGAACTGAACAGATGAATTAAAAAAACAGAAGAAAATTACTACAAAAGCTCAAGATAAAAATCAAAGAAGACAGCAAAACGACGAAGAGTCTCATCATCTGGAGATGAAAGTGAAGAAGAGGAGGACACACCATGTATTGTGAGGAATTATATTCCGTTTCCATTGAAGGGTGGATATCATGCTCATTACGTGGAAGATGGGCTCATAATAACTGCACAGAAATAGATGATGATGATGACGAAGCCACCAACGTCTGCGATCTCCGATAGCTCAGATAATCATCTTTCTCTGTGATCATTGTCATCACCCCATCTTACCTCAGGGGGGTACCCCATCTTACCAGCACCATGGGGCAAGACGGGGCAAAACCCCTTTTTTTATTTTTTATTTTTTTCTCTTAAATGTGTTACCAAAAGTTCCTAATGACACCAAATATTAGAATAATAATAAATAGTTGTTAATTAAAAAATAAATATGATTGTTTAACTATGTAATTTTTTATATTATTGACCTTTAAAGCTTAAGTACCCCATCTTACCACACTCTCCCCTACATGGGAAGTAACAGACTTAATTGCATATCCCCGGAGTTATACCATTGACGTTAATAGCTTATTTCAAGTGTCCGTCATTTAGCTGTCGTACTTCTTCTTGCAACCGGAAGGAGAATTCACGATCTTACTTTACTCGACATAAGCTCAGACTCACTCGAAATCAATGACCTCGAAATAGTTTGATGGTCACCTGATGCTCAGGCCTAAACTCGGTTCAAAGACTGACTGTGCAAATTTTCGTCAGTCAGGCTTGAAATTATCTCCTAATGATGTACAAATTGTACAATGGTTTGATCTTGTACATTGGATTCAAGTTCTGATTTCCACAGCAGAAGCTCGCAGGTCAAACACCTTACTAGCCTTTTCATTACAACGGCAACTGCTTCTCGCACTATCATAGCACGATGGATTCGGATTTCGGATTTTTCATATTTTATGATACACTCGGCATTTTCAGATCGGCATTGAATAGTGCTAACCGGAAAATTATAACCTAGATTTATATGAAATCTTAAAGTGAGGAAATAGGATACATTTGATACATTTCTAAATAAAATATTACTAGAAACTGAGAGTCGCCGAAGTCATACTACAAACTGATAGTAATAATACCTACTTATTGCTAATTGTTTTTCGCCATTATACCTACCTAATAATAATGGAACTGTAATAGATTACTCATATTTGTTGTTGGTAGGTAATCAAAAGACGTGGATGTTCTGAGGTTTCAGAATATCTCTGACTACCCCCTCGGGGAATATATAGTAGTGAGCATATGAACTGCTAGTAATCAAAAGAAGAATAATTGTATTCTCTTTTTCTTGTGATTGACATAAGAAGTTTATGTTAACTTAATTAATTAACATTCCAGACATTAAAGACTTGCGATTTGGTCGTAATGTGTCTTAATATTGAATGTTCGTCACAGCATTTAGCGCCCCTTTCATTCCAAACCACAGTACGTCGCGATCGCAGCGCCAGCAGAAAATAAACACCTCTCACAGTGGGTCAACCGAAGGCTCGGACACCTAAATAACACCGTTTTCCCCCCGAAGGGTAGAAAACGAATATTTAGGTTCCAGCCGAAGCTTGACCCACTAAGAATTAACATTCTTGCTGGCTTGAGAGTACTGAGGAAGCGCAAGCGCCTGCCGCTGCGACCGTGCGCGTGGTGAGGGGGAATGACGTCATAGAACAGGTACAGTGGGGCGCTCTATGGTAAAAACAGTGTTGCCACGCATAAAATCCAAGAGGTTATCTCACAGTGGGTCAAGCTTCGGCTGGAACCTAAATATTCGTTTTCTACCCTTCGGGGGGAAAACGGTGTTAATATTGTAAGGAAAAAAAGTTATAACCTTATTTAACAAAACCAGAATTCGTATCAAACTGCCCCATACGCGGGGTACATTGATACACGGTTATAATTATGTAAAATACCATAAATTATGATGTAAAACAAATAATTTTTATATTTTTATAGAATTTATTCATAATTGGCATAGAAAAATAAAGATATAATTCTTATAACGAATTTACATAGACATTTAACTCTCCAACGATAAACTACATAATTAATTTTTAGGAACAAATCTAATGGCAATCAGTCTTCATAAATGTTTATATTTTATTTAACCTAGGAGTTAAAAAGATGTAGTAGGTACTCAGTCAGGCAATCTGTCTTAAATTTAAGATTTTTAAAGAGAAATGATGCGTATCAATGTGCCCCATAAGTCGTTGCAGAAATGTGCCCTATAACGTCATTTTAAGACATAGATTTATATATTAAGCTTTTACCCGCGACTTCGTCCGCATAAATTATATACCAGATTTTAAGTCCGATGATAAACTATCAAACAAAAAAAGTTTCATCAAAATAGGTTCAGTAGTTTTTGCGTGATACTCGAACAAACACCCAAACAAACAAACGAACAAACAAACAAACAGACAGACAAAAAGTCAAAAAATTTTTGATTTGGAATCAGGGAAGCCTAAAAACCATATCGTATTCTTTTTTTTGTAAATATCTTCAATGTACAGACACACTTCTGTTACAGTTTTATAATAGTTTAGACTAGCGTAAGGATAGGCCCGTCAGAATATTTTACAAAAACCTTCTTCATAGAAACAAAAATATACGAACTATATCGTGTCATATATTTGTAGTGCTCTAAAACTGTCATTTTTCCTTGCATTTTAGAGCCAACGAACTGGGGACAATAGTCAAGCTCATAGGCCATGTCCTTACGCTAGTAATATATATGTCTTTGTTTTAAGAATAAAAAAATACCGCCAAAGAAAATTTCCAAGATTTACTAAAATTCCACTCTGTACCAAATGATAAATATGAACATGCCATTTAACGTAAAATATAGCTAATTACACGAAACCCCATAGGTTAAATAAATCACATTCGAAAGGTGAGGAAAAATTTTACTTACGATTCTACCGTAGAAAGAGAAGGTACTAGAAGGAAGCACATGTCTTGTCATATTTACTCAATAAGAGATGCACATATCAAATTCGCTCCAGTTAAAAAAGGAGATCGCTACCTTATTGCTGTCCTTATCGGCGTAACCACTTTTTTGTACTACGGCCACCTGACTCACAACTGTCACTTCATATAAATTGTATAGGATTTCATGAGTGTCGCTATCTCATACCCGGTTACACCGACATTCCGTCTATCAGCGTAAGCGAAAAATTCTTCGTCTATGGATTCTACGAATCGTGTTTTGACTTGTCAAACGCGAACGGCTGACCAGCGGCTGACTGACAGCTGCTGACATTCTGCCGTGTGGTTGGTTGCACTGATACCCTACCTATGTGTGTATCGACGAGCTTCGGCTGCGTTCAGTTTATATAACGACTGTATCTATGTGCCCCGTGCATCAATGTCCCCCTATTCCCCTTAAAAGGTACTAGGGTAAAATAAAACTGCACGCAATAATAATGATTATAATATATTCAGTTTATTCCTGGCGCGCCTGTTGGGCGGGTTGCGCGGGGGGCGCGGTATCTTCATGTGGATGGTGCGCACGTGCAGCTTGAGGTCCGACGCGATCACGTAAGACTTGTCGCACAGGTGGCACGAGTAGGGACGCTCCTTGCGATGCGCCTGCGCATACAATACACGCAAAAGTATTATACAGGGCAAGAAGATTAAATACCTACAGAGATGGAGTTTTCATTACAAACAACTTTTTGAAGCCAGAATCTATGACCTTTATGACGTCACTGATGTTTCCCATCTCATTTCCTCTTTACGTTGAGGTCAAATGAAGGGAGGTCTACCCAATATCAAACTGTACAAAAACATGTATAGGCATTCCTTACAGTCGCACACAGATTGCCATAAGAGTGACAGAGCTAGATTAGACGTTAATCTGTTACGTCTGTTAAACAAATGTCACCACTTTTTAAGAAAATCCAAGCAAAATTCGTTCTTAACGTAAAGAAATAGCGGAGTCTTCCAGCTGGAGGTCTGGTGACATTATGGTTCAAGACGGTATCTGTTTACTATTGACATTTCACTTATTCTAATGAGCGGTTGTCATAAGTTTGAATGGATGTCAAGTAGCGTTTCTATGTCTTGCTTTATATTATTTATCTACCCCTATATTTTATCTTTGAGGATGACTTTTATGACGTCACTGATGTTTCCCATCTCATTTCCTCTTTACGTGGAGGTTAAATGAAGGTCATTCAATGACAACTCCATGTAAAGAGGAAATGAGATGGGAAACATCAGTGACGTCATAAAGGTCATAGATTCTGGCTTCAAAAAGTTGTTTGTAATGCAAACTCTATCTCTGTAGGTAGGTATTTAATCTTCTTGATACAGGGTGAAAGGAAAAGTATCATTCTTTTTATCGTGAGGGCAGAGCCCTGGTGTCAGAGTTTTTTCAGACCGCCTTACGGCCTCTGACGTGGTTTTTATGTAACGACTACTACCACCAGAGATAGTAGCCGGGACCAACGGCTTAACGTGCCATCCGAAGCACGGAATCAATTTTTCTTTTCAGACAATCAGGTGATTCAGCCTGCAATGTCCTAACCAACTGGGGAAAAACGCACAAAGTGACATATCACTAGGTGTCCCCCGTGGGAATCGAACCCACAACCTCAGTATCATTAACCTTACATCTTATTAGCTGCCAGAAAACTCCTTATTAATAGATACGCTTCGAACTAACACGGTGTTTTATGTGTAAAATGACTGACACATACAAAACAGATTTTTAGAAAAACCAAATCTCATGTCTTATAAATTAGGGCGGTTGCAGAGAGGTCAATTTTATACAAAACTTTGACGGCACAATACGCGTAGACGGTATTAATATAAGTAACTTTGTATATATGGAAAAATAGGTGTCGCGTATCAAATAACATTTGCAATTTATAATATAATTACAAAGATATAAAGCTTTAAAATTTTTCATACAAAATTTTCAAAGCTTTATATTTCGTAATTTTATTAGATATTGCAAATGTTATTTGATACGCGCTTGATACGCGACATCTAGATTTTCTGAACTATTTTTCCATGTATAGAATATTACTTTTATTAATTCCGTCTACGAGTATTGTGCGTCAAACGTTTGTATGGACTGAAACCACCTTAAGTTAGTTTTTTTTTATTTAAAAAATGGTTACAAAGTTACTAAGTTTCACAGTGTTTATGAAGAAGCCTTAAATAATGTAACTCACCAGTAGGACGTGCTTGTGTCTGCTTGAGTGCGACCGGAATGTTCCGTCGCAGTGTGCACACTTGTACGGACTCTCTCCTGTGTGCGTGTTCATGTGTTGATAATAATAATATAACTCACTAGTAGGACGTGCTTGTGTCTGTTTGAGTGCGACCGGAATGTTCTGTCGCAGTGTGCGCACTTGTACGGACGCTCTCCTGTGTGCGTGTTCATGTGTTGATAATAATAATATAACTCACTAGTAGGACGTGCTTGTGTCTGTTTGAGTGCGACCGGAATGTTCTGTCGCAGTGTGCGCACTTGTACGGACGCTCTCCTGTGTGCGTGTTCATGTGTTGATAATAATAATATAACTCACTAGTAGGACGTGCTTGTGTCTGTTTGAGTGCGACCGGAATGTTCCGTCGCAGTGTGCACACTTGTACGGACGCTCTCCTGTGTGCGTGTTCATGTGTTGATAATAATAATATAACTCACTAGTAGGACGTGCTTGTGTCTGTTTGAGTGCGACCGGAATGTTCCGTCGCAGTGTGCACACTTGTACGGACGCTCTCCTGTGTGCGTGTTCATGTGTTGATAATAATAATATAACTCACCAGTAGGACGTGCTTGTGTCTGTTTGAGTGCGACCGGAATGTTCCGTCGCAGTGTGCACACTTGTACGGACGCTCTCCTGTGTGCGTGTTCATGTGTTGATAATAATAATATAACTCACCAGTAGGACGTGCTTGTGTCTGTTTGAGTGCGACCGGAATGTTCCGTCGCAGTGTGCACACTTGTACGGACGCTCTCCTGTGTGCGTGTTCATGTGCTCCTGATAACAGTAATAGAATATTTAAATATATCCATATATTTTTTTAGTGATGGTGATGGTTTCTCTACAAAGTGTTTACCATAAAGGTATTATACTACGTAAGAGAGACAGTGACAACTGAGAGAGCGAGATGTACCTAGCGGCACGCCTGTATAATAGAAAGAGATACGTGACGCGAGGCAATATAACCGTTTTTGGGGATTTGGAGTCCTGGTAAAAATTCGGTTTCTGTGAATAATCGTGAACCTAAAGTGAAATCGTGGATAATTTTGTGAAATATACTAACACTGTTTCATTCAATTATTCACGATTTCACGTTAGATTGAGAATTTATACACAGAATTCGAATTTTTACCTTGCCGAGGACTCCAAAAAACGTCCAAAAACGGTTTCATTTGACAACTCATGTCACTTACTCTATTCCGTAAGGTATAATATCTTTATGGTGTTTACAAAACGACAAATAAACATTTAAGGGGGTGCTACAGATCACCAAACTGAACAACTTTCACTATGTAGCCAACATCGAAACCGCGAAAAAAAACGGTTGTTTCATACTGCATTACCGACTCGGCTCAAATGTATGGGACAGCTGATTTTTATTTCGCAATTTCGATGTTGGCGCCATAGTGAAAGTTGTTCAGTTTGATGGTCTGCAACACCCCCGTAAACGTTTATACAGAGTCCTTCTTAATATGCTGACACATTTTTAAGGAGATGATGAGACCGTCAAAATGAACAACTTTCTCTATAGCACCAACATCGAAATCGCAAAAAAAAATCTGCTCTTCCATACAAAACTACAAACTTACTCGAGCCCAATTTATGTGGCAGCTGATTTTTTTTTCGTTATTTCGATGTTGGTCCCATAGAGAAAGTTGTTCAGTTTGACGGTCTGATCATCCCCTTAAAAAAGTGTCAGTATTAAGAAGGACCCTGTATGTATTAAAATTTTTGTGACTTGAAATATTTTTGCTCAAACATGCTTGGAAATAAATAAATAAATAAATAAATAAATATCTTGGACAATGTCACACAAATTAACTAGTCACATTTAAAGTACCAGAATCTAGCCTGGACTTGTATTATGATGACTAGACAACGATATAGAATACATATATAAATACAAACATCCATGACTCGGGTACAAATATTCATATTCATCATACAAATATTTGCCCCTTACGGGATTCGAACCCGCGACCCTCGGCACGGCAGGCAGATTCACTACCGACTGTGCTACCGGGCCGGGCCGAAATGTGAGCATTATTTTGACAACCTTCTTCGAGATAAATCGAAATTGCAGTACTGGCCAAATACATGCGCGCAGCGGCCGGCAATGTTGTATGAAAATCCATATCTGTCGTGTTTAACGACCAAATAAATTACATAGTAAACTCATATCTGTCGTGTAATTTAAAAATGGAACGATCATTTATTCCGAAACATGTGACCAAGGAGGTAACTCATCAAAGGTTTTATTTAAATTTAGAACTGGCTTGCAAAGAGAAAGCTGTTTATTGAAAAAAAAAAATTGTTGTTCGTTGTTCGTCATTGATTTTGAAAAGAGTTTTAATTTCCGCGAATTATTTGAGAAAATTAAATGTTTTAATTTCCGCGCATTATTTGAGAAAAGTACTATACAAGCCTTGGCCACAACTAGGCATTGATGGACTTACGTATGTGTGCCTCGGCTTCGCCTCGGCCCACATTTACACGTTCGTCCATCAATGCCTCTGTTGCTGGCCGCTGCAGTAATGTACTATTTATTTGAACACTCACCTTCAAGACGAGTTTCTGTCCGAACCGCTTGGGGCAGATCGGGCAGGCGAAGGGCTTCTCCCCCGTGTGGTTGCGTTGATGATAACGAAGCAATACTTTACTCTGCAATTAAAAAATCGGTCAAGTGCGAGTCGGGCTACTTGCGCACCGAGGGTTCCGTACCGCACCAGCACAGAACACAACATTATTAACTTAGAAAAAAAAACATTTTTGTCCGGGACCTTTAGCGCGAGACCGACTCATACTTGGCCAGTTTTTAGTATTTGTTGTTATTCTGTAGAGTTTGCTCTATAATCACACTAAGTTTGACGCTTGTATGTATTACCGTTTTTACGATAGAGCGTGAAGAAAAAACGTTGATAAAAACTAGTTTCTTGTTGAGAACCCCCCTTAATTTTTAACTTTTTGACATTATTATTTGTTAACAAATCCGCCGTAATAACGCAAAATCTGAGAAAATTTCAACTATCTAGCTATCACGGTTCAAAAGTTACAGTCCTAAATAGGTAGGACAGACGGACGGACGGACAGACGGACAGACGGACAGACGGACGGACGGACGGACGGACAACGTAGGCTTAGTAATAGGGTCCCGTTTTCACCCTTTGGGTACGGAACCCTAAAAATACTAACACCGGTACCGATTCGGACTGTGCCACGACTTAACTAAATTTATTCCTGTCACTTTCTAAAATAAGATTAAGAAAAGAGACAGAAAACCAACAGCTGACTTTAGTGCTGTCAAAGTGACGTTACACGCCCAAAATAAGATGCCATCATAATGTACGCCATCTTATTTAAAGCGTTTTTGGGCGTGTAACGTCACTTTGACAGCACTAAAGCCAGCTGTTGGTTTTCTGTCTCTTTTCTTAATCTTATTTTAGAAAGTGACAGGAATAAATTTATTTAGTTAAGTTAAGATGTGACACAGTCCGAATCGGGGCCAATGTACCTCTTTTCGAACTTCACAATCTAAAAAGTCACAGATTTTACTATATAAATTATGTCAAACTGGAATCGCACCACCATAGAGAAAATAACGCGCTCCCCTGGGGAAGAGATGTTGTATCGAACTGTGCACAGATACTCAACTGGGCCTGACGTCATAATAGCGGGAAGTAGCGTATTTAAATGTTAACCCTTCCCCTCACCCCCTTTTCACCCCCTTTGTTGGCGACAACATTTTCTATAGAAACAAGCCGATATGCCATCTCTTCTTACTCTATGCGCACCACGCATTTGTGTCTTCTATATAGTCAATTATTTTATAATATGCCTTGCCAGATAAAGACTTCTTAATATGTGATTTAAACTTTCTTTCAGATAAATTTAATATATCGTCAGGAGTTTTATTGTAAAAACGTATACAGTAGCCCATAAATGATGTATTGACCCTACCGAGTCTGAACACAGGGGTGTCAAGTTTATTTTTGTTTCTAAAATTAAAGTTGTGCCTGTCACTGTTCTTTGGAAATTGCGCAATATTTTTACGGACATGCATGATGTTTTCGTATATAAATTGACCAGCAACGGTTAAAATATTAACGTCTTTAAAACGGTCACTAAGCGAGTCTCGACGACGACGCAGTTTGTACTGCCCTTTTTTGTAGCACAAATATTGTATTAATATCGGATTTCTTGGACCTTGTGTAAGGTATAAAACAACGATTACTACACCTTACGGAATAGAGGAACTGACAGCTGAGGGAGCGAGATGTACCTAGCGGCACCACTGTATAATAGAAAGAGATACGCGACGCGAGGCAATAGAACCGTTATCTGGGATCTTATCGCAGGGTAAAAATTCGGTTTCTGTGAATATATGCGAATCGAAAGTGAAATCGTAGATAATTTTGTGAAATATACAAACACTATTTCATGAATGTGATGAATGAGTCGTTGAAGAAGAAAGATATGAAAGTCAATGTATGCAAGACGAAGGTAATGGTTTTGGAACGTGAAGACGATGTTACAGAATGTAACATTGTTATGGAAGGAGACAGAGTGGAACAGGTGAATGAATTTGTATATCTGGGAAGTTTGTTTAAGAGAGATGGAAAGTGTGACGGGGATGTGGAGCGAAGAGTGACTGCGGGAAATAAGGTAAATGGGGCCCTGCACGCCGTGGTGAGTAGCCGGTCTGTATCAAAAAGGGCACGTCTGGCTATTCACAACGGTGTGTTGGTGCCTACGCTAATGTATGGGAGTGAATGTTGGGTATGGAATAAAAGGAATGAAAGTCGAGTGAATGCAGTTGAAATGCGCTCCTTACGAAGTATGTGTGGTATTACTTTGGTTGATCGAATCAAGAACAGTGTGATAAGGGATTGGTGTAAGATGAAGGATGATATAGTAACAAGGATTGAGAGGGGTATGCTTAGATGGTTTGGTCACGTAGAGAGAATGAATGAAAGAAGACTTACGAATGAAATTTATCGAGCACAGGTGAGTGGAAGTGTTGGGAGAGGCCGTCCGAGGAAAACATACCACGATCAAATCAATGATCTTTTCCGAAAAGGACAAGTGCGTAGCACCCTCAATCGACGGAAGTGCATGAAAAGATGTATGAATGTCAATGAGGCTAGAGAAGTGTGTCAGAGTCGTAGCGTGTGGCGATCTGTGGTCTCTGCCTACCCCCTTGGGACAATGGCGTGAGCTTATGTATGTATGTATGTATTTCATTAAGTTATCCACGATTTCACGTTAGACTCAGAATTATAGACAGTGGCCTCGATTCGGAGTGTACTACGACTAAACTAAACTAAATGTATTCCTGTCACTTTCTAAAATAAGATTAAGAAAAGAGACAGAAAACCAACAGCTGACTTTAGTGCTGTCAAAGTGACGTTAAATGCGCAAAATAAGATGCCATAATAATGTACGCCATCTTATTTAAGTCGTTTTTGGGCGTTTAACGTCACTTTGACAGCACTAAAGTCAGCTGTTGGTTTTCTGTCTCTTTTCTTAATCTTATTTTAGAAAGTGACAGGAATACATTTAGTTTAGTTTAGTCGTGGTACACTCCGAATCGAGGCCAGTGTTCGAGTTTTTTCCTGCAAATAATCTCCTGAAAACAGCCTGAAAACGGTTTCATTTGACAACTCAAGTCAGTTCCTCTATTACTGTAAGGTATAATAACTTTATGACCCTACATTTATGCCCGATTTCGGCATTCATTGCTAGCTTTGATCGCTACACTTTAACATAGAGAGAACAAATCAGGCAATGTATGCCAAAATCGGACCTAAATGGTGATGTAATCGCTGCTTAACTTTTGGGCGTTCAGATGATTTTGTCATATTTTATAACCGGAGCATCGGTGGCACGTTGCGGAGAGGTATGGCAACTCAATCTTCAGGTCCGGGTTCGAATCCGCACGGACGATATGCCATGTACCAGTGAGTTTTTCTAACTAATGTACGTAATAGCGACTGCTCTCAAACGGTGAAGGAAAACATCGTGAGGAAACCTGCATACGCTGGAGAAGAAATTTAGATGCGTATGTGAAGTGTACCGCACCGCATTGTGCACGCGTGGTACTACACTAACGTACATACACACTCACTGAGGGTAGTGTCTGTGCCCTGCAGTGGGACGTATACAGGGTGAAACTGATATCATTAGCATCCTTTTAAACTAAACCTTCCCATCAAACTGAACAACTTTTACTATGGGAGCAAACCGAAAGGAGTAAAAAAATCTGCTGTTGCATACATTTGAGTCGAGTACGCATTGCAGTTTAGATGGAACAGTAGATTTTTTTTTTGCTCAGTTCTGTTTCCCATAGTAAAAGTTGTTCAGTTTGATGGGTAGACTCATAGCACAGTATAAGAAAGAGTATCTATTACTAGATACAGTACGGACACTCCCTTCCTCCCACCAACTTTTTACCTCACCCCCTCTATCGCCCTCTGGTTACCTCGCACTGGTTACTCATTTCCTAAGAAGAAGACAAGGTTCAATTTCTTTGGTTTCGCATGTGCTGACGTCATCTTGTCAATTTCAATTTTTTGTATGCAGTGTCCGGGCTGTGCTCTCAGTTTAAAAGGATGCTACTGATATCAATTTTATCCTGTATTAAAGCAATCAAAATATTGTACGATCAGTTTGAAATAACAATGTACTATCAACATAGTTCACGCTGGACCCTTTTCGAACATTTTTCCTTTGCAAGTGACCATCACGGCTAGTCCCGCCCTTTATCTTGTTGACCAATAAGCAACTAAAAAAACATCTGTGAAACAGATGGTGTAGCGAAAGTTGGTTAGACAATTACAATTCACAACCGATCCTGCTCACTACCTGCTCCAAGTGGGGCCTACTTGGATACTTGCTTTACTAGGATAGTCAGTTCCCGACATATCGAGCTTTGAAGACATGACAGAAATTATAACAAGTGCGAGTCGGACTCTCGCACCGAGGGTTCCGTATACACTTTACCGAAAATATTGCGATTTGACTAGAATCCTTAGCGTGAGCCGGACTCAACACTTGGCTAGTTTTGATTATTTGTTTTACGTTAAAGTATGCACTATAATTACACCAAGTTTAACGTTTATTTGTGTTACCGTTTTTAAGATATAGAATTTAAAAAAAAAATAATCCTGCCCCATGAATTTTTACTTTTTGTTAGACCCTTTGGGTACGGGACCCTAACAACTAAATATTGAGTTCTTAGCACAGAAAATATTGTTTTAGTTTATTCCTATTATAGTTAGAATACAACCAACGTAAAAAGGGACGAAGCAAAAAAACTTTATGGTGCTACCGTGACGCTATTGGATGTCATACGCGAGGTAGCGGACGGGCGCTACAAGCAAAATTAGATCTTAGTGGGGTCCAGCGTGAACTATGCTGATAGTACATGACATGCATCGCTCGCAAATGTGACGTCACTCAATCACACGAACTTCACTCGAGTCATTCAAATAATTATTTCCTTTACATAGAGTCTACATTCCTTTATCAACCGAGTGAAGTTATCAAATGGCCCTTCAAGGTCATGCACATTGTTATTTAAACTGATAGTACGTACCGTGTATCTCTTGGCGCATATCTCGCACATGTAGGTAGTCTCGGAATGTCTCAGGCCCCAGTGCGCGGCCAGCTTTCGCCCCGTCGGGAACGCGGACGGACACTGTGAAACAGTTAATTATTATACAGGGTGTAGAAAACAGAAATTTGTATTCTCAGTCATAATCTCAAGGTTCCTTGAGGTCGAAGAATTAGCAATTATGGTGGAATTACAAGTCCTTTTTTTGGTGGTATTTATAATTAGCAAAATACCTACAATGAGACAACTCTTCGGCAATAATAATGTAAGTTTATCAAATTAACAAAAGATACTGACCTTCTCGCATCTGAACAGAGTTTCATTGTGCACGGACTCTCTGTGATCGTGCAGCGACGGTTTACTCGTGAAGTTCTCTCCGCACTTTATACACGGACTGAAACACGACAATTATACGATTTATTATCTAACAACGCGATATATATGGAGTGTGCACTCTGCACACTGTGTAAGGAACCCTGATGCTATGTACTCACAAATCAATATTGCAGAAGCCGTCCGGCGACAGATGTCTGTTGTATGCCTCCTGACTGTCAAACTGTCTCCTACACGCCTCGTTGTACAATATATAATGACTATGTACTCACAAATCAATATTGCAGAAGCCGTCCGGCGACAGATGTCTGTTGTATGCCTCCTGACTCTCAAACTGTCTCCTACACGCCTCGTTGTACAATATATAATGACTATGTACTCACAAATCAATATTACAGAAGCCGTCCGGCGACAGATGTCTGTTGTATGCCTCCTGACTCTCAAACTGTCTCCTACACGCCTCGTTGTACAATATATAATGACTATGTACTCACAAATCAATATTGCAGAAGCCGTCCGGCGAAAGATGTCTGTTGTATGCCTCCTGACTGTCAAACTGCCTCCTACACGCCTCGTTGTACAATATATAATGACTATGTACTCACAAATCAATATTGCAGAAGCCGTCCGGCGACAGATGTCTGTTGTATGCCTCCTGACTCTCAAACTGTTTCCTACAAGCCTCGCACGGGAACTTCTGCAATATTATAAAGATATTTATGTTTGTTCATGAAATGTGTACATTCAGAATAATGAATGAATTAAACAAGTTATGTGTAATCTTATTATAAACTTTATCTCTAAATTGTATAAAACAAAGTCGCTACCCGCATCTGTCCTGATCATAACTGTTTCTCTGCTTACTTTTTCTAAACCACGAGCATCAATCATTTAGATAATTTCTTCTTGAAGGTTTATGTGTCCAATATATTTACTTATATTATAGATCCCACCCGGGGAAAGTTGTGAGGTGTGGGGCGGGTAGCTAGTGATTAATAAATGACCAAAAACTCTGGGCTTGACTAAGTTATTTTATTTGATTCAATTGATAGACCATGTTATAGGCAGACTCTATATTTCTTATAACTCGAAGGGCGAACAAACGAATTTTTTAAGGCATAAACGTTTAGGGAAGATGGCATTTTAGATATAGGTAAGTGGACACTAGGAAATAGACATTTTAGCAGTAGACATTCGGAACCGAGACATCTTGAATTTATTTTTATTACATGTTACTATATTATAATACAGACAGTCTCCTTGCAAACATCACACGTCACAGAGTGGTGGTACTGCCACTTGTGATTACATGTAGTATATATATAATACAGACCACAGTGAGATGTCTCTGCTGGTTGTGCTCCTCCAACCCCTTGGAGCCTCCGGTGACAGTCTCCTTACAAACATCACACGTAACAGAGTGGTGGTACTGCCGCTTATGATTTAAATACGTACTCATTGTGCTGGAAGAGAAAATTAATATTATAAACATCGGTAAATCCGATTAAAAACTACTACTTCATCACTAACTGGTAAGTCAGCAGTGAATATGATATACAAGGTAGGGCCAAGGACGCTACCTTACGGTACGCCAGCTTGAATCCTGATTAAGTTCAGTAATTTTCTCTCCTTGCTTTTGCTAAGAAATGTCTATCATTTAAGTATGCTCTAAGAAACTGATGTAACTTGTAGGTAGCATAGTTTTAATGTTGGCTAACAAACTTTGGTGACAATCTCGATCAAATGCCTGAGATATGTCCAAGAATACAGCAGAACAGTATTCCTTTTTCTCAAAAGTATATTTTATTTTATTATTCTTATTTTATTATTCTTAGGAAGATTTACAGCTTTGATTACATACTAAACACAACTTTAAATAACTGTAAGCTAATTACAAATCAATAATTAATTCTTACTACCAGTCTGTGTGTGTAACCTACTTGTTTTATGGTGCTATGTTTTTGTAAATCCAAATTGATGTTCAGGTAATAAGTAAACCAAAATCTGATTGCAAATAAGGAAATCAAATTTTAGAGTAAGCAATACTTGGGTAATTGGATTATGGCGCTTGGTAACCATTCTTACAATTAAAGTTTATATTCTATTTACACGCTGGGACTTTTTGCAGTGCTTCTGCATCGATTCAGTCGCGATGCAGCATAGATGTAAACGCGGTATAGGCAAAACGTTCGTAATATTTGATCAGTGATTTGTCGATAGCCTTTGTCGCAATGCACACGCGCGTTTAATGTTTGAATAGGGGAGCGGACTGCATAAAATATATTTCAGTTTTATCTTCTTAGTAAAAAACTTTCTTTGAAAATAACGCTATACTCACATTTTTAGCTAGAATATTATTTTTAATAACATGATGAACTATAAAAAGTAATGAAATGTTGATGACGTCACTTGTGGGTATTTAGTACAATTTTTCATGCATCGCGCGCGTTTTGACGTTCGATTAAAAGTTGCTAATTTGACTAATTGTGCGATCCCCTAAGTGGCAAAATGCTGTAACATTGGAAAGCTAAGTATATACTTACTTGAACTGTTTGTCGCAGGGTTTACATTCATATTTGAACCCCTCGTGCCATTTGAAATGGTTCTTTGCATTTGTGCTGAAATATTTAAAAATTTTAAACATGGAGAAATAAAAGACTTTAGTAATATTTAAAGGTATATAATAACATAAATAGTTAAAGTTTAGACCTTCAAACTGAACAACTTTCAATAAAAATAAATAAAAACAATCTGCTGTTTCATACAAAACTGAAGTACATCCAAGGATTTTAGAATCATAAAGGATGCCATGAAATTGGCCATGGCCGTCGGTAATGTTCTACCTTCTTTTGTACGTCTCCGTAGTCGATATTTCCAAAGTTTTTGTGTCGCTTTCTATCAGAACAAAAATTAAACTTTTTTTTTAATTTTTATCGTTGGATTAGAAGGGACGAAGTAACGTCGAAAACAACGACGGGAATTTACGAAAGAAGAACGATCATTACCGACCACCAAGGAGTATTATCATGTTTTACCATGGTTTTACCGCTTGTTAGGCTAGGCAGTCTGTACTCCAAGGTATAGACAATGCCTATGCTATTCTGGAAACATCAAATTATTTTTATTTTTTGACAATGTCTCCATAGTGAAAGTTGTTCAGTTTGATGGTCTGAACCACCCTATTAAATGTTAATTTGTATTTTTGTAAAACCTTGTAACGGCTGGTGATGATTATCTTACCTGACTTTACTGACATGCTCGCACGTCTTACAAATGAAACTGAACTTGTGACATCGATGGTGATGCTTTAGCAGCTGCTTTCTGACGGGGAACCTAGCCAGGCATATGTCACATATGTGGTCCCCACTCACCTGCAAAGTGAATGCTGTGTTAGCGAGTCACAGAACTGACTGCAGTGGAATTAGGGTTGAGTTGAACCTCATCTGGCAGCACCGTATCGCATTTTTCCGTCGCTCCATCCTTTTGTGTCACTCAGGAACGTCATTTGCTAGAGCAAATAAAATAGACGTAACGCGGCGGTGCGGTGCTGCCAGATGTGGTCCCTTAATGGGTTCTGGTTTATGTTTTGGCAGACTTACTACCACTTACGTTAAAGATAATTCTCCATTAAATCTCTTGCTAGCTTTTATTTGCAACAAAAGAAAAAGTGGCAGCATGAGATTTAATAGAGGATTATCTTTGATTAATGTACGTGCAACTGGCCATTAAGTTATTATACCTGTCGGAATAGAGTAACTGACATGAGTTGTCAAATGAAACAGTTTTTTGTGCATTTATCGGCACTTATCGGCACCCTAAAACTTCGAGTTCTGTGTATAATTGTGAATCTAACGTGAAATCGTAGGTAATTTAATGAAATAGTGTTAGCATATTTCACAAAATAATCTACGACTTCACTTTAGATTCACTAATTATTCACAGAGCACGAATATTTACCCAGTCGATTGTGCCGACAAGTTCCCAAAAACGGTTCAATTGCCTCGCGTCACGTATCTCTTTATATTATACAGTAGCGCCGCTAGGTACATCTCGCTCTCTCAGCTGTCAGTTCCTCTATATGATACCTTTATGGCAACTGGCAGATAGGGTGGGATGATCTCCTATATTTTCTGTCAAAGATTTATTTATTGGAATTTAGATCACAAAAATTCATTATTTCTTTATAACTGGCGAAGAGCGTCGGTCGGTGGCGCATTACGGAGAGGTATGGACACTCAATAATAAGGGACCAGGATCGAATCCTTACGCACGACATGCCATGTACCAATAAGTTTTAGACCTCTATCATCATTTCAGCCGATGGACGTCCACTGCTGGACATAGGCCTCACCCAAAGATCGCCATAACGACCGGTCTGGCGCTGCCCTCTTCCAACGTGCCCCGCCGCCTTCACCAGGTCGTGGGTCCACCTTGTGGGGCTCACTGCCTACCCACGCTGCGCTTTCCGGTACGTGGTCGCCACTCGAGAACTTTTCGGCCCCACCGGTTCTGCGAGCAATGTGCCCCGCCCACTGCCACTTAAGTTTAGCAATTCTTTGGGCTATGTCAGCTACTCTAGTTCTTCAACGGATCTCTTCATTTCTGATTCGATCGCAGGGAAGCGCACAACCTGTGTTCTTTTAATCACAACATACCTTATCGTGGGTGGCCATATGATTTTTATGAGCGCTAACATTCATAAAACCCTTGTAACAAATAGTACATTTAAACCTCGACTTCTTGAACGATTCAGACTCCTTCCGTTCCTCAACCTCCTTCAGCTGCTGCTCCCTCGTTAAAAACAACACTTCACAGTTATATGTTTCGGCAAAACCAGCAAAGTCTTCTATAAACTTTATATTGCACGGCCTTTTCCGTTTCTTTTCTTTAACCTTTTTCACTTTTTCTACCTTCGGCTTCGGCGGTTCTTTCTTTTTTCTCGTTGGAAGTTTTCTTTTACTTTTTTCTTCCGTAGCTTTTTCTTCTTTCTCAATTGAGTATATTTCTACAAAGGTATCTTCTGTATCTTTTTTTACGGTGTCCGTTTCTAAGTCTTCTTTTAATTTTGGTTCTATTTCAATGAATTCATAGTTTGATTCGCATAGTTCATTCCAATCGTTTGATGTGTCATCATTGAATTCTATTAGAGGTTCGGCTTTGACTAACGGGTTTTGTTCGTTTGTTATAATTATTGGTTCCAGTATAGTTGTTTCTTCTGTTGTCGGTGGAAAATCCAACATTAATGCATTTGTTACAGTGAATTGTAGTTTAAGTTGAGATCGGTCTAATGTTCTTATGTATGCTGTTGTCATCTGAAACCATAATTTATAGCAATAGATTACATACATACATGGTGTTATATATCAATGGGATTGCTTTAGATCAAACTGAACTGAACTGAACTGTGTAAGTTGTTGAATAAATGAAATGAATGAAATGAACAACTATCACTATAGGACCAACGAGGAAATTGCGAAAAGAATCTGCAATTTGTACCTGTCTTTTGAAAATTGTAATGTTTTAGGTGTTCCATACTTTTGGGTCAAGTCGCCATTGAATTTTTTTTTTTTTTTTATTAACTGGGTAGTCTGGGTTTGCTCTTGACCTCAATCCAGTCCTCCAATCCACCAATCCAGACGAAGATGGGGTCGTAGATGTAGCGAGCTTACCCAGAAGATGCCCATTCACTCATACTTTAAAGGAATTCGGGTTGTAAGTACTCGGAAATACTGACGCAACTTTCCTATGGAACAGTAGATTCTCTTTGCGATAACAACATTGGTGCCATAGTGAAAGTTGTTTGGTCTGTAGCTCCTCCTAAAGTATGTTTACATCCTGTTGTGTAATCAATTAATCATCAAGTTTACACTAACTTCCTAACCTAAGTAAAAAATTACTGGAATAATGGCCGGTCCACACGCATCGCGCATATTTTGAACTTAGCAGTGATCTCATCTAATCTAAACTATTATTAAACTGTAACAGAAGTGTGTCTGTACCATAAAGATATTATACCTTACGGAATAGAGTAAGTGACATGAGTTGTCAAATGTAACCGTTTTTGGACATTTTTTGGAGTCCTCGGCAGGGTAAAAATTCGATTTCTGTGTATAATTCTCAATCTAACGTGAAATCGTGAATAATTTAATGAAACAGTGTTAGTATATTTCACAAAATTATCTACGATTTCACTTTAGGTTCACGATTATTCACAGAAACCGAATTTTTACCAGGACTCCAAATCCCCAAAAACGGTTCTATTGCCTCGCGTCACGTATCTCTTTCTATTATACAGTGATGCCGCTATGTACATCTCGCTCTCTCAGTTGTCACTGTCTCTCTTACGTAGTATAATACCTTTATGGTCTGTACATTGCAGATATTTACAAGAAAAAGATTACAGTATAAATAATAATAAATAAATAAATAACGCTCACAGGCACATACATTGTAATGATCCCAAGAAAGCACTATTAATAGGCTGTTTATTATGGAAACCATACAACAACAGCACAAACATGTAAACATCCATGACCGAACCGGGATTCGAAACCAGGACCCTGGTTTGGCATTCCGGCGTGGTAACCATTACACCAACCGGGTCGTATGGTTTTCAGGTATCCCTGACACCAAATCAACCTTTTTTAGAATTTCTGTCTATCTGTTTTTTGGGTTTGTAATGGTATCATGCAAAAACTACTGAACGGATTTTGATCAAACTTTGTTTGTTTGATAGCTTATGATTTGTTCTAAAATCTGGTATATAATTTGTGAGGACAAAGTCGCGGGTAAACTCTACTGTGTTAACACTTTAACTGCTGACGACCTACCTGGTAGGTCAGCGACAAATGGGCCGCAGTGCTGAAGAACCCGCGTAGCAAGCCGGTTCAATTGAATTTCGCCTATGCTCATGACCTACCGTGCGAGTCACCGAAAACTTTACACCTGTGCGGGTGACCCACGACGCGAGCCCCATTATCGTTTCAACGTTACGACTGTGCGCACGATCTATGAGGGAAGTCAGCGCTATAGCATTTCGCCTGTGCTCATGACCTACAGCGTGAGTCAGCCAAACCTTACGCCTGTGCGGGTGACCCACGAGGTGAGCCGCATTAGTCTTTTTACGCTACGACTGTGCGCATGACCCACGAGGGGTGTCAGTTTCAGCACTGTGCGAGGATCATGGTTTTGAGCTTAGCAGCGAAAGTGTTAATATGGGTCTTTACCACCAGCAATAATGATTAGGACAGCCAGAAGCTTAGCTACAAGACTTACCAGCGGTTGTTTAACTCTCGCATCTTGCAGCAGCACATGCACTTTGCGACACTTGGCTCTGAACGCCGAGGACTTGACCAGCATCACGTAGCACACGTGACAGATGTGTTGCGGCAATCCATCAGTTTTAGACACCTGCAATTATTGAACCATGGTAATATTAATACAATAAGATGGCTCTATAGCTCAGTTCGTAACCTGCCTGCTGATCAAGGTTTGAATCCCGCAAGGGACAAATAAATAAAATAAAATTAAATATCTTGGACAATGTCACAAAAATTATCTAGTCACATTTAAAGTACCAGAATCTAGCCTGGACTTGTATTATGATGACTAGACAACGATATAGAATACATATATAAATACAAACATCCATGACTCGGGTACAAATATTCATATTCATCATACAAATATTTGTCCCTTACGGGATTCGAACACGCGACCCTCGGCACAGCAGGCAGGTTCACTACCGACTGTGCTACCGGGCCGTCAAATATTTGTATGATGAATATGAATATTTGAGTCATGAATGTCTGTATCCAATGTATATGTATTTTATTTAACACATTCGCTGCTAAGCCCAAACACATGATCCTCGCGCAGTGATAAAATTGACCCCCCTCATAGGTCTTAGGTCACTCGTAACGGTGAAATGATCAAAATGGCTCACCTCGTGGGTCACCCGCATAAGCGTAAGGTTAAGGTGACTCACGCAGGGGTCATGAGCACAGGCAAAATACAATGAACTTGACCCCCCTCATAGGTTGTGTGCAGTCGGAATGTTGAAACGATAAATGTGGCTCGCGTCGTGGGTCAGCCACACAGACATAAGGTTTTTGTAGACTCGCACGGTAGGTCATGAGCTCAGGTGAAATGCAATTTAACCGTCTCGTTAAGTGGGTTCTTTATCTTTAGCATTGTGGCCCATTTGTCGCCGACCTACGACATAGGTTGTCAGCAGTGAAAGTGTTTAGTGGGATGAATGACGTTAGACAAACTTTTGTATGATCTGTAACACTACTGGTACAGCAGCAGTACTCAAACTCTGTCCAGTGTGACGGGGAGTGAGCCCGTCGCCACTTGTAATGGACAGTAGGTGACAGTAGGTACAATACATGCCTCGAAATTGAAGCATGCAGGTTTCCTCACGATGTTTTCCTTCACCGAAAAGCCAGTGGTGTTACAAATCGTACTTATGTTCTTGAAAATTCATTAGAACAACTCTAATGTAGACTGGGATCAAACCGTGGCCGTGCAATGAAAGCTTCTGCTAGTTTAGTAAATAAATAAACCAAAAGTTTACCTGAGTCCCAGTAAGATCACCAAACATAAGTGTCAATCGATTTTTATGTAAATCTAACAGTTTAGAGTCTGTAGCGAGGCAGACTCGGCACGCGAGCAACTCTGATATATTGCTGCTTTCTAACTTCACAAACGGATTCCATTGGACTTTGTAGGACTCCATTTTATTCACATTTTAATTTATAATCAACAAAAAAATTCCGAGCTTTTCGCAAAACTCGATCGAACTTCGAAAGTTTGACAAATCAAATCTGACACTGACATTAGGTGCGTTTTTTTTCAACTAACGTGAGAGTACCACCAATGCACAAATAACGCGTTAAATCGATAATTTTATTGATATCGATTCTATTTTGATTGTAGATTTTTGTTTTGTTCCGATATTCTGTAGGGAAAAGCAGGATTTTAACAGCCATTTCAGTCACCTTTAAAGTTGTCCCCTTTGTTTTAAATTATGATTTAGTAGGTAGTAATGGCAGGTTTACTGCGAAAAAAATTTACTGAGGCCATTAATTTTCATTCATTGTTCATTAAAAAGCTGGACATTTATTTATTCATAAATCACTAATGGCATTTATTTGTTGCCTCCACGTTCCAGAAAGTAATAAACACCAAAAAGTTTGTATAATAATTTATTTAGCAAGTTTAGCAGTGTTCTCCGTGCCACCTTCCTGGTTATTTCTTAACATTCTCCGTTTTTTAGTAGCTTTCTCTGTTTTTATTAGTAAAATTTTCAGAGTCATTCCGATTCCGAGACTACAGATCTTTGTTTATATGTTTTTAGTACTAATTATCAGATTGTATAGTAATCTTATCAGGTTTTTAGTAACTTACTCGAGTGTTTTTTAGTAACTTTTTCAGTTTGTTAAGTGTCTTTCTCAGTTTTTTAGTAACCTTTTTAGTTTGCTAAGTATCTTTCTCAGTTTTTAAATAAATAAAACGCCAGTACAAGTGTATAAGAGAATATATTATGTAGAGTACAGCGCCTGGCAGGCTTGTATCTGATCCCTCGCGTCGCTGGGCAGGGAGGGCAGTTTGCTTGTTATGAAGAAGCGCAGCGTGTCGCGCAGCGCCGCCGGGAAGTACTGCGCGTCTATCACTGCGCCGAGAACTGAAGTGCGATTTTTGAAAATCATACGAGCGACTTGGCAGTAGAAAATGACAAAATTACTATGGAGATTATGCATCTTTCTACTGCCAAGTCGCTCGTATGATTTTCAAAAATCGCACTTCTGAGTAGTTCCGTAGCGCGCTTGTTATGCACTGGGTCTAATGACAAAGTGAGAGCAAAAGCAGTGTGACGGCTACCTACTTGTACCACTTTCTGTTCGTTCGCATTAGTTCTATTAACAGCGTATTTACAGTTAGATATCTCAGATATTCCTCTTAAGTGTCTTAAATTACATTGATTGCGCCAATTTGCGTCGATGATGGGCTCATGTTTTTATATATTTAGTGCCAGTATCAGATTTTAAAGTAATTTACCCGGATTTTAGTAGCATGTCCAGTGTTTCTAGTAAATTTCTGTTTTTTATTAACTTTTTAGTTTGTTAAGTGTCTTTCTCGGTTTTTTAGTAATTTTCTCAGTTTTTAGTAACCTTTTCATTTTGCTAAGTGTCTTTCTCAGTTCTTTTAGTAACTTTCTCCGTTTTTAAGTAAATAAAACGCCAGTACAAGTGTATGAGAGAATTTATTATGTAGAGTACAGCGCCTGGCAGGCTTGTATTGTATCCCTCGCGTCGCTGGGCAGGGAGGGCAGCTTGCTCGTTATGAAGAAGCGCAGCGTGTCGCGCAGCGCCGCCGGGAAGTACTGCGCGTCTATCACTGCGCCTAGTACAGAGTAGCAGGAGGGGATGTGCCATCTGATCTTGTATTCCTTGTTTTCAGACTGTTGGGAGAGAAAGAAAAATTAACACCTTATGAAGAGATGAGAGTTATGAGACAAAAAGTACAACTACAAATACAATATTAGATTACATGGATGTAACATTGTCAAGAACTCAAGACCAGGCATTTTGTCGAATTTATAGTAACCTTTTTTACAGTGTGGGCAGCATTGTTTACTGCATTTTTTCAGGATATGTATACTTTTGAAATTTAACTGAGAAAAAAAACTAAAAAGTTAAAAAATAATATTGCAGCCGATGACTTTTTCGTTCGCATCATAAGAACATTAATTTGTTTTATCGAAGTCGCTGTTAAGCCGATTCGCGACAGGGCTTGCATTAGTTTTTTGGCTTGGCTTGACACCGACTTCTATAAAACAAATTAATATTCTTATGATGCGAACGAAAAAGTCATAGGCTGCAATATTATTTTTTAACTTTTTAGTTTTTTTGAAGGCGGTTTTAATTTTTTGTTAAAATTTTGTTTATTTCACAATTTTCAGTGGTGAATTCATTAGTTCGATTTGAAAGGAGTGCTTTAAATTAACAAACGCACTAGTCGGCACTACGATTTTCGAAGGTTCCCCCCGATTTCTCTGGGATGCCATCATCAGATCCTGGTTTCCTTATCATGGTACCTCCCTCGAGACATCTCCTTTCCAACAAAAAAAGAATCATCAAAATCGGTTCATAAACGACGAAGTTATCCGCGAACACACATAAAAAAAAAATATATACGGTCGAACTGAGAAACCTCCTCCTTTTTTGAAGTCGGTTAAAAAAGTACAACTACAAATACAGTATTAGATTACATGGATGTAACATTGTCAAGAACTCAAGACCAGGCATTTTGTCGAATTTATAGTAACCTTTTTTACAGAGGATTTGCTTCTTCTTCTTCTTATCGTGTGGGCAGCATTGTTTACTGCATTTTTTCAGGATATATACTTTTGAAATTTAACTGAGAAAAAGTCGTAAATGCTAAAAAACAAACCTTAATCAACCCGAGACCCCTGAGCATGGTGTTGGCAAGCAGCCACGCGGCGGCGTGCTGTTGTCCCGCTCGCGCACACAGGCGCTGGTACATGTCGCGCGCGACGGAAGACGCGGAGGGGTGAGCAGAGAGGCCCGATACTAGGAACGTCGCTTCTACGTACGCTTGGATCAGGTCTGTTGGGTCCTTTATTGACTGTTGAGGTAATTGAGTTTTGGTTAGTGTTGTTAGGGGTCCATTACTTTATAGGGTGATTGTACCCATGGTACTGAACAACTTTCCCTAAGAAAAATACAGGGTGTTACAAAAGTAAAAATAAACATTTGAAACTATTAAGGGGGTTGTTTAGACCATCAAACTGAACAACTTTCACTATGGGACCACACCGAAATCGCGAAATTAGAATCTGCTGTTGCATACATTTTATCTTGAGTAGTTAAGGCGGTTGCAGAGGGGTCAATTTTATACAAAACTTTGACGCACAATACGCGTAGACGGTATTAATATAAGTTACTTTGTATATATGGAAAAATTGTTTAGAAAATCTAGATGTCGCGTATGAAATAACATTTGCATTTTATAATATAACTATCTTTTGCCCGCGACTTCGTACGCGTGACATTTTATTTTTTCGTAAATTTTCTAATGTTTTTAATAGTTATTCTGCTATTCGGGACGGAGACAAATACAACAAACCAAAAATCATGAAAATCGGTCCAGCCGTTCTCGAGTTATAAGTGTTCGAACAAACACGACTTTCTTTTATACATGTACAATAAAATGGGACAGCTACTCAAAGGGGTGCTTCAGACCATCAAACTGAACAACTTTCTCTATGGGACCAATATCGAAATCGCGAAAAAAAAATCCGCTCTCCCATACAAAACTGCAAACATAACTCGACTGAAATGTATGGGACAGCAGATTTTTTTTTCGCGATTTCGATATTGGTCCCATAGAGAAAGTTGTTCAGTTTGATGGTCTGAAGCACCCCTTTAAGTAGCTGTCCCATTTTATTGTACACCCTGTATATAGATATATAGATTACGAAGATTATATATAGATATATCTTCGTAATTATATTATAAATTGTAAATGTTATTTGATATGCGACATCTAGATTTCTAAACTATTTTTCCATATACAACGTGTTAATGAATTAACGCAAAACTAGAAAGTAGTTTGTTTAGAATCGAGAGCACAGTCGAATTATCATGGTTTCAACATAGGTAATTTTTTTCAAAATATTAAATATTTTTTTTTTTAAATTTAAAATTTACTGAACCCGATAACAACCCACCGCACGGGCACACAGGCACACTCACCCTACTTACTACCAAAACAAGATTATAAAAATGTATCCATGAGTACGTTAGCGCTTTCTTTCAGTGCTGAAATGATAACAAATCATTTTTGCCTCAAAACTTAAAATGCGAATAACTTTAAATTTTAATGATCAAAATAATGAAATTATTGTTGCAATCTAATTATTTTGTTATAAATCAGTTGGGGTGTATGAGGTTTTGCGCTAATTCATTAACACGTTTCAATTTAGATATTTATTTATTTATAAAATACGAGCTTTTACCCGCGACTTCGTCCGCATATATTATATACCAGATTTTAAGTCAGATGTTACGCTACCAAACAAAAAAAGTTTCATCAAAATCAGTTCAGTAGTTTTTGCGTGATACTCGAACAAACAAACACCCAAACAAACAAACAAACTAAATTCTTTTTTTCAAATTTACAGTTTTATAATAGTTAAGATTACTTTTATTAATCTAAACTATTATAAAACTGTAACAGAAGTGTGTCTGTACATTGAAGATATTTACAAAAAAAAAATTACGACATGGTTTTTACCTGTCCCTGATTCCAAATCACCAATTTTTGGATTTTTTGTCTGTCTGTTTGTTTGTTTGTTTGTTTGTATGTTTGTTTGTTTGGGTGTTTGTTTGTTCGAGTATCACGCAAAAACTACTGAACCGATTTTGATGAAACTTTTTTTGTTTGGTAGCGTAACATCTGACTTTTCTTCTCTTCTTCTTAGCCGTTTTCAACCATAATGGTGTAGGCCTCCTTCAATCTATGCCATCCTTCTCGATCTTGTGCTGTCTCTATCCATTTGACTCCAGCTGTTCTTTTGATATCGTCATACCAACGCATTTGCGGTCTTCCTCTTGGACGTTTTTCTCCCCACGGTCTCCACTCTAACAGTGCTTTGCCCCACGAGCCTTCTTTTCTGGCGATATGACCAGCCCATTGCCACTTGAGTTTCGCATCATCTGACTTAAAATCTGGTATAAAATTTATGCGGACGAAGTCGCGGGTAAAAGCTCGTTCCGTCTACGCGTATTGTGCGTCAAACGTTTGTATGGACTGAAACAACCTTAATTATGAAACATCCGTTTTTTTTAGCGATTTCGAATTTGGTTCCATAGTGAAAGTTGTTCAGTTTGATGATCTTAACCATCCCCTTAAATGTTTATTTGTATTTTTGTAACTCCTTGTATACAGGGGGTGTAACAAAACACCCTAGTATTACTTCAAACCATCAAACTTAACAACTTTCACTCTGGAGCTAACATCGAGAACAAGTAAAAAAAATCAGCTGTCCCATACATTTGAGTCGAGTCTGTAAGTACTGCAGTTTTATATTAAAGAGCTGTTTTTTTTTCGCGATTTCGAAGTTGGCTCCATAGTGAAAGTTGTTCAGTTTGATGGTCTGAAGTACTATGTTGTATTACTAGGGTGTTATTAGCAAAAAATTTTTGGTCTTTCCATACATACACACAGGGTCCCATTGACACCCTTTGAGTATCATCATCATATCAGCCGATAGAAGTCCACTGCTGGACATAGGCCTCCCCGAAAAGGGGGGGGGGGGGATTGAGTATGGAACCCTAAAAATAAACAAATTAATAAAAAAATGTGTAGTAACCTGTAGGTGTACATCGATGATATCGGCGGCGTTTGGTCCCAATCTGATGAGGTTGTCTATCGTGGGGTCCTGCAGGAATCTACCCACTTCCGTCTCCACTTCCTCCACTCCTGGCAACAACAAATTATACAATATGCATTCATTTTGGATAAGCTTACTACAGGCCCAGTGTTGCGACTTTAGCCACTTGCTAGCTAGATCTAGCAACATTTTCGAATTTGTGGGCTACAAAAAAAAATTTTTGGCTGAATATTTTAGCCACTTATTCTAATTCATCATCATCATCAATCTTGCCTACTGCTGGAAATAAACCTCCTCCAAAGATCGGCACAATGACCGGTCCTGTGCTGCCCTCATCCAACGCATTCATGGAACCTTGAGTAATGCATGTTGGAAATTACGCGCCTGAACGAGTGTAACTCGTCGATCCAACGCACCAACAGTCCACCACCTCGCCACCTATATACACGCTCGCGGACGATTCTTAATAGCGCGATGCAGGACTCACGTCAGCACATGTGGAGGCAGCAGATAGCAGCGGCTGAGAGCTAGGTGTTCTAGTCTGTTCAGAGCCAGTACTGAGCACACTAGTCCTAGAAGACTGATGATGATGATGGCGCTAGTGGGATTAGCTGGCTATAGCCTAAGCTCCAGAGATATCATAGACCCAGTTAAGTGCGTCGATCCAACGCATCAACAGTCCACCACTTCGCTGCCTATTTATATACCCTCGCAGGCGAATCTTAAGGCTGCCTATACATTGACGCGAGCTGGCTGTGTGTGTGTGTGTGTGTGTGTGTGTGTGTGTGTGTGTGTGTGTGTGTGTGTGTGTGTGTGTGTGTGTGTGTGTGTGTAAATATTAACCAATCAGGAGCTCGGCCGATTGCGGCTGAGTTCCTGATTGGTTAATATTTACACAGCTACAATCAGGAGCTCGGCCGATCTCGGTCGGATCTCTGATTGGTTAATATTTACACAGCTACACAGCTCGCACAGCCAGCTCGCGTCAATGGACAGGCAGCCTAATAGCGCGATGCAGGACACATTATTCACACATTACCTGAGGTATCTAGCACGATATCTTGTATCTTGGTGTCGGTCAGAGTGTCGTGTCGCGCGTCTTCCGTCGCGCTGTCCTCTGACCTGTCACTCTGTGTACCATCTTCTTCTTCTTCTTCTTCCTCCTCTTCCTCTGAATCTGTCACGTCTGTTGACAAAATAACGCTGTTATTAGTTTTATTTTAGAGTTAGATATGTGG
The DNA here is from genome assembly GCA_922987775.1 of Agonopterix subpropinquella. Lineage (NCBI taxonomy): Eukaryota > Metazoa > Arthropoda > Insecta > Lepidoptera > Depressariidae > Agonopterix > Agonopterix subpropinquella. Next base: position 11,521,283 of record OV277718.1, on the reverse strand, counting down.
TCGTTCACTCAAGGCCTCATAAAAAGGCTGAAAGTCACCCAAAGGGCAATGGAGAGGGCTATGCTCGGAGTTTCCCAGCGAGATCGAATCAGAAATGAAGAGATCCGCAGAAGAACCAGAGTAACTGACTTAGCCCAAAAAATTGCATAACTAAAGTGGCAATGGGCGGGGCGGGCACATTGCTCGCAGAACCGATGGCCGATGGGGCCGAAAAGTTCTCGAGTGGCGACCGCGTACCGGAAAGCGCAGCGTGGGTAGGCCCCTCAAACGGTGGACCGACGACCTGGTGAAGTCGGCGGGGACACGTTGGATGAGGGCAGCGCAGGACCGGTCGTTGTGGCGATCCTTGGGGGAGGCCTATGTCCAGCAGTGGACGTCCATCGTCTGAGATGATGATGATGAGAGTTCGATATTCATGGCGAGACATCGCTAGCGCAAGCATGTTGTTTTAACAATTCATTTTATAAGTATCAAGATAATTGTCAGCTTATATCTTATCAATGATAATAATTGTGATAATTATCAATCTTCTTCTTATCGTGTGGGCAGAGCCCTGGTGTCAGAGTTTGTAAAGTTTTTTTTTTTTTCTTTTTTTTCATAATGGGTTTGCGCTTGGCTTCAGCTCACCTGATGGAAAGTGTAGATGAAGCCGAGGATGTAGCGCGCTCGCCCAGAAAAAGCCTATTCACTCTTCTTTTAAAAATATCCTGATTGTATTTGCTTGGGAAAACAGACGCAGGGAGAGAGTTCCAAACCTTACCGGTTCTCATTATAAAAGAGGATGCGAACCTATTTGTGCGGATTGTTGGAATATCGACAACGTATGGATGCAGTCTCGCACTACGTCTTGTCGTACGATGATGGAAGGGGGATGGTGGAATCAGGTCATGTAACTCCTGGGCACATCGCCTTACGGCCTCTGACGTGGTTTTTATGTAACGACTACTACCACCAGAGATAGTAGGTGGGACCAACGGCTTCACGTGCCATCCGAATCATCTTTCTTTTCAGACAATCAGGTGATTCAGCCTGCAATGTCCTAACCAACTGGGGGAAAACGCACAAAGTGAAATATCAGTAGGTGTCCCCGGTGAGAATCGAACCCACAACCTCCTTGTCAAGAGCCCTATGCTCCTAACCATTAGGTCACGGAGGTAGTACATCTTTCGAACCATGTTTTTATTCCACTAAAAAAATCTATGATCTCTTTTGATTTAGTCAAATGAGATCATAGGAAGACGACAGCAGACAATGGTGTATTCCCCTGTCACTCGCACTGAGCATATTTGTCAGGGCGAGATCGTTTGTATGAAGTGTCCAGGGTGTGACCAAACGAAATAATCATCATTTCAGGCGATGGACGTAGCACATAGGCCTCACCCAAGGATCCAACGAGTTCCCGCCGCCTTCACCAGATCGTCGGTCCACCTTGTGGGGGCTCACTGTCTACCCACGCTGCGCTTTCCTTCGGCATCATCGGCCATCGGTTCTGCGAGCAATGTGCCCCGCCCACTGCCACTTAAGTTTAGCAATTCTTTGGGCTATGTCAGTTACTCTGGTTCTTCTGCGGATCTCTTCATTTCAGATTCGATCTCGCAGGGAAACTCCGAGCATAGCCCTCTCCATTGCCCTTTGGGTGACTTTCAGCCTTTTTATGAGGCCTTGATTGAACGACTACGAAACAAAATCATAAAAGCTAGTAATAAAGGTATGCGTACACTCATCGTCGCTGCCCTCTCCGTCGCTGAGTTCTGCGCACGCGCCGAGCTTCTGCTTCATCAACTTCATGTTAGACGCGCCGCCTAGGCTGTTACCTGAAAGTGAAACATACCGGGTTGTTTTTATTTCACCTTAATATGTCTAAGGGTATGTCCAGATAATTAAACGAAAGACTAATGAAACTGAACAACTTTCCCATCGATTTTGGACATCAGTCGAGAAACGACGAAATTTTTCTCGTTTTTCAACAAATTTTCCAGTAGTTCTTTAGTCAAACAAGGGACCGTTATTCTTTCTGTCTGTCTGATGATTCGGCAATCGGAAATCGGAATCGGCTATGAGAATTGATTAATTAATTCAGGAGTGCGATTTTTGAATCTCATTCTTTGAACTCAGCAGTTGAAAAGGTCAATATTACTATGGAGACGTGCATCTTTCTACTGCTGATTTGACATTATAAAATCATACTCCAGGAGTGCGATTGTTGAAAGTCAAATCAGCAATAAAAAGATGCGTATCTTCTCCATACATTTTCAACTGCTGAGTTCAACGTGTGAGATTCAAAAATCGCACTCCTGCTAATATTATAAATGTTAAAGTGTGTGTCGATGTTTGGATGTTTGTGATTCATTCGCGCAAAAATGGCTACACGAATTTGGTTGAAATATGTTCTGGTTTAACATAAGATACGAATTCGCGGGTAAATCAAACCAATCAAATCAAAATTTTTATTCAAAATTAATATGACATAGATAGCTTCTTGATGTCATTTTTTGACTCTACCACCGCGTCATAAGGTGTTCCGTTGAGAGAAGATGCGGCCAGAAACTCTACAACACACATCTTTTAAACAAAACAAAATGTACAAAGTACAATTAAAATACAATATTGCATTACATAGTGTAAAATTGTCAAGACCAGACATTTTGGTCATTCAAACTTAGACCAAAGTAAAATGAATGGACAGGCCTTACGTAAACATTTCAAACCAGATAAATGAGGCAAAACAATTGACAGTTTTACTTCGAATTTGTACTGAGATGACAGACCAGGTACAATTGAAGTGCCCTAGTTTTGCGTGCTTCAATTTTAAGCGCTTTGGGCCTATCCATTCATTTTACTTTGATCTAAGCATTCAAATAATCATCGAGTTTATAGTAACCTTTTTTAAATGTAAATGTAATATAACTGACCTGCCAACACGACCCTGCTGAGTCTATCCCCACTGTCGGGCAACAATGTGATGCTGTCCACTACCTCCATACACGCCTCCCGCCCGATCTCGTTGTGGCCCAGGTCTAACGACTGTGAAAACATAATAAAAATAAAGTTAAGAGCCGTTTGAGAGTTATATGGTTATTAATCGATCCTATCCTGGGTACTATGGTTACTATGTCGTAAGGATCCCTATCCTAGTTACTATAATAATAATAATAAATGTATTCATTCAAAAAACCATGATTCATTTTGTTAGTAACACACTTATGTAAACTATGTTAGTAGGTATTTAATATTCAAATTACAAATGTTCAATGTCACATAAATTTACACAATACAATTAAATTAAATACAATTAAATTACATTCCATTCATTTCAATTATATTCAATTCAATTACAATTACAATTCAATATGTCAGTCAAGCGATCATTAGTTGCGCGACAAGTGCATCCTACAACAATGACCCAAGTACGGCCCGTCTAGTCTGTCGGCAATCATCATGGTTACTATGTTATGGTAAATAAAAGCCGACTTCAGAAGTAAAAAAGTACAAAATAATATTTCAGCCTATGAATTTTACGTTCGAATCTATAAGAAATTTAATTTGTTTTGTTGGAGTCGGTGTCAAGCCAAGCCAAAAAATTACTGCAAGCCCAGTCGCGAATCGTACCTACCGGCTTGACAGCGACTTCGACAAAACAAATTAATTTTCTTATAGATTCGAACATAAAATTCATAGGCTGAATTATTATTTTGTACTTTTTTACTTCTGAAGTCGGTTTTTATTTATTTGTAAAAAATTTTTTTCCTATAAATTTTTCTTGCTTGCTTTTTTTATCTAAACTATTATAAAACTGTAACAGAAGTGTGTCTGTACATTGAAGATATTTACAAAAAAAAAATACGATATGGTTTTTAGATGTCCCTGATTCCAAATCACCAATTTATGGATTTTTTGTCTGTCTGTTTGTTTGTTTGTTTATTTGTTTGTGTGTTTGTTTGTTCGAGTATCACGCAAAAACTACTGAACCGATTTTGATGAAACTTTTTTTGTTTGATAGCTTATCATCTGATTTAAAATCTGGTATATAATTTATGCGGACGAAGTCGCGGGTAAAAGCTAGTACTATTATAAAACTGTAAATTTAAAAAAAGAAGTTTGTGTGTTTGTTCGAGCATCACACAAAAACTACTGAACCGATTTTGATGAAACTTTTTTGTTTGATAGCTTATGATCTGGCCATGATCTGGCTTAAAATCTGGTATATAATTTGTGCGGACGAAGACGCGGGTTAACTATAGTTTTTTATAATATTGTAGGCCCATGTATGTACTAACCTCGGGCAGTAAATAAGAAAGCCTCAGACCACTTGCGGCTAGCGACGGTGCAGTATCGGTTGCCCAATTCTGGCATGGTACTATTTAGCGACTTTGTTGTGTTGAAGTTGACACGATAAGCAAACAACAATTACATGACATCTGAGACCTTTCTTACTTTTCTGCCCTCGGTGTGTAATTACTATTTCTAACACAATTTCAGCTTGCTATGTCTAATGGTAGGTACCTGAGAAAGACGGGTGGATGGACGGACGGACAGACACCGAGGTGATGTAAAGAAGTTTGGCGGACGGCCATGTAATTTGAGACCCAGACTTAGAGGTCCCATACATGAATGAACTTTGTTATACGAGTAGAGTGAAACAAAACTAACAAAAATGTAAATTGGTTGTAATCTATAGAAGTTGGGGGAAAGGTATTTCCCTTATGATTCTTTTTGTATCAAGTGTGTGAAACTCGTAATCTTTCTTATTAGATAGTCCACTCAATCTTCTACGCATTCGTTGTGTTTATTTTAATGAAAATTCACGATAACCGTACAATATTATGATAATGGAAAAAAACGAAATCACACAAGCTATCAGTTCAACCAAGCCAAATACAATCCCTAACGATCAAAAAAATACTCAGTGATAATATTAGATGAAAATAGCTGTCGTAGTTGCGTTTTGCTACTGCTTTTTGGATGATTTGTCTATTTTAGTAGTAATTTCTACTTTTGAATCCGGACTTCTGGAGATGTGGAAGTTTTTTTAAAAACATCCTTAATTTTTTCTGTTTATAATAGTTATGACCACCGTCCTGAATGGCTTTTAGTTTTCGTAAAAATTGGCTGGGTCCAAATCTGCAAATCTTCTTTTAAGACAGTAATATTGTGACACAGCATTTTAACATTACCTCTATAAGAACAGAGTTGTCTCTGAGCCCCTTCGCCAGTGCTTTAGCTCCTTTACTCTTCAGCAGACAGTCGCCGAAGTTTATTGACTTAAGATTCTTTAACCTGCAATCAAACAATTATAATTTAATTCAAAGTGATGAATGATGTTCATAGTAAATTTTGACAATAGTGACTGCTAATAAAAACAGACTAAATATTTTTTTCCTTTACAACTTTTCATACAAATGTCCGATCAGCTGGTTCAATTTTGGTGTGACGAAACCATGGTGAAATTGATATCATTAGCATCCTTTTAAACTAAGAGTCTACACATCAAACTGAACAACTTTTACTATGGGAGCAAACCGATCAGAGCAAAAAAAAAATCTGCTGTTGCATACATTTCAGTCAAGTAGGCATTGCAGTTTAGTATGGAACAGCTGATTTTTTTTTTCTCCAATCGGTTTGCTCCCATATTAAAAGTTGTTCAGTTTGATGGGTAGACTCTTAGTTTATAAAAGGATACTAATGATATCAATCCCTGTATAGAACTGAACTAGATACAAAATCAACGCTCCAAAAATGACAGATTCAAAAGAGCTACTAAGTAGCTCTTTTTTGTACTAGATTGTTCAGCAGAAAAGTGGGCTGCTGGTGGCCATCATCAACCTATACACGTCCCACTGCTGGGCACAGACACAGCAGAGTGTATGACTCACCTAGGCAGCGCGTCGGCGAAGGAGGTGGAACTCTTAGGTCCTATGGTGTTGTTCAAGTTGACCCAGCACAGTCTAGGGTTGATGGTGACCATCATCAACCTATACACGTCCCACTGCAGGGCACAGACACTGAGAGTGTATGACTCACCTAGGCAGAGCGTCGGCGAAGGATGTGGAACTCTTAGGCCCTATAGTGTTGTTCAAGTTGACGCAGCACAGTCTAGGGTTGATGGTGACCATCATCAACCTATACACGTCCCACTGCAGGGCACAGACACTGAGAGTGTATGACTCACCTAGGCAGAGCGTCGGCGAAGGAGGTGGAACTCTTAGGCCCTATAGTGTTGTTCAAGTTGACGCAGCAGTCTAGGCTTGATGGTGACCATCAACCTATACAATACACGTCCCACTGCAGGGCACAGACACAAGAGAGTGTATGACTCACCTAGGCAGAGCGTCGGCGAAGGAGGTGGAACTCTTAGGTCCTATAGTGTTGTTCAAGTTGACGCAGCACAGTCTAGGCTTGATGGTGACCATCAACCTATACAATACACGTCCCACTGCAGGGCACAGACACTGAGAGTGTATGACTCACCTAGGCAGAGCGTCGACGAAGGAGGTGGAACTCTTAGGTCCTATAGTGTTGTTCAAGTTGACGCAGCACAGTCTAGGGTTGATGGTGACCATCATCAACCTATACACGTCCCACTGCAGGGCACAGACACTGAGAGTGTATGACTCACCTAGGCAGAGCGTCGGCGAAGGAGGTGGAACTCTTAGGCCCTATAGTGTTGTTCAAGTTGACGCAGCAGTTAGGCTTGATGGTGACCATCAACCTATACAATACACGTCCCACTGCAGGGCACAGACACAAGAGAGTGTATGACTCACCTAGGCAGAGCGTCGGCGAAGGAGGTGGAATTCTTAGGTCCTATAGTGTTGTTCAAGTTGACGCAGCACAGTCTAGGGTTGATGGTGACCATCATCAACCTATACACGTCCCACTGCAGGGCACAGACACTGAGAGTGTATGACTCACCTAGGCAGAGCGTCGGCGAAGGAGGTGGAACTCTTAGGCCCTATAGTGTTGTTCAAGTTGACGCAGCACAGTCTAGGCTTGATGGTGACCATCAACCTATACAATACACGTCCCACTGCAGGGCACAGACACAAGAGAGTGTATGACTCACCTAGGCAGAGCGTCGGCGAAGGAGGTGGAATTCTTAGGTCCTATAGTGTTGTTCAAGTTGACGCAGCACAGTCTAGGGTTGATGGTGACCATCATCAACCTATACACGTCCCACTGCAGGGCACAGACACTGAGAGTGTATGACTCACCTAGGCAGAGCGTCGGCGAAGGAGGTGGAACTCTTAGGCCCTATAGTGTTGTTCAAGTTGACGCAGCACAGTCTAGGCTTGATGGTGACCATCAACCTATACAATACACGTCCCACTGCAGGGCACAGACACAAGAGAGTGTATGACTCACCTAGGCAGAGCGTCGGCGAAGGAGGTGGAATTCTTAGGTCCTATAGTGTTGTTCAAGTTGACGCAGCACAGTCTAGGGTTGATGGTGACCATCATCAACCTATACACGTCCCACTGCAGGGCTCAGACACAGGAGAGTGTATAACTCACCTAGGCAGCGCGTCGGCGAAGGCGGCCGCTCCTCTAGGTCCTATAGTGTTGTCGTTCAAATTGACGCAGGAGAGTCTAGGATTGTGCTTGAACGCCTCTGAGAGGGCTGATATGCCGACGTGGTAGATACCGTTTTGGGGCATCGCTACTTCTTCTAGGGTACCCATTTGCTGCAATAAAAAATTATAAGTAAAAATTTGTAATATAGCCTGCTAAAAAATTACTAATTTACGATACGTGTGTGTGAGTAGTCCATTACGGCACAGTGTGAAGTTAGCGCCCGAGCGCAGCGAAGGTGCTACACGCAAGAATACAGGGTGTGAGTGACAGCCTAGCAAACACTGAAATGGTGAACTCAGATCTTAGACAATTTAATAGGGACTCGCCTTGCGGTAGCATTTCCCCTCTGCCACGGTATAAGATCAATTAATCTTGCGCATTTACACCCAATTTTACAACTTATCACTAAACGAGACAGCCTATAATAGCGAAACAATAATTTTGAACTTAGAACGTTTGGGGTTCACACGAGACTACTTTTCATGATTTTTTACATTCAAAATTAGAATCTAAACTTATGGGGAATAAAATCCAATGTTGCGGATTTCATGTTACCTCGCCCCCCGCAAAAAGTGGCAGAAATGTTTCTTAGTAGAATGACACGCGTAACTCGTCCCTATTAAATTGTCTAAGACTCAGACCATCAAACTGAACAACATTCACTATGGAGCCTACATCAGGAAACGCGAAAAAAAATCAGCTGTCCCATACAATTTAGTCAGGTAAGTACACAGCAGTTTTGTATGGGACAGCTGATTTATTTTCGCATTTTCTGAGGTAAAATTTTTTGTTAAATGTGGTAAAGACAAAAATATTTTTCAACAAGGTGTTAAAAAATATCTTCAATTTACAATAGACACACTTTACCTACAGTTTAATAAAAGTGTATGCAGACATACCTGGAAAACCTTTGCCAAAGCCTTAGCGCCTTCATTCTCTAGCCTGTTGCGTCCCGCTATGAACACCTTCAGTTGACGAGGTCTTGCTGATAGCGCAGTGGCTAACAACTTGCCCCCCGTTATACCGAGACCGTTATTGTTAAGACGTAGCTCCTGTAACGATTTCACAAAATGTTAGTAACTACAATATGCTTACGTAGGTACACACATATATTTATAAACTCAAGACTGCGAAGTGTTGGGAGAGGCCGTCCGAGGAGTCGCGTGGCTAGAGGGCTTTCGAGTGGACGTCTGTCGTTGGCTCGCGATTTAAGTAGCCACGCGGCTCCGCCATTTTATGGCGGTTTCGAGTGTGTGTTTTTGTATAAAAACAGGGCTTTGAGATCGCCATATCCAATTACCGTACTACGTCAAGCACTAATTGCTCTTTTTAAACTAGATACTGGCAAAATCCACCAAGGAAACGCCATTAAACAAAAATAGAATAGAGGCCGTCCGAGGAAAACATACCACGATCAAATCAATGATCTTTTCCGAAAAGGACAAGTGCGTAGCACCCTCAATCGACGGAAGTGCATGAAAAGATGTATGAATGTCAATGAGGCTAGAGAAGTGTGTCAGAGTCGTAGCGTGTGGCGATCTGTGGTCACGCCATTGCCCTTGGGACAATGGCGTGAGCTTATGTATGTATGTATGTCAAGACTGTGATCCGTTTTGGGGTGGTCAGAAACAATAATTCATACCTGTAACTCTGAGCAGACGTCGCTCTGCAGTAACTTAGCGAGTCCTTCAACACCGATGGGACCGAACGCGTTGTCGCTCAGCTCCAGCACGGACAGACGAGCTCCAGCCTTTATCATACCATCTCCTAGCGCACTCTGTTGACAAAAAACCTTTGATTAGTTTCATTTTTATAAAAAAAAAATCATTGAAGCTTCCGCCATATTCTTAGGGAACGTACGTACCCATACTATGTGACCCATTTAGGGGGGGAAAGGGGTCTTCAAAATATCACGCTTGGTCACAGAGGTGGGAGAGGGGGGGGGGGTCTTCGGTTGTCGTCACGTATTCAATATCCTCTAGGGAAATCTCGCGCTTTTTCGAGCTATATTTGCGGTCAACAAGCTTCGAACCGTTAAACGAACTATAATATCACCCTTATATGCGCTAATAAGGACAAAATATGAGCCAAATAATTTTGTTTAACTTTTTGTTTGCAAAAAATTATTTGACGAAGATGAATTACCATGTAAAAACTAGGAGGGGGGGGGGGGTCTTGAAATACAACGTGTTAATAAATAAATTAGCGCAAAACCTCATACACCCCAACTGATTTATTACAAAATAATTAGATTGAAACAATAATTTCATTATTTTGATAGAAAAAATTTAAAGTTATTCGCATTTTAAGTTTTGAGGCAAAAATGATTTGTTGTCATTTCAGCAATGAATGAAAGCACTAACGTACTCATGGATACATTTTAATAATCTTGTTTTGGTAGTAGGGTGAATGTGCCCGTGCGGTGGGTTGACATCGGGTTCAGTAAATAAAAATTTTTACAAACAAATTATTTAATATTATGAAAAAAATTACCAATGTTGAAACCATGATAATTCGGTTCTGCTCTTGATTCAAAACAAACTACTTTCCATTTTTGCGTTAATTCATTAACAAGTTGTATACTACGGGTGGTCACCGAGGGGAGGAGGGGGGTAAAAAATGGGTCACATAGTATGGGTATGTTCCCTTAGTTTTAAAACTGTCCAGAGCCTGGGCTTGTTTAGATGCAGGGATTCAGAATGTAATCTTTCTTATCGTGTGGGCAGAGCCCTGGTGTCAGAGTTCAGACCGCCTTACGGCCTCTGACATGGTTTTTATGTAACGACAGTAGTCGTTACATAAAAACCATGCCAATGATTTCGTGCTTCTGATGGCCATCAGAAGCACGAAATCATTTTCCTTTTCAGACAATCAGGTGATTCAGCCTGCAATGTCCTAAACAACTGTGGAAAAAAGCACAAAGTGACATATCACTAGGTGTCCCTCGTGGGAATCGAACCCACAACCTCCGTGTCTAGAGCCCAATGCTCTTTACCATTAGACCACGGAGGCAGTCAATGCAAGGCAGTCAAAAAAAGAATTTAATGTTTAGTAATAACATACGAATATAGAATATAGAAAACGGTCGTCGGCGTCCAGGTCGACCCAGGAAGAGGTGGCAGGATGACCTGGATAAATTTGACGACCAGTGGCCAGAGGTTGCCCAAAACAGGAACGAGTGGAAGAGCAAGGGAGAGGCCTTTGGCCAGCAGTGGGATGAAGTAGGCTAATAAATAAAATAAAAAATAATAACATACCAGAGCAGGCGGTATCTCGGTCTTCATCCGTCCGGTGAACATGTCGGACCAGCGACATATCTTGAGCTCCGGCCGGCTGTCCAGGGCCTTGGCTATCGCCTGCGCTGCCGCCACGCCCAGCGTGTTACCAGTCAGTGTCAGGTAGTGGAGGTTTGGGCAAGCATTGATTGCGTCTACTATTGGCTGCGCTGAAATTAATTTGAGACAAATTATACATAAGTCGGGGTCCAAAATTATCAAGATAATTATTTTCTATGATAATTAATGATAATAGACGACCCGGTTGGTGTAATGGTTACCACGCCGGACTGCCAAACCAGGGTCCTGGGTTTGAATCCCGGTTCGGTCATGGATGTTATATGTTCGTGCCGTTGTTGTATGGTTACCATATTAAAAAGCCTACAGTGCTTGACTTGGAATCATTACAATGTATGTGCCTGTGAGCGTTATTTATTAGCATAGCATAAAGCATATGCTCATGACTATATTTCCCGAGGGGGTAGTCAGAGATATTCTGAAACATCAGAACATCCATGTTTCACTAGTAGTACCGAAACTCCGTCCAGTGTGACGGGGAGTGAGCCCGTTGCCACTTGTAATGGACAGTAGGTACAATACATGCCTCGAAATTGAAGCATGCAGGTTTCCTCACGATATTTTCCTTCACCGAAAAGCCAGTGGTGTTACAAATCGTACATAAATTCCGAAAAACTCATTGGCGTTATTTATGATTATTATTTATTATTTATTATTAATTATCAGATAAATATCCAAGCTGATTCTTAGTTTTGAGTAAAATTTCTAACTCGACGTTAATGCACTCATGTTCAAACCAACCAGCACCTAGTTTTCAGCATTATCGTTTCGTATCACGATGAATAAAAAATTAGAAAAACAACAGAAATCAGTGACAAAATCTATTTCGTGTTTGTAAGCTTCTTTTTTCACAATTCGTGATCGGATACCAGTCCAAGCTTTTTCTTTTTCCTATTATTTTTTAATTATTAAGATAATTATCAACATATCAAGCCTTTTCGGGAAGAACATTGTAAGCGCCCAAAATTTCAAAATGTGATTTTTATGTAACCTCTAGAACAGATGTTTAAAAATTTGCAGCTGTTAGTTAAAAACTATTCCTCTAAATATAGTACATTACTGCAGCGGCCAGCAACAGAGGCATTGATGGACGAACGTGTAAATGTGGGCCGAGGCGAAGCCGAGCCACACATACGTAAGTCCATCAATGCCTAGTTGTGGCCAAGGCTTGTATAGTACTTTTCTCAAATAATGCGCGGAAATTAAAACAGTAAATTTTCTCAAATAATTCGCGGAAATTAAAACTCTTTTCGAAATCAATGACGAACATCGAACAACAATTAGTTATTTTTTTTTTCAATAAATAGCTTTCTATTTGCAAGCCAGTTCGAAATTTAAATAAAACCTTTGATAAGTTACCTCCTTGGTCGCCATGTTTCGGAGAAAAAGATCGTTCCATTTTTAAATTACACGACAGATATGAGTTTAGTATGTAATTTATTTGGCCGCTAAACACGACAGATATGGATTTTCATACAACATTGCCGGCTGCTGCGCGCATGTATTTGGCCAGTACAGCAATTTCGATTTATCTCGAAGAAGGTTGTCAAAATAATGCTCACATTTCCAAGCATGTTTGAGAAAAAACTATTCCTCTAAATAATAGAATGTATCACACAATTTTTTTTAAATATATCAAGTAAATACCATTCACGATGTATTAGATATAAATAGAAAAAACCTCGTCCTGTAAAAAAACTTTATTGTCGCTTACGATGTTCTTCCCAAAAAGGCTCGATATAATTATCAAGAATAAGTTAAAAAAGATACGATAAAAAAGTGGTTACACCGATAAGGACAGCAATAAGGTAGCGATCTCCTTTTTTAACTAGAGCAAATTTGCTATGTGCATCTCTTATTGAGTGAATATGGCAAGACACATGCTTCCTTCTATACCTTCTCTTTCTACAGTAGTAAAACTCTATGAGATAAGTTTTTTAAAAATATATATGAATTCTTCTTGGACAACATAACATGCGTTGTTTTAAGAACATAAAATGTAACCATGACAACCACTTTGTAAGTCAATAAACACGAAAATACCCAGAAATATATAATAATTAGCGCTTTGAGAAGTTGAAATCATGAAAATAGCACTAATAAAGCTATTATTTGCGGCAGTAAAAAGGAAAACTCTTCGGTTTTATACGACAGGATCCGAAAAAGGTTATGTTTTGAAAATACTAAAATAACATTACTAATTAGACTTCTATATAGTAGAATTTGTATTCTTAGAGTGTAACTTTCATTTCTTTTTACGTTAAATTTAGTAACTTGTAAAATAGAGCAGAAAAACATCGAAACTTTGACTTACCATCTTTCTCCGTATCAAGTTTTAGCGATTTTCCAGTAAAATCTACGCCAGTTAAAGTCCCACTCGAGTCACTTAAAGCACTGTTAATCACATCTAGATCGAAAGAACTCATTTTTCTGTATATTCTTCAAGTATAATTTGATAAAAAGCTAAAATAAAAATTCATGAAAACAATCGGCACACACAACGGATATTTTTTAATTTTTTTTGACAGCCAAGCGTGACCGTGACACCTGCCAGTTGGAATGCGTTCATGAAAAATTATAAAAATATGAATATAAAGCACTAGCATGCAGTGACGTATTCTCCTAAGGGCAAAATGGGCAAGTTCTGCTGCCCTTCAAAAGTTCTCTTCAAAAGGGCGGCTGAGTCAAGGAGGGCGGCCCGTAGGGCCATACACATGGGGAAGAAATTGTTGTCCAAAGAAATACTGTATTAGTCAGACATCAGTGTGGAAAAATTTCGAGCTCTCTTCGCTCGCTCTGGTTTATCTTTTTATTATTATATGTACTGCATGCACTAGACCAACAGAGTTACAATCACAGATTACTGATATGTAGCAAGCTACAGATGCGACAGTGAAATTTGCACTTAGTTCCATTGTTTCCGTTGTGGCGTTCTGTCGTCAAACTAATGTATATAGAACTTGTAGTTATAGGTATGTATACACTGATTCCAGGATGCAAAAATAGGGATATTTGACCAAGGAACAAACTATTCAACGATATTATTATGTCATACGACGGAGAAGAATTGAGGCTTCTCAAGGATTCTAAACTCAAGCTAAAATACCAGGAAAATCACAAGATATAAGCTTCTGACGCAACAACACGGCATGAGGCTGCTGTTGTTGTAAGTTCAATATGGCGTTGTATCTCGTCCAATGAGGACGATGGGAAACAGCGCCACAACGGAAACAATGGAACTAAGCTGTCATAGGCCTGGTTACAATCATAGCCAAAACCATCGGCGTAGCTTGTGGGCGCCGCCCACCTCAAAAAGTCCGTTGCCGCTCTCAGAAAAATCAAAAGTATTGAAGAAATAATTACTATTTTGTGTTTTCATTCTTTTTATCTTGAGAGTTAGTTAACGTTTCAAATATTATGGATTTTAAACATGTTACAGCCATGTTGTGCTATTTCGAATCAAATTAAAGAAAAAAAAAATCGATTTTCGATTTTTTTCGGTTTTTTTTTTAATTTCGTTCTCTGGCTAGTGGACTCGGTAGCGAAATCCCCGGTTTGGAAGGGTGCGGGTTCAAGTCCCACCCGAGACTTAATTTTTCAATCTTTAATTTGATTAGTTAACGTTATTTTATCATCACTGAAAACTTTCGTTTAAAGACGACAATTTTCCGCGCCAATGCAACGCATCGTTTTCTCCTAGTTTTTGGTTTATTCCTTCCTACTGCAACGACCTAGTCCCATTGCAGTTAATCTTGAGCTTGCTTTGCACGCACCTAAATTTCGACATAGTCGTATTTTTGTATGGCGACGACTTATCGTACTGAAGCTCGCTTCTCTCGCTCTAGGTTCTGGATCGTATTATCGCATGCCGATCTATTCATATTTTAGTAAAATCTCAACCTCGCTTCGATCGCTCCAGGTTTTGGATCATATTACCCCGTACTTATCGTATCGACATATTCATATTTTAGTGGAAACTCGAGCTCGCTTCGCTCGCACCTAGTTTTAGATCGTATGGCGATGACCTTATCGTATTGCAGTAAAATCTCGAGCTCGCTTTGTAAGCTCTGTATTGTTAACATGAGCCGACCTATTCATATTTTAGTTATATCTTGAGCTCGCTTCGCTCGCTCCAGGTTTTAGTTCGTAGTTGTAGTCACGTACCAACATATTCATATTTTAGTAAAATCTCGAGCTCGCTTCGCTTGCTCCAGGTTTTAGTTCCTAGGTACAGTCGCGTACTAACCTATTCATATTTTAGTAATATCTCGAGCTCGCTTCGCTCGCTCCAGGTTTTAGTTCATAGTTACAGTCACGTACCAACCTATTCATATTTTAGTAAAATCTTGAGCTCGATTGGCTCGCTCCAGGTTTTAGTTCGTAGGTACAGTCGCGTACCAACCTATTCATTTAGTAAAATCTCGAGCTCGCTTCTCTCGCACCTGGTTTTAGATTGTATGATGACACCCTTATTATAAATTTTTTACCCGACTGCGCCAGAAGGAGGGTTATTTCAATAAAATCTCTATCTCACTTCACTCGCTCTAGGGTTTAAATCGTATTATCACGTGCCGTCATTCATATTTTAGTCTTGCCACTGGCGGTGGCTGTGGATAAGCTGGCTGGCTCGTTTTCCCCCTTTAGGAAAAATCTCTAGCTACACCAATGGCCAAATCGTTTATCAGGAAAATGTCAAGCTCGCTTCGCTCGCTCTGGTATCTATTTTTCTATTACCCTGCATACATAGAATGATACGAGTTCTAGCACAGCCAAGTCATATAACGGAAAAAAGTCGAGCTCGCTTCGCTCGCTCCATAATTGCTTTTCATCTTGCTACTACTTTTTCAAAATGCAATTTGGTTGCAGCATTAGCTTGTGACAGCTTTTGTCGGTCAATATATCTCAAAACCTTAGAACTTTTGCTGGCACAAATCTTTGCTACGGCCCACCGCCGTCAAAATGAAGTTATGGGGGGCGGCCAAATATATTTGCCCAGGGGCGCAATATTCGTAAATACATCCCTGCTAGCATGCCACCCACGCAAGCGACAAACGTTTGCATTTTGGTATACGGCATACTAACCGAGTACCTGTAGCTTTAAAAAGTCTATTGTTTCGGAACCGGTTAAAACTACTCCGATTTTCATGTTTTTTTTTTTAAAACGTCCGTGATCTAAAATACCTACTACAACGTAGACTATTCTCTGTCTACGTACTACAATAATTAAAAATTGACGCTCATAGTCATGTAAAAAGTTGTAACCCAAAAAAAAAAATTTTACGAAAAAATATCTTGGACAATATCTTTCTTCATAACAACTTGCGAATTCATGTAAGAACAGAACATTTTCTTTACATTGAGGCAATTTTAATTGAGACTGGCTGACGAATAATCCTTAATGAGCGCGCTCCACACAAACGAAGTTTTTTTCTATTTTGAATATTAACAAAATAAATTTTACGATTTCTTTTTTAACACGATTCAAAAACCATAATGTTTATGTCAAAAACGAATATCCTTGTCTGTGGTTCATCAGATTTCCGTTATGTTATATACAGGGTGAAATTGAAATCAATCGACAAAATTTAAGAGAGTGTTATACTCGAGATATGGCTGGTTTTAAAAATAGATTTAGACCAAATTAAATAACGTCCGAGATTTTAAAATATCGTAATTATTAATTGTGGCTGATTTAATTTGTGACTGACTGTACAGATGCGCGGCCGATACGCGGCGAGCGAGAGTGAGCGGTACGAAACAATAGCGCCATCTGTTGAGTTTTGGCGAATTTAAGCATTTAAAGCACGATATTTTTATGATGGTAGGTATACCATTGTCCGTTAAGTACTAAAAGAAAATGTCCTTACCTAATTTTAACAGATGTTCAAAGTGACCACCTCCATTTCGTATGCACAAATTGAGCCCGACACGGCGCTGGTTTTGATTTACAGCTTCAAATGCACTGACATTTTTTTCTCTCAGTTCACTCACTGTGGTCGATTCAGTTTCATACACACATCTTTTAATTTCCCCCCACAAATAAAAGTCTAGGGGTGTTAGATCCGGAGATCGCGGCGGCCAGCTGATCATCCCACTTCGCGCTATCCAACGGTCATTAAACTCACCGTTCGAAACTGCGCGAACGTCCTTTGGAAAAATGCGCCGCACTGGCACATTAAGTTGTCGGAAATCTATCAAATTCTGAGTAGACCGTAAAATTATATCCAGGGATGATACTTGAGAAGCAGGGTGCATCTCGCGATAGCGTCTTTGCGTTTCACGAAGCCTCCGTGTTTCTCACTAATAAATTATCATCATATCCAAAAAACTGCAGATTTGTGTACGACTTTTTTTTACAAATTCAGGTTGAACCTAATACGACACTGCACTGAAATCCAAGTTCCGATACGTAAGCGGGCACTGATTGATTACAGAGCGCGGTAACCTCTTAATCAGGTCGCGATCAAACGGAAAGTGTTTTTGTTTTGTTTTGTTTGCGGGAGGTGCGTGCGACCTTGCCGAGCGGTGGGGATGCGCTCGCTAGAGTTGTGCGGGGGTGCTCCGCCTGCGAGGGGATGGACGTTGACCGGGCCGCCGGCCGGTGGAAATGTAGGTACAGTTCGAATGAGAAAATGTTTATTTAAGGAATTATTTAATTTTAATTTAAAAAACATTTTTTTTATGTATGACACAGAGCGTTTATTATGAACCCCTTTTGAATGTTTTGGCATGCTTAGAATGTCTTTTATTTTCATAATTTAGATTTCAAGAAAACCCTGCAATATAAGATCTAAATCAGGAGTACAACTCGCCACCAAAATTTGTCGAATGTCTTCGATTTCACCCTGTAGTTTCAAATTTACACTGGTTCAAAGATTTCTATACGAAAAAAAAAAGCGTAAATTTTTAAACTGTAAAGGTTGTAGTACTTTAAATTAACTACATTTAGAAACAAAATTATCGAAATCTGAGTAGTTTTAACGGAATCCGAACTAATCCGAAGTAAAAACCTTCAGGGACTCCACTATACCATACGTCTATAATCATACATAACATGATAGAGGGCCTACAGAAAAATAGGCCGTGCGTGCCATACAATTTGACTGTATATTGTAGGAAAATATTATTATTTTTCTTTTTAACTAGTCCATTATTACTATTCCTTTGATGATTTTCTTTTGATAAAAATTGATAAATAAAGGCCACGGTCCGATTCAAAATTTCTTAGCTCACAGTGCTAACGTCCATAATCGCTGGTCCGAAACAAAAAGCGCGATTTCACAACTTACGGTGCTATTCAAATCGGACCGCTTTTTCCGGTCTCAAACCACTGACAGTTGTATTCACGTTATATTGTATCAAAAAGCGCCATAAAACGTCAGTTTGACATTGACAGTGACAGTAGTTTGACATTACTCTTTGGGTTTGACATAAGGCTCACGGTGATATTGCTGTGGAGCAATGGCGCAGAAATTCCAAGATGGCGCTGATAATGACGTCATCAATGACGTCACGCCGTCTAACGTGATCGCGCTTTCACCAAATCGGGACGCCTCTGAGAGCGCTAAAATCGATTTTGGCGCTATTCGGACCGCGGCCAAAATAAACGGTGATGAACGCGACTGTATTATTCTTTTTTTAAATAATACCAGTTTCTAAAAAATCTACCAACTTATTTTATTATAATGTCTTTATTATTATAATAATAATCGAATACAGAGTGTGCGAGATAAAATTTATCGCGATTATTCATCTCCATCCCTTCCCAGTACACGCGTTCAGCGAATCTATATAAAGATTTCTAAAAATCTGATCTGGCAGCACTGATGCCATCTGCCATCTGATTTCTGTCATTTCTGTCCTTTCTGTCACTTTGACAAATACCTATCTCGGTCGGTGTTCGTGAGTGGCGTAGATTCTTCGTGGAATTATTCTAATTATTCCCGTAGTCTCGATTTTGTTCGGAATCGGAGACAATACGAGCTCTTGAAGCCACTAGCGCTACGTGACTTTTCAGTTCTACATCATGGCGGGTATGTATTCCACGAGTTCCAAATTCAAATTTCGGATACTTTCACATACCCTAACATCAATTTACACTATAATCAAAACCACGTTAAAACTGTGTTAAAAATAATCAATTCCAATTTATTTGCTAATGAATATCTGCGTGTTTCCAGAAAATTACGTGTTTGTATGCATTGTGCGGTCACTTCGGCGTACTTGAATTTGTTTATTTTACATGTTCTCGCTAACTATATAACCTTTGCACCTGTTTTCAATAAAATTTATTGCCGTTAACTCGCCGTTGGTACCGTAAATTACCTCACCTATTTATGAGGTCAATTTGTTTGATAATTGTAGATACTTTATAGTGCTGCTACACTACTTTGATACAATATTTAATTAATGTTTATCCATGACCAGTTAACTTGCTGATAAGTTATCATTTGATATCATATTTGTGTCATAACACGAGAATACTAGGATCTAGAAATATTACATGATTGTAATCTTGGCATGGTTAGGCAGATATCAAATAATTCATGACATAAAAATTTTGAAATAAATTGTAGTCTGCCAAAAATTATACTTACCTATCCAGGGTGTAAACATTAATGTGTCACATCCTAAGAGGTGCTTCAGACCATCAAACTGAACAACTTTCACTATGGGTACAACATTAAAATCATGAATAAATCAGCTATTCTATTCCATACATTTGGGTTGAGTAGCTATGACACATTCTATGGAACTACCAATCTTTATTCACAAAGTAAAAGTTGTTCAGTTTGTTGCAACCCCTAAAGTATGTAACACATTTAAGTTATAATACCCTGTATTGGCAAATGCATATGATGCTAACAAAATGCATGATAGTAAAAATACTACTTAAATATTTAATGTCACACATTAAAATATACTCCAATTACATTGTTGTAAAAATTATTTCTAGTTAGTGTAAAACACCTAATAAAAAAGCTGCTTTAGTAGGTATTTTATAATACTGACAATGTAATTCAACCTTTTTATATTCTCATTAAAGTACTAGGTAAAAATTAATTAGGTAGAGTAGATCTAACTCCTTTTTTTATTTCAATTTTTATTTAAGTATTGTGTTATTTAAATACTTTATTTAGTTTAGTTATACCTATTTAGTTTTAGGACCTGGAGTGCGATTTTTGAATCTCATTCACTGAAAATGTCAAAATTACTGTGGAGATATGCATCTTTCTACTGCTGATTTGACTTTGAAAAATCACGCTCCTGAAGTATGATTTTTGAAAGTCAAATCAGCAGCAGAAAGATGCATATCTCCATAGTAATTTTGATATTTTCAACTGCTGAGCTCAGCGAATGAGATTCAAAAATTGCACTCCAGCAGATGTTTTTTTTTTTTAAGTAAATGTCACATTAAAAAAAAAAAAAAAATTATTAAACAAATTAATCTTAAAAATTTCCAAACACTGAACAATTTTCTACCTTTTGTATGATTCTAAAAAAAAATAATAATGTTTTAGTAAAATAAAATAATATAATTGTTATCTTTTACTATTATCTACTCTGTGCCATTATCTTTTGCTACGAATTTAATAGAGAAAAGAATGCTGTTAATCGGTTAATTAAAAGAATAATTATCTTATGAATGAATATGGACTTTAAAATACCTTAAAATGAAATTGCAGCTTTTTTTTTTTCTGAAGAGGTTAATGGCCACAGATTTATAAATATACCTACAATCTTGAAATTAGGTACAAGTTTTTCCTGTATTACCTATTGTTCAGATGAAATAAATGAGTTATCTTTCTTGATGCCGTCTCTCCATAAAGTACAATGTGCTGTGCAATAAAATATTATGTTAAAGAGTGAAAATAAAACCGGTCAAGTGCGAGTCGGGCTACTCGCGCACCGAGGGTTCCGTAGCACACCACCATAGAACACAACATTATTAACTTAGAAAAAAAACTTTTTTTGTCCGGGACCTTTAGCGCGAGACCGACTCACACTTGGCCGGTTTTTAGTATTTGTTGTTATTCTGTAGAGTTTGCTCTATAATCACACTAAGTTTGACGGTTGTATATGTTACAGTTTTTACGATAGAGCGTGAAGAAAAAACGCTGATAAAAAGTAGTTTCTTGTTGAGAACCCCCCTTAATTTTTAACTTTTTGACATTTTTATTATTTGTTAACAAATCCGCCGTAATAACGCATAATCTGAGAAAAATTCAAGTAGGTATCTAGCTATTACGGTTCAAAAGTTACAGCCCTAAATAGGTAGGACAGACGGACGGACGGACGGACAGACGGACAGACGGACAGACGGACGGACGGACAACGTAGGCTTAGTAATAGGGTCCCGTTTTCACCCTTTGGGTACAGAACCCTAAAAATAGGTTTCTGCTTTCTTTGCTACAACATCAAAATCATGCATAACCTGGCAAGACCACAATACTAAAATAATGAGAGATTTTCCTAAAACCATTAAAAAGGAAAACTAGATGGCGTTGCCGCGAGATGAATGTGAAACCTTGCTATTCATAAAATATACAAAATAAAATGGTAATAAATCGTTTTTAGGGTTCCGTATACAAAGGGTGAAAACGGGACCCTATTACGAAGCCTACGTTGTCCGTCCGTCCGTCCGTCTGTCAGTCTGTTCGTCTATCCGTCCGTCCGTCTGTCCTACCTATTTAGGGCTGTAACTTTTGAACCGTAATAGCTAGATACTTGAAATTTTCTCAGGTTATACGTTATTACGGCGGATTTGTTAACAAATTATAAAAAAACCGGTCAAGTGCGAGTCGGGCTGCTCGCGCACCGAGGGTTCCGCACCACACCACCACAGAACACAACATTATTAACTTAGAAAAAAAAACTTTTTTGTCCGGGACCTTTAGCGCAAGACCGACTCACACTTGGCCGGTTTTTAGTATTTGTTGTTATTCTATACCTAGAGTTTTCTCTATAATCACACTAAGTTTGACGCTTGTATGTATTACCGTTTTTACGATAGAGCGTGAAGAAAAAACGTTGATAAAAACTAGTTTCTTGTTGAGAACCCCCCTTAATTTTTATCTTTTTGACATTTTTATTATTTGTTAACAAATCCGCCGTAATAACGCATAATCTGAGAAAAATTCAAGTAGGGATCTTGATATTACGGTTCAAAAGTTACAGCCCTAAATAGGTAGGACAGACGGACGGACGGACGGACAACGTAGGCTTAGTAATAGGGTCCCGTTTTCACCCTTTGGGACGGAACCCTAAAAATGACAAAAAGTTAAAAATTAAGGGGAGTTCTCAACAAGAAACTAGTTTTTATCAACGTTTTTTCTTCACGCTCCACCATAAGAACGGTAATACATACAAGCGTCAAACTTAGTGTGATTATAGAGTAAACTCTACAGAATAACAACAAATACTAAAAACCGGCCAAGTGTGAGTAGGTCTCGCGCTAAAGGTCCCGGACAAAAAAAGTTTTTTTTCTATGTTAATAATGTTGTTCTTTGGTGGTGTGGTACGGAACCCTCGGTGCGCGAGTAGCCCGACTCGCACTTGACCGGTTTTATTGTAAATAAGCGGGATAACAGTCTGAACCAGTAACATTCATTTACTTTAACTTTTCAGCCTAGCTAGCACGTGCATCGTGCGGGGCTAGTACGCCAACACGCGATAGCGTGATTAGCGCTATCACGCTTCCACTCTCTTTCTATTTGCGCGCGAACGAACGAGACAAAAGACGTGATATTAAGTGATATAGCCGTATCACGTGCAACGTGCTAGCTAGGCTGCGGGGCTAGTACGCCAACCCGCGAAAGCGTGATTAGCGCTATCATGCTTCCACTCTCTTTCTATTTGCGCGCGAACGAACGAGACAAAAGACGTGATATTAAGTGATATAGCCGTATGACGTGCAACGTGCTAGCTAGTCTGTACTTGTATTTAAAGTGGTAGAACATAGACTGACTACCCTCTAACGGGGAGGGAAAACATCGCGCGGAAACCAAAATTAAGGATTGCTCACACCCGCACGACCAAAGCGACTGCGAAGCGGGAGCGTCTACGACGCGAAACTCGGCCTCTAAACCGGCGCGACTGCGACGCGGGAAGCGAACTTCATTTGTTGATGTCATTGAAGCAACACTTCTTTTACTATTGTTGTGGTAGTGTCATTTTCTAACTAAATTGAACATCTAGACTACTTTGGTACTCCTTGGTAGATTTTATAACTTTTTGGAAGTTTCTAGAACCTACTTAGTTCTTTCGTATTTGTTATTTTTTTAGTTTTAGGTAGTTTTTGTTGTTTTTGCTACTAAAATCTACCAGAAATTACCAAACACTACCAAGAGAAATAAAAATTTCCAATATCTACTAAAAAAAACGAAAACAACCAAAATCTAGGAAAAACTACCAAAAACGATCCAAATCTATCAAAAAGAACCAAAAACTACAAACAAGAACCAAAATGTACCTACTACGAGAGCGTAACATTGTACACGTCTGACCACTTGACGCGCGCGTCCGCTCCGCTAACGCTGCCTTCCCGCGTCGTTGTCGCGTCGGTGTGGGCGACTTGGCGGTACGCCATAAGATAACATGGGCAGCGACCGCCGCGCGGTAGACGCTCCCGCTTCGCAGTCGCTTTGGCCGTGCGGGTCTGAGCACCCCATTAATGTTTCTATCTTCAGCAGATCTGCAGTGGTTTAAGATGCCTGTTACAAGCTCAGTGGCGCCCTCACCTCACTCAGTAATAAAGATTTCTCAATAAAGAAAGCCTAAATTAAAAAAGTGCGACTGCAAAAGCCTTCAAGCTATTTTCATAGAATACTTTTGTAGGTTTTTTATAGGTCTAAACTTACATTGAAAGAAGAAAAAGAAACGGCCGTTTTTATTTTATTTCGAAATTATCTATAACTGGAATGATAAGAACCTATAAAAGTATTGTATAACAATAGCTTGAGGGCTTTTGTAGTTAATTGTAGTAGCACTTTTTTAATTTAGGCTTTCTTTATTGAGAAATCTTTATTATTGTGGTGAGGGCGCCACTGAGCTTGTAAAAGGCCTCTTAAGCTGTGCGTTGTCTGTCTGTCAGTCAGTCACGGAACTGTTTTATAAGTATAGATATTTTGTTGCAGCCCCTAACAATCCGTACAACAAATTGCTCAAGAACATAGAGGTCAATGGAAAGACGTACAAATACTACGATATTTCCGCACTCGGACCTAAATATGGTAAGTTTTCTCTTTCATATTAATAAGATCACCGTCCGATAGATGTCGCCATTGACACGAAACGAGAATGTATGTATGTTTGGTATGAAGAAAGATAATAGCACAGTATTAACACACCCCGGACACTGCATACAACAATTTGAAATTGACAAGATGACGTCACCACATGCGAAACCAAAGAAATTGAACCTTAAAGGTGGACTTCCGATGCCAGCGGCCGATGCGACTAACGCGTGCGTCTGACGCGAGGTTCTGTCATATATGACAGAACCTCGCGTCAGACGCGCGCGGCCGACGACAGACCTCACTTCCGAGGTCAGCGACTGACGCGTGCCTATTGTGCAGAGTGTTATCACTTTAGGGTATTTTCCCCGAAATTTTGAGTATGTTTTTATGTTTCGGTGCTTAAACAAAAACATAAAAACACAAACAAAAAAACCAATACATATTTTAATAAAGAATATTTGATTGATTGACAGATTGATAGGT
The DNA here is from genome assembly GCA_922987775.1 of Agonopterix subpropinquella. Lineage (NCBI taxonomy): Eukaryota > Metazoa > Arthropoda > Insecta > Lepidoptera > Depressariidae > Agonopterix > Agonopterix subpropinquella. Next base: position 11,496,638 of record OV277718.1, on the reverse strand, counting down.
TTAGATAATATATTAATGCATTTTTTTTACAGGGTTTATGATAAAATACATTTTTGGGAGTAATAAGACCCTTGGCTTTTTAACCTGTACATGGATCGCTGTCTAGCTAATAATTATGTAGGCAAGAGAGATATTCCGAAAAAAGAAAAAGTACTTTCAAGTGGCTCGATAGATGGTGTTATCGCAACGTGGATGAGCGACCTTGCAGATAATAAAATACAAATAAAATAGTAAAAATTAAGCAAATTTTCGGTAAAAACTGCGTAATATTTCTGGCAAACATTCTTGTTCTGCGTGACGTCAGAGCATAGCCGCGCGCGGCCACGGCCGATGCGATAGACATCGGCCGCGCGCGTCTGACGCGCGCGTCAGTCGCTGGCATCGGAAGCGGCGCCATACGTTTTCATAGTAACTAGTATGGCCGCATCGGCCGTCGGCCGCGAGCCGCGCGCGTCAGACGCGTCGGCCGCTAGCATCGGAAGTCCACCTTAAGTCTTCTTCGTAGAACCAGTGCGTGGTAACCAGAGGGCGATAGAGGGTGTGAGGTAAAAAGTAGGTGGGAGGAAGGAAGAGTCAGTACTGTATCTAGTAATAGATACTCTTTCTTATACTGTGGTATTTCTATGCGCATCACAGTATGGCAACGCTCTTGATGGCGGGCGATGCCGCCCTCCACGTCACAGGCCGTAAGGCGGTCTGAAAAAACTCTGACACCTGGGCCTCAATCGCCCTAAGTTTGAACGATACTACCAAAACAAAACTACAACCAAAAACGTTACGTTATGCACAATTCGTATCGCGCAAATTATATTAACGGTAACGATTTAGCTTTATTTCGGAAGATACGTTAGCGTAACGTTTGATGTACGTTCGATCGAATTTTCTGTATTGTGCGATTTAACCGTTCAGAAAAAAATATCGCGATAGCTTTTTTTACTTCAGCTAAACCAAATCTAAACCAAAACTTAACCAAAACCAAAACCGTATAAAATTGCGCAATTGAGGCCCAGGACTCTGCCCACACGATAAGAAGAAAAAGGCACTATATTTTCGCCGAGAACGAGTGTGGATGCCCTTCATTGTTCTCGTGGCGTCATAAGCCGTAGTCATTTTCCTTGAAAGTTCTCGCCCAGAAGTTCTCGCGACACCGGCTCTTCACTCTCGCCGAGAACGGGCGAGACAGGCCGAGAACGGGCGAGACAGGCCGAGAACGGGCGAGACAGGCCGAGAACGAGAGTGTGGATGCCCTTCATTGTTCTCGTGGCGTCGTCAGCCATAGTAATTTTCCTTGAAAGTTCTTGAAAGTTGATAATTCTCGGCGAGAGTGAAGGAAAGTGAAGTCCCTGCTCTACGACTACGGAACTCTATCACGGGCGAGTCCGACACGCTCTTGCCCGGTTTTAATTTAGGTTTTCTTGATTGAGAAATCTTAAATTTTGTGTTGAGGGCGCCACTGTCACTGGAGGCCGCCGTAAACTTTCTGAAATAAAAAAATACCGAAAAACTCAACCAGTTTGCTGATCTTCTGATCGTGTGGGCAGAGCCCTGGTGTCAGAGTTTTTTCAGACCGCCTTACGGCTTCTGACGTGGTTTTTATGTAACGACTACTACCACCAGAGATAGTAGCTCGGACCAACGGCTTAACGTGCCATCCGAAGCTCGGAATCATTTTTCTTTTCAGACAATCAGGTGATTCAACTTGTAATGTCATAACCAACTGGGGAAAAATGCACAAAGTTACATATCACTAGGTGTCCCCCGAGGGAATGGAACCCACGACCTCCGTATCGAGAGCCCAATGCTCTTAAACATTAGACCACGGAGGAAGTTTGCTGATGAGTCTGTGACACTTACTTTTATAAATATCCACAAATCCATATCCATATCTACAAAACGTTACAGAATTACATAATATAATGTTATCTAAAGATACCTAACAAAACATTAACAAAGTCACATGTATTTATTGCGGTCAAATAATGATATTGCCGAGGTCAATATTATACCGAATTTCGTTTTGTTTAAATCAGAAGTGCGATTTTTGAAAATCATACGAACGACTTGGCGGTAGAAAGATGCATAATCTCCATAGTAATTTTGACATTTTCTACTGCCAAGTCGCTCGTATGATTTTCTAAAATCACACTTCTGAAACTTTTACATGCGGCCAGAAACTGTAAAAAACATCTTGAAAAAACACAAAAAAAATACAAAGTACAATTACAATATTATATACAGGGTCCTTCTTATTATGCTGACGGTTTTTTAAGGGGATGATCAGACCGTCAAACTGAACAACTTTCTCTATGGGACCAACATCGAAGTAGCGAAAAAAGAAATCACCTGTCCTATACATTTGGTTCGAGTAGGATTTTAGTTTAGTATGGCACAGTTCATTTTTTTTTCGCGATTTCAAATTTAGTCCCATAGTAAAAGTTGTTCAGTTTGATGGTCTGAAGCATATAGCATATGCTCACGACTATATTCCCCGAGGGGGTAGTCAGAGATATTTTAAAACCTCAGAACATCCACGTTTCACTAGTAGTACCAAAACTCTGTCCAGTGTGACGGGGAGAGAGCCCGTCATGCTTCGAAATTGAAGCATGCAGGTTTCCTCATGATGTTTTCCTTCACCGAAAAGCCAGTGGTGTTACAAATCGTACATTAATTCCGAAAAACTCATTGGTACGAGTCGGCCTGGACGGGGATCGAACCATCGCCTCCTGCACGGCAGGCAAGGTTACTCGCCACTGGACCACCACGGCTTTTTACATACTAAACTTATTTTCCACGAGCTTTTACCCGCGACTTCGTCCGCATAAATTATATACCAGATTTTAAGTCAGATGATAAGCTATCAAACAAAAAAAGTTTCATCAAAATCAGTTCAGTAGTTTTTGCGTGATACTCGAACAAACAAACACCCAAACAAACAAACATACAAACAAACAAATAAACAAACAAACAAACAAACAAACAGACAAAAAATTCAAAAATTGGTGATTTGGAATCACGGACACCTATCTTTTCTTATCTTATCTTATTGTGGGGGCTGGCAAGCCAGCAACACTTCGACCCAGTGGGATCTTTTGTGTTAGCCACGGACACCTAAAAACCATATCGTAACTTTTTTTTGTTAATATCTTCAATGTACAGACACACTTCTGTTACAGTTTTATAATAGTTTAGATATATAAAAGACTAGCGGCCCGTCCCGGCTTCGCACGGGTGGACGTCTAATCTTTTCTAGCAATAAATATAGCCTATGTTACTCAGGGTGAATGCAGCTTTCTAATGGTGAAAGAATTTTTAAATCGGCCCAGTACTTTTTGAGCCTATTCATTACAAACATACAAACATACAAAAATAGGTACAAATCTTTCCTCTTTATAATATTAGTGTAGATTACTTATATTAATGCCGTCTACGCGTATTGTGCGTCAAACTTTTGTATGGACTGAAACCATCTTAACTATGGCACAGTTGATTTTTTTCGCGTTTTAAAAATAAAAAATAAATAACGCTCACAGGCACATACATTGTAATGATCCCAAGAAAGCACTATTAATAGGCTTTTTATTATGGAAACCATACAACAACGGCACAAACATGTAAACATCCATGACCGAACCGGGATTCGAACCCAGGACCCTGGTTTGGCAGTCCGGCGTGGTAACCATTACACCAACCGGGTCGTCAAAAGACAAAAGACAAAAGACAAAAGACAATGCGCATGTGACGAAGTAGTTATATTCGTTTCGGGTCGTTTCGCAGCTGGCGAATGTGTATGATTAAAGAACACAAACAAATCGTATGATAGCTGAAATTATACACAGGATAGGAGGAATATCGTGCTTCCCAAAGAAATGGAAATTATCCTTTTCTATTGTGGCATTTCTTATAAAATTCAAATTTACTACAGATTGGGAGTTCTTCTTTGGTTACATAGTAAAAGTTGTTAAGTTTGATGGTCTGAAGCACCTCGTTCAATCTGTAAAGCATTTAATTTTACACCTGTATAAACGAACGTTCTCCACAGATCGTCTGCCCTACAGCATCAGAGTGCTGCTGGAGTCATGCGTGCGCAACTGCGACAACTTCCAGGTGTTAGAGAAGGATGTGCAGAATGTGCTGGAGTGGGAGAAGAACCAGAGCGTCGCCGGCGGCGTGGAAATATCTTTTAAACCCGCCAGGGTTATATTGCAGGTATGGAGGTGCTACTTGGGAATGTTCCTCATTTGAAAAGGGAAGTACTTCCGCCAGGCTTGGTGTGATGCCTGGGGACCGGCCGTGGTCCAACAGTTTTTAGTTAGACCTTGTATATGTATACAACGTGTTAATGTATTAACGCAAAACTAGAAAGTAGTTTGTTTAGAATCGAGAGCTGAAGTGCGATTTTTGAAAATCATACGAGCGACTTGGCAGTAGAAAATGTCAAAATTACTATGGAGATTATGCATCTTTCTACTGCCAATTCGCTCGTATGATTTTCAAAAATCGCACTTCAGAATCGAATTATCATGGTTTCAACATAGGTTTCAATTTCAACATAAAACATTTTTTTTTTTTCTAAAATTTTAAATTTACTGAACCCGATGTCAACCCACCGAAAGGGCACACTCACCCTACTTACTACCAAAACAAGATTATTAGAATGTATCCATGAGTACGTTAGCGCTTTCATTCATTGCTAAAATGATAACAAATCATTTTTGCCTCAAAACTTAAAATGTGAATAGCTTAAAATTTTAACTATCAAAATAATGAAATTATTGTTTCAATCTAATTATTTTGTTACAAATCAGTTAGGGTGTATGAGGTTTTGCGTTAATTCATTAACACGTTGTATATCGAATCTCTGTGATTATTTCTATTGCGCGATTTATGTCTCGCATTCGATTGTGAACCTTATGTGTAGTAGGTTACGAGTTACGTGTTTAGGATGAACGTTGTCTTTGTATGGAGCATATTTCTGAGAGCGACGGTATCGCCATCTGTTGGCATCTTTGCTATAACTTGTGGGTGCTGACATCTGTAGCAAGTACTGCCACTGCAGTACTGCGTGTGTAGTAGCCACACAGGTACTGTTTTTAACAGACTTGACAAAAAGGTCCATTCTATGGCCACACAACCGTATTTTCAATTCATTCAATGAAAAAATAAAACCGGTCAAGTGCTGGTCGGGTTACTCGCGCACCGAGGGTTCCGTACCACACCACCACAGAACACATTATTAACTTAGAAAAAAAACTTTTTGTCCGGGATCTTTAGCGCGAGACTGACTCACACTTAGCCGGTTTTTAGTATTTGTTGTTATTCTGTAGAGTTTTCTCTATAATCACACTAAGTTTGACCCTTGTATGTATTACCGTTTTTACGATAGAGCGTGAAGAAAAAACGTTGATAAAAACTAGTTTCTTGTTGAGAATCCCCCTTAATTTTTAACTTTTTGACATTTTTATCATTTGTTAACAATTCCGCCGTAATAACGCATAATCTGAGAAAATTTCAACTATCTAGCTATTACGGTTCAAAAGTTACACCCCTAAATAGGTAGGACAGACAGACGGACGGACGGATGGAGAGACGGACAGACGGACTGACGGATGGACGGACGGACGGACAGACATAGTTATTACTAAGCCTACGTGGCTTAGTAATAGGGTCCCATTTTCACCCTTTGGGTACGGAACCCTAAAAAAACAACGGTTTGCACTCCGGGAGTGCCGGCAGAAGTGAAAACTTGAACATTACCGTTGCGAATTTTTGATATTTTAGAAAGGTTAGGGAATAATTTCGCACGAAATGCTTTAATTATCAGTATAAAAGTACTATCATTTATGTGGAAAAATACAATATTCACTTATTGCGCTATCGTACACAAGCATGACAATTTATGCCGCTTAAACGAAACAGCAGGAACAGTTATACATTTTCGCCGCGGGGTAGAACGAGAGGGGGATATGTTTGACCAATTTTCGATCAGGATCAGGGTGACGTCACGGTCCTGACACGAGTTTAACATTTTTTACCCATACCAAAAAGTGCACAACGCCGTTAAAGACGTTATCACTTCAAAAAATTAATGACTGTTGTCAATACGCCATCGCCATACTGACTCAAAATGGGAGGGTCCATTCTTAAGAGGGCTATTCGAGCTCAGTGGCGCCCTCGTCACTATAATAAAGATTTCTCAATAAAGAAAGCCTAAATTAAAAAAGTGCCCAACAGATAAACTACAAAAGCCTTCAAGCTATTTTCATAGAATACTTTTATAGGTTTTTTTAAAGGTCTAAACATACAAATGTTGAATTTTATAGGTTTTTTTAAAGGTCCAAACATACAAATTTTGAAAAAAGAAAAAAAAACGACAGCTTTTGTTTTTATTCGAAATTATCTAAAAGTGGAATGTTTAGAACCTATAAAAATATTGTATAACAATGGCTTGAAGACTTTTGTAGTTTATCTGTTGGGCACTTTTTTAATTTAGGCTTTCTTTATTGAGAAATCTTTATTATTGTGACGAGGGCGCCACTGAGCTCGAATAGCCCTGTTAAACGGGACTACGTGACTACATGTAAAGAGGTTAACAGGCATTTCCCAATATTACGTATGCTCATATTACGCATACTCAATTAGGCGTTATCAATGAATAGTAAAACTTTATTGTATTTTAATTTACGTCAATTGACCTTGCCAACCACAGTTTTAATTTATATATCAAGTATTTAGTTTCTTTTATTTTCTGTTAGACCGAGATCCGACCGTAAAATTATGCACCTATTTAATAGACAAATGAAATGTGATTCTAGTGTATGTTTACACAGGGATTAATTCAACGCCGCCAAGTTGCCTAGAAATATCTTGGCGCAAGTACCTTTTCCATTATGACTTTTGGTATAACTTTTCCACCTGTCTTTTAGGGAAGTAAATGAGGTGCACATCGGAAGGAGACTGATCTAAAGTATTGGAAAAATTAGGGTTGCCACCTCTCAGTTTGCCGCAACTATAGGGTTGCCAGGTTATAAAATGACCTTCTTTGAACAAGAAACTAATTTTTATCACCGTTTTTTCTTCACGCTCTATCGTATAAACGGTAATACATACAACCGTCAAACTTAGTGTGATTATAGAGCAAACTCTAGAGAATAACAACAAATACTAAAAACCGGCCAAGTGTGAGTAGGTCTTGCGCTAAAGGTCCCGGACAAAAAAAGATTTTTTTATAAGTTAATAATGTTGTGTTCTCTGGTGGTGTGGTACGGAACCCTCGGTGCGCGAGAGGCCCGACTCGCACTTGACCGGTTTTATTTCAAATTATCTAACATACATTAATAATTTAATTCAATTATAATAATAAACTAACCACAATAATCTTTCACAGGATCTGACGGGAGTTCCAGCGGTGGTAGACTTCGCGGCAATGCGCGACGCTGTCAAGAACCTGGGTGGCGACCCTGACAAGATCAACCCGATATGCCCTGCCGACCTGGTCATCGACCACTCTGTGCAGGTCGACTTCGCTAGGAGGTGAGTATATCGTTCACTATCGAGTCCTGCATCGCGCTATTAAGATTCGCCCGCGAGCGAATATATAGCCAGCGAGGTGGTGGACTGTTGGCTGTTGGTGCGTTGGATTGGATCGACGTACTACACTAGGGACATTATCTCTGTAGCTTAGACTATGGCTAATCTCAATAAGTGATACCACCATCATCATCATCACTCTTCTAGGACTAGTGTGCTCAGTACTACCTCTGAACAGACTAGACCACCTAGCTCTCAGCCCAGTGTGACCACTTTTAGTAGATTTCTACTTTTTTGGTAGATTTAGGGCAAAGAGAACGATAATTTAGTAGTGGGATTTTTGTTTAGTAGATTTGGTAGAAATTTGGTATTTGAAAATTTGTCGAAAATGCAGGGATTCAGGCAAAAGAATCAAAGCTGGCAATACAAATAGCTGAGAAAACGAACTTCTAGTAAAGCTTTAGTGGTGTACAGAAATAGTACATTACGATACGTGTGACCTAAGTAGTCCATTATTGCACGGCGTGAAATTATCGTCCGAGCGCAGCGAGGGCGATAAACGCCGTGTAATAATGGACTTACTTAGGTCACGAGTATCGTATACTATTTTATAGCTCGTGTGACCTAAACCCGCAAACTTTTTAATGTAATGAAATTCTCTTTAATGGTGAACTTTTTAACCGACTTCAAAAAAGGAGGTTTTTAATTTTATGGATACGTATACCAAATAAAAGAGGAAAAAGGGGGCCCGGGGGGCGAAGCCCCCGGCGGGGTGGAGGGGCGGAGCCCCCCCGGGGGCACGGGGGGCGGAGCCCCCCGAAGGACACAACCACGACTTCAAAAGCTTCGTTAATATATCGCAATCACAATCAATAGTTAATACTTACCTCTGATCACCCCTGCGCACTTCATACTCACAGCCTTCCTACTCCACCCTAGTACCAACACACTAATAAGGTGTTAGTAGGGGGTGCACCCCCTAATCGCCCCTCACGAGCTAAGGGGTGCACCCCCTAATAGCCCCACGAGCTAGGGGGTACACCCCCTAATCACCCCCACGAACTAGGGGTACACACCCTAATCACCCCCACGAGCTAGGGGGTGCACCCCCTAATTACCCTACATCCTAGGGGGCGCACCCCCTAATCACCCCAATCTCCCCTACGCACTTGGGGGCGCACCCCCTAATTACCCCCTACGCACCCCCTACGCACCCGTTACCCCCTATGCACCCCCTACTACCAAAATATTAATAAGTTGTGAGTAGGGGTAAGTAGCCCGGCGTACGTAGGGGTAAGGGGGGGTAGGCACAGTAAAATAATATATCATTAATGTAGGGGGTAAGTTGAAGTCAATTGGGGATTTCATAGGATACTATATACAATGTTCTTGGGGATTTCGCCATTTCAATGTTGGTCACATTGATTGAAAGCACATTTTAAAAGTACCTTCTTTTGTTTATTATTTGTTTATTATGCATCTGTGCAATAAAGTAGATTTATTTTTGAACGTAATCCGTGTAATAAATATAATGGACTACTTAGTAACGAAAAACCGTGACCTAAGTGCGGGTTTAGGTCACGGAGTGCTTTAAAAGTACCTATTGTGCATCTGTGCTATAAATAATCCGTGAGCCGGCCGCATGGTTACCTACGTGACATGACATCACCATGAAATGCATGGCACACGGTCGAAAAAGTTGGACTAAGCGAAGATCAATTGAATTATGCACCCAAAATTGGCCGGAAGTACGAAAAAATTCCGAATTTCCGGTCAAATTTTTAAGCCTCATTTACGTCATATGACATCATTATGAAACTGCTGGCATCATAAAGCCCTTCATTCGTAGAGAGGGGAAACATAAGTCTGTCAGTTCCCAGTTGGCCGGAAGTACTTGGCAGACTGCATCAAAAATCAAAATTTTTGACCTTTACCTACGTCATATGACATCTCTATGAAATACATTGTAAATGGTAGGTAACGATGGTGTCTTTAAGAATACATAAGTCTGCCAGGGCCAATCTGGCCGGAACCCCTTTAAAATCAATCATTTAACAGTTAGGTGTGAACGAACAAATCATGTCAGATGAGCATGATTTAACAAACCAAGGCTAGAAATATCGACTTACCAAAGCCATAGTATCATGTGAAAGACCTGTTAACAGTTCCATACTCCAATTTAGGGTAACCGAGGGTAATAATGTCCATTATGTAAGTCAATAACATCGAATTTTTTAGTTTGCCGGCGGTTGTCCGTCCAATATTGGAACTAAATGTGACGAGAAAAAGGACGTAACAAAATCACATTAACACAATAAAGTAAAATTTAAAAAAAAATCGAATGAAAATAAAACGGCCAGTCATTGTAAATGGTAGGTAACGATGGTGTGTTTAAGAATACATAAGTCTGCCCGGGCCGTTTAGTTAAGCCTTACTTACGACATATGACATCATTATGAAACTGCTGGCAACATATAGCCCTTCATTCGTAGAGAGGGGAAACGTTTTTTTTTTCTTTTTTTTTTCATTTATTTTAAATTTTCAGAATTACAAACGTTACAAATTACATTACATTTCGCCAAACTGCAGAACAGTTTGTTGGCGAAAGACATTACACTCAATTTAAAAAAAATAGTCCTTAATCTTACCCATACAATATGGTTAATATAAATTAAAGTATTATGATAAAGTATATAGATAATATCACAAACCCATAACAGTAAGTTTGTGATATCACATATATATCCAGACACCTACTAACAGCGATTGTTTACAATTTGTATTTAATTAGGTACTATCAAGTTAAAGTAAGTCAAGTAAACGTAAGTAACGTAAGTCTGCAAGTTCCCAGATGGCCGGAAGTACTTGGCAGACTGCATCAAAAATAAAAAATTTTGACCTTTTCCTACGTCATATGAGATCTCAATGAAATACATTGCAAATAGTAGGTAACGATGGTGTCTTTAAGAATACATGAGTCTGCCAGGGCCAATCTAGCCGAAACCCCTTTAAAATCAATCATTTAACAGTTAGGTGTGAACGAACTAATCATGTCAGATGAGCATGATTTAACAAACCAAGTCTAGGAATATCGACTTACCAAAGCTGTAGTATCATGTGAAGACCTGTTAACAGTTCTATACCCCAATGTAGGGTAACCGAGCGTAAGAATGCCCATTATGTAAGTTAATAACATCGAATTTTTTAGTTAGCCAGCGGTTGTCCGTCCAATATTGGAACCAAATGTGACGAGAAAAAGGACGTAACAAAAATCACATTAACACAATAAAGTAAAATTTAAAAAAATCGAATGTAAATAAAACGACCAGTCATTGTAAATGGTAGGTTATAACAGTTCACATAGCCGTATTTCATTTCCACCATTTTGTTCTACTAACCTGAAATATTTACCAAATAAATCTCCAAAATTATCATGCAGATTTATCACAAAATACGCAGATAGAGCGATTGAGTTTTGGTTTCATGTCACAATGAATTACCGTAGTATAATTATAATGCCAATATAATATCAAAAACTGAAAATTGTAGATTTCCTCTCAGCCAGTTTTAAATATTTTAAAATGAATATCGCGTTTTTACAGAGGCGCGTGAATATTTTAGCTGTAAATATGTATACATTTCACGATAAAGTTGCATTCCCATGGCATTAACATTATTATGTATTTAAAAAAACGGGTACTTACTGCGTGTTATCATACATTTTTATCCAATTGATATCCGACGGAGTTATGTTTCTGATGACACACACAAACCAAACTTATAATGAGGAATATAAAATAAAGAAATAATTTAGGACACATGTGAACTTTAGGTAGCACTGGAGTACTTTTGTCGAATTTTATAACTGTGAAGGCTGTATATTTAGCCACTTGTTACTCTTTATTACACTCATGCACGTTGTATGGTTCACACTGCGTCCCATATAGTGCCGTAAGTTAGCCTTAAGTCCGATGTTACTACTTAAACTGCTATTATAATGCTATTATACTGCTAATGTACAGCCATAGTGAACTTAAGGCTGTCTAATTTGTGCCCAAACTGGTTCTATAAGAGCATTATAGCAAGCTATACAACTCTTATACAGCTGACTTACACAGCTTGTGGAGTACATGTAAACGACTAGACATCTTATATAGAACCCCGAATGCCACTTGGGTTATGTTTCCCCTCTCTACGAATGAAGGGCTAGCCTTGGTATGTTTGTACCTAACAGTTAAACAGATCAGTTTTAAAGGAGCTTCGGCCAGATTGGCCCTGGCAGACTTATGTATTCTTAAACACACCATCGTTACCTACCATTTACAATGACTGGCCGTTTTATTTTCATTCGATTTTTTTTTTAAATTTTACTTTATTGTGTTAATGTGATTTTGTTACGTCCTTTTTCTCGTCACATTTAGTTCCAATATTGGACGTACAACCGCCGGCAAACTAAAAAATTCGATGTTATTAACTTTCATTATGGACATTATTACCCTCGGTTACCCTAAATTGGGGTATGGAACTGTTAACAGGTCTTTCACATGATACTACAGCTTTGGTAAGTCGATATTCCTAGCCTTGGTTTGTTAAATCATGCTCATCTGACATGATTTGTTCGTTCACACCTAACTGTTAAACGATTGATTTTAAAGGGGTTCCGGCCAGATTGGCCCTGGCAGACTTATGTATTCTTAAACACATCATCGTTACCTACAATTTACAATGTATTTCATTGAGTTGTCATTATGACGTAGGAAAAGGTCCCGATGGTGATTTTTGATGCAGTCTGCCAAGTACTTCCGGCCGGCCATCTGGGAACTGGCAGACTTACGTTTTCCCTCTCTACGAATGAAGGGCTATATGTTGCCATGCCACCAGTTTCAAAATGATGTCATATGACGTAAATAAGGCTTTAAAATTTTACAGGAAGTTCGAAATTTTTTAGTATTTCCGGCCAATTCTGGGTGCGTAATTCAATTGATATTGCGATGAACTAACGACAACGACAGCATGAACCTAGGTATGTTTGTACCTAACAGTTAAACAGATCAGTTTTAAAGGAGCTTCGGCCAGATTGGCCCTGGCAGACTTATGTATTCTTAAACACACCATCGTTACCTACCATTTACAATGACTGGCCGTTTTATTTTCATTCGATTTTTTTTTTAAATTTTACTTTATTGTGTTAATGTGATTTTGTTACGTCCTTTTTCTCGTCACATTTAGTTCCAATATTGGACGTACAACCGCCGGCAAACTAAAAAATTCGATGTTATTAACTTTCATTATGGACATTATTACCCTCGGTTACCCTAAATTGGGGTATGAAACTGTTAACAGGTCTTTCTCATGATACTACAGCTTTGGTAAGTCGATATTCCTAGCCTTGGTTTGTTAAATCATGCTCATCTGACATGATTTGTTCGTTCACACCTAACTGTTAAATGATTGATTTTAAAGGGGTTCCGGCCAGATTGGCCCTGGCAGACTTATGTATTCTTAAAGACACCATCGTTACCTACCATTTACAATGTATTTCATAGAGATGTCATATGACGTAGGTAAAGGTCAAAAATTTTGATTTTTGATGCAGTCTGCCAAGTACTTCCGGCCAACTGGGAACTGACAGACTTATGTTTCCCTCTCTACGAATGAAGGGCTTTATGATGCCAGCAGTTTCATAATGATGTCATATGACGTAAATGAGGCTTAAAAATTTGACCGGAAATTCGGAATTTTTTCGTACTTCCGGCCAATTTTGGGTGCATAATTCAATTGATCTTCGCTTAGTCCAACTTTTTCGACCGTGTGCCATGCATTTCATGGTGATGTCATGTCACGTAGGTAACCATGCGGCCGGCTCACGGATTAAAAGTAGATTCATTTTCGAACGGTGTAATCCGTGTAATAATGGACTACTTAGGTAACGAAAAACCGTGACCTAAGTGCGGGTTTAGGTCACGGAGTGCTATAAAAATAATTTTATCGCCTAATGTATTTTTTTTTTACAAACTAGGGTATATAAGATACAGAAAACTGTACCACTTTAAACTTGCATACAGACGACCAATTAATACCTATTTGCATCCGTGTTTAATTACAAAGTTATGAAAACCGATAATTTTTTTTTAGAAAAATGCGAAAATAACGAGAGTAATGATGAGCGTCTAGGTATAAATGATAATATTATGTTCAAAAACGTGTTTTATATTACATTTTTACCATCTGGAACGACATAAATATTAGTTGGTAGAATTTAAGTAGAATTCGAAACAGGACTTGGTAGATTTCAGCAATAATTTTGGTAGATTCTCTGAAAAAAAAGTGGTCACGCTGTCTCAGCCGCTGCTATCTGCTGCCTCCACATGTGATGAGGTGAGTCCTGCATCGCGCTGTTAAGATTCGAATGTGGCCTGTAGCCACTGAACCACCACGGAATTGAATTTAGATATCAATGCGTGGCCATTGGCTTAGCTAGGGGAGGGAGGAGGGGCAGAGGTAAGCGATGCCCACCTCAGAAGGCTCGTTGCCCCCCTTAGAAAAATGGAAAGTAGTACTCAACTGTTATTGTTTTTAATTAATCGAATATTAAAAATTAAATAATCGTGTTCTTTTACAACCTCCTTAAAATCCCAAGCCAAATTCTGGTTACTGGGAGCCTTAGGAAAATGAACTTTTGGATCCACCTTACCACTGGCGCAGTAGCTATGAGCTGGGTGCTGGGCCCTCTTTCCCACTGGGCACTCTGAGCACTTGCCCAGGGCCCCGCGATCGATAGGGGCCCCTAGTTCCTGCCAGATCACCAAACGATTATCGATATTGATTACCGAAAAATTTATTTAATTCGAATAAATCGAGTCACGCTCACGTCAACCTTCATCAAATTGAAAAGGAAAAGTGAATTATTAAGTACAATGCTTCAAGAGAGATTACCCAGTTCGTCGCTGATGTCCATGGAATGTGATATGCTCAAAGACATTTTGAGGAAGTGATTAACAATTTTTCCCATCTCAAATCTATGTAGAATGGTACCTCTTCCAATTAACATAGATTTTTAAGCACTAACCTGTTAATGCCAAAAGAGTTACTTCTTTGGATTATGTTATATTATCTACTCATTTAAGGCTGCAGTGCCTATTGTGCTGCCCCCAATCGTTTTTTTTTTATTTCTTAACAATTAAACAATATTTCGTAAAAACAAGAATGTCACATTGTAGTCATTGCTCATTTTCAATTTATCGGGTCACTGTGGATTTGTTTTTATAATGTTTGTAGCTATTATCGTTAAAACTGCCAAAATAATTGTTAAGAAATAAAAAAATACGATATAGCTACAAGCATAAAACATAATATATTAATAATCCTTAATGTTTCGATAAATTGAAAGCCAATCAGGACTACAATGTGACATTCTTCTTTTTTGGAAATGTTGTTTGTGTGGTAGGCTCTTAATGTGACTGTAAAAAAATAAAAATATATCTAGAACCTTGTTTATCTACTTTCTTTGCCCTATTCTAACAAAATAGTGCTCATGTTAAAGTTACAGGGGCCCCATTATCCTAATGTGCCCAGGGCCTCCAATAGGTTAAAGACGGTCCTGGCTGGGTGTCCGGTTGCCCCCCTCAGGGAAAATCTCTAGCTACGCCAATGTGCGTGGCAGAATGGCCCACTCTGTATCACCATTATTCGTAAGGCCTCGTCCAAGGAGAGGCGGCTCTTTACGCGGCGCGGGCTGCCGGAAAAACAAACATATGAAGATGAATGAGAGCGTTCACAGAGAAGCGTTTTTGCATGCTTTTGTTGGATTTGAGGCGTCGCATGTGGCGGCAGCCGCGGCGGGTGATGGGCGGGTGCAGCGGCGGGCAACACGGCTATAGTTGTAAGCCGCGGTAGCCGCGGCGGGCGACGCGGCGGGTGCCGCGGCAAGTGAAGCGGCGGTCGCCGCGGACGGAACCATGAACGGAGAATACGCTTGACGCGCCGCGTGGCGCGCCGCGTGCCGCGCCGCGTGAAGCGCCGCCTCTCCTTGAACGAGGCCTAAGAGGCCTTTGCCCTAAAGTGGGATCCTACAGGGTATAACTTAGTTTTATTATCTTTCCAGTCCAGACGCCTTGAACAAAAACCAGGAATTGGAATTCAAGAGGAATCAGGAACGATTCCAGTTTTTAAAGGTAAATAACTTGTGTTCGTATGACACCTTTCAAAAAAGTTACATAAATGTTGACTTTAGCACAGACCGCACCGCTTGACCCTAGTAATACTTAAGGGGATGCTTCAGACCATCAAACTATTAGACAATTGAGTAGGGACTCGCTTTGCGGTAGCATTTCCCCTCTGCCACGGTATAAGAACAATTGATCTTGTGCATTTACATCCAATTTTATACCTTATCACCTGTATTTGCGTTCACTACTTATCACTAAACGAGACAGCCTATAATTGCGAAACAATAATGTTGAACTTAGAACGTTTGGGATTCACACGAGACTACTTTTCATGATTTTTAACATTCAAAATTAGAATCTAAACTTATGGGGAATAAAATCAAAAGTTGCGGATTTCATGTTACCTCGCCCCCCGCAAAAAGTGGCAGAAATGTTTCTTAGTAGAATGACACGCGTAACTCGTCCCTACTATTAAATTGTCTAAGATCAAACTGAACAACTTTCGCTATGGAGCCAACATCGAAATCGCAATTTATTTTTTTAATATCGAATATTATTGTTCGATGTATTTTAAGGTTTTAGAACCTTACTGTATTATTGTTCGATGTATTTTAAGGTTTAATTCTCTTCCGCAGTGGGGTGCCCAGTCATTTGATAACATGTTGATTGTGCCTCCAGGCTCTGGCATCGTTCATCAGGTGAGTCACTCACTGATATTATTTTTATTAATGTCACTCCAAACTTATGTGTTTCCTAAACAAATTCGAAAAGAAGATCAGTATGGTTTTCAGAAAGACAAATCTACATCACTTGCCATTTTTAATTTAGTAAAAAAATATTCTACAGAGTACTAACGCAAAGTCACATACGACCGTCCTATTTTTTGACATGCCTAAAGCTTTCGATTTTGTATCGCATGAACAATTACAGGCGAAATTAGATCACAATGGAATTAGAGGACCGGCATACATACAGTTGGCTGGAAAGTTATCTACAAAATAGAAAACAATGCGTAGAGATCAACGAACTTGACAAGAAGTACGTAACTATTTCACACAGGTCACAATTTAAGCATAATTGCTTCGGAGTTCCGCAGGGGAGTGTGCTTGGCCCTTTATTATTTCTACTCTATATAAAGCTTGCCCAGGATAGAGATGGTTGGAAGATTAAAGGGGAGGCCTTTGCCCAATAGACAAACTAAAGTCTGTTGCTTCACTTTGGTAATAAAAGACATGTTTCTGTCAAATACCAAAGCTTCACTTCACCGACAGCGTCTCTAATATAAACATAATTCCCCCATTTCCAGGTGAACTTAGAATACCTAGCTCGTGTAGTGTTCACCGGAGACCTGCTGCATCCAGACTCGGTGGTGGGCACGGACAGTCACACGACCATGATCAACGGGCTCGGAGTGGTCGGGTGGGGGGTCGGCGGTGAGTGCTTGTTCCTGCATCGCGCTGTTAAGATTCGCCCGCGAGCGTGTATATAGGTGGCGAGGCGGTGGACTGTTGGTGCGTTGGATCGACGCACTACACTAGGGTCTATGATATCTCTGGAGCTTTAGGCCAACTATAGCCTTACTAGGTGATATCATCTTCATGATTTAGAACTTGTGTGCTCAGTACTGGCTCTGAACAGACTAGAACACCTAGCTCTCAGCCGCTGCTATCTGCTGCCTCCACATGTGCTGACGTGAGTCCCCTGCATCGCGCTATTAAGATTCGCCCGCGAGCGTGTATATAGGCAGCGAGGAGGTGGACTGTTGGTGCGTTGGATCGACGCACTACACTTAGGGTAGGATCAATTATATTCTTGTAGCTCAGACCCTCTAGCATGATTTCTCTTCTCTACTTAAGCGCGACTCTGCTTTTTTCTATACTACTCGACGCAGTAAGCGCGATTGAAAAGCGCGGGAAGGGGTAATTTTCTATGCAGCAATGGCGCTTCGCGCGCAAGTAGAGAAATCATACTAGGGCTGCAGGTCATAATCATACCTAACTATACCGCGACTAGGTGATTCCATCTCCGCGATTCGCTCGTTCTCATCAATCTGAATACAATTTTTTCTAGTACGTAACCTTATCTGCCATATTGAAGATTCCATAGAGAATGTTGTTCAGTTTGATAGTCCAATCCATAGAGTAATATATAAGTATATTAGAAAAGAGAACCCACTCATAGCAACATTATGCATCCACCTTATGTCAAATTGAAGGCTAGCTAGCGCCATCTATGTTTCTCCGGAAATAATTCTACCTATACTATACATACCTACTTATAGATATAAGTATATCTCATACCGATAGATATTATTGTTTTGAATGCTAGTTTTCGTTCAATCCCGCACCGATCGAGTGAAATTCCAGTGTCCTTACTATTCCTGTAATCTGTACATTGGTAAGAGAACAACAGAAACTCCAGAACATCACTAAATCGGCATCAAATTGAACGAAAACTACAAACAACACCCACATTACTGAAGATAGGTAGCCATTTTGTGAATTTGTCAATTTGACATTGACATAGACAATTAATTTTTTTTTCATAGTTTCACGAAATATATACAAGATGGCAGCAAACTGAATCGGAAAAAGCCACCAAAAGGCGATTGTCCTCCGCCTGGTCCAATCGTCCCTTTAAAAAAATCGTTAGCATAATATTAAGAAATACTACACCTTTAACCTAATTTATCTACCCCAGGTATCGAAGCTGAAGCCGTGATGTTATCGCAACCGATCAGCATGCTGCTGCCCAAAGTAGTAGGCTACAAGTTAAGAGGGGAGTTGAACCCGCTCACCACTTCTACTGACCTGGTCCTCACTATCACTAAGGTGAGTCCTGCATCGCGCTATTAAGATTACAAAGTAGTAGGCTACAAGTTAAGAGGGGAGTTGAACCCGCTCACCACTTCTACTGACCTGGTCCTCACTATCACTAAGATGAGTCCTGCATCGCGCTATTAAGATTACAAAGTAGTAGGCTACAAGTTAAGAGGGGAGTTGAACCCGCTCACCACTTCTACTGACCTGGTCCTCACTATCAATAAGGTGAGTCCTGCATCGCGCTATTAAGATTCGCCCGCGAGCGTGTATAGGCAGCGAGATGGTGGACTGTTTGTGCGTTGGATCGACGCATTACACTAGGCTCGAATATATTATCTTTTCTCTGCGTCTGTCAAAATGGGAGGTGCGAGTAGGTATATCAGAGTAAATTAAAGATCGCAGTATTATAAACATATAGCCACGACTATATTCCCCGAAGGTGTAGTTTATAATTGATAGAGTATCGACATTAATTCATGACCAGTACAACCAAACTTTGTGCAATCAATGGATATTAACAGGCACGTATCCAGAATCCGAATCCCCCCCGAAATCCGAATATTTGTATGGAAAAGTGATTACAGCACTTACTTTTTCATTGTTTACATAAGTGTGTTACTAACAAAACAAAATTTTAACAAAAAAATTAAAACCGCCTTCAAAAAACTAAAAAGTTAAAAAATAATATTGCAGCCGATGACTTTCCCGTTCGCATCATAAGAACATTAATTTGTTTTATTGAAGTCGCTATCAAGCCGGTACGATTCGCGACAGGGCTTGCATTTTTTGGCTTGGCTTGACACCGACTTCTATAAAACAAATTAATGTTCTTATGATGCGAACGGGAAAGTCATCGGCTGCAATATTATTTTTTAACTTTTTAGTTTTTTGAAGGCGGTTTTAATTTTTTTGTTAAAATTTTGTTTATTTCACAATTTTCAGTGGCAAATTCATTAGTTCGATTTAATAGTAGTGCTTTAAATTAACAAACGCACTAGTCGGCACTACGATTTTCGAAGGTTCCCCTCGATAAATCTGGGATCCATCATCAGATCCTGGTTTCCTTATCATGGGACCTCACTTGGGATATCTCCTTTCCAACAAAAAAAGAATCATTGAAATCGGTTCATAAACGACGAAGTTATCCGCGAACACACATAAAAAAAAAAATATATACGGTCGAATTGAGAAACCTCCTCCTTTTTTGAAGTCGGTTAAAAATGAATCATGGTTATTTGAATAAATATATTTATTATTATTATGTATTTCTTGTTGGTATTTCTCGGGCCGAAGCCCGGACCTTTGGAAGGCTTGCGTGGGGACACAGGTTCAACACGTAGAGGCCCCTTAGAGACACTTTTATCTAAATGCAATGGGATGCACCAACCGTGGTCTATCTCTGAATGCATTATGAAAATGCACCAGAAGACATATCACGTTCGGTGCAGAGACTATTGTAGGAAGGACAAAATAAAACTACTCGGGTTATGGGGGTGAACTTGGTGGGCCGGGAAATCTGGGTTATTGCGGAGAGACTCGGGACGCCTGCCGTAACAAATGTCTCTGGTTTGTCAAAAATGGCAGACGGTGACTTGCCAACTCATTTGATGGGCCCCCCAAAATGGCCGTTCGCAAGGAGCGACAAGGCGGCAACATCTAGTGAGCGGCTAAGGTTGTAGAGAGGTGAGTCTGCGGGCGCCAGTTTCCGGTGCTAAGCGCACCAGTCAGCAGGCCCTCGGCGTTATGACATTTTACACTTCCAACCTGGAGCATAGGTTCCGCTCTTGCGACTCCACTCCTGGCCGGTCGGTTAAGGCAAGACAGGAGGTGAGGGCCAAATCAATCTGGGCCCTCTGGAGAATCGGGTCCGTGGTGTCGCCAATCACCAACAGCTCACCACCAGCTGTTATTATTATTGTTTTTCTTTGAATATTAAATGCCCCCCTTTCCCCCGAAACTTAAGTCTGGATACGTGCTTGGATATTAAAAAGATTCATTGAATTAGCTTCAGAATCAAGCTGTAGTTGTACATTTGAGTTGAGTAGGCATTGCAGTTTAGTATAGATCAGCAGTTATTCAGTTTGAGTAGACTCCATAGATATATTATACCTACAGTAATATATCTATGGTAGACTCTTAGGTTTAATTTACACCGTGGCCCGTCTTCCACAGAAATCGCGCGCATTCTCGGGAATTCCCGCAGCTACCGTTTGCACCTTACACGGTCGACATTAAGTTCATTATGATATGTACATTCCAATCGCTTCCATTCCGTTCTGCGGCGGGCGGTGTAAATTGAGCCTTATATTCCGAGAGATAAGTGTACTTTTTGCAACCATCAGCAGCAAGGCTGATTAAGTGTTTATGGGGTGTAGAGCTTCTCTGTGATGAGGATGGACCAGGTCTGCCTGCACAACTCCAGTCGGTTTAGGAGTTAGTGATGATTAAACAGTTATTGGTGTAGTATGCACTGTAGCTATGTGAACGGTACAAAAACTGACATGGTTCCATCAGTCGGTTTAGGAGATACAGCCGTTCAAAGGTCGGAACTTTGACTGGCTGTATCTCCTAAACCGACTGATAGAACTTGACAGTTTTTGTACTGTTCACATAGCTACAGTGCATACTACAACACAAGGGCGGATCCAGGATTTCATATTGGGGGGGGCCCTCGGCCGACTCAGGCCACGTATTAAGATATAAAAAAATTAAGTTAGAGACACAGACCCGAGACGTCTTGTATACATACATAGAAAACTAAAACAATCAGCCCCGGATCTACGATTTTTCTGGGGCGGGGCAAAAACATAAGATTGGCGCCGGGCCCGGGCCTCCTCTACAAGAGTGTAGCGATAATTTTTTCTTAGGGAGGCCAGGTCCATGTTGAGTGGTTGCAATAAAACGTTTAACATAGAGCGAGCGAAGCGAGCTCGAGATTTTACTGCAATATGATTAGGTCGAGTCAGAAATTCGCAATATGATCGAATTCTGCGATGAGTAATTTCAATACAACAAAAAACCAAGAGCGAGCGAAGCGAGCTCAATATTTCACTGAAATATAATGAGATGACTGCAATAATATCTAAAACCAAGAGCGAGCGAAGCGAGCTCGAGATTTCACTGCAATATAATGAGACGACTGCAATACGATCTTAAACCGAGAGCGAGCGAAGCAAGCTCAGATTTCGTCACTGCAATATAATGAGATTACTGCAATGAGATCTAAAACCAAGAGCGAGCGAAGCGAGCTCGAGATTTTACTGCAATATGATTAGGTCGAGTCAGAAATTTGCAATATGATCGAATTCTGCGATAGGTAATTTCAATACAACAAAAAAACCAAGAGCGAGCGAAGCGAGCTCGATATTTCACTGAAATATAATGAGATGACTGCAATAAGATCTCAAAGCAAGAGCGAGCGAAGCGAGCTCGAGATTTCACTGCAATATAATGGGATGACTGCAATACGATCTTAAACCAAGAGCGAGCGAAACAAGCTCAGATTTCGTCACTGCAATATGATGAGATGACTGCAATGAGATCTAAAACCAAGAGCGAGCGAAGCGAGCTCGAGATTTTACTGCAATATGATTAGGTCGAGTCAGAAATTTGCAATATGATCGAATTCTGCGATAGGTAATTTCAATATAACAAATAAACCAAGAGCGAGCGAAGCGAGCTCGATATTTCACTGAAATATAATGAGATGACTGCAATGAGATCTAAAAGCAAGAGCGAGCGAAGCGAGCTCGAGATTTCACTGCAATATAATGGGATGACTGAAATACGATCTTAAACCAAGAGCGAGCGAAACAAGCTGGAGATTTCGTCACTGCAATACAGGGTGTACAATAAAATGGGACAGCTACTTAAAGGGGTGCTTCAGACCATCAAACTGAACAACTTTCTCTATGGGACCAATATCGAAATCGCGAAAAAAAAATCCGCTCTCCCATACAAAACTGCAAACATAACTCGACTGAAATGTATGGGACAGCTACTTAAAGGGGTGCTTCAGACCATCAAACTGAACAACTTTCTCTATGGGACCAATATCGAAATCGCGAAAAAAAAATCTGCTGTCCCATACATTTCAGTCGAGTTATGTTTGCAGTTTTGTATGGGAGAGCGGATTTTTTTTTCGCGATTTCGATATTGGTCCCATAGAGAAAGTTGTTCAGTTTGATGGTCTGAAGCACCCCTGTAAGTAGCTGTCCTATTTTATTGTACACCCTGTATAGGACAGCGGATTTTTTTTTCGCGATTTCGATATTGGTCCCATAGAGAAAGTTGTTCAGTTTGATGGTCTGAAGCACCCCTTTAAGTAGCTGTCCCATTTTATTGTACACCCTGTATAATGAGATGTCTGAAATCAGGAGCGAGCGAAGCGAGCACGAGACTTTTTTGCAAAATTCTCAAGTCGATGCAATATTTTTTTTCCATCTTGATTTTGGCGCCCCCTAAACCTGCCGCCCGGGGCGTGGGCCCCGGTTTGCTGTTAAATCTTTAGGATAATATTATGTGTATAGTATAATCCTAAAGATTTCTGACCACAGCCTTGTTTTAATTATTGTACCTACACAGGTACAATAATTAAAACAGAAACATAGAGCGAGCGAAGCGAGCTCTAATTTTCTCCCCTCTACGAATTGGTTATGGACAGAGCTCAATCAATCTATGCCCTAGTAAAGTGCCGTCATTACTCAGCCTCGAAATGCAATGCAATCAATCCTCGTTCAATGCAATCCGCAGAGGTCCGTGGGGGAGGCCATGGCCCCCTGGCCCCCCCCCCCTGGATCCGCCCTTGCTACAACAATATCATACGATCAGCCGTGCAGCTGATCGTTAATTTTTTACAGACCTTTAATTATCACTAACTCCTAAACTGACTGGAGTTATGCAGGCAGACCTGGTCCATCCTCATCACAGAGAAGCTCTACACTCCATAAATACTTAATTAGCCTTGCTGCTGATGGTTGCAAAAAGTACACTTATCTCTTATACTATTAGTTTAAAAGGATGCTATTGATATTTTTTTCACCCGATTTCTCCCTGTAGACACCAGTCTAGGCCAGTGGTGCTATTTGAAGCGACACCACACGTAACCACAATGTTGTTGTTAATAAAGTGTAATGTCCCGCAGCACCTGCGCTCGCTGGGCGTGGTGGGCAAGTTCGTGGAGTTCTTCGGGCCGGGCGTCTCCGCGCTGAGCATCGCGGACCGCGCCACCGTCGCCAACATGTGCCCGGAGTTCGGCGCCACCGTCGCGCACTTCCCCGTCGACCTCCGCTCCCTCCAGTACCTCAGCCAGACCAGTGAGTGCGAGTGCTTGTTCCTGCATCGCGCTGTTAACATTCTGCAGGCTATATATAGTGAGGCGCCACCGTCGCGCACTTCCCCGTCGACCTCCGCTCCCTCCAGTACCTCAGCCAGACCAGTGAGTGCGAGTGCTTGTTCCTGCATCGCGCTGTTAACATTCTGCAGGCTATATATAGTGAGGCGCCACCGTCGCGCACTTCCCCGTCGACCTCCGCTCCCTCCAGTACCTCAGCCAGACCAGTGAGTGCGAGTGCTTGTTCCTGCATCGCGCTGTTAACATTCTGCAGGCTATATATAGTGAGGCGCCACCGTCGCGCACTTCCCCGTCGACCTCCGCTCCCTCCAGTACCTCAGCCAGACCAGTGAGTGCGAGTGCTTGTTCCTGCATCGCGCTGTTAACATTCTGCAGGCTATATATAGTGAGGCGCCACCGTCGCGCACTTCCCCGTCGACCTCCGCTCCCTCCAGTACCTCAGCCAGACCAGTGAGTGCGAGTGCTTGTTCCTGCATCGCGCTGTTAACATTCTGCAGGCTATATATAGTGAGGCGCCACCGTCGCGCACTTCCCCGTCGACCTCCGCTCCCTCCAGTACCTCAGCCAGACCAGTGAGTGCGAGTGCTTGTTCCTGCATCGCGCTGTTAACATTCTGCAGGCTATATATAGTGAGGCGCCACCGTCGCGCACTTCCCCGTCGACCTCCGCTCCCTCCAGTACCTCAGCCAGACCAGTGAGTGCGAGTGCTTGTTCCTGCATCGCGCTGTTAACATTCTGCAGGCTATATATAGTGAGGCGCCACCGTCGCGCACTTCCCCGTCGACCTCCGCTCCCTCCAGTACCTCAGCCAGACCAGTGAGTGCGAGTGCTTGTTCCTGCATCGCGCTGTTAACATTCTGCAGGCTATATATAGTGAGGCGCCACCGTCGCGCACTTCCCCGTCGACCTCCGCTCCCTCCAGTACCTCAGCCAGACCAGTGAGTGCGAGTGCTTGTTCCTGCATCGCGCTGTTAACATTCTGCAGGCTATATATAGTGAGGCGCCACCGTCGCGCACTTCCCCGTCGACCTCCGCTCCCTCCAGTACCTCAGCCAGACCAGTGAGTGCGAGTGCTTGTTCCTGCATCGCGCTGTTAACATTCTGCAGGCTATATATAGTGAGGCGCCACCGTCGCGCACTTCCCCGTCGACCTCCGCTCCCTCCAGTACCTCAGCCAGACCAGTGAGTGCGAGTGCTTGTTCCTGCATCGCGCTGTTAACATTCTGCAGGCTATATATAGTGAGGCGCCACCGTCGCGCACTTCCCCGTCGACCTCCGCTCCCTCCAGTACCTCAGCCAGACCAGTGAGTGCGAGTGCTTGTTCCTGCATCGCGCTGTTAACATTCTGCAGGCTATATATAGTGAGGCGCCACCGTCGCGCACTTCCCCGTCGACCTCCGCTCCCTCCAGTACCTCAGCCAGACCAGTGAGTGCGAGTGCTTGTTCCTGCATCGCGCTGTTAACATTCTGCAGGCTATATATAGTGAGGCGCCACCGTCGCGCACTTCCCCGTCGACCTCCGCTCCCTCCAGTACCTCAGCCAGACCAGTGAGTGCGAGTGCTTGTTCCTGCATCGCGCTGTTAACATTCTGCAGGCTATATATAGTGAGGCGCCACCGTCGCGCACTTCCCCGTCGACCTCCGCTCCCTCCAGTACCTCAGCCAGACCAGTGAGTGCGAGTGCTTGTTCCTGCATCGCGCTGTTAACATTCTGCAGGCTATATATAGTGAGGCGCCACCGTCGCGCACTTCCCCGTCGACCTCCGCTCCCTCCAGTACCTCAGCCAGACCAGTGAGTGCGAGTGCTTGTTCCTGCATCGCGCTGTTAACATTCTGCAGGCTATATATAGTGAGGCGCCACCGTCGCGCACTTCCCCGTCGACCTCCGCTCCCTCCAGTACCTCAGCCAGACCAGTGAGTGCGAGTGCTTGTTCCTGCATCGCGCTGTTAACATTCTGCAGGCTATATATAGTGAGGCGCCACCGTCGCGCACTTCCCCGTCGACCTCCGCTCCCTCCAGTACCTCAGCCAGACCAGTGAGTGCGAGTGCTTGTTCCTGCATCGCGCTGTTAACATTCTGCAGGCTATATATAGTGAGGCGCCACCGTCGCGCACTTCCCCGTCGACCTCCGCTCCCTCCAGTACCTCAGCCAGACCAGTGAGTGCGAGTGCTTGTTCCTGCATCGCGCTGTTAACATTCTGCAGGCTATATATAGTGAGGCGCCACCGTCGCGCACTTCCCCGTCGACCTCCGCTCCCTCCAGTACCTCAGCCAGACCAGTGAGTGCGAGTGCTTGTTCCTGCATCGCGCTGTTAACATTCTGCAGGCTATATATAGTGAGGCGCCACCGTCGCGCACTTCCCCGTCGACCTCCGCTCCCTCCAGTACCTCAGCCAGACCAGTGAGTGCGAGTGCTTGTTCCTGCATCGCGCTGTTAACATTCTGCAGGCTATATATAGTGAGGCGCCACCGTCGCGCACTTCCCCGTCGACCTCCGCTCCCTCCAGTACCTCAGCCAGACCAGTGAGTGCGAGTGCTTGTTCCTGCATCGCGCTGTTAACATTCTGCAGGCTATATATAGTGAGGCGCCACCGTCGCGCACTTCCCCGTCGACCTCCGCTCCCTCCAGTACCTCAGCCAGACCAGTGAGTGCGAGTGCTTGTTCCTGCATCGCGCTGTTAACATTCTGCAGGCTATATATAGTGAGGCGCCACCGTCGCGCACTTCCCCGTCGACCTCCGCTCCCTCCAGTACCTCAGCCAGACCAGTGAGTGCGAGTGCTTGTTCCTGCATCGCGCTGTTAACATTCTGCAGGCTATATATAGTGAGGCGCCACCGTCGCGCACTATTTATATTCTATTTTATACCTTATCACATATAAGTTACTCTATGCTTATCACTACACGAGACAGCCTATAATTGCGAAACAATAACTGAGAACTTATGACGTTTGGGGTTGACACGAGAGACTATTTTTTTATGATTTTTAACATTCAAAATTGGAATCTACAGTTATGGGGAATAAAATCCAAAGTTGCGAATTTCATGTTACCTCGCCCCCCGCAAAAAGTGGCAGAAATGTTTGTTAGAAGAATGACGCGCGTAACTAGTCCCTATACAGGGTGTAACAAAACACCCTAGTAATACTTAAAGGTGTGCTTCAGATCATCAAACTGAACAACGTTCACTGTGGAGCCAATATCGAAATCGAGAAAAAAAAATCCGCTCTTTCAAACAAAACTGCAGTACCGTCTCGACTCAAATGTATTCCCATACATTTGAGTCGAGACGGTACTGCAGTTTTGTTTGACGGTTCGGCAGATTTATTTTATTTTTTCTCGACGTTGGCTCCATAGTGAAATTTGTTCAGATTGATGTCTGAAGCAGGCCCTTAAGTATTACTAGGGTGTTTTGTTACACCCTGTATAAGTAGTCAAAGTGCGTATGTGAAGTCTTCCAGTCCGCATTGGGCACGCGTGGTGGACTAACGCCCATACACCCCCCCTGACGGTAGGATGATGAAATGCATTTCCCTAAAACGAATGAATTAGCCATGCGAATGTAAACCCAATTCTTTCCAGATCGTTCCAAGGCCAAGATCGACATTATCGAAGCATACCTTCGCGCCACCAAACAGTTCAGGGACTACAACAATCCTGAGGAAGATCCCATATTCTCGGAGGTTTGTACTTTTACCACAGAATAGGTAATAGTATATAGTTCTACATACAGAACGGCCACTCCCCGCCCCCCTCTGACTTCAGATACCTCACCCCCCCCTCACACTTTATGTGGTAACCTGAGGGGGGCCGAGCAAGGGAATTCAGATAGGCGCGCGCACCCGTTGGATTTGACTACATAAAATTGTATCTTTTCAGTGCATAAAAAACGTTGAAAAATAACGCTAAATTCACATTTTCAGTAATCCTTTAGCACAAATACTATTTTTAATAATAGAATGAAAAAGAAAAAGTATTGAAATGTAGATGACGTTAAACGCAAAGCGCGGCTTTCAACCCTACACGCAATGTCATGGACAGTTTGCACAAAGTGCGCATGTGCAGACGCCATTTCGAAATTCAAACATTTTCTATTAAGTGCCGGACCTGTGATTTTACACTAAATAATTTAATCCAACCAACCAACCAACCACGTAGCTAGGCGAAATGATGGCAGGTGGAGCAAAGCCTTGACAGAGTGGTGGCCGAGATTAGGCAAAAGACACTCCTCTTTTTGGGGAGGGAAACGGGTGGTAATCACAATGGACGCTTCGGCGCACGCGCCTACGCGGAGCTCGGCCTTCGGCCTCGCGTTCGTTCGCTTAGCTCGGCCTACGGCCTCGGTCACGCAGCTCGCCCTTCGGGCTCGCCCAAAAAAAAGGTCGTCCGGCAGCCACGTGGGTTGACGACATCTGGAAAAGTATCGGCAAGACCTGGATGCGACTGGCACGGGACCGAGAAGGATGGCAAAATAGGGAGGACGCTTATGCCCTGCAGTGGGTGGATACGGGCTGAAAATGATGATGATGATGAACCAACCAACTCCGCTGACTCTGTGTCCTAAAGTGTATCTTGGCCTCAAAAAAATAAGAGAGCGTAGAATACGTTGAATTCGTAAAATAGGTACCTAGTTATGACGTCACTTTTATTATATGTGCCTCTGAGCTCTAATCGTAAATTTTGAACACTTTGTACTTATAAATCAGTCATGTTTAAAGATATACAACGTGTTAATGAATTAACGCAAAACTAGAAAGCAGTTTGTTTAGAATCGAGAGCAGAATCAAATTATCATGGTTTCAACATGGGTAATTTTTTTCAAAATATTAAATAATTTGTTTGAAAAATTTTAAATGTTCTGAACCCGATGTCAACCCACCGCACGGGCACACTCACCCTACTTACTACCAAAACCAGATTACAAAAATGTATCCATGAGTACGTTAGCGCTTTCTTTCATTGCTGAAATGATAACAAATAATTTTTGCCTCAAAACTTAAAATACGAATAACTTTAAATTTTAACTATTAAAATAATGACATTATTGTTTCAATCTAATTATTTTGTTATAAATCAGTTGGGGTGTATGAGGTTTTGCGTTAATTTATTAACACCTATATTAATACTTATAAATCAGTAAATCAGTCATGTTTAAAGTAGATTTATAATTTGCTTTAGTGTTTAATCGTTAAATTAAGTTTAGTGTTAAATGTGTTTTAGTGTTTAAGTAAAAATTTTTTTTTTTTAAGGAATCCGTTTTTAAAAAGGTACCTGATAAAAAAACATTTTCATCATCCCTATTCGGATGTGGCGCGCCTTGGGAGAGGCCTATGTTCAGCAGTGGACGATGATAGGATGATGATGATGATGATTCGGATGTAAACGCTTTGATCTTGCTACAAAATAAAGAATTCAACCTTCAACATTTCACTTACAGATAGTAGAGCTGGACCTGTCCACTGTGGTGACATCTGTGAGCGGACCGAAGAGGCCGCAGGACAGAGTTTCCGTTTCCGTTATGAAGAAGGACTTCCAGGATTGTCTCACCAATAAGGTCAGTTGAATATAAATAACATAAAAAACAATAGATTTGAGCATATATTTAACACCAACAATCTTAATAATAACTATAGACATACATATTATTTATTTATTTTATGTAGTCAGCCCTGCGTTCCACTGCAGTGGGCATCAAGCGAAAATTTTGTGTATTTTAAGTTTAGAACGAATTTTCCGGAAGATAGGTAAAGTCCACAAAGAAATAATACTCCGCTAGGTAAAAATCACACAAAAATTGCTGATGATAAGTATAATTGATTGTTTGATAAATTGATAATTATCATTTAAGTTGATGATCTCTGTAATAAAATAACTATCAAGAACCCAGTGACAGAATGACAAACATGTCGACATAGAATTTAGTTCGCAGTAGAATGATGATTATCATGAAGTTGATTATCACTGTAATAACTATCAAGAACCCAGTGATAGAATGAAAAACATATCTACTGAGAATATGATAGCTACTACATTAAGATTTGATGATAGAATGTAGTTCTCAGCAGAATGAGGACATCAAGCTGATATCATGAAGCTGATGATCTCTGTAATAACTATCAGAAACCCAGTGACAAAATAACAAACATGTCGACTGAGACTATGATAGCTACTACATTAAGATTTGGTGATAGAATGTTGTTCTCAGCAGAATGATGATTATCATGAAGTTGATTATCACTGTAA
This sequence comes from Agonopterix subpropinquella, assembly GCA_922987775.1. Taxonomy (NCBI): domain Eukaryota; kingdom Metazoa; phylum Arthropoda; class Insecta; order Lepidoptera; family Depressariidae; genus Agonopterix; species Agonopterix subpropinquella. The sequence continues at coordinate 11,466,525 of OV277718.1, read as the reverse complement.
TAACTATCAGAAACCCAGTGACAGAATGACAAAAATGTCTACAGAGTGTATGATAGCTACTACATTTAGATTTGATGATAGAATGTTGTTCTCAGCAGAATGATGATTATCATGAAGTTGATGATCTCTGTAATAACTATCAGGAATCCAGTGACAGAATGATAAACATGTCGACTGAGAGAATGATAGCTACAACATTAAGATTTGACGATAGAATGTAGTTCTCAGCAGAATGATGATTATCATGAAGTTGATGTTCTCTGTAATAACTATCAGGAAACTATGTAAAACACTAATAAGAATGATTCATCATTAAATGTGAAGACAGCCTTGAAAACAATCCGTATCACTTTCCCAGTGATAGAATAAGAAACGTATTTACTGAGGAAAGTGAACACGAGTGTTCACAGACTTACGATGATGGTGATTATGATGACGACCCTGGTGGTAGAATGTCACAGTAGCAGCTATCAGACACCCAGTGACAGAATTATAAACATGTCTACTGTGCTACTAATCGCTACCTCTGAAGTCGGCAGCTATTAGACACCCAGTGACAGAATTAAAAACATGTCTACTGAGCTACTAATCGCTCCCACTTTAACATTTAACTCTGAAGTGTTGATTTTTCTTGTTACTCTTTCATATTTTTTCATTATCATGGAGAGATGAGGACTAAATATCTCGGCGGTAGCTATCAGACACCCAGTGACAGAATTATAAACATGTCTACTGAGCTACTAATCGCTACCACTTTAACATTTAACTCTGAACTGTTGATTTTTCTTGTTACTCTTTCATACTTTTTCATTATCATGGAGAGATGACATATTGACTTGATGTGAAATTCAGATTTTTCTTGTCACTTTTTTCATTAAAATGGAGAGGTGTGGATTATAGATCTCGGCGGCAGCTATCAGACACCCAGTGACAGAATTATAAACATGTCTACTGAGCTACTAATCGCTACCACATTAACATTTAATTCTGAAGTGTTGATTTTTCTTGTTACTCTTTCATACTTTTTCATTATCATGGAGAGATGAGGACTAAATATCTCGGCGGTAGCTATCAGACACCCAGCCCAGTGACAGAATTATAAACATGTCTACTGAGCTACTAATCGCTACCACATTAACATTTAATTCTGAAGTGTTGATTTTTCTTGTTACTCTTTCATACTTTTTCATTATCATGGAGAGATGAGGACTAAATATCTCGGCGGTAGCTATCAGACACCCAGCCCAGTGACAGAATTATAAACATGTCTACTGAGCTACTAATCGCTACCACTTTTTAACTCTGAACTGTTGATTTTTCTTGTTACTCTTTCATACTTTTTCATTATCATGGAGAGATGACATATTGACTTGATGTGAAATTCAGATTTTTCTTGTCACTTTTTTCATTAAAATGGAGAGGTGTGGATTATAGATCTCGGCGGCAGCTATCAGACACCCAGTGACAGAATTATAAACATGTCTACTGAGCTACTAATCGCTACCACTTTAACATTTAACTCTGAAGTGTTGATTTTTCTTGTTACTCTTTCATATTTTTTCATTATCATGGAGAGATGAGGACTAAATATCTAGGCGGTAGCTATCAGACACCCAGTGACAGAATTATAAACATGTCTACTGAGCTACTAATCGCTACCACTTTGACATTTAACTCTGAACTGTTGATTTTTCTTGTTACTTTTTCATTATCATGGAGAGATGACATATTGACTTGATTTGAAATTCAGATTTTTCTTGTCACTTTTTTCATTAAAATGGAGAAGTGTGGACTAAATATCTCATCGGCAGCTATCAGACACCCAGTGACAGAATTATTAACATGTCTACTGAGCTACTAATCGCTACCACTTTAACATTTAACTCTGAAGTGTTGATTTTTCTTGTTACTCTTTCATACTTTTTCATTATCATGGAGAGATGAGGACTAAATATCTCGGCGGTAGCTATCAGACAACCAGTGACAGAATTATGAACGTGTCTACTAAGTGGATGATATGTACATCCAGAGAGTTCTTGCAGTTTTCTTTTGTTCTTATTCATTGTCTGAAAAAGATATTTAAAGAAAGAATAGTGCAATGTTTGAACGATATTTTTTTTATTTAGGGCTGGCTTAAGAAATCTATAAAACAATCGGGGATGTGGTTGTTCTGCAAACAATCCGTATCAATTTCCCAGTGATAGAATCAGAAACCTATCTACTGAGGAAAGTGAACACGAGTCTTCACAGACTTAACTTTCCACTTTCTTGATGATGGTGATACCCTAGTGACAATAGCGTCATAGCGGCAGCTATCAGATACCCAGTGACAGAATAACAAACATGTCTACTGAGCGGATGATATCTACTTCTAAAAGGCACAGTTTTGAGTTTTCTGCTAAGTTAATTAACTAGTCATACAACTAGCTGGCATCATACTCCCAGTGATGGTATATACTAACATTATCTACTGAGAGAATGTTTGCCAATAATTGTAGACATATTATCCTGTAATACAAAACAAACAAATGATAGTAATATTTTTTTTAATTGCTATTACTGTGATAGTCATGAAAACAATCCGTATCATTTTCCCAGTGATAGAATCAGAAATTTATCTACTGAGGAAAGTGAACACAGGTGTTCACAGACTTATTATGATGGTGATATTCATATTCTTGATATAATGACAAGCAGTGATAAGGTCTATAAACAATCCGTATCACTTTCCCAGTGATAGAATCAGAAACGTATCTACTGAGGAAAGTGAACACGAGTGTTCACAGACTTAGCGATAATGATGATAATTTTAGAGACATGATGATAGTCAGTGATGAGATAGTACTACAAACGATTCGTATCACTTTCCCAGTGATAGAATCAGAAACGTATCTACTGAAGAAAGTGAACACGAGTGTTAACAGACTTAAAATGATAGTGATGACTATGGAGATAATGATAGCAATCTATCAGCAGCAGTAATCAGATACCCAGTGACAGAATATGAAACATGCCTTCTGAGAAAATGATCGCTACAGCAAACAGACAAATTCTTGATATCGCTGCAAACGTTCACAGACTTCGGATGATGTTCATAATGGCGGCGGGATGAGTGAGTTGTTTATGATGATAGTATCTTAAAGCATAACGTAGCGGATAACCTCTAGCAGAATTTGAACTTGCTAGTGGTTGTCCGACACGTCTGCAAGTAAGAGATTTGAGATGATTGTGGCCATTTGTGGCGCTGCTGGTGGTAGTATGTCTCAGCGGTAGCTATCAGACACCTAGTGACAGAATTATAAACATGTCTACTGAGCGGATGATATCTACTTCTATCAGACAAATACTTGAGATCCCCGCAAGTTATAGAGAACCGATGAATTAGTCATAACAACTAGCTGGCATCATACTCTACATCCAGAGACAATTCTTTGTTTTATCGTTTTCAGTAAAAATATTTTTAGATGATATTTCAAGAAAGGAAAAATCACTTTTAGAAAGTTCAAATTATTGCTTTAGCGGTAAGAAAAAGACATCAAAAATTGTGGTGAAGTGGTCCTGTAAACAATCCGTATCACTTTCCCAGTGATAGAATTATAAACGTATCTACTGAGGGAAGTGAACACGAGTGTTCACAGACTTATTGTGATGATCATGATGACGATATGTTAGTACTACACACGATTCGCATTACTTTCCCAGTGATAGAATCAGAAACATATCTACTGAAAAAAGTGAACACGAGATTCCACAAACTTAAGATGATGGTGATGACTATGGAGGTGATGATAGTAATCTATCAGCAGCAGTAATCAGATACCCAGTGACAGAATATTAAACATGTCTTCTGAGAATATGATCGCTATTGCAAACAGATAAAGTCTCGAGTTCTCTGCAGAGATATGGTTGCCAATGATTTAGTAATAACAACTAGCTGGCATCATACTCCTAGTGAGAATGAACTAACATATCTACAGAGAGAATGGATGCCACTAATTGTAGACATATTATCCTGTAAAATAACACACAAACACACACACACATAAGTAAGAGCAATTCAGCATTAAATGTTGAGACCGTCACGAAAACAATCTGTATCATTTTCCCAGTGATAGAATTCGAAACGTATCTACTGAAGAAAGTGAACACGAGTGTTCACAGACTTATGATGATGGTAACTTAGTGATGTGATGATGTTGATTGCGCCATAGCGGCAGCTATCAGACACCCAGTGACAGAATTATAAACATGTCTACTGAGCGGATGATATCTACTTCTATTAGCCAAATTCTTGAGATCCCCGCTAGTTATAGAGAACCGATGAATTAGTCAAAACAACGAGCTGGCATCATACTCCCAGTGATAGCATGAACTTACATATCTACTGAGTTAATGATTGCCACTAATTGTAGACATTAATTACCCTGGAATAAAATGAATGAATGAAATATACTTTTATTTACACCAAAATACAGATACAGCATAGAAAAAAGAAACAAAAACAAACACAAATAAATTAAGGCAATTGAGCATTAAATGTTGAGACCGTCACGAAAACAATCTGTATCATGTTCCCAGTGATAGAATAAGAAACTTATCTACTGAGGAAAGTGAACACTAGTGTTCACAGACTTACAATAATGGTGATTATGATGATGCTGCTGGTAGGAGAATGCCTCAGCGGCAGTTATCAGACACCCAGTGACAGAATTATAAACATGTCTTCTGAGCGAATGATATCTACTTCTATCAGACAAATTCTTGAGATCCCCGCTAGTTATAGAGAACCGATGAATTAGTCATAACAACCAGCTGGCATCATACTCCCAGTGATAGCGTGAACATATCTACTGAGAGAATGGTTGCTACTAGTTGTAGACATATTATCCTGTAATAAAATAGCATAACACGTGAATAAATAAGAGTAATGCATTATTAAATGTTTTTATTCTCGTGACATCCGTATCACTTTCCCAGTGATAGAATAAGAAACTTATCTACTGAGGAAAGTGAACACGAGTGTTCACAGACTTATTGTGATGTGATTTAAGATGATGGTGATGACTATGAGGGCGATGAAAGGAATTTAGCAGCAGCAGTAATCAGGCCATCCCAGTGACAGAATATGAAACATTCCTTCTGAGAAAATGACCACTACAACTAACAGACAAGTTCTGGAGTTAATTTATGCAGCTACTGATGATTTTGTCATACAACTAGATGGCATCATAGATAGAATAAACTAATATATCTACGGAGGGAATGGCCGCTAATTGTAGACATATTATTCTCTAATAAAATAAGACACATAAATAAGAACAATTTTATTCATCATTAAATGTCAAGACAGTCTTGTCAAGAATCCATATCACTTTTCCTGTGATAGAATAAGAAACTTAACTACTGAGGAAAGTGAACACGAGTGTTCACAGACAGTAAAATGATGGTATTCGGTAGAATATCGAAGCGACAGCTATCAGACACCCAGTGACAGAGTTATAAACATGTCTACTGAGCGAATGATATCTACTTCTATCAGACAAATACTTGAGATCCCCGCAAGTTATAGAGAACCGATGAATTAGTCATAACAACTAGCTGGCATCATACTCCCAGTGATATAATGAACATATCTACGGAGAGAATGGTTGCTACTAGTTGTAGACATATTATCCTGTAATAAAATAGCATAACACGTGAATAAATAAGAGTAATGCATTATTAAATCCTACTCCTCCTCCTCCATCCTCCTCCTTTCATCTTACTTTCCCAGTGATAGAATAAGAAACTTATCTACTGAGGAAAGTGAACACGAGTGTTCACAGACTTATTGTGATGTGATTTATGATGATGGTGATGACTTTGAAAATGAAGAAAGCAATCAATGAGCAGCAGTAATCAGATACCCAGTGACAGAATATGAAACATGCCTTCTGAGAAAATGACCACTCCTACTATCAGACAAATTCTGGAGTAAAATTGTGCAGTTACTGATGATTTTGTCATACAACTAGATGGCATCATACTCCCAGTGATAAAATGATCTAAAATATCTACTGAGTGAATGGTTGCCACTAATTGTAGACATAAATTATCCTGGAATAAAATGAATGAATGAAATATACTTTTATTTACACTAAAACACAGAAATAGCACAGAAAACAGAAAAATATACGAAAACACAAACAAATAAGGGCAACTGAGCATTAAATGTTGATACAGTCATGAAAACAATCCGTATCACTTTCCCAGTGATAGAATAAAAAACTTATCTACTGAGGAAAATGAACACGAGTGTTCACAGACTTACGATGATGGTGATTATGATGATGCTGCTGGTGGTACAATATCTCAGCGGCAGCTATCAGACACCCAGTGACAGAATTATAAACATGTCTACTAAGCGAATGATATCTACTTCTATCAGACAAATACTTGAGATCCCCGCTAGTTATATAGAACCGATGAATTAGTCAAAACAACCAGCTGGCATCATACTCCCAGTGATATAATGAACTAACATATCTACTGAGAGAATGGTTGCCACTAATTGTAGACATAAATTATCCTGGAATAAAATGAATGATTGAAATATACTTTTATTTACACCAAAATACAGATACAGCATAGAAAAAAGAAACAAAAACAAACACGAATAAATTAGGGCAATTTAGCATTAAATGTTGAGACCGTCACGAAAACAATCTGTATCATTTTCCCAGTGATAGAATAAGAAACTTATCTACTGAGGAAAGTGAACACGAGTGTTCACAGACTTACGATGATGGTGATTGTGATGATGCTGCTGGTAGGAGAATGCCTCAGCGGCAGTTATCAGACACCCTGTGACAGAATTATATACATGTCTACTAAGCGAATGATATCTACTTCTATCAGACAAATACTTGAGATCCCCGCAAGTTATAGAGAACCGATGAATTAGTCATAACAACTAGCTGGCATCATACTCCCAGTGATATAATGAACTAACATATCTACTGAGAGAATGGTTGCTACTAGTTGTAGACATATTATCCTGTAATAAAATAGCATAACACGTGAATCTTCTTCTTTTCGTGTCAATTGTTCTACTATTTCTATATTTTATTGGCCAGATATTCGGCCAGCCTGACAGCGTCCAGTGTAGCCTTATTGAGGTCCTCTCTCGTGCAGGTGTTTGGGCACAACGGGCATTCTAGCAGGTGGGCCATCGACTGAATAGGCTCGCCGCAATCGCACTGCATTAGGCCAGGGTCCCTGTAACCCCAGCTGCATAAACTTTGTCTGCAACGGCCGACTTGAGTGCGGAGCCGATTTAAAGACTTCCACACTGGCCATTGCAGATTGTGCCCGGGAGGTAGATATTCCTGTGGGGAAATAAATCTTAAATCTTAAATAAATCTTTTTCTACAAAACACGTGAATAAATAAGAGTAATGCATTATTAAATGTTTTTATTCTCGTGACATCCGTATCACTTTCCCAGTGATAGAATAAGAAACTTATCTACTGAGGAAAGTGAACACGAGTGTTCACAGACTTATTTTGATGTGATTTATGATGATGGTGATGACTTTGAAAATGATGAAAGCTATCTATGAGCAGCAGTAATCAGATACCCAGTGACAGAATATGAAACATGCCTTCTGAGAAAATGACCACTCCTACTAACAGACAAATTCTGGAGTAAAATTGTGCAGTTACTGATGATTTTGTCATACAACTAGATGGCATCATACTCCCAGTGATAAAATGAACTAAAATATCTACTGAGTGAATGGTTGCCACTAATTGTAGACATAAATTATCCTGGAATACAATGAATGAATGAAATATACTTTTATTTACACTAAAACACAGAAATAGCACAGAAAACAGAAAAATATACGAAAACACAAACAAATAAGGGCAATTGAGCATTAAATGTTGAGACAGTCATGAAAACAATCCGTATCACTTTCCCAGTGATAGAATAAAAAACTTATCTACTGAGGAAAATGAATACGAGTGTTCACAGACTTAGGATGATGGTGATTATGATGATGCTGCTGGTGGTACAATATCTCAGCGGCAGCTATCAGACACCCAGTGACAGAATTATAAACATGTCTACTAAGCGAATGATATCTACTTCTATCAGACAAATACTTGAGATCCCCGCTAGTTATAGAGAACCGATGAATTAGTCATAACAACCAGCTAGCATCATTCTCCCAGTGATATTATGAACATATCTACTGAGAGAATGGTTGCTACAAGTTGTAGACATATTATCCTGTAATAAAATAACATAACACGTAAATAGATAGGATTAATGCATTATTAAATGTTTTTATTCTCGTGACAGTCATAAAAACAATCCGTATCACTTTCCCAGTGATAGAATTAAAAACGTATCTACTAAGGAAAGTGAACACGAGTGTTCACAGACTTAACGTGGTGACGACTGTGGAAATGATGATAGCAATCTATCAGCAGCAGTAATCAGATAACCAGTGACAGAACAATAAACATGTCTTCTGAGAATATGATCGCTATTGCAAATGAATGAAGTCTCGAGTTCTCTGCAAAGATATGGTTGCCAATGATTTAGTCATAACAACTAGCTGGCATCATACTCCCAGTGATATAATGAACTAACATATCTAATAAGAGAATGGTTGCCACTGACTGTAGACATATTTTCTCTGTAATAACACACACAAAAACAAATAGGTAGCGATCCATTATTCAATGTCGTAACAGTATTGAAAACAATCCGTATCATTTTCCCAGTGATAGAATAAGAAACGTATCTCCTGAGGAAAGTGAACACGAGTGTTCACAGACTTGTAGTGACGATGATGGCGATAAACTTATAGGCATAATGTCAAACAGTGATGAGATAGTACTACAATCAATCGTATCACTTTCCCAGTGATAGAATAAAAACGTATCTACTGAGGAAAGTGAACACGAGTGTTCACAGACTTGTAGTGACGATGATGGCGATAAACTTATAGACGTAATGTCAAACAGTAAGAATAAGAATAAGAATAAATTTATTGAAAAACAGTAGACATATTATTGAACACGATTATGTAGACATATTATTCTGTAATAACACACACAAAAACAAATAGGTAGCGATCCATTATTCAATGTCGTAACTGTATTGAAAACAATCCGTATCATTTTCCCAGTGATAGAATAAGAAACGTATCTCTTGAGGAAAGTGAACACGAGTGTTCACAGACTTGTAGTGACGATGATAAGTGTATGTTTGTTAGTAATTAAGTAGTTAACTGTTTTAATTTTATGATTAGTTTTTAAGACGTTGCTGTGCCCTTACAGGGTTTATGTGTGCACTTAAACTGTATTCTTAAGACCTCATGTAACCATATAATGCAATAAATTATTATGAATTATGAATTATGATGACGATAAACTTATAGACGTAATGTCAAACAGTGATGAGATAGTACTACAATCGATCGTATCACTTTCCCAGTGATAGAATAAGAAACGTATCTCCTGAGGACAGTAAACACGAGTGTTCACAGACTTGTAGTGACGATGATGGCGAATAGACATAATGTCAAACAGTGATGAGATAGTACTACAATCAATCGTATCACTTTCCCAGTGATAGAATAAGAAACGTATCTACTTTGGAAAGTGAACACGAGTGTTCACAGACATATCGCGTTAAATATGATGATAAACAGTGATGATTACAATTTGTGTCACATTGATGTAATTACATTCACCTTCCGTTTGCGTTCATTACTCGTTCCTGTTTATAACCATTTTAAACATGTTTTAGTAGTAAAAAAAAAAAAACCTACCTTACGTGACATTCCAGTTTTCTGTTTCACACACACTTCACAATTAAACTATGTTTATTTCCTTGAAAAAAGGGAAACCACTTCTAAAACCACAGATATGTTATCGTTCCTTTTCACGAGACAATTGACGAACACTTCTTTCGTCATTTTAATGTTTTTTACCGCGATTACAATTTGAATTCCACATATTTCGTTACTATTTTGCGTATTGAACTTTCTTGTTTATTAATTGAATTTAAACGTTTTATTTATTATGGTAGCACGACGGCAAGCTATAAGCATAGCGCGATATCTTATCCTCGAGGTTTTACTTTTTTAACGCACGCAAAACATAAGTGCATTTCATTCCTATGTGAGTGCAAAGCTGTCTGCATCTCAATGTCCTCATGAGACGAACTTATGTAATTTTGCTTGCGTTAGAAAAGATCACTTCAACTTTAAGATGCAGTTGCATAATATTTAAGGGTTAATGAGTACACACAAAACCAAAATAAGCTGGCAGCGCGTAGGACGAATAGTGGCCTCGATTCGGACTGTGCCACGACTTAACTTAACTAAATTTATTCCTGTCACTTTCTAAAATAAGATTTAGAAAAGAAACAGAAAACCAACAGCTGACTTTAGTGCTGTCAAAGTGACGTTACACACCCAAAAACGCTTTAAATAAGATGGCGTACATTATGATGGCATTTTATTTTGGGCGTGTAACGTCACTTTGACAGCACTAAAGTCAGCTGTTGGTTTTCTGTCTCTTCTCTTAATCTTATTTTAGAAAGTGACAGGAATAAATTTAGTTAAGTTAAGTCGTGGCAAAGTCCGAATCGGTACCAATGTATAACGTCACGCGACCAGCTTAATTTATACAGTGTAATTTTTATGTCACTGCGGATAACTACAGCATGTATTCTACACATCAAACTGAACAACTTTCACTATGGAGCCACCTTCGAAATCGCGAAAAATAAAATCAGCTGTCCCATACAAAACTGCAGTACCAATTCGACTCAAATGTATGGGAAAGTCGATTTTTTTTACGCGATTTCGGAGGTGGCTCCATAGTGAAAGTTGTTCAGTTTGATGTGTAGAATACATGCTGAAGTTATCCGCAGTGATATAAAAATTACCCTGTATTGGTTTTGTATAGCTTGATGTGTCGCCGTGTGTACTCATAATACTGAACAACTTTACTAAAGGAACTAAATGGAAATTCGCTAAAAAAACACGACTTTTCATACAAACGTTCTGTCAGCTGCACTTAGTATGGTAAGTCATTTCTATCTCCTGTTTTCCTATAGGTTCCTTGGGGAAACTTGTTCAGTACCATGAGTACAATCACCTTTTAAAATAATGAAACTGTCTACAATGGCCTCGATTCGGAGTGTACCACGACTAAACTAAACTAAATGTATTCCTGTCACTTTCTAAAATAAGATTAAGAAAAGAGACAGAAAACCAACAGCTGTCTTTAGTGCTGTCAAAGTGACGTTAAACGCCCAAAAACGACTTAAATAAGATGGCGTACATTATGATGGCATCTTATTTTGCGCATTTAACGTCACTTTGACAGCACTAAAGTCAGCTGTTGGTTTTCTGTCTCTTTTCTTAATCTTATTTTAGAAAGTGACAGGAATACATTTAGTTTAGTTTAGTCCTGGTACACTCCGAATCGAGGCCAATGAAACCCTGTAGATTGCCGTATGTAAACTAACCTGAATGAAAAGCTTCCCGAATTCGGTATCCATTGATTACTTCGATCTCTCCATTTTAATAATATACAGGGTGAAATTGCCATTAGCATCCTTTTAAACTAAGAGTCTACCCATCAAACTGAACAACATTTACTATAGGAGCAAACCACAACAAAAAAATCAGCTGTTCCATACTAAACTGCAGTGCGTACGCGACACAAATGTATGCAAAAGCAGATTTTTTTTTTGCTCCGATTGGTTTGCTCCCAAAGATGTTCAGTTTGATGGGTAGACTCTTAGTTTAAAAGGATGCTGATGATATCAATTTCACCCTGTAGAAAAGAGATCAAGTAATGGATGCTGAATATGAACGCTCTTTATTCAGGATATTGACTTTACCAAACTTTATCACAGAAAAATCACCGAAACACACTAAAATTGTTCACTTTTCAACCGAGTAGTTACCACGACAGAAGTGGAAATGATACTGATTTATTTCACACCCTTCCTGCCCTATTTAAACTATGCATTCGATGATTAGCTAATTACCAATATTATATTTCGAAAAAAGGGTTAATTAAGGGGTAGGTAGGTGATTAATTGATTAGTTAGAAAGTGCAAGAGTTTATTGTTCAATTGAAATAATTTGTATTAACTAATGTAATTTGGTGGTAATTAGATAGCTAATGATATGTCAATATTGTGAGATATTTTGAGTTCCGTTGCGATGATGATTTAAATTCTTATTGGGGCATAACCGACAATATTATCAAGACTATTATACGACGAAACGAAACTTGGTGTGGATAATATCCTATGTACCAATTTGTTTATAAAACGTAGTAACTATAGTACTGGAGTGCGATTTTTGAATCTCATTCGCTGAGTTCAGCAGTTGAAAATGTCAAAATTGCTGTGGAGATATGCATCTTTCTACTGCTGATTTGACTTTCAAAAAACAAACTCCAGGGGTCCGATTTTTGAAAGTCAAATCAGCAGTAGAAAGATGCGTATCTCCATACATTTTCATTTCAACTGCTGAGTTCAACGTATGAGCACTCCTGAAGTATGATTTTTGAAAGTCAAATCAGTAGTAGAAAGATGCATATCTCCACAGTAATTTTGATATTTTTAACTGTTGAACTCAGCGAATGAGATTCAAAAATCGCACTCCTGGTGTGATCAAACTGTAACAGAAGTGTGTCAGTACATTGAAGATATTTACAAAAAAAAGATACGATATTGTGCTTAGGTATCCCTAACTCCAAATATATTTTTTTTTTCATATTTTGTATGTTTGTTTGTGCACCACGCAAAAACTACTGGACCGCGCTTATGATAAGACTTAAAAAACTGGTGGATAGTTTATCTCGGCGATGTCGGGAGCTGATGTGGACGAAGTTGCGGGCAAAAGCTAGTATTGTTTAAAAACATTACATATAAAATCATTGAGATTGCGAGCTTTGGTGGTGCGTTGCTGAGAGGTATGGACACCCAATCATGAGGGCACGGGTTCGAATCCGCGCGGACGACATGCCATGTACCAATGAGTTTTTCTAACTTATGTACGTAATACCGACTGGACTGGACCGAAGGAAAACATCGTGAGGAAACCTGCATACGCTGAAGAAGAAATTGTGATGCTAGTCTACCGCACCGCATTGTGCATGCGTGGTGGACTAATGCCCATATAACTTAGTCCTGTGCCGTGCCCAAAGAGATTATACCTAAAGGCATAGAATGAGCCATACCATTGCAAGAATGTCCACTTTTTTGAGGTTTGTGTTTGAGTGTGTGGTGTCAAGTAGTATGGACAAAAGATGACCAAGTGACATTTGCCCTTATGTTTACGGTTACTTTTCACATACACTAGCCCAAAAAAGATGTGGACAGCCGCATAAACAAATATTTATAGTTCTGTCTCCTTCTACTATTAAAAGAACGTCATAAGATAAAAGAGACGAACTACAATCGTAAATTGATGTGGTCTCTATGTTTTAGAATAAAGAGATCCTTCCTCTGAGGCTGTGCCCTGTGGTGGGATGTTGATAGACTGATGATGACGATGACATAAATTCATTCATTCATGTGTTTATGTGTAATAAATATATTTTTCACCCCTCGGGGCGGAAAGCTTCAACTTTCGTCCCGCTGCGCTAAACCAAGTTGCCGCTGTCCGCCTTCGCCGGGAGAAAAATAGTGTACTAACCTCGGGCAGTAAATATGAAAGCCTCCGATTACATGTTTGTTGACCTGAGATGTACATGAGAATTACATGAGATCGGAGACTTTTCTTACTTTCCTGCCCTCGGTGTGTAAATACTATTTAATCAAATTAACAAAGTTTATCGAAATCCTTTCAGCCGTTTATGTTTTTTAGAGAAACGGTACAAATAAAGCTTGTTTTGTTTGTGTGATATTGTGACTTGTTTGTGTCAATTGTTAAAAGGCACAAACAAGTTGTGTTATTGTGCATAGGTAGTAGAAATTCTAAGAAATCCTAATTGATTAGTTTAGATGTTTGTCATTCAATCACGCATAAACGGCTGAACGGATTTGGATGGAATTTGGCACGCAGATAGAATATGTTCTGCATTAACACATAGGATACTTTTTAAAAGTCCACGGAGACGGAGTCGCGGGCAACAGCTGGTTGTTAAATAAAATAAAAACAAACTTTGTTGTTGAACATTTTTTTATAATTTAAAAAGAAAAACATTGGATATAGGTAGTACATGTAGTATGTATAGAGATCACACACAAAAAGAACATATTTCTCTTTATTAAGAGGGGTATTCGAGCTTAGTTGCGCCCTCGTCACAATAATAAAGATTTCTCAATAAAGAAAGCCTAAATTAAAAAAGTGCTCAACAAATAAACTACAAAAGCCTTCAAGCCAGTGTTATACAATACTTTTATAGGTTCTAAACATTACATTTTTAGCTAATTTCGAATAGACCTTTAAAAAACCTATAAATTCTATGAAAATAGCTTGAAGGCTTTTGTAGTTTATCTGTTGGGCACTTTTTTTATTTAGGCTTTCTTTATTGAGAAATCTTTATTATTGTGACGAGGGCGCCACTGAGCTCGAATAGCCCTCTTAAAAGTATTGGTAGATATCTATTATAGTGGTACAAATAATTATCATCAGTCTATACAGGGTGTAACAAAACACGTTAGTAATATTTTAACGGGTGGTTTAGATTAGACCATCAAACTGAACAACTTTCTATGGAGCCAACATCAAAAGCAAATCGGCTACATACATTTGATTCGAGTAGGTGGGTACTGGAGTTTTGAATGAAACACCTGTTTTTTTCTTGTCTTGGCTCCATAGTGAAAGTTGTTCGGTTAATACCATGGTTCAATAATATACTGCGCCTGGTATTCTCTTCCGACCACGTGACTGACCACGTGACTGACAGAAGCCTACGTTATCATACTCTTTTACCATGTTTAGCGGCCATTTTTTTGTGACGTAGGCTTGTGTCACTCTGGGAATAGAGGACCTTGTTTTTTTAGACTATGGTATATGTAGTATATGGTATAGTATATGGTCCAAATAATATAGGTATTTACAATACTACAGTTTAACATTTTGACGGGAAAACCGCCTCCGTGGTCTAATGGCTAAGAGCATTGGCTGTCGACACGGAGGTCGTGGGTTCGATTCGACGGGGACACTTAGTGATATGTCACTTTGTGCGTTTTTCCCAGTTGGTTATGACATTGCAGGCTGAATCACCTGATTGTCTAAAAAGAAAATGATTCCGTGCTTCGTTAAGCCGTTGGTCCCGGCTACTATCTCTGGTGGTAGTAGTCGTTACATAAAAACCACGTCAGAGGCCGTAAGGCGGTCTGAAAAAACTCTGACACCAGGGCTCTGCCCACACGATAAGAAGAAGACGGGAATCTTTTTTTTTTAATAAATTCAGGTCGACAATAACGTAAGCACATCCTCTTCTCCGCAGTCGGTTGACGTAGAACGTAACCCAGCGGTACTATTTAGTGAGATAGCTTTATGATAATACGCTCGACTCATAAGCTATGTCACCAAATAGTACTTTCTGGGTATAATAGGCTTCTTTCTTGACACTTGGACTTCATATTAGACTTGCTTGATGAGTAGGTTACGTTACCAGAATCTAGAATTAGAAAGCCGGTTGCAAGGGGTTGATAATCCAGATTTTTTTGGAAAAAGGTTAGGTCTTTGACTGAAAATTTAACTTTTGACTGCTTTTGACCAGTAAGGCTAGCATGCCCCGCACGACAAAACGAGAAAACCGTCATGCGCGCTCGGTTTCGCATTCGAAATGTATCAAAAATAGAAGCACGTCTAGATTTTTGTCGTTTTCTCGAGGGAGGCATACTAGGCCCCGACCGCTACGAATAAGTTTTATTCGTCGCCCACGCGTTATAAAAATCCGGGTGGAGAGAGTTACGATATAGAGTTTAGGCACAGCCCGGACACTACACACAAAAATTTGAAATTGACAAGATGACGTCACCACATGCGAAACCAAAGAAATTGAACGTTAAGTTTTCTTCGTAGAACCAGAGCGCGGTAACCAGAGGGCGATAGAGGGGATGAGGTAAAAAGTTGGTGGGAGGAAGGGAGTGTCCGTACTGTATCTAGTAATAGATACTCTTTCTTATAGGTACTGTGGTTTAGGTGACCTTGACTCCAAATTACCGAGATTTGATATTTTTGTCTGTTGGTTCACCCATAATCCCATATCGCACCAATTTCGATTAAACTTTTTAGGGTTACGAAGTCAACAAGGAACCCTTTTATACTTTACGAGCTTTTACCCGCGACTTCGTCCGCATAAATTATATACCAGATTTTAAGTCAGATGATAAGCTATCAAACAAAAAAGTTTCATCAAAATCGATTCAGTAGTTTTTGCGTGATACTCGAACAAACAAACACTCAAACAAACAAACGAACAATCAAACAAACAAACAAACAAACAGACGGACAAAAAAATCCAAAAATTTGTGATGTGGAATCAGGGACATCTAAAAATCATATCGTACTTAATCTTTTTTTTGTAAATATCTTCAATGTACAGACACACTTCTGTTACAGTTTTATAATAGTTTAGATTTGCCGTTAAACCGTAATATAAAATAAAAAGTCTCCTAAGTCCATATTATATTGTGACGGGCAACTACGGAATCCTACCCTGCGCGTGGTCCGACACGCACTTGGCCAGTTATTATGATTTAGATTTAAAACTGTGATCTATACTTATAAAAGAGTTCCGTGATTGACTGATAGACAACGCATAGCCTAAACCGCTGAAGATAGAAACATGAAAATAGAAACAGAATATACAGGGTGTAAGTGACAGCAAATCCATGAACAACTTTCACTATGAAGCCAACCTCAGGAAACGCGAGAAAAAATCAGCTGTCCCATACAAAACTGCTGTACCTACCCGACTAAAATGGGACAGCTGATTTTTTTTCGCGTTTCCTGAGGTAGGCTCCATAGTGAAAGTTGTTCAGTTTGATGGTCTGAGTTCACCGTTTCGGTATTTGCTATGCTGTCAATTACACCCTGTATGTTCTACAGAGGATGTAGGGGTGAACTAATGAAGAATTTTTCAAAATTTGACCCCTAAAGGGGTTATCCACGCGGACGAAGTCACGGGTCAAAAACTCGTAAAGTATATTTTATCTCGCTACGATGATGATGATGTCCGCACTGTAGTGCGGAAGAAGTCGCGGGCAAAAGACAAAACTTATCACAAGGCCGTTCAAAACTATAATTTCGAATAAACTAGAAATAACTTCGTTTATATTATATTTTATAAATGACCAAAACAATTCCGTGGTTAGCCGTAATAGATCGATAATTTAGTGGTCAGATAGCGACTGACACCGGACACTGTGGTAGATATGTTTTATAAATTAAGATTCAGTACTTTAGGTACCATAGATACTATGGGAACGACTTGCTCACGTGCCCGCTATAGTCTAAGAGATAAAAGGTATTTTGGTAACTATATAGTCGTGAGGTTATGGTATGTGAACCTACATAACGCTCAAGAAGAACTTCAGATGCGTATGTTAAGTCTACCCCAGCTTATTGAGCACGCGTGGTACTAAGTACACTAACTTACAACCCGGGCGACTTAACTTGGCACCTGGCTCGCACGTGGCTCGGAATTCAACACCACTTCTGCTACCCCCCGCGGGACCCCACCGTCGCCGTGCGAGGCCGTAGCATAGCATCTCAGTTACCGTTGCACGTGTCGCGTTTTTGATGTTGGCCCCGCGGTAAAAGTTGTATAATTTGATGGCCTGAACCATAAAGGTATTATACTACGGAAGAAAGGCATTGACACCTGAGAGAGCGAGATGTACATGGCCGCATCACTGTATAATAGAAAGAGATACGTGACGCGAGGCAATAGAACCGTTTTGGGGATGTAGAGTCCTGGTAAAAATTTGGTTTCCGTGAATAATCGTGAACCTAAAGTGAAATCGGAGATAATTTTGTGAAATATACTAACACTACTTCATTAAATTATCCACGATTTCACGTTAGATTGAGAATTATACAAAGAAATATAATTTTTACCTTGCCGAGGACTCCTGAAAACGTCCAATAACGGTTTCATTTGACAACTCATGTCACTTCCTCTATTCTGTAAGGTATAATATCTTTATGGTCTGAACCACCCCTGGAAAATGAATAAATAAAACTGTTCAAGTGCCAGTCGGGCTACTCTCGCACCGAGGGTTCCGTCCACACCACCACAGAACACAACATTATTAACTTAGAAAAAAAACTTTTTTTGTCCGGCACCTTTAGCGCGAGACCGACTCACACTTGGCCGGTTTTTAGTATTTGTTGTTATTCTGTAGAGTTTGCTCTATAATCACACTGAGTTTGACGCTTGTATGTATAACCGTTTTTACTATAGAGCGTGAAGAAAAAACGTTGATAAAAACTAGTTTCTTGTTGAAAACCCCCCTTAATTTTTAACTTTCTGCCATTTTTATTATTTGTTAACAAATCCGCCGCAATAACGCATAATCTGAGAAAATTCAACTATCTAGCTACTGCGGTTCAAAAGTTACAGCCCTAAATAGGTAGGACAGACGGAAGGACGGACGGACAACGTAGGCTTAGTAATAGGGTCCCGTTTTCACCCTTTGGGTACGGAACCCTAAAAATCGCAAAATATGCATAGAATAGCTAGGAACTAGGTAGTAACTAGGCCTTTCGCTCACAAAAACATAATACCATCAATTAAAATATCATACTTAGTACGAAAGATAACAAACCTGTGTAACTTATTTCGAAAGAATTAATTAAAGAATGATTTTTAACTACATTACAATTAGTTAATCACCATCGAGTCAGGTACGCTGGCACCGTAATTATGGGTCCACCGGCCAAATGGCGTAAACACATTTAGCAAAACATCTTTTGTTCTTTTTGGTTCCGATTTAAATCATTACGTAAATAACTTTAATGCTAATTAACGGGGAATAATGATTGGCTAATGTGCCAATATCCCACCAATCTTAGGCGAACGAAATGTGATTCTAGTGTATGTTTACACAGGGGTCAATTCAACGCCGCCAAGTTGCCTAGAAAAATCTTGCCGCAAGTACCTTTTCCATTATGATTTTCGGTATAAATTTTTCCACCTATATGTTTGGGAAGTAAATGAGGTGCCAACGGAAGGAGACTGATCTAAAAGACTGGAGAAACTAGGGTTGCCACCTCTTCAGTCTGCTGCCAAGGTCGCCGCCGCTGTTCAAAGAAGTAATTTTTGAACCTGGCAACCCTAGAGTTGCGGCAGACTGAGAGGTGGAAACCCTAGTTTCTCCAGTTTTTTAGATCAGTCTCCTTCCGATGGCACCTACTTTACTTCCCAAACAGACAGGTGGAAAAAGTTATACCAAAAATCATGCGGCATGATTTTTCTAGGAAACTTGGCGGCGTTGAATTAACGCGTGTGTAAATATACACTAAAATCACATTTCATTCGCCTAAGAAATAGGTGCATAATTTTACGGTCGGATCTCGGTCTATAATTAGAGCTATTACGGTTTAAAAGATACAGCCCTTTCGTGTTATGACGGAAGGACGGACGGACAGAGCGTAGGCAGACAGGTAGTAACAGGGTCCCCTTTAACACTCTTTGAGTACGAACCTACAAAAGCTGTCATGTAAAAATATTATTTAAAAAAAAGCTAAAATTACATTACATACCCAATTCAGTAATAACTTTTTTCAGGATTATTATAATTCTAACACGTCTTAGAAACACTAAACACATTATAATAAAACTGACAAACTAAAACAGATGTTCTGTTGATATCGATTTATAAACAAACGTGTTTCGAATGTCCAGTCAGCACTTTTCTTTTAGTTCCTTGTTCAATTGATTTGTGTTTAAAATGAGGTTAGTGTGTATGTTTGTCGTGATATATTACAAACATACGTATATTCACGCCAATGCCCTAATGTGGTAGGTCGAGGGATGGGGCAAAGGGGGATTTTCTAGATACATTTTAGGTTCGAATATGATAGGGCCAAAGAAATGTTTTCTTTTAGAACTTGTACGTCTGAGCATTTATTATTATGACATCAGGAGTGCGATTTTTGAATCTCATTCGCTGAGTTCAGCCGTTGAAAATGTCAAAATTACTGCGGAGATATGCGTCTTTCTACTGCTAATTTGAATTTGAAAACTCATACTTCAGGAGTGCGATTTTTGAAAGACAAATCAGCAGTAGAAAGATGCGTATCTCCGTAGTTATTTTGACATTTACAACGGCTGAACTCACCGAATGAGTTTCAAAAATCGCACTCCTGATCCCTTAATTTTGTATCTGTGTATCTAGAGGGTGAAACTGTTATCATTAGCATCTTTTTAAACTAAGAGTCTACCCATCAATCTGAACAGTTTCTACTATGGGAGCAAACCGGTCGGAGCGAAAAAAAATCGACTGTTCCATAATAAACTGCAATGCCTACTCGACTAAAATGTATGCAAAAGCAGATTTTTTTGCTCCGATTGAATTTCTTCCATAGTAAAAGTTGTTTAGTTTGATGGGTAGAGTCATCATCATCAGCCTATCATCGTCCACTGCTGAACATAGGCCTCTCCCAAGGCGCACCACAAAACTCTGTCCTCGGCCCTCCTCAGATAGGTAGAGTATTGTGGTTTAAAGGTTAATGCTTAGATCAAAGTAAAATGAATGGATAGGCCCAAAGCGCTATAAGTTGAAGCACGCAAAACTAGGGCACTTCAATACAAATTAGGGTACTTGCTGGTCTGTCATCTCAGTACATTTTCGAAGTAAAACTGTCAATGTCAAACTGTCATCTGTTTTGCCTCATTTTTCTGGTTTGAAATGGTCGCGTAAGGCCTGTCCATTCTTGTTTATTTATTAATGTCATTGGGTTATACTTTTCCTTAAACCCTGTACTTATGTTTATTTCCCTGCAAAGTAAATCCACAGTAAAACGTTATAGCTAACAAATGAAATAATTTCTGCAACCTAAACAAGGTCTGCGCATTGACATCAATAATTAAAACGCTGTTTAATGCGGAACTGCAATCTGCCGTACAAATTGTTTGTTTCATATCATACTAAATAGAATCAAGGACAATGCTATTGTTGGGTGATTAGACATTTTTGTACGTAATTTGTTTTTAGTTTACTAATGATTACCTCTCTATTAGATGTTCTCTCAGAGGAAGGATCTCTTTATTCTAAATAGGGTTATTATTATTATTATTGGTGGTTGGGCTATTGCAAGCAAGGGTCGTTGTGTAACACTGCGACCATCGCTGATCTTTTGTGTTCGCCCCATGCTCACCCATATTTTACGCATACCTCCGAACTTACGGTATTTTCTTTTCATTCTCGGGAATGCAGGTTTCCTCACGATGTTTTCCTTCACCGCCGAGCTAGTAAATGATAAATACAACCGTACATAATTTCCGAAGAACTTAGTGGTACGGGCCAGGAATCGAACTGCGGCCTCAGTATTGAGGCGCTAGCTCTCTTCCGTATGGGCTATCATCGCTAAATAGGGTTGCCAACCCTACTATATAATATAGTATCCTACTATATTAGGGGCCCTTAATACTATAATACTGAGAAAAATATATAGTAGGCAAAACTACTATATTTTGATGATAAAATAATTTATACAGAATTTAAATATATTGGTACTTAGGTTCAGTAAAAATGCCCAATAACTTAACATTATTTCCAAAAATTTCTATCTCTTCATCACACTTGTTCCATTTGATCTAAACTGGACCATGTAGATACTTTCTAAACAATTTTCTACAAAGTCTACGGCTGAAAATAGACAACAAGTTTTCCTAAAGTCAGGTTTATCTAATTTAGTCCATGTAAAAAAAAAGTTATATTATTTCTGTATCGACTCCAGCGACTTCTGCGTTTACAGGATGCATTATTTTCTATAGAGAATACGAAATGGAGAGATGATTGTTCCTTAAGATAAAAAACTTGGTATTCAAAACAAAAAGTATCAAAAAACTATCTTTTTAAAATTTTAAATTAACAAAATCGAAAAATACTATATATTTTCTTAATTTTCCCCGATCTACTATATTTTTTTGGGGCATTAGGCTCGAAATACTATATTTGGTCTGAAAAAAGTTGGCAACCCTAATTCTAAAGCATAGAGACCGCATTAATTTACGATTGTATTTAGTCTCTTTTGTCTTATGACGTATCTTTAATACGTGTAGTAGAACGAGACGGAACTATAGATATTTGTTTATGCGGCTGTCCACTTTTTTTCGTGCTAGTGTGTGTGAAAAGTGACCGTAAAAATTAGGGCAAATGTCACTTTGGTCTAATTTGTCTCTTTTTTAGGGCTCCGTACCCAAAGGGTGAAAACGGGACCCTATTACTAAGCCTACGTTGTCCGTTCGTCCGTCCGTCTGTCCTACTTATTTAGGGCTGTAACTTTTGAACATAGCTAGATTGTTGATTTTTTTTTCTCAGATTATGCGTTATTACGGCAGATTTGTGAACAAATAATAAAAATGACAAAAACTTAAAAATTGGCTAGTTGACAACTAGTCAAATCAGCTACTCTTTATCGGACGTCAAAACATGCGCTTTGTATGAAGATTTGTACTAAATATTGAGTTGTGACGTCATCAACATTTTCATTACTTTTTATAGTTTATCTTGTTATTAAAAATAGTATTCCAGCTAAAAACTCAATGAAAATGGGAGTTTAGCGTTATTTTCTAATCCTTTTTTTATTGAGTAGATAAAAATAAAATATATTGAATGTAGTCAAATACCCAATTAAGGGGGTTCTCATGAAGAAACTAGTTTTTTACAAAGTTTTTTCTTCACGCGTTATCGTAAAAACGGTAATACATACAAGCGTCAAACTTAGTGTGATTATAGAGCATACTCTACAAAATAACAACAAATACTAAAAACCGGCCAAGTGTGAGTCGGTCTCGCGCTAAAGGTTCAGGAAAAAAAAAAATTTTTTTCTAAATTAATAATGGGTGGTGTAGTAGGTACGGAACCCTCGGTGCGCGAGTAGCCCGACTCGCACTTGACCAGTTTTATTTATTCACATCCCGTGATCCGATCCCGTAGGTGTCGTAAAAGGCGACTAAAGAGATTAACCGGAGGATGGGCAGCACCGTTCTCCGAGTATATTAACACCCAACTGCGATCGCCAACCCGCCTGCCAAGCTTGGCGATTATGTCCTATGATTAGGCCTATGTCCAGCAGTAGACATATCAAAATGGCTGAAATGATGAATGATAGATATTCTAGTGGAAATTAAGGTTCTTAAAAAAACAAACATTTAAAAAGTGAAAAATAAATACATCTCTATGGATGCTCTCATCTTGATGCTTCTAACGGAATGAGCTACGAATGGGACGAGTTGAGAATGTGTGACGAGATGCCAATGGGACGAGTTGAGAATGTGTGACGAGTTGCGAATGGGACGAGTTGAGAATGTGTGACGAGATGCCAATGGGACGAGTTGAGAATGTGTGACGAGTTGCGAATGGGACGAGTTGAGAATGTGTGACGAGATGCCAATGGGACGAGTTGAGAATGTGGGACGAGTTGAGAATGTGTGACGAGATGCCAATGGGATGAGTTGAGAATGTGTGACGAGTTGAGAATGTGTGACGAGATGCCAATGGGACGAGTTGAGAATGTGTGACGAGTTGCGAATGGGACGACCTGCTTCCGACCCTTCTGACTATCAAACTGAACAACTTTCTCTATTGGATCAACAAAGAAATTTCGAAAAAAATCTGCTGGATCTAATAGGATTGCAGTTTTGTGTGGAACAGCTGATATTTTTCGCTGATGTTGATTCCGTTGAGAAAGTTGTTCAGTTTGATGGTCTGATCATCCCCTCAAAAACCGTCAGCGTATTAAAAAGGAACCTTGTATATTGACATAAAGTTATTGTAAACTGTAATTATTAAGTATATCTGTGTTACTTATGCAAATAAATTGTTTATCTATCTATCTACGGGGTGAAATTGATATAATTAGCATCCTTTTAAACTAAGAGTCTACCCATCAAACTGAACAACTTTTACTATGGGAGCAAACCGATCGAAGCAAAAAAAAATCAACCAACATCGAAATCTTTGCAGTTTTGTAGGGAACAGCTGATTTATTTTAGCAATTTAGATGTTGGTGCCATAGAGAAAGTTGTTCAGTTTGATGGTCTGATCATCCCCTTAAAAACCGTCAGCGTATTAAAAAGGAACCTTGTATACAGGGTGTACAATAAAATGGGACAGCTACTTAAAGGGGTGCTTCAGACCATCAAACTGAACAACTTTCTCTATGGGACCAATATCGAAATCGCGAAAAAAAAATCTGCTGTCCCATACATTTCAGTCGAGTTATGTTTGCAGTTTTGTATGGGAGAGCGGATTTTTTTTTCGCGATTTCGATATTGTTCCCATAGAGAAAGTTGTTCAGTTTGATGGTCTGAAGCACCCCTTTGAGTAGCTGTCCCATTTTATTGTACACCCTGTATTGACATAAAGCTATTGTAAACTATAATTATTATGTATGTGTTAATTAAGCAAATAAATTGTTTATCTATCTATAGGCTGAAATTGATATCATTAGCATCCTTTTAAGCTAAGAGTCTACCCATCAAACTGAACAACTTTTACTATGGCAGCAAACCAATCGGAGCAAAAAAAATCTGCTGTTGCACACATTTGAGTCGCGAACTCGCGCGTCGACATTGCAGTTTATTATAGAACAGTAGATTTTTTATTTGCTCCGATCAGTTTGCTCCCATAGTAAAAGTTGTTCAGTTTGATGGGTAGACTCTTAGTTGCTCGCTTGCTTATCGTGTCGACTTCAACACAACAAATTCGCTAAATAGTACCATGCCAGAATTGGGCAACCGGTAACATCTTAGTTTAAAAGGATGCTAATGATATCAATTCCTGTATATATTGTTGTCTTTAAACACACCCTCTGTTCTTTCACACCCTCACACACTCCCACATAAACACACACACCTACTTATTCACACATAAATACAAACCACACATCTTACAAGTAACTACACAATTTGTACATTTCAAAGATAAAGTATGTACTCTCATTTAATGTGCAATAAGAACTTTAAACATAATTTGTATAGTGTATAACTAATTATACATAATTGTATACCCTACTAACATGTGACATACCTATATGACAGTTATAGCTGATGTCGATATCTCAGACAGGTGGTAGTCCCTGCCTTTCATGGCATCAGCTGTACCTACCAATGTATCAATACGCCTAGCCTATTATTTTAATATAGAGCATCAAAATTATAATAGTAATCCTTCTGTAAAATGGCTATTTGTGATTAATAAATATTATTCTTATTCTTATAAATATTATTCTTATTCTTATTAACACAGTATTTTTAATCCACAGGTCGGCTTCAAAGGCTACGGTCTTACCCCAGCCCAGCTGAAGGAATCAGGATCATTCACCTTTAGCGACGGGAAAGAGTACACCATCACTCACGGCTCAGTCATCATTGCGGCTATAACGTCTTGCACCAACACCTCCAATCCTAGCGTCATGCTGGGAGCCGGTGAGTCCTGCATCGTGCTATTAAGATTCGCCCGCGAGCGTTTATATAGGCAGCGACTGCGACTGTTGGTGTGTTGGATCGACGCACTACACTAGGGAACATGATATCTCTGTAGCTTAGGCTATATTCTGCTAATCTCACAAGGTGAGACCGCCATCAACATCATTCTCTACTAGGACTAGTGGGCTCAGTACTGGTTCTTACTCTAAGTCGTTGCTGTCTTCTGCCTCCACATTTGCTGACGTGAGTCCTGCATCGCGCTATTAAGATTCGCCCGCGAGCGTGTATACAGGGTGTAACAAAACACCCTAGTAATACTTGAGGGGGTGCTTTAGACCATCAAACTGAACAACTTTCACTATGGAGCCAACATCGACATCTCTCGACTCGAAATGTAGGGACGGCAGATTTTTTTATTTTTTCTCGACCGAGGTGGCGAGGTGGTGAACTGTTGGTGCGTTGGATCGACGCACTACACTAGCTAGATTAGGGTCATTGATATTCTTGTAGTTCAGTCAATACCTAACTATACAGCTACCAGGTGAGTCATGCATCACGCTATTGAGATTCGCCCGCGAGCGTGTATATAGGTGGCGATATGATGGGCTGTTGGTGCGTTGGGTCGACGCACTACACTAGCTAGATTAGGGTCGATGATATCCTTGTATGTAGCTCAGTCAATACCTTACTATACCGCCCGCTACTAGGTGAGCAAGTATTTATATGAAGTGGCAGCCAAGTGTCCAAGCTTAGTCGTGGCTAGGTTAGCCAGTACGTTCCACTACAGGGTACAAGAAGTATGAGTGTTAATAGGGAGGTTACACGGTCAGTATTTCATCAGTCTGGTCATGTATATTTGATTTGAAGGGAAACTGACTCGAGATTGACCCGACTAACAGAGTGTTGCCCGTTGGTCAGATTGTCTGGCCAACGGGAATTCTTTTTCCCGTTGGTCAGATTTATTTGACAGCTAGAAAAGACATAGAAAAAAGTACAATCAAAGAAAAAACTGTTTTGCATTTTATTATCTTAAAATTTTAATAATAACCTCCCTCTTAGACTACCATGCGTTCCCAATAAACTGTCGCCCATAAAACACTACAAAAGAAACGTTATTCCTTAGTCGACTCGTACAATGAAGAGTAGTCTAAGTCTATTTGAAGCCGGAAATCATTCGACGAAGAAATTTAGTCATTAACAAACACGCCATATTATAATTTATGTTATTGCCATGGTTTATTGCCTTAGTTAGCGTGAATATGCCGTTAAATTTGTATTACCAATTTATGTGCTACAGTTACGTTATTTTGATATCCATTGCCCGCCAAGCAATGGTACATACTTCAAAGTTAGCGCGCATTGTAAATTCGCATGCATAATTTTCACATAACCGCGATGCGCCTTTCACCAAAGGCTTTTTATCATACGTGACGCAATCGTGCGCTGTCGTCGGAAACGATCGCTAAATTCGCAGCTAATCAGTGTGGCTCGTTGGTCTAGGGGTATGATTCTCGCTTTGGGTGCGAGAGGTCCCGGGTTCAAATCCCGGACGAGCCCTCTTTTTGTTGTTTTTGTTTTTCTTTTTATAGTTATTTAAATAATTTTGAGTTGACCTACTTATTGAGCCAGCAGAGTAGGGTCAAACAATTTGATATACAAGTTGTTACAAAAATACTAATAAACATTTAGGAGGGTGGTTAAGACCTTCAAACTGAACAACTTTCTACAGGGTGTAACACAACACCCTAGTAATACTTAAGGGGGTGCTTCAGACCATTAAACTGAACAACTTTCACTATGGAGCCAACATCGAAATCGCGAAAAAAAAAAACGTTCTTTCATACTAAGCTCCGTCTCGATCTCGACTCAAATGTATGGGATGGCAGATTTTTTTATTTTTTCTCGACGTTGGCTCCATAGTGAAAGTTGTTCAGATTGATGGTCTGAAGCACCCCCTTAAGTATTACTGGGGTGTTTTGTTACATCCTGTAAGTATATGGGACCAATATCGAAATCGCGAAAAAAATCTGATGTTCCATCATCATCATATCAGCCGATAGACGTCCACTGCTGGACATAGGCCTCCCACAAAATGGGGAGATTTGCCATAATCGCCATGATTCGATGCGTTTGCGATGTTCCATACTAAAGTACAGATCTGCTCGAGCTAAATGTATGCGACAAAAGATTTTTTTTTCGCGTTTTCAATGGCCTCGATTCGGAGTGTACCACGACTAAACTAAACTAAATGTATTCCTGTCACTTTCTAAAATAAGATTAAGAAAAGAGACAGAAAACCAACAGCTGACTTTAGTGCTGTCAAAGTGACGTTAAATGCGCAAAATAAGATGCCATCATAATGTACGCCATCTTATTTAAGTCGTTTTTGGGCGTTTACCGTCACTTTGACAGCACTAAAGTCAGCTGTTGGTTTTCTGTCTCTTTTCTTAATCTTATTTTAGAAAGAATATTGGTCCCATAGTAAAAGTTTTAGCATAGCTTTCTAATGGTGAAAGAATCTTTGAAATTGGCATATTAGTTTTTGATTTTATTCAATACGAGCTTTTACCCGCGACTTCGTCCACATAAATTATATACCAGATTTTAAGTCAGATGATAAGCTATCAAACAAAAAAGTTTCATCAAAATCGGTTCAGTAGTTTTTGCGTGATACTCGAACAAACAAACACCCAAACAAACAAACAAACAAATAAACAAACAAACAAACAGACAGACAAAAAGTTCAAAAATTTGTGATTTGGAATCAGGGAAGCCTAAAAAGCATATCGTTATCTTTTTTTTGTAAATATCTTCAATGTACAGACAGACACACTTCTGTTACAGTTTTATAATAGTTTAGATGTGGCTCCCCCCGTGCTAATATGGGACAACGCAAATAATTAGGACGTCCTAAAATTCAAGGCGACTTACCTATCTATAGCCAACATACATATTAATCTATGCCCGTGCCGTGAGTTCCACATGTAATATGGTTGAGTCTATGTTATAAATTTTTCCATTGGTGTTTGTTAACAGGACTCCTAGCGAGGAAGGCGGTAGAGAATGGTCTCAGCGTACTTCCATACATCAAGACGTCGCTCTCACCCGGCTCCGGTGTTGTTACTTACTACCTGACGGTATGTGTTCTAAGGTTTATAGTCTTTTGTTATACAGGGAACCTTTATACAGGGTCAAATTGATATTAGTCCGAGATAAATGAAATAAAATAAATGACGCTCACAGGCACATACATTGTAATGATCCCAAGACAGCACTATTGATAGGCTGTTTATTATGGAAACCATACAACAACGGCACAAACATATAAACATCCATGACCGAACCGGGATTCGAACCCAGGACCCTGGTTTGGCAGTCCGGCGTGGTAACCATTACACCAACCGGGTCGTCAACCGACCGCAAAATTATTACGACCCGGTTGGTGTAATGGTTACCACGCCGGACTGCCAAACCAGGGTCCTGGGTTCGAATCCCGGTTCTGTCATGGATGTTATATGTTCGTGCCGTTGTTGTATGGTTTCCATATTAAACAAGCCTATAGTGCTTAACTTGGGATCATTACAATGTATGTGCCTGTGAGCGTTATTTATTTATTTTATTTATTTAATTATGCACCTATTTCTTAGGCGACCGACATGTGATTCTAGTGTATGTTTACGCAGGGGTTAATTCAACGCCGCCAAGTTGCCTAGAAAAATCTTGCCGCAAGTACCTTTTCCATTATGATTTTTGTTATAACTTTTTCCACCTGTCTGTTTGGGAAGTAAATGAGGTGCCATCGGAAGAAGACTGATCTCCCTATAATCTTTCTACTGCTGATTTGACATTCAAAAACCATACTCTTGGAGTGCGATTTTTTAAAGTCAAATCAGCAGTAGAAAGATGAGTATCTCCATACATTTTCAACTGCTGAGTTCAACGGATGAGATTAAAAAATCGCATCCCTGTTCTTTTTTTAAGTGACACCATTTCATTTTAATAAAGGTACCAAAATTAGAAAACCATTTGGAGATTATGTGATTCAAAGATTATATCAAAATTATCAGATTTTTCTATCCATTATTTCTCGAGTTATTTGAAAAATACTGAAAAATAAAACATTGGTTGAATGAGATCTTATTCCTTTGCCTGCTTGGCTTTTCTATTGTATTTGACAGTTTTTATTTTTAATTTTATTGAGGCAAAGGTATTATAGCCAATAGCCATTCATCCAACGTTATTCAGAAAATTCAAAAGTAAATTAAAAATAGAAATATTGGTCAAAATTTAAATCGGAAAAATACGTATATCTTATATTTTTACCTATTTTTATATTTTTCATTTAAAACAGGTGGTTAAAAAAATGAAATGTTGTCAATTGTCCTGTTCTACGATAGATGCAATCATGGTCTAAAAAAACAGGTCTTCTATTCCCAGAGTGACACAAGCCTACGTACGTCACTAAAA
Organism: Agonopterix subpropinquella; assembly: GCA_922987775.1. Lineage (NCBI taxonomy): Eukaryota > Metazoa > Arthropoda > Insecta > Lepidoptera > Depressariidae > Agonopterix > Agonopterix subpropinquella. Next base: position 11,436,412 of record OV277718.1, on the reverse strand, counting down.
AATGGCCGCTAAACATGGTAAAAGGGTATGATGACGTAGGCTTGTGTCAGTCACGTGATCGGAAGAGAATACCAGGCGCAGTATATTATTGTACCATGGATGTAATGAAGCTTTATTCTTTTGGGACCTCCAGGCCTGGTATCCACACTAGTTTTAGATATATTGTTTTTATTAAGACTGTTTGTGTCCAAAGCTGAAAAATAAAAAATAAAATGTAATTCAAATGTAATCCTTGTGTTACAGGAATCTGGCGTAATCCCATTCCTGGAGAAGCTGGGCTTCGACATCGTCGGCTACGGATGCATGACTTGCATCGGCAACTCTGGACCCATCGACGATAATATCGCAAACACTATAGAGAAGGTAACATAATGATTCTCTTAGCTTTGTCTTAGCCAGGTTTCAGGAGTCCTGCATCGCGCTATTAAGATTCACCCGCGAGCGTGTATACAGGGCGTTTGGCCAAATTGAAATAGTGGATAGGAGGGGTCGATGGCTATCTCACCACGTCCCCAAAAAAAATTCCTGCCTCATTGATTTTTTTAGGTGAATTTTTTAAGGGTTTTCTCAAAAAAGTCCAAAAGTCAGCATTTAAGCTTGAATAAAAAAGAAAGTTGTGGATACAACCCCCAAATTTTTTTTTATTTGAATGTTTAATGTTTTACGGTTCTACTAAAATTTAAATTACATGGATGCAACCTCTAGTTTTTTTATTGACCTTAACTTTTTTTGAAAGAGGAAAAATAAAATTTTAAACTCAACTTTGAATTACAATAAAAAAAAACTAAAAGCGCTCGAGTTCTTCTGATTTTTAACCGACTTCAAAAAAGGAGGAGGTTTCTCAATTCGACCGTATATATATATATATTTTTTTTATGTGTGTTCGCGGATAACTTCGTCGTTTATGAACCGATTTCGATGATTCTTTTTTTGTTGGAAAGGAGATATCCCAAGAGAGGTCCCATGATAAGGAAACCAGGATCTGATGATGGATCCCAGAGATATCGAGGGAAACCTTCGAAAATCGTAGTGCCGACTAGTGCGTTTGTTAATTTAAAGCACTACTATTAAATCGAACTAATGAATTTACCACTGAAAATTGTGAAATAAACAAAATTTTAACAAAAAAATTAAAACCGCCTTCAAAAAACTAAAAAGTTAAAAAATAATATAGCAGCCGATGACTTTTTCGTTCGCATTATAAGAACATTAATTTGTTTTATAGAAGTCGGTGTCAAGCCAAGCCAAAAAATGCAAGCCCTGTCGCGAATCGTACCGGCTTGACAGCGACTTCAATAAAACAAATTAATGTTCTTATGATGCGAACGAAAAAGTCATCGGCTGCTATATTATTTTTTAACTTTTTAGTTTTTTGAAGGCGGTTTTAATTTAAAAACTTCTCTAGTCTATCCTCTTTCTAACGATATGCCATGAAATCCGTCCTTTAACTTAGTTTATTTAATAATTTTGCGTGTCGGGGCGCGTTTTAGCCGATATTCGATATGCAGGAAAAAACTTAAAACAAACGCGTAGTAGGTCGAAATTGCATATCCCTCTTGCACAGTGAACTCTGAATGCCATCTCTTTCTTAAATAGGGTTCTAGCGGACCTAGGACTTGAAATAAAAAATAAAATTTTAATAATCAAATTTTTATTTAAAGAAAAAAAAAACTAAATTACAAATCTTACTCGAAATGTGCTCCCTAATAGCAATATTAAGCAAAACTTGTAAAGATGTTTTATTAAATAGAAATTTGATTATTAAGATTTTTATTTTATTTCAAGTCCTAGGTCCGTTAGAACCCTATGTAAGAAAGAGATGGCAATCGGAGTTCACTGCGCAGAAGGGAGATGCAATTCCGACCTACTACGCGTGTGTTTTAAGTTTTTATCCTGCATATCGAAAATCGGCCAAAACGCGCCCCGACACGCAAAATTATTAAATAAACTAAGTTAGAGGACGGATTTCATGGCATATGGCATATCGTTAGAAAGAGGATAGACTAGAGAAGTTTTTAAAAAATCAGAAGAACTCGAGCGCTTTTAGTTTTTTTTTATTGTAATTCAAAGTTGAGTTTAAAATTTTATTTTTCCTCTTTCAAAAAAAGTAAAGGTCAATAAAAAAAAAACTAGAGGTTGCATCCATGTAATTTAAATTTTAGTAGAACCGTAAAACATTGGACATTGAAATAAAATAAAAATTTGAGGTTTGTACCCACAACTTTTTTTTTATTCAAGCTTAAATGCTGACTTTTGCACTTTTTTTTGAAAACCCCTAAAAAATTCACCTAAAAAAATCCATGATGCAGGATTTTTTTTTTGGGACGTGGCGAGGTATCCAACGACCCCTCCTATCCACTATTTCAATTTGGCCAACGATGCACCAAACACCCTGTATAGGTGGCGAGGTGGTGGACTGTTGGTGCGTTGGATCGACGCATTATACTTCTAAGGTGACTGATATAGCCAGCTCTCTATATTACCTCTCTCGGTGATACCACCATCATCATCACGGACTAGTGGGCTCAGTACTGATGATGAACAGACTAGAACACCACGTATCCCGTCATCGTGGCGAGATAAAATGTATACCAGTTTTTACGCCTGAGCTTTCAAACTCAAAAGGCTTGCATCAAAATCGGTCCGGTTGTTTTTGCGTGATGCTCGAACAAAAAAACAAACATACAAAAAATCTGTGATTTAGACTTAGAACCTAAAAATCATATCGTAAATTTTTTGGGAATGTCTAAGGTACAGACACACTTCTGTTACTAGTATAAGAGATAAGTGTACTTCTTGCAACCATCAGCAGCAAGGCTGATTCAGTGTTTATGGGGTGTACAGCATCTCTGTGATGGGGATGGACCAGGTCTGCCTGCATAACTCCAGTCGGTTTAGGAGTTAGTGATGATTAAAGGTCTGTAAAAAATGAACGATCAGCTGCACGGCTGATCGTATGATATTGTTGTAGTATGCACTGTAGCTATGTGAACAGTACAAAAACTGTCAAGTTCTGTAAGTCGGTTTAGGAGATACAGCCAGTCAAAGTTCCGACCTTTGAACGGCTGTATCTCCTAAACCGACTGATGAACCATGTTAGTTTTTATACTGTTCACATAGCTACAGTGCATACTACAACAATATCATACGTTCAGCCTTGCAGCTTATCGTAAATTTTTTACAGACCTTTAATCATCAGTAACTCCTAAACCGACTGGAGTTATGCAGGCAGACCTGGTCCATCCTCATCACAGAGAAGCTCTACACCCCATAAACACTGAATCAGCCTTGCTGCTGATGGTTGCAAAAAGTACACTTATCTCTCGGAATATACCGTTTTATAATAGTAAAGATTGGTTTATAGTGACTGACTTCTCACGCTTCCTCGATAATTCATTTCCTTCTTCATATTATCATGTAGACGACCCGGTTGGTGTAATGGTTACCACGCCGGACTGCCAAACCAGGGTCCTGGGTTCGAATCCCGGTTCGGTCATGGATGTTTATATGTTTGTGCCGTTGCTGTATGGTTACCATAATAAACAGCCTATCAATAGTGCTTTCTTGGGATCATAACAATGTATGTGCCTGTGAGCGTTATTTATTTATTATTATTATTTATGTATGCTCGTCGGCTTCGAGTCCATCTGTCCATTTTGAGTAACCAATATGATTATTGACTACTGTTTTTCATCCTCAGAACGAGCTGATATGCTGCGGAGTGCTGTCGGGCAACCGTAACTTCGAGGGTCGGATCCACCCCAACACCCGCGCCAACTACCTCGCCTCCCCGCTTCTTGTGATCGCGTACGCGCTCGCCGGCACCGTCGATATAGACTTCGAGAAAGAGCCGCTGGGTGAGTGTGCTAGAGGGACAAACATAGAGAAAGCGAGAGAGAAAAACAGATAAAAAAAAAATAATAATAATGATAATTTATTTCAAAATTTTTCAAAATTTTTTATTCAAAATAATATCATATAGATCGCTTTTTGACGTCATTTTTTGACTCTACCACCGCGTCGGAAGGTGTTCCGTTGAGAGAAGATGCGGCCAGAAACTCTACCACACACATCTTTTAAACAAAACAAAATGTACAAAATACAATTAAAATACAATATTGCATTACATAGTGTAAAATTGTCAAGACCAGACGTTTTGGTCATTCAAATAAATTTCACTCAATACTTGTTACATACAGGGTACTTTTTAATATGCTGACACTTTTTTAAAGGGATGGTCAGACCATGAAACTGAATAACTTTCTCTATGGGACCAAGATCGAAATCGCGAAAAAAAAATCAACAGTCCCATACATTTGGCTCGAGTAGGTTTGCAGATTTGTATGGACGAGCTGATTTTTTTTTCGCGATTTCGATGTTGGTGCCATTGAGAAAGTTGTTCAGTTTGATGGTCTGATCATCCCCTTAAAAAAAGTGTCCGCATATTAAGAAGGACCCTGTATTTAAATTTGAGAACTTCCCTTAGAGCAATTCGAGAATGCTCGTATTGGCAATGCCTCGCTACTTCCTTAATTGTAATTCTTAGATTGAGAGATGCCAAAAATGCTTAAACTAATGTAAGTATACAAAGAAGAAGGGTCACGGCCCATACAAATATTTACCCAGGTCCGACAACAAAGTGACCCAAGTCACAGGTCCGGCACTCAATAGAAAATGTTTGAATTTCGAAATAGCGTCTGCACATGCGCACTTTGTGCAAACTGTCCATGACATTGCGTGTAGGGTTGAAAGCCGCGCGTTGCGTTTAACGTCATCTACATTTCAATACTTTTTCTTTTTCTTTCTATTATTAAAAATAGTATTTGTGCTAAAGGATTACTGAAAATGTGAATTTAGCGTTATTTTTCAACGTTTTTTATGCACTGAAAAGATACAATTTTATGTAGTCAAATCCAACGGCTGCGCGCGCCTATCTGAATTCCCTTGCTCAGCCCCCCTCAGGTTACCACATAAAGTGGGAGGGGAGGTGAGGTATCTGAAGTCAGAGGGGGGGGGGGGCGGGGAGTGGCCGTTCTGTATGTAGAACTATATACTATTACCTATTCTGTGCCCAAGTGCCATATTTAGTATGACGAAAACACACAATTTTCATTCTCGACTTGTATGGCCAACACACAAATATAGATGGAAAAACCAAGGAAAAAAAGTCTAGGAGCCTTAGTAGCCTTAGGAGATACCGATAAAACGAGAGATAGTTATATAGGGTGTAAGGAAAAGTAGCATTAACCTTTAAACCACATACTCTACCCGTCAAACTAAACAACTTTTAGTATGGGAACAAACCTGTTAGCACAAAAATAAAATCGGCTGTTCCATACTAAACTGCAATACCTACTCGACTCAAATGTATGCAACAGCAGATTTTTTTATTTGCTCCGATCGGTTTGCTCCCATAGTAAAAGTTGTTCAGTTTGATGGGTAGACTCTTAGTTTAAAAGGATGCTAATAATATCAATTTCACCCTGTCTGTATACAGGTTGTAACAAAACACCCTAGTAATACTTAAGGGGGTGCTTCAGACCATCAAACTGAACAACTTTCACTATGGAGCCAACGTCGAGAATAAATAAAAAAAATCTGCCGTCCCATACATTTGAGTCGAGACGGTACTGCAGTTTTGTATGAAAGAGCGGATTTTTTTTTCGCGATTTCTATGTTGGTTCCATAGTGAAGGTTGTTCAGTTTGATGGTCTGCAGCACCCCCTTAAGTATTACTAGGGTGTTTTGTTACACCTGTTTAAATGTAATATTATTTTCAACGCTCTTTTTGGTCGCAGGCAAGCGAGCTGACGGTTCGTCGGTGTTCCTGCGTGACATATGGCCCACGAGAGCTGAGATCCAGGAGGTGGAGACCAAACACGTCATACCTGGCATGTTCAAAGAGGTTTGTACTTTTTATTTAAACGAATCATCATCATCTCAGCCGATGGACGTCCACTGCTGCCGGTCCGGTCCTGCGCCTTCCTCATCCAACGGGTTCCCGCCGCCTTCACCAGGTCGTCGATCCACCTTGTGGGGGCTCACTGTCTACCCACGCGCCGGTACAAGGTCGCCACAAGACAATTCGTCGGCATCTAAAATACGTATCTCTTATTTTTAACCGACTTCAAAAAAGGAGGAGGTTTCTCAATTCGACCGTATATATATATATATATATTTTTTTTTTTGTGTGTTCGCGGATAACTTCGTCGTTTATGAACCGATTTTAATGATTCTTTTTTTGTTGGAAAGGAGATATCCCAAGGGTGTTCCCATGATAAGGAAACCAGTATCTGATGATGGATCCCAGAGAAATCGAGGGGAACCATCGAAAATTGTAGTGCGGACTAGTGCGTTTGTTAATTTAAAGCACTACTATTACATCGAACTAATGAATTCACCACTGAAAATTGTGAAATAAACAAAATTTCATCAAAAAATTAAAACCGCCTTCAAAAAAACTAAAAAGTCAAAAAATTATATTGCAGCCGATGACTTTTTCGTACGCATCATAAGAACATTAATTTGTTTTATAGAAGTCGATGTCAAGCCAAGCCAAAAAAAATAATGCAAGCCCTGTCGCGAATCGTACCAGCTTGACAGTACCGGCTTGACAGCGACTTCGATAAAACAAATTAATGTTCTTATAATGCGAACGAACTGACCTGATCCGAAAAAGTCATAGGCTGCAATATTATTTTTTAACTTTTTAGTTTGTTTGAAGGCGGTTTTAATTTTTTTTTTTCATTTAAAACAGGTGGTTAAAAAAATGAAATGTTGTCAATCATAATAACATCTGTAATTTGTGTGTATTCTCGCAGGTGTATGAAAAGATCGAGGTCGGTTCGCCAACGTGGCAGGCGCTCGAGGTGCCTCAAGGGAAACTATTCGGGTGGGATACCAAGTCTACTTACATCAAGAGACCACCGTTCTTCGACGGCATGACTAAGGTAACTTCGAACAATCGAATCGACCCACTGCACTAGGTCTCCCTTTTATTGCGCCATTTATTAACCGACGAAAACAAAAACAAAAAACGGAGGAGGTTCTCAATTCAAAGCGTATTGAGAACCTCCTCCGTTTAGGGTTCCGAAGTCAACAAGGAACCCTTATAGTTTCGCCATGTCCGTCCGTCTGTCCATCTGTCCGCGGCTTAGCTCAGAGACGCTTAGTACTAGAAAGCTGTAATTTGGCATGGGTATACATATTAATCAAGCCGACAAAGTGGTAAAATAAAATCATGAAAAATATTTTTTTTTAGGGTACACCACCCCTACACGCGAAGTAGGAATGGAATTTTTTTTTCTCGTCTACCCCATGGTGTGGGGTATCGTTGGATAGGTAATTTACAAATATTATGGGTGTGTGTAGAATACACCTTTCTACTAAGGGTTGGTTGAGGTTGATGTATATAATGAAACACAGATATAGTCTTCACTAGTGAATGTGACTAGCACACGTCCGCGCAGCACGGCGGTCGGTGCACGAATACCGAGCGAATGCACGATAGATATTCACCACAGACCGCGTCCGCCGATAGACGGCGCTACCGGCGCTTTCCACATTAACTACTCTTTATTGCTGTACACTACAGTGTGGGAAAACCATTTTTCGATTTAGGGATCCGTTAGCGAAATATTAAGCTTTAAAGTGAAAAATTTTGTTACGAATCAAGTGCTAAGAAGGCTTTACAAGTTTACGAGTACTAGTCGATCAACTTATAAAATGTACTTTTAAGACTTTATTAGCCGTTAAACCGTAGCGCGCGGCGCGTGTAGTATAAAACAAAAGCCTCCTTCCTATTGTGACGGGCAACTCCGGAACCCTATCCTGCGCGTGGTCCGACACGCACTTGGCCAGTTTTTTTTTTTTTTTTTATGTATGATCACGCATAACTTTCTACAGAGTAGTCCGATTTTGATAATTCTTTTTTTTTATTGGAAAGGGTATACTCCCGAGGTGGTCCCATTTCAATTCGGTGAAGTTCTGATGACGCACTTCGGAGCTACACAATAGAACTCCTCAAAAGTCGACAGCAAATCATCGGCGATTGAAACCTTTGCTTCGTATCGATGTACCCTTTGCGTGTGCTGATATCAGAATCCAACTAATGTATTTCAATGGTATTTCACCACAAAAAATTATGAAATAAAAATTTTAAACAATGAATTTAAACCGACTTCAATACTCAAAAAGTAAAAAATAATATTGCAGCTGATGAATATTACGTTAGCATCTCCAGGGTGTAACAAAACACCTTTGTAATACTTAAGGGGGTGCTTCAGACCATCAAACTGAACAACTTTCACTCGACTCAAATGTATGGGACGGCAGATTTTTTTTTTTCGTTGGCTCCATAGTGAAAGTTGTTCAGATTGATGGTCTGAAGTACCCCTTTAAGTATTACTAGGGTGTTTGTTACACCCTGTATAAGAAAATTAATTTGTTTTATTGGAGTCGGTGTCAAGCCATTTATCGCAGGGAACGTTTTTGGACCTCCCATACAAAAGTGCGCATCAGCCGATCGATTTTTATGGGATGTCCATACATTCGTCTCCTTTTTTCGTCCATGTTCCTCAGGGAAAGTTGTTTACCAATGCATAAAAGCGTCAAACTTGGTGTGATTATAGAGCAAACTCTACAGTCTGTCTATAAAATCGTGACAAAAAATGAGGTCGCTGCCAACACGCAAGAACGTCAAAATCAAGCATAACCTGGCAACACCACCATACTAAAATGATTAGTTCCTCAAACATTCATGTCACGACTTTATAGACAGACTCTACAGTATAACAACAAATAATAAAAACCGGCCAAGTGTAAGTCGGTCTCGCGCTATAGGTCCCGAAGAAAACAAACCCTTTCGGAACCCTAAGGTTCCGTACCCAAAGGGTGAAAACGGGACCCTATTACTAAGCCTACGTTGTCCGTCCGTCTGTCTGTCTGTCCGTCCTTCCGTCTGTCCTACCTATTTAGGGCTGTAACTTTTGAACCGTAATAGCTAGATAGTTGAAATTTTCTCAGATTATACGTTATTACGGCAGATCTGTAAAATGTCAAAAAGTTAAAAATTAAGGTGGGTTCTTAGCAAGAATCTAGTTTTTAACGTATCAACGTTTTTTCTTCACGCTCTATCGTAAACACGGTGATACATACAAGCGTCAAACTTAATGTAATTATAGAGCAAACTCTACAGAATAACAACAAGTACTAAAAACCGGCCAAGTGTGAGTCGGTCTCGCGCTAAAGGTCCCGGTGTTCTGTGGTGGTGTGGTACGTAACCCTCGGTGTGTGAGTAGCCCGACTCGCACTTGACTGGTTTTGTATTAATTTTTGCCATTGCATTACCAACAGGAGTTGAGTCCGGTGAAGAGCATAGAGAATGCCAGATGCCTGCTGCTTCTGGGTGACTCGGTCACGACGGACCACATCTCCCCCGCCGGCTCCATCGCCAGGAACTCTCCCGCAGCCAGGTTCCTCTCAGCCAGGGGGTGAGTACGACATATCATCGTCAATAGACGTCCACTGCAGGAGCTGTCTCCAGTGAAGGGCATAGAGAACAAGCGATGCCTGCTGCTCCTGGGTGAGTCGGTCACGAACTCTCCCGCAGCCAGGTTCCTAGCGGCCAGGGGGTGAATACGACATATCATCGTCAATAGACGTCCACTGCTGGAGCTGCCCCCAGTGAAGAGCATAGAGAATGCCAAATGCCTGCTGCTGCTGGGTGACTCGGTCACCACCTCTCCCGCAGCCAGGTTCCTAGCGGCCAGGGGGTGAGTACGACATATCATCATCAATAGACGTCCACTGCAGGAGCTGTCTCCAGTAAAGGGCATAGAGAACGTGCGATGCCTGCTGGTCCTGGGTGATTCTGTCACGACCTCTCCCGCTGTGAGGTTCCTCGCTGCCAGGGTTGAGTACGACCTACAATCATCAATAGACGTCCACTGCTGGACATAGGCCTCCCCCGAGGATCGCCACAACGACCGGTCCTGCGCTGTCCTCATCCAACGGGTTCCCGCCGCCTTCACCAGGTCGTCGGTACACCGTGTCCCCACACGGTGTACCGACGAGAGCCCCCGCTCACTGTCTACCCACGCGCCGGTGCAAGGTCGCCACTAGACAATTCGTCAGCCTCATCAAATATAATGTTCTACGAGCAGTTTGTTTGTTCACTATGTTTTTTATGTAGATAACAGACAAATTTTAAGGTTGTGTCCAGATACTAAAACAGCAATTTTCGTGCCCATTTTGGATTGAGATCCGACCGTAAAATTATGCACCTATTTGTTTGGTGAATGAAATGTGGTTCTAGTTAATGCTTACACAGGGGTTCATACAACGCGAAAAATCTTGCAGTACTTCTTCTTCTTATCGTGTGGGCAGAGCCCTAGTGTCAGAGTTTTTCCAGACCGCCTTTCGGCCTCTGACGTGGTTTTAATGTAACGACTACTACCACTAGAGATAGTAGCCGGGACCAACGGCTTAACGTGCCATCCGAAGCACGGAATCACTTTTCTTTTCAGACAATCAGGTGATTCAGTACTTATTTTCTTCTACTTATCAGTTTAGTAAATGAGGTGTCATCGGAAGGAGACTGATCGGAAGCACTGGAAAACTAGGGTTCTCAGTCTGCCGCAACTCTCATGTTCAAAAATGACTTCTTCGAACAAAAGATTTTTCTAGGCAACCTGGCGGCGTTATATGAAACCCTGTGTAAAAATTCACTAGTATCACATGTCGTTCACCAAACAAATAGTTGCATAATTATACGGTCGAATCTCGGTCCATATAGGCGATTATGCCGCAAATATATTCGTTGTACCATGTCTGGACAGTTCCATACATTTTAGATTTAGTATAGTCTTGGCGCAAACAGATGTCGCTACTGGCCTGAACGAGAGATAAATCTTAATTAAACGTTATTAGATCACTATTATTTGAGTTTTGTTTCACGGAAATAAATTATACAGGGTGTACAATAAAATGGGACAGCTACTCAAAGGGGTGCTTCAGACCATCAAACTGAACAACTTTCTCTATGTGACCAATATCGAAATCGCGAAAAAAAAAACTGCTGTCCCATACTTCGATCAAGTATAGTAGGTAGATTTTGAAACGCCGCTCGAAAAATGGCACCATCAAAGCAATGCACAATCTGGCAGCGTGGCTTGTATCGCTCTCAGTCGCTAATCGACCGTGCCTGCAAAAACAACTCACGAAAAGTGCAAAAAACAAGACGGAGTGTCATACTTTCAGTAAGTATCGCTTTGTAATCACATTATCTTCAATATTTTTTATATATCATGGCATTTAATCGCATTTTTTCTAATATTTTTGTTCATTTACAACCTCGCGGCAAGCACGCAACTATCCCTTTCACTCTCGCCTACGCGAGAATAGTGAGAAAGAACCGAGGATAATGCCTTAGAACAAGGTCGAAGGAGTCGTCATTACTTTTTTTTTTTCGTTCTTTTTAATGTGTTACATTTTATTGACTTATTTGATTAAATGTTTCGATCATTATTGTTTTCCGCAAAATGAAACTTAACTCTAATAAATTAATGTTGAAGTTGAAAATATGTATTTATATCTGTATAATGGCCGGTTCACACAGAGGCGGTTTTGCGGGAAAGCGGGCCGGCGGCGGTTTTGCGGAAAGCGAAGGCGTTCCGGAGCCTGCCACACAGGGTCCGCGCGGCGCGGTAGCGGCGCGGAGGCGGCCGGTGTGACATCCAAAGCGGCGGCGGGGCGGCGCCGCTTTTTTTTAACGGCTCTGGAATCGATGACTGAATTTTTTTGTTTCTCAACCGATTGCTTCCAAAATCGATATCTGGGGGTCCGCGTGGACTCCAAACGCGAATCCGATGTCAGATTTGAGAAAAGTGGCCGCCATCTTGAACTTTTTTGTTTCTCAACCGGTTGCTTCCAAAATCGATATCTGGGGGTCTGCGTGGACTCCGAACACGAATCCGATTTCAGATTTGAGAAAAACGGCCGCCATCTTGACCTTTTTTGTTTCTCAACCGATTGCTTTCAAAATCGATATCTGAGGGTCCGCATGGACTCCGAACACGAATCCGATGTTAGATTTGAGAAAAGTGGCCGCCATATTGAACTTTTTTGTTTCTCAACCGATTACTTCTAAAATCGATATCTGGGGGTCCGCGTGGACTCCGAACACGAATCCGATGTCAGATTTGAGAAAAGTGGCCGCCATCTTGAACTTTTTTGTTTCTCAACCGGTTGCTTCCAAAATCGATATCTGGGGGTCTGCGTGGACTCCGAACACGAATCCGATGTCAGATTTGAGAAAAACGGCCGCCATCTTGAACTTTTTTGATTCTCAACCGATTGCTTCCAAAATCGATATCTGGGGTCCACGTTGACTCCGAACACGAATCCGATGTCAGAGTTGAGAACAGTGGCCGCCATCTTGAACTTTTTTGTTTCTCAACCGATTGCTTCCAAAATCGATATCTGGGGTCCACGTTGACTCCGAACACGAATCCGATATCAGAGTTGAGAAAAGTGGCCGCCATCTTGAACTTTTTTGTTTCTCAACCGATTGCTTCCAAAATCACTAACTGACTAACTGATAACTTCTCAAATCTGACATCAGATTCGTGTTCGGATTCCACGCGGACCCTCAGGTATCGATTTTGGAAGCAATCGGTTGAGAAACAAAAAAGTTCAAGATGGCGCCCACTTTTCTCAAATCTGACATCGGATTCGTGTTTGGAGTTCACGCGGACCTTCAGATATCGATTTTGGAAGCAATCGGTTGAGAAACAAAAAAGTTTAAAATGGCGGCCACTTTCCTCAAATCTGAGATCGGATTCGTGTTTGGAGTCCACGCGGACCCCCAGATGTCGATTTTAGAAGTAATCGGTTGAGAAACAAAAAAGTTCAAGATGGCGGCCACTTTTCTCAAATCTGTCATAGGATTCGTGTTCAGAGTCCACGCGGACCCCCAGATATCGATTTTGGAAGTAATCGGTTGAGAAACAAAAAAGTTCAAGATGGCGGCCACTTTTCTCAAATCTGACATCGGATTCGTGTTCGGAGTCCACGCGGACCCCCAGATATCGATTTTGGAAGCAATCGGTTGAGAAACAAAAAAGTTCAAGATGGCGGCCACTTTTCTCAAATCTGACTTCGGATTCGTGTTCGGAGTCCACGCGGACCCCCAGATATCGATTTTGGAAGTAATCGGTTCAGAAACAAAAAAGTTCAAGATGGCGGCCACTTTTCTCAAATCTAACATCGGATTCGTGTTCGGAGTCCATGCGGACCCTCAGATATCGATTTTGAAAGCAATCGGTTGAGAAACAAAAAAGTTCAAGATGGCGGCCGTTTTTCTCAAATCTGACATCGGTTTCGTGTTCGGAGTCCACGCAGACCCCCAGATATCGATTTTGGAAGCAACCGGTTGAGAAACAAAAAAGTTCAAGATGGCGGCCACTTTTCTCAAATCTGACATCGGAATCGTGTTTGGAGTCCACGCGGACCCCCAGATATCGATTTTGGAAGCAATCGGTTGAGAAACAAAAAAGTTCAAGATGGCGGCCACTTTTCTCAAATCTGACTTCGGATTCGTGTTCGGAGTCCACGCGGACCGCCAGATATCGATTTTGGAAGCAATCGGTTGAGAATCAAAAAAGTTCAAGATGGCGGCCATTTTTCTCAAATCTGACATCGGATTCGTGTTCGGAGTCCACGCGGACCGCCAGATATCGATTTTGGAAGCAATCGGTTGAGAAATAAAAAAATTCAGTGATCGATTCCAGAGCCGTTAAAAAAAAAGCGGCGCCGCACCGCCGCCGCTTTGGATGTCACACCGGCCGCCTCCGCGCCGCTACCGCGCCGCGCGGACCCTGTGTGGCAGGCTCCGGAACGCCTTCGCTTTCCGCAAAACCGCCGCCGGCCCGCTTTCCCGCAAAACCGCCTCTGTGTGAACCGGCCATTAAGTAAGAATTGACGCGGCGCGCCGCAGATTGGGTTTGGTTTAAGCGAGCGCGCATGATGGTTTTCTCGTTTTGTCGCTTTGTCGTGCGTGGAATGCTAGCCCTACTATTTATCTACCCTGTATTTGATCGCAGCCTACAACCGTTCCTTTAATATTTGAGAGTCAAAGCAATATTACTTCAAGTTTACTATTCACCCTAATCAATTGCATAATAAGTACAAAACAAAGGTAGGTACTTAATCAGGTAATCAGGGAAGCACCATAATTCTTCACCCCAAGAAATACAAGGTTTTATAGGGAACGAGCTTTTACCCGCGACTTCGTCCGCATAAATTATATACCAGATTTTAAGTCAGATGATAAGCTATCAAACAATAAATGTTTCATCAAAATCGGTTCAGTAGTTTTTGCGTGATACTCGAACAAACAAACATTTAAACAAACAAACAAACAAACAAACGAACAAACGAACAAACAAACAAACAAACAAACAAACAGACAGACAAAATTTTTGATTTGGAATCAGCGAAGCCTAAAAACCATATCGTAATCTTTTTTTTGTAAATATCTTCAATGAACAGACACACTTCTGTTACAGTTTTATAATAGTTTAGATAGGGCTAAAGATGCATTCAGTGTCATCCAATATTTTTTCTTTACATAAAATCTTATTACAAAGAATCGCTCTTCTGATGAGATTTGTTTAATGAAATTGTAATTTTATCACGTATTATTAGTTTATTACAAACTAAAAAAAAAAAATCTCAGCGACTCCACACCTCCTATAATCCATGTTCCAAGCCACAGTGACAAGCACATGGCGCCAGTGTGATGAGTGTGACCAGATACAATTTTACGAAAATACCGAGCCACCGAGGAAAACATCATGAGGAAACCTGCATGCTTCAATTTCGATGCATGTATTGTACCTGCTGTCCGTTACAAGTGGCGACGGGCTCACTCCCTGTCGCACTGTACAGGGTTTCGGTACTACTAGTGAAACGTGGATGTTCTGATGTTTCAGAATATCTCTGACTACCATCGGGGAATATAGTCGTGAGCATATGCATGCATGCATGCCGAGGCACCTCAAAAATACTGAAATATACCAACTTGCACAGGGAAAATATACCAATAACAATACTGATTTGCAAATCAAGTTTTATTCATTTAACATCACAATAAATGTTAGAATGGATATTTTAACATTATATTCGGTTCGGAGGATTAAAATGACAAAAACGTAGGTACTATAAATTTGGGGATCTTTGCTCCAGAATGAAAATGTGGACTAAATCCGGGATTCCCTGAAAATGTTCACGAGGACGATCGCTACGGTGCTGCTATAACTTTTTATGCAAAATATACCCAAAAATACTGACTTCCGCCACTACATCTACAAAAATACTGATGCTCGGAAAAGTCGATAAAATATACCAAAAAAGTATTAAAATACAGAATCTGGTCACACTGCATGGCGCGGCGGCACGGATTCCGGCGGCGCACTGCCATTTTGCCGCCATTGGCTATATATCGCCTTACTATTCTAACGCACGTCCAATAAAATGAGCACGTCTCACTCCTGCGTGTGCACGGTTTGGTAAGCAGTTCCAAAATGACGTTACACGCATATCCTTTGTGACGATTTTGTACTTTATTACTTTAACCGTAAAGGTCATTTCAAAATGAATATTTTTTAATAAGTAAAAAGTGAAACAACTGGCTTTCGACGTTATCACTGCGCATTAAGGTCTATGTTAAGATGAAAGGCTGACGAGGTATATACCTGAATAAGTATGAATTGACGCGGCGCCGCAGATTCGGTGTGGTTTTGCATAAGACTGTACGTCTATCCTATATTTGGTCGCAGGTCCCATACATTTCAGTCGAGTTATGTTTGCAGTTTTGTATGGGAGAGCGGATTTTTCTTTCGCGATTTCGATATTGGTCCCATAGAGAAAGTTGTTCAGTTTGATGGTCTGAAGCACCCCTTTGAGTAGCTGTCCCATTTTATTGTACACCCTGTATAGATTAATTTTCTTAAAAAATTTAATAACAAATGTGTTTAACACCTATTTTAACGTAATTAAACATTGCTGTAGTACCGTTACTCACCACCGTCGCTGTACTTACGCGAGTTTTCATATAAGAAGGTGGCAACTTTCTTAGTATGGGCATTGACCCTCTGTTGTGTATAATTTATTTACTCCATGGTTGTACTGATTGATTGATAGTATAACAAACTAATGTTGTCTGCAGTCTAACTCCGCGCGACTTCAACTCGTACGGTTCGCGGCGCGGCAACGACGATATAATGTCGCGGGGCACGTTCGCGAACATTCGCCTCGTGAACAAGATGTCGCCCACTGCTGGCCCTCGCACCACGCACTACCCGAGCGGTGAGGTCATGGATATATTCGACGCCGCCGACAGGTTAGTTTTGTTTTGTTTTCTACTAGCTGTTGCCCGCGACTTCGTCTGCGTTACGGATAAAAAGTACCCTAAGTCTTAATTTTGAAAAACTCAGATACTGCAAAAATAGCTCCAGTTCAGTTTGAATAGCAGTATCTTTATTTTTAAACAAACAAATAGCATGTGCTGTACCATTTTAAAATCAGCACTAAATAGGGCATTTTTGGTGAAGTTGGCCACCCTGGTCGCCATACATTTTTTTTAGACCACACATGCTCAAACTTAGGTGAAAATTCGAGGAAAACTTTAAAGTTGACTTTAAGATTCTTTTTTTAATAGAAAAACCCTAGCTATACTAACTTTCTCATGCACGTCTGATAGCACCACTCTTCGAAAATATTATGCAAAAAGTGGACTGTAAAAATCTCTTCTTTTGTGGCCATGGTGGTCAAAAGAGTAACAAAGGTACCAAATTTCAGAAAAAATGTTTAAGTCCAAATATCTCGAAAACCGTGGCACTTTTACTGGACATGAAAGTTCAGTTTCTGGACTGTTTTGAGGTCCTCTATCAGCCGGTGCAGGGTTATCCATTACTTACCGGACACCCTGTATACCGTATTTATATCTGTATAAGTAAGAATTGACGCGGGGCCGCAGATTGGGTTTGATTTTGTATATGACTGTTTGTCTACCTTATATTTGGTCGCAGGTTTGATGTATTAAACACTTCTAAATTAAATAAGAAATAAGTTTATACCCTGCCACTTTCTCTCACCCTTTGCTCTACAAGAAACATCCCTCCCCACGAATAAGGATGTGAGAGGGAGTGGGTCAATCTAATACGGTTCTTAATAAAGTATTATTATGAACAGGTACGCGAAGGAGAAAGTCCCACTGGTGGCCATAGTGGGCAAGGACTACGGCTCCGGCTCCAGCAGGGACTGGGCGGCCAAGGGACCTTACCTGTTGGTAAGTACAGGGTCATTCTTAATATGCTGACACTTTTTAAGGGGATGATCAGACCGTCATACTGAACAACTTTCTCTATGGCACCAATATCGAAAATGCGAAAAAAAAAAACAGCTGTTCCATACTAAACTGCAAATAGTGCACTGCCATATCCTCTCAACTGTCATGAGGCCCATTGCGGGTTTCCGTCAAAAACCCCGATACTGTCGCGAGGCCAAAGAGTAATATAAGTATATTAGAAAAGAGAGCCCACTCGTGGCAACATTATGCATCCACCTTATGTCAAATTGAAGGCTAGCTAGCGCCATCTGTGTTTCTCTGAAAATAATTATACCTATACTATACATACCTACTTATATATATACTTATATACTCATACCGTTGTTTGAATGCTAGTTTTCGTTCAATCCCGCACCGATCGAGTAAAATTCCAGTATCCTTACTATTCTTGTAATCTGTACATTGGTAAGAGAACAACTGAAACTCCAGAACATCACTAAATCGGCACAAAATTGGAAAAAAACTACAAACAACACGCACATTACACAAGGTAGGTCGCCATTTTGTAAATTTGTCAATTTGACATTAACATAGACAATATAATCTTTTTTTTTCATAGTAAAAGATATATTTAACAGATGGCAGCACATTCTATGCAAACTGAATCGGAAAACCCACCAAAAGGCAAATGTCCTCCGCCTGCGCGAGGCCCTCTAAGGGCCGCTGCGTTTATGCTTATGTTTTAAAGACAACAGTGACTAATGTCGTTGTCTCGCTCTGACTTAAGCAGCGGCTTCTCGATAATAGAGATAGCGAGAAAAACAATTTTGAACCGTTGTTGTGACATCGACAATTGAATATATATTATGAATTTAAATATTTATATAGGTAAATAAACATGTTAAGCTTTTATAGATAAATTTTAGTAATAAGTCCCATAGAACGAAAGAAATCTTGATTTTAGAAAACCATGGCATTCCACGATTCCCATACTGTCGCAAAGCCTGCAGGGGGCATGACAGTATAGGGAAATGTTGCCATTTTTATGTGACAGTTGAGAGGTTAATGGAAATAAAGTTCGCTTCCGGATACCAGCACCAAATTTCCGACGGCTCAGAGACTGTCTCCCGGTAGTTTTGAGGTCTAGAGAACATACCTAACAACATACTAAAATTTGGTGCTGGTATCCGAACTTTTTCAGCCTTTTTTGACCGCAAGGCAGTGCACTAAAACTTACTTGAGCCAAATGTATGGGACAGCTGATTTTTTTTCGCGATTTCGATATTGGTCCCATGGAGAAAGTTGTTCAGTTTGATGGTCTGCGCGAGTAGCCCGACTCGCACTTGACAGATTTTTATTTATTATTATTTAACCATGATAATATAACCCTGCAGGGTATCCGAGCAGTTATAGGCGAGTCATTCGAGCGCATCCACCGCTCAAACCTCGTCGGCATGGGCATCATACCGCTGCAGTTCCAGCCGGGAGAGAACGCGGACACTTTCGGTCTGACCGGTGCTGAGAAGTTCTCTATCGCAGTGCCGGAGAACATCGCGCCCGGCGACCTTATCACTGTGCAAGTGAGTCACTATACTACTGATGAAATACATAGCATGCTAAAATCACAACTCTACTTTTGACTTTGCCGTAGTCGAGAAAAAAGAACTTCAAAATGGCCGCCAATATATAATCTTGCCACTATCTAAAGCCCGCTCTTCACTCACGCCGAGAATTCTCGGCGAGAACTTTCAAGGAAAATTACTGTGGCTTACGACGCCACGAGAACAATGAAGGGCATCCACACTCTCGTTCTCGGCCTGCCTCGCCCGTTCTCGGCGACAATGAAGAGCCGGCATAATGCGGGCTGGTGCGGGCCCTTCATTTTTCTCGTGGCATCATAAGCCGTAGTAATTTTCCTTGAAAGTTCTCTCTGAGAATTCTCGCCGAGAAGTTCTCGCGAGAGTGAAGTGACTGCTTTACAAAATAATTGGCAAACATATCGACACCACGATGGAGCCATAATTTTAAGATTAGAATTAGAAAACAATTGGTGGATATTTTTTCTTAAATGCTGAGTGCGAAATGTCTACCCAATTCTGCATCCCTTGCATCCAAAGTCAACTAATTCTCCCAAAGATAAAATATAGGGGTAGATAAATAATATAAAACAAGACATAGAAGCGCTACTTGACATCCATTCATACTTATGACAACCGGCCATTAGAATAAGTGAAATATCAATAGTAAATAGATACCGTCTTGAACCATAATGTCACCAGACCTCCAGCTGGAAGACTCGGCTATTTCTTTACGTTAAGAACGAATTTTGCTTGAATTTGCTTAAAAAATGGTGACATTTGTTTAACAGACGTAACAGATTAACGTCTAATCTAGCTGTGTCACTCTTATGGCAATCTGTGTGCGACTGTAAGGAATGACTATACATGTTTTTGTACAGTTTGATATTGGGTAGACCTGAATTCTCCTTTAATTTGTTCCAGGTGGACAACGGCAAGTCATTTAAAGTGAAGGCGCGATTCGACACCGAAGTAGACCTGACTTACTTCAAAAACGGAGGCATTCTTAACTACATGGTCCGGAAATTGCTATAAACTGTTTAGAAAATAGTATTTTTTATTACAGATTTTTTATTTATAATAATGCTCAAAGGCAGGTGCTTTTTTCACTTCTTGCGGTCTATAGTGTGATATACAACTAAAAATTCTAGATAGACAGAATTGACAACATTTCATTTTAAGAAAGGTATCAATATTAGAAAACCATTTGGAGATTATGTGATTTAAAGCTTATATCAAAATTATCAGATTTTTCTATCCATTATTTATCGAGTTATTTGAAAAATACTGAAAAATAAAATAGAGGTTGAATGAGATTTTATTCCTTTGCTTTTCTATTGTATTTGACAGTTTTTATTTTTAATTTTATTGCGGCCAAGGTATTATGGCCATAAATCCTGCGTTTTTTCAGAAAATTCCTAAGTAAATTAACAATAAAAATATTGGTCAAAAATTAAATCGGAAAAATACGTATCTCTTATGCTTTAACCTATTTTTATATATTTCATAAAACAGGTGGTTAGAAAAATGAAATGTTGTCAATTTTATTCCGAATTTTAGTGACCAAATTGGTACGTGAAAGCGATATTTTGGTATTGCAATCGGAATATCTTTATGTTTTTATATGAAAGGAAGTATACAGGGTGTAACAGAACACCCTAGTAATGTTTAAAAGAGTGGTTAAGACCTTGGATGTTAAGACCATCATACAACTTTCACTAATAGTATAAGAGATAAGTGTACTTTTTGCAACCATCAGCAGCAAGGCTGATTCAGTGTTTATGGGGTAGAGCATCTCTGTGATGGGGATGGACCAGGTCTGCCTGCATAACTCCAGTCGGTTTAAGAGTTACTGATGATTAAAGGTCTGTAAAAAATTAACGATCAGCTGCACAGCTGATCGTATGATTTTGTTGTAGTATGCACTGTAGCTATGTGAACAGTACAAAAACTGTCAAGTTCTGTCAGTCGGTTTAGGAGATACAGCCAGTCAAAGGTCGGAACTTTGACTGGCTGTATCTCCTAAACCGACTGATGAACCATGTCAGTTTTTGTACTGTTCACATAGCTACAGTGCATACTACAACAATAACATACAATCAGCCTTTTTTTACAGACCTTTAATCATCAGTAACTCCTAAACCGACTGGAGTTATGCAGGCAGACCTGGTCCATCCCCATCACAGAGATGCTCTACCCCATAAACACTGAATCAGCCTTGCTGCTGATGGTTTCAAAAAGTACACTTATCTCTCGGAATACTTATATTCGTAGTTAGCTCTAAGGAGCTAACTACGAAATAGCGCAAAAAAATCTGCTGTTTCATACAAAATTACAGAACCGAGTACGACTAGATTCAAATGTTTAGGACAGCAGATTATTTTTTCCATTATGGGTCCATAGATTAAGTTGTTCAGTTTGAAGGTCTAAAGTTTAGACTCTAAATCAAATATTACTAGAATGTTTTGTTACACAATTCAATACATACATACACACAGACACATACATACAGGGTGAAATTGATAATCAGCATCCCTTTAAACTAAGAGCCTACCCATCAAACTGAACAACTTTCACTATGGAAGCAAACCGATCGGAGCAACAAAAAAATCAGCTGTTGCATACATTTGAGTCGAGTAGGCATTGCAGTTTAGTATGGAACAGCTGATAACTGCCTCCGTGGTCTAATGGTTAAGAGCATTGGCTCTCGACACGGAGGTCGTGGGTTCGATTCCCACGGGGGACACCTAGTGATATGTCACTTTGTGCGTTTTTCCCCAGTTGGTTAGGACATTGCAGGCTGAATCACCTGATTGTCCGGAAAGAAAAATGATTCCGTGCTTCGGATGGCACGCTAAGCCGTTGGTCCCGGCTACTATCTCTGGTGGTAGTAGTCGTTACATAAAAACCACGTCAGAGGCCGTAAGGCGGTCTGAAAAAACTC
Organism: Agonopterix subpropinquella; assembly: GCA_922987775.1. Lineage (NCBI taxonomy): Eukaryota > Metazoa > Arthropoda > Insecta > Lepidoptera > Depressariidae > Agonopterix > Agonopterix subpropinquella. The sequence continues at coordinate 11,414,541 of OV277718.1, read as the reverse complement.
TGACACCAGGGCTCTGCCCACACGATAAGAAGAAGCAGATAATTTTTTTGCTCCGATCGGTTTGCTCCCATAGTAAAAGTTGTTCAGTTTGATGGGTAGACTCTTAGTTTAAAAGGATGCTAATGATAGCAATTTCACGATGTATTTAGTCGCATAGAAAAAGTTGTCATCATAACTTTTAATAACAATTAGAGAAAGTGGTTTAGTTTGTCTGATCATCCCTTAAAATATCAAGCACTATTATTGCTACCATACAAAGTTTTGACGGAATTACCGGAACCATAGAGTAAATAAATTATACACAACAGAGGGTCAATGCCCATACTAAGAAAGTTGCCACCTTCTTATATGAAAACTCGCGCAAGTACAGCGCCGGTGGTGAGTAACCGGTACTACAGCAATGTTTAATTACATTTAAAATACGTGTTAAACACATTTGTTATTAAAATTTTTAAGAAAATTAATCTATATAATTTATTTCCGTGGAACTAAACTCAAATAATAGTTATCTAATAACGTTTAATTAAGATTTATCTCTCGTTCAGGCCAGTAGCGACATCTGTTTGCGCCAAGACTATACTAAATCTAAAATGTATGGAACTGACCAGACATGATTCTACTAACAAACTTTTCTGTAAATTTTTGCGGGAGACGAGGTAGCATGTAATACGCAGCTTTGGATTTTATTCCGTTACTTTAGAGACTAATTCTGAATGTCAAAAATCATGAGAAATGGTCTCGTGTGAACCCCAAACAAGAATAGTTGTCCCGCAATGAGCGTTTTTCTTTTGGTTTTCTAGGGGATCGATAGATAGCGTTAAGGTCTGTGCGAATAAAGGTTAAAATTTCAAAAAGTGTTTCATTTAAATAATAAAGAGGGAGAAGATGATCAAAAAGATGCCAACGCGTCTTTTAATTGAATATTTCATTATTTACGAATCATTTTAATCGAAAATATGAAACTGTTTACGTCTGACATGTAGATCGGGGGCCGGTGAGGATTTCGTATACCAATCGAGCTCATCCATAATTCAGTTTTCATGCAATAGTTTACTATTAGAAGATGCGAAAAAACTTGGTCGGCCGACCCCTATCCTGGTGGGTTTTGTGTAGGAGGGTGACTAGTAACCTCTCTGAGACGAGACTAATTACCCATCGAGCTCATGAACCAAATTATGCTTATCCGATTGGTCTTAATTAGTGTTACGAAGTACACTCGGTCGTCCGCCGGATATCCTGGCAGGTAGTGCTAGCCAACCAAAAATGGTGGTCAAATTTTGGAGTACTTCTCACCCATCGAGCTCATGGATGAAATGTATGCCAAATCAAAGGTTAGACCTTTACCTTCAATATTTCATCGGTCGTCCTGGCCGAAACCTGGTGGGTTCTGGTGGCCAACCAGATTTATCTGTCAAAGTGAGATCATGCGTTTTCACGTTTATATGAATAAATACTTTATTTACCTGTTATATGCAGTTCTTTTAGCATGAACGTGAATGGTTGTATGGTTTAAAAGTATTTAAAAAAAAAACTTGAAAAAAAAAATACTGTGTCGATAAATGAGACATCAAATAAAAATTATTTTTTTCGATATAACTTCGTCATTTCTAAACTTTTTTTTTTTTTTTTATTGAATAAAGAAATTTACAAAACACAACAAGGACAAAAACTCGTCCCACGAAAACCTGTAAGGGTTTTTCTGGGAAAGGGGCGTTCACATTCGCGGACCAATTAGGTATTTCTACTTTTACATAGGTATGTTATTACATAGGTATGTTTCGTTAATTAATGTTACATTTAGTTATGAATTTTAGGTAAGTCAAATTAACTTTTTAGGTAGGTATGATACACATAAAGGATGACATTGCCACAATCACCATCCTAGCAGTGAGTTGGTAGTTGTGGCAATGCCTGATGATGATAGATGATGCATACACATAACTGCACAGTTAAAGGATATAGTCTATGTCGGTAAGTGATAATGATAAGTAATGTTTTTTTACAATGGGTTTAAACTTAGGATTTGAAATGTAAGTACTTTGTATATCAACTGGTAGACTGTTAATTATCTTTGGTAAGACATGATTACATAATCTCTTTCCGTAATTGTTACTATAGTTAGATACTACATACTCTTTATTATCTGTTAGCTTTCTTAGCCTACTATTTCTTATTTTTAAAGGTAGGTTACATAATTGTGAGTATTCGTCTTGCAATATTGCTATTTTAACTGATTTGGCTGATTGTTTTATTTTACAAAAATATATATTCAAGAGTTCATGCCACTAAAATTTGGTGAAGATCTGATGAAGCGTTTCGAAGATGTTCAATGTTTTAAGTGGGTCAGATTTTACTACAAAAAATATCCAACCATATTTATTCTTTAACGAGAATAGTAATTGAGTTCTATTAATGATTCTTTCTAAAATGAAATTTGCTCTCTTAAGAGATGTCTATATAATAAAATAAACTAGTAATGACCGCGGCGTTGCTTTCAAAAATGAAGTTGATAAAAAATGTTTCGTCAAGTAAAAGCTACCTATGTTTATGTGGATGATCTAATTTAGTACCTACCTATATTCGTTCTAAAATAATTAGATGAAACTGTTATAAAGGGATGATTGGATCATCAAACTGAACAACTTTCTTTATGGGACTAACATCGAAATCGCTAAAAAAAACTGCTGTCTAGTTCATTCCGATTCCAGTCGAGTAAGTTTGCAGTTTTGTATGGTTACAACCATTCACGTTCATGCTAAAAGAACTGCATATATCAGGTAAATAAAGTATTTATTCATATAAACGTGAAAACGCATGATCTTACTTTGACAGATAAATCTGGTTGGCCACCAGAACCCACCAGGTTTCGGCCAGGACGACCGATGAAATATTGAAGGTAAAGGTCTAACCTTTGATTTGGCATACATTTCATCCATGAGCTCGATGGGTGAGAAGTACTCCAAAATTTGACCACCATTTTTGGTTGGCCAGCACTACCTGCCAGGATATCCGGCGGACGACCGAGTGTACTTCGTAACACTAATTAAGACCAATCGGATAAGCATAATTTGGTTCATGAGCTCGATGGGTAATTAGTCTCGTCTCAGAGAGGTTACTAGTCACCCTCCTACACAAAACCCACCAGGATAGGGGTCGGCCGACCAAGTTTTTTCGCATCTTCTAATAGTAAACTATTGCATGAAAACTGAATTATGGATGAGCTCGATTGGTATACGAAATCCTCACCGGCCCCCGATCTAATGGTTGTACGGGCTCGATCCCTTGGCCTTTAAAAAAAATTCAGGCACAGTCTTGACATGATTTTGACAGGATCTCGCCTACGTCTCTATGGAGTGTTAAGCATGTCATCTGTCGAGTTTTTTAGGAACTAAATTTAAAAAAGAAAGAAAAACGCTCATTATAAAATTGTATACACAATGTAATGATCATTTGATCACAAGATCAAATGATCATGTACATTGTGTATAAAGGTACAAACCTTGGCAGAAGGGAATGCTAACGTAAGCCAGGTCCATATTTAAATGGTTGAAGATTTTCTCAGTTTCGGTTATTCCGTTAAAACGGTTGATACATTCGAATTATTTTTAAAGCTGGTTATAGGGTCCTAGATATTTTATTTATTAGTCTTCGGAGGGTTTTTGCTTTTAGTCTTAAGAATAATTTTGACTGTAGTCCAATTGTAGAATTAAAAGGTGAATTTGAAAGTTTCTAACTCCGTTGAAAAATTCTACAGTGGACTGGATTTTTGGTTTTTTGACCAGACGAAAATTGTGTAGAAAAAAACTGTCAAAATTAACCTCAATGACTAATTTGACTATATACTTAGTACATGGTGAATTTTATAATTTAAACGTACTTATAGTTCTTAAGGAATTATAAATTTATCGAGGAATAAAAACACATATTTTGTTATTTTATTAACGTTTTTTATTTTAACACTTTCGCGGACAGTGAACGAGACACAATAGAACTTTTATTGGTATCACTGCTTACTTCGGAGACAGTGCGCAAATTGTACGTATATGAAGCTCATAAAAAGACTAGTATTTTTTTATTTTACCATGTCTCATACAAAAATATTAAAAGTCGAGCGTAAACAAGACGCTTGCGCACTCTGCGGAGGGGTTGCGATCAGTGACTCACCCTCGAGAGAGGCCACGGGGCGCGTACGCCGGTCACCCCCGCGCTAACAGACCACCTACCTACCCCTTTGACGCACGAGTGTAGTATAGCGACGATACATTAATTTTCGGGTGCATAAATTGAAAAACATAAACAAAAAAAAAATTTTCCCCTTTGATGTGTTCTATTAACGATACTGATTGCATGGAAGAAAAATGCACACTGTCTCCGAAGTAACCCTGTATAAGAGTGAGTAGTAGGCACTTCTCAAAATAGCTTAATAAATAATTGCATTGTTTATAATTATCTAATTTATATAATAATACAATCTTTTTGCCGTTCCCAAATATTTTGTGTCCGTACCTATAGCTAGCGTTCACATAAAAGGGATTAGGATATAAAAAAAAACGTCTCCTGTAAGAACTATTGTGTGAATTCGTGTGTACGCCAGAGCGCATTTCTTTGCGTCTTACCCGTGGCGGCAAGTGTGTTTTTCTTCGAGTGACCCTGCTAGTTCGGCTGATGCGGTTGCGGACGTGATACGACAGGGAATGGAATATTATATTCCTTTCTCCGACATCTCACTCGGTCACAAAGCCCAACCTTGGTACAATGCGGATTGTGCTCGCGCTGAGGCTAAAAAAGAAGCCGCCTACCAAGCATGGGTCCAGGCTCGCGACCGCAAAGTTAGAGCTCGTAGGGTTCGCGCGAAGAAGAGGGCCTTTAATTCTGCCGCCAAGTCCTGCAAACGGGTGATCCGGAGGGCTCGATTCGACCATGTCAGCCGCATTGGAGCCAAACTGGCATCCTACCCTTCTGGTAGTAAACAGTTCTGGTCCCTTTCAAAATCGGTCGAATCCAACTTCTGCCGTCCCACTTTGCCTCCCATGCAGAAGCCTGATGGGTCGCTGGCTCACTCCGCAACTGAGAAAGCTAATTTATTTGCTTCTCTGTTTGCGAGCAATTCACGTCTGGACGCTGGTGCCAAACAGCCGCCAACCATCCCTCGTTGTGATTCTTCGATGCCGGAGGTCACAATACATACAAAAGAGGTCCGCAGAGCATTGCGTAGTCTGGATGTGAATAAGGCCAGTGGTCCTGATGGTATACCTGCAAGAGTGTTGAGATATTGTGCGCCTGAGTTGTCTCCTGTTCTAACACGCCTGTATCGCCTCTCTCTCTGAACAAGAACGGTGCCTAAATCCTGGAAGCTTGCGAATGTGCAACCGGTACCCAAGAAGGGCAGTCGTGCCGACCCCTGCAACTACCGCCCTATCGCCATTACTTCCATTCTCTGTAAAGTCATGGAAAGAGTACTTAACAGTAAGTTGCTGTCATACCTAGAAGACAATGATCTACTCAGTGATCGCCAATATGGCTTCCGCCGGGGGCGATCGACTGGGGATCTTCTTGTGTATGTGACGCACTGCTGGGGCGAGGCCATCGAGAAGCACGGTGAAGCACTGGCTGTATCACTTGACATCTCGAAGGCCTTTGACAGGGTATGGCACGCTAGTTTGCTGAGCAAGCTTCCCGCTTATGGCATCCCCGCTGATCTTTGCAGCTGGATATCTGATTTCTTGAGAGAACGGTCGATTAGAGTTGTCATTGACAGCTGCTCTTCTGACCTTATGGCAATTGATGCTGGAGTTCCTCAAGGGTCTGTTCTCTCCGCGACACTTTTCCTGCTGCACATCAATGACCTCCTTGTGTCAGGTATTATTGGGTATGCAGATGACAGTACTGTCATGGAGAGATATGTATCTGGCGCAGGGGCCAGCGGGGATAAAATACGCTCGCAGAGGGAGGCCATGGTTGAGCGGACAAACTTGACTTTAAGTGTTGTCTCCCAGTGGGGTGACAATAATTTAGTCAACTTCAACGCCACCAAAACACAGGCTTGTCTGTTCACCGCAAAAAGGAGTCCGTTTAATCTGACTCCTACTTTCCGGGGTACATCTGTCCCTGTTTCCGACAGTCTTGGGCTTCTGGGTATAAGCTTGACCACAAAACTCAACTTCGGCGCTGACATCGAGTCTAAGGCTCAAACTGCGGCCAAAAAGCTGGGCATCTTAAACAAGGTGAAGCGGTACTTCACTCCTGGACAGCTCTTAGTATTGTATAAAGCTCAGGTCCGATCATGTATGGAGTACTGCTGCCACCTGTGGGATGGCTCAGCCAAGTATCAACTTGCCGCACTCGACTCGGTTGAACGCAGAGCCAGGAGGCTCATTGGCGATAGTAAGCTGGTGGAGGCCAAGCTTCATAGCCTAGCCCACCGCCGCAGAGTGGCCTGCTTGTCGGTCTTCTACAGATTGTACTTCGGTGAGTGTGCCCTAGAGCTGCATGAGCTCATCCCACCTTCCCCTTTCTACTATCGGACTTCCAGACGCACCGCGGGATATCACCCCTTCTTGGTTGACATCCCACATATCCGCACCAAGCGCCTTTCTGAATCTTTTATAATGCGCACAGCCAAGGAGTGGAATGCCTTACCTGCGTCAGTATTTCCGAGTACTTACAACCCGAATTCCTTTAAAGTACGAGTGAATAGGCATCTTCTGGGTAAGCTCGCTACATCTACGACCCCATCTTCGTCCTGAGGACTGGATTGAGGTCAAGAGCAAACCCATAGTTAATAAAAAAAAAAAAAAAAAAAAAAAAAGCGCAACGCCAGCTCCGTGGTTTATTCAAATGAATTATTTATATCTCCGCTCCCTGAAGACCAAGCCTCATGAGATTTTGGATGCCTAGGGCACTATTTGAGCACTATTTTTGAGTGTAAAATCATTGCTGTATTGCAAGCTATTGCAAGCAGTTTTAGCCACAGAAAATGTGTACGCTACTTTGACGTCAAGCCAGCGTACCAGGAGTGCGATTTTTGAATCTCATTCGCTGAGTTCAGCAGTTGAAAATGTCAAAATTACTATGGAGATACGCATCTTTCTACTGCTGATTTGACTTTCAAAAATCATACTTCAGGAGTGCGATTTTTGAAAGTCAAATCAGCAGTAGAAAGTTGCATATCTCAATTTTTCTAAAATCGCACTCCAGGTAAAAAAAAATCGATATCTCGTAAAGTACAGAGGCACTATTTATTTGACCTAGGCACTAATTAGGCACTATTTAAGCACCATTTATTGGCACTAATTATCCTAACCTGATCCCTTTCATGTGTACGCCAGCTATATGGACACAATATTTTACTACTTATATCCACTAATCCTACACTAACCTAAGAAAGTTGGCCCGTTTATTTTAGTACGGTAGAAGCGTGAGGCTCAATCTAGACATATACAGGTGTAACAAAATACCCTAGTAATACTTAAGGGGGTGCTTTAGACCATCAAACTGAACAACTTTCACTATGGCGCCAACATCGAGAAAAAATAAAAAAAATCTGCTGTCCCCGGCTGTCCCATACAAAACTGCAGTACCGACTCGACTAAAATGTATGGGACAGCAAATTTTTTTTATTTTTTTTCGATGTTGTCTCCATAGTGAAAGTTGTTCAGTTTGATGGTCTGAAGCAATGACATTAGTAAACAAGAATGGACCTGGCCTTGATGGCCTTACGCGAACATTTGAAACCAGAAAAATGAGGCAAAACAATTGACAGTTTTACTTCGAAAATGTACTGAGATGACAGACCAAGTACCCGGGAGTCGCGTGGCTAGAGGTCTTTCGAGTGGACGTCTGTCGTTGGCTCGCGATTTAAGTAGCCACGCGGCTCCGCCATTTTATGGCGGTTTCGAGTGTGTGTTTTTGTATAAAAACAGGGCTTTGAGATCGCCATATCCATTACCGTACAACGTCAAGCACTAATTGCTCTTTTTAAACTAGATACTGGCAAAATCCACCAAGGAAACGCCATTAAACAAAAATAGAATAGACCAAGTACCCTAATTTGTAGGTATTGAAGTGCCCTAGTTTTGCGTGCTTCAATTTAAAGCGGTTTGGGCCTATCCATTCATTTTACTTTGATCTAAGGTCTGAAACACCCCATTAAGGGGCGTCCGCCCGGTTTTGTGTAACTTTGTAACCATTTTATACATTGACTGTGGCACTTTTTAAGCAGAAAACAAAACTGAACAATCTATAGGATATGAGAAGTGATGTGGTTTTTCTCGAAATCTATTTTAATTAATAAAACTGAAGAAAAACGACTCCAAAGTCACCTCTTTTTTTCCAGTTGTAACCGTTTTACTCTTACATTGTCGATCAGAAGAATATGAAAATTTACAATATTCTTCACAATACGATATAAAATGATGTGGTTTTCTTATTTTTTGAAAATTCATATAAAATCATACAGGTTTTTAAAAAAAACGGAAAATTCTGACCGGAGCCGCGCAATTGAAGCGGGATGGCTAATTGTAAAAGTTTGCTTGTAAGAAAGAGAGCCTTGCAGATGGGAGGAGTAGCCTTAAGTATTACTAGGGTGTTTTGTTACACTCTGTATAATACAAACTTTTTATCCGCGTGATTTTAAGTGTTAAACATATTCGAATTGACAAACAAACGTCCTAATTTGCTGCGGTACTAAAGTTATACCAGCGTTTACATCGACATCCTCAACTGATTTCAAAACGGTATCTTCAGCGAATTCAACCTTCTTCAAAGTAGCATAAAATTCATTGAAGTTTCTAACAAATTTCTCCTTTTGATTCCACTGCAACGGCACGTAATCCTTTAACCACATATTAGCAGCTAGCGTTGTCTCTCTCACCTCATTAATTTTGATATTAGTAAACAAATTCTTAATAAAAACTTTCTTCTTTCCGCTTTTTACAGTATCAGATTTTTCTAAGAAATTCTCCAATCTTAACAAAATACTGCCCTCGTTCCACTCTTCTAAAGTCAACACGTGTACTCCAACAGGTAATTTATTTTTCAAGAAACTCATTTCGTTTTTATGCGTTTTCCAATGTTTCATCGAATCATCACCGTATGGATTATCGACGGACACGAATATTTGAGGTCTCAACTCTATTTCTTTCGCGAATTTCTTCTCAAACATTTTATTAGGTTTATAATCAGCTTTCGATAGGTACAAATAGTGTTTTCCTCTAATCATAACTCCGATGCCGTCATGGGTATCGTTCACAGGGTTCTCGACGCTGCAGTCTGTGGTTAAAAGTCTTCTTTGCAGCATCAGGTCGACTTCTCCGTCGTATAGAGAGGTGCCGCCTTGTGAACGATCGTTGAACACTGAGAATCTAATGTTTTTCGTTTTATCTTCGATGTAGATTTTTGTTGTGACTGGATAGTAGTTGCCTGTAAGAAAAAATAAAACCGGTCAAGTGCGAGTTGGGCTACTCGCGCACCGAGGGTTCCGTACCACACCACCACAGAACACAACATTATTAACTTAGAAAAAAAACTTTTTTGTCCGGGACCTTTAGCGCGAGACCAACTCACACTTGGCCGGTTTTTAGTATTTGTTGTTATTCTGTAGAGTTTGCTCTATAATCACACTAAGTTTGACGCTTGTATGTATTACCGTTTTTACTATAGAGCGTGAAGAAAAAACGTTGATAAAAACTAGTTTCTTGTTGAAAACCCCCCTTAATTTTTAACTTTTTGACATTTTTATTATTTGTTAACAAATCCGCCGCAATAACGTATAATCTGAGAAAATTTCAACTATCTAGCTATTACGGTTCAAAAGTTACAGCCCTTAATAGGTAGAACAGACGGACGGACGGACGGACAGACGGACAGACGGACAGACGGACGGACGGACGGACAACGTAGGCTTAGTAATAGGGTCCCGTTTTCACCCTTTGGGTACGGAACCCTAAAAATCGAGGGTAGTCAGAGGTATTCTGAAACCTGAAAACATCCACGTTTCACTAGTAGTACCGAAACTCTGTCCAGTGTGACGGGGAGTGAGCCCGTCGCCACTTGTAATGGACAGGACAAAACATCGTAATTGAAGCATGCAGGTTTCCTCACGATGTTTTCCTTCACCGAAAAGCCAGTGGTGTTACAAATCATACATAAATTCCGAGAAACTCGTTGGTACGAGTCGGCCTGGACGGGGATCGAACCATCGCCTCCTGCACGGCAGGCAAGGTTACTCGCCACTAGACCACCACGGCTTACTAGTAGCAGCAATTTTTCTTTGGAGCAGATGGAATGACCAATAAAAGCATGTATGTACAGGGTGTAACAAAACACCCTAGTAATACTTAAGGGGGCGCTTCAGACCATCAAACTGAACAACTTTCACTATGGAGCCAACATCGAAATCGCGAAAAAAACCTGTAAGTAGACAATTGTAATTGTTATAAAACTTTCAGGCCCTCTGCAATTATATTGCCATGCCCTAACAGGGCGTCACAATAATTTAATAAGATCTTGTGTTACACGTGAGTATGTACTTCATTATTGTGATACTGCAAATAAATACTGAATACTGAATACATTTTTGATAAACAAATTATTACATTTAATATATATAGTTCACATAACAGTGTAGATACGTTCTTTCTGCAGTGAATCTAACCGTTGAAAACACGATTCTATTAAATTTTCTCGATAGAAAAGAGGAGCAAAGTAAGTTCGATTTCAGATTTATAATCAGTTTTACAAGAATCGCCCTACACCATTTCTTCTGAATATACCATCATTTTAAAGGTAATTAATTATAGCAGTGATTCTACCCGATGGATTTTACCCCAAACACCCAAGAGAAAAGATATTGATGAAAAATGCATTTTTTTGCGATCTTGCTTTCAATTGAAGCGGGATGGCTAATTGCAAAAGTTTACTTGTTAGAAAGAGAGCCTTGCACTAGGGAGGGAGAGCCTTAATGCAGGCTGATTTGACAGACAGAAATAGTTATTTGTTATGCAAGGCTGCAAAGTTGCTTTTTGGCGCGAGTACTTGTATTGAAACCTAAGCAAACGAAGGACCCTAGGATTGAACCACGAGCGAAGCGAGTGGTTCAAATATAGAATCCTGAGCGTCGCGAGGGTTTCAAAGGTACGAGACGCAGAATAACTTTGCTGCCGAGCGAAACGCACAACTTTTCACCTCACTACAGCGAGGAAAATTTCAATGGCGCCAACCTCATTTTTAGAATAATCGTACTGGCCAGCACGAAAATAGCATGAAAAAAAAAACTTGTTTAGGCTGTTTTCTTTATTGAACAGAAAGATTCGAATTTTAAAAACTCTTTCCACGCTAGCGGATAAAATGCACTTTTGCACTCAGATCAAAGACTACAGTTTAATACACCTCTCGGTAGAGAGTAGTTATATTCCTTGATATACACTCAGATTTCGAATGATAAACAGCATCTTTCCGAGCTTGTGAAGTGAAAACGAATATTCTCACCGGACACGGGATCGTTATTGACGACGTCGTACATTGGCCGCAGGTTCCTCATTCGCTTCACAGTCTGTCTGCCGTTCGAGTCCGTGTAGAACGCGCCCTCGCTGTCGAGATCCGTCATGTACCGGACGAACACTTCTTTACCTGTTAAAACGACATCTTAATTTATTATCAATTATTTTTCAAAAAACACTCTTTCTTTGTAACGACACATCGCAACTGAATAGCCGCGATTTTAAGCACAGGCGTGGACCTGAGCTTTAGCATCACGACATCGCCGCGATTCTGCCGCGACGTGGACCCTTCCATCGCAACAATGCTATGGCGAAAACGCGGCGATGTCGCGACGGAATCACGGCGATATCGTTCCGTGAACAACTAATCAACCCAAGAGCATCGAAACGACTTGAGGCGAAAGTTGTGTTAATAGATTTTTAATTATATTTAAACGCTAGCAAAGTCGATAATTGTTTGGCATTAAAAAAAAATCTGCGCTGCGCTGTACTAGATGCGCGACTCATAATAATCTGGATCTTAAACTTACTGGTTTGACTACGGAACCCAGCAAATCAATCCCATCGTCGACAGGCACAGGCCCGATTAGCCATGACAGGCTGTTCTGAATACAACCTGACTCTAAACATATCTTACCAATTCCATCGTCGACAGGCACAGGCCCGACTAGCCATGACAGGTTGTTCTGAATAAAACCTGACTCTAAACATATCTTACCAATTCCATCGTCGACAGGCACAGGCCCGACTAGCCATGACAGACTGTCCTGAATAAAACCTGACTCTAAACATATCTTACCAATTCCATCGTCGACAGGCACAGGCCCGACTAGCCATGACAGGCTGTTCTGAATACAACCTGACTCTAAACATATCTTACCAATTCCATCGTCGACAGGCACAGGCCCGACTAGCCATGACAGACTGTCCTGAATAAAACCTGACTCTAAACATATCTTACCAATTCCATCGTCGACAGGCACAGGCCCGACTAGCCATGACAGGCTGTTCTGAATACAACCTGACTCTAAACATATCTTACCAATTCCATCGTCGACAGGCACAGGCCCGACTAGCCATGACAGGTTGTTCTGAATAAAACCTGACTCTAAACATATCTTACCAATTCCATCGTCGACAGGCACAGGCCCGACTAGCCATGACAGGCTGTCCTGAATAAAACCTGACTCTAAACATATCTTACCAATTCCATCGTCGACAGGCACAGGCCCGACTAGCCATGACAGGCTGTTCTGAATACAACCTGACTCTAAACATATCTTACCAATTCCATCGTCGACAGGCACAGGCCCGACTAGCCATGACAGGCTGTCCTGAATAAAACCTGACTCTAAACATATCTTACCAATTCCATCGTCGACAGGCACAGGCCCGACTAGCCATGACGGACTGTTCTGAATAAAACCTGACTCTAAACATATCTTACCAATTCCATCGTCGACAGGCACAGGCCCGACTAGCCATTCCACCTCGATGACAGGCTGTTCCGAATACAGCCTCACTGCAATCGACGCGTAATCTGAGTAGCTCGTGTGCAACTCTTCGAGGACATCGTTCTTGTATATCTGAGTGTCTAAATAGTCTGAAATAGCAAAATAATTATATCAGAGTTACCAAAATCACGGTTGTCGGCTGTTGCCATTGATTTAGACAATGGCCCCGATTCGGACTGTGCCACGACTTAACTAAATTTATTCCGGTCACTTTCTAAAATAAGATTAAGAAAAGAGACAGAAATCCAACAGCTGACTTTAGTACTGTCAATGTCAAAGTGACGTTACACGCCCAAAATAAGATGCCATCATAATGTACGCCATCTTATTTAAGGCGTTTTTGGGCGTGTAACGTCACTTTGACAGCACTAAAGTCAGCTGTTGGTTTTCTGTCTCTTTTCATCTTATTTTAGAAACTTGACAGGAATAAATTTAGTTAAGTTAAGTCGTGGCACAGTCTGAATCGGGGCCACTACCTACCTATTTCCAGCTTCCTGGTTGGTGCCATAAAGTTACTATGACATGTGGAACACGGTAGGGTAAAAACTCCAAAGCTCTTATCAAAGGGTATAATCGCAAACATACGAACGGCCTACAACAGACTATTATATGTACTCGGCCTACTAGCTCTTAAAAAAGACAATTTATGTACAATAGTGAGATCACTCACAGGTCACTGCAAACTAAACAAACACATGTACACCTTAAACTAAGCATCTCCACCTGCTGCAGGTTCTGCGGGGAGGAAAATGGAAACTCCCCCGCTCATTCTCAGTAGGTATTAGGATCACTACCAATTAATAAAATATTAATGATTAGATTTATTTCATATTGTCTTATATTTTACGAGCATTTACCCGCAACTTCGTCAGCAAAATTATATGTATACAAGATTTTAAGTCAGATCATAAGCAGTTTCATCAAAATCGGTTAAGTAGTTATGCTCAAACAAACACACAAACAAACAAACAAACAAACAGACAGACAAAAAATCCAAAAATTGGTGATTTGGAATCAGGGACATCTAAAAACCATATCGTAATCTTTTTTTTTGTAAATATCTTCAATGTACAGACATACTTCTGTTACAGTTTTATAATAGTTTTTATTTCATTTCCTCTGAACGTAATTGTAACGACGGTAACAACCCTTAGCATGGCCGCCATCTTGCCGCATCTCCGGCGTGTCTCGCGGTTTCTTAAACCTCCCTGTTAAAAACCTACTACGTTATCTAACTGCTATAGGAATTAAAAGGGAAATGTATAAGGTGCGTTCACAATAGATCAGCGATGGTCGAAGTGGCACAGGCGTAAGTCTGTTCAGGCCCCAATCATCATCATCATCATCATCTCAGCCGATGGACGTCCACTGCTGGACATAGGCCTCCCCCAAGGATCGCCATAACGACCGGTCCTGCGCTGCCCTCATCCAACGTTTTCCCGCCGCCTTCACCAGGTCGTCGGTCCACCGTGTGAGGGGCCTACCCACGCTGCGCTTTCCGGTACGCGGTCGCCACTCGAGAACTTTTCGGCCCCACCGGCCATCGGTTCTGCGAGCAATGTGCCCCACCCACTGCCACTTAAGTTTAGCAATTCTTTGGGCAATGTCAGTTACTCTGGTTCTTCTGCGGATCTCTTCATTTCTGATTCGATCTCGCAGGGAAACTCCGAGCATAGTCCTCTCCATTGCCCTTTGGGTGACTTTCAGCCTTTTTATGAGCTTAATCACCCAATAATAATACAGATAAGTTTACCTATGATTGGTACTGGTATGTTGTCTATGGAACGGAAGATGTAAACGCCGGGGTCCCGCATATGATTTTTACCCATCTCTTTGGGTACATCGGACGCGTAGTAGTAAAATTGTATGTCAAGCGATATGTTGACTCCGTTTGAGAGACCTACGCTCGCTATCTTTTTAGATGCAGGGTCTAGATTTATTGTTATGTACTGAAAAATAAAGAAAATATATAAAATAGCAACAAAACAATTGAATCCGCAATGCAGGCTTTGTCAAACTAAAATCACAGCCATCTACAGTTTTGGTTTTAGGGTCTTTTGGACCGGAGGCGTTCTAATTTACTTATATTACTCTTTTTTCATTTTTTTTTATTTATTTATTTGCATTCATGTACATACTTACAGCATAGGTATTATAAAGTAGTTGCCAAAGTGGGTACATGAGCCCTGCAAGGGCATGGCAATATATGTAGGTACCTATATCTTGTCATCTTATTACTAACAAAATTTAATTACAGAGTTACAAATTTTACAAATACATGCTTTTTAGGGTTCCGTACCCAAAGGGTGAAAACGGGACCCTATTACTAAGCCTACGTTGTCCGTCCGTCCGTCCGTCCGTCTGTCCTACCTATTTAGGGCTGTAACTTTTGAACCGTAATAGCTAGATAGTTGAAACTTTCTCAGATTATGCGTTATTGCGGCGGATTTGTTAACAAATAATAAAAATGTCAAAAAGTAAAAAATTAAGGGGAGTTCTCAACAAGAAACTAGTTTTTATCAACGTTTTTTCTTCACGCTCTATATTAAAAACGGTAATACATACAAGCGTCAAACTTAGTGTGATTGTAGAGCAAGCTCTACAGAATAACAACAAATACCAAAAATCGGTCAAGTGTGAGTCGGTCTTGCGCTGAAGGTCCCGGACAAAAAAAGTTTTTTTTCTAAGTTAATAATGTTGTGTTCTGTGGTTGTGTGGTACGGAACCCTCGGTGCGCGAGTAACTCGACTCGCACTTGACCGGTTTTATTATAATTTTCGAATTTATGCAAGGTTTATAATAATAATATTCAATTACAAAATTTCATAGGATTATATTTAAAACAATGGATTGGACTCTTTGGATAGTAGTTTAGTTTGGTAAGTTGACGAAGTATGTTGCTGATTTGCTGGCTGTTGTGTTATGTTTGACGAAGCTTGTGCTGGCTGCTTGTTTCGTGTAGACTTTATCGAATTATTTTTGTCTACAGGGTGAAATTGATATCATTAGCATCTTTTTAAACTAAGAGTCTACCCATCAAACTACTACTATGGGAACTTATGGTAAACTTTTACTATGGGAGCACATGTTCCATACTAAACTGCAAAAAACTCGACTCAATTCTATGCAGAGAACAGGGGTGCGATTTTTGAATCTCATTCGCTGAGTTCACCAGTTGAAAATGTCAAAATTACTTACTGTGGAGATATGCATCTTTCTACTGCTGATTTGACTTTCAAAATCGCACTCCTGAAGTATGATTTTCAAAAGTCAAATCAGCAGTAGAAAGATGCGTATCTCCACAGTAATTTTGACATTTTCAACTGCCGAACTCAGCGAATGAGATTCAAAAATCGCACTCCTGGAGTGCGATTTTTGAATCTCATTCGCTGAACTCAGCAGTTGAAAATGTATGGAGATACGCATCTTTCTACTGCTGATGATACTGAGAAAGATGCGTATCTCCACAGTAATTTTGACATTTTCAACTGCCGAACTCAGCGAATGAGATTCAAAAATCGCACTCCTGGAGTGCGATTTTTGAATCTCATTCGTTGAACTCAGCAGTTGAAAATGTATGGAGATACGCATCTTTCTACTGCTGATGATACTGAGAAAGATGCGTATCTCCACAGTAATTTTGACATTTTCAACTGCCGAACTCAGCGAATGAGATTCAAAAATCGCACTCCTGGAGTGCGATTTTTGAATCTTATTCGTTGAACTCAGCAGTTGAAAATGTATGGAGATACGCATCTTTCTACTGCTGATGATACTGAGAAAGATGCGTATCTCCACAGTAATTTTGACATTTTCAACTGCCGAACTCAGCGAATGAGATTCAAAAATCGCACTCCTGGAGTGCGATTTTTGAATCTTATTCGTTGAACTCAGCAGTTGAAAATGTATGGAGATACGCATCTTTCTACTGCTGATGATACTGAGAAAGATGCGTATCTTCACAGTATTTTTGACATAGGTATTCAACTACTGAACTCAGCGAATGAGATTTAAAAATCGCGGTCCTGATTTTTTTTTTTGCTCCGATCGTTTTGCTCTCGTAGTGAAGGTTTAAAAGGATGCTAATGATATCAATTTCACCCTGTGTAACAAAACATTTTAAGGGGGTGCTCAGACCATCAAACTGAACAACTTTCACTATGGAGTCAACATCGAGAAGAAATAAAAAAATCTGCTGTCCCATACATTTGAGTAGAGGTTGCAATTTTGTATAAAACAGCTGATTTTTATTTCGCGATTTCCAAGTTGGCTCCAACAGCAGGGGCAGCAGCGGGTTGGCAGTTGGTTGGTTGGTTGGTTGGGTTGGTTGGTTGGTTGGAATAAAGTATACTTGATTGATTGATTGCTCCATAGTGAAAGTTGTTCAGTTTGATGGTCTGAAGCATCCCTTCATGTACGTGATATTGATATCTTATACCTTGACAGAGGGGAATACTAACGACGTAAGGCAGGGTCCCTAGTTAAATAGTCTAAGGGCTTAACAAATAATTAGTTACAGCGCCATCTGATGGAACTACCTGGGATCAAATACGTAAAGTGTCCGAAGCGCGGAGTAAGAAGTAATAATATCGCTTTAAGAGGGCTATCGCAGTCCAGTGGCGCCCTCATCACATTAAAAAAGATTTCTCAATAAAGAAAGCCTAAATTAAAAAAGTGTTTAACAGATAAACTACAAAAGCCTCCAAGCCATTGTTATACAATACTTTTATAGGTTTTAAACATTCCACTTTTAGACAATTTCGAATAAAAACAAAGGCGGCCGTTTTTTTTCTTTTTTCAAAATTTTTATGTTTAGACCTTTAATAAACCTATAAAAGTATTCTATGAAAATAGCTTGAAAGCTTTTGTAGTTTATCTGTTGAGCACTTTTTTAATTTAGGCTTTCATTATTGAGAAATCTTTTTTAATGTGATGAGGGCGCCACTGGACTGCGATAGCCCTCTTAATGGGTTTCGATAAATAATTCAAAGTGTTACCTTGTTTTCAATGAACAAGCCCGGACGGTTATCCGATCTCCGAGTGTCATTCGCTTCCTTCTCAATGGTTGTTACGTTCGGCGCGTGGGAATCACTTTGATTCAAATATTTATCGCTATACTTCTCTGTTGTTCTTGTTACCTTAAATCAAAACATAAAATCTAATCAGCTTTCATAAGTTATATGTCAAGAATTCAAGATAGACAATCGAAGCTACAAACGCGTCGAAAAAAATTACAGTTTAAAACCCTATCGTTATGCACGCACACAGACATAATTTGTATGACGCCTCACGCACACCAACCTAAATTGGTCTCTTTTTTTATACGGTGGAAGCGTGAGGCTCAATCTAGACATATAAGTACCTACTTTATCTAAGCAAATCAGTGTATTGTCGAAAAACATAGAACACAAAAATTTTGGAACAAAGAAAAATTATTTACCTATTAGTAACATAATGACAAATTACGAAAACGCAAAATAAAATTATTACAAAATGATTATTATACCTAAATAAAAAAAAGTTTTTATTTTGTAGGTACGCGAAATGATACTGAATTGAGGGGTTTGCACGCAAAACGCACGATGACAGATACGCAAAATATCAGTTATCGCCATATGCCAGATACCATAGAGAATTTACACGCTCCCCCTGCCAGATACACAAAATGACAGGCACGCAAAATTTCAGTGACGTGTAATGCCAGCCAGGAGATATGCATCTTTGTACTCTGCTTAGACTACTTATACAACGTGTTAATGAATTAACGCAAAACCTCATACACCCCAACAGATTTATAACAAAATAATTAGATTGAAACAATAATTTCATTATTTTTATAGTTAAAATTTAAAGTTATTCGCATTTTAAGTTTTGAGGCAAAAATGATTTTTCATCATTTCAGTAATTAATGAAAGCGCTAACGTACTCATGGATACATTTTAATAATCTAGTTTTGGTAGTAAGTAGGGTGGGTGTGCCCGTGGGGTGGGTTGACATCGGGTTCAATAAATTTAAAATTTAACAAAAAAAATATTAAATATTTTGAAAAAAATTACCCATGTTGAAACCATGATAATTCGATTCAGCTCTCGATTCTAAACAAACTACTTTCTAGTTTTGCGTTAATTCATTAACACGTTGTATAGGGATTCGTAACCACGTGTCATTCTACTAACAAACTTTCTGCCACTTTTTGCGGGGGGGAGGTAACATGTTATCCGCAACTTTGGATTTTATTCCCTATGACTTTAGATTCTAATTTTGAATGTTCAAAATCATGAAAAGTAGTCTCGCGTAAACCCCAAACGTTCTAAGTTCGAAATTATTGTTTCGCAATAATAGGCTGTCTAGTTTAGTGATAAGTTATAAAATTGAATGTTGAATGTACATGATCATTGATCTTATACCGTGGCAGAGGGGAAATGCTACCGCAAGGCCGGTCCTTATCGGTCCGTAGTGTTAGTAGTCAAGTTGTACTGCTAATTTGACTTTCAAAAATCATACTCCAGGAGTGCGATTTTTTAAAGTCAAATCAGCAGTAGAAAGATGCATATCTCCATTATAATTTTGACATTTTCAACTGCTGAGTTCAAAGTGTGAGTTTCAAAAATCGCAGTCCAGAAACGCAAAATGTCAGAGCTTAACGAGAAATGCCAGATACGCAAAATCCGTTGTAATTTTTTTAAATAAATTATTTTTACCCAAGACTTATCATTATCAGTAATTTTTTGTTACCTCATTATTTCTTTCCGTAACATTCCCAAAGTTTACTTTTATAATTTCTTTAAGACTATCGTCGGTATCCGTTTTATTTTGATCTTTACTTTCAGTTGCAACAGGCATTTCTGTAGTCTGTGGGTTTTCTTCTAACATTTGTCTTTCTGCATCGAGTTGGTTCAGAAATCTTCTTTCAGTTAATTCTTTATTTTCTTCTGAGAATAGTTTAGAGTTTTCAATTTGTTTCTCAGTTATAGTACTACTTTCTGTTCGTGTTACATATTCATTTGGATCTTTAATTTCTGTTGTAACTATCATTTGTGTAGTTTGTAAATTTTCTTCATCAACAAATTTTCTTTCTATATCGAATTGTTTCATAAATCTTCTTTCAAGTAATTCTCTATTTTCTTCTGCGAATGGTTTTGAATTTTCAATTTGTTTCTCAGCAATTTTACTAGTTTCTGTTCGTGTTACAATCTCTATGTTTTCTGTTGTTGTTATATCGTTTTGATTTGATATTATAATGTCTCTATTTATGTCATATTCGTCTGATTCCGAGTTTCGGTCTGTAGTTCTGGTCAGTGAACGCGGAAGTTCACTGGTTAGTTCATAAGAAATATAATCAATTTGACTTATTGAAGTATCGTGTTTGCTATTTGGTGTAACTATGCCAGTTTCGTCAGCATTTTTATTGTTAGTTACATTACCAAATATTATTTTAGGTTGTATAGCCGGTGTTACCACATCAGAATAATCTACTACATCGTTGCTTCTGCTAAAGTTACCGAATATTATTTTCGTTGCTGGTTCGGTTGTAATTTCTTCATCATCATCGTCGTCCTCGAAATAAGCGTAGTCTGAACTTTCTCGCCTCATTTGTCCGTCTTTTTTGTTATTAGTCTGTACGGTCAAGTATTTTTTGTTGTTCTTTTTATTTAGTTTCTTTATAATGGAGCGTTTCGCTCTGAATTGTTCTTGTAGGAAGAAGTTTCGGTATCCGAGTGCTGGTATGTCCTCGGCCATGAATACTAACTCGTAATCTGCCACTGTTTCTCTTAAAGGTATACCGAGTACATGATCGGGTATTTTAACTAGTGCTGTAGTTATTATTTTTCCTGGAAAATTAAGATTTATTTTAGAGAAGGTGCTAACCGCGACTTTGTCTGCACGAAACCTGCACGTCTAGCCATTGGCGTAGCAAGTGATTTTCCCTGAGGGGGCAACCGGTCACCTAGCTCATAGCTACCGCCCCAGTGGCAAGACTCACATTTCTCGTGGCAAGGTCGGATTCGGATCCAAAAGTTCATTTTCCTAAGGCTCCCCGTAACCAAAATTTGGCTTGGGAGATTTAAGAATAAGGTTGTAGAACATGTTATAAACGTAAAAGAACGCGATTATTTCATAAACAATAACAGTTGTGGTATGGGTGCTTCAGCCCTACAGACTATTACATCTGGAGCGAGCAAAGCGATCTCGAAATTTTGAAAATTGCAGTATGAGTCTGAGTTTTGGCTAGAATTTCACAAGATGATGTTGCCTTTTAATTATTTCTTCACTATACTTTCCATTTTTCTAATGGGGGTAACGAGCTTTCTGAGGTGGGCGTCGCCCACCTCTGCTCTGCCCCCTGGCTACGCCAATGCGTCTAGCATGATTTCGCGCGTCTCGGTTTTTTCCACACTACATTGTTATGGCAAGCGCGGCTTTCGGTCTCCGAAAAGCGCAGTAAAAGGTCATTTTCTATTCAAGCGCGTCGCGTTTGTTTAGTGAAATCATACTCGACGTTCTGTTGCTTTTACTCTGAGTAAAGAAATAGGCATACTGGGTGATAGTAAAATCATTAGAAAAATTTTCAGGAGTGGATCAAGTAAACGAACAGAACAACTTTTACTATGGGAACGTAGATGGGCACAAACTTGAAACTATAGCAACAAAAAATCTGCTATAAAGGGTGTAAGGAAAAGTATCATTAACCTTTAAACCACATACTCTACCCATCAAACTGAACAACTTTTACTATGGGAGCAAACCTATTAGAACAAAAAAAATCTGTTGTCTCGTACATTTGAGTCGTGTAGGTAGGTATTGCAGTTTAGTATGGAATAGCAGATTTTTTTTGTTCCGACATGTTTGTACCCATAATAAAAGTTGTTCAGTTTGATGGTAGAGTATGTGGTTTAAAGGTTAATGATACTTTTCCTTACACCCTGAATACTAAACTGCAATACACTCGACCCAAAAGTATGGAACAGCGATTGCATTATTGGCTCCATAGTGAAAGTTGCCCAGTTTAATGGTCTGTAACACCCTAGCACCTTTTAGAGGGCTATTCGAGCTCAGTGGCGCCCTCGTCATAATAATAAAGATTACTCAATAAAGAAAGCCTAAATTTAAAAAAAAGTGTTGCTACACAATTGACGACTTTTAGGGAAATAACTTGTTTATTGTTGTGTCATGCAATATAATTATGTGTTTGACATTAATGTTTATTGTTATTGTTATGAATATAGGTATTATTGTGGGTTAATTTATAAAGTTGATTAAAATTAATAATAGGTTTTATTTTAGGTTAATTTATAAAATCATTGTAGTGTGTGTGTGTGTTAAAATTTTACAATGTTTATATGTTCATTTTACAATGTTTATATGTTCTGAGTGTTTTAAATGTATATAATACTTAACAACAGAATTAGAATCAATGTACATACATATAATTATTTAAATTTAAATTCGAAATACAATGTAAATTGTTAATGAATAAATGAAATTGAATTGAAAAAAATTTAACCCAACAGATAAACTACAAAAGCCTTCAAGCTATTTTCATATAATACTTTTATAGGTTTTTTAAAGGTCTAAACATACAAATTTTGAAAAAAGAAAAAAAACGGCCGCTTTTTTTTATTCGAAATTATCTAAAAGTGTAATGTTTAGAACCTATAAAAGTATTGTATAACAATGGCTTGAAGGTTTTTGTAGTTTATCTGTTGGGCACTTTTTTAATTTCTTTAGGCTTTCTTTATTGAGAAATATTTATTATTGAGACGACTGAGCTCGAATAGCCCTCAAACTACTTAAATACGACCACACCTTTCTACAGCACCTTTAGAAAGCTGATGATGATAGAATATAACACCTATTTACCTGTAGGATCGTATACAGTGTACTGTTTGTTTTCAACGGGCAGTCGTACTGGAATAGTGACATTCCACGCCAGCGGATTGTAGATGTGAATCTGCAAACACACATAGAATAGAAGCAAACGGCCGCTATAAACAAAAAAAAATGGGTCACTTAGTATGGGTGCGTTCCCTAAGGGCTCTTACAGACCAGCGACTTTGCTGTCGCTGTCGCCGTGGGTCGCGCATCCCTCGCGCTCATAGACTTTACGGTCGCACGACCCTCCGCAACACCCGGCGACCACAAAGTGTCGCTCGTCTGTAAGCGCTCTAACTCGCTTCGCTCGCTTTTAATTTTGAGTAGGTACTACGATATCATAATTAAATATAATGAGTATGATGCGAATATTTTCGAAAATATGTGTAGTGTTAATAGTATAAGTACTTTTTGCAACCATCAGCAGCAAGGCTGATTCATTGTTTATGGGGTGTAGAGCATCTCTGTGATGGGGATGGACCAGGTCTGCCTGCATAACTCCAGTCGGTCTAGGAGTTACTGATGTTTAAAGGTCTGTAAAAAATTAACGATCAGCTGCAAGGCTGATCGTATGATATTGTTGTAGTATGCACTGTAGCTGTGTGAACAGTACAAAAACTGACATGGTTCATAAGTAAGAACTTGACAGTTTTTGTACTGTTCACACAGCTACAGTGCATACTACAACAATAACATACGATAATTAATTTTTTACAGACCTTTAATCATCAGTAACTCCTAAACCGACTGGAGTTATGCAGGCAGACCTGGTCCATCCCCATCACAGATGCTCTACACCCTATAAACACTGAATCAGCCTTGCTGCTGATGGTTGCAAAAAGTACACTTATCTCTCGGAATATAACTTACAAACACGGCTGTTCGAATGTTAGCGCAGCTGGATATGTTGAGACTGCATCTGTAATACAGTGTACCCGTCGGGCTGTTTCTCAGCTTACTGAAATTAATTATTATAGGATCAAATAAACATCGTTGGCATCCTGTTAAACTCTTAAACTTTTAAAACTAAAAGTTAATATATAAACTAGGTATTATAAAACTGTAACACAAAAAAAAAGACACAAGTACATTGAAACAAAAAAAAAGATTACGATATGGTTTTTAAGTGTCCCTGATTCCAAATCACCAATTTTTGGATGTTTTGTCAGTCTGTCTGTTTGTTTGTTTGTGTGTTTGTTTGTTCGAGCATCACGCAAAAACTACTGAACCGATTTTGATGAAACTTTTTTGTTGGATAGCTTATGATCTGACTTAAAATCTGGTATAAAATTTATGCGGACGAAGTCACGGGTAAATGCTCGTAATGAAATAAAACCGGTCATGTGCGAGTCGGGCTACTCGCGCACCGAAGGTTCCGTACCACGCAACCATTATTAGCTTACAAAAAAAAGAATGTTCTCTCTTAGCACGAGACCGACTCACATTTGGCCGGTTTTTATTATTTGTCGTTATACTGTAGAATTTTTTCAATAATCACACCAAGTTTGACTCTTCTATGTAATACCGTTTTTACGATAGAGCGAGAAGAAAAAACATTGATAAAAACTAGTTTCTTGTGTGAGGACCCCCCCTTAATTTAAAATTTTTTGACATTATAGAATAGAATAGAATAGAATCATTTATTGCACTCATGTTGTAACATTTGGTCTTATGCTAGGTTAGTAAGTATCAAACATGAACCCTGTAAGGGCACAGCAACATTTAGGTATACCTAAGTGTTAAATCAATATGCAAAATTTAAAAATGTAAGGGCAATCATCATAAAATAGTCATCATAAACTAAACAAACATAAATAAAAATTAATTAAGTATAACATTCACATTATTCACATTGCAGATTCAAGCTAGGTAAATTAAATACTATTTTTAACTTAAAATTATATGCGATTTCATCAAATATACAAACAATTCAATACAGAAACACAGGTACATTCACATTATTTAATTACAAAATCATTTTTATTATTTGTTCCTAAGTCCGCCGTTATAACCCAAATTAATTACGGTCATGCGTTTATGATTACTTACTTGAAAGCCTGTTTGAGGAGTAAAGTTGATTTTTGTATGGCGTGATACATTTTCTCGACGTAATAACTTTTGACGTAATCTCTCATTGCTCCAGTTATTACGTTGTGATCTTGAAACACTCCTGAAATTATTTCATTAATTTCATTTTAAAAGTATGCGTTAAACACATAGTTATACAACGTGTTAATGAATTAGCGCAAAACCTCATACACCCCAACTGATTTATATCAAAATAATTAGATTGAAACAATAATTTCATTATTTTTCTAGTTAAAATTTAAAGTTATTCGCATTTTAAGGTTTGAGGCAAAAATGATTTTTCATCATTTCAGCAATGAATGAAAGCGCTAACGTACTCGTGGATACATTTTAATAATCTTGTTTTGGTAGTAAGTAGGGTGGGTGTGCCCGTGGGGTGGGTTGACATCGGGTTCAGTAAATTTAAAATTTTTCAAAAAAATTATTTAATATTTTGAAAAAAATTTCCCATGTTGAAACCATGATAATTCGATTCGGCTCTCGATTCTAAACAAACTACTTTCTAGTTTTGCGTTAATTCATTAACACGTTGTATACTCTCTCGTCCTTACTGCCTCATGTAAATCCGCACATCTACTCACACACATTTGTCACCGATCCCCGCTACCGCTCGCCGATCTCCGCTACCTCTCACAGATCCCCACTACCTCTCACCGTTCCCCGCTACCTCTCACAGATCCCCGTGACCTCTCCCCGACTCTCGCTACCTCTCACAGATCCCCACTACCTCTCACCGATCCCTGCTACCTCTCCTAGATCCAGCTACCTCTCACCTACCCTCGCTACCTCTCACAGATCCCCACTATCTCTCACCGATTCCCGCTACCTCTCACAGATCCCCACTATCTCTCACCGATCCCCACTACCTCTCACCGATCCCCGTGACCTCTCACAGATCCCGCTACCTCTCTCAGATTCCCGTGACCTCTCACCGATCGCCGCTACCTCTCGCAGATCTACATTCCCCACTACCTCTCACCGATCCCCACTACCTCTCACAGATCCCCGCTACCTCTCACAGATCCCCGCTACCTCACACAGATCCCCGCTACCTCTCACAGATCCCCGCTACCTTTCACCGATCCCCGCTACCTCTCACCGATCCCCACTACCTCTCACCGATCCCGCTACCTCTCACAGATCCCCGTAACCTCTCACCGATCCCCGCTACCTCTCACAGATTCCCGTGACCTCTCACCGATCCGCACTACCTCTCACCGAGCCCCACTACCTCTCACATTATCCCCACTACCCCTCACCGAACCTCGCTACCTCTCACAAATCCCCGCTATCCCGCGTCAACGTCCTATACCCATTCTGGGTGCCCCTAGGTCGGTAGCTTAAGTTCATTCACTGGCTCGGACCCTTCGTGGTCCCTCCAATAGTCCGCAGTAATAAGCAGTAGCTGCACCCTGAGCAATGCTGTAATTTTGTGTGTTAAAAAAAAAACAAAGAACCACTGTAAATGAGCCACCCTATGTCGGTACTCACTCACCCATGATCCATGAAAATTCCTCAAAGATCTTATCGTTGTTGAAGAGACGGGCTAAAACTTGCATCTGCTTTGAAATCTGGCAAACAAAACAATCAGTCAAAGTTATAGTTTAAGTGCTTTGACTAGTTTGTAGGATAATAGGTTGCTTAGGGGATTTAAGGTTGTGACGATGTTTGCGCTTAGTGAATTGCATTCCAGTATCATGGGTACAATCACCCCTTAAAGTAATGCAACTGTTTACACTAACACCCTGTATAATGAATCTTTGATCCATATTGTAATATTTCATTCGGAAGATGTAGAAATCCTAAGCAAGAGTGCAGTAAGTACAGGACCCATAACCTCGCAAATTTCTTAAGTGAACCTCGTAAGTCCACCCTATAGCTTGTCAAAACGATTCTTTAGAAAACGAACGAAACGAACTTAGAAATCCTACTGCAAGACGTCACTCTATGAGACGTTTTGAAGTAGCATTTACGCGTCTTTACCGTTTAGAGATGTTAACTTAGTTCGTCTTAGCCTGTAGGGTGTTGAAGTACCTATTCCATATTATAACGCATCAGAAGCCATCGGGAACAAGTCGTCCTCTTCGCCTCTAGCACAGGACTGGAGACAGATATAGTACCTGTAGGTAGACGAGTCCTTCCCTCGTCCGGGTAGGACGTGTACATGCCGGACATGTACGAGAACCGATCCGGAGCCATCGGGAACATGTCGTCCTAAGTCTCTAATACCGGACTGACATAGTACCTGTAGGTAGACGAGTCCTTCCCTGGCGAGCAGCTTGACGTCCGGGTAGGACGTGTACATGCCGGACATGTACGAGAACCGGTCCGGAGCCATCGAGAACATGTCGTCCTGAGTCTCTAGTACCGGACTGGACACAGACATAGTACCTGTAGGTAGACGAGTCCTTCCCTGGCGAGCAGCTTGACGTCCGGGTAGGACGTGTACATGCCGGACATGTACGAGAACCTGTCCGGAGCCATCGGGAACATGTCGTCCTGCTTCGTCTCTAGCACCGGACTGCAGACAGATATAATCATGCATAAAAGCTATTGCCTAAGACTTAATAGATCGAGACTAGAGAAAAGAATCAAGCGATTAAAAAAAGAATCAAACGATTATGCACTTTTTACGCAAAACAAACGGGATGGTTTTTCGAGTGCTGCAAAGTTAGCACAGGTCTTTCGAAGCTGCAAACTTGGATATACGTTACTAGTAGTGGTCCTAACAACATATCAAAAATTCAGAACTAGACGTTAGTTTGCGATTTTAATGTTCGATATGAGATATGACGGGCTTATTGGGCAACAGCTAATTTATTAAGTAAAATAAATGTTTGAACTTGGTTTGAATTGAACTCACTTGGACTCGTGTACGGCTTTCAAGTAGCACGGCGGTGAGGAGTACATGATATGCACGTTCTTACGTAGACGGTAGCTTTTCTCGTTCGCCAAGCTGTAACAACCAATCATCATCATCATCTAGCGGATGGACATCCACTGCTGGACATAGGCCTCCCCAAGGATCGCTGCCCTCATCCAACGGGTTCCTGCCGCCTTCACCAGGTCGCCACCAAGCAAGCTATCCCATACCTACCTAAAAACGGAAGACTTACTCTTCTTCTTTCTCGTGTGAAGGTGATCACACTTTGTCCTTCCAATACTTGGGCACCTCTATTCCTCGAGAGGAAGCCTCTATTAGGTCCTGGAGGGAGCAAGACACAGGGCACAGGCTACACTGCGATACACTGCGTTTGCACCTGACCACACCCACACTCCACAGACGCACAGGTATACGATACAGGAATATATCGGAAGACCTACTATATTTAACACTAGCGGCCCGTCCCGGCTTCGCACGGGTGGACGTCTAATCTTTTCTAGCAATAAATATAGCCTATGTTACTCAGAGTGAATGCAGCTTTCTAATGGTGAAAGAATTTTTTAAATCGGCCCAGTACTTTTTGAGCCTATTCATTACAAACATACAAACATACAAAAATAGGTACAAATCTTTCCTCTTTATAGTATTAGTGTAGATAATATTGCTACCTATTTATAACTTACTCGATAAGTTTGTCGATGTTGGCGAACCAGACGCTGGCGTCGAAGTATCCGAAGACCTGGCCCATCATCACCATGATATGGCTCGTGTTGTAGCTGGGGGCCTGCCGGAACAGAACCGACTCCAGGAACGCGTCTATCTGCGGAGTAGGACTGACTTAAACACCCCACCCCTGGACACTTCATAAGAAAGGACTTGCACTAAAGAACAAACACGGGCGAATTAACTTGGCAGTTAGCACCTGGCTCGCACGTGGCTCGAGATTCGACACCCCTCCTGCTACCCCCTGCGGGACCTCGCCATCGCCGTGTGAGCCCAGTAGCATAGCATGTCAGTTACCGTTGCACGTGTCCCTGCACTTTAGCATTTTCGAGTTATTCCTTCCGATTTTTTCGAGTTTTTTATTCCGAGCCACGTGCGAGCCAGGAGCCAAGTTAATTCGCTCGGTTTTGTACCCTTTGGATGAATTTGATGATGAACCATTTGGTGAATATGGAGGTGCTACTTTTATTTTATATTTTTTATTATTTTGTTTTATTCAGGATAACAACAGCCTTAGTTACATAACTTACAACACTGTTTACATTTTTGATGGCCAATGGGGAACACAAAAGGGTCAAAATATTACTAAAAAATACACTTAAAATCTTAGCGTAGATCATGTACATTACATTAGTTTTTATTTCACTTCAATACATGCAGTATTTCCGAAGTTATGACGACGAGAAGATTAAGCGCTTTTTAAAATTTCCGAGTTTACGCGCGCTCACGCGTTGACGTCACACCCCCGCTCAGCCCGCGATCGCGACACAGCGCGGCGCTCGATCCGGTGCATTTTGTTTCGTTTGTTCGTCAAAAATTCGTTTAATTTCGTTTATATGCTTGTATTTCAAGGAAATAATACTTTTACATTAATTTTATAACCGATTACACTAAAGTAAACCGTGTGGTGTGTAGGTAGAATGGATTAGACATAGACGACCCGGTTGGTGTAATGGTTACCACGCCGGACTGCCAAACCAGGGTCCTGGGTTCGAATCCCGGTTCGGTCATGGATGTTTACATGTTTGTGCCGTTGTTGTATGGTTTCCATAATAAACAGCCTATTAATAGTGCTTTCTTGGGATCATTACAATGTATGTGCCTGTGAGCGTTATTTATTTATTATTTATTATTATTTATATTAAGGTTTTCAAAAAGGTCAGTCGGACAATCTGCCAAGAGTGGATAGTTTGATGGTGGCACAATATTTTATGAATAATAAGGATTTTACGGCTGCCGAAATTCGCGGAATAAAGATGAAAAGGTGTGTATGTTTTATGTAAGCATTACCTACTGTCGGGTAGGTATTTGGGATCAGCTTTAGTATCCGGCGGCATGAATTTGGGGAGGGGATGGGTGGGGGGGGGGGGGGGGGTAGGGGTTGTCCCCACATGCCCCCCCTAAAGGGAAAAAGTGAGGAAACCCCCCATTTTTTTTTATATTTGAAGTTTGTGGTTATAATTAGCAAAAAAGTGAAATTTTTAGTATCCTGCAGTCCAAAAATAGGTGGTAGGGAGCGTGGGAGGAGGGGGAGCCCCCCTCTGCCCCTCCCCCCCGTGAGCGAGGGGGTGAGCGAGGTGGTGGGCGAGGGGGATAGTGAGGGGGTCGGCGAGGGGGATAGCGAAGGGGAGGGGGATGGGGAGGGGAGGGCCCCCGTGGGGTCTCCCACAAAAAATCATACAACGAGCATAACCGCAGTGAATGTCAAAAAACCTTTCTGTACCGGCATTGGCACCGGGCCGTAGCGGAGCGAAGCGGAGCGGCGGAGGCCCGGCCCCTTTTTGACAGAAGTAAGGGGTGCAATAAATAAGTGCGGAGCGAAGCGTAGTGGAGCGGAGCAAACGCGTTTCGACTTGTAACAATGCATCTGTTTTTTTAGGTATTTTTTCTGGCTTTGCACATAGCCTTTTTTGCGCTTCGGGGGGGGGGGGGATAGAGGGTCCCCCTCCCCCATTGGGGAGGTAAGGGGGTAAACCCCTCCCCCTTTGGGGTTGTAAGGGGGGTTGCCCCCCTCCCCTCCCCGAAGTTCGTGCAGCAGGCCACCAAAAATGCACTTTTTTGCTAATTATAACCTCAAACTTTAAAAAAAAAAAAAGGGGGTTTCCTCACTTTTTCCCTTTATGGGGGGGGGTACCCCCCCTACCCCCTCCCTCCCCTCCCCCCCCCCAAATTCGTGCCGCAGGTTACTAAAAAATACCCCGGTATTTGTTCAAGCTTAAACCTTCCTTAAAGTGTGTCTGTGTGTGTTTTATTTAGGACCTACATTATGGACAACGATTTAAAAAATCTAGGTAGGTACTCGCGATCGCAATCCACATCTTGCTTGTACGAGGTTGTTGTTGTTGATGATTATTTGTGTTTTATTAGTTTAAAAACATCGAAATGGTCTTCACAGCAGTGCGCTTTAGTTTTAGGCCCTATTGCATCTACTCTTTTTATGGCCGTCATCCACTTCTTTCTCGTTTTTGGGTCCTCAGGCACATAAAAAAAGAGTTTATCGGGTGTTTTCACAGTTGAATTGAAACACTGAGGCACAATACAATACTTTTTTTCAATTTTCACTGAAGAGAACTCGATGTTTACTGCACAGCAGCGAGCGTACGAGAGCGCGACTGACGAATGACCGGGGGTGTGACGTCATCGGCTAGTGGGCGCCCGCCCGCGTTTTTAAAAACCTTCGTCCGGAAATACGCAATTTGATCGTTAATATCTCAGCCATTTTTGAAGATATAAAAAAAGTAAAAACACCGTTTTTTTCGTAATTTTTTGAAGATTTATTTGACATGTAAAGTGAAAAACGTTTGTCAGACCCATTACTTGGGAATGTTCCTCCATTGAAAAGGGAAGATCTTCTGCCAGGCTATGTGTGAAGCCTAGGGACCGGCCGTGGTCCAACAGTTCTTAGTTGAACCTTGTATACAGGTCGAATCTCTGTGATTATTTCTCTTGCGCGATTCATATCTTGTATACGATTGTGAACCTTATGTGTAGCGGCTAACGGGTTACCAATGTGACGTCGCAAGTTGTCTTACGTGCACATTTGCGAGTGCGACCGTAGCGCCATCTATTAGCTTCTCTGCTATAACTTGTGGGTGTTGACATCTGTGACAAGTCCCCACAAGACGGGCAACTACTCGCAGACAAATAGAATAAGCTACAAAGATATCACTGACCCTAGTGTAGTGCGTCGATCCAACGCATCATCAGTCCACCACCTAAATTAGCGCAAAACCTCATACACCCCAACTGATTTATAACAAAATAATTAGATTGAAACGATAATTTCATTATTTTGATGGTTAAAATTTAAAGTTATTCGCATTTTAAGTTATGAGGTTAAAATGATTTGTTATCATTTCAGCAATGAATGAAAGCGCTAACGAACTCATGGATACGTTTTAAGAATCTTGTTTTGGTAGTAAGTAGGGTGAGTGTGCCCGTGTGGTGGGTTGACATCGGGTTCAGAAAATTTAAAATTTTTATAAAAAATTATTTAACATTTTGAAAAAAATTACCTATGTTGAAACCATGATAATTCGATTCTGCTCTCGATTCTAAACATACTACTTTCTAGTTTTGCGTTATTTCATTAACACGTTGTATAGTATACGCTCGCGGTCGAATCTTAATAGCGCGATGCAGGACTCACCCGCTCCTCAGCGTTGTACAACATGGTGTCGGAGGTCAGTATGAGGGGGTCGGGGCACAAGCTCGAGAAACAGAACCCCGGCGGGGACCAGTAGCCGTCGAACAGCTTGTGGGTATACATGTCGGTCTCTTTGCCTGGCGGGACAAAGTTTGAGAGTACGAGAAATATAATCCGAAATCCGTAAACAAATTAAAGTTCATAGTAATCGCTCTAGTCAAAAATACGATTAAATATTCATTACAGATCAAAATGAAATAAAAAATAACTATTTGTGCCTACATAGTTACATACGAACAAGAAGGGGAAGTACAGAAGGCGGTCTTATAACTAAAAGTGGTTTGTTCCAGGCGACCAGGAGTGCGATTTTTGAATCACATTCGTTGAACTCAGCAGTTGTAAAGGTCAAAATTACTATGGAGATATGCATCTTTCGACTGCTGATTTGACTTTCAAAAATCGCACTTCTGAAGAATTATTTTTGAAAGTCAAATCAGCAGTAGAAAGATGCGTGTCTCCATAGTAATTTTGACATTTACAACTGCTGAACTCAGCGAATGAGTTTTAAAAATCGCACTCCTGGAGTGCGATTTTTGAATCTCATACGTTGAACTCAGCAGTTGAAAATGTATGGAGATACTCATCTTACTGCTGCTGATTTGACTTTCAAAAATAGAACTGCTGGAGTATGATTTTTTAACGTCAAATAAGCAGTAGAAAGATGCACGTCTCCATAGTAATATTGACATTTTCAACTGCTGAGTTCAGAGAATGAGTTTCAAAAATCGCACTCCAGTGCCAAAATTACGTTTTTATTTTATTTTAATCAATGAAGTCGGTCGGTGCGAAACAAAGACAGCCCGATAGCACAGTCGGTAGTCAACCTGCCTGCTGTGCCGAGGGTCGCGGGTTCGAATCCCGTAAGGGACAAATATTTGTATGATGAATATGAATATTTGTACCCGAGTCATGGATGTTTGTATCTATATATGTATTCTATATCGTTGTCTAGTCATCATAATACAAGTCCAGGCTAGATTCTGGTACTTTAAATGTGACTAAATAATTTGTATGACATTGTAAAAATAAATTATAAATAAACAATGTACTACCTTTATTTCGGGCATGCGCAATATTTAATGCGCATCACCCACCAAAGTTTCATCGCAATCAGTCAAACGGTGCCGCAGTCTATTAAACTCAGATATACAACGTGTTAATGAATTAACGCAAAACTAGAAAGTAGTTTGTTTAGAATCGAGAACAGAGTCGAATTATCATGGTTTCAACATAGGTAATTTTTTTTGCAAAATTTAATTTTTTTTTTGCAAAATTTAAAATTTTCTGAACCCGATGTCAACCCACCGCACGGGCACACTCACCCTACTTACGACCAAAACTAGATAATAAAAATGTATCCATGAGTACGTTAGCGCTTTCTTTCAGTGCTGAAATGATAACAAATCACTTTTGCCTCAAAACTTAAAATGCGAATAACTTTAAATTTTAAGTATCAAAATAATGAAATTATTGTTGCAATCTAATTCTTTTGTTATAAATCAGTTGGGGTGTATGAGGTTTTGCGCTAATTCATGAACACGTTGTATACCTACCGAAATCCATTTTTTACATATTTAGATAGATTGCGAACAAAGACTTACATACGGGTCAGACACGGAATTTAGAATTCAGTAAAAAATAAACTTTAATTTGAAATATTTTGAATCGTTCCTCACCCAGATCGTCGCTGCCTCGCCACAGGAACTCCATGGCCTGCCTGGTCATCCTCGACAGCTCGTCGTCGAAGTTCATCGGGTTCACGAACAGCCCGTCGTAGCCCATCTGAGCGGCGAGCGAGGTGAACTCGCGCGAGTGCCCGAACACGTCCGCCTGCCACGCCACCAGCGGCCTACCGCACTCCATGAATGTTGCGTTCAGTTTCCTGTGGGGTAAAATTGCCAGATGAATAGATATCTGGGCGACAAGCTTCATACTAGCGCGGTGCCGTGCCGGAGTCAATCTCGAACCACCTCGTCGCCTAACTGAGCGAGCGAGATGAGTGACCGTTTCCTGTGGGGTAATATTGCCACATGAATAGACATCTCGGCGACAAGCTTCATACAAGCGCGGCGACGTGCAGGAGTGAATCTTGAACCACCTCGTAGCTAGTCTGAGCGGAGAGCGAGGTGAACTCACATAAGTGACCGTTTCTTGTAGGGTAATATTGTCACAAGAATAGACATCTCGGCGACAAGCTTCATACAAGCGCGGCGCCGTGCAGGAGTGAATCTTGAACCACCTCGTAGCTAGTCTGAGCGGAGAGCGAGGTGAACTCACGCAAGTGACAGTTTCCTGTGGAGTAATATTGCCACATGAATAGATATCTCGGCGACAAGCTTCATACAAGCGCGGCGCCGTGCAGGAGTGAATCTTGAACCACCTCGTAGCTAGTCTGAGCGGCGAGCGAGGTTAACTGGCACTTGTAACCGTTTCATGTAAGGTAATATTGCCACATGTATAGAAATCTCTGCGACAAGCTTCATACAAGCAGGACGCCGCATTGGAGTAAATCTCGCACCAACTCGTAGCCCATCTGAACGGCGAGCGAGGTGAACTCACGCAAGTGACCGTTTCCTGTGGAGTAATATTGCCACATGAATAGATATCTCGGCGACAAGCTTTATACTAGCGCGGCGCCGTATTGGAGTAAATCTCGCACCACCTCGTAGCCAGTCTAAGCGGAGAGCGAGGTGAACTCGAGCAAGTGACCGTTCTTTGTGAGGTCACATTGCCACATGAATAGATATATCGGCGACAAGCTTCATACAATCGGGGCGCCGTGCCGGAGTCAATCTCGAACCACCTCGTAGCCAGTCTGAGCGGCGAGCGAGGTAAACTTACACGAGGGTCAGAACACGTCCACCTGCCACGCCATAGCGATAATTTTGAGGGGCGTGGCCAATCTGCGAACGCGGGGAACCCCCCCTGTCCACAATAAAAATATTTGTATTTGTATTTTGTCCAATATCATCACAAACAGCCGCTATAATATGTTGCTGTACTCTTCTAACGCACGCAAGTTGCAAATCGCTTCCTTTCACTCACACGCGGAAAAGACACGTAATTTTGCGTTCGTAAGAAGGGTACAGCAACATATTATAGAGCGTGTCTGTGACGACCGTTACTCGCGCTTCGTCTTTCGATGTTTTAGAACAACTAAGGCATGGAGTCATACTTAATCTGTAATTAGTGAAACAGAAACCGACCTTAACGAGTAAGTGTAAGATTCTATAATGGCGTGGTAGCTGGTGCAGGCCTCATCGTTCATGCTCCACCCTCCCCCCACCAGGAATAGGCGTCCCTGTCTCAGGAGGTGGTACACCATGCGACGGACTGAAAAAAAAACCTTTTAGCAAGTAGGTAAACAAGGTATTTCTTAATACGCTGACGGTTTTTTAAGGGGATGATCAGACCATCAAACTGATCAACTCTTAGTTTATACGTTTTGGTGCTCTTTTGGTTCAGACGTCCATTAGTTGGTAAGTCAATGGCTATTCCATATAAAACTGCAAATGCAATTCTGCGCGACCAAAACGTATTGGAAAGCAATTTTTTTTCGCGATT
This sequence comes from Agonopterix subpropinquella, assembly GCA_922987775.1. Lineage (NCBI taxonomy): Eukaryota > Metazoa > Arthropoda > Insecta > Lepidoptera > Depressariidae > Agonopterix > Agonopterix subpropinquella. The sequence goes on along the minus strand of OV277718.1, from coordinate 11,378,691 downwards.
TCGATTTCTTTCCCATAGAGAAAGTAGTCCAGTGTGATGGTCAGATCATTCTTTAAAAAAACCTTGTAAAGTGGGTATTTTTCACATAAATCAGGATAAAACGGTTAATAATCTTGTTTTACAAGTAAAAGAAAAAATTACATTTTACAAAGTTCCGCGCGTGCCTGTTTCGGACCACCCGTGTATTTTTTTTTTGAATCGTCATTAAATAACGTTTTTAAAGTTTTTGGCGGGATTTGAACAGATATGTTTGGAGTCCTCATATTTCATCGAATTTTTATTGTTTATAGTGAGTTTTGGTTCGTAAAATCGGTGTTGTTTTGCGTAACAAAGTGTCGTGCAAGTGAACAATATCCAGTTCAGTGAAATATGATGGTGTGGGTCGTGAACAGGAAAAGTGTTCCGTTCTTTTGTAGCGCGGCAAGCGGTCGGTTCACCTCTTTCCTGTGGACTTCTCTGCGTTTCCTGCGTTTCTCGATTGCCTCCAAAAACTCCAAAGAAGCGTTGAAACGTCGAACACCAACGTTTTATTTGCTATAAATGAGAGTATTTATTCCTGACATCGGTTGTATGCGATACTATAATCGCTTTACCTTGAATTGAACCAAAAAAAAAAAAAAAACGTTTTTAATTTAAAATTAAGTAAGTACTCAGATCTTCAGACCATTATATTATTTCAAATATTATTGATTTTGAACATGTTACAGCCATGTTGTGCTATTTCGAATCAAATTAAACGCAAACGCACGTCCCCTCAAGACGCAACAGATTGAAAAATTCGTTCTCTGGCTAGTGGGCTCGGTAGCGAAATTGGATAACGCACTTCCCCGGTTTGGAAGGGTGCGGGTTCAAGTCCCGCCCGAGACTGAATTTTTCAATCTTTAATTTGATTCATTATATTATTGTACTGTACCATGCTTCAGAGTCACCTCAGAACTTTTCTTCCTGCATTCAGAAACCGTGGTATAAGGCATTTTCTCTGATTTGTCACCGATTTTTATCATAGCGCGACTCAGTGCGTAATATTGAGTAACCTGGGCCTCAATTGCGCAATTTTATACGGTTTAGATTTGGTTTAGCTGAAATAAAAAAGCTATCGCGATATTTTTTTCTGAACGGTTAAATTGCACAATACAGAAAATTCGATCGAACGGACATCAAACGTTACGCCAACGTATCTTCCGAAATAAAGCTAAATCGTTACCGTTAATATAATTTGCGCGATACGAATTGTGCATTTTAACGTAACGTTTTTTTGGTTGTGGTTTTGTTTTGGTAGTATCGTTCAAACTTAGGGCGATTGAGGCCCTGCTTAGTGTTGGCACGCGTACCGTCCACTTCACCGTTCTATCTTGATTTTTTTGTGGTTTTTTTGACTACGTACCTATAGGTTAGGTTAAAATAATAAATACCTGTACCGTCCCGCTTCGACCACCAATGAAAGAAATATGGTATGTCGCTCAGAGTAAATCTGAAATGTAAACGTTTTCATTTAATTTATTTACCATAATTTTGTACTAATACGGTAATAGATACATGCGTCAAACTTGGTGTGATTATAGAGCAAGCTCTACAGCATAACAATAAATAATAAAAATAATTTTCTTTATCGTAAAAACGGTAATAGATACGCGTCAAACTTAGTGTGATTATAGAGCAAGCTCCACAGCATAACAGTCTATACATACTTACATATAATAAAATTCTAAACTTGGCGTGAATGTACAAAAAAATTGGGGGCGTTAGGACACGCAATGGAATACATTGAGACCATTTTTAGAATTTTTGTCTGTTTGTCTATCTGTCTGTTTGTCTGTTTGTTTGTGCGCGCATCACTTAAAAAGGGCAGAACCGATTTGGATGGGGTTTTCACTAAAGCATAGGGCATGGTTTAGATTAACATTTAAGCTTTGTTTCATCGCAATCGATTAACTCAATCAAAAGATATGAGTATTTAAAGACAGTGGTCCGCGCGTACGGAGTCGCGAGCGCCGCTATAAATAATAAAAACTAGCCAAGCGTGAGTCGGTGTCGCGCTAAAGGTCCCTGAGAAAGCAAAACGTTTATGTAATTTTATATTTTGTGTAGTGGTGTCGTACGGAACCCCGGTGCGACTCGCAATTGACCGGTTTTATTTTAAAGTCAAAGCCGATGAAGTCACTGGTAAAATCAAGTTATAATAAAAAGTAACTTAGGTATTACTTTCTGTAACTTCTTGACCAGAGCTCCGTTATAGTGTAGTCCAAGATCCTCTTCATGTTTATATCGGATTTCGCGTAGAATTTGTCATCTGAAACATGTGGACATTAGACTACATGTTCAACATGCGTGATGATGTCACACGTTATACAAGCATATGTACAGTAGGTAATAATAATAGCACAAACTTATGTAACATAAGGTACCTACCATGTTTACATATAAGTCTTAGGTACCTACCGATTTACAAGTTGACAAAAGCTTATGCCTAAAAAAGGCACCTTTTTTCATTTTTTATCGCGGCCATCTATCAAACTTGAATATTATCGTTCAGAATAAAGTTAAAAACAACACTTGTTATTACAAGTATCTCGGAACTCAGTCCGAACTGAAATATAAAGGCTTGAAGTGCACGTAATAGTAATATTGTCAACTTCAAGCCTTTATATCTCCGTCCGGACTGAGTTTAGGGATATACACTGTTAATAAGGTTTGTTTGTTACTTTATTCTGAAATAAAATATTCCAGTTTGGTTGCTGGCCGCGCCAAAAACAACGGCGAAAAATAAGGCGCCAATCTTACATACAAAACCCACATTGTCTTTTTAATAGCGTGCGAAATCATATTAAGTGGGATCATACACGATCACGCGATGACACATTGACGGAACGGCAGACGTCAGTCCGTCATTTGTGAAGCAAGGAGCTGTATGAAACCGCACGTAGAAGCACACACGGTGCGTTAATCCCTGACCGATAATGTCACAGATGTCTAGTCTGACTAGTACATCACAATACTCACATCCCGTGTAGTGCCCGTAGAATGTGCCAGTGTAGCCGAGCTATCTGTGCGAGTGTGGCACTATATGTACACTTAACATGTGTGATAATGTTACGGGTGTATAACTAGTACATTACAATACTCACATCCTGTATAGTGCTTGTAGAATGTGCCAGTGTAACCGAATTCTCCGTGCGTGTGTGGCACTATATGTACACTCAACATGCGTGATAATGTCACGGGTGTCTAACTAGTACATTACAATACTCACATCCTGTGTAGTGCTTGTAGAATGTGCCAGTGTAACCGAGTTCTCCGTGCGTGTGTGGCACTATATGTACACTTAACATGTGTGATAATGTCACGGGTGTCTAACTAGTACATTACAATACTCACATCCTGTATAATGCTTGTAGAATGTGCCAGTGTAGCCCAGCTCTCCGTGCGTGTGTGGCACTAAATGTACACTCAACATGCGTGATAATGTCACGGGTGTCTAACTAGTACATTACAATACTCACATCCCGTGTAGTGCTCGTAGAATGTGCCTGTGTAGCCGAGCTATCTGCGCGTGTGTGGCACTATATGTACACTCAACATGCGTGATAATGTCACGGGTGTCTAACTAGTACATTACAATACTCACATCCTGTGTAGTGCTCGTAGAATGTGCCAGTGTAGCCGAGCTCTCCGTGCTTGTGTGGCACTATATGTACACTCAACATGCGTAATAATGTCACGGGTGTCTAACTAGTACATTACTAGTGATCGGAATAGGTAGTGCAATTTAGGGTGAATGACCTTAAACGTTATATTAATATGGATATGCCTTGTGGGAATGCGGGATCCCGCACATAGTAACAAAGATTTTTATCGTCTTTATCAACCACAATCACAATAAACAATAAATTTTGCCAGGTAGCTTTACATTCTCAGAATTAATTTGACCGTATTTTTCCGTGTTTGTAAAGCCTAGCGTCAATATAAACCAACTTTAATAAGCACATATCGAAATATATTGTATGTGTTTTATTAATTCCCGATAATTTTCTACAAATATGTAACTAAATCCCAACGAAGTGGGATTTAAAGGCATATCCATATTAAGATAAACGTCACGAAATCCCGCGAAATTGCACTACCTATTCCGATCACTGTACATTACAATACTCACATCCCGTGTAGTGCTCGTAGAACGTGCCAGTGTAGCCGAGCTCTCCGAGCGTATGTGGCACTATATGTACACTGAACATGTGTGATAATGTCACGGGTGTCTAACTAGTACATTACAATACTCACATCAATTCAATTCAATTCAATTATACTTTATTTCACACCAAAAAGAAAAAACATAGTGTACAGAGAGCAAACAATCAGGAAATACAAAGGCACAAAAAACAGGCGGTCTTATCGCTAAAAAGCGATCCCATCCCGTGTAGTGCTCGTAGAATGTGCCAGTGTAGCCGAGCTATCTGTGCGTGTGTGGCACTAAATGTACACTCAACATGTGTGATAATGTCACGAGTGTCTAACTAGTACATTACAATACTCACATCCTGTGTAGTGCTCGTAGAATGTGCCAGTGTAGCCGAGCTCTCCGTGCGTGTGTGGCACTATACAGGGTGTACAATAAAATGGGACAGCTACTCAAAGGGGTGCTTCAGACCATCAAACTGAACAACTTTCTCTATGGGACCAATATCGAAATCGCGAAAAAAAAATCCGCTCTCCCATACAAAACTGCAAACATAACTCGACTGAAATGTATGGGACAGCAGATTTTTTTTTCGCGGTTTCGTTGTTGGTCCCATAGAGAAAGCTGTTCAGTTTGATGGTCTGAAGCACCCCTTTAAGTAGCTGTCCCATTTTAATGTACACCCTGTATGTACACTCAACATGCGTGATAATGTCACTGGTGTCTATCTAGTACATCACAATACTCACATCCTCTGTAGTGCTCGTAGAATGTTCCAGTGTAGCCGAGCTCTCCGTGCGTGTGTGGCACTATATGTACACTCAACATGTGTGATAATGTCACGGGTGTCTAACTAGTACATTACAATACTCACATCCCGTGTAGTGCTCGTAGAATGTGCCAGTGTAGCCGAGCTCTCCGTGCGTGTGTGGCACTATATGTACACTCAACATGCGTGATAATGTCACGGGTGTCTAACTAGTACATTACAATACTCACATCCTGTTTAGTGCTCGTAGAATGTACCAGTGTAGCCGAGCTCTCCGTGCGTGTGTGGCACTATATGTACACTCAACATGTGTGATAATGTCACGAGTGTCTAACTAGTACACTACAATACTCACATCCTGTGTAGTGCTCGTAGAATGTGCCAGTGTAGCCGAGCTCTCCATGCGTGTGTGGCACTAAATGTACGTTTATCATGCCTTCCTTTATAGCGGGACATGCCTGAGGGATGTTAAGGTCTTATCATTATAGGTACCTTAGAAAATTCAGACGGTAATCCATAGAGTAAATAAATTATACACAACAGAGGGTCACCATACTAAGAAAGTTGCCACCTTCTTATATGAAAACTCGCGCAAGTACAGCGCCGGTGGTCAGTAACCGGTACTACAGCAATGTTTAATTACGTTAAAATAAGTGTTAAACACATTTGTTATTATAATTTTTATGAAAATTAATCTATATAATTTATTTCCGTGGAACAAAACTCAATTAATTGTGATCTAATAACGTTTAAATTAAGATTTATCTCTCGTTCAGGCCAGTAGCGCCATCTGTTTGCGCCAAGACTATACTAAATCTAAAATGTATGGAACTGTCCAGACATGGATATACTGTACTGCCACTAACCTCATATCCGCACGCCTCTCCGTATTGCTTCAAAGGGGTGAGCAGGTCTACTATAGCCGGGTCCAAACATGTCACCAGTCTTATCATTAATAATGTTATTATTAATAACATCTTTTGATTCATTAATCAATGGCAATTATTATAAAACGCGATTTTTTTCTCAGTTGAAACTGTGTCACAAATCAAAAGGGTTATTGAGAGCCTTTTTACAGTTCAAAGACGCCCTACAATTACAATATTAAAGACGAATTACAGACGAATTACAATATTAAAGATTTCTCAGTAAACAAAGCCTAAATTAAAGTGTTGCCCTAAACTACAAAAGCCTCAAAGATATTTTTCCTTTACGTCGCGCAGTCGTGTAAAAAAAACTACAACTTTTTTTTTTTTTTTTCGATATTTTTAGAACTTCTAAATTCTGAGCCTATAATTGAATACTATTTAGGCTTTTGTAGTAAGTTACAGTAGCATTTTTCATTTTGGTGGTTTCATTATTGAGAAATCTTTAATATTGTAATGAGGGCGCCACTGAATTCTGTGAAAGCACTCCTAAGCACACAAGCAGTAGGTACCTATTGTACACTAAATCTAGTTTTTTACTTTTGTGATGCACAGACGATGGCAAAAATTTCATTTTTACAGCTTTTGAAAATTACATAAAACATTAATGTGTGGATGAATTAAAGTTTATTTATTTATTTATTTATTTAATTGTTTTTTATACCTCATTAATTATTATTATTTAAGAACGTGTCTCGATTGTCTCAACAATACACAAATTAAAGATTAACTCGACATTCGAAGTGAATTCTTTAGTGTCAAGTTAAAAAACAAATATTTACTTTTGTTTGTGAAAACTTATCCGCTGTTTGTTTTTAATTAAAATAATTTAATTGATGCCTTTGTCATAAATGTGCATAGTTTAAACAATAATGTTATCGCTAAACTGACACAGTTTTGAGTCTTGTCGAGTAAAATTATGAGCTCGCTTCACTCGCTCCAGCGTTTTAATGGTGTAATTATGAGCATAGTCTGGCCGTTCAAGCCTGCAACGATCCACTGGTGCGGGAGGACTCTCACCACAAATCATTATGCATTGAGGCAGGATTTGTCGAACTCCATACTTTGGAGCAGGATAAAAAACGTTCTTTTCTGTTTAATCGTGGTGACTATGATTCAATTTTATCCGAATTAGACAATACCAATTGGGAGTCACTCCTGAGTAACTGCACAGTAGAGCAAGCTGCCGACATTTTTTATAATAAATTGTACGATTGTAGAGACCGATTCATCCCAGTGAAAACAGTTACAACGAATTCTCACCCACCTTGGTATAATTCTGCCCTCATAAAAGTACTGAAGGAGAAGAATAAATACCATAATAAATTCAAAGTATACGGGAACCTCTCGGATTACCAGTCCTTCTCCCTTTTGCGCTCTAGAACCGTTCAATTGGAAAAAGAATGTTTTGTTATTTATATGCACAAAATTGAGGAATCTATAGTTAAGGATCCAAAGGTATTTTGGACTTACGTAAAAAGTAAAAATAAATCGAGTAATTTTCCCAACTTAATGCATTATAAAGATGTATCTGCCGATACCGGTGAAGGCATAAGCAACCTTTTTGCTGAGTACTTCCATTCAACGTTTTCTGAGCCCGATGATCCGCGCCTCTGTCCCAACTCTTCCCGGACTCAGAGCTTCCCTGCCATCAGTTCTATTGAAGTATGCCCCTCTAATGTATTAAAATTACTTAGATCGCTCGATTTAACCAAGTCTGGCGGACCCGACTTCCTGCCCCCTGCTTTTATAGTTAAATGTGCAAAAAGCCTGGTAAGGCCATTATGTATTCTTTACAGGCGGTCTCTTTCGGAGGGTACAATGCCCACCATTTGGAAGTCAGCTTTTATCACTCCTGTCTTCAAAAAAGGTGACAGGTCCGATGTGCAAAACTATCGCCCCATATCCAAGTTGTGTTTGTTTTCTAAAATCTTAGAGAGAATTGTATACACAGAGATCTACGCTGCGCTCAAATGTTCTTTTAGTGATGCCCAACACGGTTTCCTTAAGCGTCGATCTACTGTTTCTAATTTATTGTTGGCAAATGATTTTATTACTCAGGGTATGGAACGGGGTGTGCAAATAGATGTAATATACACAGACTATAGTAAATGTTTCGACCGAATAGATCACAAAATGTTATTATACAAACTTTGGCTTTCTGGCATACATGGCGATCTTTATCGCTGGTTTGCATCGTACATTGATAGGCGTACTCAAGCTGTGGTATTGCAGGGATACACGTCTGTATGGACTAATATTCCTTCTGGAGTCCCGCAAGGGTCCATATTAGGCCCACTATTGTTTATCATTTTTATCAATGACATACAGACGTGTTTTCTCAATTCCTATATTTTATTGTTTGCCGATGACATGAAGGTTCTGAAGGAGGTTCGAAGCGACTCAGACGTACGCGATCTCCAGGAAGATCTGCTGAGATTTGAGAGTTACTGTCAATTAAATAGGCTAGAACTGAACGTCTCCAAGTGTTTTTGTATGACGTTTTCTCGTAAACTCCTTCTCATTCATGGTGGCTACTCACTTCTCGGCAGCCGCATTGTCGAGGTTGAAGAGATCCGTGATCTTGGCGTTACAATGGATAGCAAACTCCTATTCGATAGGCACATTGATAATGTTGTAAATAAAGCCTCAAAAGCGCTGGGTTTTGTTATGCGCACTTCGGCTTCCTTTCGGAATCTGAAGACTATAAAAATTCTTTACTGTGCCTTCGTCCGCAGCCACCTTGAGTACGCCTCTCAAGTTTGGAACCCCTGTTACGATATTTATAAAGTGCGTATTGAGCGCATCCAAAAGAAATTTATGCGGTTTCTTGATTTTAAAGCGCATCGCAGAACATCGGGCTACGCGCAGCGGTGTAAACATTACCATTTTTTGCCTCTGGAAAAACGGCGTAATATTGGCGACATTTGTTACTTAATGAATGTCGCTAATGGAGCAATCGACTGCCCTGATTTATTGGCCAAAGTAAACCTTCGCACTAATCAGAGGGGTCTCCGGCAGCGGCCGCCCCTGCACGTTCAGTTCGCGAGAACAAATTATAAGCAGAACGCGTTCCTGCAGCGCGCCAGCAGCAGCTTCAATGACGTTTGCGTGGACTTCGATATCGATTTGTTTTGTACAAGCACCAATAGACTTAAAAATATTCTAGCACGTGACTTTTTTGATGGCCCATATTAATTTTGTATTACCTTAGTTTTTATTTTTTAATGTTAGCTTTATTCATAAGACTTTTCTTTCTCTTTATTTTTATATGTGGGAACTTGTTGTCAGCATCTGACTAACAATCTGTCTTTGTTGAAACCGAACTGTTATTTAGCTGTAAGTTCTCCAAAAAGGAAATAAATAAAAATAAATAAAAAAATAGCAAGGCTAATGGAACTCATACCAACCCCGTTATTAGTCTTGGTGTGTTAAATTTCGAGTTCGCTTCGCTCGCTCCTGCCTTTGAATTGTGTATTGGGCATGGCATAGCTAATTTAATTGAACTCGTACCGACACCCTTTTGAGACTTCAAGTGTAAAATTTCGAGCTCGCTCCAGCCATGATATTATAAAGCGTAGGTAGTTAGGCTAATGGAACTCATACTAACACCATTTTGGGTCTTGGAGTGTGAAATTTCGAGTTCGCTTCGCTCGCTTCTGCCTTTGAATTGTATCTTGGGCATGGCATAGTTAATTTAATTGAACTCGTACCGACACCCTTTTGAGACTAGTGTGAAATTTCGAGCTCGCTCCAGCCATGATATTATAATAATTCATAATAATTCATAATCATTTATTGCTTTCTTTCTTCATAAGCGTTATAGTAGGCTAATGGAACTCATACTAACACCATTTTGGGTCTTGGAGTGTGAAATTTCGAGTTCGCTTCGCTCGCTTCTGCCTTTGAATTGTATCTTGGGCATGGCATAGTTAATTTAATTGAACTCGTACCGACACCCTTTTGAGACTAGTGTGAAATTTCGAGCTCGCTCCAGCCATGATATTATAAGCGTTATAGTAGGCTAATGGAACTCATACTAACACCATTTTGGGTCTTGGAGTGTGAAATTTCGAGTTCGCTTCGCTCGCTTCTGCCTTTGAATTGTATCTTGGGCATGGCATAGTTAATTTAATTGAACTCGTACCGACACCCTTTTGAGACTAGTGTGAAATTTCGAGCTCGCTCCAGCCATGATATTATAAGCGTTATAGTAGGCTAATGGAACTCATACTAACACCATTTTGGGTCTTGGAGTGTGAAATGTCGAGTTTGCTTCGCTCGCTCCTGCCTTTGAATTGTGTCTTGGGCATGGCATAGCTAATTTAATTGAACTCGTACCGACACCCTTTTGAGACTTAAAGTGTAAAATTTCGAGCTCGCTCCAGCCAAGATATTATAAGCGTAGGTAGTTGGCTAATGGAACTCATACCTAACACCATTTTGAGTTTTGGGAGTGTGAAATTTCGAGCTCGCTTCGCTCGCTCCAGCCTTTAAATTGTGTTTTGAGTATAGGTAGGCTAATGAATCTCAGTAACACCATCTTCTAGGTGTATTCTTTTCTTTCTTAGAATTCACAGAGACTGAATTATGTTTACTCATCCAAAAACTAGCCTGTTGCTTCCGCCCTATCTTAAACCTCCTATGCCCTGACTTCAGTCCAGTTCTAGCTACGGCCCTGTATCTTTTCCATACAAAACTGCATCGACCCGTGTATGGTATAAGAGATAAGTGTACTTTTTGCAACCATCAGCAGCAAGGCTGATTCAGTGTTTATGGGGCGTAGATCATCTCTGTGATGGGGATGGACCAGGTCTGCCTGCAAACCTCCAGTCGGTTTAGGAGTTACTGATGATTAAAGGTCTGTAAAAAATTAATGATCAGCTGCACGGCTGATCGGATGATATTGCTGTAGTATGCACTGTAGCTATGTGAACAGTACAAAAACTGACAATTTCTGTCAGTCGGTTTAGGAGATACAGCCAATCAAAGCCAATCAGCCTTTGAACGGCTGTATCTCCTAAACCGACTGATGAACCATGCCAGTTTTTGTATTGTTCACATAGCTTCAGTGCATACTACAACAATAACATACGATCAGCCTTGCAGCTGATCGTAAATTTTTACAGATCTTTAATCATCAGTAACTCCTAAACCGACTGGAGTTATGCAGGCAGACCTGGTCCATCCCCATCACAGAGAAGCTCTACACCCCATAAACACTGAATCAGCCTTGCTGTTGATGGTTGCAAAAAGTACACTTATCTCTCGGAATATAACAAAACACCCTAGTAGGTAATATTAAAATTTAAAGAGGTGGTTTAGACCATCAAACTGAACAACTTTCAATATGGAGACAACATAAAAACAAATCGGTTGTCCCATAATTATACATTTGAGTCGAGTAGGTATAGGTAGGTTAGGTACTGCAGTTTTGTATGAAACAGCAATTTTTTTTTCTTGTCTCCATAGTGAAAGTTGGTCAGTTTGATGGTCTAAATCTGAACCACCCCTTTCAATATTACTAACTAAAAATGTATCATTTAGGTATGCTAAAGGCGAAAATTACAACTCCACGCAAGATAGCTGGTACTAGGGCTATCAATCTTACTGAGATCCCGAAATACCGAGATCCCGCACGATTTTTCAGTCCCTCTCAATGCGCGGGATCAGGTGCAGGACCCCGCTGCATTTGCGGGATTGAAAATTGATACGGGCACATCCTTTCGCGAGCACTGTCGCTCACTCGTAAAACGTGAACTGACAGATACTAAGATGCTGATGATGATGATGAGGTTTAATGCGTTATCTTCCACCCCAAGTTCTTTAATTGCGACCGACGAAGCTAATGATGATGATGATAATTATGAAGTTGGCATACAATGTCTTGAAGGCCTACAAGCGTCGAGGCTGAACTGTCGTTCTCCGCAGCCGGCTGTCTTTGTAACAATATAAGAGGTAGTTCGGGTGATGATACACTACGTATGTTGTTTCTTGCAGAAACACTTCCAAAATGAAAACAAATCAAAGTAAATTATTTTTACTTAAAATGTCCTTTTCTATTAAATATTCTAAACTAAAGCATGGTATATTTTATTTACTTATTACTTTTATTAACCACTTTTTTTATCATATAAAAAACTAAAAAGTTAAAAAATAATATTGCAGCCGATGACTTTCCCGTTCGCATCATAAGAACATTAATTTGTTTTATTGAAGTCGCTGTCAAGCCGGTACGATTCGCGACATGGCTTGCATTTTTTGGCTTGGCTTGACACCGACTTCTATATAACAAATTAATGTTCTTATGATGCGAACGGGAAAGTCATCGGCTGCAATATTATTTTTTAACTTTTTAGTTTTTTGAAGGCGGTTTTAATTTTTTTGTTAAAATTTTGTTTATTTCACAATTTTCAGTGGCAAATTCATTAGTTCGATTTAATAGTAGTGCTTTAAATTAACAAACGCACTAGTCGGCACTACGATTTTCGAAGGTTCCCCTCGATATCTCTGGGATCCATCATCAGATCCTGGTTTCCTTATCATGGGACCTCACTTGGGATATCTACTTTCCAACAAAAAAAGAATCATTGAAATCGGTTCATAAACGACGAAGTTATCCGCGAACACACATAAAAAAAAAAAAAAAAAAAAATATATACGGTCGAATTGAGAAACCTCCTCCTTTTTTGAAGTCGGTTAAAAATGCGGGATCCCGTTATACCGAGATCCCGCAAGTGTATGCGGGATTGGAAGCTCTAGCTGGTACCTAGTTGTAGCGAAATATCTGACCACCCCCGAAAGGGTTTATGGTCGTGAGCATATGCTTAAGTTAATAGGTAAATAAAACAACGAAATTCTATCACAACTTTAATTCATAATCAACAACAAAGGTTCTTATTTGTTTGGATTTCAATTTAATCTTGAAACCGTCATCAACTTCCTTCGAGACCTCTTTAGCGTTCTCAATATTTACAAAACTACCATACTGCTTATTGAAATCACTAGAGAACTCTCCTTCTGTATTCCAAATCCATTTAGAATCATCGATCCATTGATTAGCAGCCAACTTGGCTTCCTTAAAAGATTTTATAACCAATCTCTTAAATATATTATTCAAATCTACTTCTATACTACTATCGTCATTTTCGATATAATTTTCTAAACGTAGCAACAATTTTGATCCGCCCCAAGGTTCCAAAGTTAACAAATGTATACCATCTGGTAAACTTTTGGTAAATGAATAACCATTTTTGAGTTTTAACCAATCTTTTAAACTCAAATCTTTGGCATCTGATATGAACACTTGCGGTTGCAAATGTAATTGCAATATCATTTTCTTTTCTTCTATCAAACTGTTTTTATCATTAGTTTTCGATAGGAGAATTCTATGTTTTCCCCTTACAACTAATCCCTTCCCTTTAGCAGTTTCATTCAAAGCCTCGCCTACGCCAAATGCATCATCGTGAAGCAATCGTCTATGTAACATCAATTCAATTTGTCCCTCCCTTACAGACGTACCCCCTTGCGATCTATCAGTCAAAACTACAAATTTTTCACTATCATCTTTTATAAAAATTTCATTAGTAACCGGATAATAATTTCCAGCGACAGGCTCTTCTAAAGTCACATTCCACTGCGGACGTTTATTCAGTTTACGTTTCAAAACCTGTCTACCATTGGAATCTGTGTAAAATTCACCGTTGTTCAATATATTTGTTGTATAAGATACTATATACTCCTTTCCTATGCCATCTTCAATATTAATAGGACCTACCAACCATTCGCTTTCGATAAAATCCATACCTTCATACATTCTTACGACTGCAGCTACGTTACCGTCGATTTTGGCTCGACTTTCAAATACTACGGGACCTTTTTTTTCGGTAACAGAATTGTAGTTTAAAGGTATGGGATTGGTGGAATTTGGTCTGAAGATGTAGGCGCCGCTGGACCGTTCGTTGTATTGTGTGTTGTCGCCGTAGCAGCCTGGGTAGTACGCGTATTTGAGGTGCATATGTTTCATTATGGGGCCGTCGCGTATAGACACGTGCATTACTTCTTTGGTTTTTTCGTTGAGTCGTACTTTTATGTTCTGGAAAGAAATTGATTAAATAATTAACTATCTAAGATACTAATGAAGAAGAGCTTTTTCATATAAGAAATTGACGTGATTAGAGACAAAAATCTAACGTTTCTACCTGCATCAATGGGTTACTTTTCTTTTTTACTTTCTACGGCTCTACAATAAATGAATCATTTGTCTAATATCTAATTGAATATTTTAAGTGAGTTAATCTTGTACACAGGGTGAAATTGATATCATTAGCAACCTTTTAAACTAAGAGTCTAACCATCAAACTGAACAACTTTCAATATGGGAGCAAACCGATCGGAGCAAAAAAATAATCAGCTGTTCCATACACACTGCAATGCCTACTCGACTCAAATGTATGCAACAGCTGATTTTCTTTTGCTCCGATAAATTTGCTCCCATAGTAAAAGTTGTTCAGTTTGATGGGTAGACTCTTAGTTTAAAAGGATGCTAATGATATCAATTTCATCCTGTAGATGTACAGTCAAGAGCACATCAAGCTTTACACTTGCAGTTCGCTTGTAACGCTTATGGCGCACTAAATAACAACGGTACAAAGTCCAAAGTGTCAAGCTTGACGTGCTCTTGACTGTACATGTCCGTGTGTGTGTTGTGTGTTCTTATTTGTTTTGTGTATCTTCATGTATTGTGTGTGTATCTTGTATGTTCATTCTTCTTGTATGTACATGTTCTTTTATCCCAGTTTTATAAGTGTCGATATGGTACAGATATTAATTGAAAAATTACCTTAAATCCAACATCACCATCGTCCGGCCTCTCCACAATCCGGGGCTCGTCTGACAGCATCCTCATCTCATCTTCATTCATCACCGGGAACTGCACCTTCTTCTCCATTACATACCTCGTACTGTCAACAGTGCCCCAACTCTTTGCTTCTCTTATTATCTTCTCCAACTCCTCTAAATCATCACTGAACTCATCTTTCTTATCTTTCAAGACATTGAAATCGAAATCTTTTTTCGGTATTTCAATTGATACTTTTTTAGGTTCATAATCTGGTATTTTAGGTTTTATAACTAACACTGAGTCATCGTTTGTCCTTTTATAATCTTCTTCGATATTTCTAATGTCTATACTAGTTTTATCTTTAATATTTTTCCAATATTCGTTTAAGTTTTCATAAAATTCAATCTTTCTTTTGTTAGGGTTTTCGTTGTTTATTTCTCTCTTGACAATTTTTGGTTGTTTTTGTATGTAGAATGATTTGTATGAGACAGGGTGGAGATGGGCTATGAATACAACTTCGTGGGTTGCTTTTGAGACACGTGTTGGTATATTTTGGACTTCAGTTGTTATGTCTAGCAATTGTGACGTTATTTGTTCGCCTGAAAAAGAGATTAATTTGTAAAGAAATACTGAATTCATGTACAAGAACCAAAAATATTAAGTCTATCAAAATTAGCTGAAACTGTTTTACGGGGATGATCAGACCATCAAACTGAACAACTTTCTCTATGGGACCAATACCGAAATAGCGAAAAAAATCAGCTGTCCCATACAAAACTGCTGTACCCAGTCGCGCTACACCCCCCAAAAAAAAAACTCCCACCCACCAAAACAGCCACCCAGCTCCCACTAAAATGTATGGGACAGCTGATTTTTTTCGCGTTTCCTGAGGTAGGCTCCATAGTGAAAGTTGTTCAGTTTGATGGTCTGTGTTCACCGTTTCAGTATTTGCTAGGCTGTCACTTACACCCTGTATACTAGTCCTACATTCTACAGGGTGTTAGGCAGCGAACTAAAATGTGTTAGGGTAGACAGATGTTGTTTTTTGTTTAGAGTCTGAACAAGAACTTATCCAGGGGGTGATTTATCCCCCTCCCTACCCTAAATCCGAATCATCATCATCTCAGCTGATGGACGTCCACTGCTGGACATAGGCCTCCCCCGAGGATCGCCACAACGACCGGTCCTGCGCTGCCCTCATCCAACGGGTTCCCACCGCCTTCACCAGGTCGTGGGTCTGCCTTGTGGGGGCTCACTGCCTACCCACGCTGCGCTTTCCGGTACGCGGTCGCCACTCGAGAACTTTTCGGCCCCACCGGCCATCGGTTCTGCGAGCAATGTGCCCCGCCCACTGCCACTTAAGTTTAGCAATTCTTTGGGCTATGTCAGTTACTCTGGTTCTTCTAAATCCGAATATTTGTATACAATACTTATACATTTTTCATAGGTTTTTCAATGAAAATCACCCCCTCCCCTCCAAAGTCTGGGTACGTGCTTGAGTCTAAACTTTAAACCATCAAACTGAACAACTTTCAGTAAGGAGTCAACATGGAGAACATTTTTTAAAAATCTGCTGTTTCATACAAAACTGCTGTACCTACTCGACTCGAATGTATAGGACAGCCGTTTTTTTCTTCATTATTTGTCGATGTTGTCTCCGTATTGAAATTTTTTCAGTTTTATGGTCTAAAATTCTAAATCACAGCTTTGCATATTACTACCCTCTTTTGTTACACCATGTAAGATATTGGTACACACGGCGACACATCAAGCTACCCAAAACCAAAATAAGCTGGCCGCGCGTAGGCATAGTAATGTATAACGTCGCGCGGCCAGCTTATTTTGGTTTTAGGTAACTTGATGTGTCGCCGTGTGTACAAAGTACCCATACAACCATTTGTTACCAGTTCGGTCGATGTTACTACATTGTGTAGTAACATTACTACACGTCGACCGAACTGGTAACAAATGGTTGTATAGGTAAACAACCATCATCATAATCATTTGATCAGTGACATACCGTTAGGAGCATAGACCTTGTACTCTCCGTCCAGGACCGGAACCCGCACCGATTCGTTCACGTTCCACGCGAGGTGGTTGTACACTGTCACCTGGAACAAAACGCGACGAAATTTTGAGAATAGGTCACTTTTACGATTTTTCATAAAAGGAAAGGATTTTTTGGGCTTTATTCAATCACCATCGGTTCATTCGATCAAATGAAAAGCTATGAGTATTTAAAGTCTGCGCGTACTAAGTCGCGCGCGCCGCTAGAATAAAATAAAATACTCACAAAATCTGCAAAAAATTATTTACCGTTTTTATTTACAACAATGTACAATTGTACAATTCAAAATTCAAAATTCAAAATTTTTTATTCAATATAATATCATATAGATAGCTTTTTGACGTCATTTTTTGACTCTACCACCGCGTCGGAAGGTGTTCCGTTGAGAGAAGATGCGGCCAGAAACTCTACAACACACATCTTTTAAACAAAACAAAATGTACAAAGTACAATTAAAATACAATATTGCATTACATAGTGTAAAATTGTCAAGTTGTATTGTCAATATAATGAACAAAACAAACTAGGTAAGTAATTAACATTTTAAATTAGTTATTCCGAGGTCAGGACCAGCTCTTATGAACAGGCTTGCTTCTGGATTCTGGTACTTTAAATGTGACTAATTTGTGTGACAATGGCCCCGATTCGGACTGTGCCACGACTTAACTAAATTTATTCCTGTCACTTTCTAAAATAAGATTAAGAAAAGAGACAGAAAACCAACAGCTGACTTTAGTGCTGTCAAAGTGACGTTACACGCCCAAAATATGATGCCATCATAATGTACGCCATCTTACTTAAAGCCCAATATATTTATTATTATTATTTATTACTTACCACGAACTGATCGCTGTTCTCAGAGGTAGCGCAACTGGACTCGTTGAGGCGGCATCTGTCGTACGTGAATATAGGCGGCTTCAGAGCGTCGCCTTGCATCAGCTTACTGAAAGAGATGAAACATCCTTTAAAACACGTTTGAAATTAATATATACACACACACGCACACTCACACTCACGCACACACTCACTCACTCTTACAGACACCCGGTTTAACAGTTGAAATCGTGTGTCAAGTTTTGTTTCACACTTAATAACTCACTCGCTCGCCCTTTCACTTATTAAAACACGCACTCACAAACACTCACTTACTCACGCACGACACACTCATTCTCTCACACACTCTGAACACTCACACTTGAAAGATGAACAATATTAACTTGAAGGCCGATCTGGCTATTAAAGTCTGGCAAAGTCGATTGCCCGGCACCTATTTCATAAACATGACAAGTGTAATTGTAAATTACAATTCAGGGTACATTGCCGGTTACTTATACATTCTTAGTAACCTATCTCAAATTGTAATTGTAAATTACTATTGTCATGTTTATGAAATAAGCCCCTGGTTTTATACTTATTAAGTAGCTCGTTGTCGCTCGTTACGTGTTGCTTCACACTCAGCATCACACAATCACTCGCACTCTCACACACTCTAAAACACGCACGCACTTAAGAGACTGGGTATAAATTAACACTAACTTGAAGGCGTGCCTCGCTATAAGCAGCGCGTCCTCTATGGCCCGGTTCAACAGTCTCTCGTAGTCACGTGTTATTTCACACTCAACATCACACAATCACTCGCACTCTCACACACTCTAAAACACGCACGCACTTAAGAGACTGGGTATAAATTAACACTAACTTGAAGGCGTGCCTCGCTATAAGCAGCGCGTCCTCTATGGCCCGGTTCAACAGTCTCTCGTAGTCACGTGTTATTTCACACTCAACATCACACAATCACTCGCTCTCTCATACACTCTCAAAAACACGCACGCACTTAAGAGACTGGGTATAAATTAACACTAACTTGAAGGCGTGCCTCGCTATAAGCAGCGCGTCCTCTATCGCCCGGTTCAACAGTCTCTCGTAATCGTGCGTCACGTGTTGCTTCTCTGTTCCTGTTATCGCGTCGTGATGCTGCATGACTCCTGGGGAGGAAGACATTATAACTTCATTATAATAGAGGGGTGATCGTATTGGTGGAAATCTGGAGAGAGTTTGGTAATAATACAAACGTGATTTCTGGGGGGAAATATCTAGGTTGTATGGGTGGTGGGGTGGAAATCTTCGAGCTAATAAGTTTTTGCGCGCGTCTATGTGTAAGTGAATGAATGAGAGAGAATGAATGTGAACACATAAGAGGGGTTAGAAATGCAAAGTAGCGCTTTTGCTTCGGAGACGGCTGTCGCCACTTGACTTCCCGCTCACCCTGCTACAATTACTCATGCCTTCTCGCTCGCACCTCGCCGCGCGCCTTATGTTTTTATGCAAATCATTGCATAAACTGTGGAGACGCGTGCCACGCCTACTTTGCACTTCTAACCCCTGTTATAATGTTCTGTGAATGTGAATGTGAGAGTGAGGGTGGGTAAGTGTGGTGCAGTCGTAGCATATTGCACGTGATACGGCTATATCTCGCCTTTTATCTCGTTCGTTCGCGCGCAAATAGGAAGAGAGCGAAGGTGCGATAGCGGTATATCACGCTGCCATGCTAGCCATGCTGTAACTAAATACATAACACTCACTTGCAGAAACGCTCCTTAAACTTAATCCTCCATTAAATCTCTTGCTGTCACTTTTTGTCTTGTTAAGTAAAAGCTAGCAAGAGATTTAATGGAGGATTAACTCTAATGAGCGTTTCTGCAAGTTGGTGAGCGGATGAATGACTAAGTGTGTGTGTGAGTTAGTGAGTGAGAATGTGTCTGTGACTTGTTAATGATAAATCAGTGATTGAAGAAAAACACTTAGTTAAAATTATGTCGTAAGGACGTAACAGTGCGCAGCGCCGCAAAATACAGGGTGTAACAAAACACCCTAGTAATACTTAAGGGGGTGCTTCAGATCATCAAACTTAACTACTTTCACTATGGCCGCCCCTGCACGTTCAGTTCGCGAGAACTAATTATAAGCAGAACGCGTTCCTGCAGCGCGCCAGCAGCAGCTTCAATGACGTTTGCGTGGACTTCGATATCGATTTATTTTGTACAAGCACCAATAGACTTAAAAATATTCTAGCACGTGACTTTTTTGATGGCCCATAATAATTTTGTATTACCTTAGTTTTTATTTTTTAATGTTAGCTTTATTCATAAGACTTTTCTTTCTCTTTATTTTTATATGTGGGAACTTGTTGTCAGCATCTGACTAACAATCTGTCTTTGTTGAAACCGAACTGTTATTTAGCTGTAAGTTCTCCAAAAAGGAAATAAATAAAAAAAAAAAAATAAATAAATAAATGGAGCCAAAGTCAAGAAAAATAAAAAAAAATTGCTTTCCCATACATTTGAGTCGAGACGGTACTGCAGTTTTGTATGAAAGAGCGGATTTTTTTTCCGCGATTTCGATGTTGGCTCCATAGTGAAAGTTGTTCAGTTTGATGGTCTGAAGCACCCCCTTAAGTTTTACTAGGGTGTTTTGTTACACCCTGTATGTACGGAAACTGTGGTTCGACACTTGTTTTTATTTTAACATCAACGCAATCCCATGGTAATGATGAAAAACGATTTAACAGTGCGACTTACCCATTGCGCTCTTCAGTTCGTTCAACATAAATAGGTTGTGTTCCTCCAGCCCCGATAGAACTTGTAACTGCTTTACCATCTGAAATTAAACATTATTATTATTTAGAGCAATTAAAGATTTAATACCATCCAATTTTGCACCTGTGGGGACTTGACACAAATGTCAACACCCACAAGTTATAGCAGAGAAGCTAACAGATGGCGCTACGGTCGCACTCGCAAATGTGCACGTAAGACAACTTGCGACGTCACATTGGTAACCCGTTAGCCGCTACACATAAGGTTCACAATCGTATACAAGACATGAATCGCGCAAGAGAAATTATCACAGAGATTTGATATATATAGAAGGTCCAACTAAGAACAGTTGGACCACGGCCGGTCCCCAGGCTTCACACATAGCCTGGTGGAAGATCTTCCCTTTTCAATGGAGGAACATTCCCAATAGCACCTCCATACACCCTTTGACCACCTGAATGATTGATTATTAATTACTAAATGACTTCGGGTTTTGATGGGGACTCTCTGGTCTGGTCTGCCCAATCGAAGATTAATGAACAGACTTACGTTCTTGGTCGTACGGTACCCCTTTTTGTGACTCCCTGTATTATTATTGGGTGGTGGTGCGAATGAGTGAAATTTTGACAAAAAAAGGACCTTAACTCAGTAATAATAAGTAGTCAGTATTCAGATAGTCTCTTTCGAGAATAGGCAGGATAAGGAGGTTGAAAGACGCATCCAAAACGCCTGGAAGAGCTACTGGTCCATGAAGGAGCTAATGAAGGGCACCCTTCCCTTAACACTAAAGCGAAAACTCGTCGACATGTGCATCCTGCCCATCCTAACCTACAGTGCTCGGTCAAAACCGAACATCAAAAATCCAGCCTTAAGATATGCCAAAGAGCTAACCGACCGAGTTAGAAACACGGAACTGCGCTCCAGAACTGGCATGGTCGCTTGTGTAGAGAAAGAAGTAATCTTCCCTTGTTGGTAATAATAAATACCTGTAGGTAGTTGTTTCCTTCCCTCTCGAAGTACTTAGTGGTAGGTCTGGATGTGAAGTAGCCAGTCCAGTACGCGGTCGGATCGCTCGCGTAGGGCAAGAAGTAATCTTCCCTTGTTGGTAATAATAAATACCTGCAGGTAATTGTTTCCTTCCCTCTCGAAGTACTTAGTGGTAGGCCTGGATGTGAAATAGCCAGTCCAGTACGCGGTCGGGTCGCTCGCGTCGGGGAAGAAGTAATCTTCCCTTGTTGGTAATAATAAATACCTGTAAGTAATTGTTTCCTTCCCTCTCAAAGTACTTAGTGGTAGGTCTGGATGTGAAATAGCCAGTCCAGTACGCGGTCGGGTCGCTCGCGTAGGGGAAGAAGTAATCTTCCCTTGTTGGTAACAATAAATACCTGTAAGTAATTGTTTTCTTCCCTCTCGAAGTACTTAGTGGTAGGTCTGGATGTGAAGTAACCAGTCCAGTACGCGGTCGGGTCGCTCGCGTAGCGGAAGAAGTAATCTTCCTTTGTTGGTAATAATAAATACCTGTAGGTAATTGTTTCCTTCCCTCTCGAAATACTTAGTGGTAGGTCTGGATGTGAAGTAGCCAGTCCAGTACGCGGTCGGGTCGCTCGCGTAGGGGAAGAAGTAATCTTCCCTTTTTGGTAATAATAAATACCTGTAGGTAATTGTTTCCTTCCTTCTCGAAATATTTAGTGGTAGGTCTGGATGTGAAGTAGCCAGTCCAGTACGCGATCGGGTCGCTCGCGTAGGGGAAGAAGTAATCTTCCCTTGTTGGTAATAATAAATACCTGTAGGTAATTGTTTCCTTCCCTCTCGAAGTACTTAGTGGTAGGCCTGGATGTGAAGTAGCCAGTCCAGTACGCGGTCGGGTCGCTCGCGTAGGGGAAGATGTAATCTTCCTTTGTTGGTAATAATAAATACCTGTAGGTAATTGTTTCCTTCCCTCTCGAAGTACTTAGTGGTAGGCCTGGATGTGAAGTAGCCAGTCCAGTACGCGGTCGGGTCGCTTGCGTAGGGGAAGAAGTCGTCCTGTTTTGTTGGTAGTATTGGACTGTAATGAGAAACAATTGAGTTTTAGCCTACACTGTAATAATATATTTTATTTTTATCTTCTTATTAAAAAAACGTTTGAAAATTAAGCTAAACTCACATTTTCATTAATTTTTAAGCTTGAATAAAACATTCGATTAGTTAAATAAGGAACTTTTGTAACAAAACACACTAGTAAAACTTAAGGGTGTTCTTCAGACGAACAAACTGAGCAACTTTCAGTATGGAGTCAAATTCGAAATGGCAAAACAAAAATCTGATGTTTCATACAAAACTGCAGTACCGATTCGACCCAAATATATGGGACAGCAGATTTTTATTCGCGATTTTGAAGTTGGCTCCGTAGTGTAAGTAGTTCAGCCGAAGCACCCCCTTCAGTATTACTAGGGTGTTTTGTTACACCCTACTTACTTGGCATCCTTGATCGCCTTCAAATAACATGTGGGAGTGGAATAGAAGAGTTTAACGTTCTTTCCTTCTTTAGCTGCTCTCAGGTTTACGTTTCTGCAAAATATTATTCGTTTAAACTAGTTTGAACTTTAGCTAATACAATGACCCAAGTAAAACTCGGGCGAATTAACTTGGCACCTAGCTCGCACGTGGATCGGAATAAAAAACTCGGAAAGAATAACCTCGAAAATGCTAAAGCGCAGGGGCACGTGCAACGGTAACTGAAATGCTATGCTACTAGCCTCGCACGGCGACGGCGGGGTCCCGCGGGGGGTAGCAGGAGAGGTTTCGAATTGCGAACAACGTAGTGATTACTTGCTCAGTATTGCGAACTACGTGCGAGTCAGGTGCCAAGTTACTTCGCCCGGGTTGTAAACAATATATCTGCCCAGTGGAGTGGAGTGGAGACCCAGAGAAACCACACGGAGTAGAGGCCACCCACCAGAAAGATCATCATCATCATCTCACGCCTATAAACGTCCCACTGCAGGGCACAGGCCCACCCTCAAGGAGGGTGTATGGGCATTAGTCCACCACGCGTGCCCAATGCGGGTTGGTAGACTTCACATAATTTCTTCTTCAGTGTATGCAGGGTTCCTCACGATGTTTTCCTTCACCGTTTGAGAGCAGTCGGTATTATGTACATAAGTTAGAAAAACTCATTGGTACATGGCATGTTGTCCGTGCGGATTTGAACCCGGACCCCCATAATTCGGTGTCCATATATCTCCGCAACGCGCCACCAATACTCTCTTACTAGAAAGATGGGTCAATGATATTAGGAGACACGAGGGTCCCAACTGGATGCAGAGGAGGGACACTTCATGGAGAAATATGGAGGAGGCCTATGTCAGAAGACGGACTGATCAATGGCTGTGATGGATGGATGGATCTGCTCAGTAAGTCCAGCATGCGACGCACGGCAAAGCGACCAAACACCTTCATCATCATCATCCGCCAATCATCGTCCACTGCTGAACATAGGCCTCTCCCAAGGCGCGTCACAAAACTATCCTCGGCCTTCCTCATCCAGTCGCTCCCTGCTACCTTTTTTAGGTCGTCTGTCCAGCGTCCCACACTAACCAGTTCGCGGTCTCCACTCTAGAACTCTGACACCCCATCGGTTGTCAGTTCGTCGGCAGATATGACCAGTCCATTGCCACTTTAGCTTGCTAATTTTCTGAGCTCGCTTTGGCACGCGCAAAATAACAAAGATGGAAGCACATATAGACCTTCCTCTAGGGGTTGGCATGCTATAATACCACAGAACATTGTAGAACGGGTTAGAAGTGCAAAGTAGGCGTGGAACGCCATATGTAACACCATAAGGCACGCGGCGTGGTGAGATCGAGAGGGCATGAGTAGTTGTAGCAGCGTGAGGGCGACAGTCGTATCCGAAGCATAAGCGCTACTTTGCATTTCTAAACCCTCTTATAATGTTCTGTGTATAACACTAATAACCTACCTGTATCTTTAAAAAGTTCTATTACTTCGGAACCGGTCAAAACTACTCCGATTTTCATGATTTTTTTTAAACGTCTGTAATCTAAAATACTAAAACCTAGTTTAAAAATTGACGCTCTCAGTCAAGTAAAAAGTTGTAACCCAAAAAACACAAATTTTAAGAAAAAATGCTTCACAACTTGCGAATTCATGTTAGAACAGGACATTCTCTTTACATTGAGGCAATTTTAATTGAGATTGGCTGACGAATAAACCTTGATGAGTGCGCTCCAAACAAACGAAGTTCGATTCTATTTTGAATATTAACCAAATAAAATTAATGATTTTTTTAACACGATCCAGAAACTAATATTCTTATCCGTGGTTTATCAGATTTCCGTTATGTTACTTATACAACGTGTTAATGAATTAACGCTAAACTAGAAAGTAGTTTGTTTAGAATCGAGAGCAGAATCCAATTATCATGGTTTCAACATAGGTAATTTGTTCAAAATATTAAATAATTTATTTCTAAAATTTAAAATTTACTGAACTCGATGTCAACCCACCGCACGGGCACACTCACCTTACTTACTACCAAAACAAGATTATTAAAATGTATCCATGAGTACGTTAGCGCTTTCTTTCATTGCTGAAATGATAACAAATCATTTTTGCCTCAAAACATAAAATGTGACTAACTTTAAATTTTAACTATAAAAATAATGAAATTATTGTTTCAATCTAATTATTTTGTTAGAAATCAGCTAGTATATGAGGCTTTGCACTAATTCATTAACACGTATAGTTTCAAAGTTACACTGGCTCAAAGATTTCTATACGAAAAAAAAGCGTCAATTTTTGAACTGTAAAGGTTGTAGTATTTTAAATTACCTTCATTTAAAAAAAATATCGAAATCACTAGTTTTGACGGGTTCCGAAGTAAAAACCTTCAGGAACTCCACTATAATGCATAGGTACTGGGAAGAGATATTGTTTTATTGGGCCATGGTATCAGCTAAACATCCAAAATTAAAGAACATTAAAACAATAGGTGGAAGCAAAATGTGGTGGAAGTGTTCAACGCATGCAAAAAACAATCAAAAACTCAAAGAATGAAAATAAAGTGATATCAAGAAGCCTTTTACCGTTCAATGGCGCAAATTAGCTATTTCAAACATACTTATTGATCGGGTCGCTATTCAAATTTTCTATAAAACATGTTTTTTTTTTCGAGATTTTAATATTAGCCCCATAATAAAAGTTGTTCAGTTTCATGCCTTTGATTAAATTAAAATAGCAGAAGAAAGGTGATGGTCTCGCAATACGTACTCGAACAATGGATCTGCTTTTTATGTACTAACGAGTGAAAAGTAATGTCGTGTGATTTGTTTTTTCTTTTTATTAAATGATTTGTACAACGATTAAAAACACACGAAGGCATTGTGATACCTTTATTCCGACTAAAATCAAAAAAGTATCTCAATCACGCAAGGCCGTATTGGCTTGTATTGCAACTTAGTAAATTAGGCGACGAGAGCTTAATTTATGCGGTCCATGCGCTATAGTCAAGTGAACTATCTTCGCTATTTTAATTTAATCAGAAGCATAATTATTATCTTTTTATGGGGGCTAGCCAGCCAGCAATACTTGGACCCGATGGTATGTTGCCGATGGTTGTGATGTATGTCGTTTGTTTGACCCCTACATATTTATCTTCTTCACTCAAGGCTTTTGTAGTATGATGTTGTAGTTTTTCATTATAGCCCAGTCATTTTACGGAGTTTTGTTAGGCGGGGTGGGGAGTAATTATTAATGGGACTTTTAAACTGTAACCGGCACCATTCAGTCACAAAAAGACGAGAAAACATTTTAAAAAATTCGCTACGCAACATAGAAATCTAAATTGTATCTCCCAGAAGGCTTTTAACTAATTGATATGATAATTAATAATTAGATTTTTTTGATTTTATTTTTTTTTTCTTTAGGGGTTTTTTTTTTGTCATTTTAATTAGATTTAACAATACACATTATTTTTGAGCTATAAAATAGGCGTTGAAATTTTTAAAATGAGATATTATATTAATTAGAAAATACTATATATTTTTCAAAGCCTTCTAAGTATAGACAAAAATATTAACATCATGTTTGAAGTATGTAAAGCCTTAAAAATTTGCAAAAAAAAAAATTCCCTCTGGTTTTTTAGAACGAGATAAATGCTAAATTTTAAATTTGGGGCTGTTGCTGACGTAATTTTAATTTTTTTTATTTTGGTACATTTTTAAGCTCATATTGGCATTAATACTATACTGAAAAAAAAAACTATTATTAATTAGTCCCGGCTCAAACCGTAAAATGACTGGGCTATTATAGGTGTCTGGATTGGGAAATCTTAAATTATACGAAGGCGTCACGGAGCGGTAAAAGCCCTCTTAAATGAACTGTCTGACAATCTCTTATTAGTTATTAAACATGCGAAGCAAAGCAAGCACTCACTCAATGAGCCTGTCTAGATTCCTGTACCAAATGCCAGCGTCCTGGTAGGTGAAGTCTCCCCCCATAGTGAGGATGATATTGTCTGTGCGGTAGCTTGCCGACTGTTTCGATATGTATTTCAGAAGGGTCTGGGTCTAGGGGCAAGAGAGATTTGCAATTTTAAACTGTGCACAAAGTTACGCCTCCGTCGATAGTATACAGGTTGTAACAAAACAACCTAGTAATACTTAAGGGGTGCTTTAGTTAGACCATCAAACTGAACAACTTTCACTATGGAGCCAACATCGAAATCGCGAAAAAAACGCTCTTTCATACAAAACTGCAGCACCGTCTCGACTCAAATGTATGGGACAGCAGATTTTTTTTATTTTTTCTCAACGTTGGCTCCATAGTGAAAGTTGTTCAGATTGATGGTCTGAAGCACCCCCTTAAGTATTACTAGGGTGTTTTGTTACACCCTGTACAAATAAGCATTTACACTTTGTCTCATCGCATAAATGATGCACTTGCTTGATTTCTGCCACTCGCGCCAGACGGCAACTTCGCATAAGTCGAAGTAATCACTAGGTACATTTTTAACGGGTACCGTCTCGCAGTAGGTAATTAAATCGTGGGTATTTATCGTTTTCTAAAGAAGTATTTTATTTACCAGTTACATAAATTAGCAAGACTTCTTTCTTTCTTATCGTGTGGGCAGAGCCCTGGTGTCAGAGTTTTTTCAGACCGCCTTACGGCCTCTGACGTGGTTTTTATGTATCGACTACTACTACCAGAGATAGTAGCCAGGACCAACGGCTTAACGTGCCATCCGAAGCACGGAATCATTTTTCTTTTAAGACAATCAGGTGATTCAGCCTGCAATGTCCTAACCAACTGGGGAAAAACGCACAAAGTGACATATCACTAGGTGTCCCCTTGGGAATCGAACCCACGAGAACTATCGAGAGCCAATGCTCTTAAGAGGGCTGTCGCAGTCCAGTGGCGCCCTCATCTCATTAAAAAAGATTTCTCAATAAAGAAAGCCTTAATTAAAAAAGTGCTCAACAGATAAACTACAAAAGCCTTCAAGCCATTGTTATACAATACTTTTATAGGTTCTAAACATTCCACTTTTAGACAATTTCGAATAAAAACAAAAGCGGCCGTTTTTTTTCTTTTTTCAAAATTTGTATGTTTAGACCTTTAAAAAACCTATAAAAGTATTCTATGAAAATAGCTTGAAGGCTTTTGTAGTTTATCTGTTGAGCACTTTTTTAATTTAGGCTTTCTTTATTGAGAAATCTTTTTTAATGTGATGAGGGCGCCACTGGACTGCGATAGCCCTCTTAACCAATAGACCACGGAGACAGGGGACTTTTAGGTTTAAGGCGATTTTTAGGTGACAAAAAATTCTGTAATAGGTAAACAATAAACAGTACAGTTATGTATCTGTTACGAAGAAACTGGTAATCTGTGGCACATTCAAATAAAAAACCAATTTCAATAATTACAACGCCATCTACCGAAAATATTTATAACGATCATCGGACCAGAAAATGCCAATGGAACAGAGTAAAAACGTGATTTGAGATTTGTTTAACGATTTCAGTTTATCGTTTTATGATGCATTGATCGGAGTGCTTAGCATGATGCACACCACAATGACTGTGGCGCACCTTTTATCTCGCTTGGGTATTTAGAGAGCTACTTCGCACGACCATACTGGATAATTCATGCACAGTCAAATAGCGTAAATAATGTGGTACAAAAAACTAGACAAAAATTCAAATGGACAAAAAACAATGCATAACAAAGCAGAAACGTGCATTAAAACAAACTCGGCTTAATGATGAACGACATAGAAAATATTTAATTTATTAATTCAAAAACTTACTCGATCAATGGGGGATTTTCCAGAGAAAAAAAAAAGCTAGTTCATAATTTCTCGAAAGATGGCGTTGAACAGAGAGGGATCGATTAGGTACCTATGGTATATTTATGAATATTATTAATAAAAAGACGCCCTTTGATATTATTGTCGGTTTATTATTAACAATCTCGGTGTTACTGTCTGTCAACAATGAATCAAGTATCGGACGTGGCTGTATGGGCTTTGTATCCATTTTGAATATAACGACAATAACAAACTACAAAAACCTAAAGCCAGGTCCGCTGCGCCATGTTTTCGTGTTTGCTAACATCGTAACACGAAAACATGGCGCAGCGGACCCGGCTTAACAGAAAAACACAAATAAACCGGGAAACTTGTAATCGCTACTTCATCAACAGCGGGGCTAGTACGCACGCCAACCCGCGATTGCGATATTTACCACATCCATCTGTCAAATCTTTTATCTTGTTCGTTCGTGCGAAAATATAAAGAGAGCGGAAGCGTGATAGCGATATATCACGCTATAGTGGGTTGGCATACTAGCCCCGCAGATAGTTTATAATAAACCAACAACAATAAGAAAGGGTTTGTTTGTACCCACGGCGACACATCAAGCTAAGCAAAACCAAAATAAGGTGGTCGCGCGACGTTATACGTTATTCACCCTGCGCGCGGTCAGCTTATATTGGTCATACTCAAAGATAAAATATAGGGGTAGATAAATAATATAAAGCAAGACATAGAAACGCTACTTGACATCCATTCACACTTATGACAACCGCCCATTAGAATAAGTGAAATGTCAATAGTAAACAGATACCGTCTTGAACCATTTTGTCACCAGACCTCCAGCTGGAAGACTCCGCTATTTCCTTACGTTAAGAACGAATTTTGCTTGAATTTGCTTAAAAAGTGGTGACATTTGTTTAACAGCGTAACAGATTTACGTCTAATCTAGCTCTGTCACTCTAATGGCAATCTGTGTGCGACTGTAAGGAATGACTATACATGTTTTTGTACAGTTGATATTGGGTAGACCAGCACTGGTAGCATGCCAACCCGCGATACGGCTATCGCGGGTTGGCATGCTAGGTACCAGTGTTGGTCATACCTAATCGACCCCTCTCTTGTCAACGCCATCTATCGAGAAATTTGGAACTAACTTTTTACTTTTTTTTGCTTTTGGAAAATCCCTCATTTGTCCAGATTTCTGAACCACATCGCTGCATCTTGGTAATTAAAATCATCTCCCATTGTAACCAGAATGTTGCCAGTTCTATACGCCTTGGACATTCTGTCTATGGTTTTTATGAAATCGTTTACCTAGCGAGAAAAGTTTGAATATTATTATCGGTAGATGGCGTTGTCATTAATCGTTTAAAACTTTGTAAAGTTATTCATCAGTTATTCGCTTCATTTTGGTGCCCATAGAAAAATTACGCGCTTACTCCATGTTGGTGCCTAACAGGCTATGTCTGCCAAATTTCATCAATTCTAGATAGATCCACAAACCAGCCACAAACAGACAGACGAAAGAAAATAGATTTTTGTAAAATAATATGTAGGTTCCAAAACAAAGACGGAAAAAAATTTCAACTTCAGAATCGGTCTTGACAAAAATTACCGACCGTTTTTTTTTTATAAAATATTTAATGTGACCAGAGCAGGCCCTATTTTTTTACCCGACTGCACCAGAAGGAGGGTTATGTTTTTCGAGCGTATGTATGTATGCAAGTATGTATGTAATTATGTATGTATGTATGTTTGTTTCTCTATTTCTTTGTCACACCCTACAACCTACAGCCTAAACCGCTTGATGGATTTTAAAGTATGAAATCTTTAGATTCGTAAAAAATGTGTGACTGACAGTGCCGGATTTACATTTTTTATGAGTGTAGGCCACCTTCTTTCCGCCACCCCATGTGCCCATGGGCGTAGCAATAATTTTTTCCCAGGGGGGCAGGCCCAAGTTAAATAAATAAATAAATAACGCTCACAGGCACATACATTGTAATGATCCCAAGAAAGCACTATTAATAGGCTGTTTATTATGGAAACCATACAACAACGGCACAAACATATAAACATCCATTTTCATTTTCATTTCATTTATTTATTAGGCACATAAACAGATCACAGTCGTAAACATTATAAAAAAGTACAGGAAATGGTTTTAATTCTAGACGTGATCCAAAACAATGTGCACAGCACGATCGGTAACATTTTAGACAAAACTTAGGTATAGTAGGTAATTACAAGTTGTTTTACTTTTTGATTACATTTAAATGCTTTAAGATCAATTTACAAGTGAAAAATTAATTTAAGAAAATAGGCTACACAAATAAAACAGTACTTACAAAGAACATGAAAACATTTAAAATCTAGGAGGGGTGGAGGACATTTTTGAGATTTCTTTTGAAACGGTTAAAGGAATCAAAAACATCGATGCTCGAATCAACTAATTCATTGTACTGGCGGCACATTCGGGTGATAGGGTTATAAAAGGAAGTGTTATTTTTGTAGACTTGCAGTGAGAAAGGCCTGGGGACGCGACATCTGTAGTAAATATTTATGTTGAGGAACGAGAGCAGCGCAGGCGAGTCTATGGTTGAGTGCAAAATTTTGTGAAGGCAAAGTAGGTCCTGCTGTTTACGCCGGGCTTCAAGAGATTCAACTTTGAATCTTTTGCGCCTTTGATTATAATCTTTTAGGGTGCCACTGAGGTATAATTTATATGAAAGAATAGCGAGGCATTTCTTCTGCACACCTTCGATTGCCTGAGTGTGAACAGCGTAGTATGGTGACCACACTGTTGAACAATACTCGAGTGTACTTCGTACGAGGCTGTAATAGAGACAAAGAAAGCTGCCAGGCTTCTTAAATCCCTTGGTAGTTCTAGTTATAAATCCTAGTAGTTTGTTACCCTTCTTTACTATCTGCTCGTAGTGCGGGCGAAAGCTGAGCTGTTCATCGAAGAGGACACCGAGATCTTTTGCCACTGTCTTACGCTCCAATATTTGAGCCGAAAGCGTGTAGTCAAACATGACTTTCGCATGCTTCCTTGTAAATGAGATGATGAAGCATTTGCCAACATTGAGAAACATCCTGTTTCTCGCGCACCAATCTGATATCTCATTGAGATCACGTTGAAGCGCGAGACAGTCGCTGACACTGTTTATCCTGGCAAATACCTTTAAGTCATCTGCGTATAAAAGACAAGGGGACGAGATGCGAGTGACCAAGTCATTTATAAATATGACGAAAAACAGTGGTCCAAGATGTGACCCCTGGGGCACGCCCGAGGCTATGGGAACTGGTGCGGATGAGTGACCTTTAATAGCGACTATCTGACTTCTGTTGCTTAAGTACGAACAGACCCACCGAAACAGATTACCGTGTATACCATGTGATTGAATTTTCTTACATAATATGAAATGATCAACTTTATCGAAAGCCTTGGAAAAATCTGTATAGATAGAATCTACCTGACTCGTATCAGCGAAAGCGCTACAGAGATAACTTTTATATTCAAGTAGGTTACTGAGAGTAGATCTGTTTCTTACAAACCCATGCTGTCTGTCGGTCAAAACTGGTTTGATGTGATAGTAAAGATAATTGTAGACCAGAGACTCAAAAAGTTTAGCCAAGCATGAAAGGATACTAATAGGCCTGTAATTTTCACATTTTGATTTGTCGCCAGTTTTGTAAATAGGAACAATATGAGCGAATTTCCATTTTGAGGGAAAACACCCCGTCTGTAGGGATTTATTAAAAAGTAAATAAAGAGGTATGCTAAGTTCATTTGCACAGGTTTTTACAAATAGTGCTGGAATACCATCCGGTCCAGCACCCTTGCTCATATCCAGCTGTTTTATTTTCGAAACAATTTCGTCCTTTCCAATTACGATTGTAGCCAATACATTACTTTGGACAGTACCGAGATCGGTTGGTATGTTACTACTACACGGAGTCGGGCTATTAAACACCGAACCAAAATACTGGGAAAAAAGTTCACTGACACCCTGTCCGCTGGAAGATGAGAGCTGATCGTATGTCATTGTTTGTGGTATAGTACAGTGCCCTTTCTTGGCATTGACAAACCGCCAGAATGACCGAATGCTTTTACCCATTCCTAGCGAGTCCTCTACAGATGTAATGAATGCTTTGTAACAGTTAGCAGTGAGGTTTTTACACCTAGCACGCAATATAGAGAACTCATCATAATCTCGTGGGTTGCCGAACTTTTTGTACAGCCTGTGATATTTATTTTTTTCCTTAATGCAACGTTTTAGTGTATAATTGTACCAGATTGGAAACTTAGACGAGTGGTTTTTCGTAAATGGAGTATGTTTGCGTATTATAGAGTCCAATACTGAGTAGAAGGTTTCAGTGCATAAGTCTACATTAGGAGATGCGAGTGTGGCCGGCCAGTCAACTTTGCTCAACTCTGATTTGATCCTATCGTAGTTGCATTTTAGGAAATTGAAACGTTCGTGATTACCTGGTAACATTGGTTTCGTAGGTTTGGGATAATCTATTTCAAATACCAGAGCGGGATGATGAGCATCGAGTCTGCTCAGAGTGTCGGCGCCATACACATTAAGTCCTTCCAGACTAGACAGAACAAGGTCTAAACAGCGGTTATTAGCGTTCGGAATGTTATTGAATTGGAATAGGTTGCAGAGATTTATGAAAGAAGTAAGTAGTTGTGCTCTTTTATCTAAAGGATTGGTAGGGATGAATATACGGGTGTTATTAGTCGACATAGAGCTGGACCATGTGATGTACCGAGTATTAAAGTCACCAATAAATATGAATTCATTATTTTCGTTCGAATTAAGGATAACTTTCTGAGAATTAGTATAGAAGACAGTGATATCATCAATTGACAGATGGTTCGGCAGGTAACAGACACATATATTAATAATAGGAACATTCGACTTATTCGGAATGATGCTCAACCAAAGGTCCTCCACCCTACTTTCCCAGGATGCCTGACGGACCACATTGAGGTGCGTCTTTGCAGCGACTAGTACTCCGCCACCTTCAGCTTTTTTGACAGATGTCGTGAAGCGATCACGTCGATAAATATTATAGCGCTCATCACAGAGTTCGCCATCATAAACGCCATCATTCAAGTTAGTTTCCGTCAGGCATACTAAGTCGTAATTACTATTTAATACGCTTAAATAAAATTCGGTTAACTTACTTCTAAATCTGTTGACATTTTGATAATATAATAAGGCCATAAAAAAGGTTTAAAAAAGTACAATATATTAAGGACCGTAGAATTATTATTAATAATCAAATGAGAGACTTAAGAAAATCCTGGTTTTTCACACGAATGGACTTGCTCTCACTGCAGTCATCTTTACGCAGGTAAACATTGCCAAATTTCACCCATACGTATTTATAATTATTATCTTTGGCAAACTTTCTAGTTGCAGCGTGGAGACTCTTACAATCAGGTGAGTGGTGTTCAGTAATGTAGATTCTATGGCGTTCTCCGGAAATTCCTGCATGCACAGAGCTCAATTTATCTTTATCATGATCCTTGTTGAAGCGGTACACTGCCGAAAGTATGTTGTCTCGAACACGCGGTGAGGATAGTGTCACCAGAATATTACGGGGTCTATCAGAGGTATTATTAATTCTTGAGACTCTGCGACACGCTTTTATATCAGTCTCTAGGATAGGGGTATTTAAGACATTACAAATGTTTTTAAATATTGCCAGGACATTTTCATTGCGAAATTCTGAGGCAGCCTGAATTTCGATATTGTGGTCCCTGGAGATTTTTTCCATTGTAGAGAGACGCTTGTTTAGGTTAGAAATTTCTCCTTGTAGGCTTGATTTTTCGCTCTCTAATTCTTTAATAGCCAGATCTCTAGATTTAATTTGCTGCTTGATATCATTTTGTTCCTCGATGATGAAATCAGTAGTAGCAGTGAAGTCTGTCTTCAGTTGTTGAACGGCAGAATTCAATTCGGTGGTGATCATTAACTTGACATCTTCCCTGAGTGCCGCCCGTAGGCTAGTCATTATTGTTGACGAAGGATGAAGTTTCTGATCTAACAGGGCACCTATACTCTCGAGTGTGAGGGGCGCAGGATTTAATGGCAGTGGTTTTTGTGGCGGCGGATTTAATGGCGGTGGATGAAATGGCGGTGGATGTAATGGCGCTGGATTTAATATGGGTTTGTCAGATCCGTTACCGAGAGAGAAGCTACCACGAGGTGTACGAGGTGGGCTGGATATCTTATCAGAGGCGGCTCCGGGTGCATGCCGGGTTCCCTTTCTTTCGCCCCGTTTCGAAACATTTGTGCACGATGGACATTTGAGGTTCGCTAACAATGCCTTATCTCGCTTATCCACATTGAGGCACTCGAAACAATAAATTGAGTTGCACGTATTGCATTTTATATAGTTGTTTTCGTTCAAGATATTCTTACATCCCAAACAGTTCATCTTGATACATATGGCGACCTCTATGTTCGGCGCAAGAAGAGAACTCGTAGCTAGCCGAAGATGAACGCGTAGTTAGATCGGTATAGCAAGGTCTTGGAGGTGTAGTTGCTCGTCGCTAGATGGCGTCTCAAGGTTTTAACGCAGCAAGATTGAAACTCGAGTCGATGCTAAGTGCAGTAGTAGGCATACGTGGTTTAGTGTATTTTGTATAGATGGCGGTGTAATGATCTTCATTAAATTTCTGGCAAGCTAATTAAAATTTTATGTTTTCAGATTATGTGTAGTAAAGTAACACATTATACTTGCATAGTAAGTCCATGAAAAGTCGCACTGGCGATTTCGGCGACAAAATCCCTTGGATTACTTAGATTTTTGACATCAGAAGCACTGTGACAAATTTTCTTTGTTTTCACTGTTTGTGCTATTAATAACACAGAAAAAAATACTGCTTACTATGAGATACGCACTGAACTTCATTAATCAACCGTTATAGGATGCAAATACTGAGATAAATAATTTAAATCGTATAAAATATGCTGAGAGTTACTACTTGTGTTAGAGGCGGTAGTACGAAAAAAAGACATCCATGACCGAACCGGGATTCGAACCCAGGACCCTGGTTTGGCAGTCCGGCGTGGTAACCATTACACCAACCGGGTCGGGTTAGGTCGTTGCAACAAAATTCTAAACCAGGAGTGCGATTTTTGAATCTCTCTGTGAGTTCAGCAGTTGAAAATGCCATAATTACTATAGAGACGTGCATCTTTCTACTGCTGATTTGACACTAAAAAATCATACTCCAGGAGTGCGTTTTTTGAAAGTCAAATCAGCAGTAGAAAGATGCCTATCTGCATACATTTTTTTTTCATTTTCTATTCATTACAGAGCGAAGCTCTTACGACCTAAAATCTTGAACGGGCAAAGCAAGCTCGAGATTTAAATTCACTATGAAACATAGGATCCAAAATCTAGAGCGAGCGAAGCGAGCTTTTACTTCAAATAGTAATAGTCGAGATTTTACTTCAATATAGTGAGATTAGCGTAAAATCCTGGAGCGTGCGAAGCGAGCGAGCGAAAATTTCACTGAATTCTGGAGAGAGCGAAACTAAAGTGAGCTCGAGATTTCACCGGATTATGGAGCGAGCAAAGTGAGCTTGATATTTTACTGCAATGTGTCTAGTCAGGAGCGAGCGTAGCGAGCTCGAGATTTTACAACAAGTAAATGAGACCACCTGTTTTTAGAACGTACTGTATGTTCCGTACTGTATTGATATTTTATTTATTTAGTTTTATTGAAAATAATCTTTCTATATTTATATAATTTTGTTGTCGAAGTCGCCATAGCCAAACACGGCGAGGAGGACTATATACAGGGTGTACAATAAAATGGGACAGCTACTCAAAGGGGTGCTTCAGACCATCAAACTGAACAACTTTCCCTATGGGACCAATATCAAATCGCGAAAAAAAAACCGCTCTCCCATACAAAACTGCAAACATAACACGACTGAAATGTATGGGACAGTAGATTTTTTTTTTGCGATTTCGATATTGGTCCCATGGAGAAAGTTGTTCAGTTTGATGGTCTGAAGCACCCCTTTAAGTAGCTGTCCCATTTTATTGTACACCCTGTATATATGTATGTTCCATGAGAAAACCACTGAACTTGTTTGACTTTTATCCTCTGAAATCGAGTGAGCGTGGTCTGTAATCTGCCGCCCCTAGGCCGCGGCCTATACGGCCTATTGACAAATCCAGGACTGGTGACTGATATAGGGTATATTATTTCAAGATAGCATCTGCGAATTAAAAAAGAGAGGGGAGAAAACAATTCTTTTTTATTTGTATAAAATTTCATCTGGGTATCGAATGAAAGCTAGTGAATAGCAGATTCAACATTTTTTTACAGGTAAACGTTGACATTATTTCCAAACGGTTTTTGAATTTCGGTACCTTTCCTAAAATAAAATGTTGTCCATTAGACCCAGTCCTTCCATTCTAAGTGGTCCAAGATTCCAAGAAAGATCTTTCCTTTCACAGGTAATAAAACACCCATGCATGCAACATGCTTCAAGCATCTACAACCCCAAAATCCCACGTCTCAGTACACCAACTCACTTGATAAGTTTGTCTAGGTTTATGAACCACATAGCCGCATCTTGATACTGAAAGTCCTCGCCCATTGTTACTAGAACATTATTCGATTTATACCCCTTCGCCATTTTAGAGCAAACCTCCAGGAATTCGGTCACCTTTGTGTGAAATAAGTGATATTATTATGTTGATCTTGTTTAGGAAACTACATATTGGCCCCGATTCGGACTGTGCCACGACTTAACTTAACTAAATTTATTCCTGTCACTTTCTAAAATAAGATTAAGAAAAGAGACAGAAAACCAACCGCTGACTTTAGTGCTGTCAAAGTGACGTTACACGCCCAAAATAAGATGCCATCATAATGTACGCCATCTTATTTAAAGCGTTTTTGGGCGTGTAACGTCACTTTGACAGCACTGAAGTCAGCTGTTGGTTTTCTGTATCTTTTATTAATCTTATTTTAGAAAGTGACAGGAATAAATTTAGTTAAGTCGTGGCACAGTCCGAATCGGTACCATTATATCTCTAAATAATATAAAAATCGTCGCAGATCCTGTCTGTCTGTCTGTTGCGCGTCAATTGTTGGCTAGTGGATACGAGGCTTTATACAGTCATAATTATAAATTACGAGCTGTTACCCGCGATTTCGTCCGCATAAATTTTATGCCAGATTTTAAGTCAGATGATAAACTATCAAACAAAAAAGTTTCATCAAAAACGGTTCAGTAGTTTTTGCGTGATACTCGAACAAACAAACACCCAAACAAACAAACAAATAAACAAACAAACAAACAAACAGACAGACAAAAAATCCAAAAATTTGTGATTTGGAATCAGGGACATCTAAAAATCATAACGTAATCTTTTTTTTGTAAATATCTTCAATGTACAGACACACTTCTGTTACAGTTTTATAATAGTTTAGATGTCATATTGTTTGTTTGTCATTTATTTGGGGGGGGGGAGTTCATTGAAAAATCCCACCTTATCCCCCCCCCTCCCTCCCTCTGGATATGTGCTTGCTAGCCACTTATTACCACTTTACACCGACACCTTATTCCATCCTGAAACCTACGTTATGCTAAAATTGAGACGTTTTGAAATTATTAGAGGGGTAGGTAGAGATGAATCTCTAGTTTAGGCGGTATTGGTGTGCACCTCTTGCTCCCCTTTCAGCAATGAATTTATTTTCCAGAAGGAATTATAGACACAGCGCCACCTAACCGCTGACGGTGACAAACACATTTACAAATCTTTTGCCAGTAACAAACTCATTCACAAACTTATCACAGCGCCATCTATCCTCCTCCGATGACAAACTCACCCGTTCGTCGACGTTGTTCACAGGTGAGTTCACGTCGTCTATGATAGGCTCATCATTACATTCAGCGCCATCTATACCTTGCCAGTGACAAATTCATACACAAACTTACCACGGCCCTATCTAATATTTTGCCAGTCACCATCTCAGTCTCAAACTAATCACAGCGCCACCTAACCGTTGTCAGTGATATAAACTCACCCGTTCGTCGACGTTGTTCATAGGTGAGTCCACGTCGTCTATGATGGGCTCATCGTTGCACAGCACGTCGAAACAGAAGCCCGGCGGTGGGGAGTACGTGTTGTAGAGGACACCGGTGAATATATCTGACGATTTGCCTGGTGGGAAAGTTTATTGACTTTATAAAAACAACGGGTTGCACTCCGGGTGTGCCGGCAGAAGTGAAAACTAAGCCCAAAAAGTGCACAACGCCGCTAAAGAAGTTTTCACTTCAAAAAAATCGAAATCTTCGGGTTTAGCGACATCTATTAAATATTTTCAGTACTTTCACTGACGGTGGTTGATCTCTATAGTTGGCAACGTTACTTACGCTTTAAATTTTTTTAACAAACAAGATTTTAAGTCTTACTGCACCTGACACGAGTTTAACATTTTTTACCCATCCCAAAAAGAGCACAACGCCGTTAAAGAAGTTTTCACTTCAATAATTCATTTGCGCATTGCGTAGAGCTAACGCTAGCGTATGGATACTCAATCTTAAGATCCAGCGGGGGGGCTAGTACGCCAAGGCCAACCCGCGATAGCGTGATATAGCGCTATAACGCTTACCCTCTCTTTCTATTTGCGCGCCAACGAACGAGATAAAAAACGTGATATAGATGGATATAGCCGTATCACGTGCAAAGTGCTAGCTAGGTTCGAATCCGCATGGATGACATGCCATGTACTAATACCGACTACTCTCAAACGGTGATGGAAAACATCTTGAGGAAACCTGCATACGCTGAAGATGAAATTCCTTTAAGTATGTGAACTCTACCAGTACGCATTGTACACTAGCGATGCCCGATATTTTGCTTTGTATCGATATATCGTATCGTAATGTATCGTTACTACTTGTATCGATACGCGATATTATCGTATGGCTTTGTATCGATATCGTGAATATCGATATAATATCGTATCAAAATTTAAAATTCAAACTACCAACTAAAATTTACGTAATTTTGCCTTTTTCTTTGGGTTCCTCCCCATTACTAAAGGTTGGCAGTCAGCTCTGCATATCTCTACATTGGGTACGCGGTAGGGGCCCATTCATAGTAGTCCATCTTGCAGTCCTACCTACACCAATATCGGATCGTGAATGGTGTTTCAGTCCTACAAGGCTTCCGACGACCTTGAGCAAAATGTATGAGTAGTCCTACTTGCATATGGGATTACTGTGTATACATAACCTTAGCATAAGAATTTATATTGTTTAGTTATTAAGTCGTGTTATGTTGTAGAGTTTCTGGCCGCATCTTCTCTACAGCGACAAAACGTTCCGACGCGGTGGTAGCTTCAAAAAAAGATTTGACGTTTAATAAGTGTGCTTCAAGCTCCTATATTGAATAAATTATTTTTGACTTTGACTTTGACTTTGTGAATGGGCCCTTTAAAGATAAAAGGATGTTAAAAAATAAGTTCGGATATATTTATATACTAGATTAAGGATAATAATGGGCCTGTCAGGATAATATTGTAGTCTGTTTCTATTTTCTGTAAAAGTAATGATGTGAGCCAAAGATAACAATCGCTCTGACAGCCAATGATTTCGCAACCACTTACAAATATTTTAGAGCTAAATTACTGTTATGAAAATAGGTTTGTTTACATTTTGAACCTTGATTAAGTATAAATTTAATCATAACAAAGATTCAAGTTTTCAAAGATCTGTTTTTAAACATTTCACTGTCCCAATATTACTATGTTTTAATTGATTTTTAATGCGATATTTTTGATGCAATATACCTGGGAAACGATACGATACAGTCACATATCGAATTGGCGTGTATCGATACAAAATATCGAGATATCGCATTGCGTTGTATCGATATACCAAAATATCGATACGTATCGGGCATCGCTATTGTACACGCGCGGTGGACTAACGTACATACACCGTGTATGAGGTAAATCCGTGAGGGTAGGATTGTGCCCAGCAGTGGGACGTATACACTATACAGGGTGTAACCAGAAACGGTGAATACAGAACATCAAACATCACGAAACATGAAAAAAATCTGCTGCTCCATACAAAACAGTAGCCATCCACCCACTAGCTCTACCCACTCGACTCAAATGTATGAAACAGCCGGTTTTTTGGACAAGAAGAATGCAATTTCAAATATTATTGATTTTGAACATGTTACAGCCATGTTGTGCTATTTCGAATCAAATTAAAGATTGAAAAATTCAGTCTCGGGCGGGACTTGAACCCGCACCCTTCCAAACCGGGGAAGTGCGTTATCCAATTTCGCTACCGAGCCCACTAACCAGACTACGAATTTTTCAATCTGTTGCGTCTTTAATTTGATTCGAAATAGCACAACATGGCTGTAACATGTTCAAAATCAATAATATTTGAAATTGGAACAGGGTGTGTCATCTATACCGTATGAATTTCAGTTGTAATGCTGAACTTGCGGGTTGGCTAGTTTGTAACAACTGCCAGTAGATGTCGCTCACGTCCCCTCAAGACGCAACAGATTGAAAAATTCGTTCTCTGGCTAGTGGGCTCGGTAGCGAAATTGGATAACGCACTTCCCCGGTTTGGAAGGGTGCGGGTTCAAGTCCCGCCCGAGACTGAATTTTTCAATCTTTAATTTGATAAGAAGAATGCATGGCTATTGCAAACAATTTACCTAAATGAGCTCGACAAAACACCCTGGAGTGCGATTTTTGAAATTCATTCGTTGAACTCTGCAGTTGTAAATGTTACGTTACGACGCCGCGTATTTCCATTATATACAAGGCCAGTACGCATCCATAGGAAACTGCTCAAGTATATTTTGTAATGCTGTTATGCACTTCAGCGATTCCGAATTAGTGCGCATTGCGTACTGGCCTAGTATATTACGGAACTAGCTTTAGGCGTTGATCATTCCTATATTTAATAGGGACGAGTTACGCGTGTCATTCTACTAAGAAACATTTCTGCCACTTTTTGCGGGGGGCGAGGTAACATGAAATCCGCAACATTGTATTTTCTTCCCCATAAGTTTAGATTCTAATTTTGAATGTTAAAAATCATGAAAAGTAGTCTCGTGTGAACCCCAAACGTTTTAAGTTCAAAATTATTGTTTCGCTATTATAGGCTGTCTCGTTTAATGATAAGGTATAAAATTGGGTGTAAATGCGCAAGATTAATTGATCTAATACCGTGGCAGAGGGGAAATGCTACCGCAAGGCGAGTCCCTATTAAATTGTCTAAGTTCCTAACTATACTCGATTATTGCGTACTACTGATGTATAGTTTGGAAGACGTTTATGCGAATCTTGTTTTCCAAACTATACCCGATTAGTTTCACACCCTTGCGTTCTGGCCTTGTATAGAACAGAAATACGCTACGACGCCCTTACGTTCTTTTGATTCTGTTTTTGTTGCTGTATTTTTTGGTGTGCAAATAAAGAATATTTATGTTATGTTCTGTTAAAATTACTATGGAGATATCTTTCTACTGCTGATTGGACTTTCAAAATCGCACTCCTGAAGTATGATTTTTGAAAGTCAAATCAGCAGTAGAAAGTTGCATATCTCCATAGTTATATTGACATTTTCAACTGCAGATTAAAATGATTCCGTGCTTCGGATGGCACGTTGAGCCGTTAGTCCCGGCTACTATCTCTGTTGGTAGTAGTTGTTACATAAAAACCACGTCAGAGGCCGTAAGGCGGTCTGAAAAAACTCTGACACCAGGGCTCTGCCCACACGATAAGAAGAAGAACTGCTGAGTTCAACGTATGAGATTCAAAAATCGCACTCCTGGTAATGTTAGAATTTATCAAAACTCACCTAAGTCATCATCGCCACGCCACAGCATCTCCATAGTCTTCTTACTAAGCCTCTCTGTCTTGTCCTGGTAGTCGATCCTGCCGAGGAACAGCCCGTCGTAGCCCATCGCCGCGAGGAGGGACGCGAACTCTCTGGAGTGCCCGAACGGGTCGATCTGCCATCCCACGCGTGGGATACCGCAGGCGCCGAAGGTTTGGTTCAGTTTTCTGTAGATTAAAGATAATACCATGTCTGGACAGTTCCATACATTTTAGATTTAGTATAGTCTTAGCGCAAACAGATGTCGCTACTGGCCTGAACGAGAGATAAATCTTAATTAAACGTTATTAGATCACTATTATTTGAGTTTTGTTCCACGGAAATAAATTATATAGATTATTGTACCTCGGTTTAGTTTTAAGTTGTTACACATTTGCATGCTGTTGCTACAGCTGGACAGAAGAAGCTTATATTTTTTATATTTTACCATCTTTTGTACACCTGTTTTCAAAGCAAATAAATAATATTTCTATTTCTAAAAATTTTAGTAACAAATGTGCTTAACACTTATTTTAACGTAATTAAACATTGCTGTAGTACCGTTACTCACCACCGGCGCTGTACTTGCGCGAGTTTTCAACTAAGAAGGTGGCAACTTTCTTAGTATGGGCATTGACCCTCTGTTGTGTATAATTTAGTTACTCAAGATTTACGCCGTCAAATTTGGCCTTAATAAAGTCAGTTAATAAATAACTTACCCAAGTCCCCAAGTGAACTGATCGATGGTAGACTGGTAGTGCGCAGCCGCCTCGTCGTTCATACTCCACGCGCCGCCGACAAACTGCAGCCGTCCCTGTCGCACTAGCGCGTGCACCTTGTCACGGACGCTGTCTGGCTGTTTCACCCACCACTTCCAGAAAAACGCAGTTTCTACGTAGATGAATCTGAAAATGATATAAAAAAGTGTTAAAGAGGATATTCCAGCGACGTCGCTCCATACAAACGAAGTTTGATTCAATTTTGAATATTCATTATTTCAGGCTTTTTTATAAATCCACTGCTGGACATAGGCCTCCCCCAAACGGGAGGTGTTGACATAATCGCCACGCTTGGCTGGCGGGTTGGCGATCGCAGTTGGGTGTTAATATACTAGGTGAACGGTGCTGATCATCCTCCGGTTAATCCTGTATGGAGTACTGCTGCCACCTGTGGGATGGTTCAGCCAAGTATCAACTTGCCGCACTCGACTCGGTTGAACGCAGAGCCAGGAGGCTCATTGGCGACAGTAAGCTGGTGGAGCTTCCAAGCTTCATAGCCTAGCCCACCGCCGCAGAGTAGCCTGCTTGTCGGTCTTCTACAGATTTTACTTCGGTGAGTGTGCCCAAGAGCTACATGAGCTCATCCTAACTTCCCCTTTCTACTATCGGACTTCCAGACGCACCGCGGGATATCACCCCTTTTTGGTTGACATCCCACTTATCCGCATCAAGCGCCTTTCTGAATCTTTTATAATGCGCACAGCCAAGGAGTGGAATGCCTTACCTGCGTCAGTATTTCCGAGCACTTACAACTCGAATTCCTTTAAAGTACGAGTGAATAGGCATCTTCTGGGTAAGCTCGCTACATCTTCGAACCCATCTTCGTCCTGAGGACTGGATTGAGGTTAGGAGCAAATCCATCATTAATAAAAACAAAAACAATTAAATTCAAGAAGTTTGACGCCTGCCTGCCTGTATGTGGCATCCATCTCAAGATATCAGCCAAAATCACACCTACAAACAAACTAACCTTCGTTTCTCATCCTCCCATAGCTCCTTGATGACAGAGTCCAAGATGTACTGGACGCCAGCCTTCTGTATGTTGTTGCGACCTGAGAATAAACGAAATGAGTTAATTTTATAATCAAATTAAATTAGTAAATAAGA
Organism: Agonopterix subpropinquella; assembly: GCA_922987775.1. NCBI lineage: Eukaryota > Metazoa > Arthropoda > Insecta > Lepidoptera > Depressariidae > Agonopterix > Agonopterix subpropinquella. The sequence goes on along the minus strand of OV277718.1, from coordinate 11,334,206 downwards.
GTATCCACAGATGAGGCCACAGCAGGGATAAGAGTTGTGGCGATCCTTGGGGGAGGCAAATCCAACACTGGACGTCTATTGGCTGAGATGATGTGAAGGGAGCCCGGCGTATGAGGGCAGCGACGGACCAATAGTTGTGGGGATCTGCGGGGGAGGCCTAAGTCCAGCAGGATGATGATTATGAACTAAGCTATCGGGTAATTTTTTAAGAAAATTACAGAATTTATAATTATAAACATTGTTTGGTAAATTACTAAAACCGACCGTAAATAAAAGAACATCAAATACAGGTGTTTTGCAAAACCTCCACAACAGTAAAACCTGCATACTTTAAATTTGGCATGTAAACATGTTTGACATGCCAATGCGGTACTACATGCACATTAGCATCCCTTGTTCAGCCTGTGTACAACAACTGTGTGATAGCGAGGAACCATGTATAACTCACTTCCATAGTAGTACTGGTCCACAGTCTTCAGCCAACCCACGTCGTCGTGCGTATGCGGTAGTATACCTTGTTCAGCCTGTGTGCAACTCTGTGATAGAGAGGGACCATGTATAACTCACTTCCATAGTAGTACTGGTCCACAGTCTTCAGCCAACCCACGTCGTCGTGCGTATGCGGTAGTATACCTTGTTCAGCCTGTGTGCAACTCTGTGATAGAGAGGGACCATGTATAACTCACTTCCATAGTAGTACTGGTCCACAGTCTTCAGCCAGCCCACGTCGTCGTGCGTATGCGGTAGTATACCTTGTTCAGCCTGTGTGCAACTCTGTGATAGAGAGGGACCATGTATAACTCACTTCCATAGTAGTACTGGTCCACAGTCTTCAGCCAGCCCACGTCGTCGTGCGTATGCGGTAGTATACCTTGTTCAGCCTGTGTGCAACTCTGTGATAGAGAGGGACCATGTATAACTCACTTCCATAGTAGTACTGGTCCACAGTCTTCAGCCAGCCCACGTCGTCGTGCGTATGCGGTAGTATACCTTGTTCAGCCTGTGTGCAACTCTGTGATAGAGAGGGACCATGTATAACTCACTTCCATAGTAGTACTGGTCCACAGTCTTCAGCCAGCCCACGTCGTCGTGCGTATGCGGTAGTATACCTTGTTCAGCCTATGTGCAACTCTGTGATAGAGAGGGACCACGTATAACTCACTTCCATAGTAGTACTGGTCCACAGTCTTCAGCCAGCCCACGTCGTCGTGCGTGTGCGGTACTATGTGTACATTTAACATCCCTTGTTCAGCCTGTGTACAACTGTGTGATAGAGAGGGACCATGTATAACTCACTTCCATAGTAGTACTGCTCCACAGTCTACAGCCCACGTCTTCGTGCGTGTCACTAGCACGTGTACAACTGTGTGATAGAGAGGGACCATGTATAACTCACTTCCATAGTAGTACTGCTCCACAGTCTACAGCCCACGTCTTCGTGCATGTCACTAGCACATGTACAACTGTGTGATAGAGAGGGACCATGTATAACTCACTTCCATAGTAGTACTGGTCCACAGTCTTCAGCCAGCCCACGTCGTCGTGCGTGTGCGGTACTATGTGTACATTTAACATCCCTTGTTCAGCCTGTGTACAACTGTGTGATAGAGAGGGACCATGTATAACTCACTTCCATAGTAGTACTGGTCCACAGTCTACAGCCCACGTCTTCGTGCATGTCACTAGCACATGTACAACTGTGTGATAGAGAGGGACCATGTATAACTCACTTCCATAGTAGTACTGGTCCACAGTCTACAGCCCACGTCTTCGTGCATGTCACTAGCACATGTACAACTGTGTGATAGAGAGGGACCATGTATAACTCACTTCCATAGTAGTACTGGTCCACAGTCTACAGCCCACGTCTTCGTGCATGTCACTAGCACATGTACAACTGTGTGATAGAGAGGGACCATGTATAACTCACTTCCATAGTAGTACTGGTCCACAGTCTTCAGCCAGCCCACGTCGTCGTGCGTGTGCGGTACTATGTGTACATTGAGCATGCCTTGTTCAGCCTGTGTACAACTCTGTAACAATGTTTGACTTTACACAAAAGTTCTATCTTGCTCTTTAAACTAAGTTGTACTAAAAGATTTCAAAATCCAGAGGGCTCGGCTGAAGTGTCGATAGCTTCGGCTTAGGCTGCGGGTGATTTCCATCGGCCGTTGAATTTAAGAACAATTTACGTTTATTTTGGATAAATACATAATCACGTGCCGCGCTCGTCCCTGGAGATAGCTTATCAATTGAAAGTCGCTCAGCGAGCTATGGAGAGAGCTATGCTTCTGTTTTGTTCTGTTTATCTGAGAGATCACTTCAGGAATGAGGTGATACGACAGAGAACTGAAGTGGTTCATAGGGCTCTGAAAATTTGCAAGCTGAAGTAGCAATAGCCTGGTCATATCTGCCGAAGAATTATCATTGATCGTTTAAGGAGACGGCACCGTCTAACTAGCTTCGAAATTGAAAATAGTATGAAGGTAGGGCATTACATCCTTGGAACCCATATCGTTCTAGAATCTAGGCTAGGAAATCTAGGGCATTTCATACAATTACGATTTTGTTCTGTGTCGCAGCACTGAACCGATGGGGAGTCCGAGTTCCAGAGTGGGGACCACGAACTGGCAGGCGTGGCGTGGGACGCCCTGCTGCCTGCTGGACCTACGACCCGAGACAACTAGCGAGGAGCGACTGGATGAGGAAGGCCGAGGATAGAGTTTTGTGGCGCGCCGTGGGAGAGGCATATAATTATGATCAGCAGTGGACGATGATAGGCTGGTGATAATGATCATACATACACAATGTATGACTACTACCTTTTCTGTGAAGGGAAACATCATGCTTCAATCAAACCTACACATGCTTCAATTCCGAAGCATGTATTTGTACCCACTGTCCATTAAAAGTGGCGACGGGCTCACTACCTTTTACACTGCCTCCGTGGTCTAATGGTTATGAGCATTGGCTCTCGACACGGAGGTCGTGGGTTCGATTCCCACGGATTTGTGCGTTTTTCCCCAGTTGGTTAGGAATTGCAGGCTGAATCACCTGATTGTCTGAAAAGAAAGATGATACCGTACTACGGATGGTACGTTAAGCCGTTGGTCCCGGCTATCTCTGGTGGTAGTAGTCGTTACACAAAAACCACGTCAGAGGCCGTAAAGCGGTCTGAAAAATCTCTGACACCAGGGCTCTGCCCACACGATAAGAACAAGAAGACACTGGGTACAATTTGTACACTTCTAGTAAAATGTGAATGTTCTAATCATACTTAGATCTCTGCCCACCCCCTCGGGGAACATTGTAGCATAAATATACTATGAACAATGAAACTAGTAAGAATAAAATTGAATGCGTAACGGAAAAAGATCTTGAATAACTAAACTGACTGATAATAATCGTCAAAACATTACGTTATCTTGTAATAATAGTAAAGTTTAAAGGTCGGAATAATATACCTACTTGTTTTGATAGCAGTGCATTGCCTCTTATACTTAGCTACATACGTACATAAACTCATAGTAGCATTTCTTTTCGAGTGGTCAGAATCTATGTAACAACGTTTACAGCTACAAACTGATTTAAGAAGTGAAATTATGCCTAGGAGTATGGGTTGAACTCATCTGGCAGCACCGCATCGTCTTTTTCGTTCGTTCCATCCATTTCTGTCAATCAGGAACGTCATTTGCTAGAGCAAATAAGATAGACGGAACGCGATCGCGCGCGGCGGTGAAGGTACCTACCTCATAACCGCACGATTCTCCTTGTCGAGGCGTGACATCATCGTGTAGGGGCACAGTCCAGGATGAACCGACTGCGCAGAGCAGCAATAATGTTGTTAACATTCTCTGTAACAAAGGTAACACGGACAAATTTAAATTTTGGTTTTAAAATAAGAAAATCAGGCTGAATAAAGGCAACGTGCACCAAAATATGATTTTTTTTTTTCATAGAAAATTTCAATAACTACTCAACACAAACGTGTGGAACAGCCGATTATTTCAATGTTGTTGGTCCCCTAGTACGCATTTATTTGAGACGAGCTTTTACCCGCGACTTCGTCCGCATAAATTATATACCAGATTTTAAGTCAGATGATAAGCTATCAAACAAAAAAAGTTTCATCAAAATCGGTTCAGTAGTTTTTGTGTGATACTCGAACAAACAAACACCCAAACAAACAAACAAACAAACGAACATACAAACAAACAAACAGACAGACAAAAAATCTAAAAATTAGTGATTTGGAATCAGGGACAGGTAAAAACCATGTCGTAATTTTTTTTTGTAAATATCTTCAATGTACAGACACACTTCTGTTACAGTTTTATAATAGTTTAGATTACAGGGTGTAATCTATTGTGCTGTATAATATAACATCTAACCAGCTGCTATACAGCTTGTGGTGCTAATAAAGCTAATTTCATTAAAAAAACTATTATTCCAAAACACTGTGATGATGGCGTTACAATCTTAAAAACTCAGCTGTCAGATCGAAAGTAAGTTTATGAAATAAAACACAGATAAAAGAGGTCGCTTGACAATCACCACAAGCTGTATAATAGCTGTGATTATGATGTCCTCCTTGACGTATCCGTCAACGGCGACACCCTGGGCTTCACCTAGTAGAGTGGGCTCGGATGTGACTAGCGAACGTAAATTTCGACCTAAAGGTCCGATCGCACGTAAAACAGTAAAGTTCTCCGCTGTCATTATAGGTGTAGTTATAGCTTGGCTTTGGCCGCGTCTTCCTAATTTGGCGCTTAGTGTCAAGTTCTGCTGTACACCTCTAACCAGCTACTGTATAGCTGCTATACAGCTTATGGTGCTAATTGGTAGAACATCCACATTTCACTACCAGATAAAAGAGGTCGCTTTCTTCGACTCTGAATAACGCAAGACTCTATTTAGAGCTCATTGCTAATGAATGAATTACTGTGTCAGAGACTTGCTTATTAAACAGTCTAATAGCGAGACGGGGCGGTCAACAACTTGGGTACCAAGGTAGGTATTTGAATACCTAATACGCTAGTTGACAACTAGTCAAGTCAATACAAGAAATGCGGTTTTTTTTCAATTTTTTTAAGGCTCCGTATCCAAAGGGTATCTATTATATAACGGGGCCATATTCACAGAATATGCGTTATTATTTCAGATTTGCATGCAAATAAAATTAAAAAAACAAAAATCCCGACTGCATAAAAAAACTATTAACTGAAAAGAGAAAAACAAGCTCTTTAATCACTAATCAGCTATACCAACTTTGTTTTCTTGAGCAAATATAATTTCAATGTTATTAGGTAGGTATCGCAAACGGGGACAAAGAAGAATTATAAAACATACCTACCTATTATTGGTTTGTCCCCACCTGCAATACCTACCTAATAACATTGAAATTATATTTGCTCAAGAAAACAAAGTTGGTATAGCTGATTAGTGTTTAAAGAGCTTGTTTTTCTCTTTTCAGTTAATAGTTTTTTTATGCAGTCGGGTTTTTGTTTTTTTTAATAATTTAGTTTATTTCATACTTTTTAGTCTTGTGTCTAAATGGTAGCATAAAAGTACTATAATATATATATTTTGGAATCGTCTGTTTACTAGCTTTCATTTGATACCCATATTGTAATTTCTTACGAAAAAAAATTTTATTCCCCCTCTCTTTTTTAATTCGCAACCGCCTTATTAAAATAATATAGCCTACGTCACTCTCACAATTTTTACGAATCTAACGACACCTCATACGTCAAAATCCATCAAGCCGTTTAGGCTGTAGGCCATGCCAAAGAAATATACATACAAACATACATACATACACTCGAAAAACATAACCCTCCTTCTGGCGCAGTCGGCTAAAAAAAATATGAAAAGTACAATATTAAACGGGTCCCATGCAACTACCATAACACCCGGTATATTGATTGACTGATATCAACCAAGGACTCCATACTTGACTCTTCATAGGTTAAGTATAGTTAAAGCTATACTGAATTACTGATACAAAGATAATGCCTAGATAAAGTCAAGTGCTTATTTTAAAGGTGACCTAAACATACTGAGTGATTTTGAAAACATTTTTTTTTTTAATTTTCAGGGTTTGTTCTGACCATCAAACAGAACAACTTTTATTTTGGGAACGACAATGAAATCGCGAAAAAATCTGCTGTTCCATACAAACTGCAAACTTACTCGAACCAAATGTATGGGGCAGCAGAATTTTTGCCGTTGGTCCCATAGTAAAATACCATCAAACTGGTCTGAAACTCTGAACCGCCCCTGAAAATATGGAAAGTGTGTAAAAAATCACCCAGTATACCGGGTGTTTAGTTGTTAAATGCGTTCTTCTCGATTTTTTCGCGATTTCCAATTTGGACCCAGAGAGAAAAGTGGTTCAGATTGATGGTCCGATCATGCCCTTAAAAAACCCGTCAGCATATGAACCCTATAAAATAGTTGTATTGATATCGTTATCGATGCATAAAATTACAATATTTATAAGTTCAACTAATGTTTGAGGAAAATACCGGAAAAAACAGTAATTTATACATGTTAATATTACACATATTATTATATTATTTATAGTTATTTCCTTATTAATGGCATATGTGTGAACGGCGAGTACATCTCACACCTGCGTTTTGCGGATGACATTGTCGTCATGGCGGAATCGCTGCAGGACCTCAGTGGCATGCTTAGCGACCTTAAGAGCCTATGTCGAAAAATAATTTTAGCGAAACGGGCGTGTGATAGCTTATATTACTGCCTGATGCGAGAGAAAGAGATGGGGCGGCGCGCGCGCCTGGATCGAATCAAGCGAAAAAACAAACTTTATTTAATTGTGATTGTACTATTTATGTAAGTTCAATTCTGCTCTAATCAAAACTTAGATAATAGCAATCTCTTTTTTTTAAATCAAGTCTCATGTTTCTATTATTCACCGTTTAGCGTGTCCGTATAGTTAGCAGCCTCACCAGCTCATTTGAAGGTTTTGACTAAGCCACGATTTAGTGCCCAATTAGTGCAATTTGGTGCCCAAAGCACAGATTTGGTGCTCATGTAGTTTAAAAGATATTTGGGTACCTTACTGAGGCTGCTAGATAGACGTCAAGCTAGCAGTCGCATTTTGAAATACTGTTTGTATCGATGTGATTTATATGTCACGATTTAGTGCTCATTTAGTGATCCCTATATCCAAAATTTCATGAATATTGATCCAATACAAGCCGAGATATGATAGTACATTGTTGAGGCTGCTAACTAGACGTTTCTTCCAACGATGATTCCAATGAAACGGATGCACATTTGAAACAGATAAATACATAGCGATTTAGTGCTCGATTTGGTGACTCTTATGATATTTATGAAAAGTAGAATTTTCTTTCCTATTTCCCAAAAAAATTACGTAAACTTCTACATACAACGATTTTCGGTACAACCGTGCACAAAAATTATCATTTCTCGGAACTACTGCCATGAGCTAGCGCTTGCGCTCGCGCAAGTAGTTCATAGTTATACCGAGAGATGGCAGGACTGGCGGATTGTTTACGTGAGTTACGGAGATGCGAATACGTGTCTTTTTATTACATAGAATGAAGAACTAATTGCTTGATACAAATTAGTGCATTATAACTTCTTATCGTCGTCTGCAGTTCCACATTATATTATTTATCCTATAAATTAACTAACTGCCTCCGTGGTCTAATGGTTAAGAACATTGGGCTCTCGACACGGAGGTCGTGGGTTCGATTCCCACAGGGGACACCTAGTGATATGTCACTTTGGGCGCTTTTCCCCAGTTGGTTAGGACATTGCAGGCCGAGTCACCTGATTGTCTGAAAAGAAAAATGATTCCGTGCTTCGGATGGCGCGTTAAGCCGTTCGTCCCTGCTACTATCTCTGGTGGTAGTAGTCATTACACGTCAGGCGGTCTGAAAAAACTTTGACATCATGGCTCTGCCCACGTGATAAGAAGAAGACTAATGGAATGTTCAGACCCGCACGACCAAAGCGACTGGGAAGCGGGAGCGTCTACCGCGCGGCGGTCGCTGCCCATGTAATCTTAGAGCGCTTACAGACGAGCGACAGTTGTCTGCGACAGCTCGCGACAGGGTCGCGCGACCTTCTGCGACCGTCGCGCGACTGTGACGTAGGTATTGTCTGAAGCACAAGTCTTGTTCTTGAGAGATTTCAGTTTGAAGAAAACGGAGGCTAAAAAATAACATGTTTGATATTTCGGGTTTTTATACGTTTTTCGTAGATTAAGGTTTCTTTAGATAATAGATAATCCAGAATTGATTATCTTCATCATCAAGTCCATAAAATATTACAGACTGGTAAAAATAGGGCAATTATAATATACATTGGTACCGATTCGGACTGTGCCACGACTTAACTTAACTAAATTTATTCCTGTCACTTTCTAAAATAAGATTAAGAAAAGAGACAGAAATCCAACAGCTGACTTTAGTGCTGTCAAAGTGACGTTAAACGCCCAAAATAAGATGCCATCATAATGTACGCCATCTTATTTAAAGCGTTTTTGGGCGTGTAACTTCACTTTGACAGCACTAAAGTCAGTTGTTGGTTTTCTGTCTCTTTTCTTAATCTTATTTTAGAAAGTGACAGGAATAAATTTAGTTAAGTCGTGGCACAGTCCGAATCGAGGCCATTATACAGGGTGTAACAAAACACCCTAGTAATACTTAAGGGGGTGCTTCAGACCATCAATCTGAACAACTTTCACTATGGAGCCAACGTCGAGAAAAAAATATATATATTGCCGTCCTATACATTTGAGTCGAGACGGTACTGCAGTTTTGTATGAAAGAGTGCATTTTTTTATCGCGATTTCGATGTTGGCTCCATAGTGAAAGTTGTTCAGTTTGATGGTCTGAAGCACCCCCTTAAGTATTACTAGGGTGTTTTGTTACACCCTGTATAGTTAATTAGTTATGATATAATACTTAACACAACACTAATAATTATAACACATAATATTATACACATAATATTATACACATAAATATTTATAAATACGTATACAGGGTGTAACAAAACACCAGTAATACTTAAGGGGGTGCTTCAGACCATCAAACTGAACAACTTTCACTATGGAGCCAACATCGAAATCGCGAAAAAAAATCAGCTCTTTCATACAAAACTACAAACCTACTCGGAGCCAAACGTATGGGACAACTGTTTTTTTTTTTCGCGATTTCGATGTTGATTCCATAGAGAAAGTTGTTCAGTTTAATAATATAATAATAATTTAATAAAAATAATTTTCCGAGTCATGGATGTTTGTATCTATATATGTATTCTATATCGTTGTCTAGTCATCATAATACAAGTCCAGGCTAGATTCTGGTACTTTAAATGTGACTAGATAATTTGTGTGACAATGTCCAAGATATTTATTTATTTATTTAATAGTCTGGTCATCGCCTTAAAAAAGTGTCAGCATATTAAGAAGGACCCTGTATACAACGTGTTAATGATTTAGCGCAAAACCTCATACACCACAACTGATTTATAACAAAATAATTAGATTGAAACAATAATTTAATTACTTTGATAGTTAAAATTTAAAGTTATTAGCATTTTAAGTTTTTTAAATGATTTGTTATCATTTCGGCACTGAAAGAAAGCGCTAACGTACTCATGGATACATTTTTATGATATTGTTTTGGTAGTAAGTAGGGTGAGTGTGCATGTGCGGTGGGTTGACATCGGGTTCAGAAAATTTTAAATTTTGCAAACAAATTATTTAATATTTTGAAAAAAATTACCTACGTTTAAACCATGATAATTCGACTCTGCTCTCGATTCTAAACAAACTACTTTCTAGTTTTGCGTTAATTCATTAACACGTTGTATAGGATGTTACAAACTACCAAAAAAACTGTTTTGGATATGGAGTTCTATCTCTCAGACTATACAACACTGCGTCATGGTTTTCAACTGTCGCGCGACCCTGTCGCGAGCTGTCGCAGACAACTGTCGCTGGTCTGTAAGAGCCCTTACGGCGTACCGCCAAGTCGCCCAAACCAAAGCGACCATGACGCGGGAAGGCAGCGTCAGCGGAGCGGGAAGCGTGCGTCAAGTGGTCAGACGTGTACAATGTTAAGCTCACGTAACAAAATAAAATACAAATTTTAAATTTCAGTACATTTTGGTTCTTTATGATAGATTTGGAACGTTTTTGGCAGTTCTTCCTAGATTTTTTGTAGATTTTGGTTGTTTTTGGTTCATTTTTGTAGATTTTGGAAATTTTTGTTTCTTCTGGTACCTAGTTTTTGGTAATTTCTGGTAGATTTGGGTAGCAAAAACCATAAAACTATGTAACTATGTAACGGCTACTACCACAAGAGATAGTAGCAGGGACCAACGGCTTAACGTGCCATCCGAAGCAAGGGATCATCTTTCTTTTCAGACAATCTGGTATTTAGCCTGTAATGTTCTTACCAACTGGGGAAAAATGCACACAGTGACATATCAGGAGGTGTCCCCCGTGGGAATCGAACCCACGACCTCCGTGTCGAGAGCCCATTGCTCTTAACCATTAGACCACAGAGAGGCAGTTATTGGCAGGGCATTTCAATAAGAAAAGTCCTAAAATCCTCATTGCTTGATAGTAATGAGGATTTTTGCCGACAGATAAGGTAATTTTTTTGCAAACTACGTCCTTATTTTACTTTAAGATTACTATTACCCTCCTTCTAGCGCAGTCGGGTAAAAACTGAATGTTTATAAGAAAAACTAAATGAAACTAGGAGAATAATGAACAGATTTATTATAAGAGAATAAATCACACACAGATTTTTGACTTGCTTGCTTTGCAAGCTTGACACAAATGATTTGGGACTAGTCAATTAATACAGTAATAGTCAAATAGTAGAGAAGAATAATAGACTCCTGGAGTGCGATTTTTGAATCTCATTCGCTGAGTTCAGCAGTTGAAAATGTCAAAATTACTATGGAGATAAGCATCTTTCTACTGCTGATTTGACTTTCAAAAATTGCACTCCTGAAGTATGATTTTTGAAAGTCAAATCAGCAGTAGAAAGATGCATATCTCCACAGTAATTTTGATATTTTCAACTGCTAAACTCCGCGAATGAGATTCAAAAATCGCACTCCTGGACTCAAATTGAGTCACTCAATACAAACATAAGAGAGTGAGTATTGTCACAGTTATAAAAATTTAATGTCATTTAACTTTTTTGCTTGGCAGTACTAACCATAAAATTAAAAACAATTTTAAACCCTATCACAGTTGAATAAAGTCTAAATTTGATCAACGGTTTCGTCAGACCTAAATTACGATTAGTATGTAGAAGTTTACGTAATTTTTTTGGGAAATAGGAAAGAAAGTTCTACTTTTCATAAATATCATAAGAGTCACCAAATCGAGCACTAAATCGCTATGTATTTATCTGTTTCAAATGTGCATCCGTTTCATTGGAATCATCGTTGGAAGAAACGTCTAGTTAGCAGCCTCAACAATGTACTATCATATCTCGGCTTGTATTGGATCAATATTCATGAAATTTTGGATATAGGGATCACTAAATGAGCACTAAATCGTGACATATAAATCACATCGATACAAACAGTATTTCAAAATGCGACTGCTAGCTTGACGTCTATCTAGCAGCCTCAGTAAGGTACCCAAATATCTTTTAAACTACATGAGCACCAAATCTGTGCTTTGGGCACCAAATTGCACTAATTGGGCACTAAATCGTGGCTTAGTCAAAACCTTCGAATGAGCTGGTGAGGCTGCTAACTATACGGACACCGTTTAGCAGTTACAAGCGTTTATAGACAAAAACGGAGGCTACTTTGGCTTGTTTTTCTATCGAGAAAATTTGTCTTAATCGTGTTTTGGCTCTAATCAAAACTTGAATTATAATGTTCAATTTACACATATCCGCAAATCATACTCCTACTGTTAGTACTTCATGATATATGGAGCTTTGAAGAATCCTATTTTTTTTACATAGCCCCTTAATGCCGCTTCCCTCCGGGTCGGTCTCGGCATGAACTTAGACAAGACGAAAGTCATGCTAAATTCTCATGTCGAGCCAGAGGCGGCATACGTCAGTGAGGCGGCGATAGAAGTTGTGCAAGACTATGTCTACCTTGGACAGACTATAAGACTAGGTAGAAACAACTTCGACAAGGAGGCCGCTAGGCGCATCCAACTAGGATGGGCTGCTTTCGGGAAACTCCGTCATATATTTTCCTCGGCTATACCATGCATCAAAACGAAGGTGTTCAATCAGTGCGTCCTACCAGTAGTGACCTAGGGTGCGGAAACATGGACTTTGACAATAGGACTAGTTCATAAATTCAAGGTCGCTTAGCGAGCTATGGAGAGAGCTATGCTCGGCGGTGTCTCTCTGAGAGATCACCATTAGAAATGAAGTGATACGTCAGAGAACTAAAATAGTTGACATACCTCAGAAAATTAGCAAGCTGAAGTGGCAATGGGCTGGTCATATCTGCCGAAGAACTGACAAGGTGAGAGGGAGTGGCCCATACTACGGGGCCCAGTACGGATCGGTGGAGGCAAGTTAGTGGTCTACTTGCTGACACAGAATTTTCAAGCCATCATAATTAGCTAGTTATTCAGGGTGTAAGGAAAAGTATCATTAGCCTTTAAGAGGGCTATCGGAGTCCAGTGGCGCCCTCATCACATTAATAAAGATTTCTCAATAAAGAAAGCCTAAATTAAAAAAGTGCCCAATTGACAAACTATAAAAGCCTTCAAGCCATTTTTATACAATACTTTTATAGGTTCTAAACATTCCACTTAGACAGTTTCAAATAAAAACAAAAGCGGCCGTTTTTTTTTTCTTTTTTTCACATTTGTAGTTTGTCAATTGAGCACTCTTTCAATTTAGGCTTTCTTTATTGAGAAATCTTTATTAAGTGATGAGGGCGCCACTGGACTCCGATAGCCCTCTTAAACCACGTACTCTACCCATCAAACTGACCAACTTTTACTATAGGACCAAACCTGTCAGAACGAATAAAAAATCAGCTGTTCCATACTAAACTGCAATTTCTACTCGACTCAAATGTATATGAGACAGATGATGATGAGGTCGTACTGTACCTACGTATTTTTAGGGTTCCGTACCCAAAGGGTAAAACGGGACCCTATTACTAGACTCGCTGTCCGTCAGTCTGTCACGAGGCTGTATCTTATGAACCGTGATAGTCAGACAGTTGACATTTTCACAGACGATGTATTTCTGTCGCTGCTATAACAAATACTAAAAAACGGAATAAAATAAATATTTAAGGGGATTCCCATACAACAAACGTGATTTTTTATCGTTTTTTGCTCGATTATGGTACGGAACCCTTCGTGCGCGAGTCCGACTCGCACTTGGCTGGTTTTTTTATCTATGTCACAACAGGCGGCCTGCGTGTTTACGGAAATTTCTTCCAAACATGCCAGCAGATAAGAACACTGTTAATGTTATTTACGACTGAGTTAAACGATTATAACAAATGTCAGAGATTAGGTTAATATTTAACTAATGTTTGTAACAGACAGACAAATTGGTTGATAACAACTAAACTGTATTTTAACGACATTCTGATAAGCCAATATTTTGACCGTTGTATTTTGAAATTATCATCCAAATATACAACGTGTTAATGAATTAGCGCAAAACCTCATACACCCCAACTGATTTATAACAAAATAATTAGATTACAACAATAATTTCATTATTTTGATAGTTAAAATTTAAAGTTATTCGCATTTTGAATTTTGAGGCCTAAATGATTTGTTATCATTTCAGCAATGAATGAAAGCGCTAACCTACTCATGGATACATTTTAATAATATTGTTTTGGTAGTAAATAGGGTGAGTGTGCCCGTGCGGTGGGTTGACATCGGGTTCAGTAAATTTTAAATATTACAAACAAATTATTTAATCTTTTGAAAAAAAAAACCCTATGTTGAAACCGTGATAATTGGATTCTGCTCTCGATTCTAAACAAACTACTTTTTAGTTTTGCGTTCATTCATTAACACGTTGTATATACGTTTAATATCCTCTTAAAATTATAGTACCTACCTCTTAACCTTTCTAAAATACGTAATTTTGATGAAAACTTGTATGACTGTTAAACAGCTCTAGGTCATCGGGAAGTAGGTATACTATAGTATAGAGTTGATATAAACTTCCGTAGGACCATTTACATACTTTTACTTTCCATACGTTCATATAAATATTATTTAGTTTTGATTGAAAAAACTCCCAACGCTAAAAACAAACTATTATAAACACATTTTTCTTCTTATCGTGTGGGCAGAGCCGGTGTTAGAGTTTTTTCAGACCGCCTTACGGCCTCTGACGTGGTTTTCATGTAACGACTACTACCACCAGAGATAGTAGCCGGGACCAACGGCTTAACGTGCCATCCGAAGCACGAAACCATCGAATAAACACATTGACGACTCGGTTGGTGTATTGGTTTGATTACCGTGCCGGACTATCAAACCAGTGGGTTCGGATCCCGGTTCGGTATCCCAGTTCACATTTGGGATCATTATAATGGGAAACAACAGAATAACTTTCTCCATGAGACTAACATCAAAATCGCGAAAAGAATCTGCTGTCTCATACAAAGCTGCGAATCTGCCAGCCTAGTATGACTTCTTTACTTGAGCGCAATTCACCTTTTTTCCGTACTACTTGTCGCGGCAAGCACGACGTTTGTTCTAGGTAATTTTCTATTCAGCGAAAGCTCGTCGCGCGTGAGTAGAGAAACCATGCTAGAGGGGCTGATGTCCAGTGGAGTGGTAAAATTGTCCTAAATAGGCGGTAACTCCTTTAGGACAAAAAAAAAATAAAAATCTGACACTCAGTTGCAGAAACGCTCATATGAGTTAATCCTCCATTAAATCTCTTGCTAGCTTTTACTACGTCAACAAGACAAAAAGAGCAAGAGATTTAATGGAGGATTAACTTTAATGAGCGTAAATCGGTCAAAAATGCAGGTTATCGCGTAATATACATCGGTTTTTTTTTAAAAGGATGATCAGACCGTCCGACTGAATAACTTTCTCTATGGGACTAATAGCGGAAAAAGACATCCGCTAAATACAAAACTGCAAACCTACTCAGCCCAAATACATGGGACAAAATTGACAACCTTCTTAAATTTTTCTAAAAATAAATGGATAGTAGTGAGCTGACTTGACCCCTTTGACCTCTATCCATACTATTCTTGTTTATCAATTCAAGATCACAATAATATTAGTTCGAATGCCAATTCTAAGATACAACTATCTCTTATCAATCATGTAGTATAGGATCAAGAACAAAACAACGATATATGTATTTTTTTCGGAAAGTATAATTTTATAAATGCTAAATCACCAAAACTATTGGTGATACGGAGCTAATGTTAGGCTTAAAATTGTTATAAAAAATGTATTTTAAAAATGATAATAACTTTCGAGAATCGTATCATTTACAAGTAAAAAGTAAAAGTGAAAAACGTCCAAAAACTTTTCAGCTTTTCACGTATTGCGTAGCGAGTTTTAGAAATGTTATTTATTTTCAATCTTAATGTTTTATTTAATAACTTAATTTACTACTTTAATTTAATAATTTCAATATTTTATGTTGTATTCGTACGCCAACTGTGGCAGACCGCAGAGAGTCCAAACATATACTGTAACACCTTTTATATTACGTTCACGAATAAATAAATTTGTATTTGTATTTATTTGTATTTGAGTTTTTCGAAGCAGCAAAATTTTCCTAATGCAGAACTACATCCTATACTATAACACGGTTTATTTTTATCATAAAGGTTGTAAAATTAAATGGGACACTTACTTAAAGGGGTGCTTCAGACCATCAAACTGAACGACTTTTACTATGGGACCAACACTGAAATTCCGAAAAAAACCGCTGACCCATGCAAAACTGCAAACATAACTCGACTGAAATGTATGGGACAGCAGATTTTTTTTCACTAGGTACTTCGATGTTGTGCCCATAGAGAAAGTTGTCTAGTTTGATGGTCTGAAGCACCCCTTTAAGTGTCCCATATAATTTTACACCCTGTATAAGATAGTCAGTTACTCTGGTTCTTCTGCGGATCTCTTCATTTCTGATTCGATCTCGCAGGGAAACTCCGAGCATAGCCCTCTCCATTGCCCAAGCCATTGCCTCATTGGATGAGGGCAGCGCAGGACCGGTCGTTATGGCGATCCTTGGGGGAGACCTATGTCCAGCAGTGGACGTCCATCGGCTGAGATGATGATGATGATAAGATAATCCTAGAATGACTTGTATTGTTATGTGATACTTTGTTATTTATTACTAATGTTAATGTATCTGTTAACAATGTCTATCTGTCTGTTATACAATTTGTTTTTTTGTTTGTAAACTTAATTACTGTAACTGTTTTGTGTCCCTTAAGTAAATAATAAATAATATCAAATATACATCAGCGGCCGTAGCATGGCAACGCTATCGGGCCTTCAATTTCTTTCTATTTGCGCGCGAACGAACGAGATAAAACGCGTGAGAGTCGGTAGTGCGTTGCCGTGGTCATTCAGAATCATGAATACAATGAGAGTCAGGGCCGGATTGAGCCATATAGAGGCCCCTAGGCAATGCCAGCCTCGGGGCCCCCATAGGATGGATTTGTCTCTGTGGCCTCAAGGGCCAGAAGTGCGATTTTTGAAAATCATACGAGCGACTTGGCAGTAGAAAGATGCTTGGCATAATCTCCATAGTAATTTTGACATTTTCTACTGCCAAGTCGCTCGTATGATTTTCAAAAATCGCACTTCAGATACAGGCTAGGTGGGCGCAATTAAATAACCACTAAATAACATAATCCACTAAAATGTGGAGTGATCTCAAGCTTTTAATACGCTCCAAAACCTGATGAGAGCGAAGTGAGCAACCTACCTATTTAGGTCACTGCAACATGATTTATAAGATATGTCATGACACACAAAAATGAGCGAGCGAAGCGAGCTCGAAATTTTTCAATAAGTACATTTTTAATACCTTTTTTATTGACTGTCACATACTTTTAAATAATTCCTTTTAATTTTGGAGTGAACCTAAATCTTCTAGTTTTTACTTATTTTTCTCTCGGGCTGCGGGGCCCCTGGGCGTCGCTGGGCCCATAGGCAGCTGCCTACCTTGCCTCTATGGTTAATCTGGCACTGATGAGAGTATACGAGTTCGAATTCGAATGACGTGCCATACATATCTACATACGAATGAGTGTTTCTAACTTATGTACGTAGCACCGACTGCTCTAAAACAGTGAATGAAAACATCGTGAGGAAACCTGCACACGATGTAGAAGAAATTCTGATTCGTATTTGAAGTGTACCGCATTGCATTGTGCACACGTGGTAGGTACTAACGTATACAACCTCCCTGAGGGTAGGCCTGTGCCCCAGTAGTAGAAGGTGACAGAAACTGAAGATGTTGATGATAGGATTTATAAAAATTAGAACACACACGTGTGGACACCTTGTCACCACTTAGAGTAGCATTGGATAAATTACATGCCTTGAAATTAAATCGTGCGGGATTCGAAAAGCCAGTGGTGTTACATAAGCATATGCTCACGACTTTATTCCCCGAGGGGGTAGTCAGAGATATTCTGAAACTTAAGAACATCCACGTTTCACTAGTAGTACCGAAACTCTGTCCAGTGTAACGGGGAGTGAGCCCGTCTCCACTTTTAATATAAGTGGTGTTAAAAATCTTACATAAGATAATAAAATCGGCCAAGTGCATGTCGGACAAGCACATGATTCTAGCACTTATTGCGCTACAGCATACGTTATAATTTTCATTGAAAGTAATCACTAAGAGTTGTTGTATATTGTCGTAAGATCAGCTGATTGCATTTAGAATGGAAAGTACCAAAATTTTTATGCGAATTTCCTATAGTTTTATTTAGGGAAAGTTGTTCCATATCATGGGTACAATCACCCCTTAAAGTAATGCAACTGTTTACCCTAACACCCTGTAGTTTCAAAATTACAGTGGCTCAAAGATTTCCATACTTACAAATCTTAAATTAATCCTATCATTGAAACTTTATATTTTAACGGAAAATCTGAAGAGATTGTGTTTCAAAAATGTCATTGTCTTTAATTGGCTAGTATTGAAACGAGGACTATATCCACCCATGGGTTCCTCGTTTGACTACGGAACTCTAAAACTGATCGGTAAGTGTTTTATCCAGGCTAGAATCTAGACTAAATCGCGATCTAAGTCACTAGGAAGGACCTAACTGTACCTAGATCCAAGAATTGATTTAAAAAACTAGTGTGGCGGCGACCCGTCGCGATTTATGTGTTCCTGGTACCTGGCGGTCTATTAATCTAGTTTTTTTTTGTTTGTAACAAGTTCCCGTACGAGGCGACTAAGGGATTTTTTGGGTGATTGACTGTCTAATTGATAGCTCAGGTAGTAAACATGTCTGCTAAGCTGAGAGTCTTAGGTTCGAATCCCGCCACAGGAACAAATACTTGTATGATGTTATGATGTATTTGTAGCCAAGTTGGATGGATGTTTGTTTAGATCTATAGGGTCTTTTTTAGGGTTCCGTACCCAAAGGATGAAAACGGGACCCTATTACTAAGCCTACGTTGTCCGTCCGTCCGTCCGTCTGTCCTACCTATTTAGGGCTGTAACTTTGAACCGTAATATTTAGCTAGATAGTTGAAATTTTCTCAGATTATGCGTTATTATAGTGGATTTGTTAGCAAATAATAAAAATGTCAAAAAGTTTAAAATTAAGGGGGGTTCTCAACAAGAAACTAGTTTTTATCAACGTTTTTTCTTCAAGCTCTATCGTAAAAACGGTAATACATTCAAGCGTCAAACTTAGTGTGATTATAGAGAAAATTCTACAGAATAACAACAAATACTAAAAACCGGCCAAGTGTGAGTCAGTCTCGCGCTAAAGATCCCGGACAAAAAATGTTTTTTTTCTATGTTAATAATATTGTGTTCTGCGGTGGTGTGGTACGGAACCCTCGGTGCGCAAGTAGCCCGACTCGCACTTGACCGGTTTTATTTTTATTCGTTATTTCGATGTTGGTCCCATAGAGAAAGTTGTTCAGTTTGATGGCCTGATCATCCCCTTATAAGTCTGTTAGCATATTTAAGAAGGACCCTGATGATTAGTTTTAATTTTATATTTTTCTGAAAGAAATGTATTATTTATTTTATCTACACTATTGTAAAACTAAAAATAACTGTTTTATATCTGGAATAGAACTCATTTTCATATAATAGTAATTACGCATTCATAAAATAGATAAAAATGTTTGAAAATGAAAAACAAAAAGGTACTTATCAGAAGTGTGTATGTATGTACATTGAAGCAATTTTAAATTAAAAGTTTATGATAATTGTGTTTGTTGTATTTTGTTGTTTACATCTAATTTGTGTGTCCAAGATATGTGCTAAACTGCAAAGGGAACATTTTTTAATTTTAGTTATATGCTGTTTTTTTAGGTATCCCTAACTCCAAATCACCTATTGTATTTTCCTGTTTCATTGTTTTTTTCGTACATCACGCGATGCTACATGCTACAAAAAATGTTAATTTTTAGGGTTCCGTACCCAAAGGGTGTAAACGGGACCCTATTACTAAGCCTACGTTGTCCGTCCGTCCGTCCGTCCGTCCGTCTGTCCGTCTGTCTGTCCGTCTGTCCGTCCGTCCGTCTGTGTTACCTACTTAGGGCTGTAACTTTTGAACCGTAATAGCTAGATAGTTGAAATTTTCTCAGATTATGCGTTATTACGGCGGATTTGTGAACAAATAATAAAAATTTCAAAAAGTTAAAAATTAAGGGGGGTTCTCAACAAGAAACTAGTTTTTATCAACGTTTTTTCTTCACGCTCTATCGTAAAAACGGTAATACATAAAAGCGTCAAACTTAGTGTGATTATAGAGCAAACTCTACAGAATAACAACAAATACTAAAAACCGGCTAAGTGTGAGTCGGTCTTGCGCTAAAGGTCCCGGACAAAATATTTTTTTTTTCTAAGTTAATAAGTTTTTGTGTGGTACGGAACCCTCGGTGCGCGAGTAGCCCGACTCGCACTTGACCGGTTTTTTATACTTTGTTTAAAAGCTTATGAGACTTAAAAACTAGGTAGGTATATATTTTATCTACATAATTATATTATTAAATACATACATAGGGTAGGTAGGTACTTCTAGGTTTTAACTTGCTTATTTATAAAATAACAAATTAAAAAAACCCCCAACGCTAAAAACAAACATTTAAAAAGTTTAAAGTAATTCAGTCACCTATTATTTTTTATGTAAGCAAATGTAATATTTTTAAATTTTTAGCCCTCTTTAAGATATTTTAGGTCAATTAATGTGTATGGGACAGATGTGAAATAACCATTGATTTTTTTATTCTAGAATCACTGGCGGTCCCAGACACATTAATTGACCTGAAATATCTTAAAGAGAGCTAAAAATTGAAACATATTACATTTGCTTACATAAAAAATAATAGGTGACTGAATTATTTTTCACTTTTTAAATGTTTGTTTTTAGCGTTGGGGGTTTTTTAAATCTAAACAATTATGAAACTGTAAATTAAAAAAAATATATTGTGCTTTGTTCGAGCATCACGCAAAAACTACTGAACCGATTTTGATGAAACTTTTTTTGTTTGATAGCTTATGATCTGACTTAAAATCTGGTATATAATTTGCGCGGACGTAGTCGCGGGTTAACGCTAGTTATTAATATATTTAAAGAAAACTGCTGAACAGAAGTGCGATTTTTGAAAATCATACGAGCGACTTGGCAGTAGAAAATGTCAAAATTACTATGGAGATTATGAATCTTTCTACTGCCAAGTCGCTCGTATGATTTTCAAAAATCGCACTTCTGATTTTCATGAAACAAAGCTAAAAACACTCCCGCAAAACTTAGCTTTCTGTTAAAAAAACCGCATCGAAATCGGTCCACCCGTTTGGGCGCTACGATGCCACAGACAGACAGACCGACATAGGCGTCAAACTTATAACACCCCTCTTTTTCGTCGGGGGTTAAAAATAGATAATGTAAATAAATAGCGACAGTTCATAAATACAACTAATTACAGTCTTTATAATTTACTAGAGTTTACCCGCGACTTCGTTCGCACAAATTATATATCAGATTTTGAGTCAAATCATAAGCTATCAAACAAAAAAGTTTCATCAAAATCGGTTCACTAGTTTTTGCGTGATGCTGTTTCAAACAAACATTTATTGTTTAATAATAGTATAGATAACAATTATAACAATACTTAACACCATACTTAATAAGGTAGCACCTAAAATTCTCCCCATTGAGTAAATAAAATACCTAACAAATTGAAAAATTACCCACCCCGTCTATTGTTGATAAACTCCATATAAATAAAAGTCAAACGCACAAACGACGTCTACCTAAATAAACAGGACTTACCGTTAACGCCTGGACATCAATAAGTTGGAAGTTATTTAATTTTTTTGTATTTATTTACGTAAAATATTGAAATCACGAGCAACAACCGCCTCCAGCGATCGAGTGTCTTCAACTGACAAATATTTTTTTTAATTTATTTATGTTGCCAACTTGCCAGATAAGAATAGTTGTGGACTTTAAAATCGATATTGATTGTGATTAAAAACTCCACTGTAATCGATGAAGGTGGCGTAAAGAAATTAAAATATGCATACAAGTAAATACTACGTATTCTGTTATCTAGTTCAATTTCTTTGCGGTGTGTGGCAACGTAAAACGAAATCATTCGTAAAACATAAATTTTACCTTTCAATCGATCGATTTATTGGCTGTAACCACTAGTGCTCAGCATTTTTTTTTTTTTTTAATGATTGCAACACTAAAATCATGTGTCTGTCAATTTGACATTGACATTTGTTTGTTTACCTCCGTTGCCTCCGTCCTTTCGAGTTTTTCTCCAAGATTATAAAATCCACTTTTCTACAGAAAACTATACTCTAATAATAAATTTAATTATCATGTCGCATATTTGGACATTCGCTCCGTCATCAGAAGCTCTGCTGAAACGTTGTATCGACGCTGCGGCTCCAGAAGACCCCGAAAACAAATGGGTAAAACATTTCAAAAGAAAACGATTGAATCTAATTATTTCAGACCCAAAAATTGAAACAGAAAATGTAAAAATCAATAAAAAAGACAGCAAACCTTTGCCTGATGTGAAAGAAGAAGTAAAATCCGGGATTTTGGAGTCAGAAATTGACGAGACATTGTTTGAGAACATCGAAAATGATCCAATTTTTCATATCAATTTTCTGATAGAAAAATGTGTTATAAACCGAAAACTGATCATAGAACTTGCTGAAAAACTTTCTGGAAGCACCGTGGAGAAGATTTGTAATCATCTGTTCAATAAAAAAGACGCAAACGTGTTATTTCTAGAATATTTTTACGAATTATTCTTTCCTACTTACTTGAAACGAGAATATTCATTATCTTCATTAGATTTGTTAATTAAGGCTGAAAAATATAACCCGTTATTGTTCAAGAAATTGTTACAAACATTGTTAAAAAATTTAGAAATCCCGAGTAAAGTTTTACAAGATTTTTTCCAAACTTTAAATGAACAAAATAAGTTAGAATTCACTTCAAATTTAATAGAAACAGATCTGTCTGCTAAAGAATTTACTCACCATTTGTTTACAATTTACATTGCTTATAAGGATTCTAAGAAAAATGAAAGAGTAAATAATTTTATTTTTTCGAATTTAATAAAAAATAGTCAAAGTTGTGTAAGCGAAAAGAACTTTGGTCGTCTTCTTTTGTTATTCCTACAAATAATGAAGGAAAATCCAAGAAATGATATAAAAAAGTTGGAAAATGTTTTGGAAATTCACCGGACACCGTTCAAGAAGCCTTGTTTGAATATTTTTAATGAGATTTTAGATCGATGTAAGAATTAATAATTTGTCAAACAAATGTTTTTGTATGCAAAGAAATATACGGTTTTGAGAAATAAATTTTATGTTAATATAATACATTACCTTTTTTTTATTTAAAGGCAGTAAATACAGGGTCCTTCTTAAGGTGGTTTCAGTCCATACAAAAGTTTGACACACATACAGGGTGTAACAAAACACCCCAGTAATACTTTAGGGGGTGCTTCGGACCATCAAACTGAACAACTTTCACTATGGAGCCAACATTGAAAAAGCGAAAAAAAAAACACTCTTTCATATAAAACTGCAGTACCGTCTCGATCGACTCAAATGTATGGGACAGCAGAATTTTTAATTTTTTCTCGACGTTGTCTCCATAGTGAAAGTTGTTCAGATTGATGGTCTGAAGCACCCCCTTAAGTAGTACTAGGGTGTTTTGTTACACTTTATATTAAAGCTTTGAAATTTTTCATACATTTTAAAATGCCATAGAGTAGGTAAGTTGTCTGAAAAAGTATCAGAATATTAAGAAGGACCCTGTATCATCCCTGTATAAAATACTTTTTAAGGTCCACGCAGACGGAGTCGCGGATAACAGTTAATCCCCAAAATTATAAATGTGAATGTAGGTTTGCTTGTTATTAGGCTTTCACCCGAAAACTACTTAACCGATCATTATGAAACTTTGTACACATATTCTTGGAGGTATTAGAAGTAACATAGGATACTTGAGGTATTCCAAATTCCACGCGGACGAAGTCGCGGGCAAAAGATTATAGTTTATAAAAGAAATAAAAAGCAAATATCCAAACTGCACACATTTTATTCAGTCGAAAACGGGTGTCTTTTACCAAAAAATGATAACAGTCAAATTAATAAAGTAGCTATAACCAACATACTTTCTTGTTTTCATTATAGACACAACCTAATGAGGGATTTTCATTATTTCATAAAAAAGTTCCTGAGACGACTAAGGAAAAAGTTATCCTTTGCGTTTTTTTTTTTGGGGCGATTAAGGCTAGCCTACACACGATAGTCCATCGTAAAAATTATGGTGAAACCTAGTTGTAGCAAGGCCATGGAATTACTAATTTATGTAGGTGGGTAGCAGAAGCAAAAACATTAATTAAATTAAATTAAATTGATAATCCACACTCCCTAGGAATAAAATTGTAACTCACTTTTTGCATTTTACAGGCTAGCACAATCAAAGATAACATTTTTTATTTATTGACCTGGAACTAAAACGATCCTGAATATGTAAATCGGGGCGTCCATTAATTACGTGACGTGATTCTGGCGTATTTTCGAGATTTAGCTCGACCCACAGTAAACGCCTCACGCCTTAATGATTGATTGACTTCTATTGTTTAATTATTTCTGATTCTAATTTTGGCTCTACATAATACAAAAAAAATTAAAATATACCTAGATATAATGTCGGAAATAAAGAGTTTAGTTTCTTATTTTGAAAAACGTTGACTTGACTCAGCTAGAAATTGATAGAAGTGTCGATATTATCTAATATCGGTAAGGATAGGTAAGGTACCTACCTAATTAATGTTTGGTTGTGTCTATAATAAAAACAATAATAATGATATGAACACGTTTTTGTGGATCACAGACTTTTCCAAACGGCGGATTTAGTGCGACGACTTTTAAAAAAGTGTATTAAGTAAAGTACATCATGTCGCTTCGCTTACGACATAATCATTTTTACCACTGGGTGTATCTCATACAAAGACCCTGAAATGTGATAAGCGACAAAAGACAAGATAACTTTCCCCTTTAACGTCGTTTAAGTAAATTATTATTTTTATAAAAGTCGTCGCACCAAAAAATATTACTTTTACAAACTATTTTAACAATTTTCGGTTTATTTTCTATCGACAGTAAAAATCACAGGTTTTTGTTTAATCTCCTAAATCCATCAGTTTTTATTTAGTATCAATTTGATTGAAGATAATAATTATTACGATGTATGTATAGGAATTTTGTAAAAGCACTTGTTTTTGAGAATTTTTTTTTAACTTTACATGAAAAATGTATGGGAAAGTGTACAACAAATATTTTTAAATGTATATACTCAGTGCTTACGTCATTGCAATGACGTAACCGACAAAGGCTGTTTACTACATACAAGAACTCCCATTCACTTCTTTTGCCTCATACATACAAAGATTTAGAAAAATTAAAGTTCATTCAAAAAACTAAAAAAAAAACTCGTAAATAACACAGGTGTAAAATTAAACAGGTACGTTACATATCTAAGAGGATACTACAGAAAGCCAAACTGAACAACTTTCATTATGGAGTCAATAACAAAATCTTTTCTACGGAACATCTCGCTATTTCAGTGCTGGTCCATTTTGAAAGTGGTGGAGTTTGATGGTCTGATGGACCCTTTTCAGTATATTTAAGTTTACACGCAGTTTATATGTATATTGCAATTTTAATCCATTTAAATTATCGAATGCCGCATCGTAGGACATTTCAGAATATTATATCACTTTTTCATGCTTTTTGGGTCGGTTGAGCGAAAATAATTATTTATTGTCTATTTGTCGTTTGAGGTAATTGCACACTTCCCCAGACACTTAATAATTTATAAATCATCAGGTTTTTCAATGTATGTTTTTCTTACAAATTATAATGTTAATTTTAATCCCAACACAAAATGTTAGTGCACAAATTTCCTTTAAAATGCTACATTAATTTCGCTTACATTTTAATTATTATTAATTATAATTATTATTAATAATAATTGTTACGATTACGAAGACTGTGCCAAGGAGATTGTATTTATGTGAGAGCACATGTTTTTTTAAATCAGAAGTGCGATTTTTAAATCTCATACGTTGAACTAAGCAGTTGAAAATGTATGGAGATACGCATCTTTCTACTGCTGATTTGACTTTCAAAAGTCGCACACCTGGAGTATGATTTTTTAATTGCAAATCAGCAGTAGAAAGATGCACGTCTCCACAGTAATATTGACATTTTCAACTGCCGAGTTCAAAGAATGTGTTTCAAAAATCGCACTCCAGAAACATATTTTTCAGGGCGTATGTCCCTTTCAGGCACACATAAACGTTGACCAATGAGAAAGAGATGCACAGCCGTCCTAGAACCAAGTCTGAAAAGAAAGAATGTTATGTTTTCTTAGCATCAAACGCGTACTCTCGTATAAATATAAACCTCCTAGTACTCTACGAATAGCATTAAAATTAAAAAAGTTTTTTTTTTTTTTACTTTTTTTCGTAATTTTTCGCCATTCCGATCTTCTATAATTAAGCTAAGTTAAGCATACAATACATTTATAATAGTAGCTATTTTAAATGTACTTTTCTATTGAAGTTTTAACAAAGAAAATGTTGAGAAAGCTGAGTAGAACAACAATTGGAGCGAGCGAAGCGAACTCAAAATTTTTCTACAATATAATCATTTTGCAGAAAAGTTTCGAGTTCGCTTCGCTGGCCATGATGTCATAGCGATCTTAAACCTGGACTTGATAGCAGGTACAGGTACCAATTAGAAATTACATGGTCCTATTATTTTTTTAAATATTCTAAGTTGAAAAGGTTACATCGATTGATAGCATTGATACTAAAATCTTAACAACTAACTGACCCCAGAGGTTCAAAGAACACCATAGATTTATTTAATACCTTCTGTCGTATAGATTAGCAATGCGGAGGAAGAACACAGTAGGTACTCCGCGGCCCCTAACACATACGTATCCCTTGACACATTTATGTCTGTTTTGCGCAAAGAGAAATTACACGCTCCCCCTGGGTTTTGCGGCACTTTATGGCACAGTAAGAGACCTATCAGGCAAGCTATACCTCGCGGCACGAAACTCTAGCGCTCGAATCAGTGAATTTAGACGAAAATAGTGCATAGTGCCTTGTATATATGGTCAGCACATTCAAGGTCAGCGCTAGAGATTCGTGCCGCGACGCCCGCGCCTTATGTTGTTGAGCGTAGGCCATGTCGCAACTGCACAGCAACGACGACGCAACTAAATCGCCGTTATTTTTAAGCACAACCGTTGACTGAGCGTTAAGACCGCGACATCGCCACCATTCCGCAGCAACACTGATAGATCTCAGAAATATCACAGCGATAATTCGGCGATATCGTTTCGGCAAGCCTACGCTCAACGATCGCTTGTGTGATACTGTGTTTATAGCTGTCTAGACCGCATACAGGGTCCTTTACATGCTGACGGTTATGATCAGACCATTAATCTGAACGACTTTCACTATGGGACCAACATAGAAAAGACGAAAAAAAAATGTGTTTTTTTTTACTTTCAAACGCTTTGTCAAAGCAACATCTGAAATATTTTAACCTTAAGACCGTCATGTAAATTATGGTAAATAAATGAAATGATACAAAACTGCTAACCCATTTGACTCAAAAGACCTAAATCTATGGGATGGGACAGCTGATTTTATTTTGCTTTTTTTAAAGTAGTTCCAATTTAATTGGATGGTCTGATCAAAACCAAAACCAAACCAAACCAAGATCAAATACCAAATGGGACGATCACGAATGTGTTAAGGCCTATGCAGACTGAGGCGATGTCGCGAACCTGCGATTCAGTGATTTTGTTCGCACACATCAGCAGGCCTAAGATTCTAAGTACAGTTAAGCTGGGTGTTGTTCAGTCAGTTATGGACAATTTTATTGTAAATATACATTATCTACGCTAGATTTAATAGGCGGCTGGGAAGAGTTCACAATGGTACAATAAGTCACAAATTCGTTTATTATCAATCGAAAAAAAAATTATGAGGAGCCTATAAAAGTGTAAATAAAACAAAATAGTGAGAAATACATTCAGGAACTCAGACGTCCGTGTTTCCTTCAGAGGTGGGCAGAAACTTGGCTATAGTAAAGTAAAATAATAGTGTTGAGAATCGCCCATTTCTACAAATACTTAAATGATTAAAAGAGTAAGAAAATATACATCCACATAAATTTACGACCATGATGTCCTTTCGGTCAGAATTGGGACAGCTAAAAATAAAAACGATTTTACAGAAAATGTGACTTATTTTCAAAATCTATAATTTAACATTTTTTGGAACAATGGCTTCAAAAGTGTCAGTCTTTGAGTTTGATGATTTCATCTAGAGGCGATTTGAGACGTAATTTATTTTTTATTTGAGATCAAGTTTTTTTTTATTTTATTCTTTTTTTAGTTACATAAATCTTATACACTAGGCTTAATCCAAAGTCAAGTAAAGATATAAAAGCGTTATAGACCTTAGATCAAACCAAAAAAGGAAGATGCCGCATTCATACAAATACACAAAACTGAGCCCAACGGACTTACGTCGTTTTCGCATCAGACCTATCGCACTCTAACCATACATAATAATAATAAAAATAACATAAATCCAAAAAGATACATCACCACTATTTATGGTAGCATTAACAAGAATTTCATTGATTCAATAAGTTTTAAGTACTGAATTTTAATCGTGTATTTTTTAAATAATTACTGTACGTACTAATACATAATAAATGACCGTAAATATACATTTTGCAAATGTATGAACAAACAGCATCTTCCCTCTTTGTCTTATCTGAGGTATTATAAAGAAAATTTCAACAAGTCAATAGATTGGAGAATAGAAAAATAAGGCTAAAAATTAAATCTAGAAAGAGATACAATGATAGAGTGAATTAAGCCTTAAATTTAACAAAAACTGAAATTACAAGCAGACAAAAATCTTAAAAACATCGATGATTGTCTTGTATTTTATCTAGCTAGAAAAATTTTACTGTTAAAATAAGATTTTTAGAGGGAACTCTGAATGTAGTTTGTATGTTTTTAACAATCTTGGACAACACCTGATTTATTGGACAATACCTGATTTATTTTGAAAATAATATATAATATGGTTTTGATTTTGAGGTAGGTAAGTTTAACAATGACCTGCAAAGGTTTGTTCGAATGTGACGAAATATGGAGATAAATGTCTATAGTTTAACAATAAAATTTTTCTATTTAAGTATAATAAAATTCAACCAATGATTTTTTCTGATTTTGTCTGAATGTATTTCAGTTGTTTTTAGATTAAATATGTCATAATAAATGTGCTTAAACTATTTGACAAATAGTGTTAAGTCTACTTATTTGATTAAAAATAATCAAACTAAAGATTGCAAAAAAAATCCTTTCCACAATTGCGACAGAATTCTTTTTCAATCTTTTATTCGATAAAACCTAACAAGTAAAAATTAAAAAAAAATTATTTAAGAAAATGGTTTTTTAAAGTCTTTTTAACATCACCCTGTTTTTATTTTTCAAAAAATGAATTGAGGTAATTTCGCTTCCTTAAAAACTAGTTTTAACATCGATTTTGTTTTTGGTTTAAGACATCATTACTGGCCATTCTGTTTTGAATTGTCTTAAGCCGCGTGCGCAACAAGCGAAGGCTACACAGATTACGTGAGAGAGCCTCCCGAAAGTGACATACCTACTGAATCCCAATAATATTGAATTGCTGAACCCGATACGTCCCGCGCACCCTGGGCAATAAGCAACCCTATATAACACTGGTCGGCAAATGATTTTACCACCATGGAAAATCACAGAAGAAGGTATATTATTAATTATTATGATCAATGTAAACCTGTGATTAATATTCTTTAATGGACTGTTTTTGACACTAGGGCTGGAATGTATGTATTTGAAACTAAAATTGACAATGTTTAATAAATCATTAATCCCCGACATTATTGTTTTCAGCATGTGCCTTTTAATTTGTCTCTGTATAAATCAAACTGTTATTTAGCTGTAAGTTGTCCAAAAAGTTCTGAAAAAGTTAATAAATTACTGTCACAATCATAAAGTTATTATACCTGTGTCACAATTTATTCGTAGGGCACAATCATTGACTTACTAAGTCATGATTATCTAATACAAAGGCTCCCTAGGCTCTAGAATTTTACCAAACTCTCAAGATTTCATACCTGATTCGATTATCATAATTTGAAGGACTACCGAATACGAACGAATGTTCGCTGGCGTTCGGCACCTGTTCGTTCGAAAACCTTCGCTCGCTCCGCACAGTGTGTACCCGTATTTATAATAAATTTTATTTCATTTCACAGTAAAATTTTTCGAAAAAATGCAAGAAAGCGAAATTAAAAATCTTACAGTTCTAATATTGCCTAAATCCAGTAAAAATTGGATAGTTTTAAAATGAACACATTAGTATCGGCACTTTTAACTTATAGAGCACTTATAGAGCTATTTATTAGTTTATTTATAGGTAAAATGTTCTTATTTAGTCTTAATTATTAAGTATGGCAATAGTCGCTTGATTTTATAACAAAAAAAGTGTATAACAACGTTTGAGATCTGATTTTTCTATGTTTAATTTTATTATTGAGAAAAATTGTCGAAAAAAATTACTTAGGTATAAAAAAACAGTCATTTTAGTCTTTTAAATTATTGCTCTGTAAACAATTTTGAGATTTCTATACAATTTTTAGTATTGAAGAAAATACAATACAAAAATAAATAAAGTCTTCCTCTGCCAAAATTAATTTTCACAAAAAAAAAACATGCATAAAACTTTTTTTTTATCTGTAACTCAAAAACATGGAAGACTACATTTTTAAAATTCAATTTTTTAAGATCATGTGGCAGAGGAATGTGTATTATTCAACCATGCAAGCATGCAATTAATCAATCATTTCGCATAACTTCTCTCTTCGTTCCAAATGCTCCGGCTCAGAGCAGTGCGCCATCAAAACCGATTCTCCAATAATCAAATTTTCAAAACACAACGAGCATGCGTACATCGCATCTCCGAAGCATACTATTTTATTATCATCTCTGTACATTGTCATGGGATTTAATACTGTACTCGGTTGAATTTCTTTGCCTGATTGTACGCACTTCTTAATATAAGCCGTTTTATATTGAAAATGGATCTTTTCGCAATGCATTTGACTCAGAATATGTTTCAGGACTCCATTTTCTTCGTTCTCCGTTGTCTTACAAGACGGGCAGTGAAATGTTATTACGTTTTTCGATTCAAATTCATCAGACGATTCACATTGTAGTTGTATACTGTGGACTTGAACGTAGAAGGTTATTCGTTCGATGGCAGCTTTTTGCAGCAGCGTGCTATACAAGCTTGTGTCTTGAAAACTGTTATAGCTTATTATTAAGTCTAGTGACTCTGAATAGGCCGTCAATGTAGACGAATCTAGAGTGAAATTGCCAATTGAAGATGTAATGGACATTGATCGCTCGTTCGATTTCGAAGTCAGTCCAGAATCAGTGTCCGTAGATTCATCATGATGGCATTTGCATATGCATTTACAATCGGATTCGTCAATGTCTAAATTTGTAGATGTTAAGATATCTTCCGGTTGGAAAAGAGAGATCATTGCGTCCCGGAAATCAGGGTAATCAAAATGCTTCATTTTCTTTTTATTGTTCATTCGGAGTCTCTTGTGTGGTGCTCGTTTCCCTTTATGCAGATCATAAGTAATGCGACACATCTGTTTAGTTTCTTGATTATTTAAATAAACGTTAACAAATTGATCTATAGTGGTTTTTATAGAGAGCAACTGCTTTTTGATTTTAAATTTTGATTCCTCGTCTTCCTTCTCCATGATTATATTCCACGAATCCATCGGGCTGATTCCTCGTTTAGCATTATCAAAGTACGTGACTTCTCCAAGAATCTTCGGGATGTTAGAAACGTCTGTCCCCGGTACAGTAGTGACAAAAGATCGGCAGTGAAATATCTTTGAGACTTCAACATGAAATTGGAATTGTGACAGTAACTTTTTCAAAAAACACTCCATTTTTTCCAGCTTCATCTGATAATTTAGAAGTAGTGTTATACGCTCATCGTCGTTACGGTCTACTTCGACGTCTCCGAACGATTCCGGTGTAGCTGACGGCACTAATTGATTCTCCTCATTTACTTCGGTCTCCTCATCAACTTTACGACACATTTTGATGCTGAATTTTTCGTTTGAAGCGATCGATATGTCCGTATCCGAGTCTGAGAGAGATTCTATATCCATTTCTTCTTCAGAGGAAACGTCGGACATAGCATCGAATAAATCAAACGATCTGTTGAAATCGAACTGTTTAATACGCTCACTGAATGCCTCTGAGCTCTTGCATTCCAATAAAATGTGTTTCGGAGTATTTTCAACATTGTCGCCACGTCCAGAACGATCTATATCATCTAACGATTGATTAGCTTTTTTAATGTCCAATCTTAATTTTTTGGAGCGACGCTTATCTTTTTTCGAAGCAGCATCGACGCTAATAGTGAGGAGATCTGTGTCTGATAAAGAACCCTTTTTGGCGGCAAAATTTTTCAGAGATTCAGGGAATTTGAGACTGGTACACTGTTTTGATGTGGAATCTGGTTCTGGACGCTCGAAATTGATTTCCACCGCCTCTTCAGCGTCGGTTGATATATGACGCCGTTTCTTTAGGCTCGGGTCATTCAAAACATCGGGACTGGTTTCGACTCCATCGGGTTTTTTGAAATAATTTATGTTTGATATGATTTTTCTTAGAGAAAACGCCATTTTATAGTTCAATCCAGATTGTAGTGCTCGTAATCTGCTCCTAGCGTAACGCAGTCACAATTTAGCTGATGGAAAAATAATTGGTGTTACGGAAAATTTCGAGATCGTAACAAAGACATTCAGCTTGTTAAAATATAAATGCAGATTTTACCTGTATAGATGATTGTGGCAGCAGCCGTGGACGCCTTATATTATTCTCACGTCATTTCACTAAAGATTTACACTTGTTTTATTCACGATTACCTTCGAAATTAAATAAAAATTGATGAAAATATTTCGACATAAAAGATAAAAATGACAATGTACACAAAACACGTATGATTACAAACCGACAAAATTTAAGATGATGAAACTAACTTGTACGTGGCGCTAGTGTCAAGGCAAAATATATTGACAAAACGAGTTATACATTTTAATCTAAAGCTATCGCATTTGTTAGTATAGCAATATCAATATTCGATTGCCATAATCAGCTGTTCTTCCTTAAAACAATATATTTTGTGAAATCTTCACATCAATTTTTATTTTGAAAAATATTGTGCATATTTCGTGGAAATATTACTAAATATACCGTACTATTCCGCTAATGAAATGCGTTATTAGTATAATATTACAGTTATAATTTCCGTAAAATTATTATCTCGATTGTGTTAAAGTGAAAGGGGCAGCTCTATTTTAACGTTCCCTTCCACATAATATAAACATATTCGGATTTTCGCCACCTTGATTTTACATCACTTATCGATTGATATCTGCGTGTAACGGAACATTCGGCATAAGTGCGCTTATTTTGCTTGAAACGAGAATTAATCGCTAATTAAGAATAAGAAACAAATATCGAATCATGTAGAGCGGTGTCATGTAGATCGAAATTTGTAAATTTTGACATTTCATTATTCGTGAAATCGTGACGTCCCAAATCTAAATTAAATATTTTTGTTAGGTTTGTGTTAGGTATGTCTCGACCTTCTATAGAAATAAAGAAACAATCCAAGTAAATCATTACCATCTTAATCTATCTCATAAAATGTTTATATGCCAAGGATTTACCAAACAATAAAACATAACCTGAAAAGTAGTCTGAAATATTTTGTGTAAAATTTTGCAGTAAAAATGAAAACTTCGATAGACGTGGACTCTCTGCGGACGGAACACGAGTCCGACGAGCAGTGGGAGGTGCGGAGGAACTTCATGGTGGAACATAAGGACGACTTTGAGGAGGCTGAGTTGATCACTTTGGCTCAACTGTTCACTAACATCGAATTTTTGGGATGCAGGTGAGATTTTTATGAAGAACGAGCTTTTACCCGCGACTTCGTCCGCATAAATTATATACCAGATTTTAAGTCAGATGATAAGCTATCAAACAGAAAAAGTTTCATCAAAATCGGTTCAGTAGTTTTTGCGTGATACTCGAACAAACAAACACCCAAACAAACAAATAAACAAACAAACAGACAGACAAAAAATCCAAAAATTGGTGATTTGGAATCAGGGACATCTAAAAACCATATCGTAATCTTTTTTTTGTAAATATCTTCAATGTACAGACACACTTCTGTTACAGTTTTATAATAGTTTAGATTTTTAGCCGTAGCATGGTCAAGTAATAATACATATATTTTGCATAAACACACTCACGCCACAGCTCAGACACTGCATACAAAAAATGGAATTTGACAAGATGATGTCAGCACATGTGAAACCAAAGAAATTGAATCTTATATCTTCTTCTTAGGTAACGAGTAACCAGTGCAAGGTAACCAGAGGGCGATAGAGGGGGTGAGGTAAAAAGTTGGTGGTAGGAAGGGAGTGTCTGTACTGTATCTGTAATAGATAGTCTTTCTTATACTGTGCTCATGCTATACTGAGCAGCAACCGGGCCAGGTCAGTTACCTACTACCGACACTCGGGCTCGGACCTGGCATGGTGTAGTCATCCTTTAACACTTTAACTGCTGACGACCTACGTGGTAGGTCAGCGACAAATGGGCCGCAGTGCGCACGACTCAAACGTTGAGTCAGAATTGTATAGCATTCCATAGTGTTAGCACTGCGCGAGTGTCATTGTTTTAAGCTTAGCAGCGAAAGTGTTAAGTGGGGTGATTTTTTTTTATTATATCCTAAAACTTATTTTTTCTCAAGAATTTGGGTGTGCTCACCCTACATTTTTGGGGCCTACATTTGTAGGACGTTTGACTATCACAACTTTATTAATGTTACAGATATCCTGCAGAAACAATGAAGCGAATATCAAAACTGTCCGAGAAGGTATCGTCTAAGTACAGAGAGAGCCGTCGACATAAACTCAAGAGGACCTTCGTGCAGGCCAGCGACGCCGCTGAACAGAAAGCTAAACGCACTTTTAACAATAAATAATATTTAGTTTTAGGAAGAAATTAAATAATGACGGAAAAGTATCTGATAAATGTTGGCAGATGTGTTTTTTACATAAGAGGGTAGGTATTGTGCTGCCCTCAATCGACAAAAGTAGCTCGTGCACACATCTCTGAGTTGATTTTGTAATTTGTTTTGCAACGTTGCCGAACATGTTGAGCGTTATTAATTCTACCATCATGCTTATATTATCTTTTTTTTAATATAAATTAATGGACTTGCTTGTGAATTTGGTTTCAAGTAGTTTATGAGAGTATCTATACCAATCTCAGGGTTGTTTTTGGAGCAAAAACCAG
Source organism: Agonopterix subpropinquella (assembly GCA_922987775.1). Taxonomy (NCBI): domain Eukaryota; kingdom Metazoa; phylum Arthropoda; class Insecta; order Lepidoptera; family Depressariidae; genus Agonopterix; species Agonopterix subpropinquella. The sequence continues at coordinate 11,298,944 of OV277718.1, read as the reverse complement.
TTGAGAAGAAATGGAAGCTCAACACCACGCGAATGTCAACCGCTCGCGGCAAAACTTGCTACGCGACTCCTTATCGACTGTATATTTAAATGTTTTAATATACAAATAAAACAAAAAAAATATGATTTCAATATAAAAGTTTTATTTGCTTACCTAAAATCAACATTTTTGATACCTACATATTTTCATTATACTTAAAAATACAAAAATCATTCACAAAATGATTTTAGAACAAACTCATCTCATATCATTAAAATCAAACTAGGAAAACATTTTCAGTAATCAGTACAAAGTAATTAGAAAAAAGATGGAAAAATGGACTAGTGTCCAGAAAAATAAATGGTAAAATTCATAGCGCTTTAATGAATTTAATCTAAACTATTATAAAACTGTAAGAGAAGTGTGTCTGTACATAGATTTATTTACAAGAAAAAGATTACGATGTATAAAAATTAACGATCGGCTGCACGGCTGATCGAATGATATTGTTGTAGTATGCACTGTAGCTATGTGAACAGTACAAAAACTGTCAAGTTCTGTCAGTCGGTTTAGGAGATACAGCCAGTCAAAGTTCCGACCTTTGAACGGCTGTATCTCCTAAACCGACTGACAGAACTTGACAGTTTTTGTACTGTTCACATAGCTACAGTGCATACTACAACAATAACATACGATTAGCCTTGCAGCTGATCGTAAATTTATTACAGACCTTTAATCATCAGTAACTCCTAAACCGACTGGAGTTATGCCGGTAGACCTGGTCCATCCCCATCACAGAAAAGCTCTACACCCCATAAACACTGAATCAGCCTTGCTGCTGATGGTTGCAAAAAGTACACTTATCTCTCGGAATATGAAGGGGTGGTTAAGGCCTTTAAAATGAGAAACTTTCACTATGGAGACATCGAAAAAGAAATCTGCTGTCCCAACTTGGTACATACTGGAGTACTGCAGTTTTGTATGGAACAGCAGACTTATTTTTTCTTCATCTTGGCTCTATAATGAAAGTTGTTCATGACACCTTTAAAAAATATATAATAGATAATACTTTTAAGTCTAACCTCCTAAGACCCCGCGTACAAAATTTTGCACATAATAAAGTTCATCCGTCAGGCCCAGCTTTAAAAACAGATCATAGTAAAAAACGCCCACTGTACAAATTTTTGTACATATTGTTTAAAATATAATTTTTTATTTTTGAATCTTCGCGGGGTGTTTTTTAACATACCACAGTGTTGATGAATATTTTTTTAATGTTTCAAATGCAGCCAACTTAAAAAAAAGTAAAAGCTGTCAAAACCAAATGGTTCAAAGCAGGTTCAAAGTTTGACCATGGCGGGAAGGGTATTTTTAAATCTTAATAAATCCGGTTAAACTTTATTTTTTTCGAGTATGTTTTTTAGTAGAATGTATGAAAAAGACAGAAAAGTATGCTAAGTTAATGATTTTCACTGTCGGTTGACAATCACCCGAATTACAATGAGAAAATTTTTTTTGTACATGTTTTGGTACACCGGGTCTCAGCTTCATACCATTTATAGTAAAATTGTGTCAGTTTTTAATTTTTTTTAATTTTATTTTTGTAAAGTATTGACAGTTCTTAAAAGCCATAATGTTTATTAATTACAATAAGAGATTTAAGCATGTTTCTGACGTTCTGGCTGTACTATTTTCAAAATTTATGTAAAAAATTTACTCTTACTTCAGACCCACAGTACAATTTTTTGAACAAAAGATAGGTTGATTTAATTTAAGCCAAAATGTTCTTTACATCAAGCCTAAGCAGGCTAAAATAGTATCTCACTTGAAACTTTTCGAATTTAAAAGTTACAAGGTAAAGTAGGTCTTGGGCCTGACAGCAGATATTTATTATGTACATAAAATTGTACAGTGGGTCTCAAGCTCTTCGAAGTTTTTAAAAAGCTGGGCCTTAGGAGGCTATAAGCGTAGTTCTAGAGCTAAATGCAAAATAATCACTTGAAACTTAATACATTTTCAATTTTTAACCGACTTCAAAAAAGGAGTAGGTTCTCAGTTCGACCGTATATTTTTTTTTTTTTTTTATGATAAGATAACGTTTATTTTTAACTTTTGCTTAAAACTATAACATTAAACAGTAGACCAAAAACGAGGCAAGCCTGATACGCGAGGTCTACGATAATGTAATTATAATTTAATGTGTGTTCGCGGATAACTTCGTCGTTTATGAACCGATTTTGATGATTCTTTTTTTGTTGGAAAGGAGATATCCCAAGGGTGGTCCCATGATAAGGAAACCAGGATCTGATGATGGATCCCAGAGAAATCAAGGGGAACCTTCGAAAATCGTAGTGCCGACTAGTGCGTTTGTTAATTTGAAGCACTGCTGTTAAATCGAACTAACGAATTCACCACTGAAAATTGTGAAATAAACAAAATTTTAACAAAAAATTAAAACCGCCTTCAAAAAAACTAAAAAGTTAAAAAATAATATTGCAGCCGACTGCGACCAAATGCAGCCGATGACTTTTTCGTTCGCATCATAAGAACATTAATTTGTTTTATAGAAGTCGGTGTCAAACCAAGCCAAAAAACTAATGCAAGCCCTGTCGCGAATCGGCTTGACAGCGACTTCGATAAAACAAATAAATGTTCTTATGATGCGAACGAAAAAGTCATCGGCTGCATTTGGTCGCAGTCGGCTGCAATATTATTTTTTAACTTTTTAGTTTTTAAACGCATACAATCCTGTTTTTCCCGTAATATAATTAAGTAATACTAATATTAAGTATAAATAATGTACAAATTAGTTAAATAAATAATTATTTTACTATATAATCAGTCTCTCGTTCGAAGGCCCCATATGGAGGTCCGCCGGGCGCCCACTGTCGGTCTTGCGATTGCGCTGTAAAGGGGATACAAATAATTAGACATTGACCAGGTAATTTCAATCAATCAATATTCTTTATTTTAAACCAAAACACAAACATTAGAATACAGAGATAAAAAATAACATACTAAACTGCAATACCTACCTACTCGATTCAAACTTAAGGGACAGAAGTGCGATTTTTGAAAATCATACGAGCGACTTGGCAGTAGAAAGTGTCAAAATTACTATGGAGATTATGCATCTTTCTACTGCCAAGTCGTTCGTATGATTTTCAAAAATCGCACTTCTGCTGATTTTTTTTTGTTCTGACAAACGTAAAAGTTGTTCAGTTTGATGGGTAGAGTACGTGGTTTAAAGGTAAATGATACTTTTCCTTACACTCTGTATTTTTTCAAGTAAGTGACTATTTTGTATTTAATGAAGAATAAAGTACTTATCTTTAAACCTAAAATAAATAAATAATCTTGATAATTTCAGACCCTGGAGTTAACACTGCGATTCATTCATTACACTGTCTTATTAAATTGTGGGGATGTATCCACACTTTCACCCTCCCCAGCCTCCCCGCACTCGTCCTACTCTCACGTGGCGCATGACGCTTGTTGTTTGTTTACCTGAACATGAACTGGTTGATCTGTATGGCTGGTAGTGCTGCTCGCAGCGCTGACAGGGACGCAGTCTGCAGCATGCCCCATACTTCCAGGTACTGCAGCGCTGCCATACTGCTTAGTTTCCTGTTATGATAGTAAATTGTGTGAGAAAAATAACACAGAAGACCATCTGAAGTAGTATGATGCCGTAGCCTTTATTTTCTCATTTGTGTCCTCTTTTGCTGCTGTACGGAAGATAAGCCGAAACTCTGTCCATTTACATCAATCAGCAATCAACCCATTTCATTCTCAAGCCTCTTCATACATCATTAGCATCCTTTTAAACTAAGAGTCTACCCATTGAACTGAACAACTTTTACTTTGAGAGCAAACCGATCGGAGCAAAAGAAAAATCTGCTGTTGCATACATTTGAGTTGAGTAGGCATTGCAGTTTACTATCAGTTTAAAATAACAATGTGCATGACCTCGCCTGCAAATGTGACGTCACTCAATCACACGAACTTCACTCGAGTCATTCAAATGATTATTTCCTTTACATAGAGTCTATATTCCTTTACAACCGAGTGAAGTTATCGAACGGCCCTTCAAGGTCATGCACATTGTTATTTTAAACTGATAGTACTAACAGCTGACTTTTTTCTCCGATCGGTTTGCTCCCATAGTGAAAGTTGTTCAGTTTGATGGACAGACTCTTTGTTTAAAAGGATGCTAATGATATCAATTTAACCTTGTATTGTACAACGCCTTTTATCTCGTCCGTTCGCCCGCAGCTAAGACGCGATATTTTTTTTTTGCTATATTGCTATTATGCATACTATCTATCCATACTATCAATTATTATATCTACACTATTATAAAACTGTAAAAGGCTGCGTTTGTTAGAGCATCACGCAAAAACTACTGGACAGATTTTGATGAAACTTTTTGTGTTCAATAGTTTATGGTTAGATTAAAAACTGGTGGATATTTTATCTAGCTAGGATGACGGACGCCGGTGCGCACGAAGTCACGGGCACAATACCCAGAAGGGATAGTCAGAGATATTTTGAAAACCCAGAACATCCACGTTTCACTAGTAGTACCGAAACTCTGTCCAGTGTGACGGGAAGTGAGCCCGTCGCCACCATTCATGACTAGAGGGTTAATCTAGTGGCAAAATACCCGAATATAGTGTAATGCGTCGATCCAACGCACCAACAGTCCACCACCTCGCTACCGATATATATACACGCTCGCGGGCGAATCTTAACAGCGCGATATAGGACTCACGTCAGCACATGTGGAGGCAGCAGATAGCAGCGGCTGAGAGCTAGGTGTTCTAGTCTGTTCAGAGCCAGTACTGAGCCGACGGCTGTGGCTCCTAAGCGCGAGCAGTCCGATAGATCCAGTTCGAGCAGGCGTGGGCAGCGGTCCACTAGTGATGTTACCACTGTTGGGAAAAGGTTTAAATTATTATTGTTACAATGGATAGCTCGATGATGCTATAGAAAAGAGACTCCGCCTTACTAGAGATCGCAAATAGAAGCCCGAGTATCTAACTAGTATAAAATCACTATGTGCGTTTGTCCTCAACATTTGTTTTTCTCCACTTACTTCTAAACCACGGAATGGATTTAGATACGGTTTGCTCCGTCATTTAGATTATGTCTTCCGGAAGGTGTATAATATTAATATTGTTACGGCCGCTGTCAAACGTCAAACGTAAAGAAGGCATTCGAAAATTCGGCCGGCTCATTAACAATCGCTGTGGTCCTACGGTCTAAGGTTCCGCCTCCCATGCTAGGGGGTGACGGTTCGAATCCGATCCGCGCCAAAAATATTTCTAGATTTTTGTGTTTTTAGAAATGTTCTAGAAGGTAGAGAAGGAATATTTAAAAAGGGACCAAAAGGTCTAGGGGTGTCTAGGAACTTCGAGAAAGGAGGCGAAATTACGAATATTTGAAAAGAACCAGAAAAGTGGGCGTGTCTTCGATCGGTTTCGAGAAAAGAAGGCGGGGTTGGAAATATCTGGAGGAAAACAAACGAGTAAAGAAAAGAATAACGAAATTCGTAGATCTGGAATATTCTGCGGACTATAAAAGGCGGCGAATTCCGACTGATGGGCAGTCCTTGGTTAAACAGTGAACAGTGCGAAACTAAAGGAAGAAAAGTAAAAGTGGAAAAGTACTAGTGAAGAGAAAAGTGCTAAGAGTGGAACAGTGAGTAGACTAGTGTCAGTGTAGTGCGTGACGTCATAGTGTCGGTGTAGTACGTGACGTCATAGTGTCAGTGTAGTGTGTGACGTCATAGTGTCGTACGTCTTGACGTCATAGTGTCGTACGTCGTGACGTCATAGCCGTGACGCGTGTCGTGTCGTCACAGTAGTGACGTAGTGGACTGTGAACAGTGACAGTAAGTGGTGCACGGGAAATCCCTGCGAGGACCCGGTGAAGTGAACCGTTTAGGGGAACCTCTGCGAGGTGGACCGTTTGTAAGTGTATCCCAAATAAACTCTGTAAAATTGGACTTAGCGTTTCACTCCAATCCCGGAACCCGTAGCTCGTAACAATATCATCATCATATCAGCCGGTGGACGCCCATTGCTGGACATAGAAGAGAATACTTTATTTTCGACCAACTGAGACATAGGCCTCCCCCAAGGATCGCCACAACGACTGGTCCTGCGCTGCCCTCATACAACGGGTTCCCGCCGCCTTCACCAGGTCATCGGTCTATCTTGCCACTCACGTTGCGCTATACGGTACGCGGTCGCCACTCGAGAACTCTTCAGTCCCATTGGGCATCGGTTCTGTGAGCAATGTGCCCCGCTTGCAATGTGTATAATATATCTAAACTATTATAAAACTGTAACAGAAGTGTGTCTGTACTTTGAAGATGAGACTGAGTTGTCTCCTGTTCTAACACGCCTGTATCGCCTCTCTCTCAGAACAAGAACGGTGCCTAAATCCTGGAAGCTTGCGAATGTGCAACCGGTACCCAAGAAGGGCAGTCGTGCCGACCCCTGCAACTACCGCCCTATCGCCATTACTTCCATTCTCTGTAAAGTCATGGAAAGAGTACTTAACAGTAAGTTGCTGTCATACCTAGAAGACAATGATCTACTCAGTGATCGCCAATATGGCTTCCGCCGGGGGCGATCGACTGGGGATCTTCTTGTGTATGTGACGCACTGCTGGGGCGAGGCCATCGAGAAGCACGGTGAAGCACTGGCTGTATCACTTGACATCTCGAAGGCCTTTGACAGGGTATGGCACGCTAGTTTGCTGAGCAAGCTTCCCGCTTATGGCATCCCCGCTGATCTTTGCAGCTGGATATCTGATTTCTTGAGAGAACGGTCGATTAGAGTTGTCATTGACAGCTGCTCTTCTGACCTTATGGCAATTGATGCTGGAGTTCCTCAAGGGTCTGTTCTCTCCGCGACACTTTTCCTGCTGCACATCAATGACCTCCTTGTGTCAGGTATTGTTGGGTATGCAGATGACAGTACTGTCATGGAGAGATATGTATCTGGCGCAGGGGCCAGCGGGGATAAAATACGCTCGCAGAGGGAGGCCATGGTTGAGCGGACAGACTTGACTTTAAGTGTTGTCTCCCAGTGGGGTGACAATAATTTAGTCAACTTCAACGCCACCAAAACACAGGCTTGTCTGTTCACCGCAAAAAGGAGTCCGTTTAATCTGACTCCTACTTTCCGGGGTAAATCTGTCCCTGTTTCCGACAGTCTTGGGCTTCTGGGTATAAGCTTGACCACAAAACTCAACTTCGGCGCTGACATCGAGTCTAAGGCTCAAACTGCGGCCAAAAAGCTGGGCATCTTAAACAAGGTGAAGCGGTACTTCACTCCTGGACAGCTCTTAGTATTGTATAAAGCTCAGGTCCGATCATGTATGGAGTACTGCTGCCACCTGTGGGATGGCTCAGCCAAGTATCAACTTGCCGCACTCGACTCGGTTGAACGCAGAGCCAGGAGGCTCATTGGCGATAGTAAGCTGGTGGAGGCCAAGCTTCATAGCCTAGCCCACCGCCGCAGAGTGGCCTGCTTGTCGGTCTTCTACAGATTGTACTTCGGTGAGTGTGCCCTAGAGCTGCATGAGCTCATCCCACCTTCCCCTTTCTACTATCGGACTTCCAGACGCACCGCGGGATATCACCCCTTCTTGGTTGACATCCCACATATCCGCACCAAGCGCCTTTCTGAATCTTTTATAATGCGCACAGCCAAGGAGTGGAATGCCTTACCTGCGTCAGTATTTCCGAGTACTTACAACCCGAATTCCTTTAAAGTACGAGTGAATAGGCATCTTCTGAGTAAGCTCGCTACATCTACGACCCCATCTTCGTCCTGAGGACTGGATTGAGGTCAAGAGCAAACCCATTGTTAATAAAAAAAAAAAAAAAAAAAAAAAAAAAAGATATTTCCAAAAAAAAATTACGACATTGTTTTTACCTGTCCCTGATTCCAAATCACCAATTTTTGGATTTTTTGTCTGTCTGTTTGTTTGATTGTTTGGGTGTTTGTTTGTTCGAGCATCACGCAAAAACTACAGAACCGATTTTGATGAGACTTTTTTTGTTTGATAGCTTATCATCTGACTTAAAATCTGGTATATAATTTATGCGGACGAAGTCGCGGGTAAAAGCTCATTTAGTTATATTGCTGTGTGACTCACTGTCGTCTGTCATGATCCTCGCGCCGGCCACGTTGAGACGATGCAGTCTTTGAGGCAGCTTAGTTACTAAAACTTGTAGCGCTGGCTCTGTGAGGTTACACCACGATATGTTCAGAGATTGGAGGCTGGAATGGTTAGACATAAGTTAGTTAAAACATGACTGAATATACTTTTATTTACACCAAACACACATACAGCAAACAGAAACATTAAACATAAGTGTAGTCATATGTCAAGGGTGCCAAACTGAACAACTTTCGCTATGGAGCCAACATCGATATCACATATGGGTATTTGACTACATGCAAAATATTTTATTTTTATCTTCTCAATAAAAAAAAGGTAAGAAAAATTAAAACCGCCTTCAAAAAAACTAAAAAGTTAAAAAATAATATTGCAGCCAATGACTTTTTCGTTCGCATCATAAGAACATTAATTTGTTTTATTGAAGTCGCTGTCAAGCCGGTACGATTCGCGACATGGCTTGCATTTTTTGGCTTGGCTTGACACCGACTTCTATAAAACAAATTAATGTTCTTATGATGCGAACGAAAAAGTCATTGGCTGCAATATTATTTTTTAACTTTTTAGTTTTTTTGAAGGCGGTTTTAATTTTTTGTTAAAATTTTGTTTATTTCACAATTTTCAGTGGTGAATTCATTAGTTCGATTTAATAGGAGTGCTTTAAATTAAAAAACGCACTAGTCGGCAGTACGATTTTCGAAGGTTCCCCTCGATTTCTCTGGGATGCCATCATCAGATCCTGGTTTCCTTATCATGGTACCACCCTCGGGACATCTCCTTTCCAACAAAAAAAGAATCAACAAAATCGGTTCATAAACGACGAAGTTATCCGCGAACACACATAAAAAAAATAAAAAAATATATATACGGTCGAACTGAGAAACCTCCTCCTTTTTTGAAGTCGGTTAAAAATAACACTTAACAAGTTACCAAAAGAAAAGTAAATCTTTTATTTTTCTTTTGGTAACAGCCGAGTCAATTTCATTTGCTATTTATGCTAAAGTGTTATTCGGTTTGCGATTTCAAAATGAATAACGCTAGCTAACGCTTTTAAAAGCTAGCTTATATTTTATTCCGGTACGATGACGGGAGTGGATGCGGACGAAGCCCCGGACAAAATCTAATTTGTATCGGAATTCCCATACAAATATTTACCTCAGTTTTAACACCTTTGGGGGGTTAAAATGCGACAAGCCTTTTTTAAGTGAGCATCTAGATGCCAATAGAAACTTCCATGCCAAATTTTAAGTTTGTAGTCTTGACAGTTTTGGAGATTTCGTGTTAAGTTAGTTTGCGGATTTGCATAGATTCAAGCAAATCTGACACAGATTCGCCGTCAGTAGTACAAATTTCTGCCACAGCGTGCGCTGCGATCGACTTGACAGTTCCCAACACCCACTTCGCACATAGCCAATAAACATTTAACTGAGTGCAATCCGTGAGCACTTAGAATAGGATTAAGTAGGCTTGGGTTATTGCCGGAGGCACACGAATATAATATTACAGTACTCTACCACTGTGCATAAACTTTTTACAACTATTGTAAAACTAATAACTATTACAACTATTGTAATTCGCCGCGATCTTATCTATTATACTAATATTACCGATTTTACTATAGTTTATTTACCTGCTGCATCCGTCTAACAAAGATGTCAAGCCTTCCGCTGTAATTCCTTGAGCCATTGTTAGATTTAACGTTTCTAAATTACTGCATTTACCTGAAATATATAATACAACAAATTGTAAACAATGTACATGCACCCATATTTCAGTCTTGGGAATTAGAAGGTAGCTCTAACAGCATAATTAAATAATCAATTTGTAAAGCCATGTTGTTCGGGCTTAGAATGGATCACTCGAATTCTTTCCGTCGTCGAACGAGGCGACTAAGGGATTACTTAAACTTAACTTAAATTATAGCTACAAAAACATGCAAATTGAAAGTGTAAAAAACTGTACCCTTTTGGGAATCGAAATAGACGAGAACATTAACTGGAAAGCGCACATCAACGGAATTGTAAGTAAGTTATCGAGATTCACGTATGCCCTTTATGAACTCAAAAAATCAACAAATATAAAAATTGCTACACAAGCATATTATGCGTATGCCCACGCATGGCTACAATACGGTGTTATCCTGTGGGGCAATAGCACAGACACTGACGATCTTTTCTTATTACAAAAAAAATGCATCCGAATATTAGTAAATATCAAACGAATAGAAAGCTGTAGGCCACATTTCATTGAACTCCAAATATTGACGCTTACCTCAATCTACATTATGGAAATATGTAAATTTGTTCGCAACAACAGCCATCTTTTTCAAAAAGCAAAATATGTAAGCTCTCGGATAGCCAACCAGCCGCAGAACAAAGATAGATTGGCCCCACCAAACATTAAAACAATGGAAATGTACAATAAAGGCACCTATTTAATGGCCATCAAAATTTACAATAATATTCCCACAAAAATAAAAGAAATCTAAAAAAAATCTATTTTTTTATCAAATTTAAAACAATATCTGATTAGCAAATGTTTTTATAGTTTAAAGGAGTTTTTTGATGAGCATTAATGAATAATAATACCCACTTGTAATATGATTATTAGATTTTTTTTTTCTTTTTCTATTGTGTATAATGTAAATTCTTACGTATACGGAATAATGCATATATATATATATATATATATATATATATAATATTATAATATTATAATAAATTTGTCAAAGAGTATTTGCAGTGCCCGGTCAGGGTTTCACATAGGACCATAACTGTATTTGTAACATCTATAAAACATGTGAAAGCAATAAATGATTATGATTATGATTCAAGGTTTCTTGTTTTTATTATGCAGTTGTAGTGCGTCGATCCAACGCACCAACAGTCCACCACCTCGCTGCCTACATACACGCTCGCGGGCGAATCTTAATAGCGCGATGCAGGACTCACGCCAGCACATGTGGAGGCAGCAGATAGCAGCGACTGAGAGCTAGGTGTTCTAGTCTGTTCAGAGCCAGTACTGAGCACACTAGTCCTAGAAGAGTGATGATGATGATGGTAGTCTAATCTAGTGAGATTATAGCTGGCTATAGCATAAGCTACAGAGATATCACAGACCCTAGTGTAGTGCGTCGATCCAACGCACCAACAGTCCACCACCTCGCTGCCTATACAGTATGTAAACTAACTAAAGGCAAACCTTTTATGGGGTTGATCAGACCATCAAACTGAACAACTTTCTTTAAGGGACCGACATCGAAATCACCAAAAAAAAAACTGTTGTCCCATACAAAACCGCAGATTTGTTTTGTGATTTCGATGTGGATCCCGTAGAGAAAGTTGTTCAGTTTGATGGTCTGATCATCCCCATAAAAGGTTTGCCTTTAGTTAGTTTACATGCTGTATACAGGGTGAAATTGATATCATTGAGTCTACCCATCAAACTGAACAACTTTTACTATGAGAGCAAACTGATCGGAGCAACAAAAAAATCTGCTGTTCCATACTAAACGGCAATGCCTGCTTGACTCAAATGTATGCACCAGCAGATTTCTTTTTGCTCCGATCCTTTTGCTGCCATAGTAAAGTTGTTCAGTTTGATGGGTAGACTTTTAGTTTAAAAGGATGCCAATGATATCAATTTCACCCTATATACACGCTCGCGGGCGAATCTCAATAGCGCGATGCAGGACTCACCTATCAGCTGACACGTGTCGTCATGAAGGGTAACACTTTCTAAGGACAGTTTCTTGAGCAGAGGACAGCTGGTCAGTAGACTGTTTAGAGTGACGCGGTCTGTCGTGGTCATGCTTAGGTCCAGGTATTGCACTCTGGAGGGTGACGGTGTAGGTGGGTGCCATTCTCCTACCTGAAAAGGAAAGAGATAAAATATAATATACCGTGGTGGTCCAGTGGCTAGTAACCTTGCTTGCCGTGCAGGAGGCGATGGTTCGATCCCCGTCCAGGCCGACTCGTACCAATTAGTTTTTCGGAATTTATGTACGATTTGTAACACCACTGGCTTTTCGGTGAAAAACATCGCGAGGAAACCTGCATGCTTCAATTTCGAGGCATTTATTGGTGTCGATTCGAACTGCGCCACGATTTAACTTAACTAAATTTATTCCTGTCACTTTCTAAAATAAGATTAAGAAAAGAGACAGAAAACCAACAACTGACTTTAGTGCTGTCAAAGTGACGTTACACGCCCAAAATAAGATGCCATCAAGAAGCTTACATACCTACAGAATGTAAGCTTCTTGGATGCCATCATAATGTACGCCATCTTATTTAAGGCGTTTTTGGGCGTGTAACGTCACTTTGACAGCACTAAAGTCAGCTGTTGGTTTTCTGTCTCTTTTCTTAATCTTATTTTAGAAAGTGACAGGAATAAATTTAGTTAAGTCGTGGAACAGTTCGAATCGACACCATTGTACCTACTGTCAATTGCAAGTGGCGATGGGCTCACTCCCCGTCACACTGGACAGAGTTACAGTACTACTAGTGAAGTTCGGATGTTCTGAGGTTTCAGACTACCCCATAGACGTTAATCGGGGAATATAGTCGTGAGTATATGCTTAGGAGCATGCTATGCTGCTAAAATATAATACCAGTTTTTAAGTCGCATGTCGCATGTCGCATCTTTTACTAGTTTTGTGGTTAAGAATAATTTTTATTTATTTATTTTATCTATAGTTTCATCAAAATCTGTCCCGTAGTTTTAGTGATGTTCTAACGAACAGACAAAAACAAAAAAAAAACAAAAATCTGTGATTTCGGACGAGGGACCATCGGACCATATCATAAACTTTTTAGTGTTCCATTGGCAAAACAGAACTCTTATGGAATCCCCTCGGTGACGGTCTGTCCGTCTGTCACAGGACTCACAGGCATTTTTCCATAAAAACAAAGCCTAGCCTAGCCTAGCCTTTGTACTAACATGACACATACCTCGGAGCTAGCGAGTCTGATGATGACGGGCTTCCTGGCCAGTATTCTGCCTAGGGCGTCTTTTGAAAGCGCCTTATTGCCTAGATCTAGCCTCTGTACTAACATGACACATACCTCGGAGCTAGCGAGTCTGATGATGACGGGCTTCCTGGCCAGTATTCTGCCTAGGGCGTCTTTTGAAAGTGCCTTATTGCCTAGATCTAGCCTCTGTACTTACATGACACATACCTCGGAGCTAGCGAGTCTGATGATGACGGGCTTCCTGGCCAGTATTCTGCCTAGGGCGTCTTTTGAAAGCGCCTTATTGCCTAGATCTAGCCTCTGTACTAACATGACACATACCTCGGAGCTAGCGAGTCTGATGATGACGGGCTTCCTGGCCAGTATTCTGCCTAGGGCGTCTTTTGAAAGCGCCTTATTGCCTAGATCTAGCCTCTGTACTAACATGACACATACCTCGGAGCTAGCGAGTCTGATGATGACGGGCTTCCTGGCCAGTATTCTGCCTAGGGCGTCTTTTGAAAGCGCCTTATTGCCTAGATCTAGCCTCTGTACTAACATGACACATACCTCGGAGCTAGCGAGTCTGATGATGACGGGCTTCCTGGCCAGTATTCTGCCTAGGGCGTCTTTTGAAAGCGCCTTATTGCCTAGATCTAGCCTCTGTACTAACATGACACATACCTCGGAGCTAGCGAGTCTGATGATGACGGGCTTCCTGGCCAGTATTCTGCCTAGGGCGTCTTTTGAAAGCGCCTTATTGCCTAGATCTAGCCTCTGTACTAACATGACACATACCTCGGAGCTAGCGAGTCTGATGATGACGGGCTTCCTGGCCAGTATTCTGCCTAGGGCGTCTTTTGAAAGCGCCTTATTGCCTAGATCTAGCCTCTGTGCTAACATGACACATACCTCGGAGCTAGCGAGTCTGATGATGACGGGCTTCCTGGCCAGTATTCTGCCTAGGGCGTCTTTTGAAAGCGCCTTATTGCCTAGATCTAGCCTCTGTACTAACATGACACATACCTCGGAGCTAGCGAGTCTGATGATGACGGGCTTCCTGGCCAGTATTCTGCCTAGGGCGTCTTTTGAAAGCGCCTTATTGCCTAGATCTAGCCTCTGTACTAACATGACACATACCTCGGAGCTAGCGAGTCTGATGATGACGGGCTTCCTGGCCAGTATTCTGCCTAGGGCGTCTTTTGAAAGCGCCTTATTGCCTAGATCTAGCCTCTGCCACAGCGTTTCGTCGCATGCTACCCGATGCCAGCTGAAATAGAGAAAATTACACATTTTATTATTTCTTTTTAGGGTTCCGTACCCAAAGGGTGAAAACGGGACCCTATTACAAAGCCTACGTTGTCCGTCCGTTCGTCCGTCTGTCCTGCCTATTTAGGGCTGTACCTTTAACCGTAATAGCTAGATAGTTGAAATTTTCTCAGATTATGCGTTATTACGGCGGATTTATTAACAAATAATAAAAATGTCAAAAAGTTAAAAAGTTAAAAATTAAGGGGGGTTCTCAACAAGAAACTAGTTTTTATCAACGTTTTTTTCTTCACGCTCTATGGTAAAAAAGGTAATAAAAACAAGCGTCAAACTTAGTGTAATTATAGAGCATACTCTACAGAATAACAACAAATACTAAAAACCGGCCAAGTGTGAGTCGGTCTCGCGCTAAAGGTCCCGGACAAAAAAAGTTTTTTTTTCTAAGTTAATAATGTTGTTTTCTGTGGTGGTGTGGTACGGAACCCTCGGTGTGCGAGTAGCCCGACTCGCACTTGACCGGTTTTATTATTTTAATTAGTACTTGTGTTCACATCACAATTAGGTCTTCGGTCTCTTAGCTAGCATTCGATTAGGAAGCCATCTGAACACACTGAGCATCTCATCTGACAGCACTGAGTCTTGTGAACATTAGTGTGTGAACACTCACCGCTTGCAGACCAGCATGCCGTGAGCAGGGTTCGAAAGGATAATTATCAATGATAATTATCACGATAATTATCATGATAATAACAGGTTGATAATTATCAATTGATAATAACAATAAATTGCGCCTGTGAAATAGAACTATATTCTAGGTATCCAAACGTGTATTTCCGCACTTGTTGCGTGTATCCGAACGCACGTCTAGCCGCGACACGGGAATTCCCCCCATTCACAAAAAATGTCAGTTGGTGTTACGTAAAGCCAAGTGAACTCGAATGTTATTGTTTTACTAAGTTAAATATTGTTTATAGTGTTGAATTTCAACAATGCCGCGCGAGAAAGATCCAGTGTGGTCATACTTTAGTTGCACTAAGACAATAAATACTGGGTTATAAATAAATAATAAAATAAATAAATAATAAATATAATGAACCATTGATATTTCTTATGAAACAATTTAACAAATGATATTTTAATAATGGTGATAATTATCCGATAATTATCACGGCTCGTTATTATCTTGATAATTTCGAACCCTGGCCGTGAGCTAACGTTCGTTTAGGAAGCCATCTGAACACACTGAGCATCTCATCTGACAGCACTGAGTCTTGTGAACATTAGTGTGTGAACACTCACCGCTTGCAGACCAGCATGCCGTGAGCTAACGTTCGTTTAGGAAGCCATCTGAACACACTGAGCAGCATCTCATCTGACAGCACTGAGTCTTGTGAACATTAGTGTGTGAACACTCACCGCTTGCAGACCAGCATGCCGTGAGCTAACGTTCGTTTAGGAAGCCATCTGAACACACTGAGCAGCATCTCATCTGACAGCACTGAGTCTTGTGAACATTAGTGTGTGAACACTCACCGCTTGCAGACTAGCATGCCGTGAGCTAACGTTCGTTTAGGCAGCCATCTGAACACACTGAGCATCTCATCTGACAGCACTGAGTCTTGTGAACATTAGTGTGTGAACACTCACCGCTTGCAGACCAGCATGCCGTGAGCTAACGTCCGTTTAGGCAGCCATCTGAACACACTGAGCAGCATCTCATCTGACAGCACTTGGAATGAATCCTCTCCTTGTGGTTCTGTTTTACTTCTGCGGCTTATTATTCGTTTTTCTTCGAGGCCTAGTGCTGTGGGAAAAATATACAGTTGAGAGAAGATAATAATAATTTAGTGTATTAAAATATTGGTAGAGGTAATAGTACATTACTGCAGCGGCCAGCAACAGAGGCATTGATGGACGAACGTGTAAATGTGGGCCGAGGCGAAGCCGAGGCACACATACGTAAGTCCATCAATGCCTAGTTGTGGCCAAGGCTTGTATAGTACTTTTCTCAAATAATGCGCGGAAATTAAAACACTAAATTTTCTCAAATAATTCACAGAAATTAAAACTCTTTTCAAAATCAATGACGAACAACGAACAACAGATATGGATTTTCATACAACATTGCCGGCCGCTGCGCGCATGTATTTGGCCAGTACAGCAATTTCGATTTATCTCGAAGAAGGTTGTCAAAATAATGCTCACATTTCCAAGCATGTTTGACAAAAATATATTATAATTAAAAAGAGTGCGGAGATTCGCCAACGACTGAGTGTCATTTCTGGTGCAGAGGCTAGCCATAGCAATTCAACGTGGCAACGCGGCTACTGCTATGGGTTCCTTTGCGCCGGGATTGACAAGGGACGGATTACTTGACTGGACAAGTTCGGGCTTAAATTGTGCCATTGTGTTTTATCTTAATAACTAATCTTTAAAATCTATATATATTTTATCTAAAAATTAAAAAAAAATTAAAAATTATTTATTTCAGATTACTCATCCATATTGTGTTAGTAACAATTGTCTTATAACTATATTAGTTCACAAATAAATTCATTAAATAAAATAAAATTAAAATAAAATTACAATTACAATATACATTACATTACATTAGCCAATAATGCCTTTTGGAATTTCATAGCACAATCAATAAACAGCATTCTTTTATTCAAAAATACTTGGGTTATTATCTAAAAATTGCAAGCATGTAGGTTTCCTCATGTTATTTTCATTCGAGCCAAATGTTTGGGACAGCAGATATTGTTTCATGGTGCTAGTCCCATAGAGAAAGTTGTTCAATTTGATGGTCTGATCATCCTCTTAAAAACTGTCAGCGTATTAAGTTAGATCCGGGATATCACCCCTTCTTGGTTGACATCCCACATATCCGCACCAAGCGCCTTTCTGAATCTTTTATAATGCGCACAGCCAAGGAGTGGAATGCCTTACCTGCGTCAGTATTTCCAAACGCTTGCAACCCGAATTCCTTCAAAGTACGAGTGAATAGGCATCTTCTGGGTAAGACTGGGTTTGACCCAATCCTGGGTAAGCTCACTACATCTTTGACCCCATCTTTGTCCTGAGGACTGGAATGAGGTCAAGAGCAAACCCATCCTTAGCACAAAAAAATAATTAACAAACTCACGTGTAAAGCTCTTCTTGCCGCTGCTCTCCCTGGAGCTGTTGCTGTAGGCGGCGTTGAACCTGGGACCGGGCGACGGGTGGGCACTGACGCTGATAGACTGAGCCAAGGGGGTCTCCTCGTCTATCTGATACTCTGTATGTATCGTTGTTTCTAGTGTTTGATCTATGGGCTGGAGGGGCTTGCCTGGGAAAGTTTAATTTTTGAGTTATTGTTAGATGCTAATTTAAAAACGCGGCCAAGTTCGAGTCGGACTCAGGCACGAAGGTAAGACACCGTCACTCAGCTGTAGGTATGAAGATAAGCACCTACTCTTTGTAGCATCGTAAATGATGCGCTTGCTTGATTTCTGCCACTGACACCAGACGGCAACGTCACATATGTCGCGCGCTATTGGCTATGTGCACGATACTAGCGCCACACTAGCGCGGCGTAGCGCATGGACTTGCCCCGGGGACTCTTGGGGCTTAAGTTGGGGAAAGTTGAAAATAAAAGTTAAAATACTCACATTTATCAACACTCCGTGGACTCTTGACTTTGGAAGTGCCGGGGCTGGGGCTAAACTTGCCCCGGGGACTCTTGGGGCTGAAGTTGGGGCACGGGGACAAGTTCACATTAGGGTTCACGTTCTCTATGTCGTGCTTCCTCTTCATGGTTGGTTTGTGGTGCTGTGGAAGAGATATAAATATTTTGGAGATTGTCACACAAATATCTAGTCACATTTAAAGTACCAGTAATCTAGTTTGGACTTGTATTGACTACTAGACAATTATATTATTATAATTTTATTATTTTATTTTATTATAAAATATTCAAAAATCGCACTCCTGATTCGACAATAACTCATTATATTAGAATACATACATATTTTATAGATACATTCATCCATAAGTGAGATTTTTGAAAATCATACGAGCGACTTGGCAGTAGAAAGATGCATAATCTCCTTAGTAATTTTGACGTTTTCTACTGCCAAGTCGCTCGTATGATTTTCAAAAATCGCACTTCATGATTCGGGTACAAATATTCATATTCATCATACAAATATTTGTCCCTTATAGGATTCGAACCTGGGCACAGCAGGTAAGTTTACTACCGACAGAGCTAGAAGATAAAATAAATTAAATTTACCGAATCTTCAAGGACGGGAAAATAAATATTTGGTAGAAGAATACAATATTTTACGGCTAATTATATAAAATAGAAATGGTATGATAATTTAATATTTATTAATAGTGCTATTAAATAGAGTTTAATTGTTATTTTAATGTACATTGTTGAATTGTTAATATTTATGTGAAACTTTTTTTTTTTTTTAATTCTACTGTTACTTATTGTAAAAATTCGATTCATATTTGATTATTTCTAATTTTGAATGTATAGGTTTAACCTCAGTAATAACTTTTGCATGTGTGCTCTTTTCTCTATATTGTTATGCCCTTACAGGGTGCTCCATTGTTTAATTACTAAGATCTTATGTACGATTTTCTTACTGTGTACAACAATGTGGCAATGCAATAAATATTTGAACTTGAACTTGAGCTACAAGGCCTTAAAATTGTTGTATTAAAAATAATATCATATTAATTGCATTTTTATTCTACCACTGCGTAAGAAGCTGTTCCGTTGTAGATAAGATGCGGCCAGAAACTCTACAGCACGCATCTTTTTAACCATACAGAATATACAAAGCACAATTACAATATAAATCATTCATACGAGTACATACGTCCCACTGTAGGTCACAGACACTACCCTCAGTGAGGGTGTATGGGCATTAGTCTACCACGCGTTCTTCAGGGTATGAAGGTACCCTCAAGATGTTTTCCTTCACCGTTTGAGAGCAGTCGGTATTACATACAAGCATTAGACAACTTTTTTTTTTTTTATTAGCAATGGGTTTGCTCTTGACCTCAATCCAGTCCTCAGGACGAAGATGGGGTCGAAGATGTAGCGAGCTTACCCAGAAGAAGCCTTGCGCTTACAAAGATTAAGATGGAGGGTGGTCAGATTTTTCTGAAGCCAGTCTGCTACAGAAAAATCTGACATAGTATATGACGCGTAGTCCGTGAAGATTCGAACCCGGTACCTCATGATTGAGTGTCCACACGTCGCCGCAACGCGCCACAGCCGCTCTTAACACACAGCTGGTATGGTATGGTATGAAACTTACTGTAACAGTAGGTGTAATGGTATCACAGAGCGTCTCGCCATCGTCCGGCTCCAGTAGACTGACACCCATCTCTTGAAGCACCTGTCATTTATAAGTATACAGAAATGTTTCTTATTTTTCAATCATTAGAACAGCATCAAAATGAGTAAGTCAGATACCCAAATAAATCTACACATTCAAATTAATTACCATGTACACACGGCGACACATCAAGCTATACAAAACCAACATAAGCTGGACGCGGGACATTAACCGTTACTCGACCTACGCGCGGCCAGCATATTTTGGTTTTGTATAGATTGATGTGTCGCCGTGTGTACATAATTTATGTAGAGTTGTGTTTGTCATTATCACTAGCTCGGCGGTGAAGAAAAAACATTATGAGGAAACCTGCATACCCGAGAACGAAAAGAAAATACAATAAATTCGGAAATATGTGTAATAAAAATATGGGTGAGCATAGGACAAACACAGCAGACCTTCACTGGTCACAGTGTTAAGCCAGGTTTATACTATGAAAATTTTACGGTGCGAAAACTGCGGCGCCTCAAAAAAGCACCTTATAAACGCTTTTCGCACGAATATTTCACGACATGTGAACGTTCACAAGGAATAGAGCACGCGTCTATTTTTCGTAGCCAGTGACCTGCGCCGGCCTTCGTCGCGCCAATTTTTCGACTCGTGTAAACACGTCGTGCGAATCGCGTGCACGGTTTTCTCTAGTAAATCCATTCGCATACGAACAAATTAGCGCTGGAAATTAGCACCGTGTAAACAAAAGCGTGCCTTGCTTTTTTCTCGTGCGAAAAAATTGGCGCCGCGCCGCGAAATTGTCATCGTCTAAACCTTTATAAGCTTCTGCTTGCAATAGCCTTTCCAAATTAAAATACCATTTATGTACAGGGGTAAGAAACAGCCCTCCGCAAACTGAAACGGTGAACTCAGACCATCAAACTGAACAACTTTCCCTATGGAGCCTACCTCAGGAGACGCGTAAAAAATCTGCTGTTTCATACAAAACTGTTTTTCTACTTGACTCAAATGTATGGGAAAGCTGTTTTTTTTTTCATTTCCTGAGGTAGGCTCCATAGAGATCTTAAAACCTGAATATAATCACTGCAGAACCTCTAAAAGTCTTGGTGGTTCAGTGTAATTATGCCTGCCGTGCAGGAGGCGATGGTTCCCTGTCCAGGCAGACTCGTATTCATATTCATTTATACGATTTGTAACAACTTTCCTCCACTTATCCGCACTGGGCCCATGTGGTGGAGTGTGACTCACTCCTCACCTCACCATTATTCGTGAGAGGAGCAAAAAATGCAGAGGAGAATAAAAAAAATGCAAGGCCTTTGCTCTGCATTTTTTATTTAATGCATCAAATTCACAAACAAACAAACATCTACGGGCTTATCAATTAAATTACTTACTTAAATAATGTGCTTATTATTAAATAAACTGCTTAGACTATTTTTTCTTGGCTAATTTTGTGTGAACTAGATTATAAAATTGCTGATATAAAATGCCTTTTGGAATTTCATAGCAAAATCAATAAACAGCATTCTTTTATAAAAAATTTGGGTTATTTTCTAAAAATTGCAAGCATGTAGGTTTCCTCAATGTTATTTTCATTCGAGTGATTCGAGCCAAATGTATGGGACAGCAGATATTTTGTCATGGTGTTGGTCCCATAGAGAAAGTTGATCAGTTTGATGGTCTGATCATCTTCTTAAAAACTGTCAGCGTATTAAGTTAGATCCGGGATATCACCCCTTCTTGGTTGACATCCCACATATCCGCACCAAGCGCCTTTCTGAATCTTTTATAATGCGCACAGCCAAGGAGTGGAATGCCTTGACTGCATCAGTATTTCCGAGTGCTTACAACCCGAATTCCTTCAAAGTACGAGTGAATATGCATCTTCTGGGTAAGCTCGCTACATCTTCGACCCCATCTTCGTCCTGAGGACTGAATTGAGGTCAAGAGCAAACCCATCATTCATTAAAAAAAAAAACCAATGACCAAGAATCTCCTTTATCATATAGAGACCGCATCAATTAACGATTGTAGTTAAGTTTTTCACTTTAGTACTAGATTGGTCTAATTGGTGCCTTTTGTCCAGACACCACACACTTTAAACACAAACGTCAAAAAAAGTGGACTTTCTTGCAATGCTATGCTTGCTATGCTCTATGCCTTTAGAATAAAGGAGATTCTTAGGTTAAACCCTATACATGCTCATCATCATCAAACCCGGTAAACCCCACTCTCTTCATTTTCACGCCAATCAGAATGTCCCTATGCTAGTCTCATCCACTGTTTGCTGGCTACTCTACAGATGTCATCCGAACCATCTGGCTGCTGGTCTGCCTGCTGACTGTCTCAATTCCCATGGTCACTATTCCCTTAATGTTTTCGTACATCTGCCATCATTCCGTCTGGCCAAATGTCCTACCCTCAGAATATCAACTACTTTTGTTCGGCGTCAGATTTCAACATTCCGGATTAAATACATCTAAAAGTGTGATTCCTAGCATAGCTTTTTCTTATTGCTCTTTGAGTGACCTAGATTTTTTGCCGCCATGTTGTTGCGGTTTCTCGGTCGAGTTAAACAATTTTTAAATTAAAAATCGCTCAGCGCTGAACCGGAGAACAGCTTGAATTTCAAAGACTTGTCCTTAGTCAGTCTATGTTTCAGAACCAAACATGAAAGTGGGCAGAACCACCAGAACACTAAATGTTTATCCGTAACACAGATTACTATAATTCCATAAAGCACAGAAGCATCATTTAAGATACATTTCTCATTCCCTATGTTATCCTAGTAATTTGTGGCCCCAGATCCTATCAGAAACCCACACAGCACAGAATATCTACTAGTTATCTATAAAGTAGATATTTTGTAGATATCTATCAGATAATTTGTAGACATTTGTGCTGTTGGGGAAACAGAGGGGAAGCAGGTATCGGTAGCCTGCATACTATCCTGGTACAAGCCAGATTAGGCTCAAAAACAGGCGTGGTTGACAGACATGTGTATATCTTGTTTTAACCGCCTATCCTTCGGCTTCGACGCATTATATAGGTTTAAAACAGTTATATGTTTCAATCAAGGTTCTAATAATCAGTTTATAGAGTTGTAAGCGGGTTTAAAACGATTTTTATGCAAATTATAACCAAATATGGTGTCTGAAAAAAAGCGGGAATGTGAACTAATTTCTTACCTCCTGATCAGCTCTCCTGTCCATCAAACTCCAACCTTTGCGCGCCGAATTGTCCAAACGCATACGTTTCCTAAAATTGCGTATTAATCATCAGATTTTTCGAAAAGAAATACGAAAATGAAATTGACACGAATGAATGCTTTGCCGCCTTTTGACTTTGGCGCTCAAAAATCAGCTGTCAGGGATAGGTATGGAGTAATTTTAGCAGATTTTACGAGGCAAATTGTGAACTTACCGAGGGCTTTCGACTGCAGGACTTGTTGGTGATAGATTATCCTCTTCTTCAACTCTCTCGAGGTGATAAGGACTACACTCTCTCCTCATCGTTTTCAGTAATAATTTTATGATAGAAAAACCGGGAACAAACGAAGTAACGTCATCAGCCGATTTGCAAAAATTGAAGAATAGACAAAATGTAGAGCGAGACCGGAAGTAACAAGTGTTGCCCTTTGAAAGAATTTTTTTATTTTTTAACAAGTCCATTAGTTCTATGGCACTTACTAGATGGCGTTGTTATAAAATAATGAAAACTTGAATTTTTATCATATAGGTATATTTTAAACGCATCTCTCTCGATTTCTCATTTCTAGCATGAATAGAAAAGTAAGATAAGACTGTAATTTATAAATAAAGAGCTTTTACCCGCGACTTCGTCCGCATAAATTATATACCAGATTTTAAGTCAGATGATAAGCTATCAAACAAAAAAGTTTCATCAAAATCGGTTCAGTAGTTTTTGCGTGATACTCGAACAAACAAACACCCAAACAAACAAACAAACATACAAACAAATAAACAAACAAACAGACAGACAAAAAATCCAATATATGTGATTTGGAATCAGGGACACCTAAAAACCATATCGTAACTTTTTTTTTGTTAATATCTTCAATGTACAGACACACTTCTGTTACAGTTTTATAATAGTTTAGATTGATGGCTTATATAATACATCTAATAGATTCGCTTATCAAACAGTTAATCTAATAGCGCCATCTATTGATAATTTTCCATACCAATTTCGAAAACGTTTCATTTTCCGTATATTAAACTGTAGTCTTTGAGTTATATTTTAGAGTTTTATTCTTGAATTTAACGCAGCAGAATGCTTTGATTTCAATAAATATGGCCTGCTTAGTTGCCTGGACACAGGTCAACGGCTTAAAATGATTCTCCGAAAGGCTATTGACCCTACCATAAACAATATAGACGATTGATGATTTAGGTGCAGGAGCGCCGAAGAAATTAATAAAGTCGAATCACTGATTACGATGAATCTACAAATTAGACTGAAAAAATCATTTGGAAGTTTTTAAATAATAATAAACTCATAAATAAACCCAAATAAACCTCATTTTTATGAGCTTTGATGTGAATATTATGTCCTTGTAACAAATTTTTGTTTATAGCAACATAAATTTTTGTTTACAAAATTCTCGGCCAATCCCAGCAGAGCTTTGTTACGTAAAACCTCCTTATTGGCTGAGAGCGCTATTCTGATTTCCGGCGCGCGTTTCAAAGCCCCCCTTTCCTCACAGCACTTCCCCTTTGTCAAACCAAAACAGAAAACAAAGAAACGAAGGCGGTTGTAGACTTTGGTTGTCTAGCCGCTATTTGCAGTTTTACACGCAAGAAAGTTCGCGGAATAATATCGAAAGTGATAGTTTCTATTGAAAACTGAGTTTTAACTGTGTAGTGCTTGCGTTCGACGCTGAAATGGCGACCAAAAAACTGAATACCATCGAAGATTTGAGCGGTAAGTGAAAACAATGATTTGATTAAAAATGCATGTCGACACGTTACTTATGTTCATGTGTAATCAAAGTTATCAAGGCTATTGGCGTGTAATCTGTTTTTATTCGAACAAACTCCGCAATTACGCAGTTCATATTTCAAAACAGCTGGCTTTGTTTACAATCTTTCAATTCGAGAAGATGGCGGGCGATGCAAACGAACTTTCCAGGTCAATAAATCTTATTTTATCTGCGCCGTACAATAATCAAAGCATACATTGATACATTACAATTTTCTCATGCGTAGTTAGGTATTGCGAATTTCAGATTAGATTAGCCGGCTATGTGAAAATTACACGTAATCAAATGGTGTAAGCTTTTATCGATCGACTTCCTTATTTGGTCGGGTTATGCTTTGTAAACATGAGCCTTCGCTGCGATTATGGTGCCCTGGTACTTTTACCTATTGATTGGTAGACATTTTGTTTACGAATCGTGGGTTTGTAAACAATATTTGTTTACCGTATTAGGTTTGTTTACTACTTATTTAATCATTCATTATGATTATTCATAAGCATTCATATATTCACGCCTATCCCTTTGGGGTAGGCAGGTACAATGGATCGGTACCTGCCTTGCTTCAACATTCATTCAATGAAATGTTTCTTGTGGGAAATATAGCTCTTTGTCTATTTATCCAACTATGGATAAACTAAAATGGGTAATGCGTTTAAGCGAGTTTGTCGTTCTATTGAATATGGAGATTGAAGTCGTCCCAAAGATAACCCAATTTCTTCTTGATATACTTTACTACCTTTTCAATATGTCCAAATGAACTTTGAGGTCGATGCGGATTGGTAGACTTCACATACGCATCGGAATTTCTTCTTCATTGTATGCAGGTTTCCTCACGAAGTTTTCCTTCACCGTTTGAAAGCAGTCAATATTACATACATAAGTGAGAAACACTCATTGGTACATGGCATGTCGTCCATAAGCTCTCCGCAACATGCCATCGACATTCCCTAGTATGTAAGATAGTAGTACACAATTATTGCCTTATTGTGTGATTACCTTTCGCCATATCATTTTAATTGTATGAATATACATACTTAATGTGTTGTTTCGACAATAACATTGTACCTTGTTATGTACTATGACTATGACAATGCATATTGGATGAATCATTAATGGTTTTGTTTTGTTTCTATATAATATGTATGTATATTAATATTTTAGTAAAATTATCTTGAAAAACAAAAATATAATTAATCATGATGTTATTATGCTTATTTTATATACGATATATGTTATTATTCATATAAGGAAACATCATGAAGAAACCTGCATAATATGTTGAAGAAATTCTGAGGCATATGTGGAGTCTACCGCACCGCATTTTGCATGTGTGGTATCACACAAACATACATACACCCTTCTTGAGGGTAGTGTCTGTGTCCTGCAGTGGGACGTTATATAGTCATCATAATACAAGTCTAGGCTAGATTCTTGTACTTTAAATGGGTATAGATAATCTGTATACAAAATAATTTACAAATACAAAATATGTATATGACAATGTCCAAAATAATGTATATTTTATTATTTATTTTGAAGTTAAAAATAACATTTTCCATACCTGTTTGCCTTAGCCATGTGGTTCCGGCTTAGAATGGACCACCTGAATTCCTCCCGTGGGTGTCGTAGGAGGCGACTAAGGGATTAAAGGTTTCTTATATGGGCTACTACTTGACATGACATTCCATCTTGAAACTTAAATTGCTAAATGTGAGCAATGCTACAACTAGTACATTCTTAAACAGAAAGTTGGTAGTTGTAGCCATGTTTTTGACCACCCCAAAGGGGATTAGAGGCGTGAGTTTATACAGGGTGTTACAAAAGTAAAAATTAACATTTCAATCTTTGTTGAGACCATCAAACTGAACAACTTTCACTAAGGGACCAACATCGAAATCGCGAAAAAAAAATTGTTTTTTGTCCCATACATTTAGCTCGAGTAGATCTGTAGTTTAGTATGGAACGTTGCAAACGCATCGCATCTTAGCGATTATGGCAAATCTCCCCATTTTGGGTGAGGCCTATATCCAGCAGTGGACGTCTATCGGCTGATATGATGATGATGGAACAAAATATATTTTTTTTCGCGATTTCGATATTGGTCCCATAGTGAAAGTTGTTCAGTTTGATGGTCTTAACCACTCCCTAAAATGTTTATTTGTATTTTTGTAACACCCTGACCCCTGTATATGTTTTCCTATAGCACGATCTTTTTAGAAATAAAAGTATTTTCGCAGTTTAATATTTTTCCCTGATAAGAAAACATTAAACAAGGTTGTAAAACCAAGGTAACTTGTTATCCAAAACGCATAACAATCTCCTATCGCTAAATGTAACGCAAAAAAAAAACTAACAATATATTTGCGTAAAATCACATGTTTAGATAGGTGTGTACTGTATACTGATAAAAAAACAACATCCGATGTGACATCAGAAGGTGTGTTTGGTTGTTTGTTACCCTACTACGCGTAGCTTCAGAAAAACCGGCCAAGTGCGAGTCGGACTCGTGCACAGAGGGATCCGTACCAACGAAATAACAAAAAAAAATCTCCGGGATTTTCAGGGCGAGCGCAAGTCCGACATAGACTTGACCGGTTTTTATTATTAAAAACAGTAAATCTTAAAAAAAAAAACACGTTTCTTGTATGGGGTACCCCTCAATTGGTTACTTTATGTGTTTTTTATTATTTGTTAGCAAATCCGAATAACGCATATTCTGAGAAAATTTCAACCATCTATTTAACTATTATAGTTCAAAGATACAGCCATGTTTAGGTAGGACAGACGGACAGCGTAGGCCTATGAATATGTTCCCGTTGGCACCCTAAAAACGATATGGTTTTTAGGTCCTACTGCAAATCATTGCAATACTGCAATTATTTCTTGACTGTCTGTTTGTTCTAGCATCACGCAAAAACTACTGTACCGATTTTGACGAAACTTTCTGTGTTTGAAAGCTTATGATCAGACTTAAAATCTGGTATAAATTATATCTCGAGTCTCGTTGCAGGGACTGACCCGAGTACACGTTTCGCGTGGTTTCGCGCGTCGCGTTCTTGCCTGCCACGAGGCTCCGCAATCCTCAGTCTCTTCTTGTTCTTGTCCAAAAACAATCCCTGAGATTGGGATAGATTCTCCCATTAAATACTTGACACTGGCGGAAATGCAGTGCTAACGCACAAGCAAGAGTCCATTTCTTTTGTTCGAACACTTATAACTCGAGAACGGGTGGACCGATTTTCATGGTTTTTGTTTTGTTGTATTTGTCTCCGTCCCGAATAGCAGAATAACTAATAAAAACATTGGAAAATTGACGAAAAAAAAATGTCCACGTGTACGAAGTCGCGGGCAACAGCTAGTTATAAATAAAAAAATAAATTATATCTCACTACGATGACGGGCACCGGTGCGGGCGAAGTCGCGAGCAAACTCTAGTAAAACATAAAAAGGGGACATCCGTCGCCAAAGGCCACTTGGTAACCGAACGCAACCAATTGTCGATCTGAATTCATCTAAATTGAATAACAAGCTTCTATATTTAGTACAGAGTTCTATGGACTACAATTTGTCGGGACTTGAGACTAAATTGGTCCAATTGGTACAATTTTCTGTTCGTTGGGGGCAATGATGACATAATAAGTCAACTTGCTGATTCGATTGTCTGGAATTTGAGATAAAATGTATCTTATGTCGTTCTCCACATTATAGGTTATGTGCCTACCAATTTTCATTACGATAGCCGATGGGGCCAAAGAGTTCTCAATTGGCCACCGCGTACGGGAAAGCGCAGCGTGTGTAGACCCCCCTAGTGGACCGACGACCTGGTGAAGGCGGCGGGAACCCGTTGGATGAGGGCAGCGCAGGGCCGGTCGTTGTGGCGATCCTTGTGTGAGGCCTATGTCCAGCAGACCACTTCATCCGACCCAATCTCTGGTCCTAGCATTTTCCCGTTCTACCACATTCAAGAGAAGGTGGCTTTCTACCAAAGCTGTGCGAAGAAGCTAAGCTGTGATCTGGGATAAAATCCACCAATAGGATTGCTTCATTTTCCTAACGTCACGTAGCGCAACTTTGGTAGAAAAGGGCTTAGGAGGGCGAGGTTTTTTGACAATGCGACTCGCATGGGAGCTAGTTATGTGTGAGCAGCTTTGCCGTGGGTGGCATGCTAGCCGTGCTGCACGGCTAGCATGCCACCCACGGCAAAGCGTTTAATCGAGAAAAACGTAATGCGCGCTCTTTCTGGCATGCGTAAAATAATAAGGATGGAGGCATATCTCGATTTTTATCGTTTTCTCGGGGGTGGCATGTGAGGCCTACCCTACAGGACGCAAGCGACGGATGGAGGTATGCCTGCATAATGTGTCCACATTCTCGCAGCTAGTCCGTGTCACAACTCACAGCATTGGTGAAGAGTCACATAGTTTCACAGCTTCGCTACGCGTTCACACAGATCTCACACAGCTCTGGTGGAAAGGCCCTCATGGCCCCAGGGTCCCTTGTGGTTTCCCGAAGGACGAAAGAGTACATCTGTGTTTATCACACACACTTATCTTGCGTGCCTGGGTGTTTCTCTAATAGATTGAAAAAGACAAAGAGCATAATAATTTCTAAAACACCTTGTTGGCTGTACTTAAATTTGTAGTCGTATTGTTGTGGTCGCTAACTTTTGTAAATGATACGTCAGTAATATAATCTGTTTGTGGTCTTATCTAATTTCATTCAAGGATTGTGTTCAGGTAGCCGTTGAAGGTTTTTTGAGTCGAAATAGATACCTACGTATTTTCTACCAGTGTGTTTGTCAACTTTATTTTTGAAAAACAAATTGAAAAAAAAAATAGTGTAATTTTTTACTAATGAGAGATCGAAGCTGGTTGCATAGTTGTTTCCGCGAAACTAGTGGTCTGAAAGAGGATGCAGTGACAAAGATAGATCAAGGTATGTTAAGGTCAATCACCCCTTAAAGTAGTGCAACAGCTGTTTACCCTAACACCCTGTAGTTCTCTCTCGCTCACGAGCCTACCTTACCCCTTGTCAGTGCGAGTGTTTGTATGAAGTGTTAATTGTGTAACATTTGCCTCGGTTGAATTTAGTAGGCATATAATTGTTTACGTTTTAACTTAATCGTATTAGTTCTCGAATGCTAGATTACGGAACGTAGCGTAGGTATTGTTTTTCAATGCAAAAATATGACCTTGCAATAGCTCGATGTATAAGTACCTACTTACCTATCACTTTACAAAGTTTTCATTATATTATTATTGAGTAAACACACGGTTTGTATTAGACTTTTATTATGATGATGACAACGATATAACAGGTCTAAAAATTAAAACCGCCTTCAAAAAAACTAAAAAGTTAAAAAATAATATTGCAGCCGATGACTTTTTCGTTCGCATCATAAGAACATTAATTTGTTTTATCGAAGTCGCTGTCAAGCCGATTCGCGACAGGGCTTGCATTAGTTTTTGGCTTGGCTTGACACCGACTTCTATAAAACAAATTAATGTTCTTATGATGCGAACGAAAAAGTCATCGGCTGCAATATTATTTTTTAACTTTTTAGTTTTTTTGAAGGCGGTTTTAATTTTTTTTTTAATTTTGTTTATTTTATTAGTTCGATTTAACAGTAGTGCTTCAAATTAACAAACGCACTAGTCGGCACTACTATTTTCGAAGGTTCCCCTCGATTTCTCTGCTATCCATCATCAGATCCTGGTTTTCTTATCATGGGACCACCCTTGGGATATCTCCTTTCCAACAAAAAAAGAATCATCAAAATCGGTTCATAAACGACGAAGTTATCCGCGAACACACATTAAAAAAAAATATATATACGTTCGAACTGAGAACCTACTCCTTTTTTTGAAGTCGGTTAAAAACACTTTAGTAATAACGAGCATTTACCCGCGACTTCGTCCGCATAAATTATGTACCAGATTTTAAGTCAGATCATAAGCTATCAAACAAAAAAAAATTCATCAAAATCGGTTCAGTAGTTTTTGCGTGATGCTCGAACAAACAAACAAACCGACAGACAAAAAATCCAAAAATTGGTGATTTGGAATCAGGGACATCTAAAAACCATATCGTAATCTTTTTTTTGTAAATATCATATCTTCAGTGTAAGACACACTTCTATAATAGTTTAGATTACAAAGGACCAAGTGAACAACTTTCAAAATAGAGACAACGTAGAAAAAATATATTTTTCACCCCTCCTCCGGGCGGAAAGCGTCAACTTTCGTCCCCTTACGCTAAACGATGTTGCCGTATTCCTCCTACGTCGGGGAGAAAAACAGTGTACTAAGACGTACTAACATCAGGCAGAAAATAAGAGAGGGCTCAGGTAAGTACATAATGTTTACTTTACCAAAATGACTACTATCCCAATTGTCTACTTTCCCATAATGACCACTTTCCCAAAAAAACCTACTATCCCGTAAAGACCACTTTTCTAAAAAGTCAACTTTCCCACAATGACCACTTTCCAAAAAAAGTCGACATAAAAAATTCCAAGTTTGATAGTTTTCGAGATTTTGAAATTGCTTTTATTTTCAGATGTAGTTACTACAAAGTTCATCTTATCTAATCTAAACAATTTTAAAACTGTAGCAGAAGTGAGTCTGCACATTAGTATGAAAAACC
The DNA here is from genome assembly GCA_922987775.1 of Agonopterix subpropinquella. Taxonomy (NCBI): domain Eukaryota; kingdom Metazoa; phylum Arthropoda; class Insecta; order Lepidoptera; family Depressariidae; genus Agonopterix; species Agonopterix subpropinquella. The sequence continues at coordinate 11,267,553 of OV277718.1, read as the reverse complement.
GCTAAACAAAACAAAACATCCTGTATCTTATTTCTCTCGGAATGATATTGGTGCCTCATATAAAAAACGTTCTAAATTAAACCCCCTTTCAAACGTAGTATGCCACTTATGAACCACTTCTGCCCACTGTCCTTTACTATGGAATTATTGTTTTCAAATTAGGGTTGTTCTGCAAGAAAAAACATTATTACTATACTCCGTTCAGGAATTCGAGCGACAAAATGTAAACAAAGAAACGTCACTGTCAAAGTGACATTACGTGGTCAGAAACCTTTGGTGCATTTTTTATTTTGGAATAAAATTATTTCGGCACGGCATATAATAAATTAGGATGACATTAAAAATGTTTTGTCAAATGTCTATCTTTAAATAATAAAAACAATCGTGACAACTTGAATGAAATTTTTAAATTATGTTATGTAGCCCGCTACTCTGTCTGTGTGGGCTTTTTGTGCTATGCGTAGCATCCGCGCATAGCGTACGGACTCAGACGAAGGTATTAAACAATCAAGAGACGCGTTTACGTTATTGTATACAATAAAAAATCTTTTTAATTAAGAACTTTGTTAAAACGGACCAAAGGTGTAAAATATCTGATTGTTGCCAGAGCACGAAATAAAATATTTACAGTCACGCTTTCTTTTAATCTAAAATAAATTATTACACGCGTTTTTTTAAATTATTTTCCATACAAAATTAACATATCATTTGTCGTAATCCTTTGCGAGTAGAATAGATAATTTACTATTATTCAATCCGGAGATAAGCTTTCTTCCGTCTCGAGATGGTATTTTCTACACTGGTATTACCGTTGTTTACATTTTGTCGCTCGAATTCCTGAATGGAGATTATGAACTTGTTAAAAGTAGAAGTGCAGAGTCTGATACCACTTTTTTTTTAAACTTGATTAAAATGGAAAACTTTTGAAACTATTTGCCAGATTACAATTTTTATACACGATGTAGACTCAAAATTGACATTGAATTTTTTTACCGCAAAAGGCTGGCAGAAAAAAGTGTTTTTTGTAAAAATTATGAAACTAATCCTTTATTTTTGAATTAGATTCACTGAAAAGTTTATTTTGGATTGCTTAACAAGTGTATTCTCAAGAATACAATTTACAAATTTGTAGTAACTAAATCTAAAAGTTGAGCGCAGGTGACGATTTTTAGAAATGTTTAAAAAATGACATGGTAAATAAATACAGGGTTATTTGTAATTCGACGTATTCCTTTCAGAATGTTAAATGGCAGCCTAAATGCAATTATGTGAACCCCCATATGTGGGGTCGGAAATTATTAGTTTTCGAGATATTTGGAATTTAAGATTTTTTAATCTATGGCGTCGATTTGAATTTTAATTCATAGCTAACACTTTTTCCGAGATTTTTTCATAAATCAATGTCCGATCATACTGAGCAATTCAAAATAAATCAATAACAATGACGGTTAGTTTTTGAAAAAAAAAATACAAAGTCTTGAAATCATGCGGTTGTTCTCAAAAAAATTGTATGAAAAAAAGTGTGCGTTTTACTGAAATAACTTCCTCGTTTTGTTAGCGTTCTACAAAGGTAGAAATGTTTTAGAAAAAAATGGAATTACAATGTCAAAAAAGGTTTTTTACTTAGTACGTGATATGGTAGAGGCAACATTCTCCTGGAGAAAAATATTACGATTTTTTTAGATAACATTGATTAATTTAAATCTACACATCTTACTCAGAGTGAGCCTCTCGATTCCATACACATACACGCAAGCACTTTCTTAGTTCATTTTTGGTTACTTTTGAAGTAAAGGTAAAATCTCATTACCTCCGCTGCGTTTATTATGCGCTGCCTTAAGTCTTCTACTTCGTTTACTACGGTTTGATAAACAAGGTCTTTCATGTGTCCCCAGATATGAAAATTACATGGAGTCAAGTCGGGGCTTCTTGCAGACCATGAATTGGCCGTCCTCTATCAATCCATCTATTCGAATAAGTTGCAAGTCGAGCCAGCAACGTAACCATTTTAGGGATCGGTAGAGGAAGGCCACTCCTTGGCCTGCAAGAAGCCCCGACTTGACCTCATGTAATTTTTATGTCTGGGGACACAATGAAAGACCTTGTTTATCAATCCCCAGTAAACAACGTAGAAGACTTAAGGCAGCGCATAATAAACGCAGCGGAGGTAATGAGATTTTACTTTTACTTCACAACTAACTACAAATGAACTAAGAAAGTGCTTGCATGTAACCTAGGGGTTCACTGTGAGTAAGATATGTAGATTTAAATTAATAAATAATGTTACATAAAAAAAATTAATAAATAATGTTACAAAAAAAAAAAAAAAAAAAAAAAAAAAAAAAAATCGCCTTTGGTCTCGGTTAACATACGAGTCCATTAACCCGGCTCCAGGGAAGATAGAGACACCTTTTCTATCCTCCACTGGAGCAACTCCTGTCTGGCGCGTCCATGTTGCGGGGGTGGGCGCCGCTCACTTCAGTAGGCCGGTGTGAGTTGGTGGCAAGTTCAGATAGGGACCCAGACCTGCGGGGTATAACGCGGAACCCATGCCCAGGGATACGGGTGAAGACCCCAACGGCTGCGAAGGCGGAAATGGAGTCCATTGGAACGGTGGAGCAGGCGGAAGGGGCACACGCCCTACATTGAGCTGACCCCACATATGGGGGTGTCTAGGTCATGTTGGAGATGCACTGTCAGGCACGGTGGTGTAATTAGAGTTGGTGGCGGAAGAGACCCATGTGGTCCAACGGCAGCACTCATAGTCCTGAGATGGATTAGTGCCTTGGCGTCAGGTGGCAACCGGCCGTAAAATACATAGCCATTTTTTTATTCCTTGTCCAAATGAAAGTACACAAAAAGAGAATGAGCGTAAATACTAGGGCGTCCCCCTCAAGCGACGGTCGATGCAACATAAACTCTAGGGCGTACCCCGTAAGCGACGGTCGAACCAACACGAGCACATCATTACGATTAGCAACCTGGAACGTAGGTTCCATGACGGGCAGAAGTGCCGAACTTGGCGACGTCCTGAAAAGGAGGCAATTAGATGCATGCTGTGTGCAAGAGACCAAGTGGAAGGGTGCAAAATCAAGGCATATAGGCAATGGGTTCAAGCTCATCTATAATGGAACTACCACCGGTAAGAACGGCGTTGGTATTGTGCTATCTGAAGACTTAACTCAAAGATTAATAAATGTTGAAAGGGTAAGTGACAGACTCATGGCGGTAAAGATAGCCCTGGAAAAACAGCCCTGTTTCAATATCATTTCCGCATATGCACCACAGACGGGCTGTGCTGAATGTGAGAAGGATGCGTTTTGGGATGATCTACGTAGGCTTATTCAAAGTATACCACCAGAAGAAACGCTACACCTGGGTGGAGACCTAAATGGCCATGTTGGTACCAATAACACAAACTCGGAGAGATGGCAAGGAGAATTTGGCTACGGCACGCGTAACAGTGATGGGGAGACTATCGTAGAATTCGCATCCAGCTACGACCTAGCCATCATCAACACCTTCTTTAAAAAGAAAGAATCCCACCAAATCACATACAAAAGTGGAGGACATGCTACTCAAATCGACTATGTGCTAGCTAGGCGCAAACATTTAGGTAACTTTAGAGACTGCAAGGTCATACCGGGAGAGCCGCTTACAACTCAGCATAGAATATTAGTCACCGTGTACAAACTTCCGAAACCAATCAAAACAAATCGGAAATTAACACCAAAAATTAAATGGAGATCTTTGGGGAAACCAGCGGGTAAACTATTCACGAAGGAACTTTCAGAAAACTTAAGTTCAATGGATACCACAAATATGTCACCGAATGAAATGTGGGATAACTTTGAAAAGGTCTGTATAAGCAAGGCAGAAGAACACCTAGGCCGAACAAGAAGCAAAAAGGGACCAAACAAAGAAACTGAATGGTGGAACGCTGAAGTAAAAGAGGCGGTTACAGCTAAGAAAGATGCTTTCAAGCTGTGGCAGTCTACAAGGGACGAAACTGATTTTAAAAATTATAAGGAAAATAAGAGGCAAACAAAGAGACAGGTAGCAATATCGATAGCAGAAACAAATCACGAATTTTACAACAAATTGGAGTCAGCTAAGTCAGAGTTAGATATACATAAGATAGCTAAAACGCGCCATAACAACACTAAAGATATAACAACCGTAAAATACATAAATGATAAAAATTGCAATCTACTAACACAAGATAAAGACATTAACAACAGATGGACAGAATACTATAAACACCTACTTAATGTGTCTCATCCCAGAAAACAGGATTACTGCAGGCCTGAGCCGGTACAGGGACCACCCCTAAACATAGCTCCGGAAGAAATTGAAAGAGCGATACAGCAAATGAAAAATAATAAATCGCCAGGTCCAGACGAAATACCTACAGAAGTCTGGAAACATCTCGGCAACCAGGGAGTACTTTGGCTGTATAAATTGTTTAACAAGCTGATTCAGGGCAGCCCCATCCCAAACTCATGGCGAAACAGTTTCCTAATACCATTCTACAAGGGGAAAGGAGATGTTAGAGATTGCAGTAACTATAGAGCTATAAAACTGATGTCACACACTCTCAAAATTTGGGAGAGAACGCTAAATAATAGGTTGAAACATATTATAACCCTAACTCAGAACCAATGTGGCTTTGTGGCCGGAAAGGGCACATCAGACGCCATTCAGACGATTCGAATACTCCTGGAAAAGGCAAAAACTAACAAGAAAAATCTTCACATGGTTTTTATAGACTTGGAAAAGGCCTTTGACCACGTCCCTCGAAACATCATTTGGGAAGCACTAAGGCAACAACTGGTGCCTGAATACTATATTAACCTTATACAAGACATGTACGAATCCGTTACTACTCAAGTCATAAGCCCTGCAGGGAGAGGCGAAATGTTTGAAATCGAGGTTGGTGTGCATCAAGGCTCCACACTTAGCCCATTGTTATTTAATGCTACCATGGATCATCTCACAAAGCACTGTCAAATGTCACTGCCTTGGAACATACTTTATGCCGATGATGTTGTTCTGATCTCGGACAACGTAGACGAGCTTCAGCAGAACTTTAACTCGTGGATTGAGGCACTCGAAACAAATGGCCTTAAGATCAGTAGAAAGAAGACGGAACATATGTCGTGCGTTTTCGATGACGTCACTGACCCTAATAACATCCAGATCTCTATAGGAAATATACCCCTACCCACGGTGACACAATTTAAGTACTTGGGCTCAATACTTAGCAACGATGGTAAAATTGACAAAGATGTTACTCATAGAACTACGACAGGATGGATGAAGTGGAGACAACTCACAGGCGTCATGTGTGATAGGAAAATGCCTCTTAAGGTCAAGGGGCAAATGTATAAAACAGCTATTAGACCTGCTGTACTGTATGGGTCCGAATGTTGGGCATCCAACAAGCAACACCTTGACAAACTACACACAACAGAAATGCGCATGCTACGCTGGTCAGCGGGTGTCACAATGCTAGACAAAATCCGAAATGAGTACATAAGAGGGAGCTTTAAAGTCGCCTCAATAGTCGATAAAGTCAAAGAAAAACGCTTACGGTGGTACGGTCACATCCAGCGTCGTCCAGATGATCATATGGTGAAGCTTGCCCTAGACTTGCCAACGACGAAACGTTCTCGTGGAAGACCACCCGCCACCTGGTGGACGACGGTCCAAAAAGACCTTAAAGAAGCTCAGCTCGACACCGACACAGCACAAAACCGTGCTCAGTGGAGAAGAAGGACAAGGAAGGCCGACCCCAAGTAAATGGGACATGGTCTAGGAGGAAGAAGAAGAAGTTACATAAAAAAAATTCCTAAAAATTTTTCTCCAAGATAATGTTGCCTCTACGTATCACGTACTAAGTAAAAAACCTTTTTTGACATTGTAATTCCATTTTTTTCTAAAACATTTATACTTTTTTAGAAAGCTAACAAAACGAGGAAGTTATTTCAGTAAAACGCACACTTTTTTTCATACAATTTTTTTGAGAAAAACCGCATGAGTTCAAGACTTTGTATTATTTTTTTCAAAAACTAACCGTCATTGTTATTGATTTATTTTGAATTGCTCAGTATGATCGGACATTAATTTATGAAAAAATCTCGGAAAAAGTGTTAGCTATGAATTAAAATTCAAATCGACGCCATAGAATAAGCATATTTTTTGGGTGTCGTAAAAGGCGACTAAGGGACCTACCAGAAGATGGGCAGCAGCATCCTCTGCGTACACACATCCAGCCGAACTGCGATCGCCAACCCGCCTGCCAAGCGTGGCGATTATGGCAAAACCACCCGACATGGCAAGTACGCCCTTAACACGGATGATATGGGGGTTCACATAATTGCATTTAGGCTGCCCCTTAACGTCCTGAAAGGAATACGTCGAATTACAAATATAACCAACATAAATATAATGGTTCATGAGATACAGCCTGGTGACAGACGGACGGACAGCGGAGTCTTAGTAATAGGGTCCCGTTTTACCCTTTGGGTACGGAACCCTAAAAATTACAGGCGATGTCAAAAGTGACAGGATCTGTCAAAAGCGATAGGAGCTGACAAAGTTGTTAAAAATGGCAGGTGTCAAAGAGGCAACAAAAAATTGAGGGCGGTATTATTATTTGTGGTTGGGCTATTGCAAGCAAGGGTCGTTGTAACACGGAGACCAGCGCTGGTCCTTTTGTGTTCGCCCCAAGCTCACCCATATTTACGCATACCTCCGAACTTATGGTATTTTCTTTTCATTCTCGGGAATGCAGGTTTCCTCACGATGTTTTCCTTCACCGCCGAGCTAGTAAATGATAAATACAACCGTACATAAATTCCGAAGAACTTAGTGGTACAGGCCAGGAATCGAACCGCGGCCTCAGAATTGAGGCGCTAGCTCTCTTCCGTATGGGCTATCATCGCTCTTGAGGGCGGTAACTAGATACCAAATTTAAAAAAATGACAGAATATAACTAAGCGACAGGCGATGTCAAAAGCGACAGCTAATGACAAAAATTACATTAACTCACTTTTGACAGCGCCTGTTACTTTTGACATCGCCAATCTTTTGATTTTTGGTAATTTTGGTAACGGCGCGCGTGTCACTTTTGTCATCTGCTATTTTTAAATTTTTTTGTCATTTTGGCACTAACTTTCAACAGCTCCTGTCACTTTTGTCAGCCCCTGTCACTTTTGACAGCTCCTGAAACGTGACAGGATCTGTCAAAAGCGATAGGAGCTGACAAAGTTGTTAAAAATGGCAGGTGTCAAAGAGGCAACAAAAAATTGAGGGCGGTAACTAGATACCAAATTTAAAAAAATGACAGAATATAACTAAGCGACAGGCGATGTCAAAAGCGACAGCTAATGACAAAAATTACATTAACTCACTTTTGACAGCGCCTGTTACTTTTGACATCGCCAATCTTTTGATTTTTGGTAATTTTGGTAACGGCGCGCGTGTCACTTTTGTCATCTGCTATTTTTAAATTTTTTTGTCATTTTGGCACTAACTTTCAACAGCTCCTGTTAGTAGAGCTATTTCCCGCGATAATTGTGCGCTTCGGGTTAAAAGCATCAAATTTCTACCATGGATAGGGTGTTCCTCGGTGATCATTTTCAGATGTGGAGGGAAGTCTGATTCGTCCCCTGTGCGCGGGGGGAGGGGGGTGAAGTACGTATCTGGGTCATTGTTTTCATTATTATTTTACGGATCAGTTAATGCTACTAGGGCTTGTGTGGTATCGTTTTCGAGTAAAACAGATACGAGGAATTCATTTTTACTGCATAATAGGCATATTTCCATACAATAAAATAATGTTTTACACGAAAAAGTAAAAACCATTGCCTTGATTTTTTTTTTAAAACATCTATATCTTTGGAAATCTTGATAAATATAAGTAAACAAAATTAAGCAAATAAAGGTTATTTAGTCTAGTTTATAAAAACATATACTTGTTGGACACTTATCATACAACAACTACAAGAAAAAAATTCATTTACGCGTCGAGGTAAAGCAGCATAATTCGTTTACTGCGGATTACGAGTGATGGTTTGGAGGTAAACATACGAGTAATATGTAACTTTATAATTTCGATAGCAAACGATTATTTGTTGAAAATTAAATAGAAAAATAAATTAAGCATAGTTTTAATGGATATAATAAGGAGCGGCAACAATTTTAAAAGGATATAATTCGGAGCGCGCTCCATACAAACGATGTCTGGTTATATTTCCAATATTATCCAATTAAATTCAATGAAATTTTACAGAAACAGTCTACAGACTAATATCTATGCTCGTATTGTCTCAGATTTTCGTAAAAATGTATAGTTTCGAACTTACAGTGCCTCAAAGATTTCCATACAAATCTTAAATTAACCCTAGCATTGAAAGAAAATCGGGCACAATACAAGCATAGAGATTAGTTGATAATAAATTAATAATATAAATAAAAAATTGTTTTTGAAAAATTTCGTTAACTTTAATTATTTAGTATTGAATATATAACCAGACTTCGTTTTTATGGAGCGCGCTCCCTCTCCTATATCTATCCTCTTAGGAGGATATAATTCGGAGCGCGCTAGGAGCTTAGGCTCCTCAAAAAAAAACATTTAATAATTGTTAAGTATATAGGAAAATCGGCAATTATTGCCGGCTTAAAATCATAGCGCTGAGAATTTGGAGTGCAGCTGCGGTGTAAATGCACCGTCCAGTACCTACCAACATCTTTTGTAAAGCAGCACGACATTATTAGCACTGCAGATATAGTTTCTGCCTCGGGAAGAGTAGTCTACTCTAAATTGAGTGCGATTCGACTGTATCTTTCGTCCAGTCCATCCCTAAAGAAATGAAATGAATACCTAACTATTTAGCGGAAGCTTTAACTATAACCAAAAGCAACTTAGAGAGAGCTAATTTACTGAAAAAAGCCACGCAAAGCCAGCAAGTGGCTTTTTGACTGAGGTGCGAATCATTATTCTAATCCCCTTTTCACGCAACATCTATAAAAATGTAAGAATATACGAGTGTCAGCCTCCTCGCTCGGGTGATCATGAGGCAAAATGACACAAATGAACAAACAACTTTATTCCGATTTGTCGCGTCAAAATTGCCATGAGAGAGCAGATAGATGCCACACTTTTCCTTGTACCTCCTACGGATGCAATGCCCAAAAAAAGTGTATAAGAAAGAAAGAGAGAAATTTTATTTCTTCGAGTATATGAAAATAGAACCGAATTATTCTCATTCTTGTCACAACAATCAGTTCTTCCAGTGTAGAGGCAACAGAAAAAGAAATCGACGCAACCAATAGGAGTAAAATTCTTTGTTCTGCCGCTGCCTCAGATTTGAGTCAATTGGCCCCATGTTCGCCCGAGGAGGCTGACACTAGTAACTTTTTACACTTGGAAGATTCAATGCCAAAAGGACGTAGAAGAGTGATCATATCATATGCAACCGTAGACACTGATGTATCGTACGAGTAACCTACTAGTGGTGGGGTTTTTCAGTAAATTAGCTCTCTCTGAGTTATGGATTTGCTTTCGGTTTTGGTTCAAGCTTCGATAAATAACAAGGTAGGGTATTCACGAATTGGTGGTGTCAATGAATTTGACACAATGCAGGTATCGGCCAATACACTGGCCTGCAAAACTAAGTATCGGTTTAACCGGTATGATACGGTATGTGGTTCTTTTCAGGCAAGGGGAAAAGAACGGCTTTGGACACTTGGAAATCTTTACACTAAGCCTGAAGTAAATAGGGCCTTTGAAGAACTCAAACGAAATAAGTGAGGACTCAATTCCTAATAGAAAGATTTGTATTGTTGATGGTTGACCGCATTAGCTTTGACTGTCTGTGAAACTGCCGGCTTAGGATGGACTACCCAATTTCTTCACGTGGGTGTCGCACGAGGCGACTAAGTGATAAAGTTTTTGGCAGTGTTTTGTGGGCGAGAGATTAGCCCCCTGTCATCACCTGACACGTCATTTCATCGTGAACCTTCAACGTGAAATGTTCAATATGGTCAAAGTGAGCCTTGCTACAACGCACTGCACGCTTAACATTGTTGTTGGTCGTTGTAGCAAAGTTTCCACCCCGTAAGGGATTATGGTCGTGAATTTATGTATGTATGTATTTCAAGAGCGAGCATAGATATTAGTTTGTAGACTGTTTCTGTAAAATTTCATTGATTTTACTTGGATAATATTAGAAATATAACCAGACTTCGTTTGTATGGAGCGCGCTCCGAATTATATCCCTTTAAAATTGTTGCCGCTTCTTATTATATCCAATTAAGACTATGTCTAATTTATTTTTCTATTTAATTTTCAACAAATAATCGTTTGCTATCGAAATTATAAAGTTACATATTACTCGTATGTTTACCTCCAAACCATCACTCGTAATCCGCAGTAAACGAATTATGCTGCTTTACCTCGACGCGTAAATGAATTTTTTTCTTGTAGTTGTTGTATGATAAGTGTCCAACAAGTATATGTTTTTATAAACTAGACTAAATAACCTTTATTTGCTTAATTTTGTTTACTTATATTTATCAAGATTTCCAAAGATATAGATGTTTTAAAAAAAAAATCAAGGCAATGGTTTTTACTTTTTCGTGTAAAACATTATTTTATTGTATGGAAATATGCCTATTATGCAGTAAAAATGAATTCCTCGTATCTGTTTTACTCGAAAACGATACCACACAAGCCCTAGTAGCATTAACTGATCCGTAAAATAATAATGAAAACAATGACCCAGATACGTACTTCACCCCCCTCCCCCCGCGCACAGGGGACGAATCAGACTTCCCTCCACATCTGAAAATGATCACCAAGGAACACCCTATCCATGGTAGAAATTTGATGCTTTTAACCCGAAGCGCACAATTATAGCCAAAATGTATGAAGAGAATCCTCTACTATGTCACTTTTGTCAGCCCCTGTCACTTTTGACAGCTCCTGAAACGTCAATTTTTTTGAAACTGTAGACATATCGTGAAAAACGGTAGTCATTATGAAAAAGAGTCATTTTTGGGAAAGTGGTCATTTTGGTAAAGTAGATTTATTGCAACAGTAGACATTTTGTGAAAAACGGTAGTCATTATGAAAAAGAATGTTTTTTGGGAAAGTGGTCATTTTGGTAAAGTAAACATTATGTACCTAATCGTAAGAGAGACTCAGCCGCAAGGTCCCCCCCCCTCTGTAGACGCCACTGTGGCTCCATAGTGAAGTTATTCAATTTGATAGTCTAGTTATCATAATACAAGACCGGACATCACTTGACACGTCGTTCTCTCCTGTCTAATTCAATTCACTAAGCGCAAACATCGTCACACCCGTCACATTCGTCGTTGAAACATCGCCGGGCTGACAATTCGGTATTTACTATGGTTATGTCATGTGTCAAGCTCATATAGAACTTGGACAATCTGCAGTATGCAAGAAGGAGGTTACATTTGTGAGCTCGTCGATGTTTTTGACGGCGATGTGTGAATTGTACTCCTGAAATCTCCATGCTAAATCGCCTTGCTACAACTGCTTGCTTCAAAGCTTAGTTGGTAGTTACAGCGAAGCTTCTGGCCACCCCGGGAGGGATTGCTTTCATGACTTCATGTAAGAATACCGTAAAATTGCAACTCAAATGCATTTCTGGCACAAATACCAACCAGATCACCGGTTAATTTTCGAAATGATTTCAATCCTTATAGGTAAGTAAGCATGACTTGTCTTGGTACAACGCCAGACGATATTATCCGATGCATTATTTATATCTCATTGACGTCAAATTCTTCGAAAGTACTTAATTATAAATGTTTCGCTCTGATGCCGATGTGTCCATTTGCATTACATACTTACATGCAATGAAAGCATAGTTAGTTATCGTAATATTGTCTGCTCTCAAACGGCGAAGGAAATCGTCGCGAGGAATCCTGCATACGCTGAAAAAGAAATTCGGATGCGTATTTGAAGTCTACCGCACTGCATTGTGCACGCGTGGTACTACACCCTTTTGAGCGAAGTGCCTAAAATGCACCATGCCTATGAAGCAAAATGCCTAAAGTCAATGTCTAAAACTCAGGATGCCTATGAAGTTTTAATGTCTACAAAGTTTTAATGTCTACGAAGCAAAATGCTACACCATCCTTGGGTCTGTGCCGTGCAGTGAGACGTATACAAGGTGTTACAAAAATACAAATAAACATTTTAGGGGGTGGTTAAGACCATCAAACTGAACAACTTTCACTATGGGACCAATACCGAAATCGCGAAAAATCGGATGTTCAATCAATCAATTAAATATACTTTATTTAACACCAAAATATAAACAGTAAAATACAGAGAAAAAAAAATACAAGAGGCACAAAATAAGGCGGCAGCGGCGGCGGTGCATCTCAGTAATGTTCCATCATCATCATATCAGCCGATAGACGTCCAATGCTGGACATAGGCCTTTTTTTTTTTTTTTTTTTATTAACTATGGGTCTGCTCTTGACCTCAATCCAGTCCTCAGGACGAAGATGGGGTCGTAGATATAGCGAGCTTACCCAGAAGATGCCTATTCACTCGTACTTTAAAGGAATTCGGGTTGTAAGTACTCGGAAATACTGACGCAGGTAAGGCATTCCACTCCTTGGCTGTGCGCATTATAAAAGATTCAGAAAGGCGCTTGGTGCGGATATGTGGGATGTCAACCAAGAAGGGGTGATATCCCGCGGTGCGTCTGGAAGTCCGATAGTAGAAAGGGGAAGGTGGGATGAGCTCATGCAGCTCTAGGGCACACTCACCGAAGTACAATCTGTAGAAGACCGACAAGCAGGCCACTCTGCGGCGGTGGGCTAGGCTATGAAGCTTGGCCTCCACCAGCTTACTATCGCCAATGAGCCTCCTGGCTCTGCGTTCAACCGAGTCGAGTGCGGCAAGTTGATACTTGGCTGAGCCATCCCACAGGTGGCAGCAGTACTCCAGGCCTCACCCAAAATGGGGAAATTTGCCATAATCATCATCAGCTCATATACGTCCTACTGCAGGGCACAGGCCTACCGTCTAGAGGGTGATGGGCTTCAGTCCACCACGCGTACACAATGCGGATTGGTAATTCTTCTTCAGCGTTTGCAGGTTTCCTCAAGATGTTTTCTTTCTCCGTTTGAGAGCAGTCGGTTTACGTTACATGCATAAGTTAGAAAAACTCATTGGTACATGGCATTTCGTAACCGGCCGTGCGAATTCGAAACCGGTCCAAAAGATTGGAGTTTCCATACCTCTCCCCAAATTTCGTTGTTGACTCCATCCATAGTGAAAGTGGTTCAGTTTGGTAGCACCTTCTAAAATATGTAACGCATTTTAATTTACACCTTGTATATCAGAATAATGGTCTAAAACTTTGCTGAAAATGTTGTCTAGAAAAACGCTGCTATAGAACCTCTATCCCTTAGTCGCCTCTTTTGGGTCGCCAAGGGTCTATCAAAATTAATAAGAACCACATTTCTCTAACACTGAGAAATTCTAGAGAAAGGTACTAGGCTATCATAACAAAACAAGCTTTCTATCGATCGGGACCCAGCCTTTTGTTGACCAAGGTCAAAAACCTAGACGTCTCGCCTCTCAGTTCAGGTCAACAACCTTCTTCATATGCGAAAATTTGTAGGGACTCTATGCGAATTCTGCTCTCCTGGTATTTGGTGTTGCTTTGCACCTATTGGTTAGTTTTTTTGTGCGTGGCTTACATTCAAAAAATATGTTGACAGGTGTTTTAAGTAATTTGAATAACAATAATGACGTTTTTGCTATTTACCTCAATGGTATGAGGAAAGTAGCAAAAATGTAAACTTGAATGTTCGTGGAACAATAGCTTACTAAAGTGACAATAACAACTGCACAAATACCATTAAATACATGAATTGTAAGTGGAATTTGTCTTTCCCAATGAACTACGGCGTATAGCATAAAAAGATGTGGTAGGTATTTTTTTTTTAGGTACGAACTTTTTGTGTGCTGTGTAATTATTTCACTTTTTTTAGAATAACTTTTGCAAACCAAATGCTCGTTTTAACTTTTTTGAGAAATCAATAAGTTCAACTAAACCTATTTCAATAAAATACAGTACAGATTGTGAAAAACAACAATGAAGTATTGTATTTATTATGTTTATTTACATACAAGACATGCAATAAAACCTCAGCTTTACTGCACAAAATGACGGTAGCCATCACTCGTCGGTTGAGAAAATAACTTCATTCTAAATTCAAAATAATTTTCCCGCGCGCGGTCAACGCTCTGGTTATTTTCATTTGTTACTTGACCTTCGAAGGGAGAGGTCGTGCTCATTTATCTTGGAGAAGTATATATTTACGTCATTCCAGCAAATCTTTTGTTTGTTTCTTCAATGGATTTTTTATTAACATGTTTCTACGATATGATAAGTGACAAGTTGATAACAGAGATATTGAAGATGTACCTTGAACTTGAAGTGAAATTCGTGAACGATAACATGAATGAGATGTCTTTGTTTTAATTTAACATGCATTTGTCGTAAGATAGTGACCTTGTCCGTGCCAAACATTATGATAAAAGATGTGGATTATATTGTGTTTTTGTAGATAACAGTAGTATATGTCGACCAGAATCTCATGATCATGTTCATAACACAAAGAAAAGTAAAAAAATACCTCATCAAGTAGGGCCTTTACAAACTGCAACTTTTTGCGGCGATAAAAACGCGCGTTTGCAAATGGGTGTATATTTAAGAGCGTTTGGACGCCCAAATCATCTGGTCGAACATTTTCATCTTATAATGTTAGTTTGCGATTTTTGCTATTTTTTTGTGTAAGATATGACTGGGGTAATCTGGCCGAACATTTTCATCTTGTTTAAGAGAAAAGGAATTTTATAGCTGAATTTGATTACGAATGTTTTTCTTCGTGGCTGTATGGCGTTTCAGAAGTGCTGCAAAATGTCGCAGTGTTTTGTAGGGCCCTAATCAAATTACCCCAGTGAGGCCCAGTGTTGCTTATTACTCTAAAATTTGATTTCCTCATTTTTCATGAGATTCTGGTCGACCTATATTGGTGTTGCCGAATTATCAACAGCTTTTATCTAAAATATCCATAGCCATAGCTCGGAACATGGCAGTTAGTTTAGCCTGCATCGGCGCGATCGCTCCCCTAGTTGTGGCAACACTTTTTAGTTTTAGTAATGTGGCCACAGATTAGTAGTTACTTCGAAAAAGGCCTACCTACTGCCACACGGTACGCGCAAAAATGTACCTAGTGAAGCTTGACTCAGCGTTGTTTATTACTTCGTACAGCGTGCGACGCATTTGACGTCGACATTCCCGTCTAGAGCGAGTGGCAGAAATCAAGCAAGCGTATCGATTACAAATTTACGATGCACCAAAGTGTAGGTATTTATCTGGGTACCTAGGGCCGAGTGATAGAGGCCTGTTGTGGCTGAGGTACTGCTATTCCCATTAGGGATAAAGCATGAATAATTATATTTATCCAGGCGCACCGCGGGATATCACACCTACTTGGTTGACATCCCACATATCCGCATCAAGCTCCTTTCAGAATCTTTTATAATGCGCGCAGCCAAGGAGTGGAATGCCTTACCTGCGTCAGTATTTCCGAGCGCTTACAACCCGAATTCCTTTAAACTACGAATGAATAGGCTTCTTCTGGGTACGCTCGCTACATCTTCGACCCAATCTTTGTCCTGAAGACTAGATTAAAGTCAAGAGCAAACAAAAAATGTGTCTATGTTATTAGACGACCCGGTTGGTGTAATGGTTGCCACGCCGGACTGCCAAACCAGGGTCCTGGGTTCGAATCCCGGTTCGGTCATGGATGTTATATGTTTGTGCCGTTGTTGTATGATTCCCATAACAAAAAGCCTAAGGCTTACCTTGGGATCATTACAATGTATGTGCCTGTGAGCGTTATTTATTTATTTTATTTTTATTTATCAAATACAAGGTTTCCACTAATAATAATAAGACCTGTCGTTATGTATGGATCAGAATGTTGGGCCACAAAAGGGACGGATGAGAAACGACTGCATGGAGCTGAGATGCGAATGTTGAGATGGATGTGTGGTGTTACTAGCATGGACAAGATTAGAAATGAGTAAGTATATTAGAGGAAGTATAAAAGTAGCACCTATGACGGAAAAATTGCAGGGTAATAGATTATCGTGGTATGGGCATGTAATGCGGAGGGATGAGTGTCATGTTACGAGACGAGTGTTAAGTATGAATGTGGATGGCTGTGGTAGAAGAGGCAGGCCGAAGAAAAGATGGATGGATTGTGTGAAGGATGATATGTGTAAAAAAGGGGTGAGTGTTGAGACGACGGCTAAGAGAGATGAATGGAAGAGGATGACATATTGCGCCGACCCTAAATAATGGGAAATAGGCAAGAGAATGATGATGAAGGTTTCCACTAATTAGTAGCCACTGGTCTGTGTAAACATTTGTCTAACGGAGTTTGTTTTGCGTATTTGCCTTAGCCGTCTGGTATCGGAGCGACCTGATTTTGTTAGTCTCGTTTGTCTATTATTAGTTCCTGACTCAGAGGTTTATTACCTGGGTACGTAAAGGTACTGTTTTTAACCCAGTTAGGTTCTAGACAGACGGACCGCATTTAAACTGCAATCGGAATGCGCGTTTGGTTTGCAGTTCTATTGCATTCGCGTCAACTGCATTGAAACTGCATTTGAACTGCAATTTGCGGTTGGATTGCAGTTGAAATGCAGTCCGTCTGTCTATAGCCTTATACCTATTATACAGTGTGTAAGGAAAATACTTTAAAACACATACTCTACCCATCAAACTAAACAACTTGCTATGGGAGCAAAGCTGTCAGCTCAAAGAAAAAAACAACTGTTCCATATTATGGGTGTAAGGAAAAGTATGATTAACCTTTAAACCACATACTCTACCCATCAAACTGAACAACTTTTACTATCGGAACAAACCTGTCAGAGTAAAAAAAAATCTGCTGTCCCATACTAAACTGCAATACCTACTCGATTCAAACGTATAGGACAGCTGATATTTTTTTTTGTTCTGACAGCTTTGCTCCCATAGTAATAGTTGTTCAGTTTGATGGGTAGAGTATGTGGTTCAAAGGTTAATGATACTTTTCCTTACACCCTGTATAACGTCGCGTGGCCAGCTTATGTTGGTTTTGCGTAGCTTAAGGCTATTCTACCGTTGGCGCGCTCCATACAAACGTAGTATGGTGATATTTTCAATACTATCCAATTAAAGTCAATGAAATTTTTCAAAAACAATCTATTAACTAATTTCTATGTCGGTATGAAGTCAGATTTTCGATAAAATTTATAGTTTTAAAGTTACAGTGCCACAAATATTTCCATACAAATCTTAAATTAATCTTAGCATTGAAACTGTATATTTTAACGAAAATCTGACTTCATACCGACATAGAGATTAGTTACATGATTGTTTTTGAAAAATTTCATTGACTTTAATTAGATAGTATTGAAAATATCACCATATTACGTTTGTATGGAGCGCGCCAACGGTAGAATAGCCTTAAGAGCCTATGTCGAAAAATAATTTTAGCGAAACGGACGTGTGATAGCTTATATTACTGCCAGATGCGAGAGAAAGAGATGTGGCGGCGCGCGCGCCTGGAACGAATCAAGCGATAAAACAAACTTTATTTAATTGTGATTGTACTATTTATGTTAGTTCAATTCTGCTCTAATCAAAACTTAGATAATAGCAATCTCTTTTTTTTAAATCACGTCTGATGTTTCTATTATTCACCGTTTAGCAGTTACAAGCGTTTATAGACAAAAACGGAGGCTACTTTGGCTTGTTTTTCTATCGAGAAAATTTGTCTTAATCGTGTTTTGGCTCTAATCAAAACTTCAATTATATGTTCAATTTACACATATCCGCAAATCATACTCCTACTGTTAGTACTTCATGATATATGGAGCTTTGAAGAATGCCGTGTGTAAAACCCACGCCAAAACTACAATGTAATAATTGTATAGTACCTATACTTGGTGTCTTTTAAAAATAAAACATTCTTTATTCTAATTGCAATGTTATTCCTTATGGAGATATAAATAAACTAGACAACACCTCGGTTATTTCCGTCACCGCGTGTCCGCGCACAAAGTCATATCTATTAGTTACATTGTACCCGCATCGCATTGTGGGTAGATTGTATTGGATAATGAGGGTCATGCAGTGCAGCTGATGATCAGAAGAACTTCCCTCAGTATCTGATTACGACCAGGAAAATAATCCCGCTCGTCAATCTTCGTTTGTGCAGAGCAGAACCGAGTCCCAGTCAAAACCCGAAGTCATTTAGTAATCAAAGGGTACGAAGTAAATAGAGCAAGAATCTCCTTTATTCTAAAGCAGAGAGACCGCATTAATTTACGATTGCAGTTAAGTCTCTTTTGTCTTATGACGTACCTTAAATAGCAGAAGGAGACGGAACTATAGATCTTTGTTTATGCGGTTGTCCACTTTTCACTTGTCAGATTTGTACTACATTTTTTTTTTTATTAACTATGGGATTGCTCTTGACCTCAATCCAGTCCTCAGGACGAAGATGGGGTCGTAGATGTAGCGAGCTTACCCAGAAGATGCCTGTTCACTCGTACTTTTAAGGAATTCTGGTTGTAAGTACTCGGAAATATTGACGCAGGTAAGGCATTCCACTCCTTGGCTGAGCGCATTATAAAATATTCAGAAGGTGCGGATATGTGGGATGTCAACCAAGAAGGGGTGATATCCCGCGGTGCGTCTGGAAGTCCGATAGTAGAAAGGGGAAGGTGGGATGAGCTCATGCAGCTCTTGGGCACACTCACCGAAGTACAATCTGTAGAAGACCGACAAGCAGGCCACTCTGCGGCGGTGGGCTAGGCTATGAAGCTTGGTCTCCACCAGCTTACTATCGCCAATGAGCCTCCTGGCTCTGCGTTCAACCGAGTCGAGTGCGGCAAGTTGATACTTGGCTGAGCCATCCCATAGATGGCAGCAGTACTCCATACATGATCGGACCTGAGCTTTTCTGAGACCTGAGCTGAGATTGGTCCAATTGGTGCCTTTTGTCCATACTACTCGACACCACACACACATAAACGTCAAAAAAGTGGACATTCTTGCAATGCTATGGCTCCCTCTATGCTTTAGAATAAAGGAGATTCTTGCTCTTAGGCGAAGTCGGATAGCAGCAAAAAGTGCGCGAAAATAATAAGCGAATAGCGCCAAGGGATTCAAGGTGACAGTATCCAGTCTAACCAGCTCATAGTCTTCGGCATTTTAATTTTGTATCACAATTAATAACAAATAATTAAGAATAACAACAGAAAACAGTGAGAAAAATTATTTGGTGATTGTGAGCTTCTTTTTTCGCGAATCGTGATCGGATACACATGGCGTGACATTGCTAATGAAAGCTTTTTGTTTTTTCAATTTATTTTATAACGAGCTTTAACCCGCGACTTCGTCCGCATAAATTATATACCAGATTTTAAGTCAGATGATAAGCTATCAAACAAAAAAAGTTTCATCAAAATCGGTTCAGTAGTTTTTGCTTGATACTCGAACAAACAAACACCCAAACAAACAAACAAACAAACGAACAAATAAACAAACAAACAAACAAACAGACAGACAAAAAATCAAAAAAATGGTGATTTGGAATCAGGGAGATCTAAAAACCATATCGTATTTTTTTTTTGTAAATATCTTCAATGTACAGACACACTTCTGTTACAGTTTTATAATAGTTTAGATTATCGTGATAATTGTCAACGTATAATTATCCTTTTGAACCCTGTTGAAAACTAATTCAATACGGATCGTGCATCATTCAACAACAACATGCGACATGATGTCACATTGCTGTCGCCTACATTGTAGCGTGGGTGACACGTGTGGATCGAATAAATGTGGATAAACTTTTACTTTTTCAATATTATTGGCAATGACCCAGTTATAAGTGCGTGCACTCAAAGAGGTTAATGTACAATCTGAGCCAAACGTTCGTTTTCATTTTATTTTTCCGGGGTTTTCTTGTCCTATCTTTAGACAGAGTACGGCGACGCCGAAGTGTGAAGATCGGTCGCGTGTTTTATCTCGGCTATGCTGGTCAACGGTACCCATTCGGACTGTGCCAGGACTTAACTAAATTTATTCCTGTCACTTTCTAAAATAAGATTAAGAAAAGAGACAGAAAACCAACAACTGACTTTAGTGCTGTCAAAGTGACGTTACACGCCCAAGAACGCCTTAAATAAGATGGAGTACATTATGATGGTATCTTATTTTGGGCGTGTAACGTTACTTTGACAGCACTAAAGTCAGCTGTTGGTTTTCTGTCTCTTTTCTTAATCTTATTTTAGAAAGTGACAGGAATAAATTTAGTTAAGTCGTGGCACGGTCCGAATCGGGGCCATTGTGCACCCAGCATGCCTACCACTTGGTATTTGCAACTCGTGGCAACCAGCGGCCGTAGTATGGCAGCGTGACACAGCTATCGCGCCTTAGTACTCTTCCTATTTGCGCGCGAACGAACGAGATAGAATGCGTCATAAAAAAATAGTTTTTTTTTTATTTACCCTCTCTACCTCCCCAAATTGCCCCCCAATATACAAATTAAGCTTTTTTTACTTCATTTATGATATTGGACCAGCAATTGCCTATATCTGTACCGAGTTTCAACTTCCTATGTCTTACGGTCTCAGAGAAAAATGCCTGTGACAGATGGACGGACGGACGGACAGTCACCGAGCTGATTCCCTAAGTGTTCCGTTTTGCCAATTTTTTACGGAACACAAAAAAAAGGGTGACAACGGGACCCCCTGAATCTGATGAACCGATAGCTCTATTGATCTAGTCTCTAGTATGTTCCGACACAGAACTTAAGGTTTTATCAGGAAAATACAATGTGTTAATGAATTAACGCAAAACTAGAAAGTAGTTTGTTTAGAATCGAGAGCAGAATCAAATTATCATGTTTTCAACATAGGTAATTTTTTTCAAAATATTAAATATTTTTTTTGCAAAATTTAAAATTTACTGAACCCGATGCACCCACCGCACGGGCACTCTCAACCTACTTACTACCAAAACAAGATTATAAAAATGTATCCATGAGTACGTTAGCGCTTTCTTTCAGTGCTGAAATGATAACAAATCATTTTTAACCGACTTCAAAAAAGGAGGAGGTTTCTCAGTTCGACCGTATATATATATATATTTTTTTTATGTGTGTTCGCGGATAACTTCGTCGTTTCTTTATGAACCGATTTTGATGATTCTTTTTTTGTTGGAAAGGAGATGTTCCGAGGGTGGTACCATGATAAGGAAACCAGGATCTGATGATGTCATCCCAGAGAAATAGAAGGGAACCTTCGAAAATCGTACTGCCGACTAGTGCGTTTTTTAATTTAAAGCACTCCTATTAAATCGAACTAATGAATTCACCACTGAAAATTGTGAAATAAACAAAATTTTAACAAAAAATTAAAACCGCCTTCAAAAACACTAAAAAGTTAAAAAATAATATTGCAGCCTATGACTTTTTCGTTCGCATCATAAGAACATTAATTTGTTTAATAGAAGTCGGTGTCAAGCCAAGCCAAAAAATACAAGCCATGTCGCGAATCGAACCGGCTTGACAGCGACTTCAATAAAACAAATTAATGTTCTTATGATGCGAACGAAAAAGTCATCGGCTGCAATATTATTTTTTAACTTTTTAGTGTTTTTTTGTCTCAAAACTCAAAATTTAATTATCAAAATAATGAAATTATTGTTACAATCTAATTATTTTGTTATAAATCAGTTGGGTTGTATGAGGTTTTGCGCTAATTCATTAACACGTTGTATATTATGTTATGTTGTATGTTTTTCTTTGAACAAATTCCGGCGATTCTTACTCCGTCCGTCCTTTCTTTTAGATTCATTATAAATACAAAGAAAACGCGAACGTGATTCACGATGCGTACGCGCAATGCGCATGTACACTTTGTTTGTGCGAGGGAGAAGGCGTCAGTAAGGGTCAGCGTAAAGAAAAGACATTGTTGTGGTATTTTTGGCTTCTGTTTGGACAAAAAATTTAAAGAATGTTGCGGAAATGGTGACTGTACTAATGTCAGGGACATTGTGAACCGTTTTTTTTTTAAAGAGAATCAGGAGTGCGATTTTTGAATCTCATTCGCTGAGTTCAGCAGTTGCAAATGTCAAAATTACTGTGGAGATATGCATCTTTCTACTGCTGATTTGTCTTTCAAAAATCATACTTCAGGATTTTTTAAATCGCTCTCCTGAAGTATGATTTTCAACTGCTGAACTCAGCGAATGAGATTCAAAAATCGCACTCCAGGTATCACAGGTGATAGACAATTTTTTACTTCAAAAGGGAGGTGTTTTCTCCTTATATTCAAGTACTAGCGAACCGCCCCTGCTTCGCACGGGTGCAATGCTGATATAAACCTTCCTCTTGAATCACTCTATCCATTAATCCAGTCAGATGTGCCCTCTTGTGGGGCAAAACATGGCAAGTAATATGAACATGGCAAGTAATATGATTAAAAAAACCGCATCAAAAAATCCGTTGCGTAGTTTTAAAGATCCAAGCATACATAATGTGAACAAAGACTTCTATTGAGTGTGAACCCCAAACGTTCTAAGTTCAAAATTATTGTTTCGCCACAGTTTAGTTCGCTGTTTCGCTATTACTTATAGGCTGCCTCGTTTAGTGATAACTGATAAAGTTTAAAATTGAGTGTAAATGCACATTTTCAATTTGTCTAATACTGTGGCAGAGGGGAAATGCTACCGCAAGGCTAGTCCTTATAATAAGTAGTCAAAGTATATAACTCATTGAATTGATAGACACAAAGGTGACCCTAACCTTATTACAACCAAGTAAACAAAGTCATAATAGTTTGCATCGTTAATCTCAAGAGGTCGGTCGTCCTACGTGCACCGCGCTGCACCGTAGTTGTATGACGGTAATCACGTAGCCACATCGTTAACGATATACCTAGTTATGTGACGTCGTGATTGCAGGCGGGGGCGGTTGCATTGCTATGTGAATTGCACTTTCACATGTCACAACTTATATCTATGCTTACATTTATATCTTTAGACGTAGGTGTTATAAAATTGTAAAACTTGGTGACTGATATCTATTCTGTATAAAGCAACTCTTGCAAAAGATACCGTATTGAATGCATTAAATCACTTGTTTACGGTTCCATAAAATGCTGTATCTTTTGAATCTGTTGACTTAGAAGAGTTTTCTCAGGGGTGGCATGCTCAGGTGGCGTTCTGTTGTCTCTGCCTACTCCAATGGGAGACAGGCGTGAGAATATGCATATGTATACATATAATTTTGATGCTGTATTTTGAGTTTGTCTATTATACTGTACTAGCCCAGTCATTTTACGGAGTTTTGTTAGGAGAGGTGGGAAGTAATTATTAATTGGACTTTTAAACTGTTGCCGGCATTATTTAGCGACAAAAAGACTATCTGTAAACAAATAAATTATAAAAAAAACGCTACGCAACATAGACATCAAAATTGTGAGTTCGAGAAAGCTTTTAAATTAATAATATTAATACCAATGCACTCACTTGAATTAGATTTAACAATATAAATTATTTTTGAGCAATAAAATAGGCACTGAAATTTAAAAAATGAGGTTTTTATTAGAAAATAAGAATATATTTTTCAAAACCTTCCAAGTAGACAAAAATATTTACACCATGTTTGAAGTGCCTTACACATGCATGTGCCCAAAAAAATTACCATCTGGTTTTTTATAACGAGATAATACTTAAATTATAAATTTGGAACTGTGGCTGACGGGATTTTTTTTTAATTTTGGTACATTTCTAAGCTCAAATTGGCTCTTAAATACTAAACCGAAAAAAAATATCAATTACTAATTAGTCCCGGCTCAAACCGTAAAATGACTGGGCTATACTAGCTACCCGCCCCAGCTTTGAGCGGACGGAATCAATAATATAAGTAAATAATACACATAAACCTTTTGGAAGATACAAAAGGAAGATTTTGGATTTGGTTGGTTTGGTTTTGTCTACATGACAGTGAAAACCGAATCAAAATCTGTTGCGTGGTTTCGAAGAAGTAAGAGGGGATCAGAAATGATGAGGACAGACACGGATAGCGACTTTGTTTTATACTATTTAGAGAAGAGACATCTAGAATGTCCTTAAGTATTATACATTAAAACGTATCAAATCGTGGCACTTAATAGCCTTCGATAAGGACGACGTGATAGATAACAATGAAACATCAGTATCGATCGTTCAACTCTCGTGCCGACACTGTTTTGATTGCCAAGTTTACTTTAATAACATCATGTCAATGGATTTTCTGTTCCGTATCTCGCTCAGAAGAGATATGGACATTCGCAACGAGCCACTTGAATTATGATTGTTCCAATCCGCTTGCACGACATGCCATGTAAGTACACACGGCGACACATAAAGCTATACAAAACCAACATAAGCTGGCCGCGCGTAGGTCGAGTAACGTATAACGTCGCGCGGCCAGCATATGTTGGTTTTGTATAGCTTGATGTGTCGCCGTGCGTACTAATGAGTTTTCCTTCCTTATGTACTCGCACCGGTCTTAAACGGTTAAGGAAAACATCTTGAGGAAACCTAAATACGCTGAAGTAATTCGTATGTGTAGTCTACCAATCCGCATTGGGTACGCGTGGTGTACTAACGCCCGTCCATCCTCCCTCACTATGATGTGAGTGTAGGCCTCTGTGTCCCAGTAGTAGGGACGATAGAAGCTGATGATGATGTGAGTCAGAACAAGGAATTAGAGAGCACCGAAGGTTCAGCAGTTGGTACCAGATAGTTTGCACCCCTGAGCGCTTTTA
Source organism: Agonopterix subpropinquella (assembly GCA_922987775.1). Classification (NCBI taxonomy): domain Eukaryota; kingdom Metazoa; phylum Arthropoda; class Insecta; order Lepidoptera; family Depressariidae; genus Agonopterix; species Agonopterix subpropinquella. The sequence continues at coordinate 11,242,607 of OV277718.1, read as the reverse complement.
GGTCAAGTTGCTCCGCTTGAGAACCTATGTAGCTCCAGAAATACCCTAATTCTAGATGCATTCTCCCCAGATCCCCTCAGGCTGACTTCCACTGGTTCAGTTGATTCTGTCTCCGTTGTCTAATGGTTAAGAGCATTGGCTCTCGATACGGAGGTCGTGGGTTCGATTCCCACGGGGGACACCTAGTGATATGTCACTTTGTGCGTTTTTCCCCAGTTGGTTAGGATATTGCAGGCTGAATCACCTGATTGTCTGAAAAGAAAAGTGATTCCGTGCTTCGGATGGCACGTTAAGCCGTTGGTCCCGGCTACTATCTCTGGTGGTAGTAGTCGTTACATAAAAACCACGTCAGAAGCCGAAAGGCGGTCTGAAAAAACTCTGACACCAGGGCTCTGCCCACACGATAAGAAGAAGTTGATTCTGTCATGATGCTTCGTTAGTGGATTGTTCTTCTTCCAATTTTCCACCCCTTTTGTATCACGTGCTATCATTTTTCAGTCCTTCGTGAGATTCCAGATCCATCACTGTTCAGAATGTCCTCTTCCTGGAATGACTTCTTCATAAAACTTTTTCTGGGTCTGCAGAGGCTCTGATTTCCATTCTCGAGCACCCATTGGGTCACGATCGTTGCCCACCAATCTGTATGCATACGATAAACATGTCCAGCTAATCGCACTCCAGTTTTACAGCCTTTTCTTGGTTTGCGTAAGCGTGTGACTTTCCAAACACGGGCGATACTTATCACCCACCTTATTTAAAAGTATAGAATGTTGCTATTCCCACGCAGTCTCATATGGCCATATGCAAAATTTTCATTGAATATCTAACCTTTATTCGGCATTTGGTATTTCGCAGCGTGTTTCGGAAGTTGAACATGACGGCAAGGACATCGAGTCGTGCCTCTGAGACCGGTTGCCTGCATGTTTTGCATACCTTTATAGGCAATGCTGACTATTTTCTAAAAAGATAAAGTCCAGATACTAGAATTTTCTCTTCTGTGTTAAGATTCCTTGTTTGATTCTGGAACAGAACTATCCCATGACTTCTCCTGTACTGCATTTAACATAGGATGGGATCCAACTGGAGTCTTATGTCAACATTTTAAGTGTGAAAATTGCTTGTTTCCTGCACCTTCCTCTGGAAATGGTGTCGAAGTCGTTAGAGAGTTTACCAAGAAATATGCAGGATAATTCACATACTACTTTTGCCAATTCGTCAAACAAAGTGTATGTGTTGAATTGTAGATTGATGAGTATCGTAAATCCCTCCTTTATTAGAGATACCGATTTATTCGAGAGTATGGGTATTGATGGTAGGCGAAATTTACAATTTTTGAGTATGAAAAAGGACTGATAGCATGCGCCTCCTAACCTAATCTTTGATATAATTAGTTCCGTTTGCCACGAACCGTAATTCCATTGTCTTGTGGTCAATGGTTGGTAATGTAAACCCTGGTCATAAGGAGTTACAACATCCATCTTTCTTTCAAAAACCCTGTAATGTGAAATGCTATACAACCTGTTAATGAATTAGCGCAAAACCTCATACACCCCAACTGATTTATAACAAAATAATTAGATTGAAACAATAATTTCATTATTTTGATAGTTAAAATTTAAAGTTATTCGCATTTTAAGTTTTGAGGCAAAAATGATTTGTTATTAATTCTGCAATGAATGAAAGCGCTAACGTACTCATGGATACATTTTAATAAACTTGTTTTGGTAGTAAGTAGTGTGCCCGTCCGGTGGATTGACATCGGGTTCAGTAAATTTTAAATTTTTCAAACAAATTATTTAATATTTTGAAAAAAATTACCTATGTTGAAACCATGATAATTCGATTCTACTCTCGATTCTAAACAAACTACTTTCTAGTTTTGCGTTAATTCATTAATACGTTGTATAAGCCTATCAGGCACCTTTGTGGATTAATAGTTTGAATTTCTAATTTATTAAGACAAGACAAGAGGCATGGGTGTTTACAGAAAAACCCATTGCCCCATTTATCATCCTTAATCAATTATCATATACGGAAAAAAAAGATTACTAATACATCTAATAATCCAGCAAACACTACGCATTTAATTTTGCAACTGTGTACGTGTTCAGACGTAGACCGTGCCGTGCGCCTACGCAATCGAAACCACGCCACGCTTTGTTTACGCGCATTCTATTTAAAACCAGTTTGAATCCAACGCTCGGCGCGTACGGACGCGCGAGCGGTTCAGCAGACAAATTAATTGTTTAAAAATATTTACGCTTTATAAAAGTGAGAGATTTTTACGCAGTTGCGTTTTTGAAGTGTTGAAGTATTTTTTGGTGCTTGTGAAGTTTTGTAAAGACAATGATTGAGCCAAAGAGCGTCGTAGCTGACGATGATCTCGGTAATTGGTTGTTTATGTTTTTTTTTCTACACGTGGAACTTATATTCCGGTTGTTGATGCCAAATGTAAACAAGTTGATAGATTTAGGTGGAATCTTCTGTAATTAAATAAGTCTAGAATTTGATATTTTAATTATACCTAGTTCTAGAAGTATCAATATAAGAGTAGAAATGTTTCTGACCACCCCAAAAGGGATTACGGTCGTGAGTTTATGTAATTGTTTAATGAATGTGTATTCTAGAAATTTTTTTTTTCCTATATTTTTTTAGGATAAATAGACAACTTTTACATCGTAGTTTGAATTTTAGTAGGTGTTGTTCGAGGCGAGGCGACTAAGGGATACGTAGATGTTGCCTTTTGGAAATGTCTGTTTTTTGGGGGCGAAATGCCTGTGATATCGATTTTTTAACCGACTTCAAAAAAAGGAGGTTTTTTTTTTATGTTCGCGGATAACTTCGTCGTTTATGAACCGATTTTGATGATTCTTTTTTTGTTGGAAAGGAGATATCCCAGGTGTACCATGATAAGGAAACCAGGATCTGATGATGGATCCCAGAGAAATCGAGGGGAACCTTCGAAAATTGTAGTGCCGACTAGTGCGTTTGTTAATTTAAAGCACTACTATTAAATCGAACTAATGAATTCACCACTGAAAATTGTGAAATAAACAAAATTTTAACAAAAAATTATAACCGCCTTCAAAAAAACTAAAAAGTTAAAAAATAATATTGCAGCCGATGACTTTTTCGTTCGCATCATAAGAACATTAATTTGTTTTATAGAAGTCGGTGTCAAGCCAAGCCAAAAAATGCAAGCCCTGTCGCGAATCGTACCGGCTTGACAGCGACTTCAATAAAACAAATTAATGTTCTTATGATGCGAACGAAAAAGTCATCGGCTGCAATATTATTTTTTAACTTTTTAGTTTTTTTGAAGGCGGTTTTAATTTTTATATATTTTTTAACCTGTTTCGTCATTTTTCCCCCGTTGTTGGGCAAACCGCCCCTAAACCTCTGATCCAAAAGTCTTCCCCCAAAAATTGCTTGATAAGATAAAGTCACTAAAAAAATCGAAAAGCTATAAACGTATTGCTTTGCTATTAAACTGTATTTTATTATCAGCTTTTGTATTCTACGATAAAGATACGTGCCCACATTGCAGTAAAATCTAGAAACCTTTTTGTATAGGCAATAAAATAGTTTTAAAATGTTATACCTATTTCTTTATTTATAGCATAGCGTTGTTAACCGCACTGATAAGCTGGTTGGTTATCGTATCGTGAATGCCTATTGTTGTAATTGGTGTGCCTAATGATTTTAACCGACTCCAAAAAAGGGAGGTTCTGTGTTTCCGTCTTATTTTTGTATACAGCGTCCAGCTTAATATGCTGACAGTTTCTAATCCCTTAAACAAAACAAGTGAATGTGATTAGAATGTGTTGAACCTCGACCACTCAGCGGTCATGCCCAAGGTCAATGGATATACACGTTTTGTTTAGCCTCGTAATAGGTATTTGTGTGTGAAAGGTACTATCAGTTTAAAATAACAATGTGCATGACCTTGAAGGGCCGTTGGATAACTTCACTCGGTTGACAAAGGAATGTAGACTCTATGCAAAGGAAACAATCATTTGAATGACTCGAGTGAAGTTCGTGTGATTGAGCGACGTCACATTTGCGAGCGAGGTCATGCACATTGTTATTTTAAACTAATAGTAAGCTACCATAAAAATCACATGTCATGACATTGCATCAAGAAGTCATAGGTTTATTCCAATTTAATCAACCTGGTGATCATAGGTGACTCATTTGTGTTTATTCAGCATCAAATCTGACCCCTCTATTATCTTTATAGGCATTCCACCCCTGAAAATACGAGTAAAATCGAGATTCGAGACGTGACTGTCTTTGTTACTTTACCAAAATGAGCATGATGACGGTTTTCTAGTTTTTTCGCTTTGTCGTGCGCGGCATGGTAGGTGATTACCCTACAGGTGATTAAAGTCAACTTGACCTTCAGTTCAGTATCCTCAAACCGGTGACCTGACTTCACAAATGTTGTGTCCCCAATCACCTGCAAATCCCAGGTGTAAAGGGACTAGAATTTACGAATGGTGCCCCAAATGAAATAGATATTTTTTTGCTACGATCGGTTTGCTCCCATAGTCAAAGTTGTTCAGTTTGATGGGTAGACTCTTTGTTTAAAAGGATGCCAATGATATCAATTTCACCCTGTAGAGTTGTTGATAAACCGTAATGTTTGCACTTTTAGATAAACTTTAGATAGTTTTTCATAAACCTACCTAATCCACCCATCCTCCTATCTTTCCTTTTTTTCTTGGGCATTTGATAGTACCACGCGCACTAACACCCTCTGAGGGTAGACCTCCCTGCAGTACTACCCGGTATACGTATACCGGGACAAACTTATTGTTTGTAGTGGTAACAAAGATTCTGGACACCCCAAAAAGGAATAAATAAATAAATAAATAACGCTCACAGGCACATACATTGTAATGATCCCAAGGTAAGCCTTAGGCTTTTTGTTATGGGAACCATACAACAACGGCACAAACATATAACATCAATGACCGAACCGGGATTCGAACCCAGGACCCTGGTTTGGCAGTCCGGCGTGGCAACCATTACACCAACCGGGTCGTCATAAAAGCGGTAGCCGGCTTTCCCGTCTGCCATGCTGAGTCCTTGGCCTTTTTGTCATCATATGCAATAATTCTTTTTCTGTGATACCTTATGTGAAAAATAAAAAAAAATTAATTTCATTTGAAAAATTTATGCAATTATTCTATTTCATTATGCTCAAGAATTTGTAATTTTCGCAGTAACCACTATTATCAACTAGCTTTGTAAACATCTAGTGAATGACGATGACTCACAGACAGTGCGACTAACGTTTTTGTTTTGACATTGTGTTATCTACTCTATTTATACGCAGAAAATGTTTACTCTGAAGATTAGTGTCTTACGGGAAACGCAAAAATAACTAATAATATTGTTGACAATTTTAATAACTTTCTCGGGATTTCCTGAATGTCATCTTTTGGGTTAATTCGTATTATTGTTTAGTGAATGCCACAGCAATTTTCCGTATTACCACAAAATCACTACATAGTATAAAACAAAGTCGCTTCCCGCTGTCTGTCTGTCCCTATGTATGCTTAGATCTTTAAAACTACGCAACGGATTTTGATGCGGTTTTTTTTAATAGATAGAGTGATTCAAGAGGAAGGTTTATATCAGCATTGCACCCGTGCGAAGCCGGGGCGGGTCACTAGTCTAAACTATTATAAAACTGTAACAGAAGTGTGTCTGTACATTGAAGATATTTACAAAAAAAAGATTACGATATGGTTTTTAGGCTTCCCTGATTCCAAATCACAAATTTTTGGACTTTTTGTCTGTCTGTTTGTTTGTTTGTTTGTTTGGGTGTTTGTTTGTTCGAGTATCACGCAAAAACTACTGAACCGATTTTGATGAAACATTTTTTTGTTTGATAGCTTATCATCTGACTTAAAATCTGGTATATAATTTATGCGGACGAAGTCGCGGGTTAAAGCTCGTATACTATAAGAATACAAGTATGTAATACAAAGAAAAAACTTCTTATTTTGCGAACGATCTTGAAGGTTGCAAGGGGCGGATCCAGGATTTCATTTCGGGGGAAGACCCTACATATTTTCTGGGGCCTGTCGGGGCGGACCTTCGTTAGTTTCCCAGCTATTGGCGAGAGGTCGCGCAGGATGGCTTTTCCATCGTTCTTTCTTTTCGGAGGCCAAAGACCCACTTTGATTTATACTGAACATTATATGATTGATCTCAGAAATATCGTGACAATAACGCGTCGGAATCGCGGAGCTATGTCAATGTTCAAACATCGCTTGTGTAATGTGGGTCAGAGCATACAATACAACATGTAAGCTCTAAGAATATACAGGGTGAAATTGATATCATTGGCATCCTTTTAAACTAAGAGTCTACCCATCAAACTGAACAACTTTTACTATGGGAGCAAACCGATCGGAGCAACTAAAAAATCTGCTGTCCCATACTAAACTGCAATGCCTACTCGACTCAAATGTATGCAACAGCTGATTTTTTTTTCGATCGGTTTGCTCCCATTGTAAAAGTTGTTCAGTTTGATGGGTAGAGTCTTAGTTAATAAAATCATTGGCATCCGCCAATGATATCAATTTCACCCTGTATACTCTATTTTTATTACGAGCTAGAAGCTGGTTTATATCCAAACACTTCCCTAAATATAAAATTTAAAAACAAAGGGAGAAGCAACAAAGCTACCTGTAGTACCTACACAATGAACTCTCAAAACCTTTGTCTGAATGGATCACATTCAACTTTGAAGGGTCGTTGTGTCCTTTACTAGATGCTGTCACGGTCTGGCACCAAACGTTTAGCTCGCTTCTATTCTACTAAAACCCAGACGTTCAGAGTCTGCTAATATTTAGATACTAAAACTGTAAACTTGGCGTGTCTGTATTTAAATTGAAAATATTTGATAAATATTATTTTTTGAAAGTTTTCAGTCTGCAACCATCGCGTAAAAACTACTGGAACGATTTCGATTCGTTTTTAGATTATTATAAAACTTCTCATTCTGAAAACTTTGTCTTCATATCATGGAAGAGTGTTTGCCCAGAGCACAGAAAAGAAAGAGTATGTATGTAGGTATGGTTCTACATACAGTTCAGACACTCCCTGTAGGCCCTCCCTAGTCAATTTTTTACCTCAGCTCCTCTTGGTAGGAAAAGTGGCAGAAAATAGTACGCAATTATTTTTTTTTTTAATTAATGATGGGTTTGCTCTTGACCTCAATCCAGTCCTCAGGACGAAGATGGGGTCGAAGACGTAGCGAGCTTACCCAGAAGATGCCTATTCACGCGTACTTTAAAAGAATTCAATGGTAGAAGAAGGCAATGGTGTATTCCTGTCTCACTCACATCACACTCGCTCACTATCGCACATGCTTACCTTTGTCAGTTTTCCCATTTTTATGAAGTCAAGTTATGTAGTAATAGATAGTCCTTCTTATACTGTGGCCAAGTGTCCCAGGTGTGTCCAGGCTATCTAGACGCTAGACGTATTGGGGATTCAGTACGTCACTGATATTTAATTAAATGAAAAAATTTTATGAAAATTGAGATGTAGGAGGTTCCTTTTTGTTCGTGCATCCCAAAAAATAGTGTGTTTAGTCGACCAACTTAAAAAATCTACTTTTTAGACGTAGCATAAAACCAAAAGCCCCCTTTTAAGTCAATAGTATATTGTGACGGGCAACCACGGAACCCTACCCTGCGCGTGGCCCGACACGCACTTGGCCAGTTTTTTAATTACTAATATAACTTTAAGGGTGTATTCAGACCATGAATCTAAACAACTAATTATGTCAGTAAGTTATGTTGGTAATTAAAAACTAGTGATGTGTAGTGTAGGTCTGCACGTACGAAGTCGATAAGACCTTCTTATTTGTACCATAATAATTTTTTTATATCCTGCTCTGTACTGTATTTATGTGTTTGGTGTGAATAAAGTATATTTGATTGATTGAAGTCGCAGCCGCCGCCGTTTTGAAATCACTGCTAACGTCACGTCTTAGTAAAGACATGCAGTGTGAAGTGTGAACAGTAATAATTATACTAATTGAACAAGTATTCAATTAATTCGTAACAGAATGTTAGCGCGTTTCTAATGTGTGAGAAAGGTTTTAATTATGAGAAACATAATTCATGTAGAAAACTTTGTTTCAATCAATTCTATCATAGTTATGTGGCTTACATCTGAGTTGAAGCAGTTGCCATGGCTGAAATTGATTAGGAGCAATACATACATTCAGTACCCGTAACAACTTGAAAACCGGCCAAGTACGCGTCGGGATTCGGGCAATTAGTGTTCCGTATTACCAGTTGTTTAACATGGGTCATTGATGACAACCACTTTAAATTGACACTTACTTAGTATGTGGTCACATAGTAACTGAAGATCATTTTACACTGGTCTCCCTGGTGTTAGTTTTTTGGGTATAGAAAAAACACTATCCAAGTTAGAGCCACCCTGATAATTTTCCCGCCATCTACACGTTATTTCTGATGTTCATGATTTTTTTTCAGATCCTATACGGCTATATTTTTGGAAATAGAGGTAGGGACAGCAATTTCTCAGATTTAATTGAAAATTTTGTTAAACAATATAAAAATGAAGTTTTTTTACTTCATTTATGACATTGGACCAGCAATTGCTATATCTGTACCGAGTTTCAACTTCCTATGTCATACGGTCTCTGAGAAAAATGCCTGTGACAGACGGACGGACGGACAGACACCGAGCTGATTCCATAAGTGTTCAGTTTTGCCAATTTTGGTACGGAACACTAAAAATGGGCGGGGGTATGCGCTGAAGTGCTTTCGCCTACAAATTTGCGCGGTCAAGGTCTTGCTCAAGATGTTTACCGGCCATTATACCATAACTAAATGACCGGAAATTCTGAAAACTTCCGAATAAATCAATAACGGATTGGTGGGGACGAGTTTGTTAACTTGCTTTATGACCAATGTAAATATTTTCGTATAAAAATGTATTCTCGACCGCATAAACGATGAGCTGTTTGTGAATGCTATTTGTGTTCCGACCGTCCATGACCGTCGGCCTTCGGCTCGGATGCGCGAGCGCATGCACGCCTCAGCATACTGACTTAACGTACAAGCGGAAAAAGGAAAAATATATGCTGTTGGCGACCCGATTGTCTAATTGCATGGTACAATAATATACTGCGCCTGGTATTCTCTTCCGATCACGTGACTGACCACGTGACTGACACAAGCCTACGTCATCATACCCTTTTACCATGTTTAGCGGCCATTTTTTTGTGACGTAGGCTTGTGTCACTCTGGGAATAGAAGACCTTCTTTTTTTAGACTATGTCTAATTGGTAGCGAGTCTGCTTGCGATGCGGAAGTTGGGGATTCATGTATATAACATGTATATCCCTAAACTCAGTCCGATTCGAATCTTATAAGTTATAAGGGGCAAATATTTGAATACGAATTTGTTGAATCTTGAAGGGAAAACAGATAATCACAGAAGAGAGTCTCTTGTAAATAAACCGTCGCTGTGGTCGAAATCAAGGGCGGATCCAGGATTTTGGGGGGCCCTCATATCATATCGTCCAGGGCACGCTGGGGCCGAACCTGCCGGTTTTGAGGTGAAGGGGCAACTTATTGACATTTAACCGTGGAGAAGTATATTGAACTCTATTTTGTAAAGGTGACGTTATCCGTTATCAGAGGTCAAGAACTCGACAGTAATGTGCTTGGTCAATGTTCAGATGTTCATATCTGTAGCTGTAGCTTCGTGAATATGTTTTGGTTTTTATTAATAGGGGTTTTGCAGTCCAGTGGCGCCCTCATCACATTAAAAAAGATTTCTCAATAAAGAAAGCCTAAATTAAAAAAGTGCTCAACAGATAAACTACAAAAGCCTTCAAGCCATTGTTATACAATAGGTACTTTTATAGGTTCTAAACATTCCACATTTAGACAATTTCGAATAAAAACAAAAGCGGCCGTTTCTTTTCTTTTTTCAAAATTTGAATGTTTAGACCTTTAAAAAACCTATAAAAGTATTCTATGAAAATAGCTTGAAGGGTTTTGTAGTTTATCTGTTGAGCACTTTTTTAATTTAGGCTTTCTTTATTGAGAAATCTTTTTTAATGTGATGAGAGCGCCACTGGACTGCGATAGCTCTTAAGGCGCTTTAAATTGGTGCTGTTGCGGAAGAACGGCCTCAACTCTGCTATTAACAATTCCTGGAGTTAGCTTACTCGTATCTATGCTTTTAAGGGTTTGCATCGTCACACATGCAATCTTTAATACTTTCGTCTTCCCTTGGACGGCGCTCGGCCTGCGGCTCGCGGGGCGGGCAGACCCCGGAGACCAGCTCCACCAGGTTTCATGGGGGACGCTTCAAAGCTTCGCTCCTACGCGTAGCTCGGTCTTCGGCCTCGCAAAAATTGCACAGGGGAAGGGAGATGGGTGGTTACCATAGTCTAAAAAAACAAGGTCTTCTATTCCCAGAGTGATACAAGCCTACGAAACAAAAAAATGGCCGCTAAACATGGTAAATGGGTATGATGACGTAGGCTTGTGTCAGTCACGTGACCGGAAGAGAATACCAGGCGCAGTATATTATTGTACCATGGGAGGTTACGGAGGAGTCCAGGCATCTATGCCCCACCTCCATTTCTGACTCATTTTAGCACCTGTTGAAGCAAAATTTGGCACGAAGATAGACAATAATCTACGCGTAGCTCCAGCAACTCTCTTTAGTTTATTATCGTCACGTCAACCCATCATGTCGCCGGACGGCTCACCGATCCCAGCAACGCCCAATGTCAAGGTCCGTACCACTTCTGGGTGGCCTAGGCAGCTTGCTTAAGTTCATTCACTGGTTCGGTTGACCCGCCAGGGCGCTTCGGTCACTGGTGTGGTCCCCCCATAGTCCGCAGTATTTAGCAGTCTATGCTCCCTGAGTAATTGGCGTTGCCTCGCCTTGCCATGTGTCCTGCCCATTTCTATTTGAGCTCCATGAACCTCTTAGTGATATCTTAGACCTTATTACAGCGTCTTTGCTCATGTGTTACAGCTACTTAGAAAGAAAGAAAGAAGAAAGAAAGAAAAATCTTTATTCACCATTAAAGGCACACACGAAACAACAGAGTACATTAAAAGAAATAGTAGGTAGTAGCGGTGTGTTCCGCAACATTTGATAACATTTTTAGTTTTCATTTGTTTGACTTAATTAAAATACATAAATACAAATGCTTCAATTCTAACTTAGAACAAAAATTGAAAATAACCATTTTTTGTCACAGATATAAAATTTCCCCATGTGCATGCGTATGCGTGCATGTGAGTGATAAAATTACCACATTAATAATAAATAAATGTTGAATACTAAAATTAAATTTTCAAAAATCTATTGTTTAGGTTTTTGCCTTCTTTATTGGCATTACTTTATAGCAACCAGAAATTGTATTATTTTTTTTTTTTTTATTAACTATGGGTTTCCTCTTGACCTCAATCCAGTCCTCAGGACGAAGATGGGGTCGTAGATGTAGCGAGCTTACCCAGAAGATGCCTATTCACTCGTACTTTAAAGGAATCTGGGTTGTAAGTACTCGGAAATACTGACGCAGGTAAGGCATTCCACTCCTTGGCTGTGCGCATTATAAAAGATTCAGAAAGGCGCTTGGTGCGGATATGTGGGATGTCAACCAAGAAGGGGTGATATCCCGCGGTGCGTCTGGAAGTCCGATAGTAGAAAGGGGAAGGTGGGATGAGCTCATGTAGCTCTTGGGCACACTCACCGAAGTACAATCTGTAGAAGACCGACAAGCAGGCCACTCTGCGGCGGTGGGCTAGGCTATGAAGCTTGGCCTCCACCAGCTTACTATCGCCAATGAGCCTCCTGGCTCTGCGTTCAACCGAGTCGAGTGTGGCAAGTTGATACTTGGCTGAGCCATCCCACAGGTGGCAGCAGTACTCCATACATGATCGGACCTGAGCTTTATACAATACTAAGAGCTGTCCAGGAGTGAAGTACCGCTTCACCTTGTTTAAGATGCCCAGATAAGAGTAGCATCAATAGTTTTTACTGCATTAATCGGATAGTTCCGAATGATCTCAGAGCATAATCTTAATCACTCTGACCCACTTATCTGTTCAAACTATCTAACGCCATATGTAATAACACGTGTGTTTTGCATCATCGCGCCGTCATCGTCTCTGTAATCTTATAATCGTAGTGCGTTGGCAGTTGGCACGGCTGTTTCATAGTTGATGGGTTTTTGATTGCGAAACCTATCGATTCTTACGTAATATTTATGAGAGTATGACTTACGGATACCAGCTAGGAGTTTACTGATCGTTTTTGACAGGTTTTCTTTTCTCCAGGTTCCGTAGTTAAAGAAGATTGGCAGATTTGGACCCAGCCATTTTTTACGAAAACTATAAGCCATTTAGGACGGCGGTCATAATTATTGTAAACAGAAAGAACTAAGGCATTTTTTAAAAAAACTTCCACATCTCCAGAAGTCCTGATTCAAAAATAGAAACTACTAGTAAAATAGACAAATCATCCAAAAAGCAGTAGCAAAACGCAACCACGACAGCTATTTTCATCTAATATTATCAGTATTATCACCGAGGTATTTTTGGTCGTTACGGACCGTATTTGGCTTAGTCGAACTGATAGTGTGTGTCATTTCGTTTGATTCCATTATCATAATATTGTACGGTTATCGTGAATATTCATTAAAATAAACACAGTGAATGCATAGAAGATTGAGTGGACTATCTAACAAGAAAGATTATGAGTTTCACACACTTGATACAAAAGGTATCATAAGGAGAAATACCTTTCCCCCAACAGGTTACAACCAATTAACTATTTTGTTAGTTTTGTTTCACTCTACACGTATTACTAAGTTTCATTCATGTATGGGACCTATATGTCTGGGTCTCAAATTATATTGCCGTCCGCCAAACTACTTTCTCAAGTTACGAAACGAAAAAAAATCAGCTGTCCCATACAAACTGCTGTACCTACCCGACTAAAATGTACGGGACAGCAGATTTTTTTTTCGCTTATCCTGATGTAGACTCTATAGTGAAAGTTGTTCAGTTTGATGGTCTGAGTTCACCGTTGTAGTATATGCTAATAGGCTGTCACTTACACCCTTTGTCGGGAATCGGGATAAGTTTTTAATAATAATGACTACGGAACCTTATCCTGGGCGGGTCATATGTACTACTACTCGAATAAATCAGCAGTTGGCATTGTTTATCATTACAGAACAATATCCTTCACTAGGTAATGTCAAACAAGACTTTTTTTCTTGAAGAATGGCACAGGGATCGAACCCATGCAGCCTTGTCAGACATAAATATAGTTGATAACTTGGTGGTAATTGTAGGATAAAGGCTTCATGATAATACATTACCTTCCTTCGGTCGGTTAAAATTGGCGTGTCACAATTAAAATTAAATGAACCAGATCAAAATCTCGCACAACTACAGCGTTTAATAGCGTTATAATTAAATTCAAAATGGCTACCGCATCCTGCGTTATTTACAAACAATGGTCATGCGCACGAGTCGATTGTTTTGCACCAGTTTAACATCCGTCGTGTTATGATTGTTTGATAATAATAATTATTCTTGTTTATTTATAGTTATGGCAGTATTATGGTATTAGAGAAGACGTCAAAACAGGATGCTTGTATTGTATAGAAGATTCCATGTGTATGAAACAAGCTCGTATCCTAACTATTGGTTGGGGTACTTTTGCGTTATATTCTTAAATAAAAACCGGTCAAGTGCGAGTCCTACTCGTGCACCGAGGGCTCCGTACCACACCACCACACAACATATTAACTTACAAAAAAGACAAACATTTGCTCCGGGACCTTTAGCACGAGACCGACTCACACTTGGCCGGTTTTTATTATTTGTTGCTATACTGTAAAGTTTTGTCTATAATCACAACAAGTTTGACGCTTGTATGTATTACCGTTTTTACTATATAGAACGAGAAGAAAAAAAAACGTTGATAAAAACTTGTTTCTTGTATGAGGACCCCCTTTATTTTTAGTATTTTTTTGCAAATCCGCCATAATAACGCACATTCTGTGAAAATTTCAAATATCTAGCTATTACGGTTCAATAGTTACAGCCCTAAATAGGTAGGAATGACTGATGGGCGGACGGATGGATAATTTAGGCTAAATAATATAGGGACCCGTTTTCACCCTTTGGGTACGGAACCCTAAAAATAATGTAATGTACTAATGTAACAATTAAAAAAAAAAAAAAAAAAATCTTTATTTCAGATACTTATTACAATCCATATTGATGTTAGTAACACACTAAAATAACTATGTTAGTACACATACTTAAGTGCAGAGTTTTAGTATAGTTTTAGTATAGGACCGACACTGAAATCTCGAAAAACCCTAAAACAACCTTAACAACCTGTATATGCTAGCCTCTTGTCTATGCGAGCTAATTTCCGAGGTCTCCCCTTTTCTTGCAGTGTGATCTTACATAACTATAACTTACTTTCTTCTTTTCAGAATCATGGGTGGAGCTCAACTCTGGCAGCGGACTGGCTGCAGTCGAGAACGAGTACATAAGACTCCTTAGAGAAGCCCAGAGGGAGAGCAGAGACTCCTCCGTGAGACACTCCCGCGCTTCTAGCGTAAAAGGCAGGTGAGGATACACTGATATTTTATGTTATCCTGGTACATCAACTTAGCGAAGTACTAGGGATGCATGGAGAATGAGTAGATTCGAGATTAAAGGAAAAGTAGAGATTATTATGAGACTTTCGTGCTTTTACTAAGGCAGGATGAGGACCTGCTGATACCTATGTTATCCTGGTACATTAAGCTGGCGAATTACTAGGGTTGCATTTGATGATTCTGAAGTCATGGGAAATTGACCTTTTTTCGCTTACGCTGGCACGGGATCGAAAAGGGAAAGTAAAAGATTGCTCTCTGCTAGATTTTCGAGATCCATTTCCGTCAAGGCATACGTGTCGGTTTTACTGCCAAAGCGAGTCAATAGATGTTTCAAATGCCTAGTTTCAATTTTAAATGCTACCTATTACTAAACAAATTATTAATTCCAAGCTCGCATTTGCATGCTTCCCAATCGGGAGCACGTGGACATCTGATTGAGCTAGCTGCTAGACCAATAATGTTAATCCGCTGCAGTTTATGTTCCCCTAGTACGACGGATGCATAGGTTACTGAACTGATTTGATTCTGCAATCTATTTCTATTTCGCATGTATAGAAATGAAGTGGCACTTGTCATTTATGCATGTTTTCAAGTTATCCAATCCTAGTATTTTCGTTCGAAACCTACTGGTACGTACGTTTAAATGCGTATGTAGTACCATCACTATGGTAATAGTAATACTAAGTATTTATTCTTTGCCCCTGGTACATTTACTCGTCTTGCGAAGTACTAGGGCCGCATACAGTAAATCATTGGCTGTAATCCTGTATAGCAATGATGGATGATATTATACTGCATGATATACTGTATTGAATCATACAGGGTACTATCAATCGGAACTATCTCTATGGGACCAATATAGAAATCTCAAAAAATAAATCTGGTGTTTCATACATTTGGTTCTAGTAGGGGCTGAAGCTGTTGTTTTCTATACATGGTGTAACAAAACACCCTAGTAATATTTAAGGGGGTGCTTCAGACCATCAAACTGAACAACTTTCACTATGGAGCCAACATCGAAATCGCAAAAAAACAATCCGCTCTTTCATACAAAACTGCAGTACCGTTTCGATTCAAATGTATGGAATGGCAGATTTTTTTTATTTTTTCTCGACGTTGGCTCCATAGTGAAAGTTGTTCAGTTTGATGGTCTGAAGCACCCCCTTTAGTATTACTAGGGTGTTTTGTTACACCCTGTACATAGAACAGCAGATTTTTTTCGCAATTTCAAAGTCCCCTAGTAAAAGTTGTTCAGTTTGATGGTCTGAAGCACCTCCTAAAGTTTGTAACGCATTTAAATTTACAACCCTAGTGATATTTAAATGGGTGCGTTAGACCATCAAACTGAACAACTTTCACTATGAATAGAAGATCGAAATAGCAAAAATAAAATCAGCTGTTTCATACAAAACTGCAGTACCGACCGACCACACAATTCGCACATGAGACTTAGTTTAGGTTTAGGCTCCATTATACGTGTTAATAAATTAGCGCAAAACCTCATACACCCCAAATGATTTATAACAAAATAATTAGATTGAAACAATAATTTCATTATTTTGATAATTAAAATTTAAAGTTATTCGCATTTTAAGTTCTGGGGCAAAAATTATTTGTTATTATTTCAGCAATTAATGAAAGCTCTAACGTACTCATGGATACATTTTAATAATCTTGTTTTGGTAGTAAGTAGGGTGAGTGTACCCGTGGGGTGGGTTGACATCGGGTTCAGTAAATTTTAAATTTTACGAAAAAATTATTTATTATTTTGAAAAAAATTACCTATGTTGAAACTATGATAATTCGATCACAGGCGTGCATTACCACCAGGCACAAGTAGGCAAACAGAACTGAAAAAAAACCTATACGGTGTTTTCAGCATAATTGTGCCCACGACTATACCCCGACTGCTATCAAAGATATTTTTAGTACTATACCTACCATATTTACAATCCCCATTTCGCTGAGAGTGCCTGAATTCTGTCCAGCACCAGCACCAGAGTGGCAAGTAGGTAGATAGTGAGCATGTTGGTCACCAACTTGCCACTGGTTTGTATACTGTTTCACGTTTAACTTCTTACCTATTTCTTCATAACACTGCTCTCTTTATTGACGATCAATCTTCGCTAGTTGATGAATATTATTAACCACGACAAATCAAATGAAAACTGCGCGAAAATATTTGAACTGCACGTAATTTATCGAAACACATTTGATCTTTCACTACAAACCTTACTTTATTTATAATTTGTTAATATTAACAAAATACACTGCTAGAAACAAAATATTCAGCTAATTTCTACCAAAACACAAAAAAAAACAATTGAAACAATTGAACACGCTCGGAATTCAACAAACTGTCAAAGTCAAACAAAACAAAATCGGCCAAGGGCTGCGTTCCGAACCTACGCCCCAGGCGCACCCCGAGTGCAATTTTTCGCACTAAACGCCGTTCAAGAGTGCTATTTTTGAAATTCACACATCTTGATTCATATACGAATAATGCATAAATTCCATAGAGTTTGGTATCACTTTCGTATACGAATTAGGATGTGTGACTTACAAAACCAGAGCCTTGGTGAAAACGTTCTTACCAGCGAGTTGAAAAAACAACCGCACCCAAAGGTCCTGAACGCAGCCAAATGAACAACGTCAAGAGCGCGCATGCAACCAAATAGCGAAGATGCAATCTATCAATGAGATGCCAAGCGCTTCGTTGTTTTCACACGAGGTTGGTTAATACATTACGCATGCTTATTTTGTGACAGTAAATAGCGAAGGTCAAACGTCACGTATTATCGCGTGGTTAATTCGTACTTTGCATTTTTGTCGTATAGTTTTTAACAAGTGTAAATGCATAGGTAGCCATAGATCGTTTGTATTGCGTGAGCTTGTGCCGTTTGAAAACTGCCTATTGCGCGCTGCGTGCGTGCGTTTGGGGCCCACCCGAACTTCGGACAGTTCTTGCGCGCCATATTTGAATGTGGAATTACGCTTTTGGATGCTTTATTTGTTTGTGTTTATAGAGTATGAGTGTAAATTGTTAGTTGATTAATAATTAATGAGGAGACAGGTAGGCACTGCCTTATTGCCTATATGCACTGCACGCTGCTTTCGATTCTAAACAAACTACTTTCTAATTTTGCGTTAATTCATTAACACGTTATAAACTATTATAAAACTGTAACAGAAGTGTGTCTGTACATTGAAGATATTTACAAAAAAAAGATTACGATATGATTTTTAGATGTCCCTGATTCCAAATCACCAATTTTTGGATTTTTTGTCTGTCTGTTTGTTTGTTTGTTCGTTTGTTTGTTTGGGTGTTTGTTTGTTCGAGTATCACGCAAAAACCGAATTTGAACTGAACTGAACCGATTTTGATGAAACTTTTTTTGTTTGATAGCTTATCATCTGACTTAAAATCTGGTATATAATTTATGCGGACGAAGTCGCGGGTAAAAGCTTCCTTTATATTTATACCATTCCTTTATAATTTTTTGATACACCCTGCCGAATATCTTTGGTTACCCCACTCGGGGAATATAGTCGTGAGCATATCCTTGAAGCTTGCTCTGCGGAATACGACATTTTTAGGGTTCCGTACCCAAAGGGTGAAAACGGGACCCTATTACTAAGCCTACGTTGTCCGTCCGTCCGTCCGTCCGTCTGTCCGTCTGTCCGTCTGTCCGTCTGTCCGTCCGTCCGTCCGTCCGTCTGTCCTATCTATTTAGGGCTGTTAATTTTGAACCGTAATAGCTAGATAGTTGAAATTTTCTCAGATTATGCGTTATTACGGCGGATTTGTTAAAAAATAATAAAAATGTCAAAAAGTTAAAAATTAAGGGGGGTTCTCAACAAGAAACTAGTTTTTATCAAAGTTTTTTCTTCACGCTCTATCGTAAAAACGGTAATACATACAAGCGTCAAACTTAGTGTGGTTATAGAGCAAACTCTACAGAATAACAACAAATACTAAAAACCGGCCAAGGTGAGTCGGTCTTGCGCTAAAGGTCCCGGACAAAAAAAGTTCTTTTTTCTAGGTTAATAATGTTGTGTTCTGTGGTGGTGTGGTACGGAACCCTTGGTGAGCGAGTAACCCGACTCGCACTTGACCGATTTTATTATAACACAAACTTCGCCACCGGCAGTACCACTACAATATTCACTCGTGCCATAAAAGGAATGGAGGTATGCTTTGCCTCCATTCCAGGCGAAAGCCCTGTTAAATTTGTTATGAGAGGAATCCTTTGACGCTCGCCGTTAACGTAGAGGGGACCCCTGTAGCGAAATGGATGTAGAATATAAATTGTCCTCATAAAGGTATCATATAGAGGAACTGACAGCTGAGAGAGCGAGATGCACCTAGCGACGCCACTGTATAATAGAAAGAGATACGTGACGCGAGGCAATAGAACCGTTTTTGGGAACTTGTCGGCACAATCGACAGGGTAAATATTCGTGCTCTGTGAATAATTAAGTAGTGAATCTAAAGTGAAATCGTAGATTATTTTGTGAAATATACTAAACACTATTTCATTAAATTACCTACGATTTCACGTTAGATTCACAATTATACACAAAACTCGAAAGTTTTAGGGTGCCGATAAGTGCCGACAAATTCACAAAAAACGGTTTTTTGACAACTCATGTCAGTTACTCTATTCCGACAGGTATAATAACTTTATGATTGTCCTTCTAAATATGCCGCGGGCTTTATAAAGGGATGATCAGATCATATGAACACTCAGAACATGCAAGTTTCACTAGTAGTACCGAAACTCTGTCCAGTGTGACGGGGAGTGAGCCCGTCGCCACTTGTAATGGACAGTGGGTACAAATACATGGCTCGAAATTGAAGCATGCAGGTTTCCTCACGATGTTTTCCTTCACCGAAAAGCGAGTGGTATTTATAAATCGTACGTAAATTCCGAAAAAACTTATTGGTACGAGTCGACGTGGACGGGGATCGAACCATCGCCTCCTGCACGGCAGGCAAGGTTACTCGCCACTGGACCACCACGGCTTTTTCATCGCCATCCATGTTTTGTCACCATCTCTAACGTGAATACTGACTACCCCCTCGGAGAATATAGTCGTGAGCATACGCTTATGATCAGACCATCAAACAAAACAACTTTCTTGGAGGGACCAAAATGCATATCGCGAAAAAAAAAATTCTCATCTGCATAAAACTGCAAACACGTATCACGTAGGTAGGATGTATCCCTCATTATTTCTTCGGCGATGTTGCCGTCTGGCGCGAGTGGCAGAAATAAAGCAAGAGCATCGCTTACGATGCGACAAAGTGTAGGCAGGCCTCCGTCACTCAGCCGTAAGTACCGAGATAAGAACCTACACGTTGGCGCATCGTAAGCTATGCGCTCGCTTGATTTCTGCCACTCGCGGTTGCGCCGAACGGCAACGTCGCATACACCGCGCGCTGTACGAAGTAATAACAATACTGTAGCAAGCTTCACTAAAAAAAAATCAGGCAAAGGCACACCACACATTCCCACCGCTGTAACTCCTGTAAGCCAGGATCAACAGCGGCGACCATTCACAACACTAGACAATGAAGTCCAGCGAGCCCGGGGGATGACTCTACTACTGACAACTGCCGAGATAATCAGAGGGCAATAGAGGGGGTGAGGTAAAAAGTTGGTGGGAGGCAGGGAGTGTCCGTACTGTATCTAGTAATAGATACTCTTTCTTATACTGTGGCGGAGGCCTGATTCCGGTCCGAGTATAACGAGATTGGTATTTAATGGTGTCAACTCTCGTGGGAGTATGAAATGTAATCAATGAATGCACGGCTTCAGTTTAGCGTGCACTGAATTGCATGATTTGCATGTGCAGTAATTATTGAATTATCTTTATGCGCGTGGGTGGAAGAAGCCTTTGAGGGCTGATTACGGGGAATAATAGGGTGCAGTTGAGTTTCTTTTAACCATGGTGTAAAAGAAAAGGGTATATACCAGGTGTAAAAGACACCCTAACAATATTTAAAGTGTTGGTATTGGCTATGTGCGAAGTGGGTGTTGGGAACTGTCAAGTCGATTGCAGCGCACGCTGTGGCAGAAATTTGTACTACTGACGGCGAAGCTGTGTCAGATTTGCTTGAATCTATGCAAATCCGCATACTAACTTAACACGAAATCTCCAAAACTGTCAAGACTACTAACTTAAAATTTGGCATGGAAGTTTCTATTGGCATCTAGATGCTCACTTAAAAAAGGCTTGTCGCATTTTAACCCCCCAAAGGTGTTAGATTAAAACTGAGGTAAAAGTTTGTATGGGAATTCTCGTACAAATTAGATTTTGTCCGGGGCTTCGTCCGCATCCGCTCCCGTCATCGTACCGGAATAAAATATAAGCTAGCTTTTAAGACTAATAATAAGCTTTTAAATATAAAAAGTTTTATCAAAATCGGTCCAGTAGTTTTGGCAGAATCCTCGAACAAACACAGTCTTTACAGTACTATAATAGTGTAGATAATTCACGGCTGGCCGACATAGTTCATGCGCTACGCCGCGCTAGTGTGGCGCTAGTGTCGTGCACATAGCCAATAGTTACACCAACAATCTGAACAACTTTCACTATGGAGACAACATGGAAAAAAAATCTGCATTCCTTTTGTATGAAACATCTAAAACAACATTTCTTTTATTTTCTCTTGACGTTGTCTCTATAGTTGTTCAATTTGATGGTCTAAAGTAGTCTCCACCACCCATTTAAATATTACTAGGGTGTTTTGTTGCACCCTGTATAAAGCGGTGGCTTAGATCAACAATCTGAACAACTTTAAGTATGAAGCCAACCGAAAAAATATCAGCTGCTCCATAATCCTTTGAAATCTGCACTACTCGACTCAATGTATGGAACGGATGTTCAATGTATGGATGTTTTATTGATACTAAATTTGTATTTTCACTCACAAAAGTATGTAAAACGAATGAAATTTATCTGTGGAAACTTTTAGTTGGCAATGTTGTTTTAAAATTGTTGATACCCTACTATCCTGTAATTAGTCCGTAAGTTTTCCTAAAATGAATAAAATAAAATAAAATAAAATAAAATAAACAGAATAGCAAATTTTTTCACGATTTCTATGTTGTTCGTTCCATAGTGAAAGTTGTTCAGTTTGATGGTCTGAACCACCCCTTTAGTAGTACTATCTACCTATTTTGTTACTTTGTCAGTATACGAATAAGTAATTTAAACAAAGCCGTGTGGTCACAGCTTAGTAAGCTTAGTAACATCATACTTATATTATGTATAGTTTAGCTAGAGAATCTATAAATAGACACTAAACCTGTCTAGTCTAGACTCTAGAAACGACCTAGACTAGA
This sequence comes from Agonopterix subpropinquella, assembly GCA_922987775.1. NCBI lineage: Eukaryota > Metazoa > Arthropoda > Insecta > Lepidoptera > Depressariidae > Agonopterix > Agonopterix subpropinquella. The sequence continues at coordinate 11,220,539 of OV277718.1, read as the reverse complement.
ACCTAGGATTCAGACTCAAAATACCAGGAGCTCATAACTCGCGTGCAGTTAAACCTAGGTCTCTTTACGTCTAGGTGTCTAGACAAAAATTAAACCTCTTGCAACTTGCTTCTTGAATTGATACTTGTATTAAATTGTCAGTTAAAATATTGCAAAAAATTGATATCTTGAGCATTGTCACTCAGATTTATTTAGTCGACTAAATAACTCATGAATAGATACAGAGAAAATGTTGCAAAGGTATATGCATAAAATGATCACGTGACGCTTTCTTTTATTAACCGACTTCAAAAAAGGAGGAGGTTTCTCAATTCGACCGTATACAGGGTGTCCCAGAAATGGTGAATCAAACTGCTATGGGAGGCAGCTTGACTAATGTCCTATCCATAAAAAATATTAAAAAAAATAAAACGCACATGACCATAAAAAAAAAAGAATATCCAAAAAAACGGGAAAATCATCAAATTTTTCTAAGTTTCCAGCTCTAATTATCGCGTTTTGGGATAATTTGTAATTTTTTTCTGCAAATATTAATTGTTAGAGGTTGCTTCGACTGATTGTTAACATTTTACAAAAAAATATGTCTGCACTTCGAGCACAGACCACTTAGTTTAATTGTTTTTTCTGAACCGAAAAATTTTCTTGCTATTTTAACCAGCTGTAGTATAAAAAAAATGTATGGGACTTGTGCGGCAAACTACTTCAAAAAGTTGCCTATTTAATGACGATTTTAAAATGATACGAATCACTGAATTTACTTTACAAAATTGGGAGATATTAATTTTCTTGTGTGCTAGGGTGAAATTTGTGCAATTTATTCTTTACTTTTTAATTCATTTTCCACTTCTAATCCGTTGCTTCTAAGGTTAGAATTGGCTAAAAAAGTTGTTTCAATACCCGGTAGTAATGGCACGGTTTTTTAGAATCCCGGTTTTTCAAAATCCCGGTGTTTTAAAATCCCGGTTGTTTAAAATCCCGGTTTTTTTAGGAATCCCGGTTTTTTTTAAATTCCCGGTTTTTTGGGAATCCCGGTGTTTTAAAATCCCGGTTTTTTGGGAATCCCGGTGTTTTAAAATCCCGGTTTTTTGGGAATCCCGGTTTTTTGGGAATCCTGGTGTTTTAAAATCCCGGTTTTTTAAATTCCCAGTTTTTTGGGAATCCCGGGAATTTAAAAAACCGGGATTCTTAAAAAAACGGGATTTTAAACAAACGGGATTTAAAAAAATCGGGTTTTTAAAACACCGGGATTTTGAAAAACCGGGATTCTAAAAAACCGTGCCATTACTACCGGGTATTGAAACAACTTTTTTAGCCAATTCTAACCTTAGAAGCAACGGATTAGAAGTGGAAAATGAATTAAAAAGTAAAGAATAAATTGCACAAATTTCACCCTAGCACACAAGAAAATTAATATCTCCCAATTTTGTAAAGTAAATTCAGTGATTCGTATCATTTTAAAATCGTCATTAAATAGGCAACTTTTTGAAGTAGTTTGCCGCACAAGTCCCATACATTTTTTTTATACTACAGCTGGTTAAAATAGCAAGAAAATTTTTCGGTTCAGAAAAAACAATTAAACTAAGTGGTCTGTGCTCTAAGTGCAGACATTTTTTTTTGTAAAATGTTAACAATCAGTCGAAGCAACCTCTAACAATTAATATTGGCAGAAAAAAATTACAAATTATCCCAAAACGCGATAATTAGAGCTGGAAACTTAGAAAAATTTGATGATTTTCCCGTTTTTTTGGATATTCTTTTTTTTTTATGGTCATGTGCGTTTTATTTTTTTTAATATTTTTTATGGATAGGACATTAGTCAAGCTGCCTCCCATAGCATTTTGATTCACCATTTCTGGGACACCCTGTATATTTATTTTTATTTTTATGTGTGTTCGCGGATAACTCCATCGTTTATGAACAGATTTTGATGATTCTTTTTTTGTTGGAAAGGAGATATCCCAAGGGTGGTCCCATGATAAGGAAACCAGGATCTGATGATGGATCCCAGAGAAATCTAGGGGAACCTTCGAAAATCGTAGTGCAGACTAGTGCGTTTGTTAATTAAAAGCAATACGAACTAATAAATTCACCACTGAAAATTGTAAAATAAACAAAATTTTAACAAAAAATTAAAACCGCCTTCAAAAAAACTAAAAAGTTAAAAAATAATATTGCAAGCGATGACTTTTTCGTTCACATCAAGCCAAAAAATTGGCAATAAAATAAAAAAAATAAAAAATAAAATATTATTTTTTAACTTTTTAGTTTTTTTGAAGGCGGTTTTTATTTCGATGTTGTTCTCTAGAAAGTTGTTCAGTTTGGTCTGAACATCCCGTCAGCATATTAAGAGTATAGGCGGGCCCTCGAAGAGTCGAATAGGAATAGGTCACTTTTCTGACTGTTTTTGTCCGATCCGCCCCTCCCACAGTAGCTCAACACACCCGCCGACTGGAGTGTGAAAGAGACAACTGCAACTCGGACTGATTTTATCTACATAAAATGGACGAAATCAGCATTTCGTATTCCCCTGTTTCCTCCTCCAAAACTTAAACGATTTTAATCATTATTTCAAGCATAATATGAGAAAGACTTTGGCTATGTCTGTATGTTTTGATTTTTTTGTTTATATTCGTCTTTATTTGCTGGATGTCTGAAAACGGGCGGTAAAATTTGTCATTTTCGAAGGTGCCTAGTTCTTAGCAGAGGTAACATGGATGTATGGTAAACAAATTTTTGCTCTCGTATCATTAATTCATTATCCAGGGAGGAAACAGGGGAATATGTTTGTAAGGACAAAAAGGTATTAGTCTATCCTTTTAAGAAATTGTATAACTTTGTTTTTGTTTATTTAAACCTGTAGTGTTAATTTAAATGTGTTTCAATGGCTTATCAAGTATATCATGCATTTATTATTAACTCGTTTTTGCCCGCGACTTCGTCCGCGTGGAATTTGGAAAACCCCAAGTATCATATCATATGTTACTTCTAATACCTCCAAGAATATGTGTACAAAGTTTCATGATAATCGGTAAAGTAGTTTTCGCGTGAAAGCGTAACAAACAATCTTACATTCACATTTATGATATTAGGGATTATTATAACTTTTTACATAAATGCTTGCAAAGTTAGGCTCATAAACTTAATATTAAGGATTTAGTGAGACTGATTACTGCAAAAACTGCCTATAAGTATACTCTAAAAATCAGGAAGTCGTGAATCTAGATAGACTCTTACCTTGTTTACTAACACAGCTTCATAACAAGGTTATCAATTCCAGTTTTTACCTAACCGGTCTCGCCTAGGTAGAAAACTAGCCAGACCAGTCTAGAACTACTAGGCTGGCATAACATTAAAACGGCCGTCCGTTGAGTGAAACAGATCTATCTGCCTATAGGTGCGAAAAAGATGACAGGAGTTCGTCGGTTCGTATTGTAGTGTTAACAATTTAACATAGATTTTGATACTTTGTTTTGTTTTGGAAAACGTACGCCCTGTTTTCTTTTTGAGGACGGTTTAGTATACAGGGTGAAATTGATTCATTTAGCATCCTTTTAAACTAAGAGTCTACCCATCAAACTGAACAACTTTTACTATGGGAGCATATCGATCGGACCAACTAAAAAATCAGCTGCCCTATACTAAACTGCAATGCCTATTCGACTCAAATGTATGCAACAGCTAATTTTTTATCCGATCCTATTGCTGTTGTCGGCTATGCTTTATCGCCTTTGCATCGGCGCTGCATCGCCACTCAATCGATGCTTTTTACAGCACTTCTGCGCAAAAAATCGCATTATGTAAAGGGCCCTAATCTAATTACCCCAGTGTTGCTTACCGTAAAATTTGATTTCCCTATTTGTCATCAGATTCTAGTCCACCTATAATCTCTATATGTATATGCTTGTATGTTGTCAGATTATCTTATCTTTTTTTAATATTTTGTGATTGCAGTCCCAAGTCTCCACCAAACAGTCCGAACCTGGAGCCCTCGACCGAGGATGAGCTGAAAGGCGTCTACATCAACTGCTGGAGGGTACGTTCATTTTATTTTAGACTAGTTATCACCGCCTACTTCGTCTGCCTGGCATTTGTATGCCGGGCCGTAGAGTTATAAACAATCTAGCTGAACAGCACCAACAAATCCACCAATGATTTCTTCAGACTATGGTCAACATCTCTGATACCCTTACCGCATGACTGCCGGTTATCACCACTACATCCGATCCCTCTGTGACGATCAAGATTACCAGGGATTGACTGCGGTTGCCAATCGTAGCGATTAGAGTTCTTATTTATCATTCTCTTGCCCTTATCCGATTATTTTTGGTTGGTCCAGTATTCCATCTTTTTACAAGCTTTTACTCTGCGTAATCCTTAATAGCACAGACGATCAAGATTACCAAGGATTGACTGCGGTTGCCAATCGTGGCGATTAGAGTACTTATTTATCATTCTCTTGCCCTTATAAAATTATTTTTGGTTGGTGCAGTGCAGCATTCCATCTTTTTACAATAAGCTTTTACTCTGCGGAATTCTTAATAGCACATATGATCAAGATTACCAAGGATTGACTGTGGTTGCCAATCGTAGCGATTAGAGTAGGTACTTATTTATCATTCTCTTCCCCTTATAAGATTATTTTTGGTTGGTGCATTATTCCATTTTTTTACAAGCTTTTACTCTGCGGAATTCTTAATAGCACATATGATCAAGATTACCAAGGATTGACTGCGGGTTGCCAATCGTAGTGATTAGAGTACTTATTTATCATTCTCTTCCCTTTATAAGATTATTTTTGGTTGGTGCAGTATTCCAACTTTTTACAAGCTTGTACAAGTATTTAACTTCCAATGTTTTTATTGTAAGTATGTTCGGGTCAAATCTTGCAACTGAATTTTAAAGCAGTCATTCTCAACCGATTGAGATGAAATTTTGCATACACGTTTAGTTTGGATGACAGTGCATGGTTAGCTAAGTGACGTCATCCTAAATCCAATATTGCTGACGGCCCAAGATAATGGCGGAATAGTAATTTTTTTTGTGCACTCCCATGATATTCCTTTCACCTTTATCAGCCAGCCTGCGTAACAAGACAGAGGTGAGAGCGACACAGGTCACTTGTAAACTGCTTGTAAACGTCACATTTGAGTGAGATACTATGGAGAGAACCACCAATTTGACGTTTAGAAGTGACCGGTGTAGCTCTCACCTCTGTCATGTTAAGCAGGCTGGTCTAATTCCAGCACTTACACCTTTCTTTCACACAATCCGTCTTTTCTTCAGCCTTCCTCTCCTACCATATATTCCGAGAGATAAGTGTACTTTTTGCAACCATCAGCAGCAAGGCTGATTCAGTGTTAACGGGGAGTAGAGCATCTCTGTGATGGTGATGGACCAGGTCTGCCTGCATAACTCCAGTCGGTTTAGGAGTTACTGATGATTAAAGGTCTGTAAAAAATTAACGATCAGCTGTACAGCTGTACAGCTGTACAGCTGATCGTATGTTATTGTTGTAGTATGCACTGTATCTATGTGAACAGTACAAAAACTGACATGGTTCAGTCGGTTTAGGAGATACAGCCGTTCAAAGGTCGGATCTTTTATTGGCTGTATCTCCTAAACCGACTTACAGAACTTGACAGTTTTGTACTGTTCACATAGCTACAGTTCATACTACAGCAATATCATACAATCAGCCGTGCAGCTGATCGTTAATTTTTTACAGACCTTTAATCATCAGTAACTCCTAAACCGACTGGAGTTATGCAGGCAGACCTGGTCCATCACCATCACAGAGATGCTCTACTCCCCGTAAACACTGAATCAGCCTTTCTGCTGATTGTTGCAAAAAGTACACTTATCTCTCCTACCACATAGCCATCCACATTGATACAACACTTGTCTCGTGTATTATTGTGTCTGCAATCAATAATGTGTTGTTTTTTGTACGTTTCAGGACGACTCCAACGACTGGGTTTGGGAATGGAGCAGTAGACCCGACCAGTTGCCTCCCAAGTGAGTACACATGCCCTCGCACCGTACTAGGGGTGGCCAGACACCCCGCTAGAACTACAAATTACCTTTTATGTCCAGTTGTAACTAACATGGGAGGTTTCGGAACCTGAGCACCAGAATTAATGAAATTTTGTGGGTTTGCGAACCATGCTTGGCTTCGCACTTTATTGGTGAAAGTCGCCTATTTTATAGGTGTTACAGTTATTTATGTTTGTGTTTAGTATGTAATTAAAGCTGTAAATCTTCCTAAGAACAATTTAAAAAAATATATATACGCATTTGAAAAAGGTATAATAGAAAAATTGTCCTAGCCTCCGTATACAAAACCTTTTATGATGTGCGGCCGGCCTTAACACTAAGTACTGAAGACCTACGTTGTAGGTCAGCAACAAATGGGTCGCAGTGTGCACGACTCGCCCGGTGAGTCAGAATTGTATAGCATTCCACAGTGTTAGCACTGCGCGAGTATATTTTGAGCTTTGCAGCGAAAGTGTTAACCAATGTGAGACGGTAGCTGTATCTTGATTTCTACATGTTAGTTATTTAAATACCCAAACTTCATGTTTCTTGCACGGACCTGAAAAAAATACGGACGTAATGTCACATTAAAAAGAGGTGAAGCATGCAAGGTGCTACAATTTCGTTTGTTCTACAAAGCACCTACACTCACACAGACGCACCAGTTCTAGGAGCAGGTGCGACAACCCGCCGCCATTTTGTCCCGCGCAACAGGGCGACAGCGACAGCACGCACACTCATATAAATGGGTGCTTCACTTTTGATAAGACGAGATTCCGTCCGTCTTTTTTTCAGGTCCGTGGTTTCTTGGTATGATTTTTACTGAGACCCCTTCGAAATTTCCAATCAAAGCTGATTATCTTAAAAACGGCAGAGGTAATAAGACAGTATGTTAATATTCGCAGGGACTGGCGGTTCAAGCACCCGCAGAGCGCGCGGGGACCTCCCTCAGCCACCTCCTCCATCGAGGTCCTGGAGCAGCAACTCGCACCCGCCATGCAGCAGGTGAGCTTCGTCACCAACCTATACAGTGTACAGGGTGAAATTGATATCATTAGCATCCTTTTAAACTAAGAGTCTACCCATCAAACTGAACAACTTTCACTATGGGAGCAAACCAATCGCAGCAAAAAAATAATCAGCTGTTGCATACATTTGAGTCGAGTAGGCATTGCAGTTTAGTATGGAACAGCTGACTTTTTTTTGCTCCGATGGGTTTGCTCCCATAGTGAAAGTTGTTCAGTTTGATGGTCTGATCATCCCCTTAAAAAAGTGTCAGCATATTAAGAAGGACCCTGTATACGTCCCATTGCAGGGCATAGGCCTACCCTTAGGGTGCATGGGCGTTAGTCCACCACGCGTGCCCAATGCGGATTGGTAGACTTCAAATCCGCATCGAAATTTCTTCTTCAGCGAATGCAGGTTTCCTTATGATGTTTTCCTTCACCGTTTGAGAGCAGTCGGTAATTACAAGAGAAGGCAGGAAACTTTTTTTTTTTAATGAAGCCGTAGTTTTTTTTTCCTTGTAGTTCGAATTATTTTCTCCACCATTTTTGCATTTAGAGATAACAGATAAAAAGTTATTTAAAAATTATATGTATATTGATAAATTCAAAAAATTAAATTGGTTTCTTCAAATTATGTTTTCTATTCGTAAAAAAATTAAAATGATGACCAAAAAAAAGTTGACATACCCAGCAATTATAATATCATTTGTGTAACTGTACATATGTATACGTAATGTTGCAGAGTCACTGTCTGTCAGTCCGTCGCACGTGTCTGTTCAGCCGGCGCGCCGTGGCGGCCGTCATCGTCACCAACGTGCTGTCGCTGCTGCTCGGCGCGGGCATCGGGTGAGTCATCGTCAGTCCCCCACACTAACAGTCCACTGCCTGACTGATTGACAACGCATAGCCTACTGCTGAAGATAGAAACTTAAGAGGGCTATTACAAGCTCAGTGGTGCCCTCGACACAGTAAAAAAGAATTCTCAACAAAGAAAGCCTAAATTAAAACAAAAAACCCGACTGCATAAAAAACTATTATATTAACTGAAAAGAGAAAAACAAGCTCTTATATTCACAAACCAGCTATAACAACTTGGTTCGAGCAAATTTAATTTGAATGAGTTTGAATTTTTTTTTTTTTTTTTTATTCATAATGGGTTTGCGCTTGGCTTCAGCTCACCTGATGGAAAGTGTAGATGAAGCCGAGGATGTAGCGCGCTCGCCCAGAAAAAGCCTATTTACTCTTCTTTTAAAAATATCCTGAATGTTATTAGGTAGGTATCGCAAATGGGGACTAAGAAGAAATATAAAACATACCTTAGGTTGGTCCTTGGTTTTGTTTGGCCTGCAATACCTACCTAATAACATTCAAATTATATTTGCTCGAACCAAGTTGTTATAGCTGGTTAGTGAATATAAGAGCTTGTTTTTCTCTTTTCAGTTAATATAATAGTTTTTTATGCAGTCGGGTTTTTTGTTTTTCTTAATAATTTAGTTCATTTCATATTTTTTAGTCTTGTGTCGAAATGGTAGCATAAAAGTACTATAATATATATATTTTTGGAATTGTCTGGTCACAATCTTTCATTTGATACCCATATTGTAATATTTAAGAAAAAAAATATTTTTATTCCCCCTCTTTTTTTAATTTGCAGCCGCCATATTAAAATAATATAGCCTATGTCACTCACGATTTTTAACGAATCTAACGACACCTCATACGTCAAAATCCATCAAGCCGTTTAGGCTGTAGGCCGTGCCAAAGAAATAGACATACAAACATACATACATACGCTCGAAAAACATAACCCTCCTTCTGGTGCAGTCGGGTAAAAAAGTGCTCAACAGATAAACTACAAAAGCCTTCAAGCTATTTTCATAGAATACTTTTATAGGTTCTAAACATTCCACTTTTAGATAATCTAAACTATTATAAAACTGTAACAGAAATTTTGTCTGTATATTGAAGATATTTACAAAAAAAAATTACGATATGGTTTTTAGATGTCCCTGATTCCAAATCACCAATTTTTGGATTTTTTGTCTGTCTGTTTGTTTGTTTGTTTGTTTGTTCGTTTGTTTGTTTGGGTGTTTGTTTGTTCGAGTATCACGCAAAAACTACTGAACCGATTTTGATGAAACTTTTTTTGTTTGATAGCTTATTATCTGACTTAAAATCTGGTATATAATTTATGCGGACGAAGTCGCGGGTAAAAGCTCGTTTCGAATAACACAAAAGCGGCCGTTTTTTTTCTTTTTTAAAATTTGCATGTTTAAAAAACCTATAAAAGTATTCTATGAAAATAGCTTGAAGGTTTTTGTAGTTTATCTGTTGAGCACTTTTTTAATTTAGGCTTTCTTTATTGAGAAATCTTTTTTATTGTCACTAGGGCGCCACTGAGCTTGTAATAGCCCTCTTAAGCATGAGCATAGACTATATTCCCCGAGGGGGTAGTCAGAGATAGTCTGAAACCTCGGAACATCCACGTTTCACTAGTAGTACCCAAACTCTGTCCAGTGTGACGAGTAATGAGCCCGTCGCCGCTTGTAATGGACAGTGGGTAGAATGGACGCCTCGAAATTGAAGCATGCCGGTTTCCTCACGATGTTTTCGAAACTTGAAATGAGACCTACCTTATTATGATGATTGTACAGATGATAATTATAGGAGTGTATGGAGGTGCTACTTGGGAATGTTCCTCCATTGAAAAGGGAAGTACTTCCGCCAGGCTAGGTGTGATGCCTGGGGACCGGCCGTGGTCCAACAGTTCTTAGTTGGACCTTGTATATATATCGAATCTCTGTGATTATTTCTCTTGCGCGATTTATGTCTTGCATTCGATTGTGAACCTTATTTGTAGTAGGTTACGAGTTACGTATTTACGATGAACGTTGTCTTTGTATGGAGCATATTTCCGCGAGCGACGGTATCGCCATCTGTTTGCATCTTTGCTATAACTTGTGGGTGCTGACCATCTGTAGTAGTTCCCACAAGTGCATTAACAAAGAATTTTTCGAAAATCAACCCCTCCCCTCAAAAGGGTATTGGTTGTTTGCCAAAATCTATCATAATATCGAACTAATAACAATTAATTAATTAAAGAAAGAAAGCCGTGGTGCCGTGCAGGAGGCGATGGTTCGATCCCCGTCCAGGCCGACTCGTACCAATGAGTTTTTCGAAATTTATGTACGATTTGTAACACCACTGGCTTTTCGGTGAAGGAAAACATCGTGAGGAAACCTGCATGCTTCAATTTCGAGGCATGTATTGTACCCACTGTCCATTACAAGTGGCGACGGGCTCACTCCCCGTCACACTGGACAGAGTTTCGGTACTACTAGTGAAACGTTGATGTTCTGAAGTTTCAGAAAAGTTTCAGAATATCTCTGACTACCCCCTCGGGGAATATAGTCGTGAGCATATGCATGCTAATTAAAGAAGAAGTGTTGTATTTAATCAGCTTATCATGTAAAGTAAAATAAAAATGTATTAATTGCAGAGTATGGCTGAGCAAGAAAGGCATGCTTCCCCCCAGACTGATCATTCTCAACTAGAGAGAGATAGAAGACTGACTGGGGCCGGGGCAACCGTGGGGCGAGGCGGGGCGGGGTCACTGGGGACAGTTTTAAGCAGACCTACTTTGTGAACCATACATCTTCAGTGGGGCGTTTTGGCGACTGTGGGGTCACTTATAAGCAGATCTACATTGTGAAACACACATCTTCAGTGGGGCGTGTTGGCGACAGTGGGGTCACTTATAAGCAGATCTACATTGTGAAACACACATCTTCAGTGGGGCGTGTTGGCAACAGTGGGGTCACTTATAAGCAGATCTACATTGTGAAACACACATCTTCAGTGGGGCGTGTTGGCGACAGTGGGGTCACTTATAAGCAGATCTACGTTATGAAACACACATCTTCAGTGGGCCGTGATGGGGTCAGTGGGGTCACTTATAAGCAGATCTACTTTTTGGACCACACATCATCAGTAGGGCGAGTTGGGTACAGTGGGGTTACTTGTAAGTAAGCGTACTTTATGAACCACAAATCAACAGTGGGGCGAGTTGGGTACAATGGAGTCACTTGAGACCTACGAGTTTGGGACAACAATGAATTCAAACTGTCATAAAAGTACCTTTGGTTTTAAACATTGTATGAAGAGTAAAAAGAAATATTTGCATATTAAACATACATAAGTATATCACATATTAGACATTGCCAGCAATTTGCCCAATAACTTGCCTCCACTAATCTGCACTGGGCCCGCTTGGGGGAGTGTTGTCCCATGTTCATTCGTGACATGTGCCTACAGTGATGATGATGATGAAAATATAACAGTAGTTTCGATTGGAACTAGATAATCGACAATGTCCAAGACATTTATTTGATGGTTTCCAAAGTTTGGGGTCTGCTTATAAATTTAGGGAACGATTTGTTGGGTTACTTATAAGCATTATAAGTATATCTTACATTTTTGGCGTAGAAGTGAAGTTTATTTGTCGATCGCTACGGTTGCACCCGCCAGGGGTGTTAATTAGAAGATAAAAAAAGAAAATAGTGCATAATAACTTTATATAGTGTATTTTTTTAAGATAAGATTTGTGACCCCTTCTCATTTGATCGATATTTTTCACTCGGCAGTTCCATAACGGAAATTCCGCTTAAAAACTATTAGCAAAATTCCGCTCAAGAATTCATTCGTTTTAATCACTTGTGTAAAATTGCTTGTAAAAAGTTATTATGTACTAGTTTCAAACAATGACTGTTAGAATGTGGAAAGAGTAAGTGAAATAAAAAAAAACAAAAAAAAGTGTAGGTACTCTAGGCATACAATTTTGTATTTTCTTACTCTAAATCTATTCACTTCAAATATTTTTTATAAATACCTAGTCTAAGGAACGCTTTATTATTATTTTTTTGTTCGAAAGTTCTTTCGTTGTCTGTCTAAATAAATTGACTTTTGGGGGTGGTCTGAAACGTTACTACAACTTCCGAACTACCGTTCAATGTTTGCAGTTGTAGCGAGGTCTTTTGTAGCTTATTTAGTTTCATTATTAAATGTAGTGTGAATAATGAACCAAAATTATTCAAATTTTGAATATTCACGCATAAAATTAATACTGTTCCCCCCTGGGAGTCAAAAACATTACTACAACTACAGCTTTTTAAGTGTAATTGTAGTAAGGTTATCATAACATTTGTTACTAGACAGACGGGCATAGTAAAGTTAAAGAACGTGAATTCGACTTTATACGGATTTTTTTCCGCTTTGTAACGCAAATAGGAACTTTATTTACAGTTTCACAGCGGAAAATATTTCTGCTTATATTGAATATTTAAAAAAAAATATGAATCGTAGTGCATGCGTAGTATTATGCAGTTTAACAGCGGAAAATCTGTCCGATGTTTTTTCCGCTGTAAGTTTCGGCAGCGGAAATTTACGCTCTTTAATTTTTCTATGTCCTGAACGATGTAGGTTTCGTATTACAAGAACGGTCATTATCTAAACATAAGATGTTTGGTTTACTCATATCAAAATAAAAGATTTCTCAACATTTATTTATTTAATTTATAAAGATACGTTTTAGAGAAATTCTAGCTTTTTTAATCTTGACAATGCGGATAATTAGTATACAGGGTGTAAGGAAAAGTATCATTAACCTTTAAACCACATACACTCTACCCATCAAACTGAACAACTTTTATTATGGGAGCAAATCGATTGGAGCAAAAAAAGATCTGCTATTGCATACATTTGAGTCGAGTAGGTATTTCAGTTTAGCATGGAACAGCAGATTTTTTTTGCTCCGATCTTTTTTTTTTTTTTTTTTTTTTTTTTCGAATTGACCAATACAGTATTGCTCTTGGAGCAGCAACTGCTTATTACTGCGGACTATGGGGGGACCACACCAGTGACGACGAAGCGCCCTGGTAGGTCTACCGAACCAATGAAAGATCTTAAGCAACCTGCCCAAGGGGCACCCCTAAGGGGTACGGACCTCGGCAATGGGCGTTGCTGGGACTACGCGGACTACGATGGGGTAGCGGGGATCGGTGAGAATCGGCCAGCGACGTGCCGGTAGCGTCTGTAGGCGCCAGAAGGCAAAAGAGTGGGCAGAGATCGCGACGAACCCCTCCGGGGACGGAGGGGATTTCGATTTTGACGACGACGTAACAAAGAAATGATTGTGTTACCGCCGGCGGTGGTCGTGTTGTTTGTGTTCGTGTTGGTGAGTCGTGACTGAAAGGCCGCCATCATGGCGACCGTGATCGCGTCGTCCGGGTCGTCCAGGACGTTCCGAGGCCGACGCTTTCGGGGCATGTTATACCTACACGGGTAGGTGGCATTGACTCTAATGAGAGGGTTTGAGTGACGTGACAAGGTGGCGAAATAGTCCGTCACCATACATTTGAGAAGTTGCCGGATGGTAGGCAACTCTAAATCGATATTTAAGTTCTTATTACGTAAGAACCATGGCGCGCCAGTCGCGGTACGCATGAATCTATTCTGAATAGTCTCCAATGTATGGATCTGGGCCTGAGCGGCGTGGGCGAATACCACTCCGGCGTACGTAAATATCGGCCTGACACAAGCCTTATAAACTGTCAACTTATTTCTAAGTGACAATTTAGAACGCTTGTTCAGGAGCGGATATAGACGATGCAGCACATGAAGCGCGTTCTTTCGAACGCGCCTTATGTGAGGCCGGAATGTCATTCCCCTATCTAGCGTGACTCCTAGGTATTTGACCGTATTCACCCAAGGGATCGTACGGCCGAATAGCCTGATCGGATCCAGTTCTGAGTGTACGTCCTTCCAGAAAAAGAACACTGCCATGCTTTTTTCTGGATTGACCTCGACTCTCCATTTCCGAAACCAGTTCCCGAGGGCATTGGCTGCGGATTGGAGCCTCGAACACACTAAGGACTTGTCCCGATGGGAGGTGTATAGCGCGGTATCGTCCGCGAATAGGGCTAATTGGCAATCGCGGGGGCGCGGTATGTCGTTAGCGTAAAGAGAAAAGAGTAAGGGCGATCCGATCGGTTTGCTCTCATAGTAAAAGTTGTTCAGTTTAATGGGTAGACTCAATGGTAGACTCTTAGTTTAAAAGGATGCCAATGATATCAATTTCACCCTGTAGATGGAGCCTCACGCTTCTACGGCAAAAGTGACCAACTATCATAGGTTGGTGTGCGTGAGGCGCCATACAACTTATCTCTGTGTGCGTGTATACAGACACGGTTTATCAACTACTCGATGTTAAAACTACAAGAATTTCTTTCAAACAATCTTTATTCGTTGTTTTTATATTCTAAACATAATATTGATGTATATTTTAAGTTTCGTGTGAAGAAGTCCTTTTTATATTTTATTTTGAACAGCTGTTATGTTCTTTATTTCGGCGTTGGTCTTATAGTGAAAGTTGTTCAATTTGACCACGCTTATATCATCAGCTGACATAAATATTTATAAATAATTTGATTTAGGGAAGGATGGTCGCTGGGGTAAGATCGTTGCAATAAAATTACCGGAAAATGAGATTTTTAATGCTGGCAACAAAGCGCACACAGACAAGAGAACGAGTTTTTCTTAGCGCCATTTTTCGGTTCAGTTCAGTTGTATATGAAATTCGTGAAAAACATTGTTTTATTCATATTTTTGACATAATTTCGTGCGGATTGCGTACCAAACAGTTGCGTAAATCGACCAACATAACGGGAATCTCAAATAAATACAAAATGAGAACACAAGTTTTGGTTCAAGTTTGCTCGTACATGGCACATGGTGAACTTGAGGGCAACGCGCGTGCCTGCAAAATCGGGAACATAAAAAAAAAGAATTAAAAAATAGCTCTAAAGGACCAGTATCCAGAGCCTTAAAGACGTTACAAAAAAAGGAACTACTGTCCAAAAATCCGCCCAAATCGCTTCTATACAATTTATATTGTTGTTTTTTTACGCGGCGGCCCGACCATATCCGACCGCCCGTTCACTGTTGCCAGTATTCAAAATTTTGACGATCTTACCCCAGCGACAATCTTACCCCTTGCCCTACACACTTAGTTGGTTTTTTAAACGCTAGATGTCATAAAACAATTGGTTAATAATAATAGTTAAAGTTTACTTTTCAGACAGTTAATTAAGTGTCTGTTTCACCACTGCTGGTTACGTTTTTAATAGCTTATCTGACAGATCGTTTGACATATCTTTCATACGAAATATGTTAAACAATTTGTCAGATATGCTATTGGTACCGATTCGGACTGTGCCACGACTTAACTAAATTTATTCCTGTCACTTTCTAAAAGAAAAGAGACAGAAAACCAACAGCTGACTTTAGTGCTGTCAAAGTGACGTTACACGCCCAAAAACGCCTTAAATAAGATGACGTACATTATGATGGCATCTTATTTTGAGCGTGTAACGTCACTTTGACAGCACTAAAGTCAGCTGTTGGTTTTCTGTCTCTTTTCTTAATCTTATTTTAGAAAGTGACAGGAATAAATTTAGTTAAGTTAAGTCGTGGCACAGTCCGAATCGAGGCCATTGAGAACTAAACCAGAAGTGGTAAATCAAATACAATTCTAAACTTGGCTTGTCAGTACACACGGCGACACATCAAGTTATACAAAACCAACATAAGCTGGCCCGCGACGTTATACGTTACTCTACCTTCGCGAGGCCAGCTTATTTTGGTTTTGTACCTATAGCTTGATGTGTCGCCGTGTGTACATTGAAAATATTCGCAAAAAATGTATTTGGGTGACACAAGGATCAGTTATATCATTCAAAAAGATTTACTGTAATTCAAGTTTGTTTTTTCTGGTTTATGCACCTAAAAACGACTGAATCGATCAGGATGGTTTTTTAACAAAAGCGAGCTATATCGAATTAACTGTCTTTAATGTAAACAATAAGTAAATACGTCGCTCCAAATTTCTTTTCGCTCGTAAGTTGGCGCTACTGCGCAATAGCGATTGTGTTCTCCATGGTTGGTATGGAAATAATTCAATAGATGGCGTCAGTAGTAATGCTCATATTAAGCACTTAAGAGCCTACCGAGCCTATTGTGCTGCCCTCAATCGTTTTTTTATCTCTAAACAATTGAACAACATTTCCAAAAAACTAGAATGTCACATGGTAGTCCTGATAGGCTTTCAATTTATCGAAACGTTACGGATTATTATGTTTTATGCTTGTAGCTATTGTCGTTAAAACCGCCAAAAGTGGTCACTTGGGCGGTTTTAACGATAATAGCTACAAACATTACCAAAACAAATCCGCAGTGACCCGATAAATTGAAAATCAGCAATGACTACAATGTGGCATTCTTGTTTTTTGGAAATATTGTTTAATGAGCGTTTTTCTTTTGGTTTTCTAGTGGATCGATAGATGGCGTTACGGTCTGTGCGAATAAAAGTCAGAATTTCAAAATGTGTTTCTTTAAAATAATAAAGAGGGAGAAGATGATCAAAAAGATGCCAACTCATCTTTTGATTTAATATTTTATTATTTACAAATCATTTTAATCGAAAATATGAAACTTTTTACGTCTGACATTGTTGTATGGGCTCGATCCCTTGGCCTTTAAAAAAAAGTCAGGCACAGTCTTGACATGATTTTGACAGGATCAGGCCTATGTCTCTATGGAGCGATAATCATGTCATCTGTCGAGTTTTTTAGGAACTAAAATTAAAAAAGAAAAGAAAAACGCTCATTGTTAAGAAATAAAAAGAAACTATTTGGGGCAACATAATAGGCTCGGTGCAGCCTTAAATACTAAAATCATCTGCAAAAAAATATTTACCTTAAGTATTATAATATTTTACATTTGAAATTGACGATCGTATTATAATAAGCATTGATTGATTAATAAATATCTGCCTCAAAATTTTAAATGGAGGGAAATGCTCACTCAATGCGATTGACAAGTAAATGTTTCTAACTACAACGCCATCTAGAAAGTGCCGTAGAATCTATTCTTTTTTTTAAGTTCAGCAATGCGCGCTCACTCTTGCTACGGTCCAAAATGCGCAAATTTGCGCTATCGGTAGAGATAACATGCACACAATCGGTTCATAATGCGCGAATGTGCGGATACGTTTGCTGTCTGACGTCATCATTGACGTCATTAACTTGCGCTTACGCCGCACACGAAAAATAGGTAGTGCAGCGTATGCATGTCAAATTGACAGCTGGTTCAAATTGTACAAATTGTTTAGCAGTGTATTCGTACTAACTAATTTGGACCGACCGGTAAAGCGTGTGCATAGCGTTTGCACTATTGGCATAATTCGAACCGTACCATCTAACTTAAGAGCGAAAAAGTTTGGCGCGATTTCTACTATGCTAAATAAATATAATATTACGTAGTGTAAATATTCATAATTATAATATGTTGTCATTTTAATCACTAAATGTTTAAGAGCTTACAAATATTAAGGATATGCATTTTATTAATTTTTTGTTTTATTTCATCGCGATCCTATTCTCCCTTCGAATTTTATTACGAGGTGGCGTTTTCTAAGGGTGTGACTTTCTAATATACTTATATTACTCTTTGGCGTGACTCCTGCTAATGTTTTTTATGAAGAAAACAAAACATAGCTTCACTTTTGATCGTACCTACGCCATCTTTTTTTAAATTAAATTGTATGGGACGACGCCATTTTGTTCTATGTTTTTGTGTATTGTGTGCTGAAAAACATTACCAGGACTCACCGCCTAAGATTAGCAATAAGAAAAACCTGAAGTGCGATTTTTGAAAATCATACGAGCGATTTGGCAGTAGAAAATGTCAAAATTACTATGGAGATTATGCATCTTTCTACTGCCAAGTCGCTCGTATGATTTTCAAAAATCGCACTTCTGTAGATGACGTGATTCTATGGTTTGTCGTCTGGCAGCACCGCATCGCCTTTTTCCGTCACTCCATCCTTCGACAGCACCGCCGCGTGCGGCCGCGTTCTCGCTATATTTTTTTGCTCCAGCAAATAACGATCCTGGGTGACAGAAAAGGACTGAGCGACGGAAAAATGCGATGCGGTGCTGCCAGAATCCAGATGAGGTTCAGTCATTCAGTACCCTTATGCTATTTTAGCTCCTAAATTAGGGATTCCAGAAAAATACAATGGATTTGGAGTGCGATTTTTGAAAGTCATGTTCACAAATCAGCACTAGAAAGATGCCTAATCTCCATAGTAATTTTGCCATTTTCTCCTGCTGATTTCAACGCGTGTAAATTTTGAGATTGTAAAGGAATGTCTCCTGCTACAAAGAAAATAAACAAAATAGCTTCACTTTTTGTCTTCCGCCGTGTCCGTATAGTTAGCAGCCTCACCAGCTCATTCGAAGGTTTTGACTAAGCCACGATTTAGTGCCCAATTAGTGCAATTTGGTGCCCAAAGCACAGATTTGGTGCTCATGTAGTTTAAAAGATATTTGGGTACCTTACTGAGGCTGTTAGATAGACGTCAAGCTAGCAGTCGCATTTTGAAATACTGTTTGTATCGATGTGATTTATATGTCACGATTTAGTGCTCATTTAGTGATCCCTATATCCAAAATTTCATGAATATTGATCCAATACAAGCCGAGATATGATAGTACATTGTTGAGGCTGCTAACTAGACGTTTCTTCCAACGATGATTCCAATGAAACGGATGCACATTTGAAACAGATAAATACATAGCGATTTAGTGCTCGATTTGGTGACTCTTATGATATTTATGAAAAGTAGAATTTTCTTTCCTATTTCCCAAAAAAATTACGTAAACTTCTACATACAACGATTTTCGGTACAACCGTGCACAAAAATTATCATTTCTCGGAACTACTGCCATGAGCTAGGGCTTGCGCTCGCGCAAGTAGTTCATAGTTATACCGAGTAGTTCATAGTTATATGGCGGGACTGGCGGATTGTTTACGTGAGTTACGGAGATGCGAATACGTGTCTTTTTATTACATAGAATGAAGAACTAATTGCTTGATACAAATTAGTGCATTATAACTTCTTATCGTCGTCTACAGTTCCACATTATATTATTTATCCTATGAATTAACTAAATGCCTCCGTGGTCTAATGGTTAAGAACATTGGGCTCTCGACACGGAGGTCGTGGGTTCGATTCCCACAGGGGACACCTAGTGATATGTCACTTTGTGCGTTTTTCCCCAGTTGATTAGGACATTGTAGGCCGAGTCACCTGATTGTCTGAAAAGAAAAATGATTCCGTGCTTCGGATGGCGCGTTAAGCCGTTCGTCCCTGCTACTATCTCTGGTGGTAGTAGTCATTACACGTCAGGAGGTCTGAAAAAACTTTGACATGTTTGACCCACGTGATAAGAAGAAGACTAATGGAGTGTTCAGACCCGCACGACCAAAGCGACTGGGAAGCGGGAGCGTCTACCGCGCGGCGGTCGCTGTAGACGCTCTTAGAGCATGTAATCTTAGAGCGCTTACAGATGAGCGACAGTTGTCTGCGACAAGATTAAGAAAAGAGACAGAAAACCAACAGCTGACTTTAGTGCTGTCAAAGTGACGTTAAACGCCCAAAATAAGATGCCATCATAATGTACGCCATCTTATTTAAAGCGTTTTTGTTTTGGGCGTGTAACGTCACTTTGACAGCACTAAAGTCAGCTGTTGGTTTTCTGTCTCTTTTCTTAATCTTATTTTAGAAAGTGACAGGAATAAATTTAGTTAAGTTAAGTCGTGGCACAGTCCGAATCGAGGCCATTATATAGTTAATTAGTTATGATATAATACTTAACACAACACTAATAATTATAACACATAATATTATACACATAAATATTTATAAATATTAAATACGTATACAGGGTGTAACAAAACACCCTAGTAATACTTAAGGGGGTGCTTCAGACCATCAAACTGAACAACTTTCACTATGGAGCCAACATCGAAATCGCGAAAAAAAATCAGCTCTTTCATACAACTGCAGTACCGTCTCGACTCAAATGTATGGGACGGCATATTTTTTTTTTTTTTTCTCGACATTGGCTCCATAGTTAAAGTTGTTCAGATTGATGGTCTGAAGCACCCCTTTAAGTATTACTAGGGTGTTTTGTTACATCCTGTATAGGGTCCTTCTTCATATGCTGACACTTTTTTAAGGGGATGATCAGACCGTCATACTGAACAACTTCCTCTATGGGACCAACATCGAAATCGCGAAAAAAAAATCATCACTTCCATACAAAACTGCAAACCTACTCGGAGCCAAACGTATGGGACAACTGTTTTTTTTTCGCGATTTCGATGTTGATTTCATAGAGAAAGTTGTTCAGTTTGATAATATAATAATAATTTAATAATAATAATTTTCCGAGTCATCGATGTTTGTATCTATATATTATGTATTCTATATCGTTGTCTAGTCATCATAATACAAGTCCAGGCTAGATTCTGGTACTTTAAATGTGACTAGATAATTTGTGTGACAATGTCCAAGATATTTATTTATTTATTTAATAGTCTGGTCATCGCCTTAAAAAAGTGTCAGCATATTAAGAAGGACCCTGTATACAACGTGTTAATGAATTAGCGCAAAACCTCATACACCCCAACTGATTTATAACAAAATAATTAGATTGAAACAATAATTTAATTACTTTGATAGTTAAAATTTAAAGTTATTAGCATTTTAAGTTTTGAGGCAAAAATGATTTGTTATCATTTCGGCACGGAAAGAAAGCGCTAACGTACTCATGGATACATTTTTATGATATTGTTTTGGTAGTAAGTAGGGTGAGTGGGCATGTGCGGTGGGTTGACATCGGGTTCAGAAAATTTTAAATTTTGCAAACAAATTATTTAATATTTTGAAAAAAATTACCTACGTTGAAACCATGATAATTCGACTCTGCTCTCGATTCTAAACAAACTACTTTCTAGTTTTGCGTTAATTCATTAACACGTTGTATAGGATGTTACAAACTACCAAAAAAACTGTTTTGGATATGGAGGTCTATCTCACAGACTATACAACACTACGTCACGGTCTTCAACTGTCGCGCGACCCTGTCGCGAGCTGTCGCAGACAACTGTCGCTGGTCTGTAAGAGCCCTTATGGCGTACCGCCAAGTCGCCCAAACCAACGCGACCATGACGCGGGAAGGCAGCGTCAGCGGAGCGGGAAGCGTGCGTCAAGTGGTCAGACGTGTACAATGTTAAGCTCACGTAACAAAATAAAATACAAATTTTAAATTTCAGTACATTTTGGTTCTTTATGATAGATTTGGAACGTTTTTGGTAGATTTTCCTAGATTTTTTGTAGGTTTTGGTTGTTTTTTGTAGATTTTGGAAATTTTTGTTTCTTCTGGTACCTAGTTTTTGGTAATTTCTGGTAGATTTTGGTAGCAAAAACCATAAAACTATGTAACTGTAACGGCTACTACCACAAGAGATAGTAGCAGGGACCAACGGCTTAACGTGCCATCCGAAGCAAGGAATCATCTTTCTTTTCAGATAATCTGGTATTTAGCATGTAATGTCCTTACCAACTGGGGAAAAATGCACACAGTGACATATCAGGTGTCCCCCGTGGGAATCGAACCCACGACCTCCTTGTCGAGAGCCCATTGCTCTTGACCATTAGACCACAGATAGGCAGTTATTGGCAGGGCATTTAAATAAGAAAAGTCCAAAAATCCTCATTACTTGATAGTAATGAGGATTTTTGCCGACAGATAAGGTAATTTTTTTGCAAACTACGTCCTTATTTTACTTTAAGATTACTATTACCCTCCTTCTAGCGCAGTCGGGTAAAAACTGAATGTTTATAAGAAAAACTAAATGAAACTAGGAGAATAATGAACAGATTTATTATAAGTGAATAAATCACACACAGATTTTTGACTTTCTTGCTTGCAAGCTTGACACAAATGATTTGGGACTAGTCAATTAATACAGTAATAGTCAAATAGTAGACTCCTGGAGTGCGATTTTTGAATCTCATTCGCTGAGTTCAGCAGTTGAAAATGTCAAAATTATTATGGAGATAAGCATCTTTCTACTGCTGATTTGACTTTCAAAAATTGCACTCCTGAAGTATGATTTTTGAAAGTCAAATCAGCAGTAGAAAGATGCATATCTCCACAGTAATTTTGACATTTTCAACTGCTAAACTCCGCGAATGAGATTCAAAAATCGCACTCCTGGACTCAAATTGAGTCACTCAATACATACATAAGAGAGTGAGTATTGTCACAGTTATAAAAATTTAATGTCATTTAACTTTTTTGCTTGGCAGTACTAACCATAAAATTAAAAACAATTTTAAACCCTATCACAGTTGAATAAAGTCTAAATTTGATCAACGGTTTCGTCAGACCTAAATTACGATTAGTATGTAGAAGTTTACGTAATTTTTTTGGGAAATAGGAAAGAAAATTCTACTTTTCATAAATATCATAAGAGTCACCAAATCGAGCACTAAATCGCTATGTATTTATCTGTTTCAAATGTGCATCCTTTTCATTGGAATCATCGTTGGAAGAAACGTCTAGTTAGCAGCCTCAACAATGTACTATCATATCTCGGCTTGTATTGGATCAATATTCATGAAATTTTGGATATAGGGATCACTAAATGAGCACTAAATCGTGACATATAAATCACATCGATACAAACAGTATTTCAAAATGCGACTGCTAGCTTGACGTCTATCTAGCAGCCTCAGTAAGGTACCCAAATATCTTTTAAACTACATGGGCACCAAATCTGTGCTTTGGGCACCAAATTGCACTAATTGGGCACTAAATCGTGGCTTAGTCAAAACCTTCGAATGAGCTGGTGAGGCTGCTAACTATACGGACACCTTCCGCCATCTTGTTTTGCTAAAAAAACATGGAGCTACCGTTGGACGCAAGAAGATTATCTCTGTAGGGAAAAAATTTCAACCTTCTTGTTGGACGCCATGAAGTGAACAATTTTTATTTTAAAGAAAACGCCTCGTAAAGAAACTTTTCACTGAATCTATTATTTTATCGTTCATAAACATCTAAGGAGCGAAAATAATCAACAACATCTTTCCTGTTTTCTTTGACAGCTATATCAGAAGCACTTCTGCCGTAACCATCTGGTACAAAAACTCTAGCGCCCTTTTCAACAAGAAGCTTTACAACATCTAGATGTCCTTCTTTTGCAGCGCAATGCAGCGGAGTCCATCCGCATCCATTCTTCGGATTAATGTTAGCACGCCTGTCTAAAAGCAGCTTGACTATTATCAAATCACCCCTACTGGCAGCTTGGTGTATTGGGAAGTTCGAAAATTTATCTGCTGCATTCACTAGAGCTCCTTTGTTAATTAAATATTCAGCGATTTCCGAGTACCCTTTTGTAACAGCTTCTAGCAACGGAGTCCATCTATTGTCGTATCTCCGTGAATTAATATATTGTATCGTATCTTTTTCTTCTATAAGATATTTCAACAAGTTTATGTTACCGCTGTGGACTGCCAAATGCAGTATCGTTCGACAATTTATATCTTTGACATGTACATCTAATCCCTTTTCTTCAATGTAGTATTTTGCTATATCTAAATGCCCTTTTTCAACTGCTGGGCAGAGCAACGTGTGTCCGTATATATCGACTGAATCCAATCTTGCGCCGTTTTCTATAAGATATTTAACTACTTTGAATTTTCCCCGAAACGTAGCACCTTGGAGTGGGGTCCTTCCTCTATCCAATGTAACATTGTTTATATCCGATCCTTTTTCTACTAAATACTGTACTACAGACAGAATGCAGGAATTAACAGTCGCTATGTATAGGGCTGTCCATCCTTGTTGGTTCCGATGTATGCTGACTTTGAGGTCTTCAACAAAATACTTTACAATGTGCAAATGGCCACTACTAGCTGCTAATAAGAGCGGTGTCATGCCTTGGGAATCTTCAAGCGTGTAATCCGCTTGTCGCTCTTCTATAAGATATTTCAGAAAGTCTAAATACCCATAGCATGCTTGGTGAAGAACAGTTTGGCCTTTACAATCACGTATATTTATATCAGCATTTTTATTTTCAATCAGATATTTCAACGTTTCTAAATTTGTTGCCAAATGCAGTGCATTGCGGCCGTCTTTATCCGTTTTTGTAAAATCTGCATTATGATCTTCTATCAAATATTTTAAAAAGTCAAAACGTCCATTTAGTGCAGCAAAATGTAAAAGAGTAAAGCCATCTTTATCGACTACATTAACATCGGCATTTTTGTCTTCAATAAAATATTTTAGGACATCTAAACTTCCTGTTTCAACAGCTATAAGTAAAGGAGTTGCGCCTGATTTCTCTTTAACATCAATGGCAGTGCCTTTCTCATCGACTAAATATTTTATTAAACCCAAATCACCGCCAACTGCAGCGAAATGTAAACAAGTCCAGCCATCCTCATCCGCTGATTCATAATCAGCCTTCTGTTCTTCTATAAAATATTTGACAGCGTCCTTATGACCACCTCTAAGTGCATCATGAAATGCAGTTTCACCGCGTCTGTTTTTCGTAAATTTCATATTTTTCTCTTCCATCAAATATTTTATTACATTAAGTTGCCCATTTCTAGCTGCATAGTGCAACAAACTCGAATTAAACTTATCAACTTCATGTAAATCTTCTTCATTTTTGTTAAGAAAATATTTCAAAATATCCAGGTGCCCCTTTCGAGCTGCATGATGTATTGGAAGTGCGCCAATGATATCAACATCTACTTTCACCTCTTGTACATAAATTAAGTACTTCAATAATTCTATATTACCGCCCCCAGCAGCCAAATGAATTAAATTCCATTTTCTGTCGTCTACAAAGTTTTTGTCTGCTCCTTTCTCTAACAAAGTCTTTGCTATTTCGATGTAGTTGTTTGTTATAGCCCAGAATACGGGTATTCTACCGGATTTATTACAAACTTGATGAAGTCCTCGTTTGTTGTTCGTGAGATGTAATACTCGTTCATCTTGCGATGCATCCCACTTACAAGGTTCTGCGTCAAAAAAATTTGCTTTATTAATATCAATTGCTGGATTGTCGCACAACATTTTAACTATTTTAGAGTGCCCGTGCTTAACAGAAATATACAGTAGAGTTTGTTGATCCATTCCATTTTTTATATTAATTTTGAAGTAATGGTTTAGGTCAAAATCTTCATTTTTCCAATCTTCATAGATATCTGTGTATATTTGCAAATGTTCTTTAAATTTTTCTATAACATTATCTTTTATCAAGTCGTTTTCTGAGTCTATATCTTTCAATACTTTTTTCCATTTTTCTTCGTCCATTTATGTTGATTTTTTCCACAAATGTTATGTTCACAGTTATTATAATAAACAGTCAATCCAGATATAGTAAGTACCTGAAACAATGTAAAACTAGAATGAATAAATTTATATTTTTTATACCCCATTATAGAATATATATACAATGTTCTTGAACCCATTGCCATTATATTGTATAATGTTCTTGAACCAGTGGACCAGACGTCCACTGGTCCGCTAGTGATTCCATTCTCTTTGGTATCAGAATATTGTGGTCTCCGCCTACCACCATGGGACAATGGGTTCCCGACTAATACAATGGATCGAATTATTCTAAAATAAAGAAAGATTTGTTTACTTATATAACATTTATTTATTTATTAAAAGACTCATATGAAATGAATGATAGAAAATGAAATTTCTTAATTCTGCTTATTGACTACAACAATATTCATTGAAATAAGAGGGTGATAATTGGCAAACCATAGATAGTATTTGTTTTAACTTATTTTTCTTGTTTGTAATGTTCACGCAACGGCTGCCCACCCTAATTTAGTGTGGCTACACTCGCGGGACCCCGTGTCGTAGAACGATGCGAGTATGTCTGGGATTTAGTTCCGAATTTGTTCTATCGAATCCAATGAGAAATATAATTTGTTCCGTCAAACTGGAAGAATGGCATAGGTTTGAAAAAACCTACAGCCAGTGGGACCCTTTTTATTTATAGGGCACAGGAACTCCAAATGGGTGTCAAGATTTATTTCTACTCTCCTTTATTACGTTTTAAGTGAAAACAGTGTCCTAGCGGTAACTCATAGCTAGATATTATTATAAGTACAAAGACTTGTTAAATATTCTACAATACTTTCGTTGCCTCGACTTATAGCCATATCCAGCGGTGTACTACCAGATTCATCTTTAGCGTATAAGTCTGCCCCCCTTTCCACAAGAATTTTAGCAATATCCAATTCTTTTACTTCATGCAGTGGAGTTGTACCTTTTGAATTCGGAACATTAACATCAACTTGTTTGTCTATAACCAAATATTTTACAACATCAATTTCACCACAGGATATTGCTAAAAGCAATGCATTTCTGTTCTTCGACTCTTCAGCGTTCAAATCAAGGTTTTTCTCTTCGATTAAATATTTCACTATTTCTAAATTACCACTTGAAACTGCGTGATGCAGTACACTCCAATTATTTTCGTCCATCAAAGACAAATCAAAATTTTTATCAATAAAATATTTTACTACTTCAAAATGGCCGCTATTTGCGGCAAAATGAAGCGGCGTCCAGTTTTCGTGATCCTGAACAAATGACAAGTTTTTCTCTTGAAGAAAGTATTTTACTACTTCGAAACATCCATTTCCCGCTGCAAGGTGTAATGGAGTCAAACCATTATTGGTAGGACTTTCGTAATCTGCATATTTTTGTATTAAATACTTAATCAAATCTAAATGGCCGTGGACTGATGCCATATGAATGAGAGACCAATTTTCTTCGTCTCTGACATTAATATAAGCTTCCTTGTCTTCTATCATGTACTTAACAATGTCTAGATTACCGTTGACGACAGCATTATGGAGTGGTGTAACTCCATCTACATCTCGCGCCAGTAAATCGCCTCCTAAATTACATAAATGTTTGATAACTTCAAATTGACCATTGTCTGCTGCCATATGCAAAGGTGTTACTCCCAATTCATCAACAGCCATGAAATCACTATTCAATTCATTTATCAGGCATTTAAGAACGTCTAAATGACCTTTACGTGCCGCCAAATGAAGCGGAGATACGGTAGTTTTGTTATACAATTCTGTAGCAATTTCCATTTTAATATCATCTAAATATGTAGTTATATCAACATAACTGTCTTTTGCATGCATCGCGACACTGTTATCAATAGCAGAAGCATTTTGTTCAAAAATTAGAAACTTGATAACGTTTAAATGTCCATAAATTGATGCGAAATGTAAACTATCCCAATTGTTGCAATCTTTGACTTTTAAATCAGCTTTTTTATCACGTATCAAATATTTCATAACATGTATACGGCCATTGCTCGCTGCAAAATGTAATGGAGTCATACCAGATTGAGTAGGAGTATTCACATCTACGTTATGTTCTTCTATTAGAAATTGTATTGTTTCGATATTGCCAATGACTGCAGCTAGATGCAACGGTGTTCTACCTTGTTTATCAGTAACGTTACAATAAAATTTTCTATCATTTATCATATATTTAACTATATTAACATGGCCATTCCCTGCGGCTAAATGTAGAGGGGTAATACCATCTTCATCACAAATTAGCAAATCAGCCATTTTGTCTTCAACCAAATATTTTACAATGTCAAAATGACAGTTTTTCGCAGCAAAATGTAATGCCGATAGACCGCTTTTATCGACTATTTTAACATCAAAATTTTGTTCGTCTATCAAGTATTTTACTATATCTATATTACCATTTTCTGCGGCGTGATGGAGGGCGTTTAAACCCTTACTATCAGTAACTAACAGCTCAGCTTCAGGTATTTTAAAAAGATATTTGGTAATTTCTAAACACCCGCTATATGCAGCTAATTGTAAAGGAGTCATGCCTTTATTATTAGCTTCATTGAAATCCATATTCTTCTCTTCAATTAAATATTTAACAACTTCCAGGTTATCACAGTTTACTGCAGTATGCAAAATACTCGCACCATCTTTATCTAATATGCCACAGTCAGCATTACCTTCTTCTATCATAAGTTTAACTTTATCTAAATCACCCATACCAACAGCATACATCAAAGGAGTTCGCCCACAATAATTCAAAGCGTTACAATCACAACTTTTCTCTCTAATCAAATATTTTACGACATCAATATTATTACAACCTATGGAAGCAGTATGAAGAATTGTCCAACCGTCTTCATCGAGAGAAGTATAATCGATATTATTTTCTTCTATTAGATATTTTATCGTGTCTAAGTACCCATGTTTTGCTGCTTGTTGTATAGAATAAACATTACCGTCTGTAATAGTCATTTGTACATTCAAATCGTTAATTATGTATTTAACAACATTAGTGTGACCATTTGAGACGGCCTTTGATAGAGGGGTAGAGCGTATTTCATCTGAAGCTTCAACATCTGCTCCTAATGATACTAGGCTTTTTATTATATCTAAAACACCTTTCGACGCTGCCCAATGTAAAACAGTTTCTCTATAAACATTTGTTGTTTTAACATCAGCTTTTTGGAGAAGAATTCTTGCAATATCAAAATGATTTCTCTTTAAAGCGTTGTGCAGAGGTGTGTTTTTGTGTATATTTGATTTGTTGATATCGGCACCACCGCGTAGAAGATTGTTGACTATATTTTTGAAACCATATTTAGCAGATAGATTCAGTAATGTTAAATAATCTTCTTTAAATTCGAATATAACTTTAAAGCTATGATTAATATTAAAGTTGGTTTCATCCCATTCTTGAAATATAACTTTGTTTTCAGATTTTATCCTATCTTTTATTTTAATAATAATATTATCAGGATTTAAGTCTTCATTGTCAGTTGATGCCAGTATTGTTGACCATTGTTCTATATTCATGTTGCCTTTGTACTGAAGACCTAAAATAGTAAAAGAAACATAATTTTAATGTAAAAAGGTCATCGATAGGGTAAAATTAAAGTAGTTGGCATCCATTTAATTAAACTAAGAATACACATCAAAGCGAACAGCGGACTAGACTAAACACTTAGGCCGTTCCGTCTGCTACAAAGAAAACAAAACATAGCTTCAATTTTTGTCTTCCGCCATCTTGTTGTGATGTGAGACAAAATATGGGGCGACACCATTTTGTTTCATGTTTTTGTGTAATGTTTGCTAAAAACATGAGCAAGACGGCTTTAGACTGCCTTGTCGCTTGCACGAAAAAAAATTCAAGATGTTTATTTGCTGTCACTGTCATCAGTATGAGCAGTGTGAGAGACAGAGTCATCAGTAGATAACATGTAGATAAATTTTAAGCCTAATTAGTTTTTGGTGAAAGACACTTAGCAAACGGATGCCAACTACTTACATTAATTACAACCTGTATACCTACCTATTGCACAATGAATTATATCTTTATACTTACTTATAGTTGAGGTAGAATTATTAATACTAACATCTACAGGGTGTAAGGAAAAGTATCATTAGCCTTTAAACCACATACTCTACCCATCAAATTGAACAACTTTTACTATGGGAGCAAACCTGTCAGAACATACAAGAAATCTGCTGTCCCATACATTTGGCTCGAATAGGTTTGCAGTTTAGTATGGAAGAGCAAATTTTCTTTTCGCGATTTCGTTGTTGGATGGTGCCATAGATAAAGTTGTTCAGTTTTACGGTTTGTAACTGGGCCCTGTTCAATAAACGCGACAATGACAATTTGACAATGACAATTCTGAGTACATTGCTGAGAATGCTAGGACACATGAAGCACTGCAAGGTAAGCGTCATTAGTAACCAGCAATGTACTCTGAATTGTCATTGTCAAATTGTCATTGTCGCGTTTATTAAACCGGGCCCGATCATCCCCGTAAAAAAGTCAGAATATTAAGAAGGACCTTGTACATAAGGCGATCGGTTTGCGACCCCAAGCTCCGTGTGCCCGGGTGCCACGCACCCCTTGCAACCCCGAGTAAAGACGGCCCTTACGCCGCCGCCGCCGCTATATGACTATGACGCCTAGATACTGTCAGCAGCTACCCGACCAAAATGTATGAAAGAGCTGTTTTATTTTTCGCGATTTTACATACATTTAATTCACCACAGATTATTTAATAGTTACTAGTTACTACCGTCATGACCGCACTTCCTTCTTACGTCGAAAACTAATAAACGCAATATGCTTTGAAGTTATAGCGCTCGCAGTCAAACGTGTTTTCGTTACGGTCACGTCCACAGAACATTATAAGAGGGGTTAGAAATGCAAAGTAGCGCTTTTGCTTCGGAGCTGCCGCCACTTGTCTTCCCGCTCACGCTGCTACAATTACTGATGCCCTCTCGCTCGCACCACGCCGCGCGCCTTATGGTGCTATGCAAATCATTGCATAACCTGTCGGTCACAGGTTGTGCAATGCCACAGCTTATATATTCCGTGCCACAGCCTGTGGCACGGAATATATAGGGTGTCCCGTAAACCGACGTCAACCCGGCGATAGGTTAGGTCATGACTAAGCGGAATATCAAAATTTGGCTTTAGTAAAAGTGGCTTAGTTTTCGAGATATTAACAGTTTTAACACAGATAAGGCGGTCTGAAAAAACTCTGACACCAGGGCTCTGCCCACACGATAAGAAGAACACAGATACTGCATAGAGCATTTGTAGCCGTGGCACTCAAAATAGTGACTAAGGTAAAGAGTTTCACGAATTTCATAAAACTGTCCTTATCTCGAAAACTAAGGACCATTTCCTAAAGTAAAATGTTGACAGATTGATTGATTGATTGACTGATATTTTTTTATTTTATTTTTTACTAGCGGCCCGTCCCGGCTTCGCACGGGTGGACGTCTAATCTTTTCTAGCAATAAATATAGCCTATGTTACTCAGGGTGAATGCAGCTTTCTAATGGTGAAAGAATTTTTTAAATCGGCCCAGTACTTTTTGAGCCTATTCATTACAAACATACAAAAATAGGCACAAATCTTTCCTCTTTATAATATTAGTGTAGATTTTAGTATATTCTGGTTAGGCATGAACTAACCTATCAGCATGTGCCGGGTTGGCGTCGGTTTACGGGACACCATGTATCCTGTACCTGCTGTGGAGACACGTTGCAAGCCTACTTTGCACTTCTAACCCCTCTTATAATGTTCTGTGGTTACGTCACTTGCACTTCACATATCAGTAATTTGTGACTTCCATTACAAAGTATGTTAGCTGTGGGGCGGACATGGAATTTTATTCCATGCATTCAATGTTAAAACTTTATCAGGCCAGGCACCTAGAACTAGATTGGTTACCTACACGGTAGCAGGTACATACCTAGGTAGGTACATAAAAGATTCTGTTACCTATAACTGTGAATTTCTTATAACGAAATAAAATTTTCTTACCTTTATCAATCACAATGCAAAAATGCAGAAGAAACTGAAGATAAATACTTGTTTTTTGAGTGCCTATTCGATATATTTTATAAAAGTTAAAACATTATAAAATTGTGCAAAAACATATTATGAAATGTTGTGAAAGAAATTGCTGCAAATGACTCAAAACTCAGGATTATATACGTGTTCTTTGCTCAAAATGGGAGATTATTCTCCGTAATTAAAAAAACATCGCATAGTTTTAATCTGGCGCTAGTGAGTC
This sequence comes from Agonopterix subpropinquella, assembly GCA_922987775.1. NCBI lineage: Eukaryota > Metazoa > Arthropoda > Insecta > Lepidoptera > Depressariidae > Agonopterix > Agonopterix subpropinquella. The sequence goes on along the minus strand of OV277718.1, from coordinate 11,188,887 downwards.
GCTACATTGCATTAAAATACGTAGTTGCGAATTTTCACCCCAAACAACCATATTTATTGGGTTATAATGCTTTGCTCGTGTTTTGCCGGTGGTCGTTGTGAGAACTAATAATTCTGTATGGTATTTGATAGATTTCCTTGACTACTAGCGCCATCAGCTAACTGCAAAATTAAGTTTATCGTTGTAAGAACAATCTGTTTTTTTTGTGTGACCACACATTACATTTTTCATTAGAATCTGGCAATATTATTCCTCAGGGGGATTCCCCAGCTATAAACATCGTTGATGCATCGTTGCCTATGCCTTTATTAATCATATTGGTTTGCTCAATGCTTTATTGCGTTTCACAATGGTATATATAATAGGTGGTGTAATCTTATAATAGTACAACATTGTTAACCCTGTTAGGAGGGCACAGCAATTTTAAAAGAGAGGAGGACTTGAATAGAAGTTTTCAACCATGAAGTGCGATTTTTGAAAATCATACGAGCGACTTGGCAGTAGAAAGTGTCAAAATTACTATGGAGATTATGCATCTTTCTACTGCCAAGTCGCTCGTATGATTTTCAAAAATCGCACTTCTGATCGTACAATTTGGTTGGGGTCTGAAGTGCGATTTTTGAAAATCATACGAACGAATTGGCAGTAGAAAGATCGTACGATTTTCAAAAATCGCAATTCAGAAGTGCGATTTTTGAAAATCATACGAGCGACTTTTCAGTAGAATATGTCAAAATTACTATGGAGATTATGCATCTTTCTACTGCCAAACCACTCGTATGATTTTCAAAAATCGCACTTCTGGGTCTGAATAGTCCATGAAGTTAAGAGACAAAAATAAAAATTTTACTTTTATTGTACTTACATTGAATAGTTGAATGAGGAATTAAACAGAAGATTAATAAGTAGGTACCAGTCATATTTAGGACATTTGAGGACACGGACAGTTTTACAAAGCTGGCGTTTAAAAAAACGTTCGTGCAAATGAAAATATACGAGCATTCTGGTTCTGGCAACACCGAAAAACATTTTTTATCTGTGCCCCCATGCATGTGTCAGTCAAAAATTCAATGGCGGACGGTTTTCTGTTCAACAAAACACGCTAATATAACTTATAAAACCGACATCTGCATGCCACGAGTTTTATTATAACAAAAGATAAAAATGTCCACCGTCGTCTCGGACTGTTTTACCATCGGCAGTATAGTTGCTACGCGAACGTGTTATAATGAGGAAATCGAGGGGGAAGTGCTTGCTTTCGATCCTCAGACGAAAATGTTGATTTTGAAGTGTCCCTCGTCTAGTGGGAATCCTAAACGGCATGATGTTAACATCGTGAATCTATCGCTCGTCAGCGATGTACAGATAAAGAAGGAAGTCACTACCGTTCCCGAGCCACCACAGTCTTTGAACTTGCATCGATTGAACACTAGAGTGAGGAATTCAATAGAAAATAAGAGAAGATTAGTAAGTATTATACTCATTTGCAGAACACAGGTTGATTGTACCCATGATACTGAACAAGTTTCTCTAAGAAACGTAGGAAATTCGCAAAAAATATTCCTATAGGTTACTTAGAGAAAGTTGATCAATATCATGGGTATAATGTAGAGTAATGAAACTGTAGAAAGAGAAGGTACAGAAGGAAGCACGTGTCTTGTCATATTCACTCAATAAGAGATGCACATAGCAAATTTGCTCTAGTTAAAAAAGGAGATCGCTGCCTATTGCTGTCCTTATCGGCGTAACCACTTTTTTGTACTACGGCCACCCAACTACGAAATGTCACTTCATATCATAAAGGTATCATATAGAGGAACTGACAGCTGAGAGAGCGAGATGTACCTAGCGTATAATAGAAAGAGCACGATGCAATCATCGTCGATTATGAATATGATGCAATCAATCCGAATAGTGATCGGATCTCATGATACACAGAGACACAGATACACATGTTGTGACATTGCTAGCGCAAGCTTTTTGTTTTTTACATAATTTTATAATTATCATGATAATTATCACTTCGAACCCTGAGGAAAACATCATAAGGAAACCTGCATATACTGAAGAATAAATACTGATGTGTATGTGAAGTCTACCAATCCACATTGGGCACGCGTGGTGGACTAACGCCCATACACCCTCCCTGAGAGTAGGCCTGTGCCCTTCAGTGGGACGTGTATAGATGGAGCAAAGAACATGCAATGTGTAGTTTTTTTAGGAAATTCAATTAAAAAAGAAAAACACTCTTTAAAATAAAATTTTCGCTTTCCTACGAGGTGCTAATGAAATAACCGTGCCAGTAACAGCTGTGGTGGTCCAGTGGCGAGTAACCTTGCCTGCCGTGCAGGAGGCGATGGTTCGATCCCCGTCCAGGCCGACTCGTACCAATGAGTTTTTCAGAATTCATGTATGATTTATAACACCACAGGCTTTTCAGTGAAGGAAAGCATCATGAGGAAAACTGCATGCTTCAATTTCGAGGCATGTATTGTACCCACTGTCCATTACAAGTGGCGACGGGCTCACTCCCCATCACACTGGAAAGAGTTTCGGTACTACAAGTGAAACATTGATTTCCTGAGCTTTCATAATATCTCTGACTACCTGAAATTAGGGCTCCCACACATAACTGCGAATTCGCATCGCATCGCAAATACTATCAGTTTAAAATAACAATGTGCATGACCTCGCTCGCAAATGTGATGTCACTCAATCACACGAACTTCACTCGAGTCATTCAAATGATTGTTTCCTTTGCATAGAGTCTATATTCCTTTACAACCGAGTGAAGTTATCCAACGGCCCTTCAAGGTCATGCACATTGTTATTTTAAACTGATAGTATCTGCGATCGCTCGATGACTTACGTATGATTTTCAATCGTAGTGCCCGCAGATATTGCGTTGCAATGCGAATTGGCAGTTATACGTGGGCGCCCATAGTCGTGAGCGTATGCCTATGCGAATGCTAACTAAATGATGTAAATATTGCAGGTATCAGCGCTATCTGCCTGCCTGGACCCCGAGGGGCAGCGGCTGTTCCTGGCGATAGCGCGCGTCATCGACGACGTGTCCTGGGCCGGCCAGAACATCCGCGTCTACAACGAAGTTACCATCACACCTCCTTACAAGGTATGCCTGCGAAAGATAATCTTTCCATCCAAATCCCATAATATAAATAGCTGTCATCATCATTATCTCAGCCGATGGACGTCCACTGCTATACATAGGCCTCCCCCAAAGATCGCCACAATGACCGGTCCTGCGCTGCCCTCATCCAACAGGTTCCCACCGCCTTCACCAGGTAGTGGGTCCACCGTGTGGGGACTCACAGTCTACCCACGCAAATAAAGAAGGTGTAACAAAACACCCTAGTAATACTTAAGGGGGTGCTTCAGACCATCAAACTGAACAACTTTCACTATGAAGCCGACATCGAAAAAAAAAAAAAAATATCATTAGGATATGCATGTGTGCATGCAAATTTCCAAAAAAAAATCAAAACCTAGCAGTGATAGCCTTTTTTATTATGAGTGTCGGTGAAGCGTTGCGGAGATGTATGTACAACTTAAGGCATTGCAGGCTGAATCACCTGAATGTCTGAAAAGAAAGATGATTCTGTGCTTCAGATAGCACGTTAAGCCATTGGTCCCGGCTACTATCTCTGGTAGTAGTTGTTACATAAAAACCACGTCAGAGGCCGTAAGGCAGTCTGAAAAAACTCTGACACCTGCCTGCATAACATGACAGAGGTGAGAGCGACACAGGTCACTTTTGAACGTGAAATTTGAGTGAGATACTATGGAGATAACAAGGAGATAACCACCAATTTGACGTTTAGAAGTGACCTGTGTCGCTCTCACCGCTGTCATGTTACGCAGGCAGGGCTTGCTACCGACACGATGACAAGAAGACTGTTCTGACACGAGCACTTGTCTCGCGTGGGGTTCGCGCGTCGCGTTTTACCTGCAACGAGGCTCCACAATCTTCAACCTCTTCTTGTTCTTGATCAAAAACAGTCCCCGAGATTGGGATAGATACTCCCATAAACTACTTGACACTGGCGGAAATGTAGTGCTAACGGACAAGCAAGAGTCCATTAATTATAAATAAAAAAAAAAGAAGAACACTCAAATATGAGCTTTATTTCTTTGCAGGTTGAGAACGTATTAGGGGAGCAAGATTCTAAGCCATATAATTACATCAGGAAATTCGTTGAAAGGCATTGGCGCGACCACCGCGACCTGGCGTCGTCTTCCAACTCCATACAAATGCAATAGACTAAGATTAGCTTCTGGGTGTTGCTGAAAATATACTTTATGGGTTGAACCTCATCTGGCAACACCGCATCGCCTTTCTCTGTCGCCTCATCCTTTTCTGTCACTCAGGAACGTCATTGGCTAGAGCAAATAAGATAGACGGAACGCGATCGCGCGCGGCAGTGCTGATGACGTTCCTGAGTGACAGAAAAGGATGGAGCGACAGAAAAAGGCGATGCGGTGCTGCCAGATGAGGTTCAACACTATATCACCATTGTCCTATACAGGGTGTAACAAAACACCCTAGTTATACTGAAGGAGGTGCTTCAGACCATCAAACTGAACAACTTTCACTATGGAGCTAACATCGAAATCGCGAAAAAAATCTGCTGTTCCATACATTTAAGTCTCGAGTTGGTACTGCAGTTTTGTATGGAACAGCTGACAACGACGACTATACACTCTGTATAGGTCCCACTGCAAGGCAACTGCCTCTTTTACAGGGTGTAACAAAACAACATAGTAACATTTAAAGGGATGGTTTAGACCATCAAACTGAATAATTTTCACTATGGAGCCAACATCGAGAAAAATAAAAAAAAAACTGCTTTTTCAAAACTGCAGTACTTAACAGGAAAGTTGATATTTTATATTTTTTCCATAGTTGTGTTCATATTTAACTATTACAAATTCAAATTCAAAATTTTTTATTCAAAATAATATCATATAGATAGCTTTTTGACGTCATTTTTTGACTCTACCACCGCGTCGGAAGGTGTTCCGTTGAGAGAAGATGCGGCCAGAAACTCTACAACACACATCTTTTAAACAAAACAAAATGTACAAAGTACAATTAAAATACAATATTGCATTACATAGTGTAAAATTGTCAAGACCAGACATTTTAGTCATTCAAATAATCATCGAGTTTATAGTAACCTTTTTTACAGAGGACTTGTTTAACATGGGACTTAAACTTGTTGTCTGGTAAGTTTAGAATATCCTCTGGTATCTTATTATAAAAGCGTATACAGTGCCCCATGAAAGATATGTTGACTTTACTGAGTCGAAAATGTGTTTTTGAGAATTACTAGAGTTTTCTGTTACACCTTGTATATTAGTATATTTTCAGCTACACTCCGTATAAAATAATATTAAAAAAGATCTTTTAGTCACCGAAATATGTCATTTTATGAGTTTACAAACAGTTTTTAGTTATGGAGAAATGGTCTGTAATCATATTATATCTTTGAAATTGGTGTCGATTCGAACTGTGCCACGACTTAACTAAAGGAGAACCGCCGCTCTCCCTTGAAAAAATACCTTAAAATGTATAGAAGTTTTGACTGAAGTCAAATGTGTAATAATTTATGGGGTTTTATAAAAACGACTCAGATAGTATCATTTATTTTTATTTAACGATTTATTTAATCAATTCAATTCAATTCAATTATACTTTATTGCACACCAAAACAAAACATACATTTGAAAAAAGACAAAGAATTACAAGTAGGTACAAATAAGGCGGTCTTATCGCTAAAAAGAGATTTCTTCCAGACAACCAATGGCATCTTATTTTGGGCGTGTAACGTCACTTTGACAGCACTAAAGTCAGCTGTTGGTTTCTGTCTCTTTTCTTAATCTTATTTTAGAAAGTGACAGGAATAAATTTAGTTAAGTCGTGGCACAGTTCGAATCGACATCATTGTCATGCAAATTATTTAGTCACATTTAAAGTGCCGGAATCTAGTCTGGACTTGTATTATGATGACTAGATAACAATATGAAATACATAGATACAAACATCCATACAAATATTTGCCCCTTGCTGGATTCGAACCCGCGACCCTCGGTACAGCAGGCATGTTCACTACCGAGCTATCGGGCTGTCAATAAACCCCATACCATACTCCATAACTAAATCTTCTTGATTTCTACTTCCATACAAATTTTGTTTCTTTACCATACATCTACAAAGCCAATGATTTTTAGCAATTTATGTACGATTTTAACACCACTGGCTTTTAGGTGAAGGAAAACATCGTGAGGAAACCTGCATGCTTCAATTTCGAGGCATGTATCGTACCTACTGTCCATTACAAGTGGCGACGGGCTCACTCCCCGTCACACTGGACAGAGATTCGGTACTACTAGTGAAACATGGATGTTCTGTGGTTTCAGAATATCTCTGACTACCCCCTCGGGGAATATAGTCGTGAGAATGTGTGGTATGCTATGTGATTAGCAATCATCAACATACATCAATTAATATTTTTAAATGTTTTTTTCTGTTTCTGTAGAATTATTAAACTTTGTAAAGGGTCAATTTAGATTAGATAGAAAAATGCTCGAGCTTTTTTAAGTGGTAATTAAATATCATCCTTATTCTATTCAAACAGAGCTGAAAATAGTATGCAACAGAAAAATCTTATTCAGCGGACAGCTAAGTGTGAATAGCGGTAAAGAAATTGCTCGAGCATTTTTTCCGCCTTATCTGAATTGACCAAATGAAATAAAAAATTTGTATGGGATTTTAGAAATGTATGGACGTGAAATTGTCACAATTCCTTTTTTTTAATTCGCACCTTTTTAATTCTTTTCCAGTAGTTTATTTTTAACCTAAAATTATGCGATGAAGTTGTTTTGTTTTTTTTTTGTTTTTATTTTACTCCAAATTTTATTTTTAATTGCCAGTTTTTAAAATGTATTGCCATGGTGTAAAAAAATGTTTTACTTCTGAAATTATTTAATTATGCGACCCCTTTGGGATACTTTGAGACGACAGAGTAAAAGATGCTCTCTCGCGTAGTGATTCGGTACATTTTAGCTTGCATCTCTAAATAAACATGTACAGAAAGCCTACTCCATGCAACATTCGATACAAGCGCACGTACGGCGATCTCGGACCAAGTCGGTCGAACTCTAGCACCAGCAATCGTAGAAAGAGAAGGTAATAGAAGGAAGCACGTGTCTTGTCATATTCACTCAATAAGAGATGCACATAGCAAATTCGCTCTAGTTAAAAAAGGAGATCGCTACTTATTGCTGTCCTTATCGACGTAACCACTTTTTTGTACTACGACGGCTGTTTGACTCCTTCACAGTATGAGAAAGAGTATCTATTACTAGCTACAGTACGGACACTCCCTTCCTCCCACCTACTTTTTACCTCAACCCCCTCTATCGCTCTCTGGTTACCGCGCACTGGTTACTCGTTACTTAAGAAGAAGACTTAAGGTTCAATTTCTTTGGTTTCGCATGTGCTGATCTTGTCAATTTCAATTTTTTGTATGCAGTGTCAGGACTGTGTCTGTCAGTCATCTAGCTTCATATAAATTGTATAGGATTTTATGACTATCTCTATCTCATACGCGGTTACACTGATGTTCCGTCTACCAGAGTCAAGCGAAAAAAAAAATCGTCTTCATAGGCGCTTTTTTGCTTTTCGCTTTTTCAGTCATCTCCAGGACTCCGTCACTCGGCCGTATGTATGTACAGAGTTAAGCACCTACACTGCGATACGCTTGCTTGATTTCTGCCACTCGCGCCAGACGCCAACGTCGCATACGCGCGCTGTACGAAGTAATAACGCTGTGACAAGCCTCACTAGGTATATTTTTAGCATTAGGTTAATAAAGCGAGGGAATTTATCGTTTTCTTAAGAAGCGATGTATCTGTTATGAAGTAACCTGTGACCTACCTACGTACGTGCGCGTCTAATGTTTGCGTGCTTCTGGATCGCTCGTATGGAGCCGTCCTTCTGTATCTATTTTGTGCGCTTTTGCAGGTAATTAAAATTAACAATTAGTGCAGTTGCGAGCTAAATTGTACTTTATTACCGCTCGGCGAGAGTAGCTATTTCTTTAAGCGTTTTCATAGTGGTTCTTCTGTATGAAGTACTATTATGTATTCTGTGTCATTGGTGCATTCAACTTGTATTATTTAATATCCAATATAGACCTTGATCCATGGTGATACAGCAGTGTTTTTTAAATCAAATGAAATTTGGAGTGCATGTGTAGTATAAAGTAATATTTATATGACGTTCGACTAAGGAATAGAGAAAGCTATTAAAAAAAAAAACTGAAAAAGTTGTTATTTATTTTGTTTCATTTCTGATGCCCTGCCTGCCCTTTCACGACTTCTATCGCACGGGTCCCGTCATCCTAGATAAATAATAATAATAATAAATAAGGCTCACAGGCACATACATTGTAATGATCCCAAGAAAGCACTATTTATAGGCTGTTTATTATGGTATGGAGGTGCTACTTGGGAATGTTCCTCCATTGAATAGGGAAGATCTTCCACCAGGCTATGTGTGAAGCCTGGGGTCCGGCCGTGGTCCAACAGTTTTTAGTTGGACCTTCTATATATATCGAATCTCTGTGATTATTTCTCTTGCGCAATTAATGTCTCGCATTCGATTGTGAACCTTATGTCTAGTAGGTTACGAGTTGCGTATTTACGATGAACGTTGTCTTTGTATGGAGCAAGTATGGAGCATATTTCCGTGAGCGACGGTATCGCCATCTGTTGGCATCTTTGCTATAACTTGTGGGTGCTGGACATCTGTAGTAGTTCCCCACAATGGAAACCATACAACAACGGCACAAACATATAAACATCCATGACCGAACCGGGATTCGAACCCAGGACCCTGGTTTGGCAGTACGGCGTGGTAACCATTACACCAACCGGGTCGTCATTATGTCGATTAAATGATATACCTACCAGATTTAAAACATAAGCTAAAGCTTTCAAACGCAAAGTTTCATCAAAATTGGTTCATTATTGGATTGTAATCCCTTTGAGAGTTGTCAGAAACTATCCACAAATAAAAAACTTTCAACGCATATAAATAAATATCGTTCATACGAAATATGTCAAACTATCTGTCAGATATGCTAACAAGAACATACTAAGAAGTGGTGAGAAACATTTCCTTAAACTTAACATATTTATCATAGTATAAGAGATAAGTGTACTTTTTGCAACCATCAGCAGCAAGGCTGATTCAGTGTTTATAAGGTGTAGAGCTTCTCTGTGATGGGGATGGACCAGGTCTGCCTGCATAACTCCAGTCGGTTTAGGAGATACAGCCAGTCAAAGTTCCGACCTTTGAACGGCTGTATCTCCTAAACAGACTGATGAACCATGTCGGTTTTTGTACTGTTCATATAGCTACAGTGCATACTACAACAATAACATACGATCAGCCTTGCAGCTGATCGTTAATTTTTATAACTCCTAAACCGACTGGAGTTATGCAGGCAGACCTGGTCCATCCCCATCACAGAGATGCTCTACACCCCATAAACACTGAATCAGCCTTGCTGCTGATGGTTGCAAAAAGTACACTTATCTCTCGGAATATCAGGTAAATCATGTGTAAAAAAACAAAATATTAAAGCGGTAACATTTTATTTCCTACAAGAAACAACTACGATTAACTACATAAATAGTTACACATGATTTTTTTAAATAATATCTAAATAGTAAACACTTAACGAAATGTACAAATTATTTCCAAAATAACATGGCATCATTAATTTAAACAGGCAAGTTGAGAAAAACAGCTTTCAAGGATTTCTTAAGAGCTATCGGAGTCCAGTGGCGCCCTCGTCACAATAATAAAGATTTCTCGATAAAGAAAGCCTAAATTAAAAAAGTGCCCACTTGACAAACTACAAAAGCCTTCAAGCCATTGTTATACAATACTTTTATAGGTTCTAAACCGGCCGTATCTTTTTTCAGAATTTGTATGTTTAGTACCTTTAAAAAACCTGTAAAAGTATTCTATGAAAATAGCTTGAAGGCTTTTGTAGTTTGTCAAGTGGGCACTTTTTTAATGTAGGCTTTCTTTCAAATATTATTGATTTTAAACATGTTACAGCCATGTTGTGCTATTTCGAATCAAATTAAAGATTGAAAAATTCAGTCTCGGGCGGGACTTGAACCCGCACCCTTCCAAACCGGGGAAGTGCGTTATCCAATTTCGCTACGGAGCCCACTAGCCAGAGAACGAATTTAGGCTTTCTTTATTGAGAAATCTTTATTATTGTGACGAGGGCGCCACTGGAGTCGAATAGCCCTCTTAAGAGGATTGTGAAGATAACAATTTCCATACAAAATAAGCGAAAATGGTTTTACACTTCTAAAGGCGTGTCTCCTGCTACAAAGAAAACATTACCCCACTTTTTGTCTTCCGCCATATTGTTTGTTAATGGGGGACGCCATTTTGTTTCATGTTTTTGTGTAATGTTTGCTAAAAAACATAAGCAGGAGTTACGGCTAATGCTGCCAGCTTCACATGGCCTATTTGACAAAAATGTCACATGAAAAATACGTGTTTCTACGTGAAAATAGGCAATAAAACTATAAAAACGTAGATCCCAGTAGATGTTTTGGTGGAAGCATTGAACGTATTTCAATGATTTTTTGTTTTTATACAGTAAACATAAGGTAATTCGTGTTTTTTACACAAAAATATCTAACAATAATTAGTGGAATGATTAAATTAAATAATTTATAAAATTACAATTCTTGTGAGCATTCAAACTTTTATTAAACTAAGAGTCGACTGCAATAAACTTTATAATTTAATATTTTTTATTTGTATTTTATTGACAGCAATATCCATCTCGCATTAACGCGATCTATCGAGCTATTTGGAACTAATTTTTCTTTTAAATTTACTCAGAAAATCCCCCAGTTTGTCGATAATGTAACATAAAGGTGTGACAGGTGACTTCTACTAATGTTTTTTATGAAGAAAACAAAACATAGTTTCATTTTTTGTCGTCAGCCATCTTGTTTTTAAATTAAATTGTATGGGACGACGCCATTTTGTTCCATATTTTTGTGTAATGTGTGCTGAAAAACATTAGCAGGAGTCACAGCTTAAGTTTTACAAATTTTTCTGAAAGTAACTACGCATTATCTATGAAATAATATTTCAATATTGTTTAGCTGCTTAAAAGGGTACTGAGCCTATTGTGTTGCCCTCAATCGTAATTTTTTTATTTCTTAACAATTAAACAACATTTCCAAAAAACAAGAATATCACGTTGTAGTCTGCAGTGAAAATCTGCAATGACTGCAATGTGAGATTCTTATTTTTTTGGAAATATTGTTTAATTGTTAAAAAATTAAAAAAATACGATTGAGGGCAGCACAATGGGCTCGGTGCAGCCTTAATTCTAAGTGTTAACATTCGATACAGAGCGTAAGTATGTAGGTAATCTATTTGGTACATATTAGTTGTTGATTTTGTTCGGCATTAGTTGACCAATTTGGTGACGTAGTTGCTCGGGAATAGGCCGGTCATGCCGCGGAGTTCACCTGTATTAAAAGCAACAGTAAGTACAGTACAGCTTTAAGCTGTATTAAGGATCAATAAAACCGGTCAACCGGTCAAGTGCGAGTCGGGCTACTCGCGCACCGAGGGTTCCGTACCACACCAACACAGAACACAACATTATTAAACTTTTTTGTCCGGTTCCTTTAGGGCGAGACCGACTCACACTTGGCCGGTTTTTAGTATTTGTTGTTATTCTGTAGAGTATGCTCTTTAATCACACTAAGTTTGACGCTTGTATGTATTACCGTTTTTACGATAGAGCGTGAAGAAAAAACGTTGATAAAAACTAGTTTCTTGTTGAGAATCCCCCTTAATTTTTAACTTTTTGACATTTTTATTATTTGTTAAAAAATCCGCCGTAATAACGCATAATCTGAGAAAATTTCAACTATCTAGCTATTACGGTTCAAAAGTTAAGTTATAGGTATGACAGACGGACGGACGGACAACCTAGGCTTAGTAATAAGGTCCCGTTTTCACCCTTTGGGTACGGAACCCTAAAAATGAGCTATAGGTAAACCATTTATCTCGCGGAACGCCCGCGTGGTAAGGGCGCGGGGGCTTTACAGGCGTTTCGGGGGTGAAGGCGCGCAAGTGACGTTTCTCGGAACAAGTAATGCACGTGTGTATCGATACCCGCGCCCACCCCCTCTTGCCCCCCCACTTTATTTTATACAACGTGTTAATAAATTAGCGCAAAACCTCATACACCCCAACTGATTTATAACAAAATAATTAGATTGAAACAATAATTTCATTATTTTGATAATTAAAATTTAAAGTTATTCGCATTTTAAGTTTTGAGGCAAAAATGATTTGTTATCATTTCAGCACTGAAAGAAAGCGCTAACGTTCTCATGAATACATTTTTATAATCTTGTTTTGGTAGTAAGTAGGGTGAGTGTGCCCGTGCGGTGGATCGACATCGGGTTCAGAAATTTTTAAATTTCGCAAACAAATTATTTAATATTTTGAAAAAAATTACCTATGTTGAAACCATGATAATTCGACTCAGCTCTCGATTCTAAAAAAACTACTTTCTAGTTTTGCGTTAATTAATTAACACGTTGTATATGTGTGTTATGTGAGTGTTACTTTTGCAAATAAATTGTTTATCTATCTATCTATCTACCGCGAGTTATATGGTTTACCTTTAGTAATTGAGGCGGGGATGCAGACAGAATGGATGAACAGTTCCTCGTTAGACCTCTAAGACCTAGATTGACTTGGTTCTCACCTTGCCACCAGGCGGGGTCCTGGCTCCTGTCGGTGACCGCAATGATGTCGTCCTTCTCGAAGCTCAGCTCATCCGCGTTCTGAGCCGTGTAAGGGTATAACGCTATCACCTGCAACAGACATTAAAGAATTTTGGCGAATTTGGACCCAGCCATTTTTACGAAAACTAAAAGCTCTTCCGCTTGGCGGTCATAATTATTATAAACAGAAAAAATTAAGGCATTTTTAAAAAAAACTTCCACTTCTCCAGAAGTCCGGGTTCAAAAGTAGAAATTACTAGTAAAATAGACAAATCTTCCAAAAAGCAGTAGCAAAACGCAACCACGACAGCTATTTTCATTGAATATTATCACTGAGGTATTTTTTGGTCGTTACAGAATGTATTTGGCTTGGTTCAACTGATAGTTCGTGATTTCGTTTTCTTCCATTATCATTATATTATCGTGAGTTTGCATTAAAATAAACATAGTGAATCCGTAGGAGATTGAGTGGACTATCTAATAAGAAATATCATGAGTTTCATACACTTGCTAAAAAAGGTATCATAAGGAGAAATACCTTTCTTCCAACTTCTACAGGTAACAACCAATTTACTTTTTTGTTAGTTTTGTTTCACTCTACACGTATTACTAAGTTTTATTCATGAACGGGACCTCTAAGTCTGGGTCTCAAATTAAATGGCCGTCCGCCAAACTTCTTTAACAGTCGGGAGTGCTATATCAAGGACGCAGCCGCTGTGGAGTACGTGAAACTTCTTGTACCGAGTAATGGAGAAGCCATCCTCTATACGGGGTGAAATTGATATCATTAGCATCCTTTTAAACCAGGGTTTCCCAACCTTTTTTGCGTCACGCCTGGTATGATAAGTAATATTTGCATGCCCCCCCACTATCGAAATTTTAACGACAAGCGCGGCTGGAAAGGTGCTGTCTGAGATCTGCTGAGCCTGAACATGTCAGTAACAACAAACGAATGAGTGAATTAGTAACTGAATGAATGAGTCAATTAATAAAATGAATGAATGAGTGAAATTTACGTCGTTAACTGGATTTTTCTTTTCAAAATGTAAACGCATTGTGCCCCCCCCTAAAATATCACTATGCCCCCGAGGGGGGCGCGCCCCACCGGTTGGGAAGTCCTGTTTTAAACTAAGAGTCTACCCATCAAACTGAACAACTTTTACTATGGGAGCAAACCGATCGGAGCAAAAAAAAATCTGCTGTTCCATATTAAACTGCAATGTCAACGCGCGAGTTCGCGACTCAAATGCAACAGTAGATTTTTTTTATTTCTCCGATCGGATCGCTCCCATAGTAAAAGTTTTTCAGTTTGATGGGTAGACTCTTGGTTTAAAAGGATGCTAATGATATCAATTTCACCCTGTATAAGGGTAATAATATGCGGGCGTCCACGCAAGAAGCGTCCAGTTGTCGGCAAAATGCCTATCTCCTAAATTCTCTCTATGTAAAATTTTGAGACAACCTGTATATCGTGAATGACATTGGTAGCGAATTTAGTTTTATATAAGCATTTAGTTTTTTTTTTTAAATATATATAACGTGTTAATGAATTAACGCAAAACCTCATACACCCCAACTGATTTGTAACAAAATAATTAGATTGAAACAATAATTTCATTATTTTTATAGTTAAAATTTAAATTTTTTGAGGCAAAAATGATGTGTCATCACTCATCATTTCAGCAATGAATGAAAGCGCTAACGTACTCATGGATAGGTACATTTTAATAATCTTGTTTTAGTTGTAAGTAGGGTGAGTGTGCCAGTAGGGTGGTTTGATATCGAGTTCAGAAAATTTTAAATTTTACAAATAAATTGTTTAATATTGTTACGGCCGCTGTCAAACGTCAAACGTAAAGAAGGCATTCGAAAATTCGGCCGGCTCATTAACAATCGCCGTGGTCCTACGGTCTAAGGTTCCGCCTCCCATGCTAGGGGGTGACGGTTCGAATCCGATCCGCGCCAAAAATATTTCTAGATTTTAGTGTTTTTAGAAATTTTCTAGAAGGAAGAAAGAGAAGGAATATTTAAAAGGGGACAAAAAGGTGACGTGTCTAGGAACTTCGAGAAAGGAGGCGAAATTACGAATATTTGAAAAGAATCAGAAAAGTGGGCGTGTCTTCGATCGGTTTCGAGAAAAGAAGGCGGGGTTGGAAATATCTGGAGGTAAACAAACGAGTAAAGAAAAGAAGATCGGAAAAAGGGTATTCCAGAACGTTCTGCGGGATATAAAAGGCGGCGCATTCCGTCTGATGGTTCAGTCCTTGGTTAAACAGTGAACAGTGCGAAACAAAAGGAAGAAAAGTAAAAGTGGAAAAGTACTAGTGAAGAGAAAAGTGCTAGGTGGAACAGTGAGTAGACAAGTGTCAGTGTAGTGCGTGACGTCATAGTGTCGGTGTGGTACGTGACGTCATAGAGTCAGTGTAGTGCGTGACGTCATAGTGTCGTACGTCGTGACGTCATAGCCGTGACGCGTGTCGTGTCGTCACAGAAGTGACGTAGTGGACTGTGAACAGTGACAGTAAGTGGTGCACGGGGAATCCCTGCGAGGAGGACCCGGTGAAGTGAACCGTATAGGTGAACCTCTGCGAGGTGGACCGTTTGTAAGTGTTTCCCAAATAAACTCTGTAAAATTGGACTTAGCGTTTCACTCCAATCCCGTAACCCGTCGCTCGTAACATTTGGTGTCAGAAGTGGGATTGGAGTAAGATGCCGCTGGTGCCAAAAGAGTTAAAGGGTGTCACCACCCGGGCCATGTCGGAAGCGCGGCAGGAAGGTGCGGCCCTTGTTACTGAGGTGCAGCGAACCCCAGAGAGAAGACCTGAGGGAGGTGAAGTGCAGCGCACTCCGGAACAAAACCCAGGAAACTTCCTCTGTCAAATCCAGCGCATGATGGAGGAACAACTGCGCGCACTGAGAGAGGAACAGGCTCGCTGTCAGGAAGATCAAGCTCGTCGTCAAGAGGAACAGGCAGCTCGCCGCCAGGAGGAACAGGTTCGCCGGCAGGAGGAACAGGCTCGCCGGCAGGAGGAACAGGCTCGCCGGCAGGAGGAACAGGCTCGCCGGCAGGAGGAACAGCTGCGCGCACTGAAAGAGGAGCAGGCTCGCCGTCAGGAGGAACAGGCTCGCCGCCAGGAAGAACAAATGCGCACGATGCAGGAGGCGCTTCATAAAGATATCACGAAAGGCTTGCGCCAGGCAGTAGAGAGAGTCGAAGCTGTAGAAGGAAGGCTGGATCGCGTGGAGGGTGAGTTTGCCAAAATCCGGCGAGAGGTTGAACAGGGCAAATCTCACAGCCGTGTCGCTGCTGTTTTTGACTCACCCATGCAACCAAAAGGCGTGAAGACTCCGGTTTGCGATGGACTGACGTCATGGCCCGCCTTTAAGCTACAGTTTGAGGCAGCGATGAAAGTTAATGGCTGGGGCAAGGAGGAGGCGGAGCCTGCGTTGATCTTAGCACTCCAGGGGCAGGCTCTCACAGTACTAGAAGCCGTGGGTGCTGGAGGAAACCTGTCGTTCGACAATCTTTTTGGAGCTCTGGAGGCTAGATTCGGCGATGGACATCTCGAACGCGTGTATCGGGCGCGGTTGAAGGAACGTAACCAACGTGCTGACGAGAGTCTGCAGCAATGGTCCGTGGAAGTGGAGAAGCTCGTACGGAAGGCTTTTCGGTCATCACCGGCAGTCATCGATGACATGCTCCTGCAGACCTTTACGGATGGGATATGGGACCCGGAGGTGCGAGCTGCAGTGCGACTTGGGCACCATGTTACACTCAGGGACGCGGTTGCTCATGCATTGGAAGTGGAAGCTGTACGTCAGGATCCTCGTTCCGGTCGACGCAGGGAGATTGTGGTGACTGGAGCGTCAGCGCCGAGAAATCGGAGTGACAATTATTTATGCTACAAGTGTGGTGAACAAGGGCATATTCGTAGCTCCTGTCCGAACCGATCAGGCCGCCGTTATGTGTGCTACAAGTGTGGTGAACGAGGGCATATTCGCAGCTCCTGCCCGGGGCGCACAGGCCGTCGTTATGTGTGCTACGAGTGTGGTGAACGGGGGCATATTCGCAGTTCCTGCCCGAAGCGTACAGGTCGTCGGGACATAGGGGTCTCGACTGATGAGCAGCAGGAGAACTGGAGGACGTTGGCCGGCTATGTTGCAAACCCAATCATTAGAGTCAGGCAAATATCGGATGGAGATAGTCTGCTAGTTGAAGGGGAGGTCAATGGTAGAATCTGTCAACTAGCTGTGGATACCGGAGCTTCGAGGACGGTGGTCAATACTCGACTGATAAGCGAAATGGAAAGTTATCAGGAGAAACGACTTCTGCAGCGAACCAAACTACAGTTAACGACTGCGACCGGCCAGCGCATACCAGTTAAGGGGGAGTTGGGAGTTTCGATTACGATCGGTGAGACTCTTTTCAAACATGAGGTAATTGTAGCTGAGATAGTGGACGATTGCATCATTGGCTTGGATTTCTTACAAAATCACCAGTGCGACATAGACATGAAGAACAGAGTGCTACGATGTAACACAGAGGAGGTTCCGATGAGATGTGGATCATCGGGAAAGGTCTACTGTGTGGAAAGAACGGTTCTCGAGCCTAGATCACAGAACTTGGTACCTGTTGTTTTGCCCAAGAGTAACGATGGGAGCTGTGCTGTGATGGAAAAGGTTGAAGCTGGGACTTGTTGGATTCCGGTGAGGAAAGTTGTTGGACCAGTTTCTTCTGCTCCGATCCTGATACCTAACGTTGGAGATATGGACCTGACGATTGGGAAGGGGGAGGTTGTTGATCACTGTGGAGATAATCCTCCTAGGAAGCAGAAGGCTGAGGGGGATGTCGTATCGAAAGTTGTAGAAGACTCCAACAAGGACCTGGCAAAGCCACAGGCTGTGATAGCGAAGAACTCGCTCTCTAAGAACGGCGCACATGTTGGTAAAATAGACCTGGTGAGGCATGCGAACAATACAGGAGACGTAGCGCCAGTCAATCAGCAGCTTAGGCGCATTCCGTTTGCTCGTAAGAAGAAGAAGCGTCCGAAGTTACAATCAAGTCGGAAAAGGCCATATGAGGTAGTGACCAGGATGAACGACGGCCAACACCGATTCCGGCGTCCGCCAGGGAGCCCGTTGAAGTTAGTGCACGTTGACCGGTTGGCTCGATATTTCAGCAGTAATGATGCTCGGGACGAGCAGAACTAAGGGAGGGGCAGTGTTACGGCCGCTGTCAAACGTCAAACGTAAAGAAGGCATTCGAAAATTCGGCCGGCTCATTAACAATCGCCGTGGTCCTACGGTCTAAGGTTCCGCCTCCCATGCTAGGGGGTGACGGTTCGAATCCGATCCGCGCCAAAAATATTTCTAGATTTTAGTGTTTTTAGAAATTTTCTAGAAGGAAGAAAGAGAAGGAATATTTAAAAGGGGACAAAAAGGTGACGTGTCTAGGAACTTCGAGAAAGGAGGCGAAATTACGAATATTTGAAAAGAATCAGAAAAGTGGGCGTGTCTTCGATCGGTTTCGAGAAAAGAAGGCGGGGTTGGAAATATCTGGAGGTAAACAAACGAGTAAAGAAAAGAAGATCGGAAAAAGGGTATTCCAGAACGTTCTGCGGGATATAAAAGGCGGCGCATTCCGTCTGATGGTTCAGTCCTTGGTTAAACAGTGAACAGTGCGAAACAAAAGGAAGAAAAGTAAAAGTGGAAAAGTACTAGTGAAGAGAAAAGTGCTAGGTGGAACAGTGAGTAGACAAGTGTCAGTGTAGTGCGTGACGTCATAGTGTCGGTGTGGTACGTGACGTCATAGAGTCAGTGTAGTGCGTGACGTCATAGTGTCGTACGTCGTGACGTCATAGCCGTGACGCGTGTCGTGTCGTCACAGTAGTGACGTAGTGGACTGTGAACAGTGACAGTAAGTGGTGCACGGGGAATCCCTGCGAGGAGGACCCGGTGAAGTGAACCGTATAGGTGAACCTCTGCGAGGTGGACCGTTTGTAAGTGTTTCCCAAATAAACTCTGTAAAATTGGACTTAGCGTTCGATTCTTGAGCTTGTATTTCATTGTTTTGACGAAGCATGTTGCTGATTTATGTCTGTTTTTGTACCTTTGTTTTTGACGACGCTTGTGCTGACCGCTTTATTGTACATTTAATCAAAATGTTATTACCTGAATAAAATTCCACTTATTTTGTTTTTTGTATTCGATTCTGTTCTCGATTCTAAACAAACTACTTTCTCAATTTTGCGTTAATTCATTAACACGTTGTATAAATGTACCTTGTCAATAACAGTTTCAGCAGGCATGGCGTCCATCTTTGACGATAGCACGGGCGTGGTTCTACCGGACGTGCGCCCTGATGACTGCAGTATCTAAAAAAAAAAACCAGATATTTATTAGTCATGTCCATGAACTTATTAGAAAGGGATGAGCACAAGAGATGTTGAATGCTTTCATAGGGGAAGACAAAATCAGAGTTAATTGGCATCACAAAATTATTATCATCTTAACTGCTTGATGAATGATGAATGCTGTTTTATGTTGTGGAGCTATACTCTTATGCCCGCACTTCACTCTCGCCGAGAACTCGCGGCGAGAAGTTTCAAGGAAAATTACTATGGCTTACGACGCCACGAGAACAATGAAGGGCATCCACACTCTCGTTCTCGGCCCGTCTCGCCCGTTCTCGGCGAGAATGAAGAGCCGTCATTATAAATAAATATCTTGGACAATGTCACACAAATTATCTAGCCACATTTAAAGTACCAGAATCTAGCCTGGACTTGTATTATGATGACTAGACAACGATATAGAATACATATATAGATACAAACATCCATGACTCGGGTACAAATATTCATATTCATCATACAAATATTTGTCCCTTACGGGATTCGAACCCGCGACCCTCGGCACAGCAGGCAGGTTCACTACCGACTGTGCTACCGGGCCGTCATTACGTAATTACCTTGACATAGCTGGCGGGGAACCAGCCGACTTGTCTGTTGCGGCCCTTCGCCTGCAGCTCGCCCTCCCACCACCCGCTGTCCGCCTTCTTACGAACCACGAGGAGTTGGCCTTTTTGCAGTGACAGCTGCTCCGCGCTGGAAACAAATACACACATTTATTCAGATTTTTTATTTATTTATTTATTTAACCAATGTATTACATTGCATTACAGACATATTATTAGATAATGATATTAGTTGACCAACGGCAACGTTCAGGAAGCTCCGTAGTATCTAGTATCTTTACGTCCTAAATACCGCAGTGTCTCAAGACGAAAGTTTTGACAAGTGTGTGTTGTCAGTGATGACATACGGAACAGAGACGTGGCCTCATAAAAAGGCTGAAAGTCACCCAAAGGGCAATGGAGAGGGCTATAGCGGCGATTACATTACCCTAAATTTAGGGCCGATTTCGGTATACATTGCCCGATTTGTTCTCTCTATTTTAAAGTGTAGCAATCAATGTATGCAGAAATCGGCCCTAAATGTAGGGCGATATAATCACCGCTTATGCTCGGAGATTCGCTGCTAGATCGAATCAAAAGTGAAGAGATTTGCGGAACCAGAGTAGACGAAATAATCTAAAGAATTGATAATCTAAAGAATTGATAATCTAAAGTGGCAGTGGACACATTGCTCGCAGAACCGATGACCGATGGGGACCAAAGAGTTCTCGTGTAGGGTAGGCAGTGAGCCCCACAAGGTGGACCGACGACCTGGTTGGTGAAGGCGGCGGGAACCCGTTGGATGAGGGCAGCGCAGGACCGGTCCATGCTATGATCTCTTAGAACATCAGCTCCTGAACAGCTCTGAATTTAAAACAACACAATCTAGGAGAGGATTTTAAAACCATTTTCGTTGTGTTGCCACGTAAGGAGAGTAATACCCATGTCATTAGGGGTGTTTTCCAATATAACCTAGCAACATTCGTTTGACTAAAAAGTAACAAAGCCATAAATCCTTAAAAAAGAAAAAGTTTAACTGTCATCCGCCATTTTCATTGACAGTTTGTTTTTGAAAAATTTTCAGCATAATAATTGCCGTTTTTCATCTTGGATTCTTTTTTGGTTTGTGAAAACTGTGTCTTTGTCGGACCCTGACTGCTACCTACTGATAAAATGTATCAAAAATCATGCTGCAAACTGGATGTTCAGTAAATGTTGGTTGTGGTGAGTACCGTACAATTTTATTAATATGGTAAAAGTGGTAACATACAGCGCCGCAAGAACTGCGGTACCGCTATCACCACTGCTGTAACACCCTTGATGTACCTATACCAAATACATTCCCTCAAATATAAACATTATTGCAAAGAATGCTGAGCCTGGCCCTGTACCCGGACTCTCCATATTCGATATATCGCAGCCGTGTCGGTCCGAACTTCATTGTAACAGAGTTGACCAATGTCAACATCGCAATTGCGTGAACGAAAACACTCACGCAATTGTGAAGTTCGAAGACCCAGGGGGGGCCAACCAGAAGCATACTAAAAAAGTTTTTTAGCCAGGTAGGTAGGTACGAGTTCTAATCGTAATAGGTATTTTATTTTATTAGATATCGTATCCATTATCGTCAAGAATTACACCAAAAAATGAATTGTTGGTATTTCTAAATTAAAAAGGTGTTAATTATTACTCTTTTCTTTTTAGGTACCTACACTTCATCGTTTTCCTAACCCAAGGAAAGAAAGTGAACTGTTTAAAACATGGGTTGCAAGGATTGGTGGCAAAAATTTTGGACTTGGAAGACGAACATATTTTCAAGAACGGAAAAGTGTTTCGAAGACATTTCGAACAAGTTCTGAAGATGCACGTGGTCGAGCAATCTTAGTACCATCGCTCTCAAGTTGGATTAGCATAGTGCAGGGCTTTCAATTAATTACTCTTCATTTTCAAATATTCTGCGTAACATCACTCTTGCTGCGGAATTTCAACCAAGATCCCCTTGAAAATTTCTTTGGGGCTATAAGAGCGCACGTGCAAAGTACCTAATAGGTACCAAACCAAATGTCCATGCGTTTGAAAGTGCATTATAAAACGTTAGTTAAACAATTTAACGTCTTCACACTCTTCTGGTGCAAATTGCGAAAAAGACCACAGCTCTTGTCTTCAGTCTTTGAAATATTTTTTACATCGCATCGGTAGCAGACTCTCTAGAATGTCACGAAAATAACCCTCCTTCTGGTGCAGTCGGGTAAAAACGACTATGTAATATTAAATTAGAGTCAAACTCATAATCATGAGCGATGGTATCAAATAGACTTTTACAAACATTGAGTGAATATGAAAATAAGACTCGGCTATTGTTACCGCACAAGACAGTAAAATATTCGATTGCTTTGCACAAATCGAAATCGTAGTGAATGAAATTTTAAGGAACGACTATTCTATTAATGGTGTTAAAAATAACATTGCTCTTATTGTAACATTATAGCATTGATTTAAGTTTTTGTCATGCGGGGAAAATAACAAAAAAATTACATGCATGCAAGCATATTATGCTCACGGCTATATTGGGAGTAGTCAGAGATATTCTGAATCCTCAGAACCTCCACGTTTTAATAGTAATACCGAAACTAAAAAAAAACTAAATTATGTGTCGATATTTGATAATTTACGAAATATTGTATTGTCATCACTAAATAAATAAATATTTGGAAAAACTCTGCACTTGATGATAAAATGAAATAAATTGCAAATTAATATTACATTAAAAATAAAACACGAAAAATTTAAAAGTTAAAATGACTTTTATTTGAAGCTTTAAATTATTCATGTTTATTATGCATTATTTTGTATGGCTTTTTTTAGTTGTACATTATAATAATGCATAATAAACATGAACATAAAATACCTATTTTTTTAATAAAGAAGCAGGGATAGACGTCTATGTGGGTGTGGCATGTGTGTGTGCATGTGTGTATTGGTGTATACATTTCTTTTCCGACCTCTCTCCCAGCTGGTGCTACTAGTTTATAACCACAGAGACGGCAAAGTGACCAGTCTATTTCCGGTATATTAAACTGTAGTCTTTGGACCGGTCGTTGTGGCGATCCTTGTGGGAGGCCTATGTCCTGCAGTGGACGTCTATTGACTGAGATGATGATAAATTTTAAGAGGGAAAATTCCCGGAGGAAGACTGAATGGCCTGAGGGGAAAGCCCTGAACCGCCTGCGGGTTGGAATAGGCAGGACGATGATCTCGCAAAATTGGGAAATTATCTCCCGAAACAGCGAAACTTTATACGAATGCGCGCCATGCGGACTAAACAAAACATCCCACACCTGAGCCCAGACGTACCATAATGTGGAGATGGTGATCGCATCGGAGCTGGCAAGATATCATTGACCCTAGTGTAGTGCGTCGATCCAACGCACCAACAGTCCACCACCTCGCCACCTATATACACGCTCGCGGGCGAATCTTAATAGCGCGATGTAGGACTCACGTCAGCACATGTGGAGGCAGCAGATAGCAGCGGCTGAGAGCTAGGTGTTCTAGTCTGTTCAGAGCCAGTACTGAGCACACTAGTCCTAGAAGACTGATGATGATGGTATCACCTAGTGAGATTAGCTGGCTATAGTATACGCTACAGAGATATCACAGACCCTAGTGTAATGCGTCGATCCAACGCACCAACAGTCCACCACTTCGCTGCCAATATACACGCTCGCGAGCGAATCTTAATAGCGATCAAAGACTACAGTTTAATATACCGGAAAATAGCGATCACGGAATATATAAGAGGATACAACAGAAGATTCACTATCTAAGAACGCTCGCTCCAAGCTCAACTGACCCGCACGCATTGACTCCCAGTTCGTGAATGTCACGCAGACATGGACTCTGGTGCAAGGGATGTCAGTAGTGCGTTCCGATTCCGAACGAACGAATGTTTAAGCTTACGATCGGGGGCTGGGGGTCGTTGATCGCGGCCAACGGTTTTGATTCATCTAAGTCAAAAATACATAAAATTCGGGCCAAACAACCGATTACGATGGAACGTATTTTTTTGCAATCTTTCGATTATGAATATTATTATATTATTTTATACATCCGACGATGTATAGGATACTAATTTAAATAAACGAAAAAACAAGTATCAAGGTCGTTCGGTGCGATACAATGAGCGCGTGACACTCGACTGAATTAGGCCGCGACGTCGGGGCCCGGCCGCGTAGGTACATTTTAATACCTAAAGTGCGGAGTGAGCTAGGCCTGGCGCGATGCAGGACTCACCTGGTCGCAGTATACGTGGCTATGGCCTGCGCGACCTCGTTCTTCCTCCTGCCGGTGGCGGAGTCCCTCCCGGAGTCCCTCCGCGCGACGGAGGCGGGGCGGGGTGAGGGGGCTGCGGCCGCTGACTCTGTTATGGCTGCCACTTCTGATGAGATGGGGGTTGAAGATTTTTGTTCCTGGGGAAAGAATTTTGGTATATTTAGCTTGCGTCTTTGCGTATAATGCACCTATAGAAGGGAGAACCCGGTTTCGCCTTAAGGAAGCGCCGAGCCTATTGTGCTGCCCTTAATCTTATTTTATATCTAATAAATTATAAAACAACAACATTTCCAAAAAACAAGAACGTCGCATTGAAGTCATTGCTGATTATTATTATTATTTTCATGGGGTAGTTACCTGGACTGGTTCTATGGCGGGGGGTAGTTCGGGCTCTGGTTCGGGTTCGTATTCGGGTCCGGTCGGTTCTGCCGCTTCGGGTATCGTCGGGATAGGCTCCGAGAGCGTAGACGTTGTCGTCGCGTCTTTCGTCACGTAGTTAGAAGGAAAGATGCCCGTTCTGCAACACGGAGAATAATTAAGTTATTGGCTGTGTGCACGACACTAGCGTCATCTAGCGCAACACGGTCCCGTGAATTATTTGTACTTGTACATAAAGTTTGTTATTTTATATTAAAACGAGCTTTTACCCGCGACTTCGTCCGCATAAATTATATACCAGATTTTAAGTCAGATGATAAGCTATCAAACAAAAAAGTTTCATTAAAATCGGTTCAGTAGTTTTTGCGTGATACTCGAACAAACAAACACCCAAACAAACAAACAGACAGACAAAAATCCAAAAATTTGTGATTTGGAATCAGGGACAGACAGGTAAAAACCATGGTGTAATTTTTTTTTCTAAATATCTTCAATGTACAGACACACTTCTGTTACAGTTTTATAATAGTTTAAATAAAGTAAAAAATAAATGAGCAATATTGTCGATATTAAATAGTACATTACGATACGTGTGACCTAAGTAGTCCATTATTGCACGGCGTGAATTATCGCCCGAGCGCAGCGAGGGCGATAAACGCCGTGTAATAATGGACTTACTTAGGTCACGAGTATCGTATACTATTTTATAGCTCGTGTGACCTAAACCCGCCAACTTTTGTGTGTGTGTGTGTGTGTGTGTGTAATGTATTGACATTCTCTTTCATGTTGAAGTTTTTAATTCTACGAAAACGTATACTAACGAAAAGGGCAGAAAGGGGGACCGGGGGCGAAGCCCCCGGCGGGGTGGAGGGGCGGAGCCCCCCCGGGGGCACGGGGGGCGGAGCCCCCCGTAGGACACAACCATGACTTTAAAATCTTCGTTTATATATCGCAACCACAATCAATATATAATCACCTCTAATCACATCTACCGTCACATCATCATCAGCCCCTACTCACCCCCTACGCACGTACGCACTAGGTGGCACGTAATCACATCTACCGTCACATCATCATCAGCCCCTACTCACCCCCTACGCACGTACCCCTAATTACCCCCACGAACTAGGGGGTACACCCCCTAATCACCCCCACGAGCTAGGGGGTACACCCCCTAATCATCAGCACGAGCTAGGGGGTACACCCCTAATCACCAGCACGAGCTAGGGGTACACCCCCTAATCACCCCCACGAGCTAGGGGGTACACCCCCTAATCAGCAGCACGATCTAGGGGGTACACCCCCTAATCACCCCCACAAGCTAGGGGGTACACCCCCTAACCACCCCACGAGCTAGGGGGTACACCCCCTAATCACCCCAACGAGCTAGGGGGTACACCCCCTTATCACCCCACGAGCTAGGAGTACACCCCTAATCACCTCCACAAGCTAGGGGGTACACCCCCTAATCACACCCACGAGCTAGTGGGTGCACCCCCTAATCACCACTACACACCCCTTACGCATTAGGGGGTGTACCCTCTTATCACCCCTATGCATCCCCAATCACCCTCTACGCACTAGGGGGCGCATCCCTTACTCGCACCCTACTACCAACATACTAATAAGGTGTGAGCAGGGGGTGCGGGTGTAAGTAGGGCGTACGTAATATAATTAAAGTAGGGGGGGTAACTTGGAGTCAGTTGGGGATTTCGCGATTTCAATATTGGTCACATTGATTGAAAGCACATTTAAAAGTACCTTCTTTTGTTTATTATGCATCTGTGCAATAAAGTACATTCATTTTCGAATGGTGTAATGTAATCCGTGTAATAATGGACTACTTAGTAACGAAAAACCGTGACCTAAGTGCGGGTTTAGGTCACGGAATGCTATAAAAGAACCTTCTTTTGTATATTATGCATCTGTGCAATAAAGTGGATTCATTTTCGAACGGTGTAATCCGTGTAATAATGGACTACTTAGGTAACGCAAAACCGTGACCTAAGTGCGGGTTTAGGTCACGGAGTGCTATAAAATATTATAATACCTAGCTGAAATTCCCATTTTTAACCGACTTCAAAAAAAGGAGTAGGTTCTCAGTTCGAACGTATATTTTTTTTTTTTTAATGTGTGTTCGCGGATAACTTCGTCGTTTATGAACCGATTTTGATGATTCTTTTTTTGTTGGAAAGGAAATATCCCAAGGGTGGTCCCATGATAAGAAAACCAGGATCTGATGATGGATCCCAGAGAAATCGAGGAGAACCTTCGAAAATCGTAGTGCCGACTAGTGCGTTTGTTAATTTGAAGCACTACTGTTAAATCAAACTAATGAATTCACCACTGAAAATTATGAAATAAACAAAATTTTAACAAAAAAATTAAAACCGCCTTCAAAAAAACTAAAAAGTTAAAAAATAATATTGCAGCCGATGACTTTTTCGTTCGCATCATAAGAACATTAATTTGTTTTATAGAAGTCGGTGTCAAGTCAAGCCAAAAAACTAATGCAAGCCCTGTCGCGAATCGGCTTGACAGCGACTTCGATAAAACAAATTAATGTTCTTATGATGCGAACGAAAAAGTCATCGGCTGCAATATTATTTTTTAATTTTTTAGTTTTTTTGAAGGCTGTTTTAATTTTTTGTTATTTGTTAAGAAATTTTCGTACAAACTTTCACCCCCCGGAAGGCGCAGCATGGGTAGACAGTGAGCCCCCACAAGGTGGACCCACGACCTGGTGAAGGCGGCGGGAACACGTTGGATGAGGGCAGCGCAGGACCGGTCGTTATGGCGATCCTTGGGGGAGGCCTATGTCCAGCAGTGGACGTCCATCGGCTGAGATGATGTTAACCCAGCAGTGACACGTATAAAGACTGACCTGATGCCAATCCTGCCTGTCCACCAGTCCCCGTCCCTCCGCATCACCTCGATCCTCTCCCCCGCTTCGAAGTTGAGGTCGCCTGGCTCCGGAGATGCGTAAGGGTACGCCGCTATGTAGAAGTCTCCACCTTCTGGTTATAGGAATAAGGTTTATTTTAGTAAAAGTCAAATACATTTTTATCCCCCCATCTCGGAAAGAGTATTTTTGCGCTTCGATATCTGAGTGCAAAAGTAGTTTTTATCCGCTAGAGGATAAAGTAAATTGAATTTCGCGCGGCGGTGCTACTTATTTACTCTAGCAAATGACGTCCCTGAGTGACAGAAAAGGATGGAGCGACAGAAAAAGGCGACGCGGTGCTGCCAGGTTAGGTTCAACCCTAAAGGTTAATGCTTATGTGTGAATTACGTAGTATTATTTATTTATTTAACAAATGTATTACATTGCATTACAGTTGAAACCTAGTATGTATTGTAACTTACCAACTATTGGCATGGCCCCTCCTAAATCGTTCGCTATTTCCGCTTCCGGCACTTCTGCTATACCTGTTAATACAATCCAAATTAAATCATCATCAATAAAACCGGTCAAGTGCGAGTCGGGCTACTCGCGCACCGAGGGTTCCGTACGACACCACCACAGAACACAACATTATTAACTAAGGCTGGATTCGACCTTTCATTTATAGAAGAGTAACTATACAAGAAACAATTTAACAACCCTGAAATAACTTCATTTTTCTTCATTCACACTAAACCCATAATAAAAGAACGAATGTATAATCCACCCAAAGAAAGAGGTCGTTGTATCCGTACTTATTGCAATGTGAGGCTATAACAGTTTTAATTTGTTAGGTTTCTTTTTAAAAAAAAAATTTTAATTATGTGACATTGACATTTCAAAGCTTAGGGTTGGTAAAACGCAAAATCAGTTTACTGTAGAGTAACCGGCGACTTAATCTAAGAATATTTACTCGCGTATGTTCGAATCGGGCCTTTGAAAAATAAAATTTGTGTCCGGGACCTTTAGCGCGAGACCGACTTACACTTGGCGTATAATCACACTAAGTTTGACGTTTGTATGTATTACCGTTTTTACGATAGAGCGTGAAGAAAAAACGTTGATAAAAACTAGTTTCTTGTTGAGAACCCCCTTAATTTTTAACTTTTTGACATTTTTATTATTTGTTAGCAAATCCGCCGTAATAACGCATAATCTGAGAACTATTCAACTATCTAGTTATTACGGTTCAAAAATTACAGCCCTATATAGGTAGGACAGACGGACGGATAACGTAGGCTTAGTAATAGGGTCCCGTTTTCACCCTTTGGGTACGGAACCCTAAAAATGACATTAGGTTGTTTAATGTCGGTTATTTCTCAAGCAACGCCAGGGCACAGATTATTTTAATAGTTACTACCGTAAGCCAGGGTAAATTGCTAGCATATAATATAACATACTAGCCGTGGTGGTCCAGTGGCGAGTAGCCTTGCCAGCCGAGCAGGAGGCGATGGTTCGATCCCCGGCCATGCCGACCCGTACCAATGAGTTTTTCGGAATTCATGTACGATTTATAACACCACTGGCTTTTCGGTGAAGGAAAACATCGTGAGGAAACCTGCATGCTTCAATTTCGAGGCATGCATTATACTTACTGTACATTACAAGTGGCGACGGGCTCACTCCCCGTCACACTGGACAGTGTTTCTGTACTAGTGAAACGTGGATGTTCGGAGGTTTCACAATATCTCTGACTACCCCCTCGGGGAATATAGTCCAGAGCATACATACTAAAACTTACCGAGATAAATGGAGATTTCATGAGAATAATCAAAATCAGTGCAGTCGTTTTTGAGTTAAACGCGAACATACAAACTTACATACACAAGGGTCAAACACAGAACCTAAATATTTTGAAGTAGGTTAATAATTAGAATACCTTCGAGCTGAGTTTTCGTCTCGATGGGTTCGATGACCTCGGCCGCGTACGCTGACGCAGCATTAATATCTTCCACGTAGGACTCTGGGAACCAGCCGGATTGACCTGCGGGTGTGAAGGCTTTGTTTTAACACGCAGGCCTTAATAACTGGTTCTTTTTCTTCTGTCCTTACAGGTCACGTCTAATAAGTCCATAAAAAATATAAATTAATAAAACCGGTCAAGTGCGAGTCGGGCTACTCGCGCACCGAGGGTTCCGTACCACACCAACACAGAACAACATTATTAACTTAGAAAAAAAGAACTTTTTTGTTCGGGACCTTTAGCGCAAGACCGACTCACACTTGGGCAGTTTTTAGTATTTGTTGTTATTTTGTAAAGTTGCTCTTTAATCACACTAAGTTTGACGCTTGTATGTATTACCGTTTTTATGATAGAGCGTGAAGAAAAAAACGTTGGTAAAAATTAGTTTTTTATTTACAACCCGTTCCCCCCCAACCCCCCCCCAACCCCCTTAATTTTTAACATTTTTCTGAGAAAATTTTAAATATCTAGCTATTACGGTTCAAAAGTTACAAGCCCTAAATAGGTAGGACAGACAGACGGACGGATGGACGGACGGACAACGTAGGCGTAGTAATAGGGTCCCGTTTTTACCCTTTGGGTACGGAACCCAAAAAAACACTTCAGAGGCCGAAAGGTCTGAAAAATTTTTTGATACCAGGGAACTATTCAGTTAGGTAAGCCCAATTTCGAGAAAGAGATCAACCGTCGATTCCAACTCGGCTGGGCAGCGTTCGGGAAGCTACGTAGTATCTTCACGTCCCAAATACCGCAGTGTCTTAAAACGAAAGTCTTCGATCAGTGTGTGTTGCCAGTGATGACATATGGAACAGAGACGTGGTCGTTCACTCAAGGCCTTATAAAAAGGCTGAAAGTCACCCAAAGGGCAATGGAGAGGGCTATGCTCGGAGTTTCCCTGCGAGATCGAATCTGAAATGAAGAAATCCGCAGAAGAACCAGAGTAACTGACATAGCACAAAGAATTGCTAAACTTAAGTGGCAGTGGGCGGGGCACATTGCTCGCAGAACCGATGGCCGGTGGGGCCGAAAAGTTCTCGAGTGGCGACCGCGTACCGGAAAGCGCAGCGTGGGTAGACAGTGAGCCCCCACAAGGTGGGGGAAGAAATCTCTTTAGAGATAAGCTCGCCCTTTGTATATGTCTACTTTAATTGTATTTTTTCTGTAATTTTTTTGTGTACAATAAAGCGTTAAATAAATAAATAAATAAGGTGGACCGACGACCTGGTGAAGGCGGCGGGAACACGTTGTATGAGATCAGCGCAGGACCGATCGTTGTGGCGATCCTTGGGGGAGGCCTATGGCCAGCAGTGGACGTCCATCGGCTGAGATGATGATGATAACCAGGGCTTGCCCACACGATAAGAAAGAAGAAGTGCACTCACCCCTGGCCGTGCCCCACCTCCACCCCGGCTCTGCGTCTCCGCGCGGCGCCGTCGCGTCGCTCACCTGCGAGTTACACATTATACATTGTACGAAACACTATAGTCACACACACGAGGAAATAAGCGGATCTGCTGACGCTGAGAACGTTTGAATCATAGACGAAGAATTTTTCGCTTACGCTGATAGACGGAATGTCAGTGTAACAGGGCATTTTTTTAATTTTTTTTTATTAAGGATGCCGTTGCTTAATAGTCATGGTGGTCCAGTGGCGAGTAACATTGGCGGCCATGCAGGAGGCGATGGTTCGATCCCCGTCCAGGCCGACTCGTACCAATGAGTTTTTCAAAATTTATGTACGATTTGTAACACCACTGGCTTTTCGGTGAAGGAAAACATCGTGAGGAAACCTGCATGCTTCAATTTCGAGGCATGTAATGTACCCACTGTCCATTACAAGTGGCGACGGGCTCACTCCCCGTCACACTGGACAGAGTTTCGGTACTACTAGTGAAACGTGGATGTTCTGAAGTATCAGAATATCTCTAACTACTCCCTCGGGGAATATAGTCGTGAGCATATGCAAGTGCTCGGAAATACTGACGCAGGTAAGGCATTCCACTCCTTGGCTATGCGCATTATAAAAGATTTAGAAAGGCGCTTGGTGCGGATATGTGGGATGTCAACCAAGAAGGGGTGATATCCCGCGGTGCGTCTGGAAGTCCGATAGTAGAAAGGGGAAGGTGGGATGAGCTCAAGCAGCTCTTGGGCACACTCACCGAAGTACAAAACCGACAAGCAGGCTACTCTGATTCGTACATAGAAGCAAAAATACAACTTTTATTGGAGAAAGTGCAAATTTCTTCCAATTGAATTGACAGCGAAAAATCGTATGCACGTCCACTTATCCATTACAAAATGTACTAAACAGGTCCCCGGCTTGCAAGCTGAGCTCATCGACCGTGCGAGCATTGAACTCGTAGCGCCATCTAGCGCCCGAAGTCGTCACATTATTGAGACTGGTTCATAGCTAATTAATAATATTTATGTTATGTTGCTAACCAGGTCTCCGGGCTGCAAGCTGAGCTCATCGACCGTGCGAGCATTGAACTCGTACACGCAGCGCCATCTAGCGCCCGAAGTCGTCACCGCAGATACCGCCGATACTGAAGCCACGGTTTCCGTAGCTGTCAACAATGGAACTACGTTAAAATTACGAAAGGACATCATCAGCATTCCATCAGTTAACAATAGTACATTACTGCAGTGGCCAGCAACAGAGGCATTGATGGACGAACGTGTAAATGTGGGCCGAGGCGAAGCCGAGCCACACATACGTAAGTCAATCAATCAACGCCTATCAATGCCTAGTTGTGGCCAAGGCTTGTATAGTACTTTTCTCAAATAATGCGCGGAAATCAAAACAGTAAATTTTCTCAAATAATTCGCGGAAATTAAAACTTTTTTTACAACATTGCCGGCCGCTGCGCGCATGTATTTGGCCAGTACTGCAATTTGATTTATCTCGAAGAAGGTTGTCAAAATAATGCTCACATTTCCAAGCATGTTTGAGAAAAAGTTCTTTTTGTTGATTTTTTTTATGATAAACTAATGGTGAATATGTGAGTATAAATACCAAAAATCAGAACCTATTTAAAGTTCTTCTCAGGTGAGAAAAATGTTTAAAAATACAAGAAAATACGCCATCTTTGTGACGATTTTCTATCGAGTGAAGTTATGCCAATCGTTTATTCAATTGATGTATTCACTAGATAAACTATCCAAGAATACTGAGGTATAACTTTGGTTTCGGTAAATTGTATAAATCGAGTCGAAACATGAAAAATAAAAGATGCCTCCATGGTGTTTCGTCCCATCATAGAGCCTTAAAACCGACGACCGACGCAGAGGAAATCGCGAGTACATACATACAGGGTGTACAATAAAATGGGACAGCTACTCAAAGGGGTGCTTCAGACCATCAAACTGAACAACTTTCTCTATGGGACCAATATCGAAATCGCGAAAAAAAATCCGCTCTCCCATACAAAACTGCAAACATAACTCGACTGAAATGTATGGGACAGCAAATTTTTTTTTCGCGATTTCGATATTGGTCCCATAGAGAAAGTTGTTCAGTTTGATGGTCTGAAGCGCCCCTTTAATATCCTTCTTAATATGCTGACACTTTTTTAAGGGGATGATCAGACCGTCAAACTGAACAACTTCCTCTATGGGACCAACAACGAAATCGCGAAAAAAAAAAATCATCACTTCCATACAAAACTGCAAACCTACTCGGAGCCAAACGTATGGGACAACTGTTTTTTTTTTCGCGATTTCGATGTTGATTCCATAGAGAAAGTTGTTCAGTTTCATAGTCTGGTTATTGCCTTAAAAAAGTGTCAGCACATTAAGAAGGACCCTGTATAACGTGTTAATGAATTAATGCAAAACCTCATACACCCCAACTGATTTATAACAAAATAATTAGATTGAAACAGTAATTTAATTATTTTGATAATTAAAATTTAACCTATTCAGCGCCAAAGTCTGATATATCAGACAAAAAAAAATTGTTACAAAATCCTTTTATTTTCATCACAAATAAATTTATCAACGTACGTATATGTTTTCCAGATAGTGACAAATTTTGGGTTGTGGCGTGTGATGAGCGTTTTCTAAATAAATCCGTGGCATGGGAAGTGTTAAAGTTATTCGCATTTTAAGTTTTGAGGCAAAAATGATTTGTTATCATTTCAGTACTGAAAGAAAGCGCTAACGTACATGGATACATATTTATAATCTTGTTTTGGTAGTAAGTAGGGTGAGTGTACCCGCTGGGTCGGTTGACATCGGGTTCAGAAAATTTGAAATTTTGCTAACAAATTATTTAATATTTTGAAAAAATTTCGACTCTGCTGTTGATTCTAAACAAATTACTTTCTAGTTTTGCGTTAATTCATTAACACGTTGTATACTCACGCCTATGTCCCGTTGGGGTAGGCAGTCGCGAGTAAAAGCTCGTAAATAAATACACATACGTAAACTTGCGCTTTTTTCCCAGAGGGGTAGGCAGAGACTATGGATCTCCACTTTGGGTGGTTCAGACACACCTCTCTTGCTTCCTCTAGGTCCATATATCTTGTCATACATTCCTGCCTCTACCAATGTTTCCTTCCACACACGCCTTATTATATCTGTTTCGTAAGCGGCCTTTCTAGATGGAGATCCGACCGTAAAATTATGCACCTATTCCTTAGGCGAACGAAATGTAATTCTAGTGTATGTTTATACAGGGGTTAATTCAACGCCGCCAAGTTGCCTAAAAAAATCTTGCCGCAAGTGCCTTTTCCATTATAATTTTTGGTATAACTTTTTCCACGTGTTTGTTAGGGAAGTGAATGAGGTGCCATCGGAAGGAGACTGGTCGAAAGTACTTTAAAAACTAGGGTTGCCACCTCTCAATCTGCCGCAAGACTAGGGTTGCCAGATTCAAAAATGACATATTTGGACCTGGCAACCCAATAGTTGCGGCAGATTGAGAGGTGGCAACCCTAGTTTTTAAAGTACTTTCGACCAGTCTCCTTCCGATGGCACCTCATTCAATTCCCTAACAAACACGTGGAAAAAGTTATACCAAAAATGTTAATGGAAAAGGCACTTGCGGCAAGATTTTTCTAGGCAACTTGGCGGCGTTGAATTAACCCCTGTATAAACATCCACTAGAATTACATTTCGTTCGCCTAAGGAATAGGTGCATAATTTTACGGTCGGATCTCGGACTATTCATTCATCCTTTTGATATATCCAAACCATCGAAGCCAGTGTTGCCAAGTCCCAGCCAGTCTGAATCGCCAAAAATCTCGGGCCAAGTAGCCTTAAGTCGCCTAATTTTTTCCCCGTGTAATATAGCCTAAAGTCGACTAAAATACAGCAAATTGGCCAAAATAAATGCTATATTGGCTGCTCGTGACGGAAAAATTTTTTTTTTTTTACAACTGCAATCTCTACTAACAATTTAAAAATAGCTCTAACACATAACATACATGTTCGTTATGTGGAACATAGTGTGTTGTAGTGTACAGTTTATGCAGTTTGCGATAAAAAATCATATAATTTTACTTATAATAAGTATAATATTTCAGATTTTTCTTAAAACAGCCTAAAATAACCCGAAAAAGTCAGTTTTTCTTAATATAGCCCAAAAACGCTTATTTCAATTTGGGAAATAGCCTAAATGGCGACCGGTCGCCAATCGTATTTTTTGGTCGCCGATAGACCCCCTGATGTAGCCTAAAAGGCGATAAATCACCTAACTTGGCAGTACTGATCGAAGCATTCCCATCTCTACTAATCTCTGTTCTCGGAACTTCTGTAAATAAATAAATAAATATAGTATTACCGGTGGTTGCGGGCGCGTCGGTCCACGCTTGTTCTTCCGCCTCGGGTTCTCCCCACGCGTCGTTCGTCGTACCCCAGTCAGTTTCTGACAATAACACATACAATTATTAACATGCATATCATATCAGTTACCGATGATATAGTCATCATGGCGGAGACTATGGAGGAGCTCAGTCGAATGCTCGATGATCTCAGCAGAGCCTCCGAACGAGTTGGTCTGAAGATGAACATGGACAAGACGAAGATCATGTCAAATGCCCATGTTGTACCCACTCCTGTAATGATCGGAAACTCTGCGCTCGAAGTTGTTGACCATTATGTTTACCTGGGACAAACTATTCAGTTAGGTAAGTCCAACTTCGAGAAAGAGATCAACCGTCGAATCCAACTCGGCTGGGCAGCGTTCGGGAAGCTACGTAGTATCTTCACGTCCCAAATACCGCAGTGTCTTAAAACGAAAGTCTTCGATCAGTGTGTGTTGCCAGTGATGACATATGGAACAGAGACGTGGTCGTTCACTCAAGGCCTCATAAAAAGGCTGAAAGTCACCCAAAGAACAATGGAGAGGGCTATGCTCGGAGTTTCCCTGCGAGATCGAATCAGAAATGAAGAGATCCGCAGAAGAACCAGAGTAACTGACATAGCCTAAAGAATTGCTAAACTTAAGTGGCAATGCAATTGGGAGCGTCGGTGGCGCGTTGCGGAGAGGTATGGACACCCAATGATGGGGGTCCAGGTTCAAATCCGCACGGACAACATGCCATGTACCAATGAGTTTTTCTAACTTATGTACGTAAAACCGACTGCTCTCAAACGGTGAAGGAAAACATCGTGAGGAAACCTGCATACACTGAAGAAGAAATTCTGATGTGTATGTGAAGTCTACCAACCCGCATTGGGCATGCGTGGTGGACTAATGCCCATACACCCTCCTTGAGGGTAGGCCTGTGCCCTGCAGTGGGACGTTTATAGGCTGATGATGAAGTGGCAATGGGCGGGGCACATTGCTCGCAAAACCGATGGCCGGTGGGGCCGAAAAGTTCTCGAGTGGCGACCGCGTACCGGAAAGCAGCGTGGGTAGGCGTCTCACACGGTGGACCCACGACCTGGTGAAGGCGGCGGGAACCCGTTGTATGAGAGCAGCGCAGGACCGATCGTTGTGGCGATCCTTGGGGGAGGCCTATGTTCAGCAGTGGACGTCCATCGGCTGAGATGATGATGATATCATATCAGTATGATCACATGGAGTTGATTGTGTGTCTACGCCCACTTCGCACATAGCTATACCAACCTGTAGCGCCCCAGGCGGACTCTGCAGGCGCGGTGCTCTTCCTCTCCAAGTACTCCTGTCTTCTCTCCTCGTATAGTTGCCAGACCTTCTGGCACTTATCCCCTAGTTCTGTCACTTGAGACGTCAGCTCCGACAGCTGCGACTTGTTGCCCTCGAGGTCTGTCTTCTTGGTCTCTACTATTGCCTTAGCCGCTTCCACCTGTCCCCAAAGTTATACATTTACGATAAGGTACCTAAAGGACAACCGCCGCTCTCCCTTGAAAAAATACCTTAAAATGTATAGAAGTTTTGACTGAAGTCAAATGTGTAATAAATTATGAGGTTTTATAAAAACGACTCAGATAGTATCATTTATTTTTATTTAACGAGTTATTTAATCATTTATTATTAGTAAATTATAAAAAAGCAGCAACCCCAACATGGCTGTCAATGTTGTTTAGTAGGAGGTGTTGCAAGCACAATGTTTTTTTAATATAAAAATGATAAAAACTAATAAATCATTATAAAATAAACTAATGCCTGCAGTTAGTTTCTAGTGTTCCATAGTCCATAATAAAAATAGAAGGATGGTTATACATTTTTGGGTATTTTGTGCCAGATGTCCTTTGTAAGCCTTATTGACAGATCACAGTAACACTAAACAATGCATGTACCATCAAATAATTTATACTTGTGTATCACAAATAAATGAGTTTTTTATTTTATATTTTTATTTACTGACATGAAATGATTGACGAATGAGTTATCTTGGTAAAATCTGTGGTAAAATTGTCCGCCATTCATGTCATCAGAGTAAACCTTTAAATTTAAAAATTCCATCTTGTCGATGTTGATTTGATCCTTAATCAAAGGGGGAAAATACGATTAAAAAGATTTAAACATATCTTAATTATAATTTAATATTTAGTTATTTACGAATAATTTTAACCATGGCTGTATGGGTTCGATCCCTTGCCCTAAAAGATATGCGGCTTTATTTAAATGGTCTCACCTTATCTCTTAGTTGTTTGAGTGTGACCTCCATCATGCTCAGTCTGCCATCTTCCCCGCCCCCTTCCGATGCCTTTGCCTAAAATTAATATACACGTTTTAAATTACCTACATTATAAAATTGTTCGGCGACTGACTGACTAACGGACAACGCACAGCGTAAACCACAGTCTGTACAGGGTGAAATTGATATCATTAGCATCCTTTTAAACTAAGAGTCTACCCATCAAACTGAACAACTTTTACTATGGGCACAGAATAGGTAATAGTATATAGTTCTACATACAGAACGGCCACTCCCCGCCCCCCTCTGACTTCAGATACCCCACCCCCCCTCACACTCTCTGTGGTAACTTGAGGGAAGCCGAGCAAGGGAATGCAGTCAGGCGCGTCACCCGTTGGATTTGACTACATAATAGTAGATTGTTAACCAAGGGATGAAAGTGACCCATTTCACACGAGATGTTTGGCGCCCCGAACGAACGTGAGGGGCGCCCATAGTTCGAGTGTGAAATGGGTACTTTCACCCGAGTTAAACACTCTGCTTTTCATCACGATTACGAGGAAATTAACCAAAAACCAGATGATGCAAAATCAATTTCTGAATCGCTATTCGCTCGATGAATTCATTTTAGGTAGGCTGCTAAGGCTGCGTTTCAAAACGTTTGAAAATCACTCGGGTGTCACACAAAAAAAACAAACGAAGATAGTGGATGCTAGAGTGAGACAAATATACTTCCCTAGTGATTTTTACACGTTTTGAAACGGATCCGCAAAATTAGCAACATGTGGCTTTCCCTCCCTTTTTTTCTTTTTCGCGCAAGGCTGCGTTCCGAACCTACGCCCCAGGTGCACCCCGAGTGCAACTTTTCACACTAACGCCGCCGTTCAGGAGTGTGATTTTTGAACATCATACGAGCGACTCGGCAGTAGAAAATGTCATAATTACTATGGAGATTATGCATCTTTTTACCGCCGATTCGCTCGTATGTTGTTCAAAAATCGCACTTCAGAGCTTCGGTGAAAAATATATTTTCATCACTCATACTCTGAAAGTAGGTTATTGTTTATCTAAGAAGCGGGTTGAAAGTGATACATTTCTTCCCTAGGGCGGAAAAGTAATTAAAAAAAATCTACGTCTATACTGAGCAAAGGCAGAAACCTATACAGCCACACTTCGATAACATTATATTAAAATTATTAATTTTTATAATTATTATAAACAGAAACATTTGAATTTAGTAATAATAACAATAATTTGTAACATTTCGATACTTTTGTATAAGTTATATGCATTTTGTTTTCTGCGTGAAGAAACAGGTGAAGAAAAAGTACCTAATTTAAAAAACAGGCTAGTTTAAAAAAAAGGTTTTTCTTTTTTTCGCAAGACTGCGTTTAGGACCTTTGGGTGCGGTTGTTTTTTCAACTCGCACTATGGTAGAACGTTTTTCACTGAGGCTCTGAAGTGCGATTTTTGAACATCATATGAGCGAATCGGCAGTAGAAAGATGCATAATCTCGTAGTAATTATGACATTTTCGACTGCCG
The DNA here is from genome assembly GCA_922987775.1 of Agonopterix subpropinquella. Taxonomy (NCBI): domain Eukaryota; kingdom Metazoa; phylum Arthropoda; class Insecta; order Lepidoptera; family Depressariidae; genus Agonopterix; species Agonopterix subpropinquella. The sequence continues at coordinate 11,149,823 of OV277718.1, read as the reverse complement.
AGTCGCTCGTATAATGTTCAAAAATCGCACTCCTGAACGGCGTTGGTGCGAAAATTTGCGGTCGGGGTGCACCTGGGGCGTAGGTTCGGAATGCAGCCTTGCGCGAAAAAGAAAAAAAACTTGAAAAAAAAAAACGGAGGGAAAGCCACATGTTGCAAATTTTGCGGATCTTTTTCAAAACGTGTAAAAATCACTAGGGAAGTATATCTGTGTCACTCTAGCATCCACAATCTTCGTATGTTTTTTTTCTACTTCCTATTGGTCCCCGAGTGATTTTCAAACGTTTTGAAACGTAGCCTAAAATGAATTCATCGAGCGAATATCAATTCAGAAATTGATTTTGCATTATCTGGTTTTGGTTAATTTCCTCGTAATCGTGATGAAAAGCAGAGTGTTTAACTCGGGTGAAAGTACCCATTTCACACTCGAACTATGGGCGCCCCTCACGTTCGTTCGGGGCGCCAAACATCTCGTGTGAAATGGGTCACTTTCATCCCTTGGTTAACAATCTACTATTTATTTTTCACCTCATAATAAAAATAAACGTTGGAAAATTACGCTAAATTCACATTTTCTGTGATTCTTTAGCTTCAAAACGATTTTTAATAACAGAATGAACTATAAAAAGTAACGAAATGTATAATGTAGTTCATACGATGCGTGTTAAGTCAACCCTACACATATGTCATGCACAATTTTCGCGAAGTGCGCATGTGCGAACGTCATCATATCAAATCTAAAACGTTGTTTGAAGTGCCGGACCTGTGCTATGGGAGCAAACCGATCGGAGCAACAAAAAAAATCTGCTTTTGCCAAAGACATATATATTACTAGCGTAAGGACATGGCCTATGAGCTTGACTATTGTCCCCAGTTCGTTGGCTCTAAAATGCAAGGAAAAATGTCAATTTAGAGCACTACAAATATATGACACGATAAAGTTCGTATACGAGTTATGACAGACGGCGCAAATTTTTGTTTCTATGAAGAAGGTTTTTGTAAAATATTCTGACGGGCCTATCCTTACGCTAGTAATATATAAATCTATGGCTATTGCATACATTTGAGTCGCGAACTCATGCGTCGACATCATAGTTTAGTATGGAACAGCTGATTTTTTCTTTGCTCCGATCGGTTTGCTCCCATAGTGAAAGTAGTTCAGTTTGATGGGTAGACTCTTAGTTTAAAAGGATGCTAATGATATCAATTTCACCCTGTAGAGGTGCGTTGAACCATGCCTGCCGTGGCGGGAAAAAGAATCGTCACCTTAGCGTCCAACTCTGCTTTCTCCTTATTGAGCGCGATCTGTTTAGCGTTCAGCTCTTTGACACGCGCCTTCAGCTGCTGCATCTCTGACATACTTGTGTCTCGGTCCGACCTGCCGACAAAGTACGGGAGTTCTGAATCGCGCTATTAAGGGGCGTCCGCCCGGTTTTGAGTAACTTTGTAACCATTTTATACATTAACTATGGAACTTTTTAAGCAGAAAACAAAACTGAACAATCTACAGGATATGAGAAGAGATGGGAAATGTGAGGGTGATATGCATAGGCGAGTAACAGCGGGAAACAAAGTAAACGGTGCTCTGCATACTATTGTGGCTAGCCAAGTAGTGTCCAAAAAGGCACGACTTGCTATACACAATGGTGTGTTAGTGCCTACACTTATGTATGGCAGTGAGTGCTGGGTATGGCAGAAGAAGCATGCAAGTAAAATTAATGCTGTTGAAATGCGTTCCTTGCGAAGTATGTGTGGTGTCACGATGAGAGATAGAGTGAGAAATTGTGTAATAAGAGATCGATGTAAATTGAAAGAAGATGTTGTGACAAGAATAGAGAAAGGTATGCTTCGTTGGTTTGGTCATGTGGAAAGGATGAGTGACAGCAGATGTACGAAAGAGATATATGTTGCTAATTTGAGTGGAAGTGTCGGCAGAGGGCGCCCTCGTAGGACGTATGCTGATCAAATCAGTTGCGTCCTACAAAAAGGGGAGGTGCGGAGTACTCGAAACCGACGGGCATGTATGAAGAGATGTATGGATGTGCATGAGGCAAAAGAGGTATGTAAAGATCGTAGTAAGTGGCGCGCCCTGGTCTCTGCCTACCCCACTGGGAAAGAGGCGTGACGTTATAGATAGATAGATAGATAGATAGATGTGGTTTTTCTCGAAATCTATTTTAATTAATAAAACTGAAGAAAAACGACTCCAAAGTCACCTCTTTTTTTCCAGTTGTAACCGTTTTACTCTTACATTGTTGATCAGAAGAATATGAAAATTTACAATATTCTTCACAATACAATATAAAATGATGTGGTTTTCTTATTTTTTGAAAATTCATAAAAGATCAACAGGATCAACAGGTTTTCAAAGAAAACGAAAAATTCTGACCGGAGCCGCGCAATTGAAGCGGGATGGCTAATTGCAAAAGTTTGCTTGTAAGAAAGAGAGCCTTGCAGATGGGAGGAGGAGCCTTAAGATTCGCCCGCGAGCGTGGATATAGGTGGCGAGGTGGTGGACTGTCCTATTTCGTCTTACTAATGGATCCATAACCCTCCTAACAAACGTGGAAACAAGAAAATTGACAATAGCGGTCGGCAATGTTCGACCTTCTTTCGTTCGTCTCCATCGTCGATGTTTCCAACATTAAGTTTGTCCATTTCTATCAGAACAAAAATATAGTAAAATCTTTTATTTTTAGGGTTCCGTACCTAAAGGGTAAAAACGGGACCCTATTACTAAGCCTACGTTGTCCATCCGTCCGTCCTTCTGTCCGTCCGTCTGTCCGTCCGTCCGTCTGTCCTACCTATTTAGGGCTGTAACTTTTGAACCGTAATAGCTAGATAGTTGAAATTTTCTTAGATTACTTATGCGTTATTACGGCGGATTTGTTAACAAATAATAAATATGTCAAAAAGATAAAAATTAAGGGGGGTTCTCAACAAGAAACTAGTTTTTATCAACGTTTTTTCTTCACGCTCTATCGTAAAAACGATAATACATACAAGCGTCAAACTAAGTGTGATTATAGAGCATACTCTACAGAATCACAACAAATAGTAAAAACCGGCCAAGTGTGAGTCGGTCTCGCGCTAAAGGTCCCGGACAAAAAGTTTTTTTTTCTAAGTTAATAATGTTGTGTTCTGTGGTGGTGTGGTACGGAACCCTCGGTGCGTGAGTAGCCCGACTCGCACTTGACCGCTTTTTTAACCGACTTCAAAAAAGGAGTAGGTTCTCAGTTCGACCGTATATATTTTTTTTTTTTTTTTAATGTGTGTTCGCGGATAACTTCGTTGTTTATGAACCGATTTTGATGATTCTTTTTTTGTTGGAAAGGAGATATCCCAAGGGAGGTCCCATGATAAGGAAACCAGGATCTGAAGATGGATCCCAGAGAAATCGAGGGGAACCTTCGAAAATCGTAGTGCCGACTAGTGCGTATGTTAATTTGAAGCACTACTGTTAAATCGAACTAATGAATTCACCACTGAAAATTGTAAAATAAACAAAATTTTAACAAAAAATTAAAACCGCCTTCAAAAAAACTAAAAAGTTAAAAAATAATATTGCAGCCGATGACTTTTTCGTTCGCATCATAAGAACATTAATTTGTTTTATAGAAGTCGGTGTCAAGTCAAGCAAAAAAACTAATGCAAGCCCTGTCGCGAATCGGCTTGACAGCGACTTCGATAAAACAAATTAATGTTCTTATGATGCGAACGAAAAAGTCATCGGCTGCAATATTATTTTTTAACTTTTTAGTTTTTTTGAAGGCGGTTTTAATTTTTTGTTAAAATTTTTTATTTTTGTCGTTGGATTAAAAAGGGACAAACCTAATGTTGGAAACAACGATGGAAAAGACATTGCCCAATCCCGTTTCCCATACAAGACTGGCAAATTTGAATTTTATAAGAAATCCCACTGCAGAAAAGGATAATTTCCATTTCGTTAAGCCGAGAATTGTAAACCTCGTCAAATCCATGCAAGCTCATCCATCACATTCCAAAAAGTAGGTACTACTTACCAAATACCTTTCTAACCGAGTACCTGTAGCTTTAAAATGTTCTATTGATTCGGAACCGGTTAAAACTACTCCGATTTTCATGTTTTTTTTAAAACGTCTGTAATCTTTATACTTTAAAAATTGACGCTCTCAGTCAAGTCAAAAGTTGTAACCCAAAAAATACAAATTTTAAGAAAAAATGCTTCACAACTTTCGAATTCATGTAAGAACAGGACATTCTCTTCGCATTGAGGCAATTTTAATTGATATTGGCTGACGAATAAACCTTGATGAGCGCGCTCCATACAAACGAAGTTTGATTCTATTTTGAATATTAACCATAGAGTAAGAAGAGATGGCATATCGGCTTGTTTCTATAGAAAATGTTGTCGCTAACAAAGGGGGTGAAAAACGGGTGAGGGGAAGGGGAAGTTTAACATTTAAATACGCTACTTCCCGCTATTATGACGTCAGGCCCAGTTGAGTATCTGTGCACAGTTCGATACAACATCTCTACCCCAGGGGAGCGCGTTATTTTCTCTATGATATTAACCAAATATTTTTTTTTTTAACACAATCTAGAAACTAATATCCTTGTCTGTGGTTTATCAGATTTCTGTTATGTTATATAGTTCAAAATTACACTGGCTCAAAGATTTCTATACAAAAAAAAACCATCAATTTTTAAACTGTAAAGGTTGTAGTATTTTAAATTACCTTCATTTTGAAAAAAAATATTATCGAAATCGGAGTAGGTTTGACGGGTTCCGAAGTAAAAACCTTCAGGAACTCTACTATTCGTATGATTTTTGTAAAACTTTAATGAGCAATAAAAAGAATGACTAGAGGATGGGGGGCGCGGATTTTTTTTATGATCGAAAGGGGGCGCGTCTCAAATAAGTTCGGGAACCCCTGGTATAGACAATACCTATGCCACCTTCTTGGTCTTACCAGTGCTCCGTCACTCACGTCTGACAGCTGCGATAAAGTACCTACGTCACGCATATCTTGCAAGATAGGGCTAACATAGGGCTATCACACGCTATCGCGATTGCGTACTTCCAGAACGGGTAGCATGCCATCCCGCGATAGCCGTCATACGGCTATATCACGTCTTTTATCTCGTTCGTTCGCGCACAAACGAAAGAGATAAAAGACGTGATATAGATGTATCACAGCTATCGCGGGTTGGCATGCTACCCATGCTGTACTGGACGGTTTTCTTTTGGAAAAATATGCCTGCTAATAATTATTGTGATGTTTGGTAGACAATCTAACAAAATGTGTCATTTTTCACATTGCCTACGGATGAAAAAAGGTACTTACTTACGTAAATTTTAATTTTGTTTTATCCAAAAGCAAAGTTTTGTGTTGAAAATAATATGTGCAAAAATACTTAGACTACTGGTATAACAACGCTATTGTTTTTATCGTTTGTACAAGATACAAACAAAATAATAAATAAAGATACAAATAAACGGAATAATTTTATCAATGTTGGTAACTAGTTATTGGTTTAAATTTTTATCGCAAAAAGAAAATTCCTTTCAGGAGAAGTAATTCCCGTAGTCTTCGAACTTGGTTCAAACGTTATTTTGGAAAATAAGATTGAAGAAAATAAATTCCTGGTGATGGAGGGTATTTTCTGACAATAAACAACCCTAGCGTTTCGATAGTTACGTCAGAGGCGCGTGACGGGCAATGTGATATGGACTCTAGGTTAATTGACATAAGACGCGTTTAAGTTCGTCGTTCGTCGCGGTGACAGATCGTAAGACTCGGTTGTCTGTAAAAGCGCGCGAAATCAGTGTTTTCTAAGAGAGTGCAGTATCTGTTACGGTATTAACTATTAAATAATCTGTGGTCTTACCTCATGCCGTCTATAGTGCACTTGGCGGCCGCCACAGCGGTCCTGGTCTCTCTGATGTCCTTGGCGAGGTTGGAGGCGCGGAGGGTGACTGAGTTTAGTTCTGCTGACAGAGCTTGTGATTTCGACTTGAGGCTGAGGACTTTGCTTTGCTCTTCGGTCCGCATCGCTTCTAGCTCTCGTGTTCTGGAATAAATGATTTAAAGTTAAGTTTAGATTTTAATTGATAAGTAAAAGAAGATGTTGTGACAAGAATAGAGAAAGGTATGCTTCGTTGGTTTGGTCATGTGGAGAGGATGAGTGACAGCAGATGTACGAAAGAGATATATGTTGCTAATGTGAGTGGAAGTGTCGGCAGAGGGCGCCCTCGTAGGACGTATGCTGATCAAATCAGTTGCGTCCTACAAAAAGGGGAGGTGCGGAGTTCTCGAAACCGACGAGCATGTATGAAGACATGTATGGATGTGCATGAGGCAAAAGAGGTGTGTAAAGATCGTAGTAAGTGGCGCGCCCTGGTCTCTGCCTACCCCACTGGGAAAGAGGCGTGACGTTATAGATAGATAGATAAATAAATGTTTATTTGGGAGACCAACAGTCAAATTACAAGCGAATACTACCGGCCCCCTGCCTATTCGCTCTTCAAAAAAAAAAAAATAAACATAGCATAGACCAATTACAGGTTTCAGAGGGGTAATTGGGAAAGCTACCTCCGTGGTCTAATGGTTAAGAGCATTGGCTCTCAACACAGAGGTCGTGGGTTCGATTCCCACGGGGGACACCTACTGATACGTCACTTTGTGCGTTTTTCTCCAGTTGGTTAGGACATTGCAGGCTGAATCACCTGATTGTCTAAAAAGAAAAATGATTCCGTGCTTCGGATGGCACGTTAAGCCGTTGGTCCCGGCTACTATCTCTGGTCGTTAGTAGTCGTTACATAAAAACCACGTCAGAGGCCGTAAGGCGGTCTGAAAAAAACTCTGACACCAGGGCTCTGCCCACACGATAAGAAGAAGAAGAGGGATGAATGCTGCCAGCGTTTTTGGAAAGCCTCTCCTAGTGGGACGGCCCACTGGGAGGGGCTTTAGAGGAGGTTTCCTTATAGGTTGTAGGTCCCTTTTTCAATATTTATTTCATAAGTATCTTCCTTTTCTTTTCTTTCTAGGAATAGAAATTGACGAAGCTTGTTGCAGATATACGGGATGTATTTATTGACGAAGTTTGTTGTGGATACGTATTTTGTATTTTTATGAAATGAATGTCACTTTAGATTATAGAATATTATAGAAATCCGCTAATGTTTCGCAAAGCTTATACAGGGTGTAACAAAACACCCTAGCAATACTTAAGGGGGTGCTTCAGACCATCAATCTGAACAACTTTCACTATGGAGCCAACGTCGAGAAAAAATAAAAAAAATCCGCTCTTTCATACAAAACTGCAGTACCGTCTCGACTCAAATGTATGGGATGGCGGATTTTTTTTATTTTTTCTCGACATTGGCTCCATAGTGAAAGTTGTTCAGATTGATGGTCTGAAGCACCCCCTTAAGTATTACTAGGGTGTTTTGTTACACCCTGTACAATGATAGCTATCTATCAAACGGCAGGCTGAATTAACGTTAGATACCGATATTGTTATAATAACACATTTTTTTTATTTCAGATGCCATATCACTACTCTCATAATTAAGACAAATCTAACGATACCTCAAATTTCAAAATCCATCAAGCCGTTTTGGCTACAGAGCGAAAAACAACCCCCTTTCTGTATCAGACGGTTAGTAAAAAAAAACAGAAAATTACCTCTTCTTCTCCCATTCAAGTTGACACTGTCGCTCCATCTCTTTCCTGGCTGCCTCGCGTTTCTCCTACAAAACATTTATTGATAAGAAAAAAATTACTGCTTTATTTAATTCTGGACCACAGAACATAGAAATAATAAATAAATAAACATCTTAGACATTGTTACACAAATTATCTAGTCACATTTAAAGTACCAGAATCTAGCCTGGACTTGTATTATGATGACTAGACAACGATATAAAATACATATATAGATACAAACATCCATGACTCGGGTACAAATATTCATATTCATCACATCATACAAATATTTATCCCTTACGGGATTCGAACCCGCGACCCTCGGCACAGCAGGCAGGTTCACTACCGACTGTGCTACCGGGCCGTCATTACGTAATTACCTTGTCGTATATTTTTGTTCTTGAGAGTTTATCATTATTTCTCCACTACTGCCACAGTATAAGACAGTAATCAATCTTCATACAATGGTACCAAACGCGATGTACGCCTCGTAGCACGCACACACTGACAATATCTCCGCGTAGCCCCGTCTGGCGCATTCTTGTCAGTCTGACTTATTTTCAGTGTGTGCGTGCTGCGAGGCGTACGTACTGGCGAGCACACATACAAGCCGCGTTTGCTACCATTGTATGAAGATAGATTACTGTCTTATACTGTGCAACTGCGGTCCAGCCCTACCCTCAGTGAGTGTGTATGTACGAGGGCGACACTGAAAGTTTCAAGAATGGACCAGTTAGTGACAATGCCAATGAAAAATTTATTTTAATTACGAATAAGAAACTCTTTATCAACCTATAGCCGAAAATTTTATTCGATTGTCATTTGTTTTAACGATATGGCGGCAATTTGAAAAGTGCGTGTCGCGAGGCAAAACGAATTTAGCAGGGAAAAATGTTTTCTCCCCAATTTATTACGATTTTCGTCGTGGTCCTAGTCCATAACAAAGTTAATGATAAACTTCGATTGGTATTTCATGATGAAGCCCTGTCCCTTGACACTTGTTTACAACTGGTTAAATGAGTTTAGGCATGATCGGAGTAATCTCAGTGATGATCTACCTGGGAGATGTCGTTCAACGGCGACAACTGAACAAAACGCCAATGCTGTGCAGCTCATGAGAGAGGCTGATAAGAGAGTGACCTACCAGCAGATTCAGGCAAGCTTCAGCATTGATATGAGTCAAGTGGAAAAGATCCTACACGAATATTAAGGCGTAGGGAAGCTTTGTACTAGATGAATACACCATAATTTAACCGATTTCAATAATTTCATAGTAAAGCAGAGGGGGTCCACTGCTTCTCACAGAGGTTCCATTGAACAGGACGATACATAAAATGGAAGGGAGGCCACTTCTAAAAATATTAAAAGTATTCCCAACCTCCTACTTCTATACACTTTTTATTGTCTTGAAACTTTCAGTGTCGCCCTCGTACGTTAGTGTATTACCTCGCGTGCACAATGTGGTGCGATACACTTCACATACGCATCAGAATTTCTTCTTCACGGAATGCAGGTTTCCTTACGATGTTTTCTTTCACCGTTTGAGAGCAGTCGGTATTATTACGTACTTAAGTTAGAAAAGCGGATTCGAACACGGACCCTCACGATTGACGGATAAATAAATAATAAATAAATAACGCTCACAGGCACATACATTGTAATGATCCCAAGAAAGCACTATTAATAGGCTGTTTATTATGGAAACCATACAACAACGGCACAAACATATTATAAACATCCATGACCGAACCGGGATTCGAATCCAGGACCCTGGTTTGGCGTCCGGCGTGGTAACCATTACACCAACCGGGTCGTCGGATACCTCTCCACAACGCGTCATCGTTCTTTATGATAATATCTATCTATCTATAATGTCACGCCTCTTTCCCAGTAGGGTAGGCAGAGACCAGGGCGCGCCATTTACTACGATTCTTACATATTGAAAAATTAAGTCTCGGACGGGATTCGAACCCGCACTCTTCCAAACCGGGGAAGTGCGTTAACCAATTTCGCCACCGAGCCAACAGCACAACATGGCTGTAACATGTTTAAAAACAATAGTTGAGATCCTTAAATACCTCTTTTGCCTCATCCACATCCATACATCTCTTCATACATGCCCGTCGGTTTCGAGTACTCCGCTCCCCTTTTTGATGGATGCAACTGATTTGATCAGCATACGTCCTACGAGGGCGCCCTCTGCCGACACTTCCACTCACATTAGCAACATATATCTCTTTCGTACATCTGCTGTCACTCATCTTCTCATGACCAAACCAACGAAGCATACCTTTCTCTATTCTTGTCACAACATCTTTCGTATATTACGTACATAAGTTAGAAAAACTCAGATCCTTATGGTTGAGTGTCCATACCTCTCCGCAACGCGCCACCGTTCTTTATGATAATACTGTGCTGATAATATTACCTGTTCTTCCTTCTGCTTCCTCTGTAACTCTTCTTGTTCTTTCTTCTGCGCTTCGAGACGTAGCTTCTCTCTTTTATCGGCTTCTTCGCGCTCCTTCCTCTCTCTTTCCGCCTGCACAAATATATATTTACGAGCTTTTACCGGCGACTTCGTCCGCATAAATTATATACCAGATTTTAAGTTAGATCATAAGCTATCAAACAAAAAAAGTTTCATCAAAATCGGTTTAGTAGTTTTTGCGTGATGCTCGAACAAACAAACACCCAAACAAACAAATAAACAAACATACAAACAAACAAACAAACAAACAGACAGACAAAAAATCCAAAAATTGGTGATTTGGAATCAGCGACACCTAAAAACCATATCGTAATTTTTTTTTTGTAAATACTGGGTGGCACAGACACATTTCTGTTACAGTTTTATAATAGTTTAGATAGATAACGACTTTTCGTTTTTTTTAAATATGTGTCTAGAATTCATTCTGGAGAACGTATATTCAAGAAGTTCGACAATCTAAACTAATATAAAACTGTAACAGATGTGTGTCTGTACATTGAAGATAGTTACAAAAAAAGATTACGATATGGTTTTTAGATGTCCCTGATTCCAAATCACAATTTTTTTTATTTTTTGTCTGTCTGTTTGTTTGTTTGTGTGTTTGTTTGTTCGAGCATTACGCAAAAACTACAGAACCGATTTTGATGAAACTTTTTTTGTTTGATAGCTTATGATCTGACTTAAAATCTGGTATACTATAATTTATGCGGATGAAGTCGCGGGTAAATGCTCGTAATAAATAATAATACTATACATTTGTATTAATTTTATTATGTTGCTAAGTTAGACAATTACTGATAAGAAGGCCTTTTAGATTCTTTCTAAGAATCAGGGATACAGTAATTGGGTATCCGAAAATACCCCATGTATGTTCTGCGATTCTTTTTTTTTGTAGTTTAGAAGTTATGATTTTTTGGTGTATTTGAGAATTTTCTACCGGAGCGACTTAAAAATGACATAACTTTTTTCATAGTGAGAATTTTTTGTATTTTGTTTTTGCAACATGATCGTCTCGAAATACTCTTTCATCCGAAAATAATCAGTAGCACAACATTCATACAAATTGCAAGTTATCGAAAAAAAGGTCGAAAGTGTCAATTTTTGGTTTGAGTTGGTTGGTCCAAATGACCACCCTGTAGAACATATTCATAATATCCACATATCACTAACAGTGCCCAAAGTCTGTGCAGTGAGCCCATAAGTGTGCCTTGCAATGTTTAATTTATAACATTGTTGTTTATTATTTAGTTCTTAATTTATTTTTTATGTCTTTTACCTCTGCTTCCTGGGCAGCGAAGAACAAAAAAACAATTTGGTTATTTTAGTACAATACAATATGAAACGTGTGTGTTAAATGTACAGAAGGTGGCAGAGTGAACAGAGCGTTGCCTCTCCAACTCTACCTGGCCTCTAGCCATGTTCTCTCTGATACGGTCTTCGTAAGACTCGTTACTGCCTAAAGACGTTATTATAAACTCACTTCTTCCTTCGGCTGTCCGTCTTCTAGCTGAGAGCGTCGCCTCTCCAACTCTGTCTGGCCTCTAGCCATGTTCTCTCTGATACGGTCTTCGTAAGACTCGTTACTGCCTAAAGACGTTATTATAAACTCACTTTCTCCTTCAGCTGTGCGTCTGCTAGCTGAGAGCGTCGCCTCTCCAACTCTGCCTGACCTGTAGCCATGTTCTCTGCGACGGCCTTCATAAGACTCGTTACTGCCTAAAGACGTTATTTTAAACTCACTTTCTCCTTCAGCTGTGCGTCTGCTAGCTGAGAGCGTCGCCTCTCCAACTCTGCCTGGCCTCTAGCCATGTTCTCTCTGATACGGTGTTCGTAAGACTCGTTACTGCCTAAAGACGTTATTATAAACTCACTTTCTCCTTCAGCTGTGCGTCTGCTAGCTGAGAGCGTCGTCTCTCCAACTCTGCCTGACCTCTAGCCATGTTCTCTCTGATACGGTGTTCGTAAGACTCGTTACTGCCTAAAGACGTTATTATAAACTCACTTTCTCCTTCAGCTGTGCGTCTGCTAGCTGAGAGCGTCGCCTCTCCAACTCTGCCTGGCCTCTAGCCATGTTCTCTCTGATACGGTGTTCGTAAGACTCGTTACTGCCTAAAGACGTTATTATAAACTCACTTTCTCCTTCAGCTGTGCGTCTGCTAGCTGAGAGCGTCGTCTCTCCAACTCTGCCTGGCCTCTAGCCATGTTCTCTCTGCGTCGGTCTTCGTAAGACTTGTTGCTGCCTATTGATGTTATTGAGTCACGTCTGTGGGGAAATATATGTTATCATCAGCCTATCGATCCCACTGCAGAACACAGGTCTGTCTTTAGGGAAGAAGTGTGGACATTAGTCCACCACGCGTGCCGAATGCCTATGGAGAAAGATAGGGAGGTAACAACCTGACTGCGTAAAAACAATAAGTTATGTTGTATGTGAAAATGCAATACTTTGTAGAAGGGCCCCGAAATTAATTTGGAAATCTCAATAAGCCGAAGCGTTTTTATTGCTCCCTACCTTGATCTTACTATGTCCTACCTTAAATTCAGTTCTAGCTACGACTCTAAGGCTGCCTGTCCATTGAAGCTGTGCGAGCTGTGTAGCTGTTTTTTTAAACAATCAGGAGCTCGGGCGAGGCGCGGCCGATCTCGCCCGAGCTCCTGATTGGTTAAAAAAACACAGCTACACAGCTCGCACAGCTTCAATGGACAGGCACCCTAATACCTACTATATTTTCATCATTAAATGGTGTACCTTTTTATTTATAGTACTAGTGTTTAAATCAAATTAAAGATTGAAAAATTCAGTCTCGGGCGGGACTTGAACCCGCACCCTTCCAAACCGGGGAAGTGCGTTATCCAATTTCGCTACCGAGCCAGAGAACGAATTTTTCAATCTGTTGCGTCTTGAGGGGACGTGAGTGACATCTACTGGCAGTTATTACAAACTAGCCAACCCGCAAGTTCAGCATTACAACTGAAATTCATACGGTATAGATGACACACCCTGTTCCAATTTCAAATATTATTGATTTTAAACATGTTACAGCCATGTTGTGCTATTTCGAATCAAATTAAAGATTGAAAAATTCAGTCTCGGGCGGGACTTGAACCCGCACCCTTCCAAACCGGGGAAGTGCGTTATAGATACTAGTGTTTAGTTGTGTTTTAGGTAGGAAGTGTTAGGTTTTCATTTTATTGTTTTGTAGAGGCAAGGTTAAGGCACGATGGGGCTGAAATAACCTCAGGGTTTTAACCCTAAAAGCTCAAATAAAAAAAAACTCGGTTCACCGATGACGGAGATCTCCACCTTTTTTTTAAGTCAGTCTTTGAAGTGTGTGTGTGTGTGTAAGTGTGTGTGTGTGTGTGTGTGTGTGTAGGTGTGTAGGTGTGTGTGTGTGTGTGTGTGTGTGTGTGTGTGTGTGTTTGGAGTGTGTTTGGTATCAGTAAGACGGACACAACCTGCGTGTTGTGCCCAGCACATAATGCATACCGCATGTATCCGAACCCAATTTATTGAATAAATATATTTGTATTTGTATTTGTGTCAATTTAGACACACGTCAAAATTAAAACGGTAAAAATATATAGACTACCCACCTGAATGTAGGAGGGATCAACTCTGGAGGCAACTTAGCGGGCACCGGTTCTCCCTGCGTCGCCTTCTCGCACAAATACATAGCGAGCACGAATTCTTCGCAGCCTGCGGACAAATGGTTGCGAATTAATGGTTTACAGGGAGGTCCTGCATCGCGCTATTAAGATTCGCCCGCGAGCGTGTAATATATTGGTAATAATAAGGGTGGAAGCTTAAATGTGTTACAAACTTTAACGGGTGCTTCAGATCATCAAACTGAACAAGAAAAACTTTTATTGTGGAAACTGCATCCGTGGTCTAATGGTTAAGAGTATTGGCTCTCGAGACGGAGGTCGTGGGTTCGATTCCCACGGGGGACACCTAATGATATGTCACTTTGTGCGTTTTTCCCAGTTGGTTAGGACATTGCAGGCTGAATCACCTGATTGTCTGAAAAGAAAAATGATTCCGTGCTTCAGATGGCACGTTAAGCGTTGGTCCCGGCGACTATCTTTGGTGGTAGTAGACGTTACATAAAAACCACGTCAGAGGCTGTAAGGCGGTCTGAAAAAACTCTGAAACCAGGGCTCCACCCACACGATAAGAAGATTATGGGACCAACATCGAAATCGCGAAAAAAAAAAACACCTGTTCCATAAATTTGTATGGAACAATCAAAATGTTTACTCACCGAGCTTGCCGTCGGAGTCGAGGTCTGCGAGGGCCCATATCTGCGCGAGGGCCTGCTGCGGCAGGCGCGACTGCAGCATGATGGAGCGCGATACCGCGCCCGTGTTACAAGTGGCTGTTGATGAGGTGCAAGTTACTCACCGAGCTTGCCGTCGGAGTCGAGGTCTGCGAGGGCCCATATCTGCGCCAGGGCCTGCTGCGGCAGGCGCGACTGCAGCATGATGGAGCGCGATACCGCGCCCGTGTTACAAGTGGCTGTTGATGAGGTGCAAGTTACTCACCGAGCTTGCCGTCGGAGTCGAGGTCTGCGAGGGCCCATATCTGCGCCAGGGCCTGCTGCGGCAGGCGCGACTGCAGCATGATGGAGCGCGATACCGCGCCCGTGTTACAAGTGGCTGTTGATGAGGTGCAAGTTACTCACCGAGCTTGCCGTCGGAGTCGAGGTCTGCGAGGGCCCATATCTGCGCCAGGGCCTGCTGCGGCAGGCGCGACTGCAGCATGATGGAGCGCGATACCGCGCCCGTGTTACAAGTGGCTGTTGATGAGGTGCAAGTTACTCACCGAGCTTGCCGTCGGAGTCGAGGTCTGCGAGGGCCCATATCTGCGCCAGGGCCTGCTGCGGCAGGCGCGACTGCAGCATGATGGAGCGCGCCTGCACACCCGACACCGCGCCCGTCTTCATACGATCCGTTGCATTGAATAGCTGCGTGTACCTACAAATATATGAAAATATTTCGTTTAAGTGCAGATTATCTAATTTGTAAATGTCTATGTAATAGCTATTTAGATGTTGCTAATGTGAGTGGATGTGTCGGCAGAGGGCGCCCTCGTAGGACGTATGCTGATCAAATCAGTTGCGTCCTACAAAAAGGGGAGGTGCGGAGTACTCGAAACCGACGGGCATGTATGAAGAGATTTATGGATGTGCATAAGGCAAAAGAGGTATGTAAGGATCGTAGTAAGTGGCGCGCCCTGGTCTCTGCCTACCCCACTGGGAAAGAGGCGTGACGTTATAGATAGATAGATAGACACATTTACCGACGGCGACCGGCAGCCGGCCCATACAAAACCGTCATTTAGTATGGGAAGCCGTCCGCTATCGACGCGGCGACGACGGCGACTTAAGGTGGACGCACATTTATCCGCGGCGAACGAGCCGAAGGAGGCGAAAGAATCGAATTTTAGAATTATTTGTATGAAATTCTATGACACCTCGCACACTTATCCGCGGCGAATCGGACGAATCGTCAGAAGAATTAAAAGGAAATTCGTTTCGTTCGCCTCCTTCGGCTCCTTCGCCGCGGATAGATATGCGTCCACCCTAAATAACAGTTTTGCATGGGCCGGCCGCCGGTCGCGCTCGGTAAATGTGTCTCAACCCTTAAATGCCTATAGGTTCAGGCAAATATTTTCTACGAGCTTTTACCCGCGACTTCGTCCGCATAAATTATATACCAGATTTTAAGTCAGATGATAAGCTATCAAACAAAAAAAGTTTCATCAAAATCGGTTTAGTAGTTTTTGCGTGATACTCGAACAAACAAACACCCAAACAAACAAACAAACAAACATACAAACAAACAAACAAACAGACAGACAAAAAATCCAAAAATTTTTGATTTGGAATCAGGGACAGTTAAAAACCATGTCGTAATTTTTTTTTTGTAAATATCTTCAATGTACAGACACATTTCTGTTACAGTTTTATAATAGTTTAGATTAGATGATAAACTTGATTACCCAGTCCTCAGAAAAGTGCATGCGGGTGCCGTATTTTCGATTAAAAAGAATTAATAAAAGTATTTTTTTTTAAATGATTTCACTAAATAAATGGTTTCACTAATGGTGAATATGTGAGTAAAATTTCAGTAATTATAAACGGTTGCAAGTTATTCTAGTTTGAGAAAATAATATTAAAAATGCGTTATTTTCTTAACTTTTCGAAAAGAAATTCAATCGATGAAGTAATTTTTTCAATTGTGTATTCAATTTATGATTTCACTAGATAAACTATCCAAGAATACTGTGATTTTTTTTTCGTTTCTGCAACTTTTATAAATCTTGTCGAAGAACGAAAAATAAGAGATCCCTTCCCATTTCGGGACATATGGCCTGCACGCCATATCACGCCTGAACAGCACCTTAAGTTGTCACCAGACGGTATCTTCTTCTTATCGTGTGGGCAGAGCCCTGGTCACAGGTCCGGCACTTCAAACAACGTTTTAGATTTGACATGATGACGTTCGCACATGCGCACTTTGCGAAAATTGTGCATGACATATGTGTAGGGTTGACTTAACACGCATTGTATGAACTAAATTATACATTTCGTTACTTTTTATAGTTTATTCTGTTATTAAAAAGTGTTTTTAAGCTAATGAATCACAGAAAATGTGAATTTAGCATTATTTTCCAACGTTTATTTTTACTGTGAGGAGAAAAATAAAATATATTTTATGTAGTCAAATCCAACGGGTGCGCGCGCCTGATTGCATTCCCTTGCTCGGCTTCCCTCAAGTTACCACAGAGAGCGTGAGGGGGGGTGGGGTATCTGAAGTCAGAGGGGGGCGGGGAGTGGCCGTTCTGTATGTAGAACTATATACTATTACCTATTCTGTGCCCTGGTGTCAGAGTTTTATCAGACCGCCTTACAGCCTCTGACGTGGTTTTTATGTAACGACTACTACCACTAGAGATAGTAGCCGGGACCAACGGCTTAACGTGCCATCCGAAGCACGGAATCATTTTCCTTTTCAGACAATCAGGTGATTCAGCCTGCAATGTCCTAACCAACTGGGGAAAAACGCACAAAGTGACATATCACTAGGTGTCCCCGGTGGGAATCGAACCCACGACCTCCGTGTCGAGAGCCAAAGCTCTTAACCATTAGACCACGGAGGCAGTATTACTTCGTATTACTCTTCTAATAAACGCAAAATTACATAAGCATGTCTCATTCCAAGAATTATAAGAATAAGACAGTTTCTTTTCAAGGATATTTATCTTCTCTTAGAACTTAACTTCAATAGCGTACAAGAGCGTAAGTACCTGGTCTATAATATATTGTTTTTGTAATGTGTTTTTTTAAGATAAAGAAAAGAGGGTCGGTGGCGCGTTGCGGAGAGGTATGGACACCGAACTATAGGGATCCGGGTTCGAATCCGCACGGATAACATGCTGTGTACCAATGAGTTTTTCTAACTTACGTACGTAATGCCGACTGCTCTCAAACGGTGAAGAAAAACATAGTGAGGAAACCTGCAATATGCTGAAAAAAAATCTAATGCGTATGTTAAGTCTACCAATCCGCATTGGGCATGCGTGGTGGACTAATGCCCATACACCGTCCCTGAGGGTAGACCTGTGCCCTGCAGTGGGACGTTTATAGGCTGATGATGATATTGATGAGGAAAGAAATTATATTCTATTCAATGATCTGGAACTGTCTTAGACAATTTAATAGGGACGAGTTACGCGTGTCATTCTGCTAAGAAAAATTTGTGCCACTTTTTGCGGGGGGCGAGGTAACATGAAATCCGCAACATTGGATTTTATTCCCCATAAGTTTAGATTCTAACTTTGAATGTTAAAAATCATGAAAAGTAGTCTCGTGTGAACCCCAAACGTTCTAAGTTCAAAATTATTGTTTCGCTATTTTAGGCTGTCTCGTTTAGTGATAAGGTATAAAATTGGGTGTAAATGCGCAAGATTAATTGATCTAATACCGTGGCAGAGGGAAAATGCTACCGCAAGGCGAGTCCCTATTAAATTGTCTAAGGGAACTGTTAACTTACTTCAATTTCTGCGGCTGTGGTATTCCCCACTCGGCGGTGGCTGGTGGACTCATCACACCCATCGGTACTTCGGTTGGGCTGGTCACTGTTGAGGCTGCAAACAATAAAATGTATTCACCTGATGGAAATGAGCCTTACGAGAACATTACAAACAAGAAAAATAAATTAAAACAATTTCTAATCACTATTGCCTTTACTTTTAACAAAATGTGGGATATACTTCAAATACATACCGAGACGACAAACCAAGTGTACTACTTGCTTCCTTAGATCAAAGTAAATTTAATGGATAGGCCTTAGGGTCAGCGCACACCCAGCGTAGAACTGCTCGCGCATGCTCGAGCATGTTCTTTGCGGTCACGCACACCTAGCGGCGAAATCCGCCGGCGGCAGCGGCGGAGCATGCTCGCGCGTGTTCGAACAGTCTCGCGAATGCTCCCGTGTTGCTACAGTTGACGTAGTGAATTTTGCGTTGTGTTTACAATATTTTATAGTAAAGACGTGCGATAACAACAATTGTAAAGTATGGTAGACTGGGATTTGGTAATTATTGGGTTACTAGCAAAGGAAGAGGAGCAAGAAGAGCACATCAATAAGATGAAAAGAGGCAAGAAAGATGTACTTATATTTGGGAAATACTACGCCCTGTGCTGTGTTACGGTTTAAAGTTCTAGGGACAGTTATTTTATGGCTAGGAACTATAAAATGGAATATGAACAATTTGAAAACCTACTAAATCTGCTTCGACCTTTCAGATTTTCTTTGTATTTTCAAAAAGAGTTCGATTATTATATAATATTACCTATCTGTAGTAAATTGCCCTTTTCGGGCTAAAGTAGTTAAAAAATATGCTAGATTTAGTCCGAAACCGGCCGAGGCGGCAACACATACGACGGATCGCAAGCATCGACACGGGCGTATGCTCGAACATGCTCGAGCATGCGCGAGCATCCGCGCGCATGCTCGCGACTGCTCCCGTCGCCGCGAGGAGCATACGCGAGCATACTCGAACAGACGCTGAAGGGATTTAATCACTTGCAAGCTATTTTCAACTTTATTTCAATGGAAATAGAGTTCATTATCAACTGAATCAATAAAAACTGCTCGCGCATGCTCGAACAGTTTTACGCTGGGTGTGCGCTGACCCTTACGCGAACATTTCAAACCAGAAAAATGAGGCAAAACAATTGACAGTTTTACTTCGAATATGTGATGATGTCTTCCTCGCCGACACGGCTACGGCGACTGCTGCTGGTATGATGGGCTTCGCTGATGTGCCCGGGTGTGGCTTATGTAGCCAATCTTTGCGGTGAAAGCACGTCCGCATATGGCACACTTGAGCGTGCCATTCTCATAGTTATATTGTATAGCCGCAGGTGGTCGGGCTTTGAGTTGGTCCCGCTTGGTATCGAGATCCTCTCTTCTTTTTTTCTCAAAAGTGGAAACATTTGCCTGGACAAGATGCCTCCACTCCGGGCGCTTAGCTGCGCTTTCCTCCCAGATCTCCGGGTCTATAGCGCAACACTTCATGTGCGTCTTCAGCACGTCCTTGTAGCGAAGAAACCGAGATCACAGGTCCGGCACTTCAAACAACGTTTTAGATTTGACATGATGACGTTCGCACATGCGCACTTTGCGAAAATTGTGCATGACATATGTGTAGGGTTGACTTACCACGCATTGTTATACATTTAGTTCCTTTTTATAGTTCATTCTGTTATTAAAAATAGTATTTAAGCTAAAGAATCACTGAAAATGTGAATTTAGCCTTATTTTCCAGCGTTTATTTTTAGTGAGAGGATAAAAATAAAATATATTTTATGCAGTCAAATCCAACGGGTGCGCGCGCCTAACTGCATTCCCTTGCTCGGCTTCCCTCAAGTTACCACAGAGAGTGTGAGGGGGGGGTGGGGTATCTGAAGTCAGAGGGGGGCGGGGAGTGGCCGTTCTGTATGTAGAACTATATACTATTACCTATTCTGTGCCGAGATGACAGACCAAGTGCCCTAGTTTGTAATTTTGTATTGAAGTGCGTTAGTTATTGCGTGCTTCAACCTAAAGCGCTTTGGGCCTATCCATTAATTTTACTTTGATCTAAGCTTGCTTCAACTAAATGCGTATTGGGCCATTTTACTTTGATCGAAAGGTAATCTGATGCACTCAGGTCGTTTTAGTTTGATTGTGCCGGACTTAAAAACTATTGAACCAATCAGAATGAGTTTTAAAAAAAAGCAGAACATTTATTGTTTATTTCAGGCGCACACCACGGGAAGAAAGAAATGTGGGCGCCATTTTTGACAAATGAAAGGTCTAAAAAAATTTGCTTAAACTATTTTTAAGGATATGACCAGACCATCAAACTGGACAACTTCCTCTATGGGACCAATATCAAAATCGCGAAAAAAATCTGCTGTCCCATACATTTCAGTCGAGTTACGTTTGCAGTTTTGTATGGGACAGCTGGTTTTTTTTTCGCGATTTCGATATTGGTCCCACAGAGAAAGTTGTTCAGTTTTATGGTATGATCATCTCCTTAAAATAGTTTCAGCTAATTTTGTTAGACCTTATACAGGGTGAAATTGATATCATTGGCATCCTTTTAAACTAAGAGTCTACCCATCAAACTGAACAACTTTTACTATGGGAGCAAACCGGTCAGAGCAACTAAAAAATCAGGTGTCCCATACTAAACTGCAATGCCTACTCGACTCAAATGTATGCAACAGCAGATTTTTTTTTACTCCGATCGGTTTGCTCCCATAGTAGTTCAGTTTGATGGGCAGACGCTTAGTTTAAAAGGATGCCAATGATATCAATTTCACCCTGTATAAATCTAAATCTTTTTGTGACATTTTATTTATTTTTCCCTCACAAGTGTGTTGAAAAACGTCGTATGCAACGCGTGACCGTTGGTCATTACAGTCTCAGCTCGATTACAGCCCTCGCCCTCAGCTCGGACTGCAATCTCTACTGTAATGGCCAACTAAGCTCACTTGTATCGTAATGTACTATTAAAGTATGTGTTGCAGTGGTCTAGCAAAAATTGAGTGCTTAGGTAGTAAGGCTTTAAATCATAAAGATATTATACCTTGACAGCTGAGAGAGCGAGATGTACCTAGCGGCATCACTGTATAATGGAAAGAGATACGTGACGCGAGGCAATAGAACCGTTTTTTGGGATTTCGTCTCCTTTAGTCTCTGGGTAAAAGTTCGGTTTCTGTGAATAATCGTGAACCTTAAGTGAAATCGTTGATAATTTTGTGAAATATACTAACGCTGTTTCATTAAATTATCCACGATTGGACGTTAGATTGAGAATAATACTCAGAAATCTAATTTTTACCCTGCCGATAATCTCCTGAAAACGTCCAAAAACGATTTCATTTGACAACTCGTGTCAGTTCCTCTACTACTGTAAGGTATACTAACTTTATGCTTTAAATAAATAAAAATAATAAACTCACCAGGCTTCGACATTGGATCATTTTTCACAGCAGTAATAGGAGTAGACGTTATTGGTTGACCCAGAATCGAACCCGCCATCGTATTCACAGCCTGCTGCGGACTATTAACCAACGAAGCTACCGTCACACCGGCGGGGAAATGTGGGGGGGACGTCTGGTTCAAACCCCCTATTAGGGGCTGAGATAAATCGGAGATCAAAGGCTGAGTTGGGATGAGAGGTGGCCCAGAGATCAAAGGCTGACCTCCACCCATCGAAGGCGGCGCTCCTCCGATCAAAGGTTGAACTCCACCGATCAAAGGTTGAACTCCACTGATCAAAGGCTGCGCTCCACCGATCAAAGGCGGCGCTCCACCCATAGTCATCGGCTGTGCCAAAGGCTGGCTTGCCATCATAGTTTGACCACTTGCCATCATAGTTTGACCACTTGCCATCATAGTTTGACCACCTGCCATCATATTTTGACCACCTGCCATCATAGTTTGACCACTCGCCATCATAGTTTGACCACCTGCCATCATATTTTGACCAGGAAGACTCTGGTTCATCATTGGTTGCGTAGTTATTGGTTTTACGCCAGAAATGAGATCTGGTACAGAATGCGGGGCCATGGGTCGCGCTGGCGGTACCAAAGGGGCTGTGTTTGTGTTGACGAGGGGTTGGTCGAAATCTCCCAGTAAAGAAGTGTTTGATTGGGGTTGCATTGGGGGTTGAACTGGTTGGGAGGGTAGGCTGCTTATGAGGGGCATTGATGGCATAGGGGGTATTGGTGGTTTCGCCGGTGGAGTTTGCTTTTGGGGCCCTGGAAGAAAAATTATAAAAAAAAGGTTAATAACTGATCATACTGTGTCCATAGTTAGTAGATCAATGGGACTATAGATAATTTATATCTGTCCTAGATATTTACACTAATATTATAAAGAGGAAAGATTTGATTTATTGTTTGTTTGTTTAGAATAGAATAGAATAGAATAGAATAGAATTTCTTTATTTGTCTTACATTACAAAAACAATATTTACACAGTCAGGACATAAAAAGACTTAAAAAAAAACACAAAACAATAAACATATTTAAGACAAAATGGTCTGTGACATCAGTATACGGTAGTTAGTCAGACCAACTACCACTGCTATTATTGTCACAGCCGAACTTAATATAAAAAAAGAGATCTACTAGGTACTACAAAAGTCTTATTAACTAGTAACAATAAATATAACAAACAGGCAAAAAGTAATGAAAAAAAGAAAAAAAAAACTTAAAAGCAATAAAAAACAAGAGACACAAAAACCAAATAAAAAACAGTTCAAATAAAATCTAAGTCTTATTAATTATATAAGGGGATAGCCTGCACCTACCGCTAGTTCGGATTGCTTGATAATTAGCCAGTTTTGACATTTCTTTCTGAAAGTTGCAAGTGTCAGAACAAGTGAACCGCGGATCGGCGGTGGTAAATCATTCCAAATTTTGGAGGCGGCATATTTAAAGCAACCCGTGGTCGAGGCGAGTGAGTATACGGGCAGAATGAACATAATTCCTCTATTGCGTAAAATGCGAGCTATTTGCTTAATTACAAGTTTTCTATACAAATATTGAGGGATCTGATTTCTTAGGAGAGTATAAATAAAGGAACAGTATTTTAAGGTTCTTAAGTTTGAAGTATTTAACATTTTGTTTTTGATGAGATAAGGGGTGATATGATGTCGCTTTGGTATTGTTATGCAAAATCGCATGCAAGCATTTTGAACCCTTTGTACTCGGTCAGCAGTTTTTTTTAGAAGACACGGCCCATATACAATATCACAATATTGTAAGTTGGAGAGGACAAGGCTCTGACAGAGAGTGAATCTTGTGTCAGTGTTCAGAAACGGTCGCATTTTGTATAGTGACCGAAGTGCTCCAAAACATTTGCCAATTTTTTGGGATACATGTTGTTCAAAGCGCAAAGATTCGTCAACTAGAAGACCTAAATTGCGAACGCAGTCTACCAAGGGGACAGGAGTATTGTCAATGCTGATGCGGGGATCAAGCTCTTTAATGCATCGCACTTGGTGTGGAGTCCCACAAACTATTGCCATACTTTTTTTGGCGTTAAGTACCAAACCATGCTTGTGTGTCCACATAGATATTGCTTGCAAATCTTCGTTTAGTTTGGATACCGCAGTTGTGACTGCAGTATCGGTTGGTATGGAACTAACATACAGCTGTGTGTCGTCGGCATACAGATGATATTTAGAGTGAAGGATAACTTTAGGTATATATTGAATAGGCTCCGAAACTGCTGGACCGATCTGAATAATTCTTTCACCATTACAATGCTACATTATCCGTATGAACATAGGCTAAAAAGAAAAACGGCCAAGTGTGTGTCGGGGAAAAAAAGCGACATTGCAACTATTATTTACCTGCGGGCCCCAAAGATGCCAACAAAGATGTCGGCAAAGTTTTCGGAATCTCGACACCATGAAGCTTCAAGTTGATTATCTGGAAAAAAATTATGAGTTGTTATACAGGTTCTTTCTTATGGGAATATAATTCGGAGCGCGCTCCATACAATCGAAGTCTGGTGATATTTTCAATAATAAACATTTAAAGTTTTAAATCAATGAAATTCTTCAGAAACAATCTAGAAACTAATCTCTATGTTTGTATGAAGTCAGATTTTCGTTTGGTTGAATAGAGGGGGTGAGGCAGGGAGTGTCCATACTGTATGAAGTAATAGATACCTACTCTTTCTTATACTGTGTTTTCGCTTTATTTTTAATTGTACTATTTCGCGCGGACCCTACGTCCAGTAGTTGGTAAGTCAATGAGTTTAATGGTCTTTAGACCATTAAGGGGTGTTTTACACCCCTTTAAACATCACTAGGGTGTTTTATTACACCCATCCCTGTATATCATATGTTCACGCGGACAAAGTCGCGGGTATCGGGCAGTAGATATCGGTCGCGGGTATCGGGTAGAAGGTTTGCACGATGTACGAAACAAGTAAAAATCACACTTTTTAAAGCATTTTGTCAGTCTTTCTACACGTGCAGCCTTTGGACCCGGTATACGCAGCGGGCATACAGCGACCTACGCGTACAGTATAATAACGCATTCAGGATACTGATGGGGCTGGCGCGGCATTGTAGTGCGTCGGGAATGTTTACGGAGGCGCACACGGACGACTTCTATGCTATATTGAGAAAACGGTGCGCCTCCTTGTTGGGCAGGCTCCGAGCCACCAACGGTCTCCTGAGTGTGTTTAAAGACCGGTGGGACTCCCCGCTGTTACATCACTGGGTGAAGCTCCATACCTGGTTTTTGAAACAAAATAAAATGTTTTGTTACTAACACTAGCTGTAAGATAATTGTATACTAACACTATATGGACATCTTGTCTGAAATAAATTATTTGAATTGAATATCCCGCTACGTCATTACCTTGCAAGCGATGGAGAACTCTCTCAGGTCCAGTTTACCGTCAGCGTTGGTGTCGGCGAGCGACCAGATCTGTCCCAGCACTGGGGGAGGCAGCTGGGACTGTGGACACACAATTGGTAAAGTCTTATATTTGTTTTAACTTGTATAAACGGTGTTGACAGGCGCAAGCCAGTCTAAATCACCAGAAAACTCGGGCCAAGTAGCCCAAAAATATAATATTTTCTTTATAATTTAAAATGACACATTCAAAAGTGTTCTCGAAGAAATATCTGAAGTGTAGAGGCACTGGTCATGCATATACCTTATTGCTGTCCTTATTGATGTAACCGTATTTCTGTTCTATAAATGGCTGGTCACTTGTATCGGACCACGAAGCTCAAATTGTATGTAAATCAACTTTTGAGGAGTTCCTTTTTCTATCTCCAAATTGCCAAATTACTTCATCAGATTTTCTCCAAATTAAAATGGGACAAACTTGACGGTAACTTCTTTTGAACAGAAAAAATACCATCCAATCGGTTAGGAATTGCCGAAGTTATTGTGTAGTATTGATTGATTTGTGTTTGAGCTATTGCAAAGCAAGGGTCGTTAACACTGAGGCCAGCGCTGGTCCTTTGTGTTCGCCCCAAGCTCACCCATATTAACGCATACCTCCGAACTTATGGTATTTTCTTTTCCTTCTCGGAAATGCAGGTTTCCTCACGAGGTTTTTCTTTACAGCCGAGCTAGTAATTGATAAATACAACCGTACATAAACTTCCAAAGAACCTAGTGGTACAGGCCAGGAATCGAACCGCCACCTGATTGAGGCGCTAGCTCTCTTTTGTATGGGCTATCATCGCCCTTTGTGTAGTCAGGCGCGTGCATTGAAGGTAGCGTGCATTAAAACCTTAATAATTTCTAAACTACATTATCTACATTTTCTATCTAGCATTTTGTATACTCAATGACTTTTAATTTGTTTAATTACGTGTATTTAAACAAATCAAAGTCATTTGCTACACAAAATGCTTTTAGTTTAGAAATTATTTGGTTTCTGTCCTGCGGGCAGGCAAAACACAGTGAAAGCCCAATAATTTCTAAATGCATTTAATTCACTAAATGACTTTGATTTGTTTAAACACAGGTAATTAAACCAATTAAAAGTAGGGATGCAACGATTCGGCCATTACGATTACGATTACGATATTAATCGTTATTTATTACGATAACCGATGCATTACGATTATTTAATCAAATTTAGTACAGATTACCCTCAGAATGAGTTCTCATAGTGTTTCTTTGCATCCCAATGAAAGTTAAATCATAAAAAAAAAAATTTTTTTTTTATTTTATTTTACTTCAAAAAATTAAACTTTTTCTACTAATTTGAGATCGAAACCAAAGGTTCACTTGGTCAGGATTCTGATTCTTGAATGCGTAAAGGCCAATTTGCTTTGAAAAACACAATATGGAACATGATTCTGTATAATCTCGTTAATCAAGCGATATCTCTTCCGATTTACGTGGGAGATTAATCTTTTAAAATGTGGATGAGATATCGCGAGAACGAGAATGTATTTTCATACCGAAAATCAAATCATAGACCTCAGAAGAATTGAAAAAAAAAGAGAGTCAAATCTGACCAAAAAAAGTCAGATTTAGCTCAAAATGAGCTAAAATGGCAGCCAGAGAACCGATTTTTTTAAAGTTGTTTTTCGGCTCGGGAATCTGGAGTATTCAGGTCTGGTATTTGTCAACAAGTTCAATCCGATTGACTTTTTCAATTCGATTTAATAATCGTACGATTCTTACTACGGTGCATTGCATCATTATTAATCGTGATTATTACGATTACAGATGCAAAACGATGCACCGCTTCGTAATCGTTGCATCCCTAATTAAAAGTCATTGAGCAAACAAAATGCTTTTAGTTTAGAAATTATTAGGGTTTCACTGTCTTTCTGCCTACTTTCTATGCACGTGCCTGTGTGTAGTATACATAAAAATATAAAAACCACACAGGCAAATTTCAAAATCCTTCCATTTTAGGACAATTAAATCAACATTTGTTCCAGCATTAACTCTCACCTGCAGCATGAATCTCTTGGCCTGTTCCCCGAACAGTATCCCGTTGACGGGGCCGAGGTTGCGGAAGTGCTCCGCGAACTTGACGTGCTCGTGAGGCTGCACCACCCACGGGTCCGACGCCATCTTGAATCCTGCATGTTTACAGAAAACTATTAAACGAGCATCATTTTTTTTTGTATATTTGTAATCGTGTTAAGGTTGACTCACGCTCCACCGTGTCGGGATCGAGCCCGAGCCGAGCGTCGGCCATAGCACGGTCACCGAGCTGGCCCCACAAACACATTTCTAACCAAGATCTGGTGCCATCGTCGGAGCCCTCACCGGTCACTACGCCACAGGCACGATTATGCACAAAATGAAGCTCTCCCTAGATCCCAGCTGCCGAGCGTGCGGAGAGTGTGATGTCTTGGTGGCTAAACGCATGAGCCTCCTCAGGGATGGATAACCATAACTGGGAGATCTTAGGTTTCTTCCCCTCAATGGTATTGCCTCCTTCATTGACCATGTATTTGAAGGGTGAAGAAAGCAAAAAAAAGTACTGGGGCTAACACAAAAGATCCCATTGGGTCGAAGTGTTGCTGGCTTGCCAGCCCCCACAACAAGATAAGAAGATCTGGTGCTGAAGCCAGAAATGTCTCCGTACAAGGGGACTCCTCAACGGTAAACAGCATTGACTTGCAATTTTGTATCTATGTTCAGTTTTGATAACAAAACACATATTTTACCAGGATCTGGTGCTGAAGCTGCTAAATGAGTTAGATGCTGTTAAATGAGTCCATCCTCGACGAGTTGAACATTAAGACGAGACTCTCCACCATCTGTATGCAACGATTCCTTAAATTCTTTGGGCATACGGTCAGGAGATCAGATAGTTTGGAAAAACTCATGATCACCGGCCGAAGAAAGAAAGAAAGAACGACCGACGACGACGAACGATCGGTGAAAGAAATGACCGAGACAACACTACAGGCCAGCATACACCGGGCTCAAGATCGAGCAGCCTGGAAAGCTGTGGTGGCACAAGCGACCCACAATGGTCACGTCCCTCAGCCATGAGGTTAAGACAAAGAAGAAGAGGTGCTGAAGCCAGGAATATCTTCGTATGAGGGTACCTCCTCAGACATAAACTCACGACCGTAGTCCCTTTCGGGGTGGTCTACAACAATGAATTTATTGTTTAAAAAAATAAATACTGATTGTTCTTTATTTTCATTTAGCTATTAGTAGGTAACTAAAATTTGGTATCTGCTTGATGCCGCGGGGCACTTCAGTACAAGTTCACTACTAATTAGGCTTTCAGGCCATCAACAATTATATTCTAGGTTCAACTAGAAAGCCTAGAGTGATATCACTTTTCAGTGACAAAGTTCACGATTTAGGCAAACATTTCTAGTTTAGATACAACTATACGATGTTACACACGTAAGAAATAATAGATAAACACACATTGGTTAAATTAAACAAATATTAATAGATGTTTTACGCGATAACACCCAAAGAAAATTGTCGTATCTTTGACCAACTTTCTAAAAGAATTAAAGTGTAAGTGAAGAGTTTTTAGCTTTAGGATGAAAAATAGACTAATAACACTTACGTTTGGAATGTAGAAATGTAGTATATATTGAGTAAAACGCCCCTTTTTGAATTAAATAAAGTGATACTCCCAAAGATTCGAGAACACGAAATTATTGATCGGTTTCAACTGTCAAAATTATGATTGACATAAGCGTTCAGAAATTGTGAAATCAGAAGTGCGATTTTTGAAAATCATACGAGCGACTTGGCAGCGGAAAATGTCTAAATTACTATGGTGATTATGCATCTTTCTACTGCCAAGTCGCTCGTATGATTTTCAAAAATCGCACTTCAGTGTAATGTTGCAACTAAGTGTTGCAATAGCTATAGATAAATGTTAGAAAAATTGCATCCATATCGGTCTATCCCATAGACATTATTATACTACCTATGGTCTATCCCAAGTCTATCCTCTTCGCTGCTATATGGGTCCATACGTCCATACACAATAATTTACAGAAAGACATACGAATGAATTTCACATTTGAAGCAAAATGGATTTTCGCCACACCTCTCGATTCTTGAACGACAAAGTTACTGTCAGTAATCGTGCTTTCGTAGCTAGATTTTCATGTTATTACAAAATGAAAGAAAGAAAGAACGCTATACCAAACAAATGCCAAATGTTGCTCTTTCCTTCGAATCTACAATATGATGAAAGTTATGGGTTTACCACAAAAACACGCAAAACTGCAAACTGTCAAAATCAAAGTCAAAATATACCAAAACAGCAGGAAAATAATTTTCTTTCACTGAATAATTCTAAAAAACGAACCAGCAAAATGACTAAAATTGCCGACAACGTTAACCCAAACGTCTACGACAAAGGTTCAGAGCGGGAAATAACTGAAAAGGACCTCGACGAAGAAGAAGTCGACGAAATCGATCAACGTGAAATCTTCGACATAATACGCAATATAAACGATCCGGAGCATCCGCTGAGCCTGGAGGAGCTCAGGGTTATCGAGGAAGGGAATATTCACGTTGATAATAAGGAGAATACGGTGCTGGTAAACTTTACGCCTACCATCCCACATTGCAGCATGGCCACATTGATAGGTATGTTTTTGTTTACCACAAAGCTGCGTTCAGAACCCACACCCTATGTGCACCCAGAGTGCACCCCGAGCGCAACTTGGGTTGGGTTTAGAATTGTGCGGCACGATTTTGGGGGGAGGGGGTTAGGGGGTAGGGGAGGGTCCCCACATGCCCCCCCTAAAGGGAAAAAGTGAGGAAACCACCCCTTTTTTCTAAAAAATAATTGAAGTTTGAGGTTATAATTAGCAAAAAAATTGTATTGGGGGTGAGCAAGGGGGTGAGCGAGGGGGAGGGGAGGGGGATGGGGAGGGGAGGGCAATCGAAGGGCGCGCGAGAACCGACACAGAGCAAAAAACTTTTCTGTATCGGCATTGGCACCGGGCCGTAGCGGAGCAAAGCGGAGCGGCGGAGGCCCGGCCCCTTTTTGACAGAAGTAAGTAGTGCAATATAGAATCGCGGAGTGGAGCACAAATCGAATTTATTGATTTTACATGTATGCCATGTTAGCTTAATTTGATTAAGCATATACATGTAAAATCAATAAATTCGATTGGAATAAGGTGTGACATCTATATCACATGAATTCTAATTGCAACATTAGACTTGTGAGTCAGTAGTTCGAATGAACTCTGGTAGATGGCACTGCCGTCCCTTAAAGACGATAATATAGATTGAAAATTTCGTCGTGGCCTGCGGGGCGCCGACAGCTCTGTTGGAGAGGAGCATGGGAAAAGCATTTCGTGGGTTCGAATCCCGCTCGCCGCCCGACTTTTTCAATCTTTAATTTGATTATACCCACAAATATTGTGAGGAAACCGGCATAGGATGAGCGGCATGAGACAACACAAGTATTTGTAGCAGCGCGCAGCGTGAGCCGAGACAAGTGGCGACAGCCGTTTGTCTCCCACATTTGCAATTTTTTGCATCCTGCAGCACGAATTTTAGGGGGAAGGTGGGATGTACCCTCCAATTACCTCCAAGTACCCTCCAACGACGGCCCGGTAGCACAGTCGGTAGTGAACCTGCCTGCTGTGCCGAGGGTCGCGGGTTCGAATCCCGTAAGGGACAAATATTTGTATGATGAATATGAATATTTGTACCCGAGTCATGGATGTTTGTATCTATATATGTATTCTATATCGTTGTCTAGTCATTATAATACAAGTCCAGGCTAGATTCTGGTACTTTAAATGTGACTAGATAATTTGTGTGACATTGTCCAAGATATTAAAAAAAAAAAAAAAATAATAATAATAATTACCGCTCCAAAGGGGAGCGAAAACCCCTCCCTCCCTTTCTATTTAATTGGGGTGCAGAATAATTAAAAAGGGAATTATACTATGCACTGGCACTAATTTAGGGCTCTTTCCGAGTCAGAAGGGGGGGGATATACTGTGGCTCTCATTATGGTGTGCGGGGGTGGGGGGATGGGTTAAGTGTTCTGGTAGAGACTTTGACCTAATTGTTATTAACCAATAAGATCTATGTGTACCTGAACCATGAAGCAATAAATGATTATGAATTATAACCTAAATTACAATTTATTACAATTTCAGGTTTATCGATCCGTGTACAACTACTTAGAGCATTGCCGAGCCGATTCAAAGTGACCGTTCAAGTGACAGAGGGTACGTTACTTTATAATACCACCTTAAAAACTTTATTCTAGCTTTGATATTAAAATTGTGGCTCAATTGTGGTGTTTATGGTTTTGCCTTGATATCCACTTATTAAATGTCAACTACCATTATGTTTGAATGAGCGTTTTTCTTTTCTTTTTTAATTTTAGTTTCTAAAAAACTCGACAGATGACATGCTTATCGCTCCATAGAGACGTAGGCGAGATCCTGTCAAAATCATGTCAAGACTGTGCCTTACTTTTTTTTAAAGGCCAAGGTATCGAGCCCATGCAACCCTGTTAGACGTAAACAGTTTCATATTTTCGTTTAAATTGATTCATAAATAATGAAATATTCAATCAAAAGATGCGTTGGCATCTTTTTGATCATCTTCTCCCTCTTTATTATTTTAAAGAAACATTTTTTAAAATGTTGACATTTATTCGCACAGACCGTAACGCCATCTATCGATCCACTAGAAAACTAAAAGAAAAACGCTCATTGTCGCCTTCGGTCAAAGTAAAATAAATAAATATGCCTTAGATGCGGTTTATACAGAAGAGACGTGTGTGGCTGTGGAAGATAGTCAAAGTAACACCAATATAAACATTATGTTACGTAGCATAGCGTTGTTTTTGTCGTGGAAGAAAACCGCGCCTCCGCTACCAGGCTACGTCGCCTGGAGGCGCGGGCGTAATTCTCCGCGCGACACTATGCTACGTACTATAAGGTTTATATTGCCGCACCCCGCCCGCGCCACGTCAATTCTATTTAAACAGCACCTTACGCAAACATTTCAATGAAATAAGAGAAATTCAAAACTTCCTTCAACCTTCGTCAACTTACCAAATTAAAATCCATCACAGGCTTCGTCAGTAACAAAATAAAAACTTACTTGTGCCCTCCGCAAAACGGAACACACTTTAGATCCTTTTCTGATCTTCTTCTTCTTATCGTGTGGGCAGAGCCCTGGTGTCTGAGTTTTTTCAGACCGCCTTACGGCCTCTGACGTGGTTTTTATGTAACGACTACTACCACCAGAGACAGTAACCGGGACCAAAGGCTTAGCGTGCCATCCGAAGCACGGAATCATTTTTCTTTTCGGACAATCAGGTGATTCAGCCTGCAATGTCCTAACCAACTGGGGAAAAACGCACAAAGTGACATATCACTAGGTGTCCCCCGTGGGAATCGAACCCACAACCTCCGTATCGAGAGCCAATGCTCTTAACCACTAGACCACAGAGGCAGTCTGATAATTTCTCTACTATTTCCTCTTTCACGTAGCGAGCATTCAGTCCATTGTGAAGTATGTCGTTTGTGACATACCAAGGTGCGTCGATTATAGTCCGCAGGACCTTTGATTTGCATATCCATTGAATGCATCTTTTATTTTGATTATTTAATGCCAACATAGAAATAAAAGCCGTGGTAGTCCAGTGGCGAGTAACCTTGCCTGCCGTGCAGGAGGCTATGGTTCGATCCCCGTCCAGGCCGACTCGTACCAATGAGTTTTTCGGAATTTATGTACGATTTGTAACACCACTGGCTTTTCGGTGAAGGAAAACATCGTGAGGAAACCTGCATGCTTCAATTTCGAGGCATGTATTGTACCTACTGTCCATTACAAGTGGCGACGGGCTCACTCCCCGTCACACTGGACGGAGTTTCGGTACTACTAGTGAAACGTGGATGTTCTGAAGTTTCAGAATATCTCTGACTACCCCCTCGGGGAATATAGTCGTGAGCATATGCTTATGCTTATGCAACATAGAAATCAGTAAATCACGAATCAAAATCAGCTTACAGATTAATCAGCATACAAAACTGCAAGTGCAATCCCATTGAAACCAAATGTATGGGACAGCTGATTTCTTTTCGCGATTTCGGTGTGGGCCCCTAGTAAATGTTATTGTCTGTATCTAAACTATTATAAAACTGTAACAGAAGTGTGTCTGTATTGAAGATATTTACAAAAAAAAAATTACGATATGGTTTTTACCTGAAGTGCGATTTTTGAAAATCATACGAGCGACTTGGCAGTAGAAAGATGCATAATCTCGCATTAATCTCCATAGTAATTTTGACATTTTCTACTGCCAAGTCGCTCGCATGATTTTCAAAAATCGCACTTCTGTCCCTGATTCCAAATCACCAATTTTTTGATTTTTTGTCCGTCTGTTTGTTTGTTTGTTTGGGTGTTTGTTTGTTCGAGCATCACACGAAAACTACTGAACCGATTTTGATGAAACTTTTTTTGTATGATAGCTTATCATCTGACTTAAAATCGGGTATATAATTTATGCGGACGAAGTCGCGGGTAAAAGCTCGTAATAATATAAATTAAATTATCCACCAGGCACACACATGTCGGAACACGCCGTCAACAAGCAGCTGGCGGACAAGGAGCGCGTCGCGGCCGCACTCGAGAACAACAACCTAGTGCTTATCATAAACCAGTGCATCTCGACCGCCAAATAATACCAAACTTGCGTATACAACGTGTTGTGCGGGCACTACATTCTCGCCAAGAACCAGGGACTGAATTACCGAAAAATTAAGGTACAAACGGTTAACGGTATGACGTCATACCGATAAATTCTGGGTACCGAAAAATTTCAATACCGAAATAAATTATGGTACCGGAAAATAAAGGTACCTTAAAATACCGGTACCTAACCTTTATGAATAAAGGTTTTATTTGATAAATTGCCGCGCCGTGCTTCTACCATGCTTCTATTCGTTTCATTCGCTACGTGGCAGCAACAATGGCCAGCCGCGTTTTTCAATACTTTTTATGATAATGGTACGGTACCTTTATAGCATTCAGAAATCAGAATTTTGAATGAACAGAGAATGCTACACTAGGTACGTCAAGTTTACATAATCATAATTTATACTTACACTCATTTAAATTCACAATAAGAAAAAAAAAGAAAAAAATATTAACAAATAAAATATTACAAATAAGCTATTGATTGTGAAATTTCGATTAACAATATACATAATTATATCAAATTCATGTTCATGTTTAATACAAAATAAACAAAGTAATAAATCATTTGTTTCACGTCACACAACATTAAATAGCCCCAAGGTTTGTCACTTATTAATATGCTTATTAATCATTATTTAAGAATAGGTCTACGGTGAGATTCATGTGTAAAGAAATTAAACTCCGTCTGACTTTTTAAACACTCCGTTTTATTTTCACTTTTACTGTCTAATTATTATAATTTTATTAAACTATTTTAATTTGAAATATATCACAATCATTTCACAAATACTAGTTATCACTTCGAGTGCTGACCGAGAACTGACTGTCCGATACGTTTTGACCCACCTCGGTCGCACTCCCCACTCTTTCAGTCTACTTTACCAACCAAACGCGCCTGACGTTTGATTGGTCCAGCGACAGCCAATCGCAAAAGCAAGTATTGCCATATGAATGAATCGTTAGTAATATATTAAACGGCTCTGGATACAAGTCCTTTTAAGCCATTCGTTATTTAATTTGAATTTAATATTATATGAAAGCTGTTGCTAGTACAAAATAAAGATTGAGTAACAGAATATCAATTAATTTAGTAAAAAATCACGACATTCGGCCATCCGACCCTGTGCAACCTCCTGGTGCACAGCCATCCAACAGTCAGCTCTCATTACCATTTAGTCAAAATTACTCAGAATAATCTTTATACAATCACAACATTGAAACATTTCTCAGCAGGTTTTTCAAAATCATTCATTAAAAGTATTTGGATTTTTTATTTCTATATTTTATTTTTAAAACTACCACCGCTTCGTAATGTGTTACGGCTGTAGAGAAGATGCGGCCAGAAACTCTACAGTAACACAATGTTTTTTTTTTCAGTTATACACTCTGTTACAATATCAGGACCAAACATTTTAGTATTCAGCGTTTTTACTTTTGTATTTAGTTTTATTATGTAAAAAATTATTTAAAAATGCCAGCTGGTACACAAAAAGTAGGTACCTATTTGAGTTTAATTTTAGAGATTAATTTCTTGCATCTTATCTTCATAACTGGTTACATTATTTTATGTCTTCTAAATTTGAAGGACATCTGGCACTTAATATCAAAAACGTACAACCGTCCTTCCATTCCTATTGTGGACCATGGAACACTAGAAACTGATTGCAGGCATCAGATCATTTTTATATTTAAAAAAACATTGTGCTTGCCTCACCTCCTATCGAACAATATTGACAGCCACTTCGGTGTTGCTGCTTTATTATAATGTACCAGTAATAAATTACAAAACAACTCGTTTAATAAAAATAAATTATAAAATCTAATTAGTTTTTATAAAACCCTATAATCATTACCCCATTATAAATATTTACTACAGTCCAATCTTTCATAATTTTTTTTTGGCATTTCGTAAAGGGGATGTGCTGGTTGTCCTTTATAATAAAATTTAAGTAATAATTATATGAACCAATTATGTCCGTGTGTACAATTAAGTGTTATAATAATAACAAATCACGACATTTGGCCGTTTACACTAATATCAATATTTATCAACATGAATGTTTATGAACGTTGCTGCAGTTCTAACAGAGGCAGCTCTAATAATTGTGATCTTCCTTGTCTAATGATTTATTTTGGAATAGCACCTTCCGATTTTAGAGGAAGAAGTATTCAATATTAAGAAGGTATTCAAAGTTTAAATGTATGTAATAAACATAATAACAATTCTTGATTTTTATTCTATTTGCTGCCACAACGTTCTCAACCTTACTCCATTTTTATGCTTCTTATGTTTATAAAATACAACAATACACCTTATTTGCATACTATAACCATACCGTCCCCGTTTATACTGTTTTTAAATTGATTCAATATCCATAAATTAAAACAGTGACAAAAGTTATAATGGCAGCCGGATCAGTCACTGCATTCAGATATTTAGCATTTTCTTAACCTGCTTCTTTATCAGGAAGCGTATCGCGTATTATTATTGCGAGGAACAAGAAAATTACAATTTAGTTTATTAATTTCGTAAATCCATTCTTATTTCTTACAAATAGACAGATGAACGTGAATAAGTATATAATTATTTGCGTTTTAATATTTACTTCATTAGAGAAAAACAGTATCATAACATATAATAGTATCTATCGATTAAATCTGGTAGTCCCAAAATAAGACATCTGATAACAAATCCTGCCTTGAGCTCACTTCAATTTTCTGCCATCACTATCAGCTATACTCCATTCCAGATAGGGGCGAAAAGAAGGTAAAAAAGATTCTTTATAGTACACACTTTAAAGAAATTATGGATATTGTATCAAACAACAAAATGGCGATGTTGAAAGACCTAAAGAAGCAGTGGTGCGCACATGTGGTTCGCCTTTGTTTCAATGAAGCTTTTTTAAAGACTGTTATGAAAAAAATCCGTCAGGTGGCGCTAGTAGTAGCCATATTGATAATTCGAAAAAAACATCTTTAAAAATTGTACTAAAATTATTACGACTTCATTTAAATCGTTATGTTCGTCATCGTATTATTAATGTATGAATAAATTTGTCTCTAAACTTGGAAATCTAGGAAAATACGTTTGGCAAGCATTAGTTTATTACTGTGGCAATTTTTTTTAACCGACTTCAAAAAAAGGAGGAGGTTCTATGTTCGGCTGTATGTATTTTTTTTATGTATGTTCACTGATATTTTCGTCAATTGTGAACCAATTTGAAAAAATTTTTTTTTGTTTGAAAGGGTATACTCCCGTGGTGGTCCCATTTTTTTAACCGACTTCAAAAAAAGGAGGAGGTTCTATGTTCGGCTGTATGTTTTTTTTTATGTATGTTCACCGATATTTTCGTCAATTGTGAACCAATTTAAAAAGATTTTTTTTTTCGTTTGAAAGGGTATACACCCGAGGTGGTCCCATTTTAATTTTGTGAAGATCTGATGACGCGCTTCGGAGCTACTCAATAGAACTCCTCAAAAGTTGACAGCAAATCGTCTGCCATTGAACCATTTGCCTCGTTTCAATGTACCCTTTGCGTATATAACTGATATCTGAATCGAACTAACATATTTAATAACTGAAAGTTATGAATTAAATTTTTTTTTACAAAAAAAGTTAAAACCGACTTCAAAAGTAAAAAAGTAAGAAATAATATTTCAGCCTATGACTCCTACGTCCAAATCTATAAGGAAATTAATTTGTTTTATTTTTTACTTTTGAAGTCGGTTTTTACTTTTTTTGTAAAAAATTTTTATTTACCAAAACGCCTCATTGATGTAATCAAAGAACATTATAAGGGGGTTTAGAAATGCAAAGTAGCGCTTTTGCTTAGGAGACGACTGTTACCACGTATCTTCCCACTCACGCTGCTACAACTACTTATGCCCTCTCGCTCGCACCACGCCGCGCCTTATGCAAATCATTGCATAACCGTGTGGCACGCGTTCCATGCCTAATTTGCACTTCTAACTTCTCTTATAATGTTCTGTGGATATAATCGTCACGAGATAATGATGACAATTAGGCGACAGACTACAGAAGACTAATAGGTTTTTATTCACACAC
The DNA here is from genome assembly GCA_922987775.1 of Agonopterix subpropinquella. Lineage (NCBI taxonomy): Eukaryota > Metazoa > Arthropoda > Insecta > Lepidoptera > Depressariidae > Agonopterix > Agonopterix subpropinquella. The sequence continues at coordinate 11,111,838 of OV277718.1, read as the reverse complement.
GCTGGACGCAAGACGGAGCGTCATACGGCAGCCCGTCGTTTGTGAAGCAAGGAGTTGTATGAAACCATACGTAGGAGCATACACGGTGACGCATTGCCACTGCGTCAATTCAGCAGCCGTCACCGCGACGACGTCGCATGGTATGGCACACGGGTGATGCAGTGACGTGCGTAATGTTGCCAGCAGATAAACCATAAAATGACCTGAAGCTCTGCATTTTCGATTAAAATTATGAAACATTGTAACATATTGTAAACTAATTGCTGCAAAAGGAAAATAAATAATGTAGTCAGAAATTCGGAAAAGTGGGCGCCATCTTGAACTTTTTTGTTTTTTGACCGATTGGTTCCAAAATCGATATCTGGGGGTTTTTGCCATCTCCAAACATGGCTATGAAGTCAAAAATTCAAAAACGTGGCCGCCATATAGAAGTTTTTTGTTTTTCAATCTATTACTTCCAAAATCGATATCTGGGGGTTTCTGCTATCTCCAACCACGAATCTAAAGTCAGAAATTCAGAAAAGTGGCGCCATCTTGAACTTTTTTGCTTTACAACCGATTGCTTCCAAGATCGATATCTGGGGGTTTCTGCGATCTCCGAACATGAATCTAAAGTCAAAAATTTAGAAACGTGGCCGCCATCTGGTACTAACAAACGAATGAATAAATAAAGAACACGAATGAATAAAGGCACAATTCATGGAGATTAAGTTGCCAAAAAATCATCTGTAAAAAGACTTACACTTATTTTTTTAGAAGTTGTTTAAGCCGGTCATGTCGAGTTTCCTCAAAAAATCGGAAAAATCATCATAACTCGAAAACTATAAAAAATCGCGGAACATACATGGGGGTGATTCGGATACCCCACGACATACCGGACCTAAATTTTACGTTTGAACGTGAACTCCCCGGCCACCCTGTATAGGAAACGAACTGGATGCATTTTAAGAAAGAGCCCTCTTAGGAGAATACCACAGCAGATTTAGTTATTCTCAAATCGGTCACCGTTCAAAATCAGACTGGGGTTGAAAATAAAAAAAATAGGTCTTGGGCCTAAACATATAGGAAATGTGAAACCAACTTGGATCGAAAGAACACACTTTACCCATCACGAAAAACCCGGTCTTACATGGCGGATCGGTCACCTTTCCAGAATCAGACCACTTTTATAATATAACAAAAATGACAGATATCTCGACAATGGTAAGTGATAGAAAAAAATTTGTTATGAACAAAATTATTGGAAATTTTATAGTCTTCACGGTTGTAATAACTTTGTTTACAATTCTATGCATAGGAGACGAGATATTTGTAAAAACTGAATAATTAAAATAGTAATAGACAGATATCTCGACAACGGTTCATGATAGAAAAAGTTTCTCTATATTATGTTCTACAAGTTTTGTTTTAACTTTGTTCACGATTTGATGCATACGAAACGAGATATTTGCAAAAACGAATAAATTAAAATAGTAATAGACAGATATCTAGAAAATTGTTGATGATAGAAAAAGTTTCTTGAAAATACAATTATAGACAATGTTATGTTCTACAAGTTTTGTTATAACTTTATTCACGATTTGATGCATACGAAACGAGATATTTGCAAAAACGAATTAATTAAAATAGTAATAGACAGATATCTCGAAAATTGTTGATGATAGGAATAGTTTGTGTAGCATACAATTGTAGATAATGTTATGTACTACAAGTTTTGTAACAACTTTGTTCACGATTTGATGCATACGAAACGAGATATTTGCAAAAAATTATTAATAAAAATAGTAATAGACAGATATCTCAACAACGGTTGATGATAGAAAAAGTTTCTTAAAAGAATTCCAATGATTTCTGCAACATGGATTCTGCAACTGCATTTTTGGAAAAAAAATTGTTACAAATTTGAGTTTGCTTGAGACATTTTAAGTGATATTAGCTGATACCGACTTAATCTATTTTAAGATGTCTTTTAAGGCTTAAGAAGAACTCGTTTAATACGTCTTCAAAATCGATTGTCAGCGCAATTTATTAATACGGAATAACGGACATTAGTGAGCACCGGTGGCGTAGCGTGGGTGTCTATCTCCCGGAACACAGACCGATTTTGCTGCCTCCTTATCTTTATAAGAAGACCTACGTTAAACATAAAGGAGAGACCGAAGCGACCGAAGCCAGTTCGAAATTTTTTAGCACAACCTGTTCGGGTTGTGGTCAGACATCTTTAGGTCTTTTGGTTTTGGTTTGGTGGGGTTGGTTATCCATTCAAAAATAGACTTTACTCTGCTCTACGAATCGGTTATACAGGTTGTTTATGGTAAGTAGTTGCATTACTTAAATGGGTGATTATACTCATGATACTTAACAATTTTACCTAAGAAACCTAAATAAAATTCATAAAATTTTTTTTGGTCTTCCTATAGTAAATGCAAGCAGCTGATCCAACATTTGTATGAAAAGTTGACATTTTCATACAAACGTTAGATCAGCTGACTGAATTTTGCGGATTTCCTATAGGTTTCTTCAGAAACGTATTTCAGTGTCATGGGTACAATCACACCTTAAAGTAATGCAACTGTTTACCCTAACACCCTGTGGTTCAGTCAGAGCTCAATCAATTAATATTTTTGCCACCTCTGGTAAAGTGCCGCCCGGTGCCCGGGGCATTTGCTCCCCCTCGCTATGCTACTAGTGAGCACATACATAACATACGTTTTCTTATTTTTCCATCAACTCCGATTAGCCTAGTACATGTAAACATTTTACCTTGCAAAAGGTCCGGTATCCACGATTTTTTTATGTTATACGGGTATAGGTCCTTATTAAAAATCCAAGTTTTCGACCTTCAGGTGCTGCCGCGGGCTCTGCCATGTCCATAAAAGAACGAAAATTTCGAAGATTTTTCAGTTTTCATTATTTAAAATCTAAAGCTTAGGTTTTAGAGTCAAATTATGTTTAAGAGGAATTAAGAGCACTAAATGCGCTACAGTTTGGTTTTTGAATCATATTTTTATACTGTATAGTTACCGAGATACAGCACTTCAAAATAAGGGCAGTTAGGGCTAATTCCTAACTGCCCTATGCCTGTGGGTGCAGAAAAGCTGAGGGTTTTTGTATGTAGGTAATCTCTGGAAGTACCAAACCGATTCGTAAAATTCTTTCACTGATAGAAAGCTACACTATCCCTAATCCCCATAGGCTACATTTTATTTTGTAAAAAAAAAATTCTGTTCGATATCTAAGTATTTGTTTACCAATTGACATTTGCTGAAAATTTACAAGTGTCGCATCTTATGGTTCAAAAAACATATTGTAGCGCATTATTTATACTTCTTCTGAACACCTTCACAGTGAAACCTAAAGTTAATAAAATATTTAATTAAAAAAAAAACTAAATTTTAAGGAATTAGTCATACCTCTCCATACTTTGAGGTGTTGTATCTTGGTAACTATTCAGTATATAAAGATGATTCAACTATCAAATTGTAGGATTTGGTCTTCTTTAAAGCTTTAGTAAACATGTTTGCTCTAAAACCCAAAGTTTAAGTTTTACTGAAAAGTCTCAAAATTTTCGTTGTTTTATGGTCACACCAGAGCCCGCGGCAGGACCCCAAGGTCGAAAAATTGTATTTTTATTAAGGACCTCTACCTGTATAACATATCCAAAAATCCCGGATACCCGACCTTTTGTAAGGTAGGGTATCATTTTCCAAACAGATTTACTGAACTAGATAGTGTGAACTAAAATGTGCCTAAGTATGTGAGTATACCCGGTGACAGCGTTTTAGTTCTAATAAATGCCAGTGCGCTACAGACTTTTGGCTGTTTCACTCGCTATCCCTAATTCTTATATTCATCAGTCATCAAACACTGACATAAGTGTTTCGAATTTTTTATAAAATGATCACGGTCTGAAAAGGTTTCGTAGCCCTGCTTCTGTGATCTTCTTTTTTTCGTCTTTAATAAAAATGGAGTATAGTTAAACTGTCGGCAATAATTCATGCCTTTCGCACAGCCCAACTTACTGGGATTAACTATAAAACAGTTACTTGTTACAGTTGCTAAATACTGTGTAATTTGTGAGAAATATACCAGTAATAATGGAATTAAATCTATTACAACTTGAATACATATATACCATATACAGTAGCAGCATTGCTTTTATTACATTTCACATAAAGTAGAGCTTTATCCTCATTTTGGACAACAAAAAATTGATTTTGAACACTTTCTAATCTTAGAACGTCGCTCGCTTCACTCGTCGTTCGCTTTAACTACGTCCAAATAATGCAATAATTATAATAGTTATGAAGTAATTGTATACGAGCGTTTCTTTTTAAAATAAACAAATCTACCGCACTTTCTAGATGGCATTGTCAAACTCATCGAGTAAGTATTGGTTACGAATCCCTTCTACAATTAATATGATTACGATCGTAAATTTTGAAGATGGTTATAAAAATAATTATGATGACTACTGCAACTAGCGCCATCTAGCGTCTTTGCCAATAATATCTATTTATAATTGTAATATTTATAGATATCTAAATATATTCAAGGAACCAGACTATGGAACATCTTTCCATTGTGAAATGGAATGAAGTAGAATAATTAACTTCATGTAATGCCTACTTATATAACGCTTACTCCATTGTCAACGTTCATTGAATTTACACATCTTTCATTAAGTCACCTTGGCCAAAATGGTTTTAAAGTGAACACTTTTGCAAAGTAAGTAATTTAGCTATCCTAGATAACACTAAATAAGTTAATGGTTCTTTGGATGTAGGTACCTCAACTAATTTGACTAGAAGAAAATACGCTTCTACCTTTTATTTTGCTTCAACATCTAGAGTATTAGATCCTGTTCATAATGGAAATCTTACTTTGAACGGTTGTCCTACAAGGCTTAGGCTACATACCTATTTAGCCAAAAATGCAATGCAATGCAATCAGATTGGTGAAAAACTAAGCAGCATTTGCGATAAAATACCTACAGGGGCGTTACACAGTCAACCAAATCTGGATCTAAAATTGTCAAACACGTAAAAGACAAACGAAAAGGCGAAATCTTGTCTTCTAAAAGCTATAACTGCACACTGATATTCTGATCTTAAGCATCTGTGCGGCCGCACTACCGTGCAGTTTTTGCCTTCGCACGCGCGTTTACTATAGTTCTTAATATTTTATAGTATAATTAGCGAGTTCGCATCGAACCGTCCTACGGTCGACATCTAAGAGAAGGAAGCGCCATCTTACCTTACTGAAATTTAGTTATAAATTTATAAACTTTCCAACATATTTCTCTGCGAGTAACATCAACTCTACAATTTAACTACAACTGTAATGAACTGAACCCTACATCATTGTTACTTATGACAAGAAATAGAACTTCCGGAAGTCGTGAGTATTATTCGACAAACAAAGTAATCTACACCCATTTTGTAAACAACAAACAATTACACTAAATTTACCCAGTGGTTTCCTGGAGGAAATCTCGTATAAAAGTTACGCTAGCTTCTGTTTACATAATTGGGATGATAATTGATCCTGGAAATTCAAATCTTATGACGAAGTCCCAAACAAAAAACTAAATGTAACAACAAAATGTTATAAGCAATTGAAATACGTTTTTGTTATCATCCACATATTATGCCAATATTATGAGTAAAATAAAGAATCGAATTCATTAAGTATCAATATGTCTACTAGTAGGTACATTACCTAATAATGTATTTAACATCCGACAATTGCTTATCACAGTCATAACTAGAAAAACTAAGGTGCATTTGATAAAGTATCGTAAAATTTCGACACTAATAGTATGATAGTCAAGATTTGCTGCAGTACTGCCGTGATCATTTCGGGAGATAAATAACATAAACATGACGGATCTCAAACATTAGCATCTCTGACAGCGAAGGCGACCTCCTTCAGATTCAAAAGTACCTCGGAATAAAAATGTGCATTAAGAAAAATTATTGTAACTTAAAATATTAGCTCGCTAAAATTCTCAACATCTCTCAATAACTCGCAGCAACTCCTAACATCTCTCAACATCTCTCAGAATTGTTAAAGATCAGTATTTTAAAATTTGTTTGTATTAGAGACAATTTAACAAAAATAAGGCCTCTTGTAAGTTTGTAATAAAGTAAAGTAAAATTAAAATTAACTGGCACGACCGTTATTAAAGGCTGTACGGACCATGCTGATGATGATACGATTTATCGACCATTCGACACGATCTGTTTTGTCTTGGCCAACCTCGTAAAAGTTTCGTTTGAACTCTCTTATTATTCAACGAATGCGATAAAAAATCAAATCCTTGTTCGTCCAGTCATCATCATCATCACATCACCACCACCATCATCATCATCACCATCGTCGTCGTCATCATCATCATCATCACCGTCGTCATCATCATCGTCATCATCATCATCATCGTTAGTATCATCGTCATCATCGTCATCGTCGTCGCCGTCATCGTCGTCATCATCACCATCATCATCGTCACCATCGCCATCATCATCATCATCGTTAGTATCATCGTCATCATCGTCATCATCGTCGCCGTCATCGTCGTCATCACCATCATCATCATCATCATCATCATCACCATTACCATCACCATCGCCATCATCATCATCATCATCGTAGTCATTATCATCATCGACATCATCATCATCATCGTTAGTATCATCGTCATCATCATCACCATCATCATCACCATCGTCATCATCACCATCGTCATCATCACCATCGTCATCATCATCATCATCATTGTCATCACAGTCAACATCATTATCATCACCATCTCAGAGGACGGACGTCCACCGCTGTTCATCCAATACTTTGGTAAATTATATTCAATAAGTAAAATAAATACAGAGAAACAGTGTGAAATATACCCACTCCATAATCCAGCGAGAAAAATACCGACTCCATAATCCAGCGGGGAATATACCCACTCCATAATCCAGCGGGAAATATACCCACTCCATAGTCCAGCGGGAAATATACCCACTCCGTAATTCAGCGGGAAACATACCCACTCCATTATCCAGCGGGAAACATACCCACTCCATTATCCAGCGGGAAACATACCCACTCCATTATCCAGCGGGAAACAAACCCACTCAACAATCGAAATTGTTTAGATTCATGGTCTGAATGCACCCTTAAAGTTACGTTAGTAGTTAAAAACTAGTGGTGTATACCAGATTTTAAGTCAGATGATAAGCTATCAAACAAAAAAAGTTTCATCAAAATCGGTTCAGTAGTTTTTGCGTGATACTCGAACAAACAAACACCCAAACAAACAAACGAACAAACAAACAAACAAACAAACAAACAGACAGACAAAAAATCCAAAAATTGGTGATTTGGAATCAGGGACATCTAAAAATCACATCGTAATCTTTTTTTTGTAAATATCTTCAATGTACAGACACACTTCTGTTACAGTTTTATAATAGTTTAGATAAGTTTGTTTAAACGCACAGTGGCACAATGATTTTCGTCGGACGAACGCACGATCGCGCGAGCGATGGCAATAGGACAGCGCCTTATTTGCTCTAGCAAATGACGTTCCTGAGTGACAGAAAAGGATGGAGCGACAGAAAAAAGGCGATGCGGTGCTGTCAGATGAGGTTCACCCCTTAGACAGTATTTCAACTTCATACAATGGTACCAAACGCGGCTTGTATATGTGCTCGCCAGTACGTACGACGATATCTAAGGCATCCAGTGTTGCAAAAGTCACTTTGATAAAATCGGTAGGATTGGCGACAAAAAATCGGTAGAAATCGGTAGATTGGTTTAAACTCCAATTTTTTTCAAAAAGTGCTCAATCGCTGACAAATTCCGAACGATGAGACAGCTGATACTCAAAAATGTTGTGCCCATGCCAGTTTCGTACTATTAACCAAAACTTGAAACTTGAGTGAAGTGAAACAATTTTTGTAAAAATTTAGTAGATACCTACTTACTAGAGATAAATGTTGATTTCAAGGATTTTTGTGCAGGGGTTTAAAAAGCCGGAACTCTATTCCATAACTTATAAAATCTAATTTGCATTACATAATTAGTATTTCAGTTCACAAAATTTCAAGGGGATTCCAAACTTTCTAATAAGACCATATAAAGATTATTATCTAACCCTCATTTCTAATTATCTGCTACAATAAAGGCTAAATAATTCAATATTTGGCTAAAACATCTTCTGTGAAATAAATCGGTAGATCACAACCTAAAATCGGTATATCGGTAGACAGTATCCGAAATCGGTAGATCTACCGATAAATCGGTAGCTTTTGCAACACTGAAGGCATCCAAGGCAGCGCCAGACGGGGCGACGCGGAGATATTGTCAGTGTGTGCGTGCTACGAGGGGTACGCCGTGTTTGGTACCATAGTATGAAGATGGATTACTGTCTTATACTGTGACGAGAGTGTGGATGCCCTTCATTGTTCTCGTGGCGTCATAAGCCGTAGTAATTTTCCTTGAAAGTTCTCGCCGAGAAGTTCTTGTGAGAGTGAAGTGCCTGCTTTACAGTAGTACCAGATTTATAAGTTCCCCCCATGTACACACGGCGACACATCAGGTTACGCACCCTATATACCCATAACTACGCTACGTACAAAACACAAAATAGTGCGGTAGAGAGCCTGCATAGACGCGGCCAAAGATAAAATATAGGGGTAGATAAATAATATAAAGCAAGACATAGAAACGCTACTTGACATCCATTCACACTTATGACAACCGCCCATTAGAATAAGTGAAATGTCAATAGTAAACGGAACCGTCTTGAATCATTTTGTCACCAGACCTCCAGCTGGAAGACTCAGCTATTTCCTTACGTTAAGAACGAATTTTGCTTGAATTTGCTTAAAAAGTGGTGACATTTGTTTAACAGACGTAACAGATTAACGTCTAATCTAGCTCTGTCACTCTTATGGCAATCTGTGTGCGACTGTAAGGAATGTTAATGTTTTTGTACAGTTTGATATTGGGTAGACCTGGACGCGGCTGCCGGCGCGGGCGCAGCGTGCTGTGAGACGAAACAACAACAACATACCGCACCCTCTCGCACGATTCGCAGCGTTCAACTTCTAATAGTTCAAAGTCCAAACAGGGTAACATGACCTGTCGCCGTGTGTACCTGCGCAGTTGACACATTTTAATAGCACGCGAAATCACATTGACCAATCAGGTTGTGCCACCACAAATAAAGCTAACTTTTATTCTATAGTGATAAGATTGCCGCTGCTAGCAAATGCTCTTCGATGCTCTTCTGGTCTGAATCGACACTTACGGTCGTCACAGACACGCGCTATAATATGTTGCTGTACTCTTCTTACGCACGCCAAATTACATAAGCGCGTCTCTTTCCTACGTGTGAGTGAGAGGACCCGATATCAATTTGCGTGCGTTAGAAGAGTACAGCAACATATTATAGCGGCCGTGTGTGTTGACCTTTAAGGTCGTAACAGACGGACGCTATAATATACAGCGCAGTATAGCGCTATACTGCGCTCTAGAGTACGTTATAGCGCAGTATAGCGCTATACTGCGCTATAGAGCGCAGTATAGCGCGATACCGCCGAGGTTGAACTCTTCTAACACACGAAACATTACATGGGCACGTCTCATTCTTGTGTGAGTGAGAGGAGGCTATTGCCATCTGAAAGATACCTGGCAGTATAGCGCAGTATAGCGCTATACTGCGCTATACTGCTTGTTATATTACGTCGCATAGATACAGGATGTTCTACAACCGTCCTGATTTATTTAATTAATCAACTTATTTATTGAATAGGCGGACTAATATTACTTAACAGTTTATTATTATAATTTTAAGCAACAAAGGTTTATATGAGTTATTAGTGTCTCAACAACCAAATGAAGTAAAAAAAAATCGGCTGTCTCATATATTTGAGTCTAGGAGGCTTTGCAGTTTAGTATGGAACAGCCGATTTTTTCTTTGCGATTGCAAGTTTGATCCCAAAAGAAAAGTTGTTCAGTTTGATGGTCTGAACCACCCCTTAAAGTTTCGGAACGGTAAAAAAATCTTCCGGTATATTTTTTTAATTTTTGTCTTTATTGGGAAATCAAATCAAACAACTAAGTAGGGTCTACTTTTTCATTGTAAATTTTTAAGATAGGTAGACCTTTCACTCGAACCAGTTTTAGCGGCGGGTACCTTCGCTTTCATTGGCGGCATACGATCAGATAAAAGGAATCAAACCTCCTGGTTTGATTTTCATCCCAACCCCTGAACCCATATAACGCATTTAAGTGAACAGCCTGTATAACTCACGCATCAGACACAAACGGCAAAATTATCGATCTTGATACTTGTAATTTTTTTTTTAAGTATTTTGTTTGGCAAAGTAAATTGTTTATTATTTGCTACCTTTGTATTGGTACATAGTACACGTTATACAATTAACCAATGTTCACTATGGAACCAAAATAGTGAAAGTTGTTCAGTTTGATGGTCTGAAGTACTCTGTTTGACAAATGTAAATCATTTAAATTTACACCCTGCATAATATTGGTCCAGTTGTTTTCGCGTGACGCTCGAGCAAAAACAACAGACTTCAATAAAATCATTGATTTACGAATTAAAATAATATCATAACCCAGTAAAATTAGATAAATCAGAAGAAATAATTTCCGGAGTTTTGGAACTTTTTTTAAACGTTCCTTTGGTTCGCAATATTGAAGAAAAAAAAAAGTCCTTGTGAGGGGGGGGGGGGGGGGGTGAGCTCGAGGAAGGGGGGGGGGCTCTAAAGGGGACTTTTTTCATTTTTTCGCTTATTTCTTGAAATCTAAAAATCGTATCGAAATACTTTGTATAGACAAATTATACCTAACAAAATTTCCTACAAAACAAGTGGTATGCATTTTTGTCATGGGACTTAACCTTTGAGGGCTACGGGGTCGAGAAAGTAACGGCATTTCAAAAATTATGAAATTTGTATGGCGACCCTCATGAAAGTTGAAGATAAAAACAAAATGATTTCATATTCTTAATCAGCAGCCCCGAAAACCCCCAGATACAAATTTTCAGTCGGTTCGGGGAACCCTTAAAAGCTGCATTGGCGTTTGAAATTTCCATGGTAGCCATCTTGGATATCGCAATTTTGGATTTTTTTCACCGCCAACCAAATCTGACCAAGGTCCTCTATGACATTTGTTCGAGGTCCATAACCCTATCTGTCACAGTTTCCGCGGGCCGTTGACCTCATCCATCAGGAGTCGACCTTCCGAGGAAGTCAAAGTTTTCCCTGTATCAAAAAGGCATCCATATGATGATCCCCAAATGTCATCCTTGTACCGTAAGGGGAACCCGGAGATATATTGGAGGTATCTGGTTGACCCCCCCTCCCCCCCCACCACATAGATATTAGATATATACCCGTATAATTGTTCACCGGGTTTCCCCCATTCAACGTATAGTAAAATGATCTTAGGGATCATCATAAGGATGCCCTGGCGATAAAAATAATATTTCGACTTCCTCAGAAGGTCGACTCCTGACGGATGAGGTCAACGGCCCGCGGAAACTATGACAGATAGGGTTATGGACCTTGAACAATTGTCATAGAAGACCTTGGTCAGATTTGGTAAACGGTGAAAAAAATCCAAAATTGCGATATCCAAGATGGCTGCTATGGAAATTTCAAAAGCCAATGCAGCTCTTAAGGGTTCTCCGGACCGACAGAAAATTTGTATCTGGGGGTTTTCGGGGTTGCTGATTAAGAATATGAAATCATTTTGTTTTTATCTTCAACTTTCATGAGGGTCGCCATACAAATTTCATAATTTTTGAAATGCTGTTACTTTCTCGGCCCCGTAGCCCTCAAAGGTTAAGTCCTATGGCAAAAATGCATCCAACTTGTTTTGTTGGAAATTTTGTCAGGTTTAATTTTTCTATACAAAACATTTCGATACGACTTGCAGATTTCGAGAAATAAGCGAAAAACTGAAAAAAGTCACCTTTAGAGCCCCCCCCCCCCCCCCCCCCCCTTCCTCGAGCTCACCCCCCCGTTACCAGGACTATTTTTTTTTCTTCAATATTACGTACCAAAGGAACGTTTAAAAAAAGTTTTAGAAATCCGGAAATTACTTCTCCTGATTGGTATATTTCAGCTTAATTTTACTGGGTTATCAATTATGTTTTAAATGTTTATTTAAGTTAAATTTTAATACCTATCTAAAATGATAAATAAACTACGTTGCTAAACAAAGTACTTGCTTTTGCTCTAGATTTTTTTTTTTAAAGTATCAAGAAGTGGTCTTGCATGTGGAGTTGACTCTACGGTGGCGTGTGTGCGTGCGGCGTGGCGTGGCCGAGCCCCTTGTGCTCGCCACCGGGCTCGCCGACATCGTAGTACTAGTGTTGTACCGAGATGACTATTTTAGTAATCGGATATTAATATTAATTTATTCGATAAAAATTTTCTTATTTCTTTGGTAGGTACTAATTGAAAGAAGAATCAAATTGGTACCTAGTACCCGAGTCACGAACTCGAATTGATTTGGTACCTACTCGTATTCGAGTCCATTCTGAGCAACCATCAAATTGAGCAACATTCTCTATGGAGCCAACAAAAAAATTGCGAAAAATAGCAAATGTCATTCATAGAAAATGCCAATAGCTACTCGAACAAAATGTAGGATTATTTTTTTCACGATTTCAAAGTTAGTACCATAGTAAAAGTTGTTATTTATTTTATTTATTTATTTATTTATCACAAAAAAAGAACAATAATAAAACACCTTTTAATTGGAACCGAGCATGCGTTTAGACTTATCTAGGTGTTGTCTGGAGGTAGCCCAGAATGACCGAGGTCTGTGCTTGGACTATTCCGTCAGTTGTACAGTTTTATGATCTGAAGCACCCCATAAATGATGTAGGTAACCCATTGAACCATACAGCGACTCTTACTTAATATAGTAGTTTTTCGACAAGAGATGAGAAATTAAAGAGGTATTTTATATAGGTAAGTGCTAACTGTAAGTACTCGAATCAGAGTATTGTGAATCCGAATACTATATTTCGCATTTTCGAGTGAGCGAGTACTTAGGTACAGTGCTATCAACTTAAGCTGAGAATTGCATTTGTGTGAGTGATCGCCAAAAGCAAGGTGAAGTGAAGTATGTGGGCGGCAGGGAAGCGACGCGCCGCGTCTCATTGGCGCGCCGATTGCCACTCTACACTATCGGTGTGCGCACTCACACAAATGCAATTCTCAGCTTAAGTTGATAGCACTGTATGGTATAAGGTATTCGAATCCGCACTCGAGTCCAACCTGTATCGGCACATCACTAGGACGTAGTAGGCTAATCAGTTCATTGAATAGATTGTGAGCATCAAGACGGCGGGATAGTCTTCGATTCAAAATGTATTTCTTTTATCAGTAACATAGTATGTTAGGTAGTTCAGGTACCAGTGTTGGGCAAAATATAATTAACTAATAATTAATTTATTAGATTTTTTTTTCTAATTTACCTTTCTTAAGATGATGACTTATTAGCTTTTATTAGCTTTTATTTTTCTTAATTGAAGTTTATTATCAATTAACTTTCGGTATGTCAATTTGGTCTTTATTTTATAGGTCTGACATAGAAAATATTGTTATTAATTAAATTAAACAGTATTTATTTGTCTCTTATCAATTGTTGAGACAATTATCTCGACATAGTTTTCGATTTAGCCCTCCAAAAAAAACATGACACACCAAATTGTTGAAATTACAATTGTAATTTTTGTTAATTGCAATTACTCAATAACTTTTTTGGTTATGATTATAATGGATATAATTAGTTGAAAGTGAAGAATGATTGCGTTAGCCATTAGATGTTTGGTGGTGGATGTTGGGTTGTATGTTGAGTATATTTGTCAATGTGGTGGGTGTAGGGTGGATGTTTGGTACCTAATGGATTTTGGTAACAATCTGTCCAAAAACTGTAAAGTTCAAAATGGCGGATGGTTTTCTCAAATCTGACATCGGATTCAATCCACGCGGACCTACAGACGGTGGACACTTGGACACCTACCCCATTCCAGGTTTCCGCGTCAGTATGTATTATCTGTGACCCTTGTAAAAGTAATTGTGTAAAAATTACTAAATTAATGTAATTGAATTAACAATTAATTTAGTAATTTAATTGAATTACGCCCAACACTAGCAGACGGATTTTAAGGGGTTTATTGGACCATCGAACTGGCAAACTTTATGCGAGACCAAAATCGAAATTACAAATATAAACTGTTGTTCCATACAAAACTGCTGTTCTAACTACTCGACCTAAATGTATGAGACAGGTGCCCACCGTTATACCAAATTTTCAATCGATGATTTTGATCCTGCCATCTTGATGCACACGCGTTATAGCGCTATACTGCGCTCTATAGCGCAGTACTGCGCTTTACCGCGCTATACCGTACTCTATAGCGCAGTATAGCGCTATACTGCGCTGTACTGCGCTGTATATTATAGCGTCCGTCTGTTACGACCTTTAGGCTTGCACCACATATGGCAGCACGGAATCGCATTTTTTCACGCTCCATCCTTTTCTGTCGTTCGAGAACGTCATGTCATTTGCTATAGAGAATAGAGTTGTAAATCTACCGTAGTCTACCAAATCGTGAGATAGACTACCGGTAGGCTACATACATAAGCTACGGTAGCAATTGTACATTATTCAGACGTAGAAATTTTGTCCAGTTCACAATATTTAAGGCGGCTGCCATTTAGAATTTGTGATAAATAAGCTAAGAGAGCTTCGGCAATAATTTTAGAGAAAGTAAAAATCAATCTAGAACGCGAAAAAAGGACATTGACACACATTATTTTATAAAAGGTTGTTTAAAATGTGATATGCACTAAGCCACGATAGCCTAGCTCCTAGGGGTATGGGTTCGATCCCCAGGGCACGTACGTACTACTGAAATGTGGTTTTTATGATTTATATTTCATGTCGGTATGGACGGTTTTAAAGAATTATCGTTGGCTTTTTGGTGAAGGAAAACATCAAGAGGAAACCTTCATGTTCGAAAAGAGGGGCAATTTATAGGCTAATGACAATTTTAAATCTTTAAAGTGTAAAATCGTTTTTGTCGACATTTTAAAATATTTACATAATGTTAATTAATTTGTATTCATTAGTACTTTCTCATATTACATATTACATGATAACAAAAATCTATTTTTTTTAAAATTAATCGTCGATTTTTTATTTGAAATCTACATAATCTACGGTATAAATCGGTAGTCTACCGTAGTCTACCATAGTCTACCGGTAGACTACCGTAGGCAGTGGTAGGCTACGTAGCATTTACAACTCTAATAGAGAAAGATAGCGGGAATGCGATAGCACGCGGCAGCACCGGCAGTGATGCGATCTTTCTCGCTCTAGCCAATGACGTTCCTGAGCGACAGAAAAGGATAGAGCGTGAAAAAATGCGATTTCATGCTGCTAGATGAGGCTCAAGCTCAACCCCTCAGGAGTGCGATTTTTAAATCTCATAAGTTGAACTCAGCAGTTGAAAATGTATGGAGATACGCATCTTTCTACAGCTGATTCGACTTTCAAAAATCGCACTCCTGGGCCTCTACCCGCACATTCGAACTTCGCAATTGCGTGAAAATTTTCGTTCCAATTTCAACTCTATTCCAATGAAGTGCGGGCCGAAACAGTGGCGATATAGCGAACATCGAAAGTGCGGGTACAGGGCCAGCACTGGTAGCATGCCAACCCGCGATAGCCGTGATACGGCATTATCACGTCTTTTATCTCGTTCGTTCGCGCGCAAAAGAACGAGATAACTTGTAGGTTAAACATACATTATGATAAAATTGTTATTGTTAATAGTTAACTGAAGAATATTGTAAGTAAGTAAATAAAATAACTACCTATTTTACTTTATTCTCTTTATTAAATCACCTGTACTAACATTGCGGATTGGTAGACTTCACATACGCATCGGAATTTCTTCTTCAGCGTATGCAGGTTTCCTCACGATGTTTTCAAATTCATAAAGTGCTAAAGAGAACGGCTTTGTTCCCATTGCCTTTCCGAAATGATAAAAAAAAACTTCAAACGGTTAAGGACGGCCGCACATTATCAGAAATTTCTAACAGAAAAATTCTGACGCTCGCCGGAAGCACCCCGCATACTATCAGAAATTTTGATCCGGCAACTTTTGAGCCCAGTCGTGTTTCATCGTAGAGGGAGTAGAACTATGGAGTAAATGATACGCACACATCTTTAATGTTCGATAGAGGTGAACCTATACACTAGTCTGTAGAAAGAGTGAGAAAGACTATAATGAACGCCGTGTAACCACTTTTTTGGTGACCGCAACTTGTCATTTTGACGTATTGCGGTCCAAATTGACTAGTATTGTTGAAAAGCTTATCAAAAGTTATGAATTACGGAATTGTAACAGCCTGAATTACCTGCTGTGTGAGGTGTTCTGATAATATAATAATTTATAATCATTATCGAAGTGAAAATGGTGGTCTGCAGTGTCCTAGGATGCAAAAACAGATCGAAAAGTGCTGCTGGGAATGTTTCGTTTCACAGGTACGTTTCACTGCAATTAAATGCTACAAATACTTTGTTTGTGATTAGATTAATGTCTATTGTACACGTTAAAATGATATTACAATACAAATTAAATCATAAAACCAAGTTATAGATCAACATTGATTCCATAACCTCTAGATCAGCAGTCATTCAGTGTTACCAGTTTATGGCCTTTGAAACACCCGTAAATACGGGAAAACTGACTTGGAAAATACATAGGTACCTAGTAATGGTTTGGTTTCATCACTGTTTTGTTCATTTTCAGGATTCAGCTACCAGACAACCTGTCATAATAGAAAAAATTACAGAAACACTGAGGAAGAAACATCTTAGAATTCAATTGAAGAGTGAGTTAGCTGAAAAGCGCCTAAAGAAGTTGCGTACTACTCGTTAAGCGCAAAGACGATTAATAAAGAAGAATGCTGAGTTACTCAATATAATCATGGAATTAAAAGTTAAAGCTATGATTTCAGCACTGGTAGCATGCCAACCCGCGATAGCAGTGATACGGCTTTATCACGGCTTTTATCTCGTTCTTTCGTCGTGCATGTGTGCGACGTGCAGATGTTTTAAATTCATTTTTTTTTCACGTTTTTTTTACGGTAGAAAAAAAAACTGTTTTTTTACAACACTATTCCTGATCAAAGCCATTTGGTTAGACTAAGTAACATTAAAATTTATTTTCCAAATTGTTATTTATTTACCATTACCCTTCATCATGCTTCAGTCAAATAAAGAAATTGATCAAATTCGATAAAAATAACCTCTTTGACCTCATTGCTTGACAAATAACTACACAGTTTTTCAAGGCTCCAATTCTGGCTAATTTTATTACATATTAAGGTGGTTGCAGAGTGTCAATAAAATTCGTCAATAAAATTGTTTTTGTATAAAATTGACATTTTATACAAAAACAATTTTATTGACGCACAATACGCATAGACGGTGTAAGTATAAGTAACATAGAATAAATAAATTTTTATTTTATATATATGTAAAAATAGTTCGGTCTATTCGAGTTGTAATAGACGGCTCGTCGTCTGACCTTATGGCGATCAATGCTGGTGTCCCTCAGGGATCAGTGCTCTCTGCGACCTTGTTTCTGCTGCACATCAATGATCTGCTACAGCCCGGTATATTTGGGTACGCAGACGACTGCACGGTCACTGAGAGATATCTGCCTGTTAGACAGGCCGACGGCCACGAAGTCCGGTCCCAGAGAGAGGCCATGGTCGAGCGTACGAATTCGACCTTGACGGCAGTGTCCGAATGGGGTACTGCCAACTTGGTTGAATTCAATGCCACTAAAACACAGGCCTGTCTGTTTTCCGCAAAAAGGTCACGTCCTAATGTGTCTCCTACGTTCCAGGGTGTCTCCATTCCGATTTCCGAAAGTCTAGAGTTGTTGGGTCTCGAACTCACGTCGGACCTGAACTTCGGCCGCTCGATTGAGTCCAAAGCTAAAACCGCAGCCAAGAAACTTGGTATCCTGAACAAGGTTAAGCGGTACTTCACGCCTGCACAGCTTCTTACTCTCTACAAAGCCCAAGTGCGATCTTGCATGGAGTACTGCAGTCACCTCTGGGACGGCTCTGCGAAATACCAACTTGACGCACTGGACTCGGTTGAGCGTCGAGCCAAGAGACTCATCGATGACGATGCACTCGTCGAGACTAAGCTACATAGTCTGGAGCACCGACGATTGGTCGCTTGTCTGTCGGTATTCTATCGGCTACACTTCGGCGAATGTGCTCAGGAGTTACATGACCTGATTCCACCATCCCCCTTCCATCATCGTACGACAAGACGTAGTGCGAGACTGCATCCATACGTTGTCGATATTCCAACAATCCGCACAAATAGGTTCGCATCCTCTTTTATAATGAGAACCGGTAAGGTTTGGAACTCTCTCCCTGCGTCTGTTTTCCCAAGCAAATACAATCAGGATATTTTTAAAAGAAGAGTAAATAGGCTTTTTCTGGGCGAGCGCGCTACATCCTCGGCTTCATCTACACTTTCCATCAGGTGAGCTGAAGCCAAGCGCAAACCCATTTTTAAAAAAAAAAAAAAAAAAAAAAAAAAAAAAAGTTTAAAAATTTTGATGCCGCGTCACAAATAACATTTGCAATTTATAATATAATTACGAAGATATAATGCTTTGAAATTTTTCATACAACATTTTAAAAGCTTTATAAATCTTCGTAATTATATTATAAATTGCAAATGTTATTTGTAACGCGGCATCTAGATTTTATAAACTATTTTTCCATATATAAAATATTACTTTTATTAATTCCGTCTACGCGTATTCTGTGTCAAACTTTTGTATGGACTGAAACCACCGTAACATTAAATATTAATGTTATTTGTGAATATTTCTGCGATTTGTGTTAGGGAAGTAGTATTAACAAAATGTATTACTTAGGCTGAGATTCAGAGACGATTTTTAAGTCATAGTTCGAACTCCCGTATGTCAAAACCGATGCTAAGTTCAATTTTCGTATTCAGAGTCGAGTAAAACTTTGCTTAGTCTGAACTCAAACTAAGCCAAGCATTAGTTTCCGAAATCGGCGACTTAAGTCCTACTTTGGCCCTACTCAGCAAGGAATCAGGGCCATAATGCCAAAAATTGCCAGCAAAACGAAAAATAATCCTCAATGTAATGTCAAAGTCCCTTTGACATATTTATATCATAAATATTTGTTTGAAACAAGAAAATTCGGAACAATACAGTGGTTTTTAAATAAAATGGACAATATCACAATATTGGCCGTGTTATTGTCCAATTTCTGGAGTATGCTGTGTTGAGAAATTACGGTTTTTACGAGGATTGTGTCTTCAAGACCTGTTCCACTTCGTCAGCTAGAATAAAGATCCCTTTTGATGGTGCTTTCGATTACAATATAACGAAAGTAAACTAACCGATCCCCACATAAGGTCAGAGTGTCATCTTAGGGGCGGTTTGTTGGAGTTGGAGTATTAACCCCTGATACCCAGTATTAAAAACATGATTGATACTTTGATTAATGGAGAGCGACATTATACAAAGGATACCTAACAATATTGTGATGTGTAATGTAATCTACCACTGCGCATTGATTATGCATGGTGAACTACCTAATGCCTCAACACCCTCCTTGACGGAATGCCTGTGCCGGAGAGTTTGTGAAGTTCCCATACTTTTTGCTCGACTAAGCTTTTCTCAACACTCAACATCCTTGGTTATGTCAGCATCAATGTTCATATCTTATCTTCCTAAATATGTAAGTAATAGTCTTTTATTTAATAATTAAGACATTTGTGGACAGTGACTGACTATAGCAGTAATAATAAAAGTTCTATTGTGTCTCGTTCACTGCCCGCGAACGTGTTAAGATGGCTGTGTGATTTTGGCTTACAATTTGCCACATCTCTCTTTTGGTGTTGTTCAAGGTGACTAAAGTAAAGGATAAGGGTTTCTCAAGCAGTGTATTTGTGGGTGAAAAGCTATCCACCTATCACCGCTTTACACATTATTCAATGTGAAACCTACAATATGCTAAAAGAGCTTTGCTACGACTGCTTGCAAGACAGTTGGTAGTTGTATATGTATGTGGTATATCATCTGTGTGGATTCAAACACAAATCCTCATGGTTAAGTGTTGATACCTTTCCGCATCGCACCACTAATTTATTTTATGTTTAATTATATGGACAAGTCTTGTGAACCCATGGCAATAAAAGTTTATTGATTAGATAACCTATAGTATAATAAAAATATTTTTTATTTTCAGGCCGTTGACACCAACGATGAAAATTTTTGATGTTGCAATGTGACGGCCAAATAAAGGCTGGACGGATAATGATAATTTTAGTTAAAGACAGTAGTTAGTCCCTTTTGAATCCCAGCTCAAGAGCTAACAAAATTATAATTATGTGGAAGTTCAGACCAGAAATGTTGTGGCACGCGTGTTCTGTGCCCGAAAAAACGGATTATTGGATCGGACGGATACATCATGTTGAACTGAGCACCAAAATAAACAACTAAAAGCAATATATCAAATTGTGGTTTACTGTGTAGTTCTGCACAACTGCGCTATTGATGCCAATGAAGTGCTGAAAGAAGATAAGGAGTATGGACATATGGAGAAGAAACTTCTCTTTAATTTCACCTGTTTGCTGGTCTGTGCATTCCACAACAACATGGTTGAAATATAAAATAAATCTAGTTATTCACTTTTATTTAAACAAAATCTTTGCATTGTACCATAAATATTGTGTAAATAAACCACTTTTATTAAAATTCCTTGTTTTATTTTGATTGTGTTGTGAATTCGTGATTTTTCATGAATTTATTCGCCGATTTTACGCAAAAGCAATTCAAATCACCCGCGTAATTTGTATTTTCCATTGTATTCCACTAGCACGGGCCATCTTTGATACAATCTTCTACCTCTTTTACTCTTACGACGACTTCGTATGGTTCTATCACTTCATTCTTTCATGTAGCAGTTGGCAAAACCATCCCACAGAGTGTCTACTGAATGAATAGGAATGAACGAATGATAACTCGTACTTAGCCGAGTAGCGGCTTAGCACCGGTTGAAACTTGACTGTGAATACCAAAAAGTAAGTTCGCGTTAAGTACTACTTTGGCTGTCTTGGCTTAGTTCGTGCTTAGCACGTCTTAACGAATCGTCTCTGAATCTCAGCCTTAGACTAGCCGACTGTGAAAAGTTGGTGATATTGATAAATTTGTGGGAAAATTGAGTTCAATCGGGTAACATTTACACACACATGTACAAATCAGACACCGATAGAAAACCGGTTACACTGTCACTTGCTCTATAGTTTTACTCCCTCTACGTGTTTCATATTTCAATCAACGCACATCGACCCAGTGTTGCCACCTTAGCCCTTTTGGGGCTATAATTCAGTCAAATTGTGTTTTTAATAGGAAAGTTTTGTGGTAGTTCTGATTTCTTCCATTCTATATGTATTTTGGGGTGCTGAATCCAAATCTGAGGTTTGCTAACAAAATTTAATTGACTAAAAATCGCAAAAAAAGTTAAAAGTTCTGTTTGTTTTTTTCCGGAATTTTGCTTAAAACTCTGAAACTATTAACGTTGAGTAAATGACCTGTTTACAGAAAATAAATATACCTGACTTTTATTTCTATCACATGAACATGACACTCAAAAATATCGTAGATCTAGGATAATTATCGCACGTCTGGCAATACCTGATCCGAATTTCTGATAGTGTGCGGGGCCTAATACAAAATGTATGGCTAACACGCCTTCCGTCAGAAAAATTCTGACGTCCGGCTGAGGTGCCGTCCGGTGCGCATCAGAAGCGGACGACCGGTCAGAATTTTTCTGATAGTGTGCGGGGTCTAATACAAAATGTATGCACCGAGTGCCTTCCGGCGAGCGTCAGAATTTTTCTGTCAGAAATTTCTGATAATGTGCGGCCGTCCTAAACGGGGAGCGTGTGAATTCTCTATGGGTTAAACCTACGACAGCTTTAGTTCTGATAGGTCCGTTTTGGCGCTACAGTCATATTATCCTTCATGAAACGCTAGTCGCCATCATAGGATAGGACGCCATATTAAACTTACAGCAGCAAAAGCGTCATGCCGGCCGTGTTGTTGCGTCAGAAGCTTATATCTTGTGTTTCTCCTGGTATTTTCACTTGAGAAGCTCCAGGCACGTATCCAAGAAATCTGAAAATTTTTATGGTACAAAGTCTGGATACGTGCTTTGAGAAACTCTAATTCTTCTCCGTTGTGTGACATAATAATATCGTTGATTAGTTTGTTCTTTGGTATATTCCTATTTTTGCATTCTGGAATCACTGTATACCTGTAACCACGCCGTGGAATGATCATACAAAGGCTGCATAACGCTAGATAACCTGTGGTTCAAGTTCTTAATAATCTGTGCTTCGTCGATACACTAGACATTTAAAAAAAAATTGCCATAGACTCCACACCACACTCTTGTTCTTCCTTATCTATGAGCTTGACATGCTCGAGTGACAAGACTCACATCATTGGCAGTTCTATCCGTAAGCAAATTGCAGTTTATTTTTGAATATAAGATTTTTATTTATTTACATTTAATGTATGAAAATCGGGGGTATTGTCGTGTTACCGTGTGCTAACGTGGTATGGCGGAGAAGTGTTGCATTCCTGGCTATACGAGCGCAAAGCATTAAAGTGCGTCTTCACGCTTTTTCAAGAAGTGAGAAAAGATTCCAGACATGGCTAAAGTCTTTGAATGATCCTGCTTTGTAATAAGCTAAACAAGAATGTGATTATATTGCGACGAAGAGTTTGATGCAAACAGCTAAACACTTTGAAGCTAAGCTAACATTCGACAAAAGCCGGCAATAAGAGTCCAGTTTGTTCACACTCCTGATGCCTATCCTAATTCCTACATTATTTACGAGACGGGGACGACGGGAAGTGGTTAACCTACCAACTAAAAGCGATTTCAATGGTAGGTAAATCGAAACATTTTTTATTTAAAGATTAGGTAATCTTGATAAGGTTATTTTAGTGATGTGATGGATGTGACAATGTGAAATGTCGACTATCGAATCTTTGTGATCGTCGTCTAACCATCATAATGGTGATCAAGTGTAATTTTATCTTACATTTTTTTTTTATTTATTTACAGCTCAAATTGCTTTATCCAAGCCCATCAGCACAATGACTACAACTGCAGATGCCGTCAACTTTTTTGATCAGTTACCTATTTGACAGTTGCAATGGTGGATGTCTTCCCTCATTAATTGAACAACTACGATTAAGAGTGTCTAGAAAAATTGGGTTTTCTTGTAGGTAAAGTAAAGGAATTTCTCGTTTTATGCTCGAATTTTTAACCAAGATCCTACTTCCTTATTATCTTAATTTATTACCCGACTACGGCGAAGTCAAAAACAAGGTTATGATTTTTGACCGGTATGTGTATAATGTGTTTGTATGTTCATCTGTTCCCTAATAATTAATTATTAGTTATTACTTTTAGAGACTTATTTCAAATTGTATTCACCAAGATGTTAATAAATGCCATAAAAGAAAACATAAGGACTAATGCCAAGTTTTTTACGACATGATATCTAACGCGATGCACTAGCGATTTAATTACACAAGATATATCTAGCGTCCATAATTGGATCTTACAAAGAGAAAGAATTGTATTCAAATGTTGTTCTGTACCTTACTTACCCCCCTCGTTCGGTTAAGGTCAGTTTCGCTATATGGTCGATTCAGTGGAGTCCCTGAAGGTTTTTACTTCGGAACCCGTCAAAACTACTCCGATTTCGATAAAAAATAATTAAATGAAGGTTATTTAAAATACTACAACCTTTACAGTTAAAAAATTGACGTTTTTTCTTTCGTATAGAAATCTTTGAGCCAGTGTTACTTTAAAACTACATAATTATATAACATAACGGAAATCTGATAAACCACAGGCAAGGATATTAGTTTCTGGATCGTGTTAAAAAAAAACATTTTTATTTGGTTAATATTCAAAATTGAATCAAACTTCGTTTGTATGGTTCGTCTCTCAATTAAAATTGCCTCAATGTTAATGTCCTGTTCTTACATGAACTCGCAAGTTGTGAAGCATTTTTTCTTAAAATTTAAATTTTTTGGGTTACAACTTTTTACTTGACTGAGAGCGTCAATTTTTAAACTATAAAGGTTGTAGTATTTTAGATTGGAGAAGTTTTAAAAAAAATCATGAAAATCAGAGTAGTTTTGACCGGTTCCGAAGCAATAGTACTTTTTAAAGCTACAGGTACTCGGTTAATTCGCGTTACGGCAGATTCTTTTACGGTTAGGGCAGAAGTTGGCCCTAGTCCATTGATTATTATTACAAATATCTCGGAACTCAGTCCGAACTGAGATATAAAGGCTTGAAGTGAACGTAATGGTAATATTTTCATCTTCAAGCCTTTATATCTCCGTCCGGACTGAGTTTAGGGATAGGTAGGTATACATATTACATAATACGTTTTGTTTGTTACTTTATTCTGAAATAAAATATTCATGTTTGGTTGCTGGTTGCTGGCTGCGCCAAAAACAACGCCGAAAAATAAGGCGCCAACCTTACATACAAAACCAGCCTTTCCAGTTAACCAGTCTTTTGTAATACGTTCTTTAATGATCAAGCTTTCGAAAAAAAAAACTCAAAAAATTTAGGGAAATATACTAGTCAAAATACAACTGTGATTGACACAGTGGACGTTCAAAAATAGATACGTACACTCGAATAACATAACCCTCCTTCCGTCGCAGTCGGGTAAACTTGAGGCGATCTTGTGGGTTCCATGGGTTCTCTTGTGTCATTTGAAATTGAGACTTTTTCCAGGTTATAAGTAAAATACTCTTTTCTAGGCTTTCCAAATTTACGTGAGATTCAGAATACCTATTTAAGATATTAACCCAAATAAACGAAATTGTTAATAAAGAGCATGTTTTATTAATTTCATCCTAGCTTTTCCCTGCAACTCCGAACCTAGAAATTCGTATTTGCCACCGACAACCGGGATATTATAAGCTAGCAATAGTGATAGCTTATAATATTCCGAGTTGGTGGCAAATACGAATTTTGGGGTACAAACCCAGTTTCATTTGATTGTGTGCAATACTATCGATGCGCTAGTATCGATACAATTGCACACAATCAATAAGTATTGAACATTCTGAGATATACTACTATCGATAGTGCGCACATCCCTAGTAGTGTTGCCATATGAATGCGGCTTTGGAGTATATGAATGTGTTTTTCTTCTGGCAACACTTCTTTGAGGTGTATCTCAGAGGAAGGATCTCCTTACTAAGGTGTATCGATACCCTCCCCCCCCGTACCCCTGTCATAGCGTTATTCCCCTCGCCCGAAAGATTCCAGTCTGTACGGTAGTACATATAATAGTCTGTGCCTGTAACTAAGTACAAGTTCTATACAAATTAGCTTGACGCCAGCAGCGCCACAACTGAGCTATTGGAACTAAGTGAAAATTTCATTGTCGATGTCAGTAATCTGTGGATTCTGTGGGTCAAATGTCAAACTCACTAGGCTGCGTTCACGACCTTTTTATGCAGTTGTTTTTTCAACTCGCTCCAAGGTTCGGAACGGCCAGGGCGTTTTTTCAACTCGCCATAAGGTACGGAACGAACACGGTTGTTTTATAACCTCAAATTTTGACATTGACGGTAAAATGGGCTTCCAGGGCTTCCATCATTTCCAAATACAATAAAAAACTCTTCTTCTATGTTAGCGGATCAAAAAATAATTTGGAAAACAAACTTTTAATTCAAAACGAGCGAAAAGTCAAGTGACCACAGATAATACAAACGTCAGAGTGTTTTTCAACCATCAAATTAGACGGTTAAAAGTTGCAACCCGTCAGAGGTTCGGAACGGTTGAGTTGTGACAACCGAGTTGCAAAGAGCGTTTTTTCACCGAGGCTCTGAACGGCGTTAGTGCGAAAGTTGCACTCGGGGTGCACAACGGGTGTAGGTTCTGAACGCAGCCCTACGTCAAACTCGTACGAGTGCAGTGTTGGCAGACCTACGGATTTATCTGTAGATCTACGGATTTTTGGCCTGGCCAACGAATCTACGGATTTCATGGGAAATCTACGGATTTTTTGAAATCTTCTGAATTCCATTCTAAAATGTCAATTTTCTGCATAAAATGATACCCAGTCGTAAATAAATCAATTCAAGTTCATTTTTGTCATGTACTGGACGGAGTTTCCTAAAATATGGCTCGTCCCTACTATTTTCCATCTCCTTCCTTCTACTTTCTGACATACACGACAGAAATATTTAACTATAACATGTTTGTATGACAAAAATACTGACACAGACGGTGATAATGAAAATAATAAAACAAAATTAACTCAGAACAGAAAAGAAAGAGTAAATTTTATTGGTTTTTATGTTGTCTGTTCATTAATCTCGTGGGGGACACCTAGTGATATGTCATTTCATGCGTTTTTCCCCAGTTGGTTAGGACATTTGCAGGCTGAATCACCTGATTGTCTGAAAAGAAAAATGATTCCGTGCTTCGGATGGCACGTTAAGCAGTTGGTCCCGGCTACTATCTCTGGTGGTAGTAGTCGTTACATAAAAACCACGTCAGAGGCCGTAAGGCGGTTTGAAAAAACTCTGACACCAGGGCTCTGCCCACACGATAAGAAGATTAATCTCTCTTAAACTTGTCAAAGTTTCTAATTCCTTCTCCAATTTAGAGCGATTTTTTCAGTCAGTTAACTTCAAAGTACTAGTCGTTTTTTTCGAGTTGGCCGCTCCCTCCCTTCCCGCTTCACCGTACCGCACCCCTAAGAGACCCTATTAAACGCAATTTTATAACCTTTAGCAACGCAACCACGTACGGCACATCCGTCCCGGTCACTAATATCGCTTTTAATTTTAAATTTTTATTTGCTTGCAGGCTTGTTATATTATTTTTTATCGACGGGACCAGTTAATGTGCCTGTGACGGAATTTTGTAACGGTCATCGACGGTCAACTCCAAACAAACGGGTAGTAGTCAGCTAAAGCATTTAAGGGGCTACGTAAAAAAAATAGGATTCTTCAAAGCTCCATATATCATGAAGTACTAACAGTAGGAGTATGATTTGCGGATATATGTAAATTGAACATATAATTGAAGTTTTGATTAGAGCCAAAACACGATTAAGACAAATTTTCTCGATAGAAAAACAAGCCAAAGTGGCCTCCGTTTTTGTCTATAAACGCTTGTAACTGCTTAACGGTGAATAATAGAAACATCAGACTTGATTTAAAAAAAAGAGATTGCTATTATCTAAGTTTTGATTATAGCAGAATTGAACTAACATAAATAGTACAATCACAATTAAATAAAGATTGTTTTTTCGCTTGATTCGTTCCAGGCGCGCGCGCCGCCCCATCTCTTTCTCTCGCATCTGGCAGTAATATAAGCTATCACACGTCCGTTTTGCTAAAATTATTTTTCGACATAGGCTCTTAAAAAAAGTTTGTAGATCTACGGATTTTTTAACCTTGACCTACGGATTTCTAAAAATTGGATCTAGCAACACTGCACCAGTGAGCGAGGGAACGACCCTACGGAACGACCAAAGAGAATATAATCAGGGCTGCCGATTCCGGGGAATTTCCCCGATTTTCGGGGAATGAGGGGTGCGTGCGGGGAATGATTCAAATCGGGGAATTTCGGGGAATCGCCTATTTGTAATAAATTTCGAACAAAGGATGTCTAAAGAAGAGAAATTGCTAAAATTAGAACCAAATCGGACTATCCTTAGTCCGATAATGTGGGAGAAATATAAATATTAAATAAAACTCATTGTACTCTAAATACTTAAATAGATTTTTTGATAAAAATTAGAAGACAAAGAAGTTTATAAGCTAATTTTTGAAACATTTAACTACATTTTGCATGAAAAAATGCTTTATTTCTTGCATATTACAGTGTCGGGGAATTTTCGGGGAATGCATGATTGGAAATCGGGGAAATTCGGGGAATTGAGCCTACTTAAGCGGGGAATCAAGAAATAAATTTACATTGGCAGCACTGATAATCACTACGTTTTGGAACGACTTTTTATTTTGAATTTTCGCCACATTTTCGCTCAAATTTTCACGTAATTTTGTTCAGTGATTTGATTACACAAACTATTAAAGTGATTATTTGAAGATTATTTGTTCAGTCACAGATCCAGATCACAGAGATAGTTAAAATTTTTGGAGCCACAATAGGACTTAAGTTAAATTACTTAGGTTTTGTTGGGTAAGTTTGGTTTTTATTTTTTCAGTAGCGTTAACCCGCGACTTCGTCCGCACAAATTATATACCAGATTTTAAGTCAGATCATAAGCTATCAAACAAAAAAGTTTCATCAAAATCGGTTCAGTAGTTTTCGCGTGATGCTCGATCAAACACAAAGCAAAAAAACTTTTTTTATTTACAGTTTTAGGTCAGTGGGTCATTTATAATAGTAGAGATAGCATATTATGCTCACGACTATATTCCCCGAGGGGGTAGTCAGAGATATTCTGAAACCTCAGAACATCCACGTTTCACTAGTAGTACCGAAACTCTGTCCAGTGTGACGGGGAGTGAGCCCGTCGCCACTTGTAATGGACAGTGGGTACAATACATGCCTCGAAATTGAAGCAGGTTTCCTCACGATGTTTTCCTTCACCGAAAAGCCAGTGGTGTTACAAATCGTACGTTAATTCCGAAAAACTAATTTTATTCTCTCACAGGTAGATATATAGTAGGTACAACCAGCACTGGTAGCATGCACACCCGCGATAGCCGTGATACGGCTTTATCACGTCTTTTATCTCGTTCTTTCGCGCGCAAAGGAACGAGATAAAAGACGTGATAAAGCCGTATCACAGCTATCGCGGGTGTGCATGCTACCAGTGCAGGAAAATAATGACCCTCGTCAATGTTCGTTTGCACAGAGTCCCCGACAAAACCAGAAGTCGTTCAGTAATCAAAAGGTGTTAAGTCGGATAGCAGCTTAGACAATTTAATAGGGACTCGCCTTGCGGTAGCATTTCCCCTCTGCCACGGTATTAGATCAATTAATCTTGCGCATTTACTCCCAATTTTATACCTTACGAGCTTTTACCCGCGACTTCGTCCGCATAAATTATATACCAGATTTTAAGTCAGATGATAAGCTATCAAACAAAAAAAGTTTCATCAAAATCGGTTTAGTAGTTTTTGCGTGATACTCGAACAAACAAACACCCAAACAAACAAACAAACGAACAAACAGACAGACAAAAAATCCAAAAATTGGTGATTTGGAATCAGGGACATCTAAAAATCATATCGTAATCTTTTTTTTGTAAATATCTTCAATGTACAGACCATAAAGATATTATACCTTACGGAATAGAGTAAGTGACATGAGTTGTCAAATGAAACCGTTTTTGGACGTTTTTTGGAGTCCTCGGCAGGGTAAAAATTCGATTTCTGTGTATTAATTCTCAATCTAACGTGAAATGGTGAATAATTTAATGAAACAGTGTTAGATATTTTACAAAATTATCTACGATTTCACTTTAGGTTCACGATTATTGACAGAAACTGAATTTTTACCAGGACTCCAAATCCCCAAAAACGGTTCTATTGCCTCGCGTCACGTATCTCTTTCTATTATACAGGCATGCCGCTAGGTACATCTCGCTCTCTCAGCTGTCACCGTCTCTCTTACGTAGTATAATACCTTTATGGTACAGACACACTTCTGTTACAGTTTTATAATAGTCTAGAAGTGCGATTTTTGAAAATCATACGAGTGATTTGGCAGTAGAAAATGTCAAAATTACTATGGAGATTATGCATCTTTCTACTGCCAAGTCGCTCGTATGATTTTCAAAAATCGCACTTCTGATCACTAAACGAGACAGCCTATAATAGTGAAACAATAATTTTGAACTTAGAATGTTTGGGGTTCACACGAGACTACTTTGCATGATTTTTAACATTCAAAATTAGAATCTAAACTTATGGGGAATAAAATCCAATGTTGCGGATTTCATGTTACAGTTAAAAAGTGGCAGAAATGTTTCTTAGTAGAATGACACGTTATTGTAATTTTTTTCATAACTATGTTTTTGTGTACAATAAAGAATCTATGAATCTATGACACGTGTAACTCGTTCCTATTAAATTGTCTAAGGATAGCAGCGAAAAGATTGCCTTAAAAGCTGATTGTCTAAAAAGAAAGATGATTCCGTACTTGGGATGGAACGCTAAGCCGTTGGTCCCGGCTACTATCTCTGGTGGTAGTAGTTGTTATACAGGTGTAACAAAACACCCTAGTAATACTTAAGGGGGTGCTTCAGACCATCAATCTGAACAACTTTCACTATGGAGCCAACTTCGAAATCTCAAAAAAAAAATCTACTGTCCCATACATTTTAGTCGAGTCGGCGCAGCAGTTTTGTATGGGACAGCTGATTTTTTTTTCGCGATTTCGAAGTTGGCTCCATAGTGAAAGTTGTTTAGATTGATGGTCTGAAGCACCCCCTTAAATATTACAAGGGTTGTGTTTTGTTACACCTGTATAGCGTCTTTCTTAATATGCTGACACTTTTATAAAGGGATGATCAGGCCATCAAACTGAACAACTTTCTCTATGGCACCAACATCGAAATCGCGAAAAAAAAATCAGCTCGTTCATATAAAACTGCAAATCTACTCAAGCCACGTCTCTCTGTATGGGACAGCTGATTTTTTTTTGCGATTTCGATGTTCGTCCCATAGAGAAAATTGTTCAATTTGATGATCTGATCAACCCCTTGAAAAAGTGTCAGCATATTAAGAAAGACCCCTGCATAAAAACCACGTCAGAGGCCATAAGGCACTCTGAAAAAACTCTGGCACCAGGGCTCTGCCCACATGATAAGAAGAAGAAGAATGATTTTAGTAAAAGTTTAGTATCCTCCAGCAAGAGAAGTATAATTTTAGTAAATGTTTAGTATCCTGCAGCGTGAGGCACCCTCCCCTTCTCAAAAACAGGTGGTTTCTTCACTCCTATCTCTCACACTATATTATTAAATAAATAGAAGCATGTAAATGAAACTAATATAACTGTAAAATTACCAACAGAGATAAATAAACAAAATTTTAACAAAAAAATTAAAACCGCCTTCGAACAACTAAAAAGTTAAAAAATAATATTGCAGCCGATCACTTTCCCGTTCGCATCATAAGAACATTAATTTGTTTTATTGAAGTCGCTGTCAAGCCAGTACGATTCGCGACAGGGCTTGCATTTTTTGGCTTGGCTTGACACCGACTTCTATAAAACAAATTAATGTTCTTATGATGCGAACGGGAAAGTGATCGGCTGCAATATTATTTTTTAACTTTTATGTTTTTTGAAGGCGGTTTTAATTTTTTTGTTAAAATTTTGTTTATTTCACAATTTTCAGTGGCAAATTCATTAGTTCGATTTAATAGTAGTGCTTTAAATTAACAAACGCACTAGTCGGCAGTACGATTTTCGAAGGTTCCCCTCGATATCTCTGGGATCCATCATCAGATCCTGGTTTCCTTATCATGGGACCTCACTTGGGATATCTCCTTTCCAACAAAAAAAGAATCATTGAAATCGGTTCATAAACAACGAAGTTATCCGCGAACACACATAAAAAAAAAAAAAAAATATATATACGGTCGAACTGAGAAACCTCCTCCTTTTTTGAAGTCGGTTAAAAAAAAATGAACATAAATAAAAGCATGTACTTAACTATAATATTATAATTCCTAATAACTATGAAATCTATAACTAACTATAATCTAACTATGAAATGACGGCCCGGTAGCACAGTCGGTAGTAAACCTGCCTGCTGTGCCGAGGGTCGCGGGTTCGAATCCCGTAAGGGACAAATATTTGTATGATGAATATAAATATTTGTACCCGAGTCATGGATGTTTGTATCTATATATGTATTCTATATCGTTGTCTGGTCATCATAATACAAGTCCAGGCTAGATTCTGGTACTTTAAATGTGACTAGATAATTTGTGTGACATTGTCCAAGATATTTATTTATTTATTTAATTATGTCCCACTAAAATATATTATCAAGTAACTGTATAAACACAGCATAATGTAAACCAACATTTAAAATTATGTATTAGGTGAACTAACATATAGTTATATTTAACGATAAGTATAAAGATAGTTCAAATGATTTTTTAAGCACAAAATGGCAAAAGTGACAGGCGATCACCCAAACCCCTTTTGTCGCTCTTCCATTCTGTCGCACTTCCGTGAGTCGAGCATGTGTCGCATTCCCGTGATTCGCACTGTCGACATGTCGCACTCCCGTGATTCGCAATTTTGAAATGTCGCACTTCCGTGATTCGCGATTTGTGTGTCGCACCTCCGTGATTCGCTCTTTGAGTATGTCGCACTTCCGTGATTCGCTCATTGGTAGTGTCGCAACTCTGGGGTAACATCGCTAGCGATAGTTCAAATGATTCTTTAAGCACAAAAAAATAATGTAAATGGCAAGAAATAATAAAGGTTTTTTTTTTTTATTTTATCTCGCACACTTTTAGGATGACCTTCCCCTATTAAATTCTAGCCACAAGATACTAAACCTGACCGATTATTTCTTAATTGTAGGGGGAGTATCCTTAACCTATAGTGCTTAACTTGGGATCATTACAATGTATATGCCTGTGAGAAATTTTGTTAGCAAACCTCAGATTCAGATTCAGCACCCCAAAATACATATAGAATGGAAGAAATCAGAACTACCCCAAAACTTTCCTAGTAAAAAACCAATTTAACTGAACTATATTTATTTTATTTTTTATTTATTTCAAGGGTAGTTTTATAATCAGAACAATTTGGTGGCAAGATGGTGGAACCAAAGATGGAGCTTCCTGATGAACCTTGCATCTGTAAGTAATATAATTTTTATATTTTTCCACTCTTCGTTGCCTTTTCTTGCCCCGATAGTTTACATACTTATGTCATGTTTGAGCTTTACTACATAAATAAATAAATATACTGTCAACATTTTTTTCTCAATTTTTTTATTCTGTCTGTCTGTCTGTATGATATTCGGTAGTACATATGATAGTTTGTGATGATATTTGGCAAAAAGACAGATTAATAGTACCTACCTAACCCAAAAAAGAAGAATATAATTTCGTTCGATGGACGTAATTTAACGTAATCAAATCGCACTATCATTTCAAACTATCTTTGTAAAATTTAGGCTACTTAATTTACTCACTACTTATACAATGAATATATGGGCCCTATCATGGGCGAGTCCGATACGCCCGCCCTTGGCCAGTTTTTTCCTTCTGTCATGTTTTAATAAAAACCGGTCAAGTGCGAGTCGGGCTATTCGCGCACCGAGGGTTCCGTACCACACCACCACAGAATACAACATTATTAACTTAGAAAAAAAACTTTTTTTGTCCGGGACCTTTAGCGCGAGACCGACTCACACTTGGCCGGTTTTTAGTATTTGTTGTTATTTTGTAGAGGTTGGTCTATAATCACACTAAGTTTGACGCTAGTATGTATTAACGTTTTTACGATAGAGCGTGAAGAAAAAACGTTGATGAAAACTAGTTTCTTGTTGAGAACCCCCCTTAATTTTCAACTTTTTGACTTTTTTATTATTTGCTAACAAATCCGCCGTAAGAACGCACATTCTGTGAAAATTTCAACTATCTAACTTTTACGGTTTAAAAGTTACAGCCCTAAATAGGTCGGACAGATGGACGGACGGACGGACAGACGGACAGACGGACAGATGGACGGACGGACGGACGGACGGACGGACAACGTAGGCTTAGTAATAGGGTCCCGTTTTCACCCTTTGGGTACGGAACCCTAAAAATCGAAGATCCAAAATCCACCGCTCATATCCAAAATTATTTACATTTTTCCTCATTCTAGCACCAACAGCGTCATGTTCGCAGCTCGCATCGGAGTACCTGGAGAGTTGTCAACGTCACAACACCCCGCCCATCGACACGGTGCTACAGCAGATACGGGTAGGCTATCATATCATCTGATTGACTTACAATGGACTAGAGTTGTCAACGTCACAACACTGCCCATTGACACGGTGCTGCAGCAGATACGGGTAGGCTATCATATCAGCTGATTGACTTACAATGGACTAGAGTTGTCAACGTCACAACACTGCCCATTGACACGGTGCTGCGGTTGATACGGGTAGGCTATCATATCAGCTGATTGACTTACAATGGACTAGAGTTGTCAACGTCACAACACTGCCAAATGACACGGTGCTGCGGTTGATACGGGTAGGCTATCATATCAGCTGATTGACTTACAATGGACTAGAGTTGTCAACGTCACAACACTGCCAAATGACACGGTGCTGCGGTTGATACGGGTAGGCTATCATATCAGCTGATTGACTTACAATGGACTAGAGTTGTCAACGTCACAACACTGCCAAATGACACGGTGCTGCGGTTGATACAGGTAGGCTATCACATCAGCTGATTGACTTACAATGGACTACCGTTGTCAACGTCACAACACTGCCCAATGACACGGTGCTGCGGTAGATGCGGGTAGGCTATCATATCAGCTGATTGACTTACAATGGACTAGAGTTGTCAACGTCACAACACTGCCACATTAACATGGTGCTGCGGTTGATACGGGTAGGCTATCATATCAGCTGATTGACTTACAATGGACTAGAGTTGTCAACGTCACAACACTGCCCATTGACATGGTGCTACAGTAGATACGGGTAGGCTATCATATCATCTGATTGACTTACAATGGACTAGAGTTGTCAACGTCACAACACTGCCCATTGACACGGTGCTGCGGTTGATACGGGTAGGCTATCAAATCAGCTGATTGACTTACAATGGACTAGAGTTGTCAACGTCACAACACTGCCAAATGACACGGTGCTGCGGTTGATACGGGTAGGCTATCATATCATCTGATTGACTTACAATGGACTAGAGTTGTCAACGTCACAACACTGCCCATTGACACGGTGCTGCGGTTGATACGGGTAGGCTATCATATCAGCTGATTGACTTACAATGGACTAGAGTTGTCAACGTCACAACACTGCCAAATGACACGGTGCTGCGGTTGATACGGGTAGGCTATCATATCAGCTGATTGACTTACAATGGACTAGAGTTGTCAACGTCACAACACTGCCAAATGACACGGTGCTGCGGTTGATACGGGTAGGCTATCATATCATCTGATTGACTTACAATGGACTAGAGTTGTCAACGTCACAACACTGCCCATTGACACGGTGCTGCGGTTGATACGGGTAGGCTATCATATCAGCTGATTGACTTACAATGGACTAGAGTTGTCAACGTCACAACACTGCCAAATGACACGGTGCTGCGGTTGATACGGGTAGGCTATCATATCAGCTGATTGACTTACAATGGACTAGAGTTGTCAACGTCACAACACTGCCAAATGACACAGTGCTGCGGTTGATACGGGTAGGCTATCATATCAGCTGATTGACTTACAATGGACTAGAGTTGTCAACGTCACAACACTGCCAAATGACACGGTGCTGCGGTTGATACGGGTAGGCTATCACATCAGCTGATTGACTTACAATGGACTAGAGTTGTCAACGTCACAACACTGCCACATTAACATGGTGCTGCGGTTGATACGGGTAGCCTATCATATCAGCTGATTGACTTACAATGGACTAGAGTTGTCAACGTCACAACACTGCCCATTGACATGGTGCTACAGTAGATACGGGTAGGCTATCATATCATCTGATTGACTTACAATGGACTAGAGTTGTCAACGTCACAACACTGCCCATTGACACGGTGCTGCGGTTGATACGGGTAGGCTATCAAATCAGCTGATTGACTTACACTTACAATGGACTAGAGTTGTCAACGTCATATCACTGCCCATTGACACGGTGCTGCGGTAGATACGGGTAGGCTATCATATCAGCTGATTGACTTACAATGGACTAGAGTTGTCAACGTCACAACACTGCCCATTGACACGGTGCTGCGGCAGATACGGGTAGGCTATCAAATCAGCTGATTGACTTACACTTACAATGGACTAGAGTTGTCAACGTAACCACACTGCCCATTGACACGGTGCTGCAGTAGATACGGGTAGGCTATCATATCAGCTGATTGACTTACAATGGACTAGAGTTGTCAACGTCACAACACTGCCCATTGACACGCTGCAGCAGATACGGGTAGGCTATCATATCAGCTGATTGACTTACAACTACACCCCGTCACTTTAAGTGAGCTATTCGGTTCCCGACGTCCTGAACCTTAGTTCGACGTCGGATCTCGACTTTTGTGATGTGGTCAAGAGGCAGGGGAGGCAAATGCCCTGGGCGGCACTTTACTAGGGGCGACAAATTCGGGAAAAATATAGATTTATTGAGCTCTGTTTATAGCCAATACGTAGAGCAGACAAAAGTCGAGCTCGCTTTGCTCGCTCTAAGTTTCTTCTGACCACAGCAGAGGCGTGGTGCTAAAAACTTTCGAGCTTGCTTCGCTTGATCTAAGTTTCTATTTTTAACCCCCAACGCAAAAAGAGGGGTGTTATGACGCCTATGTCGGACTGTCTGTCTGTCTGTCGGTCTGTCTATGGCAGGTTTTCTTTAGTAGAAAGCTAATTCTTGCGAGAGTGTTCTTAGCTTTGTGTCATGAAAATCGGTTCAGTAGTTTTCGAGTAACTTTAAAAATTACGAAATAACACTAAATTACGAATTTAACAAACCTCCAACGTTAAAAGCAAAGATTTAAAAAGTGGAAAATAATTCGGTCATCTTTTTTTATTCGACACTCACTTGCGGTCCCTAAAATTAAAGAGAGTTAAAAAGTAAAACAAACATTTGCTTAC
Organism: Agonopterix subpropinquella; assembly: GCA_922987775.1. Taxonomy (NCBI): domain Eukaryota; kingdom Metazoa; phylum Arthropoda; class Insecta; order Lepidoptera; family Depressariidae; genus Agonopterix; species Agonopterix subpropinquella. The sequence continues at coordinate 11,074,798 of OV277718.1, read as the reverse complement.
AACAAAAATAATACGTAAACGAACTATTTGTTACGTTTTAAAAGCTTGTTTTTGGCGTTGGGAGTTTGTTAAATTCGTAATTTATTAATCCGAATCGGTGTGCAAAAAAATGTCGAGTTCGCTTCGCTCGTACTATTATTTTTTGTGTAGGTAAGATAAGGGGGCGGCAAAATCGGTCTGTACACCGGGGCCCCGGGTTGCAGAATGTCACGCTACGCCACTGCTAATGTTTAAGGGGCTATGTAAAAAAAATAGGATTCTTCAAAGCTCCATATATCATGAAGTACTAACAGTAGGAGTATGATTTGCGGATATGTGTAAATTGAACATATAATTGAAGTTTTGATTAGAGCCAAAACACGATTAAGACAAATTTTCTCGATAGAAAAACAAGCCAAAGTAGCCTCCGTTTTTGTCTATAAACGCTTGTAACTGCAAAACTGTGAATAATAGAAACATGAGACTTGATTTAAAAAAAAGAGATTGCTATTATCAAAGTTTTGATTAGAGCAGAATTGAACTTACATAAATAGTACAATCACAATTAAATAAAGTTTGTTTTTTCGCTTGATTCGTTCCAGGCGCGCGCGCCGCCCCATCTCATAATAAATCTCTTTCTCTCGCATCTGGCAGTAATATAAGCTATCACACACCCGTTTCGCTTAAATTATTTTTCGACATAGATCCTTAACCAAAAACCATAATCTTCCAGACGCTTCCGGACGCATCTATCGGCGGCAGCTTCCGTGCTTTCCGCCTCACTCTATCAAAGTGCGCTCTCCTCGGCGCGGCACCAGCTTATGCTCTAGAAGCCGTCCTGCGGAAGGTGCAGTTTAGGAGGCTTGAGATTGAACACGTTGCCATCGACGTCGAGGGCGTGGTGAGTTAGGGTGCTACCAGACCAATCGATCGATCGTCGATCGACGGCATCGATCGATGGTGGAATGGATTACTCGACGTCGATCGATAGTTTCTACCAGACCAATCGATCAATCGTCGATCGATGGTAGAATGGATTTCACATAGCATAGCATATGCTCACGACTATATTCCCCGAGGGGGTTGTCAGAGATATTCTGACACCTCAGAACATCCACGTTTCACTAATAGTACCGAAACCCTGTTCAGTGTGACGAGGAGTGAGGCCGTCGCCACTTGTAATGGACAGTAGGTACAATACATGCCTCGAAATTGAAGCATGCAGGTTTCCTCACGATGTTTTCCTTCACCGAAAAGCCAGTGGTGTTATAAATCGTACATAAATTCTGAAAAACTCATTGGTACGAGTCGGCCTGGACGGGGATCGAACCATCGCCTCGTGCACGGCAGGCAAGGTGGATTGGGTGGGTTGGGTGAGTGTGGATTTCACATAATATTACATAATACCAGTCTCTCACATATTATTTTAAGTCTATTTCCCTACATTGTTATCTTGTGAACTTATATTATATTTGAGAAGAAATAAAGAAACATTAGTCGACGTCGTAAAATGGATTAAGCGATGCCGATCGAGCTCCGCGCCGCGAAAGAAACTGATGGAATATAGCCGGGGTTAATCGATCAACGTCGACCGATGCCGTCGACCGGCAGTCGATCGATTGGTTAGTCGAACGGTATCCGTCGATCAATTAAAGCGACCAGACCAGTCGATCGACGTTGGTCGATGCCGTCGATCGACGATCGATCGATTGGTATGGTAACATCCTTATGATCCGGCTGGAACGTCCAATTGTCGCTTTTGGTCTGATGATGGAGACGGAAGGTAGTCAAGGGATCTTTTTGAGTTATTGTAAAAAAACACTCTTGTTTGGTCTCATTTAATTTGTATCTATGATGGACGTTTTTTGTCTTACTGCCATGGAAACTATAAAAAAGTTAAAAATAAAATAGAAGTATTTTTTTAAGTAAACTGATTTTATTTAAATACAACCGTAAACCGAAACGTACAAAACCTAAATAAAGAACTTTGGTGAATTTGGACCCAGCCATTTTTACGAAAACTAAAAGCCCTTCAGGACGGCGGTCATAATTATTATAAACAGAAAAAATTAAGGCATTTTTTAAAAAAACTTCCTCATCTCTAGAAGTCCTGGTTCAAAAGTAGAAATGACTAGTAAAAAAATAGACAAATCATCCAAAAAGCAGTAGCAAAACGCAACCATGACAGCTATTTTCATCTAATATTATCACTGAGGTAGTTTTTGGACGTTACGGAATGTATTTGGCTTTATTGAACTGATAGTGTGTGTGATTTCGTTTGATTCCATTATCATAATATTGTACGGTTATCGTGAATTTTCATTAAAAAAAAAACACAATGAATGCGTAGAAGATTGAGTGGACTATCTAATAAGAAAGATTATGAGTTTCACACACTTGATACAAAAGGTATCATAAGGAGAAATACCTTTCCCCCAACTTCTACAGATTACAACCAATTTCCTTTTTTGTTAGTTTTGTTTCACTCTACACGTATTACTAAGTTTTATTCATGTATGGGACCTATATGTCTGGGTCTCACATTATATGGCCTTCCGCCAAACTTCTTTACCGCCTACTTTTGTACCTTCTGTATTTCCTGTTTGTTTACTCTCTGTATCTATGTTTTTTTGTGTAAAATAAAGTATAGTTGATTGATTGAAATTTTCAGGAGGCGCTGTTTGATATGATTATGTACTACATGAGCGTGACGACGTTGTCTATAAGCGGAGACTGGCACATTGACTTTCAAGCTGTTTCAAAGATTATTGCAAAGGTTAATACATATACAGGGTGAAATTGATATCATTAGCATCCTTTTAAACTAAGAGTCTACACATCTTATCTTATCTTAATAGGCTTTTTCTGGGCGAGCGCGCTACATCCTCGGCTTCATCTACACTTTCCATCAGGTGAGCTGAAGCCAAGCGCAACCCATTATGAATAAAAAAAAAATAAAAAAAAATAAAAAATTTGAACAACTTTTAGTATGGGAGCAAACCGATCGGAGCAAATAAAGAATCCGCTGTTCCATGCTGAACCACGGAATATACAACGTGTTAATAAATTAGCGCAAAACCTCATACACCCCAACTGATTTATAACAAAATAATTAGATTAAAACAATAATTTTAATCTAATTATTTTTTATCTTAATATTTAATCTAATTATTTTAATCTAATATTTAAAACTTTGATAATTAAAATTTAAAGTTATTCACACTTTAAGTTTTGAGGCAAAAATGATTTGTTATCATTTCAGCAATGAATGAAAGCGCTAACGTGCTCATGGATACATTTTAATAATCTTGTTTTGGTAGTGAGTGTGCCCGTGCGGTAGTTTGACATCAATTTTTAATTTTACAAACAAATTATTTAATATTTTGAAAAATTACTTATGTTGAAACCATGATTATTCGATTCTGCTCTCGATTCTAAACAAACTACTTTCTAGTTTTGCGTTAATTCATTAACACGTTGTATAAAAGTTAAACTGCAATGTCGACGCGCGAGTTCGCGACTCAAATGTATACAACAACAGATTATTTTTTGCTCCGATCAGTTTGCTCCTATAGTTAAAGTTGTTCAGTTTGGTGGGTAGACTCTTAGTTTAAGGCTTTGACTGACAAATGACCGACAAACAATGGAAAATCTATTGTTATTGTGACCCGACGGCGTTCAACGTGTTAAAAGAATACTAATGATATCAATTTCAACCTGTAGACATTCAAAAGTACTTGTTTGTAAATTTTTTTTAATCGAAAATACGGACCCGCACGCACTTTTCGGAGGGAATCGCGTTTTTTATAGAAAACTAGCGGCCCGTCCCGGCTTCGCACGGGTGGACGTCTAATCTTTTCTAGCCAGTGTTGCCAACGGTTAAATTAGCTCTCCACCAGATTCAACTCCTAAAACCACCAGAAAACCACTAACAGAAAGTGGCCCTACTCTTATAATCACTAAATTTTCCACTAAACAAGAAAACAATGGTTACTTACCTATATTGGTAACTAGCGGCCCGTCCCGGCTTCGCACGGGTGGACGTTTAATCTTTTCTAGCAATAAATATAGCCTATGTTACTCAGGGTGAATGCAGCTTTCTAATGGTGAAAGAATTTTTTAAATCGGCCCAGTACTTTTTGAGCCTATTCATTACAAACATACAAACATACAAAAATAGGTACAAATCTTTCCTCTTTATAATATTAGTGTAGATTTGTTCACACAACAAGTCAGTCACAAAAAAAACCATAAACAAGTCCTAAATCCACGCGTACGAAGTCGCGGGCAACAGCTAGTACTTCCATATTAAGTAGGCCCGGTAGCACAGTCGGTAGTCAACCTGCCTGCTGTGCCGAGGGTCGCGGGTTCGAATCCCGTAAGGGACAAATATTTGTATGATGAATATGAATATTTGTACCCGAGTCATGGATGTTTGTATCTATATATGTATTCTATATCGTTGTCTAGTCATCATAATACAAGTCCAGGCTAGATTCTGGTACTTTAAATGTGACTAGATAATTTGTGTGACATTGTCCAAGATATTTATTATTATTATTGTATGTCTTACGTTCCATAATCACGGGCAATTAAGTCCCGGACCTTCGGAAGGCGTGCATGGGGCCGAAGCCAACATGTAGAGGCCCGTTCAAAAGACAAGTTAATCTAAATGTAAGGGATACACAAATGGCGTGTAAGGGATACACAAATGGCGTTATTATTATTATTAAGTGCCGTGGTGGTCCAGTGGCGATTGCAGGAGGCGATTCGTACCAATCGTCCAGGCCGCTTGTACCAATGAGTTTTTCTGAATTTATGTACGATTTGTAAAACCACCGGCTTTTCGGTGAAGGTAAACATAGCGAGAAAATCTGCATGCTTTAATTTCGAGGCAATATGTATTTTACTGTCCATATCAAGTGGCGACGGGCTCACTCCCTGTTACACTGGACAGATTTTCGGTACTAGTAAAACGTGGATGGATGTTCTGAGGTTTAAGAATATCTCTGACTATACGCATATGCATGCACATGCTTTATTTTTAAGTTCTAAAATCCTAAACAAAACAAAGTAACGAAATAACATAAAGAAAATAAACTTATTCGCTTGTGGCCGTACATAGAACAAAAGTGACAATTATGCTAGCGGCATTTCTCCGCTGCATAGCTAAGGACACTTGTTGGACCAAATGTGAACCCAGGTGCCTAAAGAAAGGTTTGACTTCCAATCCCCATGGCCCTTCTGTCTCGGCAGCGAACAGTTGTGTAACAAAATATTTTTCTAGTTATGCAAATCAGTAAATCGGCTTAGTGGTTGAGTGATCATCTGTCTATTATAATTGGAGTGCTAATTTTGAATCGTACAATTTCAAAATCATGATCGAATAATGAATAAACTTAAAAGTTTAAGACACTTTCGGGTATGAAATTAGGCTGTTTGGGATTCAAAATAGCTTTCTTGAAACGAAATTTTACCACTAGAAAAAACCACCAGCCACTAAACACAAAATTTTGCCACTAGAAGGGGGGTCCAAACCACCAGTTTTAGTGGAAAATCCACTGAGTTGGCAACACTATTTCTAGCAATAAATATAGCCTATGTTACTCAGGGTGAATGCAGCTTTCTAATGGTGAAAGAATTTTTTAAATCGGTTCAGTACTTTTTGAGCCTATTCATTACAAACATACAAAAATAGGTACAAATTTTTCCTCTTTATAATATTAGTGTAGATTTCCTCTTTATAATATTAGTGTAGATATTCGTCTGAACCTATATACCATATAGGTATTCTTCAGCACTTAGTAGGTATAATATTTGGTTGCAGAGCTGTCAGCTTGAGGGTCTGGAGGTGGTGAACCGCCCACTGGAGCCGGGCCACGCGCGCGTGCTGGCCCGCGCGCTCAGCGAACACTCGTGCCGCCTGCGCGCGCTCCGTCTGCAGCGCGCACGGATATCCGGCGAGCCGCTGCTCTGTATAGGTAAGATACACATACACGCAAGCACGGTGCATGCATGCTAGCAAGCATGTTACCACGCACGACGCTAGCATGCATGCAGGCACGCATACACGCAGGCACACACGCACGCTAGCATGCACACACACACCCGATGCACGCACTTATTAAGTCACTCACACATAATCGTGTCGCCTGCGCGCGCTCTGTCTGCAGTGCGCATGGATTTCCGGCGAGCCGCTGCTCCGTATTGGCAATGTGCGAAGTGGGTGTTGGAAACTGTCAAGTCGATCGCAGCGCACGCTGTGGCAGAAATTTGAACTACTGACGGCAAAGGTGTGTCAGATTTGCTTGAATCTATGCAAATCGGCACACACATTCAATACTCAAATATCCAAAACAGCAAATACTAAATATTTAATATTTGGCAGGGATGTTTTTATTGCCATCTAGGTGTTCACAAAAAAAAGATTTTTCGCAATTCAACCCCCAAATGTGTGAAAACGGTGGTGAAAATTTGTATGAGAATTTTGTTATAAAGAATGGGAATCCCAGCTAATTAAGTATTATAACATTTTTAATGTCGTCAATATTGCTCATTTATTTAGTTTTTACTTTATTTTAAATTAAAATAACAAACTTTATCCAAACATTTTATGCACAAATAATCCACGGGGCCGTATTGCGCTAGATGGCGCTAGTGTCGTGCACACAGCTAATAGGTGAGATACCTACCATTGGCGTAGCAGGGTGGGCCAGAGGTGGCCGACGCCCACCGCAGAAAGCTCGTTGCCCCTCTTAGAAAAATGGAAAGTACCGAAATAATTAAATGCACTGTTTCAACATCATCTTGTGAAATTCTAGCCAAAACTCAAGAGGCAATACTGAAAAACTTCGAACTCGCTTCGCTCGCTCCAGATATACAGGGTGAAATTGATATCATTAGCATCCTTTTAAACTAAGAGTCTACCTCTCAAACTGAACAACTTTTACTATGGGAGCAAACCGATCGGAGCAACAAAAAATCAGCTGTTCCATACTAAACTGCAGTGCCTACTCGACTCAAATATATGCAACAGCTGATTTTTTAGTTGCTCCGATTGATTTGCTGCCATAATCAAAGTTGTTCAGTTTGATGGGTAGACTCTTAGTTTAAAAGGATGCTAATGATATCAATTTCACCCTGTATAGGCATGCAAGCACTCATACCACAACTGTTATTTTTTTAAAATGTGAGTTTATCGTTATTTTCAAACGGTTTATTTACTGAGCAGGGACGTCCTAAAATTCAAGGCGTCTTACCTATCTACAGGGTGTAACAAAACACCCTAGTAATACTAAAGGGGGTGCTTCAGACGATCAAACTGAACAACTTTCACTATGGAGACAGCTTCGAAATTACAAAAAAAAATCAGCTGTCCCATACATTTTAGTCGAATCGGTACTGCAGTTTTGTATGGGACAGCTGTTTTTTTTTCGCGATTTCGAACTAGGCTCCATAGTGAAAGTTGTTCCCCCTTAAGTATTACTAGGTTGTTTTGTTACACCCTGTATAGCCAATATACATATTAATCTATGATTTCGTCCGGTTTGCAGTGACAGCACTAAAGTCTAACAACTCCGTGGTGGAACTGCGGCTGGGCGACAACGGTCTGACGGAGAACGATGCGGCGCAACTGAGCTCGCTGCTGCGGTACAACTCGCGGCTACAGCACCTAGACCTGTCCGATAACCAGATACAGGTATAACTCGCTATATTGTGGACAAATCAACTCAGTAGTGGAACTAAGGTTGGGCGACAAAGTTCTGACGGAGAACGACGCGGCGCAACTGAGCTCGCTGCTGCGGTGCAACTCGCGGCTACAGCACCTAGACCTGTCAGACAACCAGATACAGGTATAACTCCGGTGGTGTAACTAAGGTTGGGCGACAAAGTTCTGACGGAGAACGACGCGGCGCAACTGAGCTCGCTGCTGCGGTGCAACTCGCGGCTACAGCACCTAGACCTGTCAGACAACCAGATACAGGTATAATTCGCTATATTGTGGACTAATGAACTCAGTGGTGGAACCAAGGTTGGGCGACAACGGTCTGACGGAGAGCGACGCGGCGCAACTGAGCTCGCTGCTGCGGTACAACTCGCGGCTACAGCACCTAGACCTGTCCGATAACCAGATACAGGTATAACTCGCTATATTGTGGACAACATCAACTCAGTAGTGGAACTAAGGTTGGGCGACAACGTTCTGACGGAGAACGACGCGGCGCAACTGAGCTCGCTGCTGCGGTACAACTCGCGGCTACAGCACCTAGACCTGTCCGATAACCAGATACAGGTATAACTCGCTATATTGTGGACAACATCAACTCAGTAGTGGAACTAAGGTTGGGCGACAACGTTCTGACGGAGAACGACGCGGCGCAACTGAGCTCGCTGCTGCGGTGCAACTCGCGGCTACAGCACCTAGACCTGTCCGATAACCAGATACAGGTATAACTCGTTATATTGTGGACTAATCAACTTAGTGTTGGAACTAAGGTTGGGCGACAACGGTCTGACGGAAAACTGAGCTCGCTGCTGCGGTGCAACTCGCGGCTACAGCACCTAGACCTGTCCGATAACCAGATACAGGTATAACTCGTTATATTGTGGACTAATCAACTTAGTGTTGGAACTAAGGTTGGGCGACAACGGTCTGACGGAAAACTGAGCTCGCTGCTGCGGTACAACTCGCGGCTACAGCACCTAGACCTGTCCGATAACCAGATACAGGTATAACTCGCTATATTGTGGACTAATCAACTCAGTAGTGGAACTAAGGTTGGGCGACAACGGTCTGACGGAAAACTGAGCTCGCTGCTGCGGTACAACTCGCGGCTACAGCACCTAGACCTGTCCAATAACCAGATACAGGTATAACTCGCTATATTGTGGACTAATCCACTTAGTGGTGGAACTAAGGTTGGGCGACAACGGTCTGCCGGAAAACTGAGCTCGCTGCTGCGGTACAACTCGCGGCTACAGCACCTAGACCTGTCCGATAACCATATACAGGTATAACCCGCCTGAAATCAGTTTCATGCTGTAAAAAAAGTGATCTAACCTACGGTTTTTTGTTTGTGGGTTACCATATATTTTCAGTATTAAATACTGTGACTTTATTGAGTGCTTGACCTGCGGCGTGTATTGAGATTATGATTGTGTAATAGCGATTATATTGGCGAACCTTTTAGGCGTATCGTATACAGAAGAAGAGTCGAGGCAGCGTCAAGAGTCAGCATTCGGTATGCCAAGTTTTTTTGGGATGGCTGAATCGTAACACCATTTGGAGATAATTGTCTCAGTAACAATATTTTCTATGTCGCAGATTTTAAAATGAAAGGATTATAGATATCTAAACTATTATAAAACTGTAGCAGAAGTGTGTCTGTACATTGAAGATATTTACAAAAAGAAGATTAGGTACGATATGGTTTTTAGATGTCCCTGATTCCAAATCACCAATTTTTGGATTTTTTGTCTGTCTATTTGTTTGTTTGTTTGTTTGTTTGAACGAGCATCACGCAAACACTACTGAACCGATTGTGATGAAACTTTTTTGTTTGATAGCTTATGATCTGACTTAAAATCTGGTATATCATTTGTGCGGACGAAGTCGCGGGTTAACTCTTACTAGAGTTAACCTAACCTAGAGTTAACCTTACTTAAGTTTTATAATAGTTTAGTTGTATGTGTGGCAGGACGTGGCCGCGCGTCACATCGCGCTGTCGCTGATGGTGCAGGTTCAGATGCTGGTGAAAGTGCGGGGCACTCTCACCTCGCGCGCCTCGCCCCTACAGTCCCCAGGTTAGTACTATACCAGTGCTGCCGAGTTAGGCTTATGGAGGTGCTACTGGGAATGTTCCTCCATTGAAAAGGGAAGATCTTCCGCCAGGCTATGTGTGATGCCTGGGGACCGGCCGTCACAGGCGTGCATTACCACCAGGCACAAGTAGGCAATCAGAGCTGAAAAAGAGCCTATACGGTGTTTTCAGCATAATTGTGCCCACGACTATACCCCGACTACTATCAAACATATTTTTAATACTATACCTACCATATTAACAATCCACTTTTCGCTGAGAGTGCCTGAATTCTGTCCATAGCACCAGCACCAGAGTGGCAAGTAGGTAGATAGTGAGCCTGTTGGTCACCAACTTGCCACTGGTTTGTATATTTGTATTTCACGTTTAATTTCTTACCTATTTCTTCATAACACTGCTCTCTTTATTGACGATCAATCTTCGCTAGTTGATGAATATTATTAACGACGACAAATCAAATGAAAACTTCGCGAAAACATTTGAACTGCACGTAATTTATCGAAACACATTTGATCTTTCACTACAAACCTTACTTTATTTATAATTTGTCAATATTAACAAAATACACAGCTAGAAACAAAATATTCAGCTAATTTCTACCCAAACCAGACCCAAACATATAAAAAACAACTGAAAACATTTGAACACGCTCGGAATTCAACAAACTGTCAAAGTCAAACAAAACAAAATCGGCCAACAAAGGGCTGCGTTCCGAACCTACGCTCCAAGTGCACCCCGAGTGCAACTTTTCACACTAAACGCCGTTCAAGAGTGATATTTTTGAAATTCACACATCTTAATTCGTGTACGAATAATGCATAAATTCCATAGAGTTTGGCATCACTTTCGTATACGAATTAGGATGTGTGACTTTAAAAAATCGCACTCCAGAGCCTCGGTGAAAACGTTCTTACCACAGAGCGAGTTGAGAAAACAACCGCACCCAAAGGTCGTGAACGCAGCCAAGTGAACAACGTCAAGAGCGCGCATGCAACCAAATAGCGAAGATGCAATCTATCAATGAGATGCCAAGCGCTTCGTTGTTTTCACGCGAGGTTGGTTAATACATTACGCATGCTTATTTTGTGACAATAAATAGCGAAGGTCAAACGTCACGTATTATCGCATGGTTAATGCGTACTTTGCATTTTTGTCGTATAGTTTTTAACAAGTGTAAATGCATATGTAGCCATAGATCGTTTGTATTGCGTGAGCTTGTGCCGTTTGAAAACTGCCTATTGCGCGCTGCGTGCCCGAAACTTACGTGCCGCGCCCGAACTTCGGGCAGTTCTTGCGCGCCATATTTGAATGTGGAATTAATCTTTTGGATGCTTTCTTTGTTTGTGTTTATAGAGTATGACTGTAAATTGTTAGTAGATTAATAATTAATGAGGAGACAAGTAGGCACTGCCTAATTGCCTATATACACTGCACGCGCATGCCGGCCGTGGTCCTACAGTTCTTATAGACCGAGATCCGACCGTAAAATTATGCACCTATTTCTTAGGCGAATGAAATGTGATTCTAGTGTATTTTTACACAGGACTTACGCGTCGTCGGGAAGCTCACCTCCTTTCCCTTCTCTATTCCATCCTCTTCGATCCTTTGACTCCTCAATATCTTAAGGAACGCCTGACTTTTTATTCCTCCATTTCCTCCACCACTGGTCGTACCTTGCGTTCCTCTGAAAACCTTTCCCTCCTTATGCCCACCCATTCCACTAACTTCTACACTCATTCCTTCTCCGTTCATGCTGTTCGGCTCTGGAACTTGTTGCCGGAGCCCATCAGACGTGCACCCTCCTTGAATGTTTTTAAGTCTAGGGTCAAAGCTCATTTCCTCGAGCACTGACTATCTATCCTTGATGGTCACCTCTGGTTCATTTTTTCCTCTCTTTGACAAGTAATTGTTGTTTTAGAATTATTTTATGTATGATTCTTTTGTGTTTGTAGGTATGAATATGTATTCGTAATAGGTATTTATATTATGTATGTATTTTATATAACAGTATGTTTGTATTTGTATAACTTTATTTGTGTATGTTATCTATATTATGTTATTCTGATATACACCGCCTACCAATCTTCTTTTACTATTTCCTCTACCCCAAGGTTGTCTGGAAGAAATCGCTTTTTAGCGATAAGACCGCCTGTTTTTGTGCCTTTGTATTTCCTGATTGTTTGCTCTCTGTATACTATGTTTTTTTCTTTTTGGTGTGAAATAAAGTATAATTTAATTGAATTGAATCGCCAAGTTGCCTAGAGAAATCTTGCCGCAAGTACTTTTTCCATTATGATTTTTGGTATAACTTTTTCCACCTGTCTGTTATGTTAGAGAATTAAATGAGGTGCCATCGGAAGGAGACCAATCTAAAGAGGGTTGGGAGGCTAGGGTTGCCACCTCTCAGTTTGCCGCAACTCTAGGGTTACCAGGTTCAAAAAAGACTTCTTTGAAGCTTCGCCGTCAGTAGTTCAAATTTATGCCACAGCGTGCGCTGCGGTCGACTTGACAGTTTCCAACACCCACTTTGCACACAACCAATAATAAATGTAATAAATAAATAAATTCATAATGATCCCGGGATCGGTTTGGAGGTAAAATAATTGCGACGTTCTAGTAATTAATAAATAGTGCGAGAAATTATAAATAAAATAAATAAATTATAACGCTCGCAGGCACATACATTGTAATGATCCCAAGTAAACCATAGGCTTTTTGTTATGGGAATCATACAACAACGGCATAAACATATAACATCCATGACCGAACCGGGATTCGAATCCCGGTTCCAGGGTCCTGGGTTCGAACCCAGGACCCTGGTTTGGCAGTCCGGCGTGGTAACCATTACACCAACCGGGTCGTCATTATGAATGAATATTTTATCAAGTCTTACTAAATCTAATTAGATGTTTTTATTTATTTTATTTGTTTATTAGGAAGCCAACATGACACATATAGTTTTACATTCACAATGGTACATGATAATGTTGAGTGTATACATGTCATACTTATAGGCTAACTCAGCATGCATAAAAAGCTTAATTTAAAAAGAAGGTGCATACATTTCTTGTTTTTTTTTTTAAATTTTGTTGTTAAACAACGCGACGTGACGACTGATGGTTGTCGCGCCAATTCCGAATACAGGTACATACCTATTGATTTACACTATAACTATTCAAAAAATACTTTTTTAACTTATTTTTAAATACAGCTTAAATACAGCATGTTCACTCCACTGGGTCTAAATCCGGCGTCCCCCTTTATGTTGATAAATTCGACGATTCGCATTTTTTTTTTAAATATTTCGCAGTGTCTAGTATCCGTAAAAAATATAAAATTAAAACTGTAAAAAAAGACATACCAAATTGGCGGATATACCTAACCTGCCAACATTGTCATTGTATTTACAGCTGGTGATGCAGAGTCTAGAGGGCTATCAGTTCTAGTGTTATCTAACAATCAGCTGACGAACAATTGTGTCCAGCATCTCAGCAGAGCGCTGGTGAGTTTAATTCATACACACATACATAGTGTACTTAAAGTGGGCGGTTCAGAGTGTAGACGATTGTCAGTTCTAATGCTGTCTTACAATCAGGTGACGAACAATTGTGTCCAGCATCTCAGCAGAGCGCTGGTGAGTTTAATTCATACACACATACATAGTGTACTTAAAGTGGGCGGTTCAGAGTGTAGACGATTGTCAGTTCTAATGCTGTCTTACAATCAGGTGACGAACAATTGTGTCCAGCATCTCAGCAGAGCGCTGGTGAGTTTAATTCATACACACATACATAGTGTACTTAAAGTGGGCGGTTCAGAGTGTAGACGATTGTCAGTTCTAATGCTGTCTTACAATCAGGTGACGAACAATTGTGTCCAGCATCTCAGCAGAGCGCTGGTGAGTTTAATTCATACACACATACATAGTGTACTTACAGTGGGGGGTTCAATGTCTAGACGACTGTCAGTTCTAGTGCTGTCTAACAATTGTGTCCAGCATCTCAGCAGAGCGCTGGTGAGTTTAATTCATACACACATACATAGTGTACTTACAGTGAGCGGTTCAGTGTCTAGACGACTGTCAGTTCTAGTGCTGTCTAACAATTGTGTCCAGCATCTCAGCAGAGCGCTGGTGAGTTCAATTCATACACACATACATAGTGTACTTACAGTGAGCAGTTCAGTGTCTAGACGACTGTCAGTTCTAGTGCTGTCTAACAATTGTGTCCAGCATCTCAGCAGAGCGCTGGTGAGTTTAATTCATACACACATACATAGTGTACCTACAGTGAGCAGTTCAGAGTGTAGAGGACTATCAGTTCTAACCTGATGTGTCGCCGTGTGTACCTATGTTCCGCGATTTTTTGTAGTTTAGAAGCATAGATATATTATAAAAGAACAAGATGCACAATCTCATATAAAATCATAGCAAATTTTTGTCCGCTGGTCCGAATTGACACATACTTTTTAAACTTTTGCAAAGAGATTGAAATCACTAGACTTAAAAATTCTTCGTCTATGTATCAATGGAACGTATACCTTATTTTCCAGGTATAAAGTTGTAAATACTTCTGGCATGTCTTTAAAAAAATATGTATTTTTAAAACAGCATTTTGAAAAAGGAACAAGATGTCATCTATCAGACGATGACAGGAGTGGTATTTTTGAAAGTCACACGTTCAAATAAGCAGTAGAAAATGACAAAATTACTATGGAGATCTTTCGATCATCTTTCTTTCGAATGCTGATTTGAACGTCAGACTTTCAAAAATCGCACCCCGGAACAGAGATAAATGATAAGCCACACAAAATAAGTATGAGTGCTGTAGGTTGATACTAGTACGTGATATTTGACTATTAAACTTAGTCGTATTATGTATGTTTACAGTCAGATAGGTAGCGCGGTACTGAGCATAGATAAGCTATTATTTGTACTGAGGTGACTGAGGCAAGAGGAGGTACTTTTATTCGTAAAGTACCTCATTTGGGTCCAAAGACTACAGTTTAATATACGGAAATTTGGGTCTGCCATTTTTGAACCGCTGATTGTGTATCTTGTTCTGTAGGTATAATATATCTATGTTTAGAAGTTATGATTTTTTAAAGGTATATTTGAGCATTTTCTACCGGAGTGGCTTATAAATGTCATAACTTTTTTCATCGTAAGAATTTTACGAATTTGGTTCTTGCAACATGATCGTCTGAAAACATTCTTCCATACTTGATATAATCAGCAACATGACATCCTTACAAATTACTGAAAAAAGGGTCCAAAGTGAAAACTTTAGGTTTGAGATGCATGGAGTAAAATTTTCAAAATTATCTTTAAAATACAAAATGGAAGTTCCATAGTTTACAATTTATTTTAAAAACTTCAGTCATTATCCAACTTACCAAATAAGAAATAATAAGTGGTTCTTAATAGGCCATTTTACGCTGGAATCGGCATCCAAAGTTAATTAGGTGAAAAATGTGGTTCGAAAAAATAGTTTCAGCCATGTTTTAGCAATATTTTTTATTCTTTTGGCTAACATTAGTCGAATATTGTCAAAAACATTTAAATAGACTGTAATTCAACGATCAGTGACGCATTTTTTTTGTGACTAAATCGTGGTTTTTTGTGTTATCTTAAAATGTATCTCGTTGATTATAGCGTTCGTCGCGCACTCTATGTGAACTGAACATAGCTGGTAACGCGCTGGGAGAGGAGGCAGTTTGCGAGCTGCAAGAGGCGGGGCCGCTAGTGTGGCTCGGGTTACCCGCCGGCGCCGGCCTCTCCCGCTCTACCGACACGCCGCAGGTCTGTGACTAGCCATTGTATTATTTTTGACTGTAAACTCACACACTACGCGCTGGGTGTATGTGGTTGCCCTACACACCCTATTGACTCAGATTTCGACTAAATTTTTTGTGTTCAATATTACCTGCAATACCTGTATTGACTCAGATTTTGATGAAACTTTTTATGTTCAACATTACATTGACTCATATTTTGATAAAAATTTTTGTGTTCAACATTACATTGACTCATATTTAGATAAAACGTTTTGTGTTCAACATTACCTGCATTGACTCATATTTCGACGAAACTTTTTGTGTTCATCGTCACTTGTATTGACTCAGATTTTGATAAAACTTTTTGTATTCAACGTCACCTGTATTGACTAAAATTTTGATGAAACTATTTGTGTTCAAAATCACCTGTATTGACTAAAATTTTGATGAACCTTTTTGTGTTCAACATCGCCTGTACATGCCTCGAAACTGAAGCATGCAGGTTTCCTCACGATGTTTTCCTTCTGAGAAAAGCCAGCGGTGAAGGAAATACGATTTGCTGATAATTAGAAAAGCCATTTTTAATAGTTATCAACTTTGATTAAATTAAAATAGCTAAAGATACGGTACTAGCTTCTAGCGTATGGACCGCATAAATTGAGTCCCCGTCGCCTAATTCAGTCGCATGACACGCGTGCATGGTTGAGATTATGGCGCTACATCGTCTTGCTCGCACGCCACCTGTTCGCGTAATTCAGTCTCTTTCATTATTGAATTATCGATGTTATAATATTAACATTCGTGTGAGTAAATGTACATATGGTAGAAACAGGTCCATTGTTCGTGTACGTAATGTAAGAACGTAACGTATCTTCCGCTATATTAATTTAATCAAAGTGTAGCGAAATCAAACACCGATAGACTTTTGAATACTATACATATATTAATATTTTACTTTCACTGCACTATTTTATTTTTACTAAACTATTTTAAATTGAAATATGTATATCACAATCACTTCACAAATACTAGTTATCACTTCGAGTGCCGGCCGAGAACTGGCTGTTCGATCCCTTTTTCCCCACTTCGGTCGTCCTCCCCACCCTTTTAGTTCACTGTGCCAACCAAACGCGCTTGGCGTTTGATTGGTCTAGCGACAGCCAATCACCAAAGTCGGTATTGCCTCTAAGGTATTGCCACATGAATGAACCTTTAATAAAATATTTAACGGCTCTGGATACAAGTCCTTTTTAAGCGATTCCTTTTTTATTTTACAGGTAATTTGAACGTAATACAAAATGAAGATTTAGTAACATAATATCGCTTAATTTATTAAGAGGGCTATCACAGTCCAGTGGCGCCCTCATCACATTAAAAAAGATTTCTCAATAAAGAAAGCCTAAATTAAAAAAGTGCTCAACCCGAACACTACAAAAGCCTTCAAGCTGTTTTCATAGAATACTTTTATAGGTTTTTTAAAGGTCTAAACATACAAATTTTGAAAAAAGAAAAAAAACGGCCGCTTTTGTTTTTATTCGAAATTGTCTAAAAGTGGAATGTTTAGAACCTATAAAAGTATTGTATAACAATGTCTTGAAGGCTTTAGTAGTGTTCGTGTTGAACACTTTTTTAATTTCTTTCTTGAGAAATCTTTTTTAATGTGATGGGCGCCACTGGACTGTGATAGCCCTCTTAAAGAATCACGACAAAAGGTTATAAATGATTCTGATTTTTTTTTCAAAGTGCGCTCGTGTCGCTCCAATCTTCGCGCCCGAAGCGGCCCGGTCACCCATACCCGGAACGGGCAGACCTCTCACGCCCGAAGTGGCCCCGCCTCTCACGCCCGTTTCGGCGCGTCCCCTCACGCCCGAAGCGACCCAACGCCGCCGCTCGGCCCGGCTGCAGGTCAGTTACAACTTTCCCCAAGGAACATTGGTCGAAAAACTGAACATTTGCTGATTGACAGCCGATCCGCACTTTTGTATACAGGGTGTAACAAAACACCCTAGTAATACTTAAGGGGGTGCTTCAGACCATCAAACCGAACAACTTTCACCATGGAGCCAACATCGAGAAAAAAAAAATCTGCTGTCCCATACATTTTAGTCGAGTCGGTACTGCACTTTTGTATGGGACAGCAGATTTTTTTTATTTTTTCTCGATGTTGGCTTAATAGTGAAAGTTGTTCAGTTTGATGGTCTGAAGCACCCCCTTAAGTATTACTAGGGTGTTTTGTTACACCTTGTAGAAGGTCCATAAATTTTTGTAGTTTTTCGACCCATGTTCTTTTGGGGAAATGGTTTAGTTTCCTTATCTGAATATACCCTTAAAGTTTTCTAGTAATTAATAAATTCTCTTGATCTCGTAGTATGTAGAACTATACAGGGTTACTTCGAAGACAGTGCGCATTTTTCTTCCATGCAATCAGTATCGTTAATAGAACACATTAAAGGGAAAAAAAAATTTTTTTGGGTGTGATTTTTTTCAATTTATCCACCCGAAAATTAATGTAGCGTTGCTACACTACACTCGTGAGTCAAAAGGGTAGGAAGGTGCGAGGGTAGTGCGGCGTACGCGCCCCGTGGCCTCTCTCGAGGGTGAGTCAGTGATCGCAACCCCTCCGCGCAAGCGTCTTGTTTACGCTCGACTTTTAATATTTTTGTATGAGACATGGTAAAATAAAAAAATACGGGTCTTTTTATTTTGAATGAGCTTCATATACGTAAAATTTGCGTACTGTCTCCGAAGTAACCCTGTATTACTATTACCTATTCTCTGCTCGTAAGAAAACTCCGAGCATAGTCCTTTCCATTGCCCTTTGGGTGATTTTCAGCCTTTTTAGATCCGCAGAAGAACCAGAGTAGCTGACATAGCCCAAAGAATTGTTAAACTAAAGTGACAGTGGCTCGACCGATGGTCAATAAAGCTAAGAGATCTCGAGTGGCGACCGCGAACCGGAAAGCTCAGCGTGGGTAAATAGTGAGCCCCCACAAGGTGGACCGACGACCTCGTGAAGGCGGCGGGCACCCGTTGCATGAGGGCAGCGCAGGACCGGTCGTTGTGGCGATCCTTGGGGGAGGCCTATGTCCAGCAGAGGACGTCCATCGGCTGATAGTATAAGACATAAGTGTACTTTTTGCAACCATCAGCAGCAAGGCTGATTCAATGTTTATGGGGTGTAGAGCATCTCTGTGATGGGGATGGACCAGGTATGCCTGCATAACTCCAGTCGGTGTAGGAGTTACTGATGATTAAAGGTCTGTAAAAAATTAACGATCATCTGCACGGCTGATCGTATGATATTGTTGTAGTATGCAGTGTAGCTATGTGAACAGTACAAAAACTGTCAAGTTCTGTCAGTCGGCTTAGGAGATACAGCCAGTCAAAGTTCCGACCTTTGAACGGCTGTATCTCCTAAACCGATTGATGAACCATGCCAGTTTTTGTACTGTTCACATAGCTATAGTGTATACTACAACAATAACATACAGCTGATCGTAAGTTTTTTACAGACCTAAAGGTCTGGTCTTAATCATCAGTAACTCCTAAACCGACTGGAGTTATGCAGGCAGACCTGGTCCATCCCCGTCACAGAGAAGCTCTACATCCCATAAACACTGAATCAGTCTTGCTGCTGATGGTTGCAAAAAGTACACTTATCTCTCGGAATATGAGATGATGATGATTGTATATTCAGGTGTAAATCAGAAAGAGATATTGAAAGGTTGTAGTTTGTTTATTACTATTCGTCTTTGGAATTAGATGCCTTTGCCTCGTTTTTAATGTCATCGTAGGATGCTTGGTTCTGGAAAAGAAATATTTGTTCCGTTTTTATTTGATTTTACAGGGTGTCGGCTTTTGTTACTAACATAATGATGTTAGTAACAATGGGGTGTTAGCTAAGATGTTTTTATATGTAGATGCGTTGCCCGCGTTCCAAAATGGCAACAAAAAAGTAAGGTAATTGCCCGGCTTTCACATAGTCACGCGTAGTCTAGTGTACGGGCTACACGTCACTTTATCGCGCCATTTTAAAGTTCAGTGATATTAGCGTATAACGCGTCTATTTGTAAAACGTCATTGGGTGTTAGTGTTTTTAATGGGGCATTCTTTGAATTCCTTAGGCAGATTTTAATAGTCCACACAAGATAAAAATCTTTTTCAATGGATGTAACGCTGTGTAGCCATAGGATCACAAGCTCCGGGCGGCAGTTTATCAGGGGCGGCAAATATGTGAAATTAGTTATTTGTTATGAAAGGCTGCAAAGTTGTTTTATGGCGTGAATACCTACTTGCATTGAAAGCGAAGGATTCTAGGACTGAACCACGAGCGAAGTGAGCCTATTTATTACCTATTGCATTGGTTGCATAAACCGACAGAGTTCTGATAACCAAGATGTAGTGTTGCGAAATGACGATCTCGCTTTGCTCGATTCGGTAGCAATTGTTTTTAATATTGCATGAATAGACTGATAGAATTCTTGCTCGCCAGGAGTGCGATTTTAGAATCTCATTCGCTGAGTTCAGCAGTTGAAAATGTCAAAATTACTATGGAGATACGCATCTTTCTACTGCTGATTTGACCTTCAAAAATCATACTTCAAGACTGCGATTTTTGAAAGTCAAATCAGCAGCAGAAAGATGCGTATCTCCATAGTAATTTTGACATTTTCAACTGCTGAACTCAGCGAATGAGATTCAAAAATCGCACTCCTGGTCGTATTGCAGAAAAATGTCGAGCTCCATATTATGAATTTTTCTACTGCTTAGTTGCTTACGCAAAACACAATTCTGATTACAGTTTTGCCCAATTTCGAGCTCGTTTCGCGCGATCCAGATTTGAATGGAACTCGTGGTAATACTGTCATGAAATAACCGACAACTCTTTGAAAATATAAGTTAAACCCATAGAACCTGGCAAAAATTGCTCCAGGTTTTGGATCATACTGCAGTGACCTAGTAATATTGCAATAAAATCTCGAGCTCGCTTCAATTCAATTCAATTCAATTCATTTATCGCGATTTTTTTTTAATTTTTATTTATATATATATATATATTTTTTTTTGTTGCTTCGCTCGCTCTGGATTTTGTATCGTATTGCATTGACCAGTTCATATTGTAGATAAATTTGTAGCTAATCTGTTCTGGTGATGATGATGATGATGCACTTACTTCCCACATATCTGCGTCCCAGTCGGCGAAGAGCTTCTTGAAGACTGCAGGCTCTATGCCTTGCTTGACCCCGACGACTATCGTAGAATCTGCCGTGCGGTCCAGACCGTCGTCTTTTATGTACTCCTGGTTGAAATGTTTACAGAAAACTATTTAAAGCCTGTGCGTATTAAAGTTTACACCCTGTATTTCAGTGGTACTTACTCTAGGGGGTACTTTAGACCAATAAACAAGTTTCACAATGGTGGGAAACATCGAATTCGCGACAAAAAAATCAGATTTTGTAAGCAATTTCAACGAATAATTGATAAATAGATGTAGAACCGCTTCATGGAAAAATTGTGCACTTTGTGATAGAAGCATGAAATTTTCACCATACCGTACCAAAAGGTTTATTTTGAAATGAGGAGGGAAGTCAGATTTGACCTCAGAGGCAGAATAGAGATCAAATCCTGTTCTCATCCAAGTCAAGCCCAAAAACTATTTTAATGCCAGTTCTACAGACCTCTTTCTATGATTATTATAAAGATCATACCTTAACGATGTCCAAGCGCGCCATCTTGACTCTTTCCGGTATGTTCTTCCCCTGCCACAGATACAACTCTTCACCAGCGTCCAAGATGTACACTCCGTCATCAGATAGATCCTGCAATCATTTTACATGACATTACCCCCTCACAAACATAACCATTATACTGGAGGGAATCTCCTTATTAGCTTCATATGATACGAAACAAAGCTGTTTCCCCAACTGACCTGCTGAGTGAACTCGACCATCTCCTCGACAGCTGTCACTGAAGGGGCGTGGTCACATGGAGGCTGATCTTGATGATACGAGTAACACTAGACAAAGCTGTCGCCTAATTGACCTGCTGAGTGAACGCGACCATCTCCTCTAATCTTGCCAACAGAGACAGCTGTCTGTGAAGCGGGTGTGGTCACACGGAGGCTGATCTTGATGATACGAGTAACACTAGACAAAGCTGTCGCCTAACTGACCTGCTGAGTGAACTCGACCATCTCCTCGAACCTGATCTTGCCGGTGACGCTGACCGTGACAGCTGTCAGTGAAGGTGGCGTGGTCACACGGCGGCTGACCTGTTTGCGCCAGCCTGACGCATCTTCCTTCTCCTCCGAGGCTCCACCTGCCAATAGTTACCGTGAATGAAATACCTAAAGGCCTACATGAGAAATATACAGGTGTAACACCCCAATTACTTCATTTTTGAACCAATTGAATCGAAATTTGGCATGGAAACCGCTCTTGGCCAGTTTTTTTCGTCACGCCAACTTTTTTTGTTTCCTTTCAAATATTCCTTCTCTCTCTTCCTTCTAAAACATTTCTAAACACATCTAGAAATATTTTTTAGTGCAGATTTGAACCATCACCTTTTTCGTCTTACTATGTAAAACCACACGTCCGACCACTGAGGAGGTTGTCTTTTTTCTTAGATTAAAAACTTTTCGCTTACGCTGAAAAATGTAGCCAAGAAATGAGAGAGCGAGATAGCCAGTTATGAAAACTTATGTAAACAAAAAAGACAGAAATATTATTTTTTGTTTCGGTCAAAGTGGCCGGTTTTTTTTTGTTTGGCAAGATGTCAAACCCATGGAATGTTGATGACATCTTGCCAAACAAATCGTCTTTTAGTATGGAAAAGTCCCACTATTGCTGTTTCATGTGCGGCCACGGTATGGTTTCATCTAGTTACTATATCTATGCCTTTTATACGTTTGACTTCTGTCAGCATCCGTGACACTATTACCTATTCTGTGCCCTAAAATAGATTTTTTTCATAGCAGAAGGCACAAAACAAGCGCAAGAACTCATCGTCTGGAGAAAGTGAAGACGAAACAGAAGATATCGAGCAGTTTGAAGCGGATGGGGGGTCCGATGAGGAGATGCCAGAGGCTCCAACAAATGGGTCTGATGGCAACAAGTCTGACTTCAATCAGTTTCCAGATGTACCAAAGCATTTCCAAGTAAGTTTTCTATGCACTTGTGGGTACTTGCTACAGATGTTACAGCAAAGATGCCAACAGATGGCGATACCGTCACTCTCGGAAATATGCTCCACACAAAGATAAATATAGGGGTAGATAATTACTATAAAGCAAGACATAGAAACGCTACTTGACATCCATTCACACTTATGACAACCGCCCATTAAAATAAGTGAAATGTCAATAGTAAACGGAACCGTCTAGAATCATTTTGTCACCAGACTTCCAGCTGGAAGACTCAGCTATTTCCTTACGTTAAGAACGAATTTTGCTTGAATTTGCTTAAAAAGTGGTGACATTTGTTTAACAGACGTAACAGATTAACGTCTAATCTAGCTCTGTCAGTCTTATGGCAATCTGTGTGCGACTGTAAGGAATGACTATACATGTTTTTGTACAGTTTGATATTGGGTAGACCTGGCTCCATACAAAGACAACGTTCATAGTAAATACGTAACTCGTAACCTACTACACATAAGGTTCACAATCGAATGCGAGACATAAATCGCGCAAGAGAAATAAGCACAGAAATTCGATATACAGGGTGGAAAGTTAAGATGGGACACAAAGGGCAGCTACCAGAAGCATAACAGCTACAAGAAAATGTTCTTAGGAGACTAACCCTAACATTTGGAGCATTTCACTTCTGCATTGACAGATTTTGAAAATAATTTACAGTCATCGAGAAAAACTGAAATTTTCACAAAACCTTTTTTTCATCCCATTCGATTCTCTTACTGATAAGGAACATAAGTCTATGCGCTCAACCGAGGTCAAGGTACTAGAAATCACAGAAAATGCAAAATTAAATTCCCATACATTTTGTAGGGAAATATCAAAAATAATAAAAACCGGCCAAGTGTGAGTCGGTCTCGCACTATAAGTCCCATAGGAAATTTTTTTAAGTTTGTTGTGTAGTCGTGTGGTACGGAACCCTCGGTGCGCGAGTAACCCAACTCGCACTTGACGGTTTTATTTGTCTTCCTGCTTCTTAGACAATTTATATAGGGACTCACCTTGCGGTAGCATTTCCCCTCTGCCACGGTATAAGAACAATTGATCTTGTGCATTTACACCCAATTTTATACCTTATCACTAAACGAGACAGCCAGCCTATAATAGCGAAACGATAATTTTGAACTTAGAACGTTTGGAGTTCACACGAGACTACTTTTCATGATTTTTTAACATTCAAAATTAGAATCTAAACGTATGGGGAATAAAATCCAAAGTTGCGGATTTCATGTTACCTCGCCCCCCGCAAAAAGTGGCAGAAATGTTTCTTAGCAGAATGACACGCGTAACTCGTCCATATATAAATTGTCTAAGTCCTGCTTGGATCCGGCGAGGTATCAAGGTGCTAAATATTTTTCTTTATTATTTCAGTCTGGGAACTTTGTTGTGATAAAATCAGACATTAAATGGAATGGAGATAAAGTGACGTCAAAGTTGGATGATTTTAACGTGTGGAAAATAGCAGGCAAGGCACTGCTACAGAAATATATTCCCGTGGAGTCGGCCGGCAAGATTGTACACAAATGCACATGTGTGGTGAGATTACTCATTTAATTATATCTTAGAATAGGTACAGGGTGTAACAAAACCCTAGTTATACTTAAGGGGGGGGGGGGGTGCTTTAGACCCTCAAACTGAACAACTTTCACTATGGAGCCAACTTCGAAATCGCAAAATAAAAATTAGCTGTTTCATATGAAACTGCAGTACCGTCTTTACTCAAATGTATGGGACGGCAGATTTTTTTATTTTTTCTCGACGGTCTCTCCATAGTAAAAGTTGTTCAGATTGATGGTCTGAAGCACCCCCTTAAGTATTACTAGGGTGTTTTGTTACACACGTGGAGTCGGCCGGCAAAATTATACACAAAACACAAAATGCACATGTGTGGTGAGATTACTTATTTAATTATATCTTAGAATAGGTATAAGCATGTCTGGTCAGTTCCATACATTTTAGATTTAGTATAGTCTTGGCGCAAACAGATGTCGCTACTGGCCTGAACGAGAGATAAATCTTAATTAAACGTTATTAGATCACTATTATTTGAGTTTTGTTCCACGGAAATAAATTATATAGATTAATTTTCTTAAAATGTTTAATGACTAGTGATCGGTAACTATTGTGCAACTCACGGCAAACTCTAGGGGTGACAATTGTAACACATATCATTGGTTAAGAATTAAATGTTATCATCTCGTTTTCTTTTAGTTTTTTTCTAATACGGCCCCAAATTAGAGTTATTTTCACGTTTCTCATTATTTTATTTATTCTTATTTGTGAAAGGCAAAGGGAACACAGCCATGTGCAGTCAAGGCTACTTCAAGCTTGAGATTTGAAGTGCGATATCGTTTTTTTAACGAACGGCATAAGAACAGTACGAAGATCAAGGTGTCTAACTTGATTTGTTTTCTACTGTATAGATCTATGTATCATATTGATAATTTCATAATATAATTGAAATGGCACACCGATTAGAACATTACCTGTAAGAATATTAATAAAAACTCAAGGCCACAAAAAACTCGCCTAATACCAACCCTGAAAATGCCGCGAATCGCACAATAGTTACCGATCTATAGTAATAACAAATGTGTCTTAACACGTATTTTAACGTAATTAAACATTGCTGTAGTACCGTTACTCACCACAGTCGCTGTACTTGCGCGAGTTTTCAACTAAGAAGGTGGCAACTTTCTTATTATGGGCATTGACCCTCTGTTGTGTATAATTTATTTACTCTATAATCAATGACTAAACTTAAACTTTTTCAGTATACTGGATGGAAAATTGGCAACCGTGACAATTACTACTCGATCACTGATATCCTTGACCGAAGGCCAATAACCGACTTGAAGGATGAATGCATAGCATTCGATCTAAATGATCTTATTAAAGTGAGAGACAAGTAGTCTGCCTTCGTGTTATAGGTGGACCCATGGTGGACCAGAATCTGATGAAAAATAGGGAAATCAAATTTTAGAGTAAGCAACACTGTGTTAATAAGATTAGGGCGATTTTTGCAGCGCAGAAGTGCAGACCCACGCTACGCTTGGATATGGTTCAAAGTTACCTACTTTAATTATAATTTGTTATACAACGTGTTAATGAATTAGCGCAAAACCTCATACACCCCAACTGATTTATAACAAAATATTTAGATTGAAACAATAATTTAATTATTTTGATAGTTAAAATTTTAAGTTATTCGCATTTTAAGTTTTGAGGCAAAAATGATTTGTTATCATTTCAGCACTGAAAGTAAGCGCTAACGTACTCATGGATACATTTTTATAACCTTGTTTTGGTAGTAAGTAGGGTGAGTGTGCCCGTGCGGTGGGTTGACATCAGGTTCAGAAAATTTTTAATTTTGCAAACAAATTATTGAATATTTTGAAAAAAATAACCTATGTTGAAACCATGATAATTCGACTCTGTTGTCGATTCTAAACAAACTACTTTCTAGTTTTGCGTTAGTTCATTAACACGTTATTGGTTAATATTATGTTGAATATCGTTGTATATCGTGTTGTTGTTGTTTGTTGTTATGTTATTATAGTTTCAGAATATCTCTGACTACCCCCTCAGGGAATATAGTCGTGAGCATATGCTATGCTATGCTTATGTTGAATATTAAAAAATATATGAATATTAAAAAGTTTCCAAGTTGAATATAATATTCAACTGAACATGAATTTAGTTTTAATAAACTATCTCGTTTTAATATTCATAATCACAACAATGCAAAAAAAAAACTCAGTCATTATTGATACTACAGGGTGTTAGGGTAGAGGGGTTTGTTGATTGTACACATGATACTAAACGACTTTCCCAAAGAAAAATGAGGAAAATTCGCAAAAAATGTTCGACTTTTCATACAAACGTTCGGTCAGCTGGATTGCATTTAGTATGGGAAGTCCAAAAATTATTTTGTGAATTTTCTATAGGTTGCTTAAGGGAAGTTGTTCAGTATCATGAGATGAGATACACTCACCCCTTAAAGTAGGTAATGCAACTGTTTACCGTAACACCCTGTATTCGGATTTTTGGATTGCATTCCATATTACTTTGTGTACTTATTACCTAACACTGAGTGTTTTGTAAGAAATTATGGGAAATAAATGTTACCTGATTAAATTAAATCTTTTACGTTTTTTTATTAGGGTTCCGCAGCCAAAGAACATTATCGGATTTGGTCCAAAATGTGAAAGTGCCGGCCAAAAAACAGCGATGTTCTGTTAGGAATTGCCCGTCTAAACATTTATTATTATGGCACCAAAGCTGTAGGTGCATTGGCCTTGGTTTTATTTGGGTTCGAAAATCTGCCTTTTCATACACTGTATTGTTGTATTGGTGAAACTAGCTAAGGCTATTCTGTTAGAACTAGTCTGTCTCAGCATTTTTTAGTATGGCACCAAAGCTGTAGGGCCCATGGTACAATAATATACTGCGCCTGGTATTCTCTTCCGACCACGTGACTGAAACAAGCTTACGTCATCATACCCTTTTACCATGTTTGGCGGCCATTATTTGTGACGTAGGCTTGTGTCACTCTGGGAATAGAAGACCTTGTTTTTTTAGACCCATAAAGGTATCATATAGAGGAATTGACAGCTAAGAGAGCGAGATGTACCTAGCGGCGCCACTGTATAATAGAAAGAGGTACGTGACGCGAGGCAATAGAACCGTTTTTGGGAACTTGTCGGCACAATCGACTGGGTAAATATTCGTGCTCTGTGAATAATAGTGAATCTAAAGTGAAGTCGTAGATTATTTTGTGAAATATACTAACACTATTTGATTAAATTACCTACGATTTCACGTTAGATTCACAATTATACACAGAACTCGAAGTTTTAGGGTGCCGATAAGTGCCGACAAATGCACAAAAAACGGTTTCATTTGACAACTCATGTCAGTTACTCTATTCCGACAGGTATAATAACTTTATGTTTAGACCATGTGTAGGGCCATTTTCCTGGTTTTATTATGGTCACAATTTTATTTTCTTACATTTTTTACGAAATAAAACCTACAGCTACAGCTTTCGTGCCATAATAATAAATGCTTAAACGGACAAGTTCTAACAGAATATAGCATTAGTTTTTGTTGGCCGGCACTTTCACATTTGGACCAAAAATGTATATGAAACGCCGATGACGGCCAGTGTCCAGTGTTGTGTTGTCCGGGGAAAATTTTAGATTTTATTGAAATGTCCGGAGTTTGTGAAGACATAGGGCAACGAAAACATACTTAGGGCACAGCCCGGACACTGCATACAAAAAATTGAATTTGACAAGATGACGTCAGCACATGCGAAACCAAAGAAATTGAACCTTATGTCTTCTTCTTAGGTAACGAGTAACCAGTGCGAAGTAACCAGAGGGCGATAGAAAGAAAATCTAGATGCCGCGTCACAAATAACATTTGCAATTTATAATATAATTACGAAGATATAAAGCTTTTCAAATTTTGTATGAAAAATTTCAAAGCTTAATATCTTCGTAAAATTATGTATATTATAAATTGCAAAAGTTATTTGTGACGCGGCATCTAGATTTTCTAAACTATTTTTCCATATACGCAAAGTAAGCGTAGTGGTTCAAAGTTTTGTATAAAATTGACCCCTCCGCAACCAGCTTAATTTGTGCTTACCCAAGGCCTCCCAGAACTCGTCAGGTTCGTCTCCCTGGTCGATGGTCGACACCTCCTTTTCCTCACCTACCACCATCTTGACGAAGTTCAGAGCTGACTCCTGCTCCTTAGGGTCCGATTCCTGAAAACAAAAGCGAATTATTACTATGCACACAATCATAATGGCCGGCTTCGAATCCACGCGGACGACATGCCATGTACACACGGCGACACATCAAGCTATACAAAACCAACATAAGCTGGCCGCGCGACGTTATACGTAACTGGATATCAGACGCACCGCACCCCTTCTTGGTTGACAAGTTGACATCCCACATATCAGCACCAAGCGCCTTTCTGAATCTTTTATAATGCGCACAGCCAAGGAGTGGAATGCCTTACCTGCGTCAGTATTTCAGAGCGCTTACAACCCGAATTCCTTTAAAGAACGAGTGAATAGGTATCTTCTGGGTAAGCTCGCTACATCTTCGACCCCATCTTCGTCCTGAGGACTGGATTGAGGTCAAGAGCAAACCCATAGTTAATAAAGAAAAGAAAAAAAATCTACGCGCGGCCTGCTTATGTTGGTTTCGTAGCTTGATGTGTCGCCGTGTGTATCAATGAGTTTTTCCAACTTATGTATGTAATACCGACTGCTCTCAAACGGTGAAGGAAAACATCGTTAGGAAACCTGCATACGCTGAAGAAGAATTCTCCATGTCAAGTTTACCAATCCGTATTTTGCACGCGTGGAGGACCCACGACACCCATACACCCTCCCTGAGGGTAGGCCTATACTCTAGCCCTATGCTGAGGAAGTCGCGGGCAAAAGTTAGTGACACGATAAGGTATCTAACCATGGAATCGTGATCTAACAGCTCTAAGATTTATTTTCCTACACCCGTTGTAACATTGGTAGTATATGCTCACGACTATATTCCCCGAGGGGGTAGTCGGAGATATTCTGAAACCACAGAACATCCACGTTTCACTAGTAGTACCGAAACTCTGTCCAGTGTGACGGGGAGTGAGTCCGTTGCCACTTGTAATGGACAGTGGGTACAATACCTAAATGCCTCGAAATTTACAAGGGTTTCCTCACGATCGATGTTTTCCTTCACCGAAAAGCCAGTGGTGTTACAAATCGTACATAAATTCCGAACAATTTATTGGTACGAGTCGGCCTGGACGGGGATCGAACCTTCGCCTCCTGCACGGCAGGCAAGGTTACTCGCCACTGGACCACCACGGCTTACCACGGCGACATGGTCCACGCAGTACCTTTCCGTTCCTGACGTAGACGACACTCGCCGTTTCCAGCACAAAAACATCGTCGTCCTCCAGGATATCAGCTGTTTCTGGCACCTGCACCGCCCTCATGTCCACGCCTTCTTCCGTACCTTCCACCTGTTGATAATATAGACGAGAGATAACATCACAATACTGACTGTAGGATTCCTTAGTCAAAAACCCTTACCTACACAGGGTGTTAGGGTAAACACTTGCATTACTTTGAGGGTTGATTGTACCCATGATACTGAACAACTTTCCCTAAGAAACCTATTGTACCTAAATTCGCAAAAAAAAAATGACTTTTCATATCAGATCAGCTTCTTCTCATCGTGTGGGCAGAGCCCTGGGTGTCTGAGTTTTTTCAGACCGCCTTACGGCCTCTGACGTGGTTTTTATGTAACGACTACTACCACCAGAGATAGTAGCCGGGACCAACGGCTTAGCGTGCCATCCGAAGCACGGAATCATTTTTCTTTTCGGACAATCAGGTGATTCAGCCTGCAAAGTCCTAACCAACTGGGGAAAAACGCACAAAGTGACATATCACTAGGTGTCCCCCGTGGGAATCGAACCCACGACCTCCGTATCGAGAGCCAATGCTCTTAACCACTAGACCACGGAGGCAGATCAGCTGATTACATTTAATACGTCGCACCTAGTGATATGTCACTTTGTGCGTTTTCTCCAGTTGGTTGCACATTGCAGGCTGAATCACCTGGAGTGCGATTTTTGAATCTTATACGTTGAACTCAGCAGCTGAAAATTTTTGGAGATGATTTGACTTTCAAAAATCATACTTCAGGAGTGCGATTTTTGAAAGTCAAATCGGCAGAAAGTTAGTACCCAAGTATTTTTTTTTTGCGAATTTTCTAAAGGTTTCTTTGGGAAAGTTGTTCAGTATCATGGGTACAATCACCCCTTAAAGTAGTGCAACTGTTTACCCTAACACCCTGTAGTTTCATCGTGACTTTATAGTTTCATCCATTCTCTGCGTACTGCGGATCCGTCCCTTCCTATACAGGGTCCAACTTAATATACTGACGGTTTTTTAGCAGGATGATCAGACCATCAAACTGAACATCTTTTTCTATGAGATTAACATCGAAACCGGAAATTTTTTTTTTACCACATTTTGTATTGTTTCAAAGCAAATAATATGCTTTGGTTTTGTATGGAACAGCTGAATCTTTTTCGAGATTTCGGCGTTGGTCCCATAGAGAAAGTTGTTCAGTTTGATGGTCTGATCATCTGTTTATAATACCATCAGCATATTAAGAACCATGGCCAAAATGATTGAAGATGTTCACATTGTGTAGATATTGTTGACGACCCGGTTGGTGTAATGTTTACCACGCCGGACTGCCAAACCAGGGTCCTGGGTTCGAATCCCGGTTCGGTCATGGATGTTATATGTTTGTGCCGTTGTTGTATGATTTCCATAATAAAAAGCCTGAGGCTTACTTGGGATCATTACAATGTATGTACCTGTGAGCGTTATTATTTTATTTTATTACGAGCTTTAACCCGCGACTTCGTCCGCATAAATTTTATACCAGATTTTAAGTCAGATGATAAGCTATCAAACAAAAAAAGTTTCGTCATAATCGGTTCAGTAGTTTTTGCGTGATACTCGAACAAACAAACACCCAAACAAACAAACAAACATACAAACAAACAAACAAACAGACAGACAAAAAATCCAAAAATTTGTGATTTGGAATCAGGGACACCTAAAAACCATATCGCAACTTTTTTTTTGTAAATATCTTCAATGTACAGACACACTTCTAGTTTATGATTATCATTAGTTACTTTCAGTTATTACAAGGTTTGATATGCTATTCGTGGAAGAGTTATCGGGGAAAAACGACAAGTGGTGGTTCAAAATTTATTAGCAAAATTCCCTGGACTTACTCTGAATAGACGGATGCTGTCATCGTCGTAGGAGCTCCTAGAATTATCAGGCTTGTACTCATTGTCTTTGCCACCGAATAGTATGGCCAGGTTTCCTGTAAAGAGAGCTTTAATAGTATGGTTGCTAAGTTGAATATTGATTGCGTTTTGTAGGGAAAGTAACGAAGAAGTTGCTTACTCGTTCTTACCATCTTGAATCTAAAAGAACGGCAAACTTCTACAATCAGAAGTGGGATAAGATGTAGTGACTACCCACATTTTATGTTTAAGATACTTATACTATACAGGGTGTAACAATACACCCTAGTAATACTTAAGGGGGTGCTTCAGACCATCAAACTGAGCAACTTTCACTATGGAGCCAACATCGACAAAAAATAAAAAAATCTGCTGTCCCATTCATTTTAGTCGAATCGACACTGCAGTTTTGTATGGGACAGGTGACTTTTTTTATTTTTTCTCCGTGTTGGCTCCATATTGAAAGTTGTTCAGTTTGATGGTCTGAAGCACCTCCTTAAGTATTACTAGGGTGTTTTGTTACAGCCTGTATAAGTACCTCCGTGGTGTAATGGTTAAGAGCATTGGTCTTTTGACACGGAGGTCGTGGGTTCGATTCCCACGGGGGACACCTAGTGATATGTCACTTTGTGCATTTCTCCCCAGTTGGACATAGGACATTGCAGGCTGAATCACCTGATTGTATAAAAAAGAAAGATGATTTCGTGCTTCGGATGGCAGATTAAGCCGTTGGTCCTGGCTACTATATCTGGTAGTAGTATTTGTAGTTACATAAAAACCACGTCAGAGGCCGTAAGGCGGTCTGAAAAAACTCTGACACCAGGGCTCTGCCCACACGATAAGATGTTAGAGATGTTGAAGTCTCTATAAAGAAAGGTTACTATAAACTCGATGATTATTTGAATGACCAAAATGTCTGGTCTTGACAATGTTACACTATGTTATGCAATATTGTATTTTAATTGTACTTTGTACATTTTGTTTTGTTTAAAAGATGTGTTTTGTAGAGTTTCTGGCCGCATCTTCTCTCAACGGAACACCTTCCGACGCGGTGGTAGTAAAAAAATTACGTCAAAAAGCTATCTATGTGATATTATTTACGTCTGGCTATTCACAACGGTGTGTTGGTGCCTACGCTAATGTATGGGAGTGAGTGTTGGGTATGGAATAAAAGGAATGAAAGTCGAGTGAATGCCGTTGAAATGCGCTCCTTGCGAAGTATTTGTGGTATTACTTTGGTTGATCGAATCAAGAACAGTGTGATAAGGGATTGGTGTAAGTTGAAGGATGATATAGTAACAAGGATTGAGAGGGGTATGCTTAGATGGTTCGGTCACGTAGAAAGTATGAATGAAAGAAGACTTACGAATGAAATTTATCGAGCACAGGTGAGCGGAAGTGTTGGGAGAGGCCGTCCGAGGAAAACATACCACGATCAAATCAATGATCTTTTCCGAAAAGGACAAGTGCGTAACACCCTCAATCGACGGAAGTGCATGAAAAGATGTATGAATGTTAATGAGGCTAAAGAGATATGTCAGAGTCGTAGCGTGTGGCGGTCCATGGTCTCTACCTATCCCCTTGGGACAGTGGCGTGAGCTTATGTATGTATGTATGTATTATTTTGAATAATATAATTTGATTTGATTGATTTGCTTTGATTCCCTAACGAAACCCGTCTGGGTTGTTATTCAAAGCCGGACACCGTACGAAGAACTACAAAATACCTTTGAAGATGCTAAGGAAATGCTTGGGCTCCATTCCTTGTGGGACCTTCACAATGGTGGCGTTCCCTTCAAGCTCGTCTTCCAGTTCAATTGCCAAGTCCTGTGCTGCTTGCTTGTCGTCGTCACTCGAGTCTTTGCCCTGGGAAAAAGAAGAGAATCCAGGTACAATAGGTGCATACCAATTCCCAAACAATTTTCCTGTCCGTAATACCACTAGATCTTAGAATATTAAGGTGCAAGGTCTCAATACCTCGACTTATTAATTATATATATAATTAGAGGGAGGGAATTCTTAGGTATCTTAAGATACCTAAGAATTCTATAAATAAAGTGTGTAAAATTAAATGCGAATCGGACATACAATCTGTATTTTGATCAAAAATCTCCTTTAATATCTAATTGGACATTTTTAGGGTTCCGAAGTCAAAAAGGAACCCTTATAGTTTCGCCATGTCCGGCCGTCTGTCTGTCCGTCTGTCCGCGGCTTAGCTCAGAGACGCTTAATACTAGAAAGCTGTAATTTGGTATATGTATACATATTCATCACGCCGACAAAGAGGTAAAATAAAATCTTGAAAAATATTTTTTTTAGGCTACCTCCCCTACACATGAAGTGGGGATGAATTTTTTTTTTCTCGTCTATCCCATGTTGTGGGGTATCGTTGGATAGGTCTTTTAAAAATATTGTGGGATTGGGAATAACATTTTTCGATTTAGGGATACGTTAGTGAAATAAGCGAAATATTATGCTTTAATGCGAAAATTTTGGTTAGAGTCAAGTGTCCCCCCCCCTCTCCCAGCTAAACGGTTCTAGTTGGAAATGTGAAAAAATTCACGGCAATAGCATATACAGGGTGTAAAAAAACACCCTAGTAATACTTAAGGGGGTGCTTCAGACCATCAATCTGAACAACTTTCACTATGGAGCCAATGTCGAAAAAAAACAAAAAAATCTGCCATCCCATACATTTGAGTCGAGACGGTACTGCAGTTTTGTATGAAAGCGCTGATTTTTTTTTCGCGATTTCGATGTTGGCTCCATAGTGAAAGTTGTTCAGTTACATGGGCTGAAGCATTCCCTTAAGTATTACTAGGGTGTTTTGTTACACCCTGTATAACGAATTTAAAAGGAAAACTATCACCGCTAAGTAGGCTTTACAAGTTTACGAGTAATAGTCGACCAAATAATAAAATTTACTTTTTACACTTTATTCGCCGTTAAACCGTAGTATAAAA
This sequence comes from Agonopterix subpropinquella, assembly GCA_922987775.1. Taxonomy (NCBI): domain Eukaryota; kingdom Metazoa; phylum Arthropoda; class Insecta; order Lepidoptera; family Depressariidae; genus Agonopterix; species Agonopterix subpropinquella. The sequence goes on along the minus strand of OV277718.1, from coordinate 11,040,209 downwards.
CAAAAAGCCTCCTACTATGTCCATATTATATTGTAACGGGCAACTACGGAACCCTACCCTGCGCGTGGTCCGACACGCACTTGGCCAGTTTTTGAATAAATATTATTATTTGCCTTCCACTCGTCAGAAGAACTGGGACGCACCAAGCACTTACAATCCACATGTAGACAACATAGGCCTCGTTCCCTCCCTCGTCAGTGTACTGGTACTTGATCACGTAAACCTCGCTCTGATACATCACCGATGTTCCTGAGAGGAACTTCTCTGTTATATCCTCTTGATCTCCTGCTATCCTGGTAGTAGACAAGACATTGGAGTTAAATATTGAAGACTCTGTTGTTTCCACTAGGTACTGCAACAGGGCAATGATAGGTACAATACAATACGATCAGACCATCAGACTGATCTTTCTAAATCGTGCAAAATAATCTGCTGTTCCCATTAGAGCTGTCCCATACATTTGGCTAGAGTATGATTGCAGTTTTGAATGATCAGCTATTTTTCGGGTTCCATACCAAGGCTGAACACGCGGGATCCTATTCATAAGCCTACGCTGTCCGTCCGTCCTAGCTTCAGAGGGCTATATCTTCTGAACCGTCATAGGTAGCCGGTTGAGATTTTCACAGAATATGCAGCCCTATAATTATGTATTTGATTTGATGACAAGTTATAAAAAAAAACATACAAAATTCCCCATACAATAAACTAATTTTTATCAACGTTTTTCTTCTCGCTCTATAGTAAAAGCAGTAATTCATAAAAGCGTCATTCTTGGTGTGATTTTGGTAAAAAATTTTACAGAATAACAACTTATAATAAAAACTTGCCTAGTGTGAGTCTGTCTGCCGCTAAGGGTCCCAAGGTTGCGTGGTGGTACGGAACCCTCGGTGCGCGAGTAGCCCGACATGCACTTGGTCGGTTTTTTTCTCACGATTCGACTTTTGTCCTAGAGAGAGTAGTTCAGTATGATTTTCTGATCATCCCCTTAAATAGTTACCTGGTTACAACAAGACTCCCATCTCCCTGGTCAGGCATGTATCCTCTGGCTGCAGCACTCTTGCCGATCTTGTACGCAATCGCTGCAACCTCATCGGCATCTCCTGAGAAGTAGCCTGCATCTGAAACGACCAGATTCGTGTTAATGAGAACAGTGGTGCTGTGGTGAGGCATGGACACTGAACCCTCATGTCGCAGTTTTAAGAATACCTACTAGTAGTTCGAACTTGGTTCGAACCCATTGATCTAGAGCGCATGCCGCCATGACGCTGGGTATCAGCGAAGAAATTAAAGTAATTGGCAATCACTGTAGTTTCTTCGCTGGTACCCAGCTAATTGGAGACAATGGTACCGATTCGGACTGTGCCACGACTTAACTAAATTTATTCCTGTCACTTTCTAAAATCAGATTAAGAAAAGAGACAGAAAACCAACAGCTGACTTTAGTGCTGTCAAAGTGACGTTACACGCCCAAAAACGCTTTAAATAAGATGGCGTACATTATGATGGCATCTTATTTTGGGCGTGTAACGTCACTTTGACAGCACTACAGTCAGCTGTTGGTTTTCTGTCTCTTTTCTTAATCTTATTTTAGAAAGTGACAGGAATAAATTTAGTTAAGTTAAGTCGTGGCACAGTCCGAATCGAGGCCATTACTTACAAGATTTGCGGTAATGTCCCTCGCCTCGCACTAGTCCTGCAAGCCCCCTTTCCGCTGGCCCGCGTGAGCGCACTTACACTCGCTTACACACACACACGCACTCTCTTATGCACAAAAACTCTCACTTGACCCCCACACTCACACTACGTGCTTGGGTACCCTACTGCACGACGCCGGCACCGGCGGTTTGTGCATGACCTTTCACCGATGAGTTCAGCTTTACCTCCGCCTCTTGTGACAAACCGGCACGGCCAATGGCAGAAAATTTATGGCTGTTGTGCGTCACCTGATCGTTTTGTGTGTCCCTTAGAAGCTTGGTGTCTGTGAGGGTATTCACTATGTGTTAAGACTGTTCTAAGGTAGTGTGGGCGTCAGTTCACTACAATACAAATAGGTAAACTAAGGGTACACCTGAATATTTTCGAATCACCAGGCGCCCACCCACAGCGAGCGTAACAGTTTAGTATTAATGTAACAAAAATAATAAAAGTGATTGCGTGTGTGTGTGCATGTGGGTGTTGTGTGTGTGTGTGTGTGTGTGTGTGTGTGTGTGTGTGTGTGTGTGTGTGTGTGTGTGTGTGTGTGTGTGTTAGTGTGAGGCGTGCAACGTGACTAACGTAGGTGGATAACTCCACGTAGCCCTACGACAGAACTGGGGAGTCTTGGGATCGGAGAGTTATATCAGCCACTACTTGGAGCTCCGACCGCATACATTCATAGGATACTACGCGTGTACAAACAAAGCGGGTTGGGTGGATTGACTTTACTTCAGCGTGGTTTCCTGTCTTACAAATCTACTTATACCTAAGTTTCTTGTAGGTGGCGGTGGTAGGTGTAGGTGGTAGCTGCTGTACTAACCTGATTCAGGCAACCAAGAGGTGGTAGTGATCGTATCCCAGTTATGGAAATATTGCTTGAATGTTGAACTCTCGGCGTTTTCTGATACCCTGGTAATGTTCACCTGTAAGACAGACGATTTTGATAATCATTAGCTCTCCCACGGATGGGCGGCGTATACTGCCTACCATCTTCGAAGTACTCGTAGGTCTCTACAGTTGGGTTACCACGCACGATAAAGCGAATAAACGAGATATCATATGCGCGCTCGTTTTGGCATACTTAAAGTAACGAAGATGGAGTCACATATACAACGTGTTAATGAATTAGCCAAAACCTCATACACCCCAACTGATTTATAACAAAATAATTAGATTGCAACAATAATTTTATGATTTTGATAGTTAAAATTTAAAGTTATTCGCATTTTAAGTTTTGAGACAAAAATGATTTGTTATCATTTCAGCACTGAAGGAAAGCGCTAACGTACTCATGGATACATTTTTATATAATCTTGTTTTGGTAGTAAGTAGGGTGAGTGTGCCCGTGCGGAGGGTTGACATCGGGATCCGAAAATTTAAAATTTTGCAAACAAATTATTTAATATTTTGAAAAAAATTACCTATGTTAAAACCATGATAATTCGATTCTGCTCTCGATTCTAAACAAACTACTATGTAGTTTTGCGTTAATTCATTAACACGTAGATATTTCTTGTTTTGACGGGGGTGGCATGCTAGGCAGACAGGATAAACTTTTAGTCGGTTGCATTCTACTCTGCTCTTCGAATTTCACTATACGTATGGAGCCAAACTCAAAATCAACTCGTCCATACAAAATTGCAGCAGGTATAGTCAAGAGCACCTCAAGCTTTACACTTGCATTTCGATTGTAACGCTTATGGCGCACTAAATAAGAACGGTAAAAAGTCCAGTTTTTTTTTTTATTATCTATGGGTTTGCTCTCGACCTTAATCCAGTCCTCAGGACGAAGATGGGGTCGTAGATGTAGCGAGCTTACCCAGAAGATGCCTATAAAGTGTCAAGCTTGACGTGCTCTTGACTGTCCACTCGATTTAAATGTATGGAAAATAAGATTTTTATTCGCGATTTCGATGTTAGTCACAAAGAGAAATTTGTTCAATTTGATGGTTTTGATCATTCCCTTAAAACAGTCAGCATATACAGGGTGTACAATAAAATGGGACAGCTACTTAAAGGGGTGCTTCAGACCATCAAACTGAACAACTTTCTCTATGGGACCAATATCGAAATCGCGAAAAAAAAATCTGCTGTCTCATACATTTCAGTCGAGTTATGTTTGCAGTTTTGTATGGGAGAGCGGATTTTTTTTTCGCGATTTCGATATTGGTCCCATAGAAGCACCCCTTTGAGTAGCTGTCCCATTTTATTGTACACCCTGTATAGGAAGATCTCTATACCTACAGGGTGTAACAAAACACCCTATATTCCGAGAGATAAGTGTACTTTTTGCAACCATCAGCAGCAAAGCTGATTCAGTGTTTATGGGGTGTAGAGCATCTCTGTGATGGGGATGGACCAGGTCTGCCTACATAACTCCAGTCGGTTTAGGAGTTACTGATGATTAAAGGTCTGTAAAAAATTAACGATCAGCTGCAAGGCTGATCGTATTTTATTGTTGCAGTATGCACTGTAGCTATGTGAACAGTACAAAAACTGACATGGTTCATCAGTCGGTTTAGGAGATACAGCCGTTCAAAGGTCGGAACTTTGACTGGCTGTATCTCCTAAACCGACTGACAGAACTTGACAGTTTTTGTACTGTTCACATAGCTACAGTGCATACTATAACAATATCAGCCTTGTAGCTGATCGTTAATTTTTTACAGACCTTTAATCAACAGTAACTCCTAAACCGACTGGAGTTATGCAGGCAGACCTGGTCCATCCCAGTCACCGAGATGCTCTACACCCCATAAACACTGAATCAGCCTTGCTGCTGATGGTTGCAAAAAGTACACTTATCTCTTATACTACTAGTAATACTTCTGGTCTGAAGCACCCCCTGAAGTATTCCTAGGGTGTTTTGTTACACCCTGTATACGTTGATAATAATGATCATCAAACAAAACTCACCCAGGATGGATAACCCTTAAGCTCAAGGTATTTTTCAACCAAGTCGTTGTAGTTCTTCCTGACCTCCGCGTCCACATCCTTGCCCAACCAGATGTAGACACCAGAACACGGCGTGTCCAGGATGTAGACCTCCTGTAAAATTTTTATTAGTCGGTAATTAATTACACAAACTCACTAATTGGCTCATCATGATCTGCTGATTATAAACAACGTGCTACTATAGTAGATACTTAGGCTCTAGACAGACGGACTGCATTTCAACTGCTATCCAACCGCAAATTGCAGTTCAAGTACAGTTTCAATGCAGTTGACACGACTGCAATAGAACTGCAAACCAACCGCGCAGTCCGATTGCAGTTTAATTGCAGTCGGCGTGCAGTCGTGTGAACTGCATACCGAATGCATTCAAACTGCATCCGAACTGCACCATGCGCGGGAGGGCGGCGCGTGCGGGCGGGTGGGTATGGTGCAGTTCGGACGCAGTTTGAATGCAGTCAGTGTGCAGTTCACACGACTGCACGCCGACTGCAATTAAACTGCAATCGGACTGCGCAGTTGGTTTGCAGTTCTATTGCAGTCGTGTCAACTGCATTGAAACTGCAATTTGCGGTTGGATTGCAGTTGATCATTTGGTTCCTGAGGAAGATGCGCGTTGCGGGAGCGCAGTGGTACGGTAACGCAAAGCGGAACATCAGTTGGGACCGCAAAACCCGTCCCGAACCTACAATTCGACTTGCCAACAGTATTGTGCTGGCTAACAGATTATTCAAGTCAACACTTGGATTCTCCTTCCACATCAGAGCGCACGCCAGGAACCAATTAGGGTTGCCGGAGGACATAATTCTCATCTTGCCATGGTGCAGAGGTGGGCGACTGGTACTGTCTGGTACTCACGTCCGAAGCCAAGTGTTTCTGCTTGTACGGCTTGGTCAACTCGATCAACTCGAGCTCGTCGCCTACGAGCGCCCTGTACAAGTACACCGCAGATATGCTCTCTCTAGAATATGTCTGAAACAAATTATTTGGTTAGTTGGATGCTGTGTGGTGTACAGTTTCCAATAGCATCAACCCAGGGTCTCATAAAAGGCTATCGGTTAGAGCTACTGCATCTTACCTAGGGCTGCCAAACAAACCTATTTCAAAAATTCCGAAATCCCTCGGAATCAATCCAGTTCATCATCATCATCATATCAACCGATGGACGTCCTCTGCTGGACATAAGCCTCCCCCAAAGTTGGGGGATTTGCCATAATCGCCACGCTTGGCAGGCGGGTTGGCGATCGCAGTGGGATAGAATGTGTGTACTCAGAGGATGCTGCTGCCCATCCTCCGGTAGATCCCTTAGTCTCCTTTTACGACACCCACGGGAGGAAATGGGGTGGTGCTATTCTTAGCCGACACCATAGATATACAACGTGTTAATGATTAACGCAAAACTAGAAAGTAGTTTGTTTAGAATCGAGAGCTGAGTCGAATTATCATGTAATTTTTTTCAAAATATTAAATAATTCGTTTGCAAAATTTTAAATTTCCTAAACCCGATGTGGACCCTACTTACTACCAAAACTACTTACTACCAAAACAAGATTATTAAAATGTATCCATGAGCACGTTAGCGCTTTCTTTCAGTGCTGAAATGATAACAAATCATTTTTGCCTCAAAACTTAAAATGCTAATAACTTTAAATTTTAACTATCGAAATAATGAAATTATTGTTTCAATCTAATTATTTTGTTATAAATCAGTTGGGGTGTATGAGGTTTTGCGCTAATTCATTAACACGTTGTATAAGGACGATCAATCCAGTTGATACTACCTATAATGTGGTTTAAAAATAGCTGCCAACTCTAAGGTTAACAAATGATCCCCACTTCCAAATCCACGGACTCCCTACAAAATCCTATGCCAAGGCCAAGGTTACCATTCGCGAAGTTCTTTCACCGATTCAGTCAACCTGTCAGGACCTTCGTTGTCACTGGTGTGGTCCTTTCATTGCCTGTTTATTAAGGAGTTGGGTTCAGCAATGCTGTAGTATTCAGTTCAATTTAATTTCGGAGGCCCTCGGATGGTTGGTACTGGATTTGTTCAAGAGATTCGGTTATGGACCGGACAGTCTACGGACGGTAGGTAGAGGTAGTTAAATTTACCTCGGAACTGTCATCATCAGCAATGTCATCTTTGGACCCGGAACCGAGTGCTTCGAAGAACAGCGCGATGTCTTCATCAGAAGAGAAATCATCTGGAAAGAAAAACAAATTAAATATCAGATTCTACTACTGTCTTCTTTAATCTAAGATTGGATGTGTCTGATGTTTATGTTTCCTACTTCTCTTATTTCATTGCGGGTTTCAGGGCAGGTAAAAGTAACCGCTCGCACCCTAAAGTAAACTGTCTAGTGTTTTGAGTGGTCGCTGCTGTTGAGCGAGGTTTCCATGAGTTACCTAGTGTTGGTAATGTGTGGTGGGCCTAAATCAGAAATGTTCTAAAAACAGATGCGCTGCGCAATCTTATGTTGGAAAAACTCTGACTTGACCAGTTTTGGAGTGCTTGCCAGTTCTAATCCACTCTAAGAAGTCCCCTGATTTCCTACTTCTTACCAGCTATTTCTTACTCGCCTCCATGGTCTAATCTCTATTGGTTAAGAGCATTGGCTCTCGACACGGAGGTCGTTGGTTCGATTTCCACGGGGGACACCTAGTGATATGTCACTTTTTGCGTTTTTCCCCGGTTGGTTAGGACATTGCAGGCTGAATCACCTGATTGTCTGAAAAGAAAAATGATTCCGTGCTTCGGATGGCACGTTAAGCCGTTGGTCCCGGCTAATATCTCTGGTCGTTAGTAGTCGTTACATAAAAAACACGTCAGAGGCCGTAAGGCGGTCTGAAAAAACTCTGACACTAGGGCTCTGCCCACACGATAAGAAGAACATCAAAATTATCATCAAAACATCTCCAAAGGCGCGGATTTGGAGATCTAGGTATTCAAGGTTACCTAATTGTCTTTGTGGATTCAAAAGCACCTACCAATAATCTCGATAGTAGCCCTTCCGTTGTGGTAGTCGTCCCTCAGATTATTGGCAACACTGATGATCTTCCTTCTCTGACTGGCTTTAGCTCCCTCCGGCACCAGCACGAAGATGTCGTGGTCCACCTCCAGAATGAAGCAGTTCTCCTTGGTCAGTGACGAGGATTCCGCTGGCACCTGAAAATTACCCTCATTATTAGCTTGAAGTTTGAAGTTTCTGAACCCTGATCATAGTTATCAGGGCAGTGTAACAGGATTTAGACAGTCAAATTGCAATTTACAATAGTAGCTAAACAATCTTCCATACAGAACTGTAATACATAATGTACATCATCATCAGCCTATACAACGTGTTAATGAATTAACGCAAAACTAGAAAGTAGTTTTTTTAGAATCGAGTGCAGAATATTATTAATAATTATCATGGTTTCAACATAGGTAATTTTTTTTCAAAATCCCTAATATTATAAATGTAAAAACTTAACCAATCATGAAACTTTGTACACATATTCTTGGAGGTATGAGAAGTAACATAGGATACTTGGGGTTTTCCAAATTCCACGCGGACAAAGTCGCGGGCAAAAGCTAGTATTAAATAAGTTGTTAGCAATTTTTTTAATTTACTGAACCCGATGTCATAACCCACCACACGGGCACACTCACCCTACTTACTACCAAAACAAGATTATAAAAATGTATCCATGAGTACGTTAGCGCTTTCTTTCAGTGCTGTAATGATAACAAATCATTTTTGCCTCAAAACTTAAAATGCGAATAACTTTAAATTTTAAGTATCAAAATAATGAAATTATTGTTTCAATCTAATTATTTTGTTATAAATCAGTTGGGTTTTATGAGGTTTTGCGCTAATTCATTAACTCGTTGTATATGTCGCACAGCAGAGTTCAGGCCTACCCTCAATGAGGTTATATGGGCGTTAGTCCACCACACATGCCAATGCGGTGCGGCGCATCAGATTTTTTTCTTCAGCGTATGTAACGCACATAACCTAGATACTCGACGCAAATATGTATGGAAGAGCAGACACCCATATTCATTCCTTTGATGGGTTTGGGTTCAGAAACTTTCCTTTATAGCGGGCTAACACTCAGTTGCAGAAACGTTCATTAAAGATAATCCTCCATTAAATCTCTTGCTGTCACTTTTTGTTTTGTTGACGTAGTAAAAGCTAGCAAGAGATTTAATGGAGGATTTAGGCTGCCTGTCCATTGACGCGAGCTGGCTGCGCGAGCTGTGTAGCTGTGTAAATATTAACCAATCAGGAGATCGGCCGAGCTCCTGATTGGATAATATTTACACAGCTACACAGCTCGCGCAGCCAGCTCGCGTCAATGGACAGGCAGCCTAACTCTAATGAGCGTTTCTTTAAGTATGTAAAGAATTGTCAGCGTAGAGACAAGAGATAGATCTGAGAGATAAGATTTAAAATGACATACAACGTGTTAATGAATTAGCGCAAAACCTCATACAACCCAACTGATTTATAACAAAATAATTAGATTGAAACAATCATTTCATTATTTTGATAGTTAAAATTTAAAGTTATTCGCATTTTAAGTTTTGAGGCATAAATGATTTGTTATCATTTCAGCACTGAAAGAAAGCGCTAACGTACTCATGGATACATTTTTATAATCTTGATTTGGTAGTAAGTAGGATGAGTGTGCCCGTGCGGTGGGTCGACATCGGGTTCAGGAAATTTTTAATTTTGCAAACGAATTATTTAATATTCTGAAAAAAATTACCTATGCTGAAACCAAGATAATTCGATTCGACTCAGCTCTCGATTCTAAACAAACTACTTTCAAGTTTTGCGTTAATTCATTAACACGTTGTATACCGGTCAGTTGCAGAAACGCTCATTAGAGTTATCCTCCATCAAATCTCTTGCTAGCTTGCTTAAAAAATGGCCCGATGTAACGAGGTGGTATAGATTCAGGCAGGGGATTATGTTCTTCACAAACTATATAGAGATACTAACGTATTTTCTTCTCGGCCTCTTCCAATATTTATGGGCAAAAGAAATAAAATTTATCGATTTAAAGAAATTTGCTATCTGTGATGATTTTATTGAAGTGTTCAATATTATCTGGAATACTTTACTTACTTTTAGATCGATTTGTAAGATTGCACGTTTTTTTTCGATTCGACTATCGTTATAATTTCTAGATAAGTATAAATTGCTTTATAACCTACTAGCTTTTACTTCGTCCGCGTGGAGTTTGGAAAACTCACCACTCACAAAACAAACCTACATTCATATTTATTATATTAGTAGGTCTGCCTCCGTGGTCTAATGGTTAAGAGCACTGGCTCTCGACACGGAGGTCGTGGGTTCGATTCCCACGGGGGACACCTAGTGATATGTCACTTTGTGCGTTTTTCCCCAGTTGGTTAGGACATTGCAGGCTGAATCACCTGATTGTCTGAAAAGAAAAATGATTCCGTGCTTCGGATGGCACGTTAAGCCGTTGGTCCCGGCTACTTTCTCTGGTGGTAGTAGTCGGTACATAAAAACCACGTCAGAGGCCGTAAGGCGGTCTGTAAAAACTCTGACACCAGGGCTCTGCCCACACGATAAGAAGAAGAAGATATTAGTAGGGATAGAAATCGGTTATGTCCAAAGAAAGTGAGGTGCGTGCGTACCTATTTGAAACCTTTCAGTAACATTGCTTACCTCTTCGATCCTCATGTTGTCGCAACCAGACAATTTAAGAAGCCTCTTCTCAGCTCCAGCGTTAATCTCTACTTCGTTGAAGCCTGATTCATTACCACCTTCTAAATATCTGATGGCTGAAATAATACAATAATAAATAATAATTGAGAATCAACGCACGGCTTGCAAAACTGCAAGGACCAAAGACATATATATTACTAGCGTAAGGACATGGCCTATGAGCTTGACTATTGTCCCCAGTTCGTTGGCTCTAAAATGCAAGGAAAAATGTCAGTTTTAGAGCACTACAAATATATGACACGATATAGTTCGTATACGAGTTATGACAGATGGCGCAAATATTTGTTTCTATGAAGAAGGTTTCTGTAAAATATTCTGACGGGCCTATCCTTACGCTAGTAATATATAAATCTATGGCAAGGACCTGATTATTATGTAGATACGTGGTAGAGAAGAGAAAGTGAACCCTTAAAGAGATAATGTGGTCGCAGTATAAGAAAAAATATAATACTATACTGAATAATTTTAACTAGTTAAAATAATGATTAATGATAATAAAAAATTCTTGTTTTTATCGCGAACGTGCATAATAAATTGGAAGAGACAGAAGAGAGAAGGAGAAAAATGGCTTAGTTACTCTTCTAGAACGGAAAAGAGACAATATAATAAAGAAAGTACTCTTTGGAGACAATAGAAAAAGAAGTATAATTAAACTTAAACTTTTTGTCTTTGGAGAGAAAAATGGCTTATTTACTCTTCAGGAACGAAAAAGAGACAATAGAAAAAGAAGTATAAAGAGAAACTAAAAAAAAGCGCTCAAGTGCGAGTCGGGCTACTCGCGCACCACATCAGTAGGTACAGAACACAACATTATTAACTTAGATAAAAACATTTTTTTGTCCGGGACCTTTAAGTATCTGATGGCTGAAATAATACAATAATAATTAAGAATCAACGCACGGCTTGCAAAACTGCAAGGACCTGATTATTATGTAGATACGTGGTAGAGAAGAGAAAGTGAACCCTTAAAGAGATAATGTGGTCACAGTATAAGAAAAAAATATAATACTATACTGAATAATTTAACTATAAAATAATGATAATAAAAAATTCTTGTTTGTATCGCGAACGCGCATAATAAATTGTCTCATAAAAAACTCTTCAGGAACGAAAAAGAGAAAATAGAAAAAGAAGTATAAAGAGAAACTAAATAAAAAGCGCTCAAGTGCGAGTCGGGCTACTCGCGCACCGAGGGTTCCACACCAGGAGTGCGATTTTTGAATCTCATTCGCTGAGTTCAGCAGTTGAAAATGTCAAAATTACTGTGGAAATATGCATCTTTCTACTGCTGATTTGACTTTCAAAAATCATACTTCAGGAGTCCGATTTTTGAAAGTCAAATCAGCAGTAGAAAGATGCGTATCTCCAATTCTCCATAGTAATTATGACATTTTCAACTGCTGAACTCAGCGAATGAGATTCAAAAATTGCACTCCTGTACAGAACACAACATTATTAACTTAGAAAAAACGTTTTTTGTCCCGGACTTTTAGCGAGAGACCGACTCACACTTGGAAGGTTTTTAGTATTTGTTGTTATTCTGTAGAGTTTGCTCTATAATCACACTAAGTTTGACGCTTGTATGTATTACCGTTTTTACGATAGAGCGTAAAGAAAAAACGTTGATAAAAACTAGTTTCTTGTTGAGAACCCAAAAGAAAAGTTACAGCCCTAAATAGATAGGACAGACGGACGGACAGACGGACAGACGGACAGACGGACGGACGGATGGATGGACGGACAACGTAGGCTTAGTAATAGGGTCCCGTTTTCACCCTTTGGATACGGAACCCTAAAAAGAAATGAGATGGTGAAATAGAAGAAAGACAAAAAGTTATGGAAAGAAAGAGACTGACACACAAAGATTTAAAAAAAAAACTTTACTGACACAATTATTTAAATAAAGGAGAAAGATTATAATTTCCACTCAATTGCCAGCTAGATTTCCAGGAGATTATCAGTGTTCGGAGCTTATCTGGTTTGAATTAAGAGGTCAAATCGTAAGATCTGCTACTGCTAGCTTTAAACTACCAGGATATAATAAGGGTAAGGAGCTAACCAGGCTTGAAGTAGCCAAGGAACTGGCTGCCTATGATCATGAAGCAGAAAGAGAGAGTAATTGAAAGAAAGAGAGGACACAATTGTTTAAAGAAAGGAGAAAAATTATTTCATTCAGTTTCCACGTAGATATACCAGGAGATTATAAGTGCCAGGAGCTTATCAGGTTTGAGATTACGAGGGTGAGCAGATAGACCCACTGTTGGTGCTAGTTTTAATCTACCAGAATACTTATAATAAAGGCTAAGAGCTAACCAGGCTTGAAGTAGCCAAGGAACTGGCTGGACTCGTGTCCCTGCACCTACCTGTGATGCACGGAGTGATTAACAAGCAAGAGAAAGAAAAAAATTTTATTTTTATTTTATTTTTTATTTATTTATTTTATTTATTAAGCAATTACACAGCTTCACAGAGGAACTCCAATACGCTATGTAAGTAATTATACAAATCAAACAAGAATATTAAATTTTCCTCCAACTTAACTTAATCTTACGAATTAGACATTCTCAGAGAAGGTCAGGCATTCTCGTAAACAATCAGACCAGCGGTCGGCAAAAACGTCAAACTGTGGTGAGTGTTGCAGCAGCGTGGTGAGACGTCTGAGGGCGAGCACGAGCGGAGAGTGTTGGTGCGCCGCCGTGCGCGAGATGAAAATGAGATGAAGAAGAAAGAGATACGAAGTAGTGGAAAGAAAGAGAGAGACACAATTATTATAAAGCATAAACCGACAGGTATAATAACTTTATGTTATAAAGAAAGGAGAAAGATTACAATTTTCATTTAGTTTCCATGTAGGCACCACACCAGGAGATTATAAGTGCAAGGAGCTTATCAGGTTTGAGATAAAGAGGGTGATCAGATAGACCCACTGTTGACCTGGTGCTAGTTTTAATCTACCAGAATACTTATAATAAAGGCTAAGAGCTAACCAGGCTTGAAGTAGCCGAGGAATTGGCTGGACTCGTGTCCCTGCACCTCCCTGTGATGCACGGCGCGACCGCCAAGCATATCGTCCAGCGTGATCGTCAAGATTGCCGCCGAGCCCTGCTTGTCTTGCGTCGCTTTCGCACCAAGCCAGAAATGAGCATCGTAGGACAATGTCGATGAATTGTCGCCTGTCGTCTGAGAAAAGGTACACATTAATGAAGGAAATAGATTAAGGCTGGCCACCAGAAAGGGCACAGGCAGTAAGGTGTGCGAGAAAATGGTCCACCAATATGCACGCTGCTTAACTGCCTCGTACATTTCTTCTTCTTCTTTCTCGTGTGAAGGGAAGACAAGAAGGTAGACACTTTGTCCTTCCAATACTTGGACACCTCTATTCATCGAAGGGAAGCCTCTATTAGGTCCTGGAGGGAGCAAGACACAGGGCACAGGGTACACTGCGATAGATGTCGAGTGGTTTCCACAGACGCATCGGCCGGCAATATGTCCCATCTCCGCAGATTATCTTTGGATCGACCAACTCCCGTTCGCAATCTATTGAGTGCCTTCCATGTCGCCCAATCTGCACGGCTTCCATTAGAGATCTTCAGTCGGTGTACTAAAGGATTCGCTGTCGTTAATTCCTTGTTTCCATAGGTCGGTAGGTACGTGCTTCGTACATTTCTGGTGGACCAGTATTATAGGTGGACGTATGTATACAGGCTGATGATGATGATGCTCTTTTGAAGGGGTTTTCAAGGGGATCTCTGGCTTATCTTTCCATTATGAGTGTTGCCATGTAGCTCATGCTGGCACGAAAGAAGAATAATGGGGGACAGTTTAATTTTTTTCAATTCCATTTTGCCTCTATTTGTGTCTACGAGGGGAATAAATTACCTACGTATACAACGTGTTAATGAATTAACGCAAAACGTCATACACCCAACTGATTTATAACAAAATAATTAGATTGAAACAATAATTTCATTATTTTGATAGTAAAAATTTAAAGTTATTCGCATTTTAAGTTTTGAGGCAAAAATGATTTGTTATCATTTCAGCTATGAATGAAAGCGCTAATGTACTCATGGATAAATTTTAATAATCTTGTTTTGATAGTAAGTAGGGTGAGTGTGTCCGTGCGGTGGATTGACATCGGAGGGTCTACCGCACATTCGATTCGAACTTTTGCGTGAATGTTTTCGTTCCAATTTCAACTCTATTACAATGAAGTGCGGACCGAAACAGTGGCGATATAGTGAAGATCGAAAGTGCGGGTAAGGGGGCAGGTTCAAAAATTTTTTGTTGCAGACAAATTCATTTAATATTTTGGAAAAAAAAATACCTATGTTGAAACCATGATAATTCGATAATGCTCTCGATTCTAAACAAACTACTTTCTAGTTTTGCGTTAATTCATTAACACGTTGTATACTATGCAGTATATAAAGCACATAATAAACACAAACAAACAAACAAACATTACAAAAGGTATAATTTATGCACATTGATTGGGCTACACAAGGTTGTTTCGGTTGGTTAGGTTGGTTTTTTTTTAATTAACGGTGCCAGTCCAGATCCAGTCTTCAGGACGAAGATGGGGTCGTAGATGTAGCGAGCTTACCCAGAAGATGCCTATTCACTCGTACTTTAAAGGAATCCGGGTTGTAAGTACTCGGAAATACTGACGCAGGCAGGACATTCCACTCCTTGGCTGTGCGCATTATAAAAGATTCAGAAAGGCGCTTGGTGCGGATATGTGGGATGATGTCAATTGTCAACCAAGAAGGGGTGATATCCCGTGGTGCGTCTGGTTGGGTTGGTTGGTTGGTTGGGTTGGTTTACATTTAGGTACTACCTTCTATCGTCATGGCGATTGAGGTATGAAAGGAAAGCAAACGAAATGTTAACGCACCTTCAAAACGATGTAAGAATCTCCATTGTAGAATTTTCCGTGAGTTTTCGGTTCGGTAGCGACGGGCTCGAATTTCTATAAAATAATAATATTAAGTTCCGAAGCCTATTTAAGATCGGTTTTTTGTTAATATACAGGCCCTCTACCCGGACATTCGAACTTCGCAATTGCGTGAACGTTTTCGCTCCAATGTCAACTCTATTACAATGAAGTTCGCACCGAAACGGTCTCGTAATATCGAAAATCGAAAGTCCGGGTACAGGGCCTGGGTCCTTCTTAATATGCTGATACTTTTTTCAAGGGGATGATCAGATCGTCAAACTGAACAACTTTCTTAGCATCCCGAATATTATAAAATAAAAATAAAATAAAATAAAATTCATTCGGCTCAAGTAGGTTTGCAGTTTTGTATAGAAGAACTGTTTTTTTTCGCGAATTCGTTGTTGGTCCAATAGAGAAAAATGTTCAGTTTGATGGTCTGAAGCACCCCTATAAAGTAACTGTCCTATTTAATTGTACACCCTGTATAGTCATTTACAGTTTCACAGTCAAGTTGGAAGTGTTCTTATTCTAGGTACATTTTATTTTTACCCAACTGCGCCAGAAGGAGGGTTATATTTTTACTTACATCAATACTCCATATTTCAATCCCAGCGCTACCCCCGGCATCTTCAAACGCGGGATGTTCCATTTTAGATGAAACTTTAACGACTTTGACTTAGTCCGGGCGAGGTATGAAGTACACTAACAAAATTCGGCTTATCTTTTACTTATCATGCACATAATGATTCATCAATATACTTATCAGTTTATCGGATAGTGAAGGAACATATTTTTATCGTAGATTTACGCATGCGCTCGACTGTATCCCCGTTATAGGGGCTGATGATGGTCTGGTCGCGTCTTGTCTTCACTAATAAAGATTTTATGTTTGAGGGGTAATCTCTGAAACTACAGAACCGATTCTAAAAATTATTTCACCAATAGACAGCTACACTACCCCTGAGTAAAGGATAAACAAATCACATATCGACGCAGATGAAGTCACGGGAATCAGCTTTTTTTTACCGAGCCTGTTCAGTGTCCCACTGCTGGGCAAAGACTTCCGCTTTTACTTCCTAATCCTCTGTATTATGTGCAACAAATGACCAATTCTCCAAGAAGGCATCCATGTTGTCTCTCCACCTTTTTCTGGGTCTACCTCGACGCCGACCATCCTGGGAACCCAGTCTGTGGTGATTTTGGCCCACCTTTCCGAATGCATGCGACAGACATGTCCGACCCAGTCCCACTTCAGCTGAGCTGTCTTGCGCCCCACGTCCGCTATGCCAGTTCTGGGCGCAGTTCCTACATCTCGGTTAGTCTTACATTTAAAATACTGCGCTCCATCGTTCTTTGGCAGATCTTGAGGATATATTTTTGATGTCCAGTCAAGGGTATCAGCGAGTAAGTCCTTCAAATCAGCCCTAATCAACCCACTGCTGGGCATAGACCTCCCTTTCATTGCGCCACTCCTCGCGGTCCTGTGCCAATCTGATCCATGTCTGACCCGCAACCCTTACGATGTCGTCTGACCAACGCATCGGTGGTCTACCCACGGACCTCCTTCCTTCTCTTGGCCACTATTCCGATATTGCCTTGGTCCACCGGCCTTCCCTTCTAGCCAAGTGTCACTCCACTTCAACTTTGTAATCCGGTCTCCAACGTCGTCGACCTGGGTCGAGTAGGTACTGTTTATTTATTAGCCTATATTCATCTCAATACTGGGCAAAGGTTTCCACTCGTTTCTGTTTTGGGCAACCTCCAGCCATATTGTCGTCATAACCCTGCCACCTCTTCCCTGGTCGACCTGGACGAAGACCTGGACGCCGTCGGCCATCTTTGGGGGCATGCATCAGACAGACAAAAAAAAACACTTTCCTCCTATCATCGATATAGTCGACTTTAACTGTCCCATCACTATCAATAATCATTATCACGCTATCAGTGTGATAATATCTAAATTGACGTGATTCACTCGATCAATAAAATAAAAAAAGAAACTTTTATTCAAACATAATATAGTATCCAAGTCTCGATCGGATACAAATACTCATATTCATCATACAAATATTTGCCCCTTGCGGGATTCGAACCCACGACCCTTCGGATCAGCAGGCAGACTCACTGCCAACTGAGCTATCGAGGGAAAGTTCAAGAATACTGTGGAGAATACGGGTGCTAGTAGCCAACTTGCTATCGTAGTTTCAGGCTGTCTCATATTGGCCTCTATTAACTTTATGAAGGTGCTAGATGGGAATGTTCCTCCATAGAAAAGGGAAGTACTTCCGCCAGGCTAAGTGTGATGCCTGGGGACCGGCCGTGGTCCAACAGTTCTTAGTTGGACCTTGTATATGTATCGAATCTCTGTGATTATTTCTCTTGCGCGATTCATGTCTCGCATTCGATTGTGAACCTTATGTGTAGTGGGTTACGAGTTACGTATTTACGATGAACGTTGTCTTTGTATGGAGCATCTTTCCGAGAGCGATGGTATCGCCATCTGTTGGCATCTTAGCTATAACTTGTGGGTGTGACATCTGTGTCAAGTCCCCACACAACTTTGTACTTTATCAGCCTATCAGCATCGTCCTCTGCTGGAGACATGACAGACCTCTCTTCAAGCGCAGCACATAATTCTATGCTCGGCCTTCCTGATCCACTCGCTCCCCGCTACCTGTCTCAGTAGGCTATGAGTTTATACAGTGGCGTAGCGTGGGTTTCCGCCGCCCGGGGCACAGACCGATTTTGCCGCCCCCTTATCTTTTTAAGAAGACCTATACTAAAAATAATGGAGCGAGCGTAGCGAGCTCGAAATTTTTTTGCACATCTATGCGGG
Source organism: Agonopterix subpropinquella (assembly GCA_922987775.1). Classification (NCBI taxonomy): domain Eukaryota; kingdom Metazoa; phylum Arthropoda; class Insecta; order Lepidoptera; family Depressariidae; genus Agonopterix; species Agonopterix subpropinquella. The sequence continues at coordinate 11,022,040 of OV277718.1, read as the reverse complement.
TCGTGGTCAGATGTGAGGTACTTTATAGGACATCTTTTATATATCCATGCAAAAATTGAAACTTAGAGCGAGTGAAGCATGCTCGACTTTTTAGAGCTAGAGCTTTTTACGTACAAAACATGTGCAAAGTAACCAACGTAAAAGCTATGGATCGAGTGAAGCAAGCTCGAAATTTTTAGCACTACTTCTTAGCTGTGGTCAGACCTCTGCAGGATTATGTGTCTACGAATAAGAATAACTATGGAAGAATAACTCTAAACAAAAGCAACATAATTTTTGGCACCCTTTGAAAAATGACATTTTGTATGAGTTTTGGCGGCAAGGTGAAGTTTTTAAGGAACAAATTTCGAACACTGTGTACTTTTTTTGGGGTCACTTTTTGAGCTTGATTTACATTTCTATACATTCTTATTCGTAGTTATGTGTACACACAGTAATTAAAACAGAAACTTAGAGCGAGCGAAGCGAGCTCGACTTTTCTCTGCTATACGAAGCGGTTATAGACAGAGCTCAATCAATCCCGTATTTGCCGCCCCTAGTAAAGTGCCGCCCAGGGCATTTGCCCCCCCTGCCCCCCCCCCCCCCCCCCCCCCCTTGCTACGCTACTGAGTTTACATGAGAATCTACTGTAGTAAACTATAGTTTTTGTATTGAATTTCGTACTTCGTACAGCGCTCCTAGTGGTTAAGTTCAGAACTAATTCTGTCATACAAAATTGCCGCCGCAACTTCAGTAGTAACGTCCTACCTACAGAGAAAACTTGTGGTAGCTGGAGTGCGATTTTTGAAACTCACAAATGGCAAAATAACTATGGAGACATGCATCTTTCTACTGCTGATCTGACTTTCAAAAATCTCATTCCTCGAGTAGGATTTTCAGGGCAGGACAGGCGCCTGTGCAGCGCGTGGCGTCCTTTGTTTTTGGTCTACATTCTAGACCTCTTTCTCCACATCAGATGTTGTTTCTTTTGCAGGTATGACCAGCCCATTGCCAATTTTCCAGTCACGCGAGTGGTGTGCATTATGTGTACATGGCTGGCTACATTCGATGTGTCAAAAGGTAACATCATAGAGTAAATAAATTATATAAAACCATAGACGAAGAATTTTTCGCTTACGCTTAAAATAGAGGGTCAATGCCCATACTAAGAAAGTTGCCAACTTCTTTTATGAAAACTCGCGCAAGTACTGCGACGGTGGTGAGTAACCGGTACTACACAATGTTTAATTACGTTAAAATACGTGTTAAACACTTTTGTTACTAAAATTTTTGAGAAAGTTAATCTATATAATTTATTTCCGTGGTATTTAACAAAACTCAAATAATAGTGATCTAATAACGTTTAATTAAGATTTAAACTCTCGTTCAGGCCAGTAGCGACATCTGTTTGCGCCAAGACTATACTAAATCTAAAATGTATGGAACTGTACAGACATGGTAACATTAAGCATGCAATGTAAGTCGAAAAATACGCACAATCCTACCCTCAGGGAGGGTGTATGGGCATTAGTCCACCACGCGTGCCCAATGCGGGTTGGTAGACTTCACATACACAGAATTTCTTATTCAGCGTGTGCAGGTTTCCTCACGATGTTATCCTTCACCGTTTGAAATGCTGAAATATCTGCTCATAAATTATTATCAATCCCGATAAAAATAATTAGTAGTAAAATTAGCACGCCAATTTACTTCTTGCTAATTCTTATCAAATTCACAGGATGCTGTCTAATAATTAATTTGGTTTACGTAGCTTTTACTAGGAGTGCGATTTTTGAATCTCATTCGCTGAGTTCAGCAGTTGAAAATGTCAAAATTATTAAGGAGATACGCATCTTTCTACTGCTGATTTGACTTTCAAAAATCGCACTCCTGGAGTTTGCTTTTTTAATGTCAAATCAGCAATAGAAAGATGCGTATCTCCATACATTTTCAATTGCTGAGTTCAACATATGAGATTCAAAAATCGCACTACTAACCCAGTAAAATTAGATAAATCAGAAGAAATAATTTCCGGAGTTTTGGAACTCTTTTTAAACGTTCCTTTGGTACGTAATATTGAAGAAAAAAAAAGTCCTGGTGAGGGGGGGGGGGGGGTGAGCTCGAGGGAGGGGGGGGCTCTAATGGTGACTTTTTTCAGTTTTTCGCTTATTTCTTGAAATCTGAAAGTCGTATCGAAATATTTTGTATAGACAAATTAAACCTAACAAAATTTCCTACAAAACAAGTGGTATGCATTTTTGTCATAGGACTTAACCTTTGACGGCTACGGGGCCGAGAAAGTAACGACATTTCAAAAATTATGAAATTTGTATGGCGACCCTCATGAAAGTTGAAGATAAAAACAAAATGATTTCATATTCTTAATCAACAGCCCCGAAAACCCCCAGATACAAATTTTCAGTCGGTTCGGGGAACCCTTAAAAGCTGCATTGGCGTTTGAAATTTCCATGGTAGCCATCTTGGATATTGCAATTTTGGATTCTTTTCATCGCCAATCAAATCTGACCAGGGTCCTCAATGACATTTGTTCGAGGTCCATAACCCTATCTGTCATAGTTTCCGCGGGCCGTTGACCTCATCCATCAGGAGTCGACCTTCCGAGGAAGTCAAAGTTTTCCCTCTATCCCCAAAGCATCCATATTATGATCCCCAAATGTCATCCTTGTACCGTAAGGGGAACCCGGAGATCAATTGGAGGTATCTGGTTGACCCCCCCCTCCCCCCCAACACATAGATATTAGATAAATACCCGTATAATTGTTCACCGGGTTTCCCCCATACAACGTATAGTAAAGTGATTTTAGGGATCATCATAAGGATGCCCTGGCGATAAAAATAATATTTCGACTTCCTCAGAAGGTCGACTCCTGACGGATGAGGTCAACGGCCCGCGGAAACTATGACAGATAGGGTTATGGACCTTGAACAATTGTCATAGAGGACCCTGGTCAGATTTGGTTGGCGGTGAAAAAAATCCAAAATTGCGATATCCAAGATGGCTGCCATGGAAATTTCAAACGCCAATGCAGCTTTTAAGGGTTCCTCGAACCGACTGAAAATTTGTATCTGGGGGTTTTCGGGGCTGTTGATAAAGAATATGAAATCATTTTGTTTTTATCTTCAACTTTCATGAGGGTCGCCATACAAATTTCATAATTTTTGAAATGTCGTTACTTTCTCGGCCCCGTAGCCCTCAAAGGTTAAGTCCTATGACAAAAATGTATACCACTTGTTTTGTAGGAAATTTTGTTAGGTTTAATTTGTTTATACAAAGTATTTCGATACGACTTGCAGATTTCGAGAAATAAGCGAAAAACTGAAAAAAGTCACCTTTAGAGCCCCCCCCTTCCTCGAGCTCACCCCCCCCTCACCAGGACTTTTTTTTTTCTTCAATATTACGTACCAAAGGAACGTTTAAAAAAAGTTTCAGAACTCCGGAAATTACTTCTCCTGATTGGTATATTTCAGCTTAATTTTACTGGGTTATACTGATTGTTTAATGTTATGCTTACGTGCCTTTAACCAATCTCTCGTCGTATAGATAGTAACCATTTTATTAACTTGTTGGTTCAGAAATTCCTCTTTAAAAACAAAAGAGATGCAAATTAAGCGCTCGCTCACCATCAAATTTGAAAGTGCCGCCTTTTTCATGAGACTGTACATCAAATAAAATCAAATGAAATACCTATACTCATAGATATAGTAACTAGATGAAACCATACCGTGGCCGCACATGAAACAGCAATAGTGTGACTTTTGCATACAATTAACAAAAAATTAAAACCGCCTTCAAAAAAACTAAAAAGTTAAAAAATAATATTGCAGCCTATGACTTTTTCGTTCGCATCATAAGAACATTAATTTGTTTTATTGAAGTCGCTGTCAAGCCGGTACGATTCGCGACATGGCTTGCATTTTTTGGCTTGGCTTGACACCGACTTCTATAAAACAAATTAATGTTCTTATGATGCGAACGAAAAAGTCATAGGCTGCAATATTATTTTTTAACTTTTTAGTTTTTTTGAAGGCGGTTTTAATTTTTTGTTAAAATTTTGTTTATATCACAATTTTCAGTGGTGAATTCATTAGTTCGATTTAATAGGAGTGCTTTAAATTAAAAAACGCACTAGTCGGCAGTACGATTTTCGAAGGTTCCCCTCGATTTCTCTGGGATGCCATCATCAGATCCTGGTTTCCTTATCATGGTACCACCCTCGGGACATCTCCTTTCCAACAAAAAATAAATCATCAAAATCGGTTCATAAACGACGAAGTTATCCGCGAACACACATAAAAAAAAAAAAAAAAATATATACGGTCGAACTGAGAAACCTCCTCCTTTTTTGAAGTCGGTTAAAAAGACGGTTTGTTTGGCAAGATGTCATCAACATTCCATAGGTTTGACAATGGTTTGACATCTTGCCAAACACAAAAACCGGCCACGGTGACCGAAACAAAAAATAATATTTCTGTCTTTTTTGTTCACATAAGTTTTCGTAACTGGCTATCTCGCTCTCTCATTTCTTGGCTCCATCTTTCAGCGTAAGCGAAAAGTTTTTAATCTAAGCTTATACTTTATTCCCACTAAAAACATGAACAGCAAAAAATACAGAGAGACACAAAAAACACCACCACATTCTTATAAATATTTTATCAAAGGTTTGCACCGTAATATTAAGTGTAACATGCTGTATAAATGTTGATATTTAGGTATTAAGATCTTTCTGGGCCCATAACATATTTATTATGTACCTAAACGTACTTAATTTAACAATGTTGTAAATGAATGAATTTTATTGGATAAAAACTACGTAATCTACCACTCGCGTTTAATTGAAATCGAACCAGCTATGAAAACTCTATTGCTCGTATTTTCACTATGTATGTATAATTATTATAATATTATCTTGTAAACGTTCCACTGTAAGGCAGATGCCTACCTTCAAGGGTCAATTGCATGGGCGTTATTATCTCTTTCTCTTATCGTGTGGGCAGAGCCCTGGTGTCAGAGTTTTTTCAGACCGCCTTACGGCCTCTGACGTGGTTTTTATGTAACGACTACTACCACCAGAGATAGTAGCCGGGACCAACGGCTTAACGTGCCATCCGAAGCACGGAATCATTCTTCTCAGACAATCAGGTGATTCAGCCTGCAATGTCCTAACCAACTGGGGAAAAACGCACAAAGTGACATATCACTAAGTGTCCCCCGTGGGAATCGAACCCACGACCTCCGTGTCGAGAGCCCAATGCTCTTAACCATTAGACCACGGAGGCAGTTATTATTATTATTATTGATTATTTGTGGTTGGGCTATTGCTAGCAAGGGTCGTTGTAACACGGAGACCAGCGCTGGTCCTTTTGCGTTCGCCCCAAACTCACCCATATTTACGCATACCTCCGAACTTATTGTATTTTCTTTTCATTCTCGGGAATACAGGTTTCCTCACGATTTTTTCCTTCACCGCCGAGCTAGTAAATGATAAATTCAACCGTACATAAATTCCGAAGAACTTAGTGGTACAGGCCAGGAATCGAACCGCGGCCTCAGGATTGAGGCGCTAGCTCTCTTCCGTATGGGCTATCATCGCTCTTTGCATGGGCGTTAGTCCACCATCTTATTATAATAGTGCCTCAAAGAAAGAAGGGTCGAAAATGTTAGAATACACTGGGCACCTTAGTATGAAACCTATACCCACGACCTACCGAAAAATAAATAGTAAGTAAGTAGTAGTTTTTGATGCCTTGTGAACCACAAGCGTGGCTGCGCGACCGGGAATAATCTGGAAACCGTCACAAGACGGTTAGCGCCTCAATGGTCCTCTCTGGTGCTGGCGACTGTGGTAATGCGGTTCCGGGCTGCGGGGAGACTCTGTACATCGTGGGAGGAATGCTGTGCTCACTTCAGTGAATATATTGCCTCTTGAAATTTCAATCGGTGAGACCCGCTTGTGGGAGGCCGAAAGAAATTGTGCAAATCACCAAAGTGAGAAATCTTCCAAACGATGCAGCTGTTTCCTTTGTCGGGGCCATCACGTCGTCGGCTGAGACGGATCACGTCGGGAATGATCACGTCAGGATGGATCACGTCGGGTATGATGGATCACGACGGGATGAATCACGTCGGGAATGATCACGTCGGGGTCACCAGTTTAACGCATGCTGGTAGGGCGTTAAATGCCGACTGGATCGGGAGCCTCGGGAGATGGTGAATAATACGCCAGCAGTGTTGTTGTAGAATGGAACATCTTTATTAGGGGCAGTACAGTTTATATAGTGCTCGCTACGTGCTATAATTACATGACATATGCTACATGAGACACGTAGGAGACGTGACTATATGAAACTGCACTGCTTGCATAAATATCCCTTACAAGGATATTTAGATAAATGTCTCTAGTTCATGAATATATACAAGGTGAAATTGATATCATTAGCATCCTCTTAAACTAAGAGTCTACCCATCAAACTGAACAACTTTCACTATGGGAGCAAACCGATCGGAGCAAAAATAAAATCAGGTGTTCCATACTAAACTGCGGCGCCTACCCGACTCAAATGTATGCAACAGCTGATTTTTTGGTTGCTCCGATCGGTTTGCTCCCGTAGTAAAAGTTATTCAGTTTGATGGGTAGACTCTTAGTTTAAAAGGATGCTAATGATATCAATTTCACCCTGTATATGTCGCATTAATGTAGACCATGGGATTCAGGCCAAAAACTAATAAAGAAAAATGTAATATATTGGTACATTTTTCTACATTTTCATACATTTTCTTACATTCTGTACATTTTAGTACATTTTAGTACATTTTGTTAATTTTGTACATTTTCGTACATTTTGAACAATTTTGGACTTTTTGTACATTTTAGTATTATAGTACATTTAGTACATTTTCCCATGGTTTAAAAAATAAATAACTACACAAAATGGAATGTGGGTTAATACTAAACATTTTAAAACCAATGTGGTTTTTGTAGGAAAAATTTAGTTATCTGAGTCAGATTTCGCCCAATGACCTTTATTGTCTGAAGAGATTATGCTATGATTAATGTGCTTTTTATTTCTCAGGTATATTCCACTCTTACACCCAAAACCAGCATTCCGTCACCAAACAAATAATTTCCGAAATGTCCTGGGGCCTAAAAACATACTATTTCAATAACATAGCAAAACTGAAATCCCCCCGCCGGCGTGTCGACATACAATACCTCAAAGCACAGTCTCGTAGACAAAACCCCGATAATTTTGACGACGACGACAAAATGAAAACAAAGATCTTTAGACTCATGTATGAGATGATACGAGAAGCTGAAATGAATATGAGAAGGGCTGAGGCAATGTCTAAAATAAAAGATGATCCCACCGGGCTAGGACATTATGTGAAGATAGGGTACTTGCGTGGCAACGCCGAAGACAGGCAAAAAGTCCTGATAAACATAGCTGTAACATTAAAGAAAAGATACGATGATTGGAAGGCAATTGAACATGTAAATGCATATGAACAAGCTCTTAACTTAGCTATAGAAATAGATAATTTAATTATAGCCCATGATGACCATTTGAAAGTAGCAGCAAAGGTAATTGAAGAAGTTAATCTCCTTAGAGGACAGGTCTACCTTGGTGTGGCGAAGTACTCCCAATTCGTGAACACGCTGAAAAATAAAAATATGTCTAATTTACCTGAATATAGTCAACATCAGAAGGAGATGGAAAATTATGAAAAGAAGTATAAAAAACTGTTTACACGTCAGAGGCCGTAAGGCGGTCAAAAAATTCAAAATTCAAAATTTTTTACTCAAAACAATATCATATAGATAGCTTTGACGTCATTTTTTGACTCTACCACCGCGTCATAAGGTGTTCCGTTGAGAGAAGATGCGGCCAGAAACTCTACAACACACATCTTTTAAACAAAACAAAATGTACAAAGTACAATTAAAATACAATATTGCATTACATAGTGTAAAATTGTCAAGACCAGACATTTTGGTCATTCAAATAATCATCGAGTTTATAGTAACCTTTTTTACAGAGGACTTGTTTAACATGGGACTTAAACTTTTTGTCTGGTAGGTTTAGAATACCCTCTGGTATCTTATTATAAAAGCGTATACAGTGCCCCATGAAAGATGTGTTGACTTTACTGAGTCGAAAATGTGGGAATACCAAAGACATATATTACTAGCGTAAGGACATGGCCTATGAGCTTGACTATTGTCCCCAGTTCGTTGGCTCTAAAATGCAAGGAAAAATGTCAGTTTAGAGCACTCGAAAATATATGACACGATACAGTTCCTATACGAGTTATGACAGATGGCGCAAATTTTTGTTTCTATGAAGAAGGTTTTGTAAAATATTCTGACGGGCCTATCCTTACGCTAGTAATATATAAATCTATGGGGAATACTAATTTATTTTTATTTCTTGTATTTTAATTATGAACATCACTGTTTTTGGGAAAGAGAGACAAAAGACAACCACCAACTCGGGCCATTTTTGTACTACCTACTTTTTCTACAGCGTTATAAAAATATGGGAATAATAGTTCGCATACTCATATTACTAAAACTAATTATTTCAACGTTATATTTTATGGTACAAACGAGATATCTTGAATTGAATTTGGATATTTTAGTTACGAAATGTGAAAAAATGGCGAAAAAAACACAGAACAAGTAGTCACAAACTTTTTGAAAAAAGAAGGCCTTGACAATAAATTGATTGACATATTTTGACATTGACCACTTGACATAGACATAATTTTTTTTAGGTTTTATTTCTCTAATTCTCTATTAAGGCCCCTCACACAGGTGCGATTTCATCGAGCGATAATATCGCTGCGATTTTACAATTTTTATTTTCAGTACAGCATTGGCTTCTAATTTTTTGAACACGATTGGGTTTAATAGCAAAACTAACATTTAAACCAAGATCTGGTCCTAAAGCCAGGAATGTCTCCATATGAGGGAACTCTTTCTTTTTAGGAAAGCCTTTCTAGCGACAGTTACCAAAAGTATGTCTATCTCAGACTATACTTATTCATTTTCATTGGTGGGGCGGACGCGTGACGCTGATCGCAAAATCGCACCTGTGTGGTAGGACATGCGACGCGGTCACAAAGTCGCCGGGATATTATTGCTCGATAAAATCGCAACTGTGTGGGGGAGCCTTTAGTATAGGTAAATGGTGAAATAAAACAGTATTTGATTAAAAAACAATTATTATTCATTTTCCACATCTTTAACAATTATTTATCATCCAGATATATGCAGCAAGAGGCTCAATATTTGTCTGGTATCGTGCCCAACCCATGTACCAAGACTACCTTCAGTATGCACAACACCCCACAGTCCTTTTACCACTAACACTGCTACAATAATAACACAAATGCTATCTTCCTGCGACTGTATCACACTTTCATTAATAAGTAGGTATAAAGCAGAAAAACACAGAAAAACTAAAGCGCAGCCGAATCGAACAAAAACATCAGATAATTCCACTGGATAATTCAGAGAAAGTACTCTTTGATTCAGAGCCATTTCAGAGCAAAATTCAGAGTGCACTATCCATAAAGGAAGTAATGTGTAGTTTCACCTCCTTGAGGATTACTTCCTTGATGACGCTATCATTATCCAAGAAGTTTTACTACAGTAAAGATCGCTTTTTTATATTGCTAACTGCACTATTTGTAATTACTTCGAGCTGTCATCATATTACTTTAAATATTTTGTAACACGAAACGACTTTATTTGTAGCTATTATAGCAATTGGTTTTTATTTTTATTATATTTGGCTATATTAAAATGCGTATATAAAAGATATCACATGCATATGCATGCATATCACAAATTGGCCTGACGGCCCATACATTGATGAATGATGTCTTTGGCCTGACGGCCCATACATTGCTGAATGACAAAGACATATATTAGATTAAATCTATGATGAATGATGTCTTTTCTCCGAACATATATATAAAATATTTTCGTAAATATATTGATTGTAGAAAGTCAAAATACTGATATTTTTAAAAAGATCTCGTAGTGAGTCTCGACAACGCAGGATATAAATGGCTCGAATTGCCCGCTTTTGAAGGATAAAGATAGCCTCAACATCTGTAGCACGGCCCCATAGCATAATACCATAAGACATAATACTGTAGAAGTAGCTGAAGTATACCTACAAGTCTTGCAGTAGCTGTCTAATTTTTCGCTTTACTGCATAAGCTGCCGAGCTCAGCCTACCCGCTAGGGTTTCTATATGTGGACCCCATTGCAGCTTCGGGTCAATCTTTATCCCTAAAAATGCAGTATTACTTGTGAAATGCAATATGTCATTATCTAAAGTTATTTTATTTTCATTATTTATAACGTTTGGTAGTTTTCTTTGCATTTAAAGCAAAATTATTAACACTGAACCAATATAGAACTTGTCGAAGAGTGTCATTTACATTGTCATTAATATCATCAACATCTTGCGCCTTTCTACTTGTTTTGAGAAAAGGTCTGAAAACACTCTGAAGAAGAACTGTTTACAAGGTAGTTTAGAATATTTTGGGCGCTTGTCCACCTGTATAGAGGTAATAGTGGATACTGGCTAGGATAGGATAAATACAAAAATAAAGGAAGTGTTTGAACTTATTTATAAGAAGTTTTTCGTTGGCATGAATAGAAAATAAATAAATCCGGTCAAGTGCGAGTCGGGCTACTCGCGCACCGAGGGTTCCATACCACACCACCACAGAACACAACATTATTAACTTAGAAAAAAAACTTTTTTTGTCCGGGACCTTTAGCGCGAGACCGACTCACACTTGGCCGGTTTTTAGTATTGTTGTTATTCTGTAGAGTTTGCTCTACATACATATATCACACTAAGTTTGACGTCTGTATGTATTACCGTTTTTACGATAGAGCGTGAAGAAAAAACGTTGATAAAAACTAGTTTCTTGTTGAGTGAAACCCCCTTAATTTTTAACATTTTGACATTAGAAAATTTCAACTATCTAGCTATTACGGTTCAAAAGTTACAGCCCTAAATAGGTAGGACAGACGGACGGACGGACGGACGGACAACGTAGTCTTAGTAATAGGGTCCCGTTTTCACCCTTTGGGTACGGAACCCTAAAAACTAACTAACTTCATGGCGTGATACATCGGCGCGCGCAAGACATAACAACACTATTTGCCATCTATTCACACTTATGACAATCGCCCATTATAATAAGTGAAATGTTAAACTGTACTGTTTTGAACCATTTTGTCACCAGACCTCCAGCTGGAAGACTCCGCTATTTCCTTACGTTAATAACGACTTTTGCTTGAATTTGCTTAAAAAGTGGTGCCATTTGTGTAACTGATATTGCCGGTCTTTAGTTGATACGTCAATTGGCATCTTCTAATTAAGGACGGCCGCACATTATCAGAAATGTCTGACAGAAAAATTCTGACGGTCGCCGGAAGCACCCCGCATACTATCAGAAATTTTCATATAGTGTCAGTCGTGTTTCATATCGCCACGCACATCGAACCAGTGTTGCCTTAGCCCTTTTGGGGCTATAATTCAGTCAAATTTTGTTTTTAATAGGAAAGTTTTGTGGTAGTTCTGATTTCTTCAATTCTATATGTATTTTGGGATGCTGAATCCAAATCTGAGGTTTGCTAACACAATAATCGCAAAAAAAGTGAAAAATTCTATTTTTCCGGAATTTTGCTTAAAACTCTGAAACTATTAACGTTTAGTAAATGGCCTGTTTACAGAAATTAAATATACCTGACTTTTATTTTCTATCGCATGAATATGACACTCAAAAATATCGTAGATCTAGGATAATTATCGCACGTCTGGCAATACCTGATCCAAATATCTGATAGTGTGCGGAAGTGCGATTTTTGAAAATCATACGAGCGACTTTTCAGTAGAAAATGTCAAAATTACTATGGAGATTATGCATCTTTCTACTGCCAAACCGCTCGTATGATTTTCAAAAATCGCACTTCGGGGCTTAATACAAAATGTATGGCTAACACGCCTTCTGTCAGAAAAATTCTGACGTCCGGCTGAGGTGCCGTCCGGTGTGCATCAGAAGCGGACGACCGGTCAGAATTTTTCTGACAGTGTGCGGGGTCTAATACAAAATGTATGCACCGAGTGCCTTCCGGCGAGCATCAGAATTTTTCTGTCAGAAATTTCTGATAATGTGCGGCTGTCCTTATGCGCCAAAAGAAGTAGGAAGATTCTTCAATAAGTCAAAACTAATACAACGTACTTAAAACAATTTATTTTGCAATAAAGCAAAAGTTACGAATCATGATTTTATTTATTCAAATTAAAATTGAAACCAAAACACCCTATTCACAACACAAAAATTTTACAATAATATTAAAATCGAAGTAATTAAATATTACATGCAAAAATACTATCCGTTTAAAATAACAATGTGCATGGCCTTGAAGGGCCGTTCGATAACTTCACTCGGTTGTAAAGGAATATAGACTCTATGTAAAGGAAATAATCATTTGAATGACTCGAGTGAAGTTCGTGTGATTGAGTAACGTCACATTTGCAGGCGAGGTCATGCATATTGTTATTTTAAACTGATAGTAATTAACATTTACTAGTTTTAACGAAAAATACAATTTGCAATTAAAATGATAGTCAAAACGACAAAGCTTCCAGTGCTGTTGAACGACGATGTATTTTTGATTTTAGTTTCCTGTAAGGTAAGAACATAATTATATTACATTTACATAACACTTAGGACAAGACATTGAGAAATTATGTACCTACTCGTACTACTATTACTAGAGGAATAACTGGCCAAGTGCGTGTCAGACCACGCGCAGAATAGGGTTCCATAGTTGCCCGTCACAATATAATATGAACTTAGAAGGAGGCTTTTTATTTTATACTACAGTTTAACGGCTAATAAAGTCTAAAAAGTACATCTTATAAGTTGATTGACTATTACTCGTAAACTTGTAAAGCCTACTTAGCGGTGATAGTTTTCCTTTTAATTTCGTTATAATACTACTGTCATGAATTTTTTCACATATCCAGAAACAACCGTTTAGCTGGCAGGTACTTGATTGGTACTTGACTCTAATAACATTTTTCACTTCAAAGCTTAATATTTCGCTAACGGATCCCTAAATCGAAAAATGGTTTTCCAACACCCATAATATTTTTAAATTACCTATCCACGATACCCGTGTGGGGTACCCCTACCCCATAGGGTAGGCGAGAAAAAAAAAATTCCAATCCCACAAAATTCGCGTGTAGGGGAGGTACCCTAAAAAAAAATATTTTTCATGATTTTATTTCACCACTTTGTCGGCTTGATTAATATGTATACCCATGCCAAATTACAGCTTTCTAGTACTAAGCGTCTCTGAGCTAAGCCGCGGACAGACAGACGGACAGACGGACAGACGGACAGACGGACAGACGGACAGACGGACAGACGGACAGACGGACGGACATGGCGAAACTATCAGGGTTCCTTGTTGACTTCGGAACCCTAAAAACTGTATTTCAATACTAGTAGCCCAGTCACTTTACGGAGTTTTGTTAGGAGAGGTGGGAAGTAATTACTAATGGGACTTTTAAACTGTACCTAAACGGCGCCATTTAGTGACAAAAATAACTCTGAAGATTCACTAAGCAACATAAAAATCAAAATTGTGCGTCTCAGAAGGCTTTATAATTAAAAATATATATACCAATGCACTCATTTGAATTAGATTTAACGATATAAATTATTTTTGAGCAATAAAATAGGCATTAAAATAAAAATAAAAACCGGTCAAGTGCGAGTCGGGCTACTCGCGCACCGAGGGTTCCGTACCACACCACCACAGAACACAACATTATTAACTTAGAAAAAAAAACTTTTTTTGTCCGGGACCTTTAGCGCAACACCGACTCACACTTGGCCGGTTTTTAGTATTTGTTGTTATTCTGTAGAGTTTGCTCTATAATCGCACTAAGTTTGACGCTTGTATGTATTACCGTTTTTACGATAGAGCGTGAAGAAAAAACGTTGATAAAAACTAGTTTCTTGTTGAGAAGTACTTTAATTTTTAACTTTTTGACATTTTTATTATTTGTTAACAAATCCACCGTAATAACGCAAAACCTGAGAAAATTTCAACTATCTAGCTATTACGGTTCAAAAGTTACAGCCCTAAATAGGTAGGACAGACGGACGGACAGACGCAGACGGACAGACGGACAGACGGACGGACGGACGGACGGACAACGTAGGCTTAGTAATAGGGTCCCGTTTTCACCCTTTGGGTACGGAACCCTAAAAAATGAGGTTTTTATTAGAAAATACGAATGTATTTTTCAATACCTTCTACGGAATATAAAAGAGTCCAAGGGACAAGGTCCAGCACCCGCGGCATGTCGGCGCGATACATATCTATCGCACCCTAAGTCTCTTTCTTTTTGCGCGCGAATGAGCGAGCCAGCAGGCGCGATAAAACGTTTATCGAGGCGGCAATTCACACTAAAAGAGCGGCCGCGAGAGGCGCTTCAAATTAATTTGAACTAGTAGTAAGATTTAAAATACTACAGAGACTAGTTTCTAGATCATCATCATCTCCACTGCTGGACATAGGCCTCCTCCAAGGATCGTCACAACGACCGGTCCTGCGCTGCCCTCATCCAACGGGTTCCCGCCCGTTCCCATTTCTAGATCGTGCTTAAAAAAATTTCATTGACGTTGATTGGTTGAAATCCAAAATATAATCAAACTTCGTTTGTATGGAGCCCGCTGTGACGACTATCCTCTTGCACACAAAGCTCTTGTGGCGAGTATTCGCGCCACTGTATTGTCGATGGTGTTAAAACTCTTGGGGAGTTTGTCGCTGGTCTCTTAGCTTAGGACGTTCATAACGGACTAGTCGCGAGGCTAGAGTTTCTAGTGTGATCGAATTGTATTCGTAGCTCGACCAAATAAATAAAGCAGTAGGTATATAAAGTGATGACATATGGAACAGAGACGTGGTCGTTCACTCAAGGCCTGATAAAAAGGCTGAAAGTCACCCAAAGGGCAAGGAGAGGGCTATGCTCGGAGTTTCCCTGCGAGATCGAATCAGAAATGAAGAGATCCGCAGAAGAACCAGGGTAACTGACATAGCCCAAAGAGTTGCTAAACTTAAGTGGCAGTGGGCGGGGCACATTGCTCGCAGAACCGATGGCCGATGGGGCCGAAAAGTTCTCGAGTGGCGACCGCGTACCGGAAAGCGCAGCGTGGGTAGGCCCCTCACACGGTGGACCGACGACCTGGTGAAGGCGGCGGGAAAACGTTGAATGAGGGCAGCGCAGGACCGGTAGTTATGGCGATCCTTGGGGGAGGCCTATGTCCAGCAGTGGACGTCCATCGGCTGAGATGATGATGATGATGATGTATATAAAGTACAGCGATCCTATCATTCATCGTCTCTCCTACTCCGGGCGTTCCTACGTGATCTCCTTACTCTCTCTCCTCACCTGAACCAAATTAAGCTTTTTAGTTACACTCCGTTCACAGCTGATCTCGTCGACGGACGTCCTGAACCTTTCCACTTCCTTCTTGTTATTCAGGTCCGGTTGGAACTTGAAGCTGCAATCAGTTTCATCATCAACATCGTCTTCAACTGAACATAGGCCCAAGGTGCACGACAAAACCACAAAGCCACACCTTGGTCTCTTAGCTGTCATTTCATGTTAAATCGGAAAAAATTACAAGAAGAAATACAGAGTGTTGCCAGGAATACGTATTTTCCTTAAGAGGTAACTTTTAAGTAACCAGAGGGGGGTGAGGTAAAAAGTAGGTGGGAGGCTGTCCATACTGTATATACTAGATATTCTTTCTTATACTGTGACCTCATAAAACGGCTGAAAGTCACCCAAAGGGCAATGGAGAGGGCTATGCTCGGAGTTACCCTACGAGATCGAATCAGAAATGAAGAGATCCGCAGAAGAACCAGAGTAACTGACATAGCCCAAAGAGTTGCTAAACTTAAGTGGCAGTGTGGGCGGGGCACATTACTCGCAGAACCGATGGCCGGTGGGGCCGTAAAGTTCTCGAGTGGCGACCGCATACCGGAAAGCGCAGCGTGGGTAGGCCCCTCACACGGTGGACCGACGACCTGGTGAAGGCGGCGGGAAAACGTTGGATGAGGGCAGCGCAGGACCGGTCGTTATGGCGATCCTTGGGGGAGGCCTATGTCCAGCAGTGGACGTCCATCGGCTGAGATGATGACTGTGACATAGGCTTCTCCCAGGAAGTTGGCATAGGTATAGTCTATACCTGGAGAGCAGAATGCCTTACAAGCGGTGAAACATGAAAATACTCCTTGGCGGTCGGTAATGTTTCCGTCGTTTCTGACGTCCCTTTCTAATCTAACGACGAAAATTGATAGAATTCGAATGAACGCGACGATTTAATGAAATAGTGTTATTTCACAAAATTATTTCCGATTTCACTTTAGATTCACAATTTTGTTCAGAGCTCGAATTTTTACCCTGCCGACAAGTTCCCAAAACGGGTCTATTGCCTCGCGTCACGTATCTCTTTCTATTATAGGTACAGCTAAGAGTAAGGATCTCCTTCTTGCAGCCCCGGATCTAGGATTTTTCCGAGCAGGGGTAAAAACTTAATTTTGGCGCCCCTCCCCTCCAAGGGAGTAGTCATAATTTTTTCCCAGGGACGCCAGGTTCACGTTAGTTAGTTAGGTCGTTGCAATAATACTTACCTGAAACTTAGAGGGAGCCAGGTGACCCTGAGATTTTACAGCAATATGATTAGCTCGTCGCAATAGTTATAAAGAAATTCTATTCTATTCTATTCTATTCTATAATCCAAAATATGTATCGAATTCTGCAATGGGAATGACTACATGACTAAAAAGCTTTAATAGAATAAAAAGCCAGGAGCCGATTTTTTTTTGCAATATTTTCAAGTCGGTGCTATAAATTATTTGTCAAACTCTTGATTCTGGC
Source organism: Agonopterix subpropinquella (assembly GCA_922987775.1). Taxonomy (NCBI): domain Eukaryota; kingdom Metazoa; phylum Arthropoda; class Insecta; order Lepidoptera; family Depressariidae; genus Agonopterix; species Agonopterix subpropinquella. The sequence goes on along the minus strand of OV277718.1, from coordinate 11,005,045 downwards.
GCCCCTCAAAACTGCCGCCCGGGGCGTGGGCCCCGGTTTGACCCCCCCTAGATCCGGGGCTGCCTTCTTGCTCTTAGAGGTACCACAGTATAAGAAAGAGTATCTAAGTATTACTAGATAGAGGTACAGTGGTGCCGCTAGGTACATCTCGCTCATTCAGCTGTCAGGCCTCTATTCCTGGCATAGACGAAGAAATTTTCACTTCGCTGGTAGATGGGACGTCAGTGTAACTGCGTATCAGATAGGTAGCGATAGTCATCAAATCCTATACAATTTATATGAAAATAGATGACTCCGGAGTCAGACAGCCGTCGTGAACAAAAAAGTGGTTACGTCGATAAGGACAGCAACAAGTAGCGATCTCCTTTTTTAACTAGAATTTGATATGTGCATCTCTTATTGAGTGAATATGAAAAGACACGTGCTTCCTCCTAGTGCCTTCTCTTTCTACGATTCCTGGTATAGTAACTTTATGGGTGATACACTATTATTCGTAGGTGATACAGAATGTGGCACTAAGGCTGACATCAGACGGACTGCAACACAACAACCGCACGAAGTCGCATCAGCAACCGCACGCATTCGCTATATCAACTGCATGCAGTTGTACGTTCGACTTCGTGCAGTCATGATATCAACTGCACGCGGTCGGCTGCAGTTGAGCGAAGTTAATATCAACTGCAGTCGTGCCTTCAACTTCGCGAGGTCGGCTACGCGGTCGGCTACAGTAGGCACGACTGCATGCAGTTGATATTGACTTCACTCAACTGCAGCCGACCGCGTGCAGTTGATATCATGACTGCACGAAGTCGAACGTATAACTGCATGCAGTTGATGTAGCGACTGCGTGCGGTTACTGATGCGACTTCGTGCGGTTGTTGTGGTGCAGTCCGTCTGATGTCAGCCTAACTGGCGACTATAGGTGACTATAGTGCCTTCCTGACTAGAGTACAAACACGGAAAAAATGGTGGCTAGGGATATCCTAAATCACTAGAATGCACTCTCTCTTCCGTACCCTCCTGATCAGAGAAGGAGATGGTTATAGGCTGATGATGATTGATGACTCATGTTATGACCTAATGCACTCACTTGTTACGAGATCTTGCAATACTTTTTCCTTCTACAGTATTGTTTTTAATATCTTTCAATGGATCGGCAACAGCTTCCTTGTAATCTGTAAATAATTATATCATAATTTTAGTACCTTTCCCCAAGAGTACACGCCGCCGCCGTGAAAGTGTACTCCGTTTCACAAACTTATGTATTACAGTAGGTACTCCGTTTCGTGTTTCTCTTACTCTCGTACGTTACTCTCTACTTAGATAATAATGTCGAACCGAAACGAGTAGTATATTCTATTGTATTCTATTTGATATCCTGATTACAATATCACACCTGAGAAGACATTACTATCAAGTTCATAGGACCCTTTATATCAACAGGAAAGCGTTGGTAGCAGCACTTTGTCGTGCTGCCATACTAAACCTGGTTCAGATTCAGGTATATTTCCGAAGAGTTATTTATAAAGAAACGTACCAGTATCTTTATATATTTCGGCTAGTTCCTTCTCTATCCTAGCTTCTTCATCATCTTGAGTGTCGTCTATCTTGTCAATGTCTTTCCCTTTTCGTCTTGTTTCCAAAGTAGTCTGTAGAATAAGGTTAAAAGGTATACCTTTACGAACAGGCGAGAGATAGACAGGGGTCTATCTCTCGCCAGTAGCTGTCCCATTTTATTGTACAGCCTGTATAACAGCTTAGTTGGGACAGCTACTCAAAGGGGTGCTTCAAAAAATCAAACTGAACAACTTTCTCTATGGGACCAATATCGAAATCGCGAAAAAAAAATCTGCTGTCCCATACATTTCAGTCGAGTTATGTTTGCAGTTTTGTATGGGAGAGCGGATTTTTTTTTCGCGATTTCGATATTGGTCCCATAGAGAAAGTTATTCAGTTTGATGGTCTGAAGCACCCCTTTGAGTAGCTGTCCCATTTTATTGTACACCCTGTATAAAGAATTCAAATTGTATTTGTAACTCACAGTTTTTTTGACTTCTTTCTTGGTAACTGGGCTTGGTTTTAACGTGGTGGTCACGTCTTTGTCCTCATCATCCACTTCAGCTGAAGGCTCCTCGTCTATGTCTGGTGGTAGACCTGCAATATCCAACCAAGCTTTTAGGACACTATGATCTTCGACAGTTTAATATTTCGTTGTTTTGCGCATCGTCTACTTAAACAGGTGGCGATGCCAAAGATTACCTACTAGTTACATCGTAACAGATACATCACTTCCTTGGAAAACGATAAATGAAACAATATAAATATCGATGCAAAGTTCTACGTACTAATGTATTTGGCTGAGCAATGGTGTGAAACTGCTTACACACACAAAAATGGACTCTATTACAAATCTGCTAAGTCTTAACTCGCTTGAATGAAAATAAAGCGTCATCTCTCGGTATGAGATTTTACTATGGTTTAGTACGTAGAGCTTTGCATCGATTTTTTATATTGTTCCACTACGACTTTACATAAAATATTAGTACTGGCAGAACCACTATTTCAGTAACTATTTATTTGTTGTAGTTTTTATAAAAAGAAACGTCTCCTGTAAGAAATGTTGTGTGAATTCGTGTGTACGCAAGCGCAACGCCAGCTCCGTTGTTTATTTAAAAGACTTATTAATATCTTCGCTCCCTGAAGACCTAGCCTCATGAGATTTTGGATGCCCTAGGGCACTATTTGAGCACTATTTTTTTAAATGTGAAAACGTTGCTACAATGCAAGCCGTTTTAGCCATAGAAAATGTGTACGCTACCTTGACGTCAAGCCAGCGTACCAGGTAAAAATAATCGATATCTCGTAAAGTACAGAGGCACTATTTATTTGACCTAGGTACTAATTAGGCACTATTTAGGCACTATTTATTGGCATCAATTCCAGCCAGATCCCTTTCATGTGTACGCTAGCTATACGGACACCACACCTAGCCTGGCGGAAGTACTTCATAGATTCATAGATAGATTCTTTATTGTACACAAAATCATAGTTATGAAAAAAATTACAATAAGTCGTGATTTGAAGTCGTGAGTCGTGAATGAAGACGTTACAAAGGCGAGCTTAACTCTAAAAGAGTTTTCTTCCAGCAAACCGTTGAGTGAGAGGAAAACTAATATGTTTGGGTAAAAATCAGTGTGCACACAAATTAAAATCTACTTAATTACTTATGAGAGATAGTAAAATGAATCCTATATAATAAGAAACAATAGCAGAACCCTGGTGTGGGATGCTACCTGCATCGACACCGTAGCGCCCTCACACCTCTCTGCCACTTCTCGAAGGGCCGGCTCGGCGGCGGCTGCTGCAGAGAGCGAGAAGCGGCGCAAATATGTAACCCTCGGCGAGGGTTACTTATTGGCGCCGTTCGGTGTGGAGACTCTGGGGCCATGGGGACCAGACGCCCGACAACTATTCAAAGAGCTGTCGTCGCGATTGGTCGAAGTGTCCGGCGACCGAAGGGCTGGCGCGTACCTCGGGCAACGGATATCAATCGCCATCCAAAGAGGTAATGCTGCCAGCGTCGTCGGCACACTCCCACAAGACGGCAGCCTCGAGCACCTCTTCTATTTAGCATGAGCCGAGTAGAAGATGTGCTCGACGAAGACCCTCCCGGGACCCTGTGCTCCTTTGCCTTTATGTCTTATTTTTTCTATTTTATAATTATTATTTTTTTTAAGTTTTTTCTCAGTTTGACTAGGCTAGGCTATTGTTAAGATTATTGTTAATGTACCTACACTGTAAATATTGTAAAGAAACAATATAATATAAGATACTTACACCTATTCAACAAATAAATATACATGAATATACCTACATAAATAACCCGTACTTCCCTTTTCAATGGAGGAACCTTCCACCTCCAGTTCCTCCATAAGTCCTATGGTAGAGTAGGCATTAGTCACAAATTCATACCTTTTAAAGTATCTCCGATCTCGATAATTTCCTGGCCCATAGATTCTGTCAACGATTTCACATTGTTTTTGCACGACACAAAATACATAAGAGAATAAATTAGAAATAATGAGAGTAAACGCATTTTGTTAAATTTTTTATTGATAGTCGTTTAAGGAACAATTTGTTTCGGTCGACTAGATTTTGATTTCGAATTTCTAGTCGGGTGAGTTAGCCGATGTTGAAAAGGAGGTTAACATATTAAAATGGAATGGTGGAGTCTTTTTGGTGGAATCGCAAGTCTGTTACTTGGCGGTCGCCTGATCTCCGTCTTGCCACAGGATTCCGAAATTTATTGGTGGCATAAGTTTAGTATCATACAACGTCAAGCATATTTGCTATTTAACACTGGAGATTGGCAAAATAATCAACACTACGACGCCATATTTAGCCAGAGGTCGGAGGTTTAGTCAGACATATGGAGCCAGAATTTTAAGAGAACTATCGCAGCCCAGTGGCGCCCTCATCACATTAAAAAAGATTTCTCAATAAAGAAAGCCTAAACTAAAAAAGTGCTCAACATCAAAACTACAAAAGCCTTCAAGCTATTTTCATAGAATACTTTTATAGGTTTTTTAAAGGTCTAAACATCCAAATTTTCAAAAAAGGAAAAAAAAACAGCAGCTTTTGTTTTTATTCGAAAGTGTCTAAAAGTGGAATGTTTAGAACCTATAAAAGTATTGTATAACAATGGCTTGAAGGCTTTTGTAGTTTTGATGTTGAGCACTTTTTTAATTTAGGCTTTCTTTACTGAGAAATCTTTTTTAATGTGATGAGGGCGCCACTGGACTATGATAGCCCTCTTAAGATGAAGAAGAAAAAGTCTTTTTGGTTGCTTATGTTATGTGCAACCCACAATACCTATTTCCAGCTTCCTGGTGCAACCACAGTAAAATACCACACATTTCTACCATACCCACGTAGGTATCTTACGAGCTGACTAAGGGGTTTCTTATGCAGTATTCTAGAAGGTTTTCCTTCTAGAATACTAGCTAGCCACATACATAATAATCTAGAATTAAACTCGCGTAACTCTCAAAAACTGTATTAATCTACATAATAATTAAATAAGCCACCCATTATTTACCTAGAGTATGTTTTATTTATAAAACATACTAGGTAGATTAATGGGTGGCTTATTAAATTATTTTAGATCATTCAAACTGAACAACTTTCACCACGGGATGTCGGTCAAAATGGGGTCGAGGTAGTGACGTTTTCTATAGAACACACCATTTTTAGGGTTCCAACAAGGAACCCTTATAGTTTCGCCATGTCCGTCCGTCTGTCCGCGGCTTAGCTCAGAGACGCTTAGTACTGGAAAGCTATAATTTGGCATGGATATACAAATTAATCACGCTGACAAAGTGGTATAATAAAATGTTGAAAAACTTTTTTTTTAGGGCACCTCCCCTACACGCGAAGAGGGGATGACATTTTTTTTTCTCGTCTATCCCATGTTGTGGGGTATCGTTAGATAGGTCTTTTAGAAATATTATGGGTTTGGGAATGCCATTTTTCGATTTAGGGATCCGTTAGCGAAATATTAAGCTTTAAAGCGAAAATTTTGGTTAGAGTCAAGTGTCCCCCCCCAGCTCAACGGTTGTAGTTGGAGATGTGAAAAAATTCATGGCAATAGCATATATAACGAATTTAAAAGGAAAACTATCACCGCTAAGTAGGCTTTACAAGTTTACGAGTAATAGTCAATCAACTACTTTTTAGACTTTATTAGCCATTAAAATAAAGCAAAAAGCCTTTAAAGCCTCCTTCTAAGTCCATATTATATTGTGATGGGCAACTGCAGAACCCTATCCTGCGCGTGGTCCGACACTTACTTGGCCAGTTATTATTCACCATATACAGGGTGTATAGATGGAAGGTAATGATGATGATAAGTCTATTTTGAATTTAAACTCATCTCAAACTTGACACAGAGTTTCGTATCAATCAACTGGGTCCCAGTCTAGATAGTTGGTGAAATGCGGTCAGATTGAATGGTGCCAATATTGCAGTCAGTTAGGTGTTAACTGTGCTGGTTATAGGCGGTCCTTTGGTTGGATTAATCTTTGAAATATGGTAAGTACTAGTGTTCATTTTTTTCCCGCTGATTTTGGTGTTAAACTCAGTATATTTGAAAGAGTGATTGACCTTGCTACAGTTATGATAATCCATTAAAACTAAAGAAATATTTTACAATACTTCCCAACAGATGGCGTTGACAAGCTATGGTTGTGCAATACATACATAATAAAAAATATATTTTTTTTATATATGAAAAAAAACTCAAATTACATCTTTTAATTTAAAATAACACAGGGTGTAAGTGACAGCCTAGCAAATACTGAAACGGTGAAGTCAGACCATCAAACTGGACAACTTTCACTATGGAGCCTACCTCAGGAAACGCGAAAAAAAATCAGGTGTCCCATACAAAACTGCTGTACATAGGTACCCGACTAAAATGTATGGGACAGCTGATTTTTTTTCGTGTGTCCTGAGGTAGGCTCCATAGTGAAAGTTGTTCAGTTTGATAGTCTGAGTTCACCGTTTCAGTATTTGCTAGGCTGTCACTTTCATCAAATTCTTCGTCTATGATCACATCAGATAATAGCTATTTAACGTAATTTTTTGAGAAGATGCGGTCAGGAGTGCGATTTTTTAATCTCATACGTTGAACTTAGCAGTTGAAAATGTATGGAGATATACGCATCTTTCTACTGCTGATTTGACTTCCAAAAATAGCACTCCTGGAGTATGATTTTTTAATGTCAAATCAGCTTTAGAAAGATGCACGTCTCCATAAGTCCATAGTAATATCACAGAGTATACTTGACATTTTCAACTGCTGAGTTCAAAGAATGAGTTTCAAAAATCGCACTCCATTACTATTTTTGAAACTCACAAGTTGAACTCAGCAGTTGAAAATGTCAAAATAACTCTGGAGATATGCATCTTTCTCTGCTGATTTGACTTTCGAAAATCGTACTCCAGGAGTGCGATTTTTTAAACGTTGAAATCAGTGGTGGAAAAGTATGGAAGTTTGCGTTTGAAAATAGCATTTTAATCTATCTTTGTCAGGAGTGCGATTTTTAATCTCATTCGCTGAGTTCAGCAGTTGAAAACGTAAAAAATGCTGTGGAGATATGCATCTTTCTACTGCTGATTTGACTTTCAAAAATCGCACTCCTGAAGTGCTATTTTTGAAGTCGAAATCATGTGTTCTTTCATTGCTAACTCGAAGTTCATAATTTCCCCGATAGATGGAGCTGGATGTCCACATTACCCGTAAAGGGCCGGAGACTTGGGGCTTCAGACTGATTGGAGGAGTTGACTTCGGGATGCCTCTAACTGTTGTCAAGGTAATTACACATTTTGCTAACTTACGGAATTTGGTATCGAAAGTCTCGGTCCGTGGTGACCTTGCAGGCGCTTTTTAAAGACCTATCAAAACCACCTACCTTCGGTCAACGGGTCAGCATAGCCTAGGGTTTTCATAAATCCCCAAGGCCCCGTTGGGACATTTACAATTTGGGATCTTTTTTTAGTATTTCTGTGTTCGTCCGTGCGCGGGAGTTTCAGTTTATATAACTAACTAAAACCGATTTAGATCTTAATTTCACTGCTATATAATGAAATATGCGACGTGGTCGTTCACCCAAGGCCTCATAAAAAGGCTGAAAGTCACCCAAAGGGCAATGGAGAGGGCAATGGTCGGAGTTTCCCCGCGAGATCGAATCAGAAATGAAGAGATCCGCAGAAGAACCAGAGTAACTGACATAGCCCAAAGAATTGCTAAACTTAAGTGGCAGTGGGCGGGGCACATTGCTCGCAGAACCGATGGCCGGTGGGGCCGAAAAGTTCTCGAGTGGCGCCCGCGTACCTGAAAGCGCAGCGTGGGTAGGCCCCTCACACGGTGGACCGACGACCTGGTGAAGGCGGCGGGAAAACGTTGGATGAGGGCAGCGCGAAACCCAGAGTAAGCGAAGCTAGCTCGAGATTTTACTGCAAATATAATGAGATGACTGCAACCAAGAGCGAGCTCGAGATTTCACTGAAATACAATGAGATATTTGCAAAACGATCGAAAACCAAGAGCGAGTGCAGCGAGCTCGAGATTTCACTGCAATATAATGAGATGACTGCAATACAATCTATATAAGTAAGAGCTTGCGCGGCCTGCGCGGCGCGCTCGTTTGTGTTTGTCGGGACATTTTATAGCTTGTCGGGACGTCGGGACACCACTGTTAATAACGGTGACATGTCCCGACGTATAGGGACGAATGGCAACCCTAGCATAGCCATTCAGCGAGGAAATGCAAACAGTTTTGGGTACCCTCCCATAAGCACCGAAACTGCACCACATGCTATGCTAGTTTAGTTTTAGCATGGCATAGCATAATGCTCACGAATATATTCCCCGAGGGGGTAGTCAGAGATATTCTGAAAACTCAGAGCTTCCACGTTTCACTAGTACTACCGAAACTCTGTCTGGTGTGACGGGTAGTGAGCCTGTCGCTACTTATGTATAATGGACAGTGGGTACATTATACAGAGTCCTTCTTAATATGCTGACACTTTTTAAGGGGATGATCAGACCGTCAAACTGAACAACTTTCTCTATGGCACCAACATCGAAATCGCTAAAAAAAATCAGCTGTTCCATACAGAACTGCAAACCAACTCGGGCCAAATGTATGGGACAGCTCTTTTTTTTCGCGATTTCGATGTTGCTCCCATACAGAAATTTGTTCAGTTTGATGGTCTGATCATCTCCTGAAAAAAGTGTCAGCATATTAAGAAGGAACCTGTATGCATCGAAATTGAAGCATGCAGATTTCCTCACGATGTTATCCTTCACAGAAAAGCCAGTGGTGTTATAAATCGTACTGTTTGTCACTATGTAGGTAGGTAACTATTTTATTTATTTATGTCGACTCTACAGGGTGAACTTGATAATATCATTAGCATTCTTTTAAACTAAGACTCTACCCATCAAACTGAACAATTTTCACTATGGGAGCAAACAAATCGTAGCAAAAAAAAACAGCTGTTGCATACATTTGTGTCGCATAGGCGGTGCAGTTTAGTATGGAACAGCAGATTTTTTTGTTGTTCCGATCGGTTTGCTCCCATAGTAAAAGTTGTTCAGTTTGATGGGTAGACTCTTAGTTTAAAAGGATGCTAATGATATCAATTTCATCCTGTACAGGGTGTAACAAAACACCCTAGTAATACATAAGGGGGTGCTTCAGATCATCAAACTGAACAACTGGAGCCAACATCGAGAAAAAATAAAAAAATCAGCTGTCCCATACATTTGAGTCGAGCCTGTATGGCAGTTTTGTATGGGACAGCTGATTTTTATTTCGAGATTTCGAAGGGAGGACTGTCACTTGAAATTCCGGAGTCTTCTGGTGCACATATCCAACCTAAACTGAACGATTGATAGCGTGACATTGACAATAAGGTGTCGATATAAATAAAATACTATTTGGCAGCCGGAATGATCGGTGCATTGAGCATTGAGTTGCGAGTTGCGACACGCTGCCCTTGCGAAATTGTAGAGATTTGGCTTTGATTATTGGTTTCATTGGAAGCAACTGTTTTTTAGGGTTCCGTACACAAAAGGTGAAAACGGGACCCTATTACTAAGCCTACGTTGTCCGTCCGTCCGTCCGTCCGTCCGTCTGTCCGCCTGTCCGTCTGTCCGTCCGTCCGTCTGTCCTATCTATTTAGGGCTGTAACTTTTGAACCGTAATAGCTAGATAGTTGAAATTTTCTCAGATTATGCGTTATTGCGGCGGATTTGTTAACAAATAATAAAAATGGCAGAAAGTTAAAAATCAAGGGGGGTTTTCAACAAGAAACTAGTTTTTATCAACGTTTTTTCTTCACGCTCTATAGTAAAAACGGTAATACATACAAGCGTCAACTTAGTGTGATTATGGAGCAAACTCTACAGAATAACAACAAATACTAAAAACCGGCCAAGTGTGAGTCGGTCTCGCACTAAAGGTCCCGGACAAAAAAAGTTTTTTTCTAAGTTAATAATGTTGTGTTCTTTGGTGGTGTGATACGGAACCCTCGGTGCGCGAATAGCCCGACTCGCACTTGACCGGTTTTATTTAGGGTTCCATACTCAAAAGGTGAAAACGGGACCCTATTACTAAGTCTACGTTGTCCGTCCGTGACGTCCTGACAACACGCCACGTACCAAAGAGTTTGTCCTTAGAGTTTTTCTAACTTATGTACGTAATACCGACTGCTCTCAAACGGTGAAGGAAAACATCGTGAGGAAGCCTGCATACGCTGAAGAAGATATTCTGTTGTGTATGTGAAGTCTACGCATTGGGCACGCGTGGTGGACTAACTCCAACACACCCTCCCTGAGATTAGGCCTGTGCCCTGCAGTGGGACGTTAATGCTGATGATGGTATTGGCGAAATATTTTTTTGTACCCATTTTATTTGTAAGGGACAGGGAAATGCAGTCCTGGATTTGTCAATAGGCCGTATAGGCCGCGGCTTAGGGGCGGCAGTGTCCTAGGGGCGGCAGATTTCAAAGCTTGTAAAAAGTCCCGTAAAAAGTTGTAATTCTTGTTTCTTTTTTACGCTCTTTCTTAATGAATAATTCATTCGTTTATTTAACTTTAGTGCCTTCTTCACTACAAATGGAAAATTATTATTTTAGAACGGTACATGGGGCGTCGAAAATAAAGTGGCCTACACTCATAAAAAATATAAATCCGGCACTGGGGAAATGTGAGAGTAATTATGGTGGGCGCATACAGACCGACCTACAGACAGAATGGACAAAACTATAAGGGTTCCTTGTTTTATTATGGAACTGCGCAAAAAAGAAGTGTATACACAATTTATTGGTATTGGTATGGTGGTTTTGGTTTTTTGGTGGTACAGAACCTTCCGTACGCGAGTCCAACTCGCACTTGGCCGGTTCAAATTTTTATAAATCAGTTGATCATTCATGTTCTACATTCAAGGTGCTACCAGACTCCCCGGCAGATAGGGCGGGACTACAAAACGGCGACACGGTGTCCCGGATCAACGGTACACCGGCGCACGACTTGTCGCACGACGAGTCGCGGAAGGCAGTTGCAGTCGCTACCGATATTCTCACACTTGGAGTGACGCGGTGAGTGACACTGTATCCCGGATCAACGGCACATTGGCGCATGACTTGTCGCACGACGAGTCGCGGAAGGCAGTTGCAGTCGCTACTGATATTCTCACACTTGGAGTGACGCGGTGAGTGACACACTATCCCGGATCAACGGTACATCGACGCACGATTTGTCGCACGACGAGTCGCGGAAGGCAGTTGCAGTGGCAACTGATATTCTCACACTTGGAGTGACGCGGTGAGTGACACACTATCCCGGATCAACGGTACATCGACGCACGACTTGTCGCACGACGAGTCGCGGAAGGCAGTTGCAGTCGCTACTGATATTCTCACACTTGGAGTGACGCGGTGAGTGACACTGTATCCCGGATCAACGGTACACCGGCGCACGACTTGTCGCACGACGAGTCGCGGAAGGCAGTTGCAGTCGCTACTGATATTCTCACACTTGGAGTGACGCGGTGAGTGACACACTATCCCGGATCAACGGTACACCGGCGCACGACTTGTCGCACGACGAGTCGCGGAAGGCAGTTGCAGTCGCTACTGATATCCTCACACTTGGAGTGACGCGGTGAGTGACACACTATCCCGGATCAACGGTACATCGACGCACGATTTGTCGCACGACGAGTCGCGGAAGGCAGTTGCAGTCGCTACTGATATTCTCACACTTGGAGTGACGCGGTGAGTGACACTGTATCCCGGATCAACGGTACACCGGCGCACGACTTGTCGCACGACGAGTCGCGGAAGGCAGTTGCAGTCGCTACTGATATTCTCACACTTGGAGTGACGCGGTGAGTGACACAGTATCCCGGATCAACGGTACACCGGCGCACGACTTGTCGCACGACGAGTCGCGGAAGGCAGTTGCAGTGGCAACTGATATTCTCACACTTGGAGTGACGCGGTGAGTGACACTGTATCCCGGATCAACGGTACACCGGCGCACGACTTATCGCACGACGAGTCGCGGAAGGCAGTTGCAGTCGCTACTGATATTCTCACACTTGGAGTGACGCGGTGAGTGACACACTATCCCGGATCAACGGTACATCGACGCACGACTTGTCGCACGACGAGTCGCGGACGGCAGTTGCAGTCGCTACTGATATTCTCACACTTGGAGTGACGCGGTGAGTGACACACTATCCCGGATGAACGGTACACCGGCGCACGACTTGTCGCACGACGAGTCGCGGAAGGCAGTTGCAGTCGCTACTGATATTCTCACACTTGGAGTGACGCGGTGAGTGACACACTATCCCGGATCAACGGTACACCGGCGCACGACTTGTCGCACGACGAGTCGCGGAAGGCAGTTGCAGTCGCTACTGATATTCTCACACTTGGAGTGATGCGGTGAGTGACACTCTATCCCGGATCAACGGTACACCGGCGCACGACTTGTCGCACGACGAGTCGCGGAAGGCAGTTGCAGTCGCTACTGATATTCTCACACTTGGAGTGACGCGGTGAGTGACACTGTATCACCGATCAACGGTACACCGGCGCACGACTTGTCGCACGACGAGTCGCGGAAAGCAGTTGCAGTCGCTACTGATATTCTCACACTTGGAGTGACGCGGTGAGTGACACTGTAACCCGGATCAACGGTACACCGGCGCACGACTTGTCGCACGACGAGTCGCGCAAGACCATTGCAGTCGCGACTGATAGGCTAGTTTCAGAGTCACGCTGACCGACCGTGCGGGTGGCAAGCGTGCGGTTCACACTATGAAATCGAATCACGCGGGTCAGTTTTCGCTATGAAACGGTACAAGGAAACACCAGCTAGTTCGTGGTCCACGTTGCTTACCACCCGCGCCAGCGTAAGCGTGATTCTGAAACCAGTCTTAGTCTCACCCATAAGAATTTATATTGTTTAGTTACTAAGTCGTGTTATGTTGTAGAGTTTCTGAAGTGCGATTTTTGAAAATCATACGAGTGACTTGGCAGTCGGAAATGTCAAAGTTACTATGGAGATTATGCATCTTTCTACTGCCAAGTCGCTCGTATGATTTTCAAAAATCGCACTTCTGGCCGCATCTTTTCTCAGCGACAACACGTTCCGACGCGGTGATAGCTTCAAAAAAAAAATTGATGTTTAATAAGTGTGCTTCAAGCTCCTATATTGAATAAATTATATTGACTTTGAACTTTTGACCTTGGAGTGACGCGGAGACACTACTGTTTCCCGGATCAACGGTACATCGGCCCACGATTTGTCGCACGACGAGTCGCGCAAGGCGTATCAGGCACTATTGATATAAATTAGTCTCACCCTTGGAGTTGCGCCGTGAGTCATTATTTACATACATAACATCATCAGGTACTTAATTACTAATAGCTAAAATCTATAATACATTTATTTTTGTTTTCGTATCAATAGTGCTACGATGGTATTCCTATACCTATTTATGTACTGGCACAGAATAGGTAGTTCTATATAAACTGGCCTTCAAAATTTAGTATCTACTACACTTTTAAAATTACCATTAAAGTGCTCAAGATGTATTTTCGAAGCAAAACAATACGATTGGCAAAACGGAACACTTATGGAATCAGCTCGGTGTCTGCCCGTCCGTCCGTCCGTCTGTCACAGGCATTTTTCTCAGAGATCGTAAGACATAGGCAGTTGAAACTCGGTACAGATATAGCAATTGCTGGTCCAATATCATAAATGAAGTAAAAAAAGCTTAATTTTTATATTGGGGGGCAATTTGGGGAGTAGGAAAGGGTAAATAAAAAATAAAGATTTTTCTACTCTATGGTATCAATTGAAAGCTTATGAAAAAAAAAAATGAACATCAGAAATAACGTGTAGATGGCGGGAAAATTATCAGGGTGGCTCTAAGTTTGATAGTTTTTTTTTCTATAACCAAAAAACTAACACCCGTAAGACCAGTGTAAACTGATCTTCAGTTACTATGTGACCATATACTAAGTAAGTGGCAATTTATAGTGGTTGTAATCAATGACTCATGTTAAACAACTGGTGGTACGGAACACTAATTGCTCGAGTCCCGACTCGTACTTGGCCGGTTTTTTTTATTTGTTTTTAATATATAATAACTTCATAATCGATTATCTTCATTTAAGAAATGCCTGAAAAAACCTTTATTTAAAAAAAAAACACTCCTTTTCAAATTGCCACATAACTAAAGTGTGATACTTAGTTTTGCAGGTCAGTGTAGTACCTACTGGCCAAGAATTTGGCGAGCCTGAATTGCGATTTTTGAAAATCATACGAGCGACTTGGCAGTAGAAAGATTCATAATCTCCATAGTAATTTTGACTTTTTCTACTGCCAAGTCGCTCGTATGATATTCAAAAATTGCACTTCTTAAGGTGTAGCTGTATTTAAGTTATTTCTCGTGCAGGTGGACACATTATAATAAAACAAATATAATAGATGCCACTGCTGGCTTTCTTTCATACGGCCTCGAATCTTTCACAGCGGTGGAACGTAGCAAGTTATTAAAAAATATATGTATAATTATTCTAGATTCATAGATTCTGGCAAATTTTATTGTAACTTGTATGGAAATTGTTTCAAAGAGTCACATAGAAAAACACATCTTCAAATTGACGTTACAGTGTGTAGCAGCGCGGTCACACTGTTAAAACTTTCGCTGCTAAGCTCAAAACAATGACACTGGCGCAGTGCTAACACTGTGGGATGCTATACAATTCGGACTCAACGTTTGAGTCGTGCGCACTGCGGCCCATTTGTCGCTGACCTACGACGTAGGTCGTCAGCAGTTAAAGTGTTAACAGGAGCAGCGCCCATCTAGCGGAAAAATGCTAGAACAGTTTTCATTGATAAATTGATAATGAACTCAATTGCAATTTAAATAGACTTAAAAATTGCTTGCAAAAGATGAATCCCTGTGGCGTGTGTTCGCATTATCTCTTGTACACGATATTTTCAATCTAATAAATAAATTTTGTGAGTAGTTAATTGAGTTCATTTTCAATTTATCAATGACTACTTGAGCATTTTTCTACTACTTATTAGGTAACAATTTGAAAGCATGATTTTAGCTCTGAACCTCACAATACTTTTTAAAATGTTGAACCCAGAATGGCGCCTTGTGGTACACCAACATTGTATTTTAGGTAGGTTTAATATAAATGGTAAAAAAGTATTTACTTTATTTTATATAAGTATTTGCAAATCAAGTAAGTAAGTATCTATCATAAATTCAGGTCACATACTTAGTTTGCCACAATGTTTAATTCAATGCATGTATTACAAAGTCAAACGCTTATGATGAAACTAAAATTATTAGGTAATTTAAGCTTTAAGTGCATTTTCTGGGAAATGGGGAGCGATGCGATGCGAAGCTGAAGATGAAAATTTTCGGTGGGTAAGAGGCCTATGTTCAGCAGTGGACGATGATAGGCTGATGATGATAATAATGACGTGTGTTTGTAAATGTAGCCATGAAACTCATGACAATAAAAGTGTCAGATAAATGCGACGACAATCCGACATGGATGATATAAGTAACGACCAAAATAAATAAATCAATATAAGGCCGCCGTTGTTGACACTGCGCTGACAGTTCGATTGATGTTCGGTCTAAATTTAGATCGTGGTACATGTTGTTTTAAAATTGACTTTTGTCTTTTAATTTTGAGGTTAGCGGTAGAATAACTGTTACCTCGTAAAACTAGTTATCTTCTATTTCAAAAGGTAACATCATATTGTTCTTCTATACTTCTATAATATCTATACTTCTATACTTAATATTATAAAGAGGAAAGATTTGTATTTTTGTGTGTATGTTTGTAATGAATAAACTCAAAAATAATGTGCCGATTTCAAAAATTCTTTCACCATTAGAAAGCTACATTCACCCTGAGTAACATTGGCTATATTTATTGATAGAAAAGATTAGACGTCCACCCGTGCGAAGCTGGGACGGGCCGCTAGTTTAAAATAAAGAAAAAGAAAAATATATCGTATGAAATTTTTTGTCTTCCTGCTTGAATCTGGGAAGGTTTAAATTTCGAGGTCAAGGTGTTTTAGTCAGTCTTCCGCTGCCTTAACCTTGAATTTCTTCAATTCCACTGGGGAAACGGCGCAGTAATAATGGCGATATTAATAATGTATGTCTGGGGCCTTTTCGACCATCCCCATGAAAACCTTATGCGGATCGTCTATCAAACCAGCTTGTTTTAATAAGGACCGGTAGATCCGGGTAAGCTAAACCGGTTCAGAAGTAACCATGGAAGAACCAATTATGACCTCTACAAGTGGGGCCTGAGGGTGTCACTGATGTGCAGCTGCAGGGCAACCCACCCCACCCACCAACCCACTAACACTCACGCATATGATGAATGAGTACAAAAGGCACATACGCACATACGCTCATACGCTTATCACAAAATCTCCAAAACTATAGATCCTGGCATGGAATGTGGAAGGGGTAGCCGGCATATCGGGACGCTTAAACAGTGGGTAAACAAAGGCTTATGATGATATTAAAGCCATCAAACTTAAATAAAAGACTGTTTATGGCCTCTAGATGCTTGATAAGAAAGGACGAGGTATAGTTACTCAGCCCTTATCTTGTTGTGGGGGCTGGCAAGCCAGCAACACTTCGACCCAGTGGGATCTTTCTCAGCCCTTGATGCGTCCCTCTTCGGATATAGGCCTCTATATCCCTCCATAACGTTCTGTCCCTCGATCTCTGCATCCAGCTGGGACCCACGTGTCGCTTCCCCGAGGACCTGTTTTTTGGCAAATTCTATCCCGCGTGGTTTCTTAGGATCTTCACTCCAGTGTTGTTCTAGCTTGTTGCTTAGCATCCATACGTGTGTATATAATATATGTCCTGACCATCTCCACTTTTGACATATAGTGGCTAGATCCAAGACTATTATGTTTCACTTAATTATTATTGCGCTTACAATCTAGCAGCATGACTGTGTGTTGCCGGGCATACGTCTTGCCATTTCTTTCTGCGCATCTCTTGAGTTTTTCATTAACTTTTCTGACATTGTAGTGGTCATTACTTACGATCTAGAAGCGTGGTGATTAATTTGGATCCCACGGTTCATTATTTAACAATGTAGATAATTTAAAAATAATATCACCTCGAAGGAACACCTTCGCTGATGCCAATAAAGAAAATAGCCCTGTCGATTTCAAATCAATTGTTTCGCAGTTAATTTCGGACTAAATTAGTAACCGGTCTTCTTTGAAGTCAGTAACGAAACCGGAGGTCAAGCAACTTTGCTATTAGTGATGTTTTTTTAAAGACACTTACGATTTGATTTTGATTCGAACCCTACAGTTTTTTTTTTGTTTTTTTTTTTGTTACGTATTTGGTTGGTCGAAATGAAGTTTTATTTACTTTATAAGGATACGTGAGTTTTATTATTTATAGTTATTTTAATATTAATGTTGACAGTGTGAATATCCCTGGTCTATCTAACATAGTTTAAGTTGAAAAGTGCTATTATTTTTTGAGTTTTTTGTGCTTAAAATGAGTTGTGAAGATATCAGTGAAGTGTCTTTGCTTTCTATAGTGATATCAAGATTTTATAGAAGCGATTATTTTGATGTAATTGGTTTTATCTTTTTTTAATTTTTATTACAATGATTATAGTCACCTAGCCCAAGCCAATTTTGAACTTTTTGGTGTATACGCTTTTGTTTTATATTAGTTGACTAGCGGCCCGTCCCGGCTTCGCACGGGTGGACGTCTAATCTTTTCTAGCAATAAATATAGCCTATGTTACTCAGGGTGAATGCAGCTTTCTAATGGTGAAAGAATTTTTTAAATCGGCCCAGTACTTTTTGAGCCTATTCATTACAAACATACAAACATACAAAAATAGGTACAAATCTTTCCTCTTTATAATATTAGTGTAGATATATTTGAGGCTCAAGAGTGCGCTTTTTGAAATTCATTCTTTGAACTCAGCAGTTGAAAATGTCAATATTATTATGGAGACGTGCATCTTGCTACTATTGATTTGACATTAAATTACAAAAAAATAAAAACCGACTTCAAAAATAAAAAAAGTGAAAAATAATATTTCAGCCTATGACTTTTACGTTCGAATCTTATATATTTGGAATTGTCTGTTTACAAGCTTTCATCTGATACCCATATTGTAATTTCAAAAAAAAAAATTTATTCCCCTTCTTTTTTTAATTCGCAGACGCCATAATAAAATAATATGGCCTATGTCACTTTCACGATTTTTACAAATCTAAAAACACCTCATATGTCCAAATCCATCAAGCCGTTTAGGCTGTAGGCCGTGCCAAAGAAATATACATACAAACATACATACATACATACGCTCGAAAAACATAACCCTCCTTCTGCCGCAGTCGGATAAAAATTCGATTATCGTAGTATTATGTTATATTAAATTCGCATAAATTAATATTCTGCCACCTAGTTGTTATGCCGAACATAGCTTTCTGCATTGTTAATATTCGTCTAAGAAAAATTATGCAAATGCTAAACACGTTTCGGACAATGAAAAGTATGCCAGATAGAGGGCACCCGTTCTTTGGTGTTATTGAGCGTTGTTAGGTACCTCCTAAACTTTACAAGGTTTACGAAATATGACTATCTATTTTAAATCAACAATTTGTATGAAAATATTTTTTTATCTTCCAGCGGCCTCTACGACCTGGTCGTCGACGACCACGAGCCGATATTCCTCGACCCGGAAGATTTCGACCAACCATCTCGACCGACTGAGGTACCTTTCGAACTATCCGAGTTCACAGACATAGCACCCACCCTCAACGGCTATCCAGAACTCCATGATCCTCTAAAACTATCCGAATCTCGTTCCTTAACCGCATCCCCTTTTGTTCAACCAACAAAACCTTACAGACCGTTTTCGACTGAGCCACTGACTGAAGTTCCACCTTTAGAAGACCCGATTATACTCAATCCTGATTATAGTGATATATTCGGTAAGCTTGGCATCGATGAAGACTTCTTACCAAAAACTAGATTCAAACTCCCTATTTCTGAACAATATGATCCCGATGGAACAAAGAAACAAAGAAGTGTTAGCAGAACTACTGAGAGTGTATGCAAAGATGTTACAGAAGAGAAGAGAGTACAAATTACGGAGAAAGAGAAGGTAGTACAAGAAGTCAAGTTTGAGGAAAAGATGAAGAAAGATATTGATTTGGAGAACATAGAGTTAACAGCTGCTTCGATAGTCGACGAGAGTTTACAGAAAGCTGTGACTGTAGCCGAAGAAATAAAAAAAGAAATGAACTTTGCTTTGCTTGAAACTTCGGTTTCTACTACTGCTACAGATTTGGTAGAATCTAGTATTAAAAAGGAATCATTAGATACAAAATCAGAGAAACTAGATACTAGTATCAAACAAGAGTCATCAATAGCTTCGGAAAAAGCTGTAAAGGAAGTCAGTCAGCTGGTTGAGCTCCTAGATATAGCCACTGAAGAAGTATTGCAGAAAAGCGATGCTAAAGTTGCAGTCAAAGACATAGCGGAGAAGTTTGAAAAAGTTGAATTGAAACAAGAATCAGTTGATGAAAGAAAACAGTATATTAAACAAGAAATAGAGGAAACTGTTGAAACTGGTAGTGTTAAGCAAAAATCTGCTGCTTTTGAGGAAAAAAAAGTTATAGATGAAAGTGTACAAAGTAGAAAATCTATTGAAGAATCTAAAGTGAAAGACATTAAAAGTCAGAAAGCATCTAAAACGGAAACTATTGAGAGTACTCAAACATCTGAGGAAACTAAAACTTCGGGGAAAATGTCTACATCCAGACTCCTAGCTGAGCAAAGAGCATACACCATTGGACTACAGACAATCCCCAATATAAGAGGCACAGTACATTCTTCATATCACTACGACTTATTATTAAGAACTTTCTTCATTCATCTAACAGATGTCATGGTCGCTCTTTCAAGATTTATTTTAGCTGAACCAGTTCTAAAACCAACTGAAGGTACTGAAATTAAGAAGGAAAAAGCTAGAAAGGAAGTTACAGAGCAAAATCTTACAGAAACTGTCACTACCGAAAAAAAAGACAAGAGATTTGAAAAAGTCAAAGATGTTTTTGAAAGTTCAGTCAAAGAAGATAAGATTGAAGAAACAAAAGTAGACCATAAGAAAGAAACAGCTTTAGTAGAAGCTTTGGAACAAAAACGTGAAGAGAAAACAGAAGAGAGAAAAGTAGAAAAGTATTACGCACATGACGAAATGAAAGAAGATTTCACAGAAGGAGAAATTATAGAAAAGAGATTGCTCACTGGCGCTGAAATGGCACAACTATCTGAAAAGAAATCGGAAGAACTAACACAGATAATGGATGCAGTTATCTCAGAATTCGAACACAAAGCAGGTATAGAAGAAAGTGAAGAAAAAATTGCTATTCGTGAGAGAAGATCTAGAAGCCGTAGCAAAGTAAAAGATGATGATGAGGCTAAAATAGAAGCTAGGAAGACTATTGAAGAATATACAGAAGGTAAAATCACATCTTCATTATCCTCTCTAGAGTCAACACAATCCAAAATCGTAGAATCTAGACACGAAACCAGAGATCACAAATCATCTAAATCCAAAGAGGGAAAGCAATATTATATTGCAACGGTAGAGTCCCACGTTTACACGAATAAAGATACAATACTAGAAGAACAACTATCTGAAACGTCATCTGTACAGAGTGTCGAAGAAACCAACCTAGCAATGGAAGCTGTAAGTACTCAAAAAGTTGCTGTAGAAAGCTCAGAAATTAAAGAAGCTGTAAAAGAAACTAAGCAAGAAGCTAAAGTACAAATTATTGAAGAAAAACAATCTGAAGAACACAAAACAGAAGTAGCTGCTATCAAAACAGTTGAACAAAAAATAGCAGTGGCAGAAATCCTACCACCGGTAGAAGTCAAAGAAGCTAAACCTATAGTGAAAGCAGAAACTACGACAGCTGTTTCAAAATCAACTCAAGTCGTAAGTGAAGCTAAAAAAGTAGCTGTTGATGAAAAAGTTGTTAAAAGAGAAGATACTATTTCAATCAAAGAAGAAGCTATTGTAAAGAAAGAGGCTATGGCAACTGAATCTGTAGCGATAAAGGAAGAGTCTTTTGCAAAGCAAGAGTCTTTGTCCTTTAAAGAAGAAAAGATTGCCACTAAAGAAGAAACAACAGTTAAAAAGGAATCAGCTGACATCAAGGAAGTAGTTAGTGAAGCTAAGTCTGTAGCAATCACAGAAGAAAAAATTGAACCAAGAGAAGCGGTTGCCATGAAAGAAGAATCTTTTGTTAAAGAAAAAGCTATCGTTGATACAGCTGATATCAAATCTGTGGCAGTAAAAGAAGATAGTATTGCCCAAGAGGTGATCGCAATTAAGGATGAATCATTCAAACAAGAACAGGCGGTTTCCGAGTCAACAGCAGTTCAAGAAGTCAAATCTGTAGCATTTAAAGAAGAAAGTATTACGGAACAAGCTATTTCTATCAAAGAGGAATCTTTCAAACATGAAAAAGCAATTGCTGAAATAGCTGAAGTACAAGAAAGCAAATTTGTAGCAATGAAAGAAGATGCGATCGCAATTAAAGAAGATATTGCTAAGGAAGTGAAGAGGGAAGAGTTTGCAGAACTTAAAGTTACAAAAGAAGAAGTTGTAGAAGATACGTCAGTACAAATAGTTGATGTAACAGAATCTGAAAGTAAATCATATAAATTCGAATCTGACGTGCAAGAAAGTAAAATTGAAGAATCATCATTCACAGCAAAGCTATCATCTCAAACTGAAGAATCATTCACGGCTAAATCAGAATCAATAGCTGAAAGCTTTGAAAGCAAAATTGACAGTACCCAATCAGCTGTTCAAGAAAAAGAAATTGTAGAAGATACTTCAGTACAAATAGTAGATGTAACAGAATCGGGAAGTAAATCATATAAATTTGAATCGGACGTGCAAGTAAGTAAAATTGAAGAATCATCATTCACAGCAAAGCTATCATCTCAAACCGAAGAATCATTCACGGCTAAATCAGAATCAATAGCTGAAAGCTTTGAAAGCAAAATTGAAAGTACCCAATCAGCTGTTCAAGAATCTACCTTCATAGCAAAATCAACAGAAACTTACAATAGGGAAAACCTAAAACTTGACTTAAAAACTGATCACATACAACTTGAAACACAATCTTCAGACGGAAGCGAAACTGATATAAAAACTCCTACACCAGCCACTGTCCCTCCCACTCCTTTGACCGATGAATACATGTTCAAACTTGAAATTCCTTTACCCAAAAACCGTGGAACAACACCTGTTCCAAGAGATTGTACTCCCACCCCTGAGGATGAAGACCCTAACATAGTTAAAAAGTTTCTAGTACCTCATATAGATGCAAAAATTGAGGAGCCAGTTATCTATGACCCTCCACTGCCAACTCCTCCAGGGAGTAAGCCGACTTCACCAGTTTATACTAAGCCTGGCTTAAGAGGTGGTGCTGATAGACGTGAAGTTATAAAGAAGAAAAAGGTAATTCTAGTTTTACAGTATCAAGGAAATGGTGGCGAGACGATCTGCATGCTTCCATGGCCAGTAGTCGTCCAGAATAGAGATGGTTGAGATTATTGTGGCCTCTGCACAGCAATGGGATGAAACTGGCAAATAAATTAAAGTAACAAGAAAGAGTAAAAGTGAACGCAATATTTTTATCAGTAATAAATCAGGGTATTAAATAAGTCTATCAATAAAGACACTAGCAGTTCTGATCTGTTCAATAATGTTTAACAATTTCCAAACTTGCCAGTGGTAAGTAAATACGGGTTTTTAATATTCACTCATCTACTGCAAACGACGTTTTGTTCATAGTCCACAAAACACGCTTTTTGTGTTGACAAAACATCTATAGCGTCGATGAGCGTATCTAAACGTTTTGCGTTATAAGGATAGGTAATCTGTACCCACACAAAAGCAAGAACTATTAGATACCTACTAATTAAAATAGCATTGTGATATACCTACTTCATAATTCATAAAAATATGCACGTTTCATTTACTGTTAAAATTAACTAATACAATCTGTCGAACAGGAAGAAATACTAGAAATAGAAAGAAAGTCATCACTCCTAGCTTCAGCCATCGATCAAACAATAAAAAGCATAGAAGAGTACAAGGAAGAAGTCGGCATTGAAACTAAGAAACAAACTTTAGAAAATAACGGAGTTATTTATAACGGCTACGCGAAAATTATAGAAACTAAAATCTTCGATACTGATAAATTTGAAGATCACAAAATGGAGAAAACTAAAATCGAGAATGAAATTAACAATGTCGAAGCGGTCGAATCTAAAATCGAAAATATTACAAACAACATCGACGAAAACGGATATTCAGAAGTAAGAAAAGCTGTGATCGATCATGATTTAGAATTAAATAATGAAAATACAATTGAGAAAGTAAATGAAGAAATAAAAAAGCTTGAAATCGAAGTCTTAAAGGACGAAATTGAATCGACACCTGCACAGGTAATTTTAGATGATGAACCAAGAGTAGAGATCCCAGATATATCTCATCTTTTAACGCCTGATAGAGAAATAGAGAAAAAAGATCCAATGGATGGTTACAGACCCGTACAATTTGACGTTGAAGAAATTCAGAATATCCACCGCAATCTCCGTTCAGTATATACTACTTCGAACAAGGTAAGCTAAATTATGTACACATAATAATAATGTTCATGCCTATGTCCTACTGGGGCTTAAAATTGTTATAGGTAATTGTCTAAAGTTATAGGTCAATTGAAGTATATCCATTGTCATCTAGCGACGTAACACCACCAGCGTCTTGGGCAAGCTTGTGCTCATTTTTCTGTCAGATATTTTTTAAGCCACTAATATAAACCTTATAAAGTTTTGATGATTAATTTGTTTAATTTAAATAAATTAAAAATAAAAATACGCCTCTGACCTGGCTATCCGGAAACAACCGCGTTTAACGTTTGGATATGATATTTGGACAAGTGTTTTCAATTGGTAGAGGTAGAAACTTATAATAAACAAACAAAATTGGTCAAATAACCCGCCCCTTAACGATCCTACTTCGCTCTGCCACTTGGCAATGCGTTATAAACCGTCCCGCTAGGTGGGTTGTTAGCATACCGACCCTCGTCATTGCGGACCGACGACGTGCGTCGTCTACAGAGAATGTGAGGTGCAAAGGAGCCCATAAGCGGGAGTAAAATTTCCTCTCCCTAAGTAGAGTTGATACTAGAGTAAATATCAAAAAAAATCCACGTCAAGCTTCGTCACAAGAAATTACAGAAAAAAAACAGAAATAGACACTCTAAATGGGCCTCTCGTCATTAAACGTACCCGGCACAAAGGATCCCATTACACCAGCTGCGTTCCCGCGCTGAATGAAATCCTCTGCACCAGATATGATCCTGAGCGGACATCGCTGCCACTTTCCACCATCCTCCTGCCCAAAGTTAATATAATCATCCATGACTCACAAAAGATCCCTATTCTTTACACAAATATTTGCCCCTCGCGGGAGTCGATCCCTTGACCCTTAGCTTCGTTGGCATGTTGACTACCAACTACGCTATCGAGCGTTATTGATCGACGGTTTCTGACTTGGCCGTGATTTTAATTGATATAAACAACTTGGCATAATATTGACTGCTTTCTACATACAGCTCTATATGTAACTACTATCCACATATTGGTTTATTGTATAAGTATATTAGAAATACATAATGTATATGTCACCGATAATTGACAATGATTTTATATGCGCATATAATTATTCAGTCGCACTGCTGCATTTCAGGAGGTAAGAGAATCTCAATATAAAAACAAAATGTTCTATATAGATTTATAATACAGGTAAGCATTATTACCTGTGATACACCTATACATTCCAACTCACTGACTGACTATAATAATAGGTCATTGTAGTAGGTATAATATAGTACCTATATGATATTTATTATCATTACGAAATCTTTAGCAAAAGACAACTTATAAAAATGTTTGGACAATAGGTTTTTGTAATTTTTTAATGACTTCTAACAGAATTTACAGAAATTCAATCTCTAAAGATGTAAAAATGGAGGTGGATAATTTATGGACATTTCATAGCAAAGTTCATGCATTCAGCCTTGATTCATCCGATAATTTACTAGCATATAATAATATTTGCAGGAACCAAAACAGAAAAGAGAGATGTATAAGACAGAGACGGGAGAAATTTTGGGAACTCATCAAGGAATCGTGGATGGTTTGGAAGAATCTATGGTGGACGATGAAGTGGCAAGTAAGTGAATACAACTATTTTACCATTGTATAAACAATTAAAAAATGCTGGAAGAGCACGACTAGACGTTCGTACGTACACTGATCAAATTGCTGAAAGTGATTAAAGTGCCTAAAAAGGGTCAGAAAAGGATGTAAATAGGTAGATAGATATGTTGATAAGATACCTAGTCCATGTATGATGACTTGATGACAATTGAAGCAATAAATTATAATGACTATGAATGTGGAGGAAGTGAGAGAGGTATATTATGACCATGTGGCGTTCTATTGCATCTGCCTCTCCTAATAAAACAATATTTTCTGCAATTTCCAGAGGAATTGGGCAAACCTGGAATACCAGAGGATAAAATAGCTGAGCTGATATCCGGTGAATCTGAAATGTTGAGAGAGGCTCACGTTATGGGGTGAGTAGAAATCAAATGTAAATAGAACTTAGTTCGCCATCGAAATGACCTTGAACTGAACATTATAATTATGTTTTGTCATTGCATTTGTATGATTATGTATTATTGTATGATGCTGCATTTTCAACCATTTGGACATTTTAATACATTACCTACATTATTTTCATAATATTTACAAATCAACACAATGTACATTATAATATCACCACTCTCGAATCATTTACATATCACTAATAATATAATCATTATAAATGTATATCACTACTTATAATCAAGTCATAAAATGGTTTTCAAAGCATTCACTTCTTTCAATTAAGCCATTATTCAACAACGTTACATTAATTATTACTTATCATGTTTTTTACATTTTCCATTAAATGTGTTCTCAGAATTTTCAGAACATTCAGTCATTTTCGCATCACAGCTACATCATTGCAATTTATCTTGGATAGTGGTATGTTATGATAAGTTTTAAATAATATCTAGGTATAGGTATCTGCAATGTAGGCATAAATAATGAAGATACTTAAAGTCTTAAAGAGAAATGGAAAGAAAAATGGAATTTATCGAATCGACGACGACGGATTTTTTTTTTGTTTTAATTTGTTATTTACGATTTTTTTTTCAATTTAAACACTTTCCATTGTGAAATGTGACTGTGACTGATGAGTTTCTAGAATTTACGTTAGGTAACTTTTACCTAAACATCTATGTTTTTTTGAAAATAGTTTTGATCTATTGAAGAAAATTTGCGAACATAAAACATACTATTATTTTACAGACTAAAGTTATTTTATATTTTAAATTAAACAAAACACTAACAAAAAATACTCTTTTCTTTCCCCAACACAACAAAAACAATGGTTGAAAAACGCAGGCTTTCAAGAGTTATAACGTCACATATGCATCGTGCCAATGACGATGATTCCAGCGTCGACTTCAACAAAATAAAACCAGTACTAGATTCATTGAGAGACTCTGAAGTATTGAAGGCTTTGAACGATGAACTGAAGAGGACAAGGGAGGAGAAAAAGAAGAAAGAAGAAAGGAACTGGACGGTGTTTCTGCAGAAGCCAGAGCGGCCGGTGCCGAAGGTGAAGTCTGGGTATCATGGGTGGGTGGATGCTGAAGAAGAGGCTAAGGTGAGGATTAATAGTGCATTATAATAATACTAGCTTTTGCCCGCGACTCCGTCTGCGTGGACATATAATATGTAGCCTATGTGTTATTTTGGGATAAGAACTATCTATATGCCAAGTTTCATCGAAATCGGTTCAGCCATTTTAGCGTGAAAGAGTAACAAACATCCACACATCCAAACAAACATTCGCGTTTATAATATTAGTAGGAATTTGATCATCCCAATTGAGGCTAGATTGCAGCTCGAGGCGCAGGCGAGGGCGTAATTAGAGCCGAGAGTGTAATGACCAATGCTCACACGATGTAGTCTCTGTTTCTCCAATTGGCATGCTTACTGTCAGCCAGGTGGACCAATACTAAGACAGAAGTCACTACGTTCTACCCACCCTCTGATCGTACCGGTTTCCCGTTCCTTCACAATAATAATAAAATTAGGAAGGTAGGGGCGAGAGAGCGTCTCTGTAGGTACTTGGTGTACAGACCCACATAATATGCACTTAAATATATTTAATAACAAAAGGATATAATATAATTATTCTGCGTATCTGACTGCCTGATATGGTAACTAAGCCGTTGTAGTAAAAATCAACTAAGAAGGAACGTTGTTGCATTTCACCTTCACTACAATACTGTCATAACTTAAAATTAGTTCCTACTTTTTGAGAAATAAATGTTTGTTGTGTTTTTGTACGTACTTATTAATAGAAAATTAGAGCTCAATTATCTGAATACTTATTTCAACTTCATTTTGTTGTATACTTAAATTTTTAAGTTGTGACAGTGTTATACTTTGAAGTAAATTTTCTAAATACGTATTTCTTGATTTGTTTATTACCTTTTTCATATTGTGACAATGTTCTAGTAGAAGTGCGACGTATAGGTACAAAGTTGGATAAACATTCTTTTAATGTTCTCAATAGTTATTTATTACTTGCCAATAACCGTAAATGAGCTTCCCATTGGCCTTTAATTTGGCTAAGAATGTCACTATTGCATCTATTAATAAGATACCTTCCGTATTGACTGATGTCTTGGTAACTATGCCGTGTTACAAATGATAATAGCCGACCTTGGCATTGATTCAAATAACAAACAAGGCAATTTTATTGGCAGCTTATTATTACGGTGTCAATTTGGATTTCAGTATTATATGTTGTGTTGGTGTGTGTGGTAGTGGTTGGTACAATTTTTATTTTTATTTGTGGTATTTCTGTTTTTTGGTTTTTAATTTTATGCTGCTGTGGAGCTCAAGTGACTTACGGTTTAATCCAAACGCAGGTTGACTCGTAAACAATGAGTTTTTAAGAAATTATGTAGGTACGATTTACAAGTTTAACATCACTCTGGGGTCTGCCGTAAAGGCAGGCATCGTGAGGAAACATGCGTGTTTGTGCCTTCCTGATTTTAATGGAACTATTTCTTATTGTAACATGATATTGCTGATTTGTTGGAACGGTGATTGTTACGATCAGAGGCGGGAGGCGGGTTGGGATTAGTTACTATACCAGGTAGCCAGAGATGTTGATGATTCTATAGGTATACCTATTAAGTAGGGATGCAACGATTACGAAGCGGTGCATCGTTTTGCATCTGTAATCGTAATAATCACGATTAATAACGATGCAGTGCACCGTAGTAAGAATCGTACGATTATTAAATCGAATTGAAAACTTCAATGGGATTGCACTTTTTGACAAATACCAGACCTGAATACTAGATTCTAGAGCCGAAAAACAACCTTACAAAAATCGGATCTCTCGCTGCCATTTTAGCTCATTTTGAGCTAAATCTGACTTTTTTTTGTCAGATTTGACTCTCATTTTAAATTCTACTGAGGTCTATGATTTGATTTTCGGTTTGAAGTATTAATACATTTTCGTTTTCGCGATATCTCATCCACATTTTAAAAGATTAATCTCCCACGTAAATTTGATGAGATATCGCTTGATTAACGAGATTATACAGAATCATGTTCCATAATGTGTTTTTCAAAACAAATTGGCCTCTACGCATCCAAAAATCAGAATCCTGACCAAGTGAACCTTTGATTTCGATCTCAAATTAGTAGAAAATGTTACAAAATCTTTGACTTTCTTAAAGTTTTTTTTTTATGATTTAACTCTCATTCATTGGAATGCAAAGAAACACTATGAGAACTCATTCTGAGGATAATCTCAACTAAATTTGTTTAAATAATCGTAATGCATCGGTTATCGTAATACATAACGATTAATATCGTAATCGTAATCGTAATGGCCGAATCGTTGCATCCCTACTATTAAGTATACCTACATTAGTAGGATACCAGCGCTTTTGCAGCTCAAAAGCTGTGGTGGTCTATCACCGTCCAGGCCAAGTCGTACCAATGAGTTGTTTTAGAATTTATTTTCGGTGAAGGAAACCATCGTGAGGAAACCTGCATGCTTCAATTTCGAGGAATGAATTTGTACCCACTGTCTATTAAATATAAGTGGCGACAAGCTTACGGTACGTCACACTAGACAGAATTTTGGTACTACTAGTGAAACATTACAATGAAAGTGCCTCCCCGAATTATGAAACCTGAGTTCGTCTGGTGGATGTTCTTTTTTTTCAGAATATCTTTGTGAATAAAGTTTTGAGCATAATGCATGCATGCAGCAGCTGTTGGTTCGTCCATTCGATAGGTAGTTGTAAACATCCGATGCCGAATGTTTCGCGCTAGATCTATGTTACCATAGCATAGGCCGTTATCTATATCTAGTGTCAAATTGCAATATGAAATCAGAAGCGTTTTACTGATTTGAAGATGGTATAAATAATAATATGATAAGGTGTACATTTGTTTAAAAGTACACTTTTGATTCTGTTTTTTTTAGCATTTATTGTGACCTACTCAATCAACACTCCAAAATCTAAGTACCTAGATCTAAATAGTTTTTTATTTGATCTAAAATGATTTTAATTTTTTCTGTTTATTTCAGGAATCGTATAAAGTTAAAATAGTTAAACAGCCAAAACCTAAAGTTGCTCCCGATTATAAGCCCGAGGTAAACTAACTCTTAGATATTGTCAAACTTTTTAAATAGTTCGTTAAAAAATTGTGATCGAATGATATTAAAAATAATTTTTATTGTTATGTTAGTTAGGAATGTTGTGTTAAACGTAATAAATTAAATTATTAATGTTTGAACATTGATTTCTATTGATCGATTCCCAAAATGCAGACAACAGATAGACCGCTCTGTCCTTGACAAAAACCAAAGGCAGTTTTTTATACAGATTTTCAGTTTGAATGTTTAAAACTTAAAACCAGAAATATGACGTTTTTTTCTACCAAAATAGAAAAGCGACTGCATTTATAGACAGTTAAAAAGCCGCTTTCAAATTAAAAGTAGGTAAGTACTTTGGTACCTTACCTACCTGAATCTTAATTTTCTTTTGATTTTGTTCGCCTATGTTAGATACTAGAAATAGAAATATACAGGGTGAAATTGATATCATTAGCTTTTTTTTAAACTAAGAGTCTACCCATCAAACTGAACAACTTTCACTATTGGAGCAAACCAATCGGAGCAACAAAATAATCAGCTGCTCCATACTAAACTGCAATGCCTACGCGACACAAATGTATGCAACAGCTGATTTTTTTTTTGCTCCGATTGGTTTGCTGCAATAGTAAAAGTTGTTCAAGTTGATGGGTAGACTCTTACTTTAAAAGGATGCTGATATCAATTTCACCCTGTATTTATTTGCCAAAATACATTGCCTTAAATTTGTTCAGTAGTGTTATTCTCAAGGCAATTAGTCTTACCTTATTAATTTCATGGTTCCACAAGGTCTTTCTTCAAGTAGCGGTTTATTTGTTGTCTGCCGTCTTAAACACCAATAGGTGTAGGTATTAATAATATTTTGACCCATAATCCATCCATTGAACAGGTGAGATTAAAAAAAACTAACAAAGCATTACATCCATGTCAATCTACATCGCATTAACACTTAATTTTAATTGTCGAACATCTGCTGCAACAAGGACACAAATACATGAAAATACCAAAAATAAGTAGGTACCTATAATAGGACTTAGTTTTGTAATATCGTACCTACAATAACCACTACAAACAATAACCAATAACCACTGCTGCAAGAACGATCCAAATAACACGCCAAATAAAAAAATATGTTGTAAGTAGGTACTTAATACTTGTGTCATTGTTGCACCGGGTGTTGCGTGATGTCAATAATGTTTTTTATTTGTTTTTTTATGTATGTGTAACATTTATAATTATTTCACTTAACTTAGGTACTTTAAACTTTAATTGAATATAAATAAATCAATAATGTACAAAGCCAGCGAATAATTTTTTAAATAAATTATTTTTATCGATCTGAACAAACCTTCCTATTTTTTAATTAATTCTCACACCGGTTGTCAACACATTAATAACACACATCACCATTATTATGCTTATTAATGATCATGATTACTATAATTACCACAACACGCTTAATAATCATGATTACAATTTACCAAAATACGCATATAAATCATGATTATGATTTACCACAACACGTTTATTAATCATGATTATGATTTACCACAAAACGTTCATTAATCATGATTATAATTTACCACAAAACATAATCACATTCACATCACTTCACTCATAATTGTAAACAAGCCATCTTCACCATCATCCCGCAGGACTTTGAGACTGGATTGCTGCCGTGGGAGGAGCGTGCCTTGAGAGAACCTACTCCTCCCCCAGTGGAGCCCGAGGACCCTATATTGGTACCCGAGGAGCCCCCGGAGGTGTTTGAAGCTGTTGATCCGCTGCCGGAGAGCGAGATCCCTGACCTTGAGGATTCTGGTAAGTCATTGGTGATAGGTATGATAAGGGGATATAATTCGGAGCGCGCTCCATACAAACGAAGTCTGGTTATATCAGGAAGGTGGCATAGGTATGGTTATATTTTCAATACTAACCAATTAAAGTCAATGAAGTTTTGACGATTGAATAAACGATTTTTAATTTAATTTTATTTAAAAATAGATCTTTGAGCAGCACTATACCTATAAAACTATACATTTTAATGTAGTATAGTTTATTGTGGTGTGTAGTGGGCAGCGTTCGGGAAGCTACGTAGTATTTTCACGTCCCAAAAACCGCCACGTGTCTTAAAACGATAGTCTTCGATCAGTGTGTGTTGCCATTGATGACATATGGAACAGAAACGTGGTCGTTCAGTCAAGGCCTCATAAAAAGTCACCCAAAGGGCAATGGAGAGGGCTATGCTCGGAGTTTCCCTGCGAGATCGAATCAGAAATGAAGAGATCCGCAGAAGAACCAGAGTAACTTACATAGCCCAAAGAGTTGCTAAACTTAAGTGGCAGTGGGCGGGGCACATTGCTCGCAGAACCGATGGCCGGTGGGGCCGAAAAGTTCTCGAGTGGCGACCGCGTACCGGAAAGCGCAGCGTGGGTAGGCCCCTCACACGGTGGACCGACGACCTGGTGAAGAACATAATAATATAAATGACGCTCACAAGCACATAAATTGTAATGATTCCAAACGCAAGCTAAAGCTCTTTATTATGGATACCATACAACTACGGCACAAACATGTAACCTCCATGACCGAACAGGGATTCTAAACCAGAACCCTGGTTTAGCAATCCGGCGTGGTAACCATCACACCAACCGGGTCTTCAATATTCGACATAGTTATATAAAAAGCATAAGCAGGCTTATGCCTTAATTATGAAGAATTCGAATTATTATTTCCATTACCAGGTATTCCCCTACCACCGCCAAAACCAATAGAAGAACCACCTCAAGAAAAACAACAAGAAGAGAACGAAGAAGTAGAGTTAGATCTAGAAGCAGTAATAGAAGAGACAGAGAAGATAGTAGAAGAGCATCTTGTAGAAGAGATGGATCAGAGCAAGGTGGCTGAACAATTGATGATGAGTGTTCAGAATATGGTTGGTGAGTACTTAGTAGTGATTCCAGTTGAAGTTTAAGAACAAGTTGAAAGGTTGGAAGGAAGAGGTTGAAGTAGGTTGAAGTTGTGTATGCACGAGAAGGCTCAAGCTCGCTCTAGAACCCAGGGCTATTGTGTAAGTTTCTGATTACATCGATACATAATCGATAATGTACCTACCTACTTTAAGGCCGAGATTCAGAGACGTCTTTTGAGCCTAAGTTTAGTCTAAGTAGGGTCAAAAATGTATGGATTTTGACATACGAGAGTTCGAACTAACTCTTCGTCAAACTTGGATATTCTGAGCTTTCAGAATATCTCTGTCTACCCCCTCGGGGAATATAGTCATGAGCATTATGCGATGCTACTGTCAGTGAGAAAAATTCATTCAGATATTGTCTGACGGACTATTGAATCTGCCATTTTTGTAGCGATCATTGTGCGCCTTATTTTTTTATTTGTCATCGAAGTTTTAGAGTACCTAACATTTCTGTTTCTAATCAGTCTAATTTCTCCATCAGACCCCAACGCGCCGCTCGAACAGCAGCTAGCTCAGATGCGCGCGCAGCTTGCTGCTCTGGCGCAGTTACCGTGCGTCATCCAACAGTCCCTGGAACTTGTGACCAGGCAGCTGAGTCAGCTTAGCCAGATGGTAAGATCTTAAGATTCTTCTTATCGTGTGGGCAGAGACATGGTCGTTCACTCAAGGCCTCATAAGAAGGCTGAAAGTCACCCAAAGGGCAATGGAGAGGGCTATACTCGGAGTTTCCCTGCGAGATCGAATAAGAAATGAAGAGATCCGCAGAAGAATCAGAGTACCTGACATAGCCGAAAGAATTGCTAACCTTAAGTGGCAGTGGGCGGCGAACATTGCTCGCACAACCGATGGCCGATGGGGCCGAAAAGTTCTCGAGTGGCGACCGAGTACCGGAAAGCGCAGCGTGGGTAGGCCCCGCACACGGTGGACCGACGACCTGGTGAAGGCGGCGGGAACCCGTTGGATGAGAGCAGCGCAGGACCGGTCGTTATGGGGCTCCTTGGGGGAGGCCTATGTCCAGCAGTGGACGTCCATCGGATGAGATGATGTGTGGGCAGAGCCCTGGTCACAGAGTTTTTTTAGACCGCCTTACGGCCTCTGACGTGGTTTTAATGTAGCGACTACTACCACCATAGATTCAAGCTACGGAACCATTTGGGTACACAGCTGCAGCTATAAGCAGTAATATCAATACACAGCTTTGGCCACTATTGATTCGCAGTGTAGGCAAATTTTGTATAACCGACCATTTTGTGGGTTGTAGATAAGGCATCGCAAAGGACGCCTACATTTGGACTAACTACGCCACTGGCCCAACATAATCAACACCAATCCGAAAAAATTAAATAACAGAATCTACGAACTTACAAGAGTTTATAATTTACAGGAGTCATCGCAAACGATGAAACATTCGGAAACAATAACTGAGATGAATGAGGAGGAGGCTGCCCAAGATGGTAAGTTTTGTAAGCAAACCTAGGTAGCACCAAGAAAAAAGAAAGACAATTAGGAATAAAATTAAAATAAAGTGTTCGCTTCAAACCCCCTGAAGAGGCAGTGATTGCGTTCGGAATGGCGGTGCAAAAGACCCCTAAAAAGAGCGAGTCCACTGCTCTATCTCAGCAGTTCCATCGAATGCGACAATGCATAGAAAGGAATGGAGACTTCCTACTTAGAAAAACAATAAAAGTGTTCCCTACTTCCTTTGATCCGTTTTTTTAACTGATTATCGCAAAATTTTGGTGTTTATTTCATCGCGATCGGTTCACTCAATAAAAAGTTATGATTACATATTTAAAGTGTTCAGGTATTAGATAGGTACTTACATAATTCAGTGGTCTGCGCGTACGATGTCGCAGGCGCCTACTATATTATTTAGGTACCAGTCTACACCAAAATTAGTTGATCTATTTCAAGGAAGACGATCATAATACCAATATATTCAGGTTTACCTTTGGTTTACCTATCTCAGACACAAGTCTCCCACAATTCTATCTGTATATCTATTTATTGTAAGTTTCTGTAAAAACTGCTTTTGGAGAAAATAAATGATTTGTATTTGTAATATCGTTATCGCGAAAAACGCATTTAATTTTACATTCTGTATATAACTTTACGGATTCGATATGGGTTCAAACATGGATCTGACTCCATTATTAATTTCTTTATCCCATCCGCAGTAACCCAAAACAACTATACCTCTGTAGAAGAAGCTACAGAAGAGATTCCTCGGCAACAAGTACATCAACTGAATGGCATAGAGGAAGACAAGGAAGAAGTAAGAGAAAGGAAGGAAGAAGTAAGAGAAAGAAAGGAAGAAGTAAGAGAAAGGAAGGAAGAAGTAAGAGAAAGGAAGGAAGAAGTGAAGGCGACCGTGACGGCAGAAGAGTTGGAGAGGATGAAAAAGGAAGAAGAAGCTATGATTGAAGAGCAGAGGAAGGTCGAGAAACAGAAGAAGGTAGGTTTTTAAAATATTGATAGCTGCACCCTAGGTGGAAAGAGATGAGATATACAATTTCTCTGGTTTGTCTTCTCTATGAAAGCATTTCAGTCAAAGAGATTATACCTAAAGGTATAGAGATAGAGGGAGCCATGTCATTGCAAGGCTGTCCACTTTTTTTTGACGTTCGTGTTTGAGTGTGTGATGTCAAATATTATGGACAAAAGACCAAGTGACATTTGCCCTAATGTTTACGGTCACTTTTCACACACCCTAGCACAAAAAAAAGTGGACAACCGCATAAACAAATATCTATAGTTCCGTCTCCATCTACTATTAAAGATACGTCATAAGACAAAAGAGACTAGGTAACTACAATCGTAAATTGATGCGGGCTCTATGCTTTAGAATAAAGAGATCCTTCCTCTGAGATTTCAGTATTTTGAGATAACTTATTAAATTCGCCGTGTGGTGCCGGCCAAGAATATTGCACCACCCCACCCCATCCCGTGGGTGTCGTAAAAGGCGACTAAAGGGATTAACCGGAGGATGGACGTTCTCCGGGTATATTAACACCCAAAGAACTGCGATCGCCAACCCGTCTGCCAAAGCGTGGCGATTATGACAAAACCTCCCTTTTGGGGGAGGCCTATCTCCAGCAGTGGACGTGTAAAAAAGGCTGAAATTATACTTATTAAATGCATAGTTCGCTTTTTCTATTAAGTTGGTGGCAAATAAAATATTAAATTGAGATGGCCTACAAAGAGCTTTTACTCTTGTAGTCTTGTGTCGTAATCAAGTCGTAATTTACGAGTAGGTACTATTGTTCGACGGCCCGGTAGCACAGTCGGTAGTGAATCTGCCTGCCGTGCCGAGGGCCGCGGGTTCGAATCCCGTAAGGGGCAAATATTTGTATTATGAATATGAATATTTGTACCAGAGTCATGGATGTTTGTTTTTATATACAACGTGTTAATGAATTAACGCAAAACTAGAAAGTAGTTTGTTTAGAATCGAGAGCAGGGGGTCTACTCCGGGACTCGAACTTCGTAATTACGAACACATTTTCGTTGTATTTGGTACTCTAATCGAGATTGCACCGAACCGTCGAACGCCCGACATTAGTTTGACACCTCGGTCGATCGAACCGTACTCTAGTGCACGCTGTCAGTGCTCGATGAATTGAATTTGACAGCTGTCAAACTGCTATAACTTCGATACTGCTTCGATAAAGTGAACGACAAGTCAAGAGGTATCTTTTTGATTATCGTAACTAATTTTCGTGAATGAATTAAAGGTTTTCAGTGGTTTTCAGTTATGTTTCTGTATGAGAATTGTAAGATCTGCAATCTGGCTGAGATGACATGTAAATAAAAGGTATTTCTAATCAAGGCTACTGAATCAAAAGTAGTTCTTAGTTGGTGAAGTAAACCAGAGTCCAGATTCTCCAGATAAGTAGGTACACAATATTTATGAGTTGGTCTAAATCTAGATAGGCGACTGAAGATGATGGGTAGGTACCTACCTAGTTACGAGGAGTAGTTATGGGTATCAAAAGTCATAAAGTGGATTAAATTGAACCAAGTACCAATACCTAGTTCCCTATATTGCTAATGTTGAAGTCGTGCTTGATCGCGATTTCAAATTGGAGCCACTCACCCTTCTCTACACTTCTTGAACTCAAACAAGTATCAAAACAAGGTGACAGTCAACGCTCTATAAGAAATATCTGAGAGCGGGCCCTTTTTCTCCTAGTAGCTACATCTCACTTCTTTCTTTCTTTCTTACATCTCACTGAAAACATACTATATAAGTATAAGGCTTTTAGGCTTCAATCCGGTTAAAATACAGGAGTGCGATTTTTGAGTCTCATTCGCTGAGTTCAGCAGTTGGAAATGTCAAAATTACTCTGGAGATATGCATCTTTCTACTGCTGATTTGACTTCCAAAAATCATACTTCAAGAGTGCGATTTTTGAAAGTCAAATCAGCCGTAGAAAGATGCGTATCTCCATAGTAATTTTGACATTTTCAACTGCTGAACTCACCAAATGAGATTCAAAAATCGCACTCCTGGTTGTAAGAAAACACCGAAGTAATATTTGAAGGCATGGTTTTGAATCTGTCATTTAGTCGACTGAAATGTATAGGACATCTGATTCTTTTTTTTTCAGACTTCGTCTCCATGGTGAAAGTGGTTCAGTTCAGTTGAATGTTCTAACTAAACCACCGCTTCAAATATTACTAGTGTTATGTTACACCTTGTATAATATAGGTATGGGTATATGACTCATGAATCTCATGATGGACCAATGCAGCCTGCAGAAAAATTCATGACACGGCCGTGAAAGAACTAGGTACTAAAATTTTCAAAATACCTGAGGATATAAAGGATGTACCTATAGAGTTGGAATAGGTTACCTACATATTCTAAGTAGAAACATAATGCTAGTTTTAGCAATATTTATTGTTTCAGATTAAGAAGAGAAAAGCAGCCAAAAACCAATCTAAACTATTATTACGATATGATTTTTAGATGTCCCTGATTCCAAATCACAAATTTTTTGGATTTTTTGTCTGTCTGTTTGTTTGTTTGGGTGTTTGTTTGTTCGAGTATCACGCAAAAACTACTGAACCGATTTTGATGAAATTTTTTGTTTGATAGCTTATCATCTGACTTAAAATCTGGTATATAATTTATGCGGACGAAGTCGCGGGTAAAAGCTCGTTTATTATAAATCAAGGCAAGAAAGCATATAATCCATGTTCCAGCATAATATGTATATTGTTTACGTGACCTTATCTTGGTACTTAAGTAAAAAATACCTACTTCAGTCCCTGGATATGAGAAATTAATTATTATCTAGTTAAAGTATAAATAAAAGCCAGTTACAATGAAAATATTTTGATGTATTTATTTACTTGAAAACATCACAACACAAAATAGGAAAGGATACCGTTTTATTTGTCGAATTATATTATAATCATACATATTCTCACGGCTGTATCCCATTGGGGTAGGCAGAGACAACGCTGACTGATGATCCTGAGATGAAATTATAATTCTACAAATAAACTTGATACCTACAGGTTTTTACAGAAAGGTGTGGTTATACAGTGTAAATTTTAGGAAAGTTGTTCAGTTTGATTAGTACAATACATGCTGAAGTTATCCGCAGTGATATAAAATTAACCCTGTATTTTAGGGGATATTTTAGATATGACCACACCCCTGTATGACCTATAATATTAAAAGATTAGATTAGAATAGCCTTAATTGCTAAAGAGTTACATACATTAAAATTATGTTTACACATTAAATATTACATGACCTAGGTATACTAGGTGATTTTATAAACACTTCTTTGCTGATTGTTTTTTTATTTTTGTTGGTCTGAACTCTGAACCACCCCTGAAAATCAGGGAAATGTTTAAAAAATCTCCCAGTACCTGTAAAATTAATTATAATTAATAGGTAGGTATGTTCACATTCGTAGGGTAACTATTATTAACAATAATAACAACAATAAAAGCTTTTGATCAAAAGGCTCATAGATTATTTAAAATGAAAAATATATGGGTGACACTTTTTAAGGGGATGATTAGACTGTCAAACTGAACAACTTTCTCTATTTAAGCTCGTTCATACAAAACTGAAAACCTACTCTAGCCAAATGTAAGGGACAGCAGAATTTTTTTCCGCGATTTCGATGTAGGTCCCATAGAGAAAGTTGTTCAGTTTGATGGTCTGATCATCCCCTTAAAAAAGTGTCAGCACTAAGGACATATGCTGACAAATGCTAACATCACATTAAGCCAACTACTAAAATCATAATTGAATGACAAATATTACAGAAAGTAAATTAAATTAATTATTATTATTTCATAACACTGATACCAATAAAGTCACTCACAAACTAACAAAAATCAAAAACCAGTAACGAAAATTACAAACCAATAATAACGGGTTCTTAAATTTTTAATATTATTTGCGTTCCCATTTCCGAATATCAACCCCTAATATTTGCCATGAATACAGGGTAGAAATGAAATCATTGGCATCCTTTTAAACTATGAGTCTACCCATCAAACTGAACAACTTTTAGTA
Source organism: Agonopterix subpropinquella (assembly GCA_922987775.1). Classification (NCBI taxonomy): domain Eukaryota; kingdom Metazoa; phylum Arthropoda; class Insecta; order Lepidoptera; family Depressariidae; genus Agonopterix; species Agonopterix subpropinquella. The sequence continues at coordinate 10,965,503 of OV277718.1, read as the reverse complement.
TGGGAGCTAAACTGTAATGCCTACTTGACTCAAAGGTATGAAATAGCAGATTTTATTTTTGCTACGATCAGTTTGCTCCCATGGTAAAGTTGTTCAGTTTGATGGGAAGACTCTTAGTTTAAAAGGATGCCAATAATTTCAATTTCACCCTGTATAACCCTCCCCTGTGCCCTACTCCCCGGTGGGATGTATAATAGGCTGATGATGTCATATTTAAAAACTGGCTTTGAAACTAAAACAGAAACTGTGTGAGTATGTTCTGAGTTTCAGAATATCTCTGACTTCCCCCTCGGGGAATATAGTCGTGAGCGTAAATTTAAAAACTAAGAACCCGTTAAAATGTTTAATTTTAGTTGAATAAAATAATGACCAGAGTGCAGCGCAGCGGTCAATGTGGTGATCATGTGGGGAGGCCTATGCCCAGCAGTGGACATCTATCGGCTGATATGATGATGAAACAATAACCAGGTTACCACAACTATGCTGACAAATACAAAGTAAAAGTATAGTTAGATTAGAACAGCACTGGTTGGTTTGATGCTTGAGCAATTAATGGGGCTCGGGACAAGGTTTGAGATGATTGCGATTGACATGACATCAACTGACTGACAGGGCTGGGAGTGCTGGGTAGAACGTGCTGGTATGACATCAGGTCCCTCTTGATATCCTGTAAAAAAGAAAAGATATTTATAGAATCTGTTTTTTAAACACTCGTCCCGCTGGGGACCTACATTCACACATTTGTGTCAAGTGGTTTATGGTGGGTATCTTTTCGACCACAAGTAACACTGCGTAAGAAAACTATAACTTAATCACCTTCTATGTATAACAACCACAGGAAGAAATGGGGTGGCCCATTCTAAGCCAGAACGATAAGAACGTTGGCACACAAGCAGTTGTTCGGAGCTTCCCGAAACCATCTCCCATAATATCAATTAATCTCAGCTCCCATCGTGAGAAGGCAACCTGTTCAGAAGGCCCATATATCCTTAATCACAGTCGCTCACTATTTTATTGGCCTAGCCATCTTTTTGGTTTGATGTTTTCGGTTTGGACACATAAGGAACATACTACTCGGGCGAATTAACTTAGCACCTGGCTCGCACGTGGCTGGGAATTCGACACCCCTCCTGCTACCCCCCGCGGGACCCCGCCGTCGCTGTGCGAGGCCAGTAGCATAGCATCTCAGTTACCGATGCACGTATCCCTGCACTTTAGCATTTTCGAGTTATTCTTTCAGTTTTCCTAGTTTTTTATTCCGATCCACGTGCGAGACAGGTATCAAGTTAATTCGCCCGAGTTGTAAGTTTATCAGTTCATGTTAATAATTGAAAAATAAAGTTACTAAGGTAAATAAATGGTGTACCTTCTTCCCGCTACGGATTGGTTGTGCCCCAACGCAACGGAGTAAAATTTTAACTGCTTTCTCCCAAAGGCTTTTGGACTTCTCCCTTCCATCAGCACCTCGTCGTAGATGATCAACCACTGGCAAGGTATCTGTCAAGCTGGCTTGACTATGGCTCATAATTATTCTGTAACATTTTCAAATAAAACGTGTTGATTTCGACAGCTTAGATTAGATTTACTAATATATTTGGTCAGAGTGTCATCTTAGGGGCGGTTATATTATATTATATAGGTATAAAATTGTACTTACTCTGTTTGTTTTTAATTCAATTCAATGTTTCTCGCAAAGAGAATGGAATCACTACGTTTTAGTTTCTCGATTTATTAAAGCTGTTTACTTTTTGAATTTTCTTTTGACTTCATGACACCACAAATCACAATACTACCCGTTTGTTTGGAGTTGGCCGTCGATGACCGTTACAAAATTTCGTCACAGGCACATTAACTGGACCCGTCGACAAAAAATAATATAACAAGCAAATACAAATTTAAAATTATAAGCGATATTAGTGATCGGGACGGACGTGCCGTACGTGGTTGCGTTGCTAAAGGTTATAAAATTGCGTTTAATAGGGTCTCTTAGGGGTGCGGTACGGTGAAGCGGGAAGGGAGGGAGCGGCCAACTCGAAGCAAATGACTAGTACAACAATACACACTCGTTTTTTTTTCCGTTTTAGTAAGGCAAAGGGGAAATTAGCCCATACAGCCAATTTGTAATGTGTAAATGACATATTTTTCCTACAAATCAAAGGATTCCTTAATTGCATGTTATATAGAAGTCGCTAAGTGTCCCCAAAGTATCAAAATGTTAATCGTTTTTGCAAAAAGAGATCCATATAATTATAATCAACTTTTCTTCAAAATCCGGTAATAATAAAACCGTGCACTAAAAAAGACCTAAAAAGTCTATATTTGTTCGATATTTGTCTATGGTGATCGCGTGTTCGATGAATCCTTGTCGCTTCGAACTTTGCGCTAGAGTACCGATCTTCGCACAAGTCGAACGACTGTCGAGGCGAACCGTCGAATCGGTGATCGAAACCCCGGGTGAGGGCCATCGAATTATCATGGTTTCAACATAGGTAATTTTTTTCAAAATATTAAGTATTTTTTTTGCAAAATGTTAAATTTTCTGAACCCGATGACAACCCACCGCACGGGCACACTCACCCCACTTACTACCAAGACAAGATTATAAAAAAGTATCCATGAGTACGTTAGCGCTTTCTTTCAGTGCTGAAATGATAATAAATCATTTTTGCCTCAAAACTTAAAATGCGAATAACTTTAAATTTTATCTATCAAAATAATGAAATTATTGTTTCTATTTAATTATTTTGTTATAAATCAGTTGGGGTGTATGAGGTTTTGCGCTAATTCATTAACACGTTATATGTATTCTATATCGTTGTCTATACAGGGTGTACAATAAAATGGGACAGCTACTTAAAGGGGTGCTTCAGCCCATCAAACTGAACAACTTTCTCTATGGGACCAATATCGGAATCGCGAAAAAAAAATCCGCTCTCCCATACAAAACTGCAAACATAACTCGACTGAAATGTATGGGACAGCAGATTTTTTTTTCGCGATTTCGATATTGGTCCCATAGAGAAAGTTGTTCAGTTTGATGGTCTGAAGCACCCCTTTAAGTAGCTGTCCTATTTTATTGTACACCCTGTATAGTCTTCATAATACAAGTCCAGGCTATATTCTGGTACTTTAAATGTGACTAGATAATTTGTGTGACATTGTCCAAGATATTTATTTATTTATTATTGTCTGAAAAGAGTCGAAATTTTTTATAAAATCGCCATAAAAACGAAATTAAGAATAAAACATTTTTCTTTTTTTCTTTTATGGTGTGCGGATTTTTTTTCCATGAATATCCTACCTATAGTACAGTTATATTGAAAAAGATAGCAATTCAATATTTTCTAATAAATTATTTTTACCCTTCCGATCTCTTTCGAGTTGGGAAAGTATCAAAGAAATAATGGTGCGTAGGTACGTAGGTACAGTCGCACTCAGCGCTTTTTTAATTTGTCTTCAATTTATTTTTTTAATAACTAGGTAGGTAGGTAAGTGTGATTAAATTATGTAGTATTAACAGATAAGAAACAAATCAATTTAAGTTTTTAGGTATTGTCTACCAACTATAACTGCCGCAAAAAATTACTTAATGTTTTTTTTTTCATTTACAATATTATAAAAGAAAGAAAGACCAGACTTACAACCTACACTAGTAATTTTTTTACATAGAAACATTACGTTTATTCAATATTCCAGATTTTCAATAATTATAGCTTTAAAATTGTTTATGTCATACTAACACTAATAAACCTAGGAACTAATGGATCAAATGCGCCTGGAACAAGAGTCCCGCCAATTGAAGCAGAGGCCGACCCCACGCGTCGGCAAGCCGAAGCCGGTGTTCGGCCCGTCCACGCCACAAGCTCGGCCCCTCGTCCTTCCCGGAGGCCGAAAATGGAGGAAGCCAAAAGATGCTTACAATGAGCAATTTATTGCGGAGACTTTGACTGCGCAGGCCGAGATTTTACAGGGAAAAGTCAAAGGGTATTTTTTTTGTTTTTTTACTGTGTATTTCGTTAAAAAATGTAAGCGTACACATTTTATTGTTTTTCTATGTAGTAACAAAAAAAAAATACATAAATCAATTACCTCTACATAAAATATTCTTGAGCCAAATAATTTTCTCTTCCATTATTTTACTTGAAATAAAATACATTTTTTTTTCACAAATCTACAAATTTAAAATCATAAATTTTAATGAAATTAATAATGCTAGCTTTTATTTTGAGAATACCTCGTTGGAAAAGAATATTTTATTTTAGACCTAGAAAGTAGTTTTCATAAACAGCTCAATGTTTTCAAAGCAACTACTTATTTTGATTAGATTCATAACTCGCTTCATATTTTTGTCAAGCCAGAAACATTTCAAAACATTTTCATAATTTCTAGGTGTTCATACGAAAGCGTACTCCTACCATACGACGAAAGGTTTGTCATCTCCATACAAAGTTTCAATACAAAATAATGTTATCGTACACGCATGTAATTTTTGACATTCCATGTACAGTCACGCACAAAATACTCACACGTCTCTAACATCGACAACTAGATGCCGCCACTTATATATATAAAAAAGAAAATATGGTCTTTTACTTTCCAAAAAGATACCTACATGATGAGATGCAGTTCATATTTAACGCATGAACTTTGTTACGCTAAAGTCATATTTTGAATGCAACCACAAAAAGCTATAGATGTACCTAAATGAAATATACCTACATGTCATCCTAAATGCGTCATTTAGGAAAGTAAAGTCATTCGCTTTTTTCATATCGCTGTGTAAAATACATGTACATAAGTATTATAATTGTGCTTTTTAGCTTCGTGTTTAGTTGTACATTCGTTGCTTTTCTATGTTTTGTATAAAACTGTAATGGAGTTACGATTTTTGTACCTTGTTGTTTTTATTATGGTTTTCCCAAGATCACTTTAAATTGTTATTTAGCTGTCAGTTATCCAAATATAATATCCCTCTGAGGTATAGAAAAAAAATAGATGGATTTATAGTAGGTGTTTAATTTTATTTGTAACAACAGGTGCATTAAAATCGTTCTTTCAATTTATGAAATTTAAAAGCTTTATGTCCCAAACTCATTAGTATCTTTAAGGTAAATAATAAGTTTGTGTTAAATTTTTTATCATTGCTTTTTCAGCTATTTGTGTATTAAAAATAATATTATCATTTTAGCTAATTCATAATTTTGCTTTCTCTATGTCATAGATTTTTTAGATGTTTCATTTTATAAATATTTTGCTTGATTGCTATAGTGTCGTAATTAGATCCACACGGCTTTTACAGCATTGATTGTAAAGCACCAGTAATATATTGTACCGTCTCAAAACGTAACTTAATTTAAAAAAGTTACTGTTGAAAATAATTGGTTTCCGATAGAAATTGGTCATTATTATTGACGCAGATCAATTATTTTCAACTGTTTTGTTGGTTTATGATTTGAGTCGGTGTTACTGGAATATAAGTAATATAGGTACATAACGTTACTTGAGAGTAAAAGCGTCGTAAGACCAGTAGAAGTTTGTATCGGAATTCGTGGCAATCACTGAGCCTCTAGGTCCATCTCACAGGGCACCTGCGGAGGCGAGGTTTTTGAGATGTCAGCGGGAGTAGGTAATATAGCGGGGAAGGGAAGCGCGTGCCGCTCAAAGGCAGTCGCACGTGATACCTCGCCTCCCCCAACTCTTGTACCGCGCAGAAGGGTCGCGTATAAACTTGTCTGACTGTAAGCTGAATTTTAATAAGAAGCCGTGGCTTTTTATGACTATTTATTCTTTTTTATTTCTCGAATATTTTTATATCATGGACATACGCTGTTTTAACTTTCAAGTGGCGACAGCTAGCTGCATTTAGTTTGTGTTTAAGTGTGTGTTTGTCTGTTTGTTGCATGATTTCCGGTGGCAGATCGAAATCTGGAACGAGATTTGGCCGTGGGGCAATAGGAAGTCTTACTGTAGGCCGTATAGGTATGTAAATATATGTATTTTAATAATAATTGTGCTTTGGAGTCTATGGCACGTCATTACTTAGGTATTGAGTTTGATTTGCCTTTGAATCTTAGACTAAACACTTAATGAAAAAAGACCTACCTATTTAAAAAAATCACGTTGGTATTTTCCCTTCTAGGCAAAGTATTTGTATGCAATGTAATAAATATCATGATTATGATTACTTTTTGAAATCATTTCGGACAGAAAGACAGAAAAAAAAATTGTGACGTGATTGTACTTTACCTATCGAATTTACTAACAGAAAAACACTGAAACCGAAAATTCTTAATTTTTTTTTTGTTTAATTTGTCATGTTTTATTTTTGTTGTAATTTTAGGCTTGTAAGTTGCGATTGTTATTTTATTAAAATGTCGTTCCAGGGAATCGAACTGCCACTTAGTGGACTTCCATAAGCTTCGAGATGATTTTATCTCGAACTATGAGAAGTTGGTGGAAGTGAGTTAAAATAACTGAAGAGTGGTTTACTAACATCGTTCAAAACTCATTAAATAGATTATACTACATATTTAAAAAACACGACTTTCTGTAAAAAAATCATAAAACTAATTTTACATCAGTGTGACACGACACCAAATCCATCAAATTGATGTCTTTTCAATTTTCACCAATACATACTACCTAGTTGATTTAATTTAATTTACATACAGTCAACGTTTATTACGCCTAAGCTACTAAAAATTAAGAGCAAGACGTATTTTTTTATCAAAAATGTGTACCTAAATATTCTGAAGTTATACATACATACTAAGGCCTATTAATACATTTGATGTTGACTGCTACAAATTATTGCACCCTTCATAAACGCGAATGGCGGTCACAAATTGTCACGTACGGTACGAGAATTTCAAAAATACCATTATTATAATGCCATTTTCGCAAACGAATTCAATTAAAAAATAACACGTCTAGAGTATTATCAATTTCGCCAATGATTTTCTGAAGCTAATGTCGTTACAGGATAAACTTCTTGAAATACGAAAAGCCGCCGGTGTCGCTGGACCACCTGCAGAACTCTGACACCTACAAGATGGTCCACAACATGGAGCAGGCGCCGCTAAAGCGCGTCGAGATGCGCACGCCTGTCATCTGCGAGGCTGACTATAGAGAGGTTTGTCTGTAACTATACCACATAAATAAAAAATATACAGGGTGAAATTGATATCATTAGCAATGCTATTAGCATCCTTTTAGAGTCTACCCATCAAACTAAACAACTTTTACTATGGGAGCAAACCGATCGGAGCAACTAAAAAATCAGCTGTCCCATACTAAACTGCAATGCCTACTCGACTCAAATATATGCAACAGCTGATTTTTTTTACCTTTCTCATAATGTAAAAAGCTTGATTTCACAGATACAAAATAAGCCATAAGTGCGATTTCTGAACATCATACGAGCGAATCGGCAGTAGAAAGATGCATCATCTCTATAGTAATTTTGACATTTTCTACTGCCGAGTCGCTCGTATGATGTTCAAAAATCGCACTCCTGGACGGTGGATCGAGTTCAAAATTCTATATCATGAAAAATTACTTTTGGTTCCTTCGTTTAAAAATATATCTTTTTTTTCAGAAATGCCGCTCCGTAACTCCCTCCATGGACATCTCTCAACAAGTCCGACCATAAAATGTTTATCGAACTGCCGTTCGTCCTTAACCTTCATACTTATTGTACTTTTTGTAATCCATAACTTAATTTAAAATAAATATTGTTTCGACCTTCGGTATTTCCCCTTTTTTATTTAGTCCCTTATTTAGCCACATCGACAGAAAATAATCAAACAAAAATTATTTCTAATAAACAAAGCCTATGTAATACAGAACGATATAATAATAATATTCTATTATAACCAACTTATTACTTAATATGATTTTGTTGTTGTTGAGAGAATAACTTTCTAACAAACCAAGATCACTTGATTTTATATATTAATGGATAAAATGAAGTTGTTCGCGACTGTACAGAAAACTTCAGTTTATAAAGACTGCTACAAATTGTGATTTTCTGATTTCTCTTCGATAGGTAGCTTTATAAACACACTTCTAGCTGTCATGCCTGTCAATGACATATACATTTCAGTGTTGCTATGTTAACGCTTTTGGCGCTAGATCTAACGACTTTTGTCTGTTTAGCGCCATCGTCGCCATGAATTTTCTGTCGCCAACAGCGGCATGTTTTTGTATTTGAATAGGCAGAAAATTTTATAGTTATCTTGTTATATAAGTATTATATAAGTATTTTGTGATTGACAAAATCTGTAGTGAAAAGATTAGCCAGTTAGAATTAGAAATCGTTGTATCGACGAGAGGCGGACTACCCAAGGTGCGTGTTTAGTTATGAAATTACCATGATTGTTAGGGATTAAATAAAACCGCAGGTTAATCTTCAATCTTCTATTAGAACACGTCATAGGAAACGGAAGTCAAGTAGCCAGTGACAAGTGACATCTGTCATGATGACTTACATAGAGATGTCCTCTCAACATCCCCCCTTTTCTAAGTAAAACTTAATAATTAATCAGATTCAGAATATTCAATATAATCCATAAGCTTAGTAGGTTTCTTTATAATCCTTCCTTTTCTAGTAACATAATTTGAACTTGTATCACAATTATTAAGACTACTATCTGAAAAACTTCTCTGTAAACTTTCACTCCTAGACTCAGGTTGTACAATAATTATTACATCATCATTCATAATATTAGATTCACTATTACAATCAGATAATGAACTGCTAGAAACGTCAATAGACCTTTCTGGAATAATTGGTTGATGTAAATTATTTATATTTTGATCTGAAGTACCACTACAAGTTCTGTTGCTACTCAATGACACATCAGACATATTAGTAAAAGCAGAAAAATAATCATCAATATTAATGTTACTAACAGGTCTACTGTTAATAACATTATTACAAACAGGTTTCATAGCAGGAGTTAAGTACAGGCGATTTCTTCTATATGTATTACCCTTATCATCCCCCACCTGATAAGAACGAGGTTCTTCACATTTACTTAAAATTTTACCACGGCTCCAAGATGAGTCAAGAGACTTTTTGAAATATACATCCTGCCCTACATTCAGTTCTAGCATAGGTTTGGAAGACTTATCATAATGCTTTTTCACAGTTTGAATATGATTATAGTACTTTTTATCATAAGACATAATTTTCGGTTTCAAATACATTTTTGAATTAGGAAGTAATGAATTTAAATTTCTAGAATACAACAGTTGTGCAGGAGATGGCATGTATGCTTTTGGTGTGTTACGATAATTGAGTAAACCAAGATAAGGATCAGATCCATCTTCTTTACATTTTTTCATTATGTTTTAAAATATCTTAACACCGCTTTCACTCTGTCCATTAAACTGAGAGTGCTTTGGACTTGATTTGATATGGTTGAAATTATATTTTTTAGCAAAGTCTTGGAATTTATCAGAAGTAAATTGAGTGCCACAATCTGTAATTATTATAGCTGGTATGCCATGTCTAGCAAAAACTGATTTACAATTCACAATTACACAATCACTTAACAGATTACCTAATTTACATACTTCAATGAATTTGGAGTAATAATCAATAAAAACTAAATAATCCTTCTTTTCAAATGTACAGATATCAATGCACTGGCGGACTAAGGGGGGGGGCGGAGGGGCGGTCCGCCCCGGGCCCCCAGTCCTGGGGGGCCTCCGAATCTCGAGAAGAGAATCCCTTTTTAATCAATCCCAAAATAATGACGTTTATATAGCAAGTAAAGACACAGTTTAGAGTTGGAGGCCCGGGCCTCAGGAGGCCAGAAGCAGAACAGGTTCTGAGACTGCAGTTTGAAGTTGGAGGCCCCGTACGTTAGTCATTGAAAGTCAAGAAAAGAAATAGAGTCAAAAATACTGCGAATTTGCGAGCTCGCTTCGCTCGCTAAATCTTTTTCAAGTTGTTATGCAGTTAGCATAATTATGAGTTCGCTTCGCTCGCTCCGGAGGCCCTGGCCTCCGGTACTGGGACTGCAGTTTGAAGTTGGAGGCCCCATAAGTTAGTCATTGAAAGTCAAAGAAGGAAATAGAGTCCAAAATATTGCGAATTTGCGAGCTCGCTTTGCTCGCTCAATCTTTTTCAAGTTGTTATGCAGTTAGCATAATTATGAGCTCGCTTCTTGAAAGGTCAATGTGGTTGGAATTAGAATGTGTTTCGAAAATTTGAGCTTGCTTCGCTCGCTTGGTTTTTTTGATAGCTTTCTGTGCTTTGAGACTGAGTTCATCCTACAACCCAGTCATAATTATAGAATCGTTCGCTCCGGTTTTAATTTTATACGCCAATATACTCACCTACTCTATTTCAAGATGAGCTCTACAATCGAATTATTATAAGCATTATATTATAAGCTCATTTCAGCTATTTGTTTAATACATCAATCGCCTCGATTTCGGCATGAGCTGAAAAAGTCGAGTTACAATGAAGCAAAATCTCGAGCTCGCTTCGCTCGCTCCTAGCTAGACACATTGCACTAAAATCTTGAGCTCACTTTGCTTGCTCCAGAATTCAGTGAAGTCTCGAGCTCGCTTCGCTCGCTCTTGGTTTTGGATGGTACCTATGTCTTTTCATAGTATACAGTTGCAGTTGCAGTTGCACTGTTGGTGTGCAGTTAAATCTTGAGCTTACTTTGTTCGTTCCAGATTTTAAGTCGTAAAAAACTCGAGCTCGCTTCGCTCGCTCAATGATTTAAATCTTATTCCACTGATCTCATTATGTTGCAGTAAAATTTCACTTAGCTTTGCCCGCTCCAGAATTCAGTGAAATCTCGAGCTCGCTTCGCTCGCTCTAGGTTTTACATTGTACGAATGTCAGGCTCGCTTTGCCCGCTCCGTGTTGTAGGACCTGGATCTCCCTGGGACAAAATACTTGCTACCTATGCCTATGGAAGGAAGGGGCTCAGATGTTAAGTTTTTGCCACGGCTCGAAAGAATTGTAGATATCAATTTCTGGAAAGACCAGGGGCCTCATTTAGTTTTGCCGCCCCGGGCCTCCGGCGGGCTTAGTCCGCCGCTGTATCAATGCCAAGTTTATACCAGGGGAGACTTTCAAATTGATGGTTAATCAAAGGTTCTTTTTGTAAGTTAGCAGTAAATTTTGCACACGGTTCACAACACTTAACATAATTTTCCAAATCTTTGTTGATGTCTGGCCAAAAAATACATGATCTTGCTCGAATTTTACAAGTACTTACTCCTACATGACCGTCATGAATTATTTGTAGCATTTCTTGTTTTAGAGAATCTGGTACCACTATTAAGTTACTTTTCAATAGAATTCCATCTAGACACCCTAACTCATCTCTAAAAGTCCAAAATTTTTTACATTATTTTCTAAGTTATCAATACTTTTTGGCCAGCCGTTTTTGACATAATGAATAACAGTTTTTAACATTGGATTTGAATTGGTAGCATTTTGTATTTTAATTAATTTGTTATTAGATATAGGTAAGAATTATTTGTAACATAATAAATTATTTGTTGTAATTTGTAATTGTAATTGTAATTTTTAATTTGTAATTGTAATTGTAATTGTAATTTGTAATTGTAATTGTAATTTGTAATTTGTAAAATAAATTATTTGTAATTTGTTGTAATTTGTAATTGTAATTGTAATTGTAATTATAATTTGTAATTTGTAAAATAAATTATTTGTAATTTGTTGTAATTTGTAATTGTAATTGTAATTTGTAAAATAAATTATTTGTAATTTGTAATTGTAATTGTAATTTGTAATTTGTAAAATAAATTATTTGTAATTTGTAATTGTAATTGTAATTAATTTGATATAGGTAAGAAATCTCTGTGTAATTTCACATGACAAACAATATTTTCATTTAGTTCCTTCATTTTCTCATTAACAGTTTGACTGCAACTACGAGACAGTGTGTCAGCAATGAACAGCAACCTACCTGGTTTATATTTTACCTCTAAATTATAGCCTTGAACAGCCAACATCATTCTTTGTAATCGGGCAGGTACTTTGTACAAAGGTTTTTTGAACAATGTTTCCAAGGGTTTGTGGTCTGTTTCAACCTGTACTTTGCGACCGTAAGTATACTGATGCATTTTATAACAACCAAACTATAGCTAACATTTTTTTTTTTTTTTTTTATATCATTTGTACAATTAGCAATCTTGTCATTAACATTTTTGTAACTTACATTATGAACATTCACAAGGTTTGTATTTACAGAAACAAAATTATTTTCCAAACATGTCTTGCATCCTAACAAAGTAGGAACTTTTCCATTAATTATGATAAATTCAACTTTGTAATTGTTTTTATTTGGATGTGATATCACTAATTCACATGTTCCACATACAGGCATACTTTTTCATCCAGTTGTATCACTTTTTTATTACAGTGTTTAATTTCCGAATTGTGAACACCTATTTTATTACATACCTCTTTACTAATGACGTTACATGCTGCTCCAGTATCCATTTTCATAAGCAATTTATGGTCTCTTATTACAAACTCTTGAGTAATTTCATTACCCGTTGACACGCATCCTTCTTGAAGTGATTCTGTTTATTGCAGTTGTAACAGGTCTGGCCAAAGGCTGGGCAGGCATTAAGCTCATGAAACAACCCGCAGTTCCGACAGTTCCGAATCATTTTCTTGAATAATTTACCTTTTGACTTGTTGTCTTTCACGTACCATACTTCAGTATTTTGTTCTTCCACATATTTCCTTGATGCCTCTGCACTTAAAGAAATCTCATAGTATACTCCAGCGATAGCTTGGGGTCTTCTTCAGTAATTAATCTTGTTTTGAGGTTATTGTATTTAGCATCCAAGCCGGAATTGATTTTACTGACATTTAAGCTTTCACGCAGCTCTCCAAACTTGAAACTCCATCGGAGGAAGCGATAATAAGTAATTACCCGTACCTGACATCATGTTTAGTTATGAAATTACCATGATTGTTAGGGATTAAATAAAACCGCAGGTTAATCTTCAATCTTCTATTAGAACACGTCATAGGAAACGGAAGTCAAGTAGCCAGTGACAAGTGACATCTGTCATGATGACTTACATAGAGATGTCCTCTCAACAGTGCGCCATGACATGAGATGACCTCTGCTTTCGTCACTTGAGGAGGCTCTTTCCTTGCTCATTAAAGTAAGTAGAAGTAGGTAAGTGTTATAATAAGAATATTTAGAGGTTTTTAGAGGACGGAGAGAAAAATGCTCGGACATTTGATACTAAACGACTATTTCTTTAAGACCATAATATTGGAACGGAAGATACTCTATCTTCCGTTCCAATATGGTATAGAGCAAGAGAGGCAAACCTAGATAGAGTTATCTAGCCCAAGTGAAGGAAAAGGTTGATGTCGTGTCGTATGAAGAACTCAAGACACTAGTGGAAAAGAGACAGGATTGGCGAATACTCCACTGAAAAGAGCGTACCTCTTAAATAAGATTATCTTCTTCTTCTTCTTATCGTGTGGGCAGAGCCCTGGTGTCAGAGTTTTTTCAGACCGCCTTACGGCCTCTGACATGGTTTTTATGTAACAACTACTACCACCAGAGATAGTAGCCGGGACCAACGGCTTAACGTACCATCCGAAGCACGGAATCATTTTTCTTTTCAGACAATCAGGTGATTCATTCAGCCTGCAATGTCCTAACCAACTGGGGAAAACGCACAAAGTGACATATCACTAGGTGTCTCCCGTGGGAATCGAACCCAACGTCCTCCGTATCGAGAGCCAATGCTCTTAACCATTAGACCACGGAGGCAGTTTATGGAATGATGATAAGAGGACTATGTAGAGAGAAAGAATAAATTTAGCACTGAATCCACTGACATAAACGCTAGGGATAGACACGCCCTTTCATAGAAGCAACATGTCACACAAAATTACACAAAATGGCACATGGCTGGCAGTCTGTCATTGCCATAGTGACAAAATGAACTCGGGAACATGCGATCAATGCGGTTTGGGAACCGTATTCAAGAGGAACATGTTGCTTCTATGAAAGGGCGTGACTGAATCTTATGCTTTTTTGACCCATGAATTTCTGATAAATATCTAGCGCTCTTTTTCAGTTTTATTACTTTTTTACCGCTTAAAAGATTTTTTAATTTGGCAGCTCCATTTATATCTGTCACTGTCAGTGTCAATGTCAAAAATTACGCGAAAAAAACGTGAATTTGTTTTGCTTCTCTAGAAAATAACAAAAAGTGTATTTTCCCCTTGATTTTTCCTAATATAAGAGCAAAAGGAAATCATAATTCATTTTCCTCTACATTCTTCACAACAATGCTTACGTCTAAGGTAAGGAAATTCATTTTAAAATACAAACTTGAAAATTATTACGATCCAATAACAAATAAATGCCGATAGGTGATGATTTGCAGTTTATTTACTTGTTTTAAATGATAATCAGCTACTTGACCTTGTCGATTGTTCTAGTGACTTAGTCTTTATTAACCCTATATACGTAATTAACTGAATATTTGTTTTAAAAAGATAATGTAAAAATTAGCCGTGGTGGTCCAGTGGCGAGTAACCTTGCCTGCCGTGCAGGAGGCGATGGTTCGATCCCCGTCCAGGCCGACTCGTACCAATGAGTTTTTCGGAATTTATGTACGATTTGTAGCACCACTGGCTTTTCGGTGAAGGAAAACATCGTGAGGAAACCTGCATGCTTCAATTTCGATGCATACAGGGTCCTTCTTAATTTCGAGGCATGTATTGTACCTACTGTCCATTACAAGTGGCGACGGGCTCACTCCCCGTCACACTGGACAGAGTTTCGGTACTACTAGTGAAACGTGGATGTTCTGAGGTTTCAGAATATCTCTGACTGCCTACCCCCTCGGGGAATATAGTCGTGAGCATGTGCATGTAAAAATGTTTCACAGTGAATGCTATGAACTTTTGGTATTTTTCGGTCACTGTACGTACCCAAAGCATACCTTGGTCGCTTAGCTGTCATACACATGCATAAACTCACGACCGAATAATTCCTTTCCACGCGGAGATGCATGGTTTTTTTTTGGGAAAAATTTACAATTGGGGCCCAGGCTGTAGGAGGTGGGGGGTCCCTCGACCCCCCACCCTTTTGGCCCCATAAAAATCATTTTAAATGGTCGAAATTGCATTTCCTTTCATGCACACTAAAATATTAATTTAAAAAAACTGCTCATCTCCGTGGGTGCTACGGGGGGTCCAGCCCCTCCCCCCCCTACCCACCAACCCTCATCCCCCAAAGCCTGGGCCCCAATTATAAAGCCAACCCCTGCACCGAACCTATTGTGTTCCCCACAATTGTTTTTTTTCTCTTCTTAACAATTAAAAAATATTTTTCCAAACAACAAGAATGTCACATTGAAGTCTTTTTTGATTTTGTTGTTTTGTTCAATTTATCGGGTCACTGCTGATTTATTTTTATTATGTTTGTAGTTATCTACACTAATATTATAAAGAGGAAAGATTTGTACCTATTTTTGTATGTTTGTAATGAATAGGCTCAAAAAGTACTGTGCCGATTTAAAAAATTCTTTCACCATTAGGAAGCTGCATTCACCCTGAGTAACATAGGCTATATTTATTGCTAGAAAAGATTAGACGTCCACCCGTGCGAAGCCGGGACGGGCCGCTAGTTATCTATAAAACTGCCAAAAGTGGTCACTTTTGTCTTTTATATGACTGAAAAGTAAAAACATTTCAAAAAAAAAGGAACATTTGGACTCTATTTTCAGCTGGAAGTCCTCGTAGATTTGGGCCAGAAGCCGGATCAGAAGCTGTTGGATAAAACTTTGAACGCCCTGCGAGCGCACGACGGTGTGCAGGAGGTTTGTGCTTTTATTTCATACTAGAGCTTACCCATGACTTCATCTGCACAAATTATATACCAGATTTTAAGTCAGATTATAAGCTATCAAACAAAAAAAGTTTCATCAAAATCAGTTCAGTAGTTTTTGCGTGATGCTCAAACAAGCAAACACAAACAAATCGACATACAGACAGACAAAAAATCTAAAAATTTGTGGTTTGATATCAATGACACCTAAAAACCACATCATATCTTTTTTTGTTAATATTTTCAATGTACAAACACACTTTTGTTAGTTTTATAGCACATGCAGACGTGTGCATAGTCCGTCAATCAAACGAAGACTGACTTGTAATTGTTTCTCTTTATGCGTTTTGTTTCCTTTTTTGTTCGGACAATTTTTGTGCGGACTCTACATCCAATAGTTGACAAGTCAATGGGCTATAACTTATCTTTTTTAACGTAATATTTAAACTATATATGTTACACAGGCGGTATTTAAAGATGGCGCCTTCATGGTGGAGACGACACTGCCTAGCTCAGTTGTCATCGATATGGTAGCTAAGACATCGGGAAGGAGAACGGTCCTGCAAGGATTTGGAGGTACAGTACGAACATGAAAATAATTCTGCTTGTTAATCTTCATTCTCACAGACAGGGACTATCTCATTTCCCGACGAAAGCGAAACCAGTTTATATAATCAACCTTGTAACTACTCTGTTAAAGGGTGAAATTGATTGCCGTGCAGTCTAAAGACCGAATGTCGATCGCGGCAGTCAAGCGTTAGGCGCGAAATCACTCGACCAATAGAAGTAAAGCAGTCGAAAATTAATACAGGGTGTTAGGGTAAACAGTTGCATTACTTTAAGGGGTGATTGTACCCTTGATACTAAACAACTTTCCCTAAGAAATCTATAGGAAATAAGCAAAACAATTTTTGAACTTTCCATACTAAATGCAATCAGCTGATCGAACGTTTGTATGAAAAGTTGAATAAAAGCGAATTTCCAAGTTTGTATGAAAAGTCGAAAAAAAAAACGAATTTCCTATAGTAGTTCAGTAAATCTGTTTGGAAAATGATACCCTACCTTACAAAAGGTCGGGTATCCGGGATTTTTGGATATGTTATACAGGTAGAGTTCCTTAATAAAAATACAAGTTTTCGACCTTGGGGTCCTGCCGCGGGCTCTGGTGTGACCATAAAACAATGAAAATTTTGAGGTTTTTTCAGTAAAACTTAAACGTTGGGTTTTAGAGCAAACTTGTTTACTAAAGGTTTAAACAAGACCAAATGCGCTACAATTTGATAGTTGAATCATCTTTATATACTGAATAGTTGCCAAGATACAACACCTCAAAGTATGGAGAGGTATGACTAATTCCTTAAAATTTCGTTTTTTTTTTTTAAATTAAATATGTTATGAACTTTAGGTTTCGCTGTGAAGGTGTTTAGAAGAAGTATAAATAATGCGCTACAATATGTTTTTGAACCATAAGATGAGGCAATTGTAAATTTTCAGCAAAAATGTTGAATAACGGTCAATTGGTATACTGTACTTAGATTTCGAATAGATTTCTTTTTTACAAAATAAAATGTAGCTTATGGTTATCAGGGATAGTGTAGCTTTCTATCAGTGAAAGAATTTTAAGAATCGGTTTGGTACTTCCAGAGATTACCTACATACAAAAAACCCTCTTGAGCCCAGCTTTTCTGCACTCACAGGCATATGGCAGTTAAGAATTAGCCCTAACTGCCCTTATTTTGAAGTGTCGTATCTCGGTAACTATACAGTATAAAAAGATGATTCAAAAACTAAACTGTAGCGTATTTAGTGCTCTTAATTCCTCATAAAATATAATTTTTCTCTAAAACCTAAACTTAAGATTTTAAATAATGAAAACTGAAAAAGCTTCGAAATTTTCGGTGTTTTATGGACATGGCAGAGTCCGCGGCAGCACCTCAAGGTCGAAAACTTGGATTTTTAATAAGGACCTATTCCCGTATCACATATAAAAAAATCGTTGATACCGGACCTTTTGCAAGGTACAATGTATACATTTACTAGGCTATAGGTTTCTTAGGTAAAGTTGTTCAGTATCATGGGTACAAAACCATTCAAGTAATGCAACTGTTTACCCTAACACCCTGTATAATTACAGATAAATCTGTGAACATGGCAACACTTGAAATTGAAATTGAAATTGTTTATTTGCATTGAATAGGTAGGTACAATAGGGTGTTACAATAATAGGTAGGTACAAAGTTTCTTCTATCCAGCTAAATTATATGGCATGCAAATATTCACTTAATTAATAATGTCAGTGAGATCTAATTATAAAGCAAAAAATTCATTCAAATCATAAAAACTACAGTCAATCAACCACTTGTACAATTCTTTTAAAAATAATTGATTTGGCAAAGTTTTTATTCTGTCTGGTATTTTGTTAAATAGCTTGATACACATACAATGGCAATGCTTTTTATATAACTTAATCCTAGATCTGTTTTCAAAAACAAGGTCATTAGGTCTTCGCAGGTTTCTATGGCGGACGATTCCAGCTGTTTTGAAAAATTCTGGGTGCTGAATAACAAATTTAATCATTTCAAAAATGTACATGCAGGGAAGCGTTAAGATTCTTAGTCTCTTGAAATGTGGTTTACAAGTATCTTTAGGACCAATATCACATATTGCTCTAACACACTTTTTTTGTGATATGAAGGCTTTCTTAATATCAAGACCATTTCCCCAAATAATAAGGCCGTATCTGAGGACGGATGCTACGTATCCGTGGTAAGCTGTCATCGCTAGTTTCTGTGATACCAGCCTTCTCAGTCTACGGAGAACGTATACAAAGCGATTTACCTTACCACAAACTTTTTTTACATGTTTACCAAAATTTACATCTTTATCTAATACAATTCCTAGAAATGTCACTTCATCACTTCTATTCAAAAGTTGTCCTTTATAATTTACATTAATATCAATTTGTTTACGTCCTTTTGTTGTAAATTGTACATAATTCGTTTTATTAAGATTTACATTCAAATTATTTATGTCAAGCCATTCAATTATAGATTTTATAGTATTATTAATGTCAGATTCATATTTATTTAGATTGTCAATATTAGATGTCACAATAACTGAAATGTCATCGGCAAATAAAATACATTGGTTATTTGTTACGCTAGGCAAGTCATTTATATACAAAATAAATAATAAGGGTCCAAGTACGCTTCCTTGCGGTACGCCGAATTTGTTGTGTTTTAAACAAGAGGTAAATGTAGATACATTTTTGCCCTCGCTATTGATGCCAGAAAGTTCAACACGCTGTTGCCTGTTTCGTAAATATGATTCAAGCCATGATAGAGCGGGACCGCGAATACCATACTTTTCCAACTTCATCAGCAGTATGTCATGAATAACGAAGTCAAAGGCCTTAGACATGTCAAAAAAGAGGACTGTGACATGTCGCATTGCATTTAGGCTCTTAAGTACATTGTCCATCAACATAAAACATGCTAAAGATGTAGATTTTCCTTTTTGGAATCCATTTTGTTCTGTTTTTATTATATTAAATTTAGAACAGAAATCCAAAAGCCTCTTGTGCATACATTTTTCGAAAATTTTAGACAAAATGGGGATCAGTGTGATTGGACGATAATTGCTTAGATCTGTTACACATCCTTTTTTAAAGAGAGGCTTTACAACAGATAGTTTAAGCCTATTCGGAAAACAACCGGTTTCGAAGGACAGGTTGACGAGGTATGTTAGAACTGGAGCTAATTCAAACACACACTCTTTAAGTACTTTAGTGCATAGCTCGTCATATCCGTAGGAATGAGAATTATTTAAAGATTTTACTATATTTATTAGCTCGTTTACTCCAAAGGGTGTTAAAAAAAATGTATTTGCTATAGGTTTAATTGATGTCAAAATATTAGAGTTCTGTAATTTTTTATTATTAGGACCTTCATTTGGTAAATTAACATAGTAATCATTAAATGCATTTGCTACTTCTACTGGATTGGATATTAATTTGTCATTTAATTTTATATTTTCTATGATCGGAATCGAATGCATATCCATCGATTCCTCTTTGATAATATGCCAAGAGGCCTTGCATAAATTTTTACTATGTTGCATGAATTTATGGTTACAGTTTTTCTTCGCTCTATAGGTACATTGTTTTAGAATTTTATTATATTTTAAGTATTTGTCTTTATTTTCTTGCGTTTTATTCTTGTAATATTTAAAACGTAGTGCTCTATTAACTTTGTAAGATTTCTTTAGTCCTTTTGTAACCCACTTAGGTGTATAACCATGACTACCAACCTTGATTTGGACCTTTGGAAAGCATAAATTATATATTAAACAGATAAAATCATGAACATTTTCGAAAGCCACATTTATATCAGTTTGTTGAAAGACATCTTGAAACATCGAAGATCTCATGATGTTCTTAAATTTATTTAAGTTTTCCTGATTTAGGTCTCTTTTACTAACATACCAGTAGTTGATATATGGAAGTTTCTTTTTAACAGGAAAAATAAGTATTTGGGCGGTATCATGATCTGAAAGTTGGAGTGGAATTATTTTACCTAATGCTTTCTTTGTATTGCTACATATGAGATCCAAGCAGGATGAGCCTCTTGTTGGAACGTTGATGTGGACCGTCAAGTTAAATCTCTCCATAATATCCAGAAAATGTTTAGATGCTTTAGTGGTCTCTAGTGTATTAATATTAAAATCACCAGTTATTACAATTTTTTTGGACTTATATTTCTTTGCGAGGTCATTTAAAACATACTCTAGTTTAGCGAGAAAGAATTCTGCATATTTTTTATGTGAGTTGTAGAGGCAAAGAATTATTAAATTATAGGCGGCAATTTCTACCCCACAGCACTCAAATATCCTAGGTGTTAAATATGTATCAAATAGTTTCAGTTCCTTCGAGGGAATGTTTTTTCTTAGTAAAATACAAGCACCTCCTCTCTTTTGATTTCTGGAATAATTCGCTCCTAATTTGTAATTGTTTATATTTATGTACCTTTCATCTCCTTTTTGTACAAACGTCTCTGTCAGACAAATAATTTCTGGCTGAGCTCCGCCTTCATTTAGTTCTGACAAAGTAATTTCGAGAAGTTCCTTCTTACCTAATATACTTTGTATATTTTGGTGAAGAATTAATATATTATTACTAGTCCTAGCGTTATCATTATTCGTCACGAAAAAAATTGTTTATGATGTCAGTTTTATTATTATTGTTTATGATGTCAGTTTTATTATTATTGTTTATGATGTCAGTTTTATTATTATTCATTTTATTCTGATCTATATTATTTTCATGTAATTTTTTGTTCCCAATTGGCAGTGTTTCCAAATCTTTCAATATGTGCCACATACCATAGTTGTTTAACTTTCCTGTGAAGCTTGAAAACATGTCTAGTTCTAATCCTAAATTAGAATCAAGTAGGTATTCCACGTTAGGTAGGAAGTTTACATTATCACTTAAACTTAACAATAGTGTATTGAATGTCTCAACCCTATAATTAAACAATGGTTTTCCACATACATATGTCGGGAACGCTAAAATAATGTTTGTGTGCGTAATTGATTTTAAAGTGTCATTTAAGTTTTCTAACAGTTTCTCGTAGTTTTGTGTGCAGAGGAAGTCCTCTTCTCCAATCAGAATCATACAATAGTCGTTCTTGGTTAGGTTCTCCAGTTTTCCTCCTATATCACGTACCAACTCGATAACTCCTACATTTGGTTTTATATAATGACAGTAGTCAAAGTCGTGGAAAATATCGTTATTTCTCACTATTCTAAAGATTTTGTTTCTGTTATTTGTACTCAACATTACCACTTTGTTTTTTCCTTCCTTATTTATTTTTGTAGCATTACTTTGCAGATATGCGTTTTGCGATTTCTTATTTATTTTTGGTGGTGGTGGTGGTGGTACACTCCCAGACATTGGTAACTCGTTTGTACGTGGCGCGGTCGGGCGCTCTGCTAGGACTATTTTCTTACGTAACGAACTGGTGTCGTCAGACTTCGAGTTTTTTGATTTCCTTATGGGTGTACTAGTTTTATTTCGCTTGTCTGGTGTGGGTATAGTTTTACATATTGTCATTAATTGTTGTATCCTCAAATCTTTTTCAGCTAAATTCTTTTGCAGACTGTAATTTTCAGATAACAGATTATCTACTTCATTTTCTGAAATAAGTAATTTCTCCTCAAGGGCTGCTATTTTCAATTGTAGTTCCTCAATTTTCTCATAGTTATCAGAATGCCTGTTCAGCTCCGTCAAGCTTCGATGCTGAAATTCCACCGAGGCCCGAGAAGAAGAAGAAGCACCATCCAAGTCTTCCTCTGTCAGGGATTCAAATGAGTTTTCAGTAGGTACATTTATTACAGTTTTGCTCGCGGTGACTTTTGTTGATGTTGATGCTGTGGTAGGAGAGAAAATTATTTCACCAGCTGGAGAAGTGTGCTGCCTCTCTTGTTGCAAACACTGTGTACATTTCCAGTTTAAACGCCTTTCTGGAGTCATTGTGTTGTAAAACCGTTGCGAGGATATGCCACCGCAATTTATGTGAAACATTAATTTACATATCTTGCAAGTTACATATTGTCTGGTGGTTATATTTTTTGTGCATTTGCCACATACTTTCGCCATAGTTGACCGAAATGCTATTCTCTTCACTTTGATAAAAACAAAAAAGCAAAAACAAATTAATATGAAAATTTTCTTTGTGTTGACCGGGATCGATCGTACTACTTTTGATTAGCAGTCAATAGCTTCCACCGCTGTACCAAATCGTCGGTAGCGGTAGTGTCGAAAATAGTAGTCAGTTCAGTCGTAGACGTGCTGCGTAGCGATGTAGTGTTGCGAGTGGCGGGGAGACATTGCATGGGGGTCACTGACCTGCCCTCTCGCCGATGCACATTTGTAGACACTTAATTTGTCGTAGGTCAAGGATAGCCGTTGAATAATATCAATTTTGAAATGTATTTGCTTGTATTTCCGTGATGGATGATCGGATCGATTAGCGGTTTGCGGCACTTTCTTGGTGTTATAATTAGCTTCAATTTAATGTAGATTTTAACACTAAAACTTTAATTTTGCAATTTTTTAGGAGACTAATTCGAGGAGCAAAGAAATACACGTCTGTTTGTTAACGTATCGCGTCGCGCGTTACTAATAGTACTACTCGAAACTCAAAATAATTTATTTAATGTAGAGTTTGAAGCACAATTATTAGGCGCTGTCCTATTGCCATCGCTCGCGCGATCATGCGTTCGTCCGACGAAAATCATTGTTCCACTGTGCGTTTAAACATACTTATATCTGAATAAAAATAGGACAATTCGATCGCATCTCATGATAGCACGACCTTCTATAGGATATTCCGCAGATATAAGTATGTTTAAACCACGGAGTAAGAGGAGGTGGCGTAACGAACTGTGCACAGATATCCAACTGGGCCTGACGTCATCGTGACGTCCCCGAGCTGACTTCAGTGCAACTTCAGTGTTATTCCGGCAGCCATGGCATGAACTTACTACTAGCGCCACGTAGTGTGGAGTAGCAGTACAAGAGAGCGTACTCAGGACATTCAATTTAAATATTTTATTATTTAATTATCACTCTTTTTTTTGTACCTACTTAAAGCTTTTAAAATTTTCCCAAAGGAGCAGGAGCCAAAATTAAGAAAATATGATGGAAATCATTAACAATGACGGTTAATTTTTGAGAATTATTTATAGGTACTTACTTACCTATTATTTGTTGACAAAAAATAGAAAATCTTGAAATCATGCTTTTTATTTTATCTCAAAAACTGAAACAAATTCCTCCTTTTGTTAGCTTTCTAAAATGGTTTCAAAATAAGTGTTTTAAGAATAAAGGCAATTGCATTGTCAAAAAAGGTTTTTTACTTAGTATGTACATGATACGTAGAGGCAACATTCTTTTGGAGAAAAATTTTACGAAATTTCTTTAGATAGGTAACATTATTTATTAATTAAAAATCTACACATCTTACACAGAGTGAGCCCCTCGGTTCCAAACACAAGCACTCAAACACTACGCAAGCACTTTCATAGTTTACTTTTAGTTACTCTTGAAGTAGTTAAGGTAAAATTTCATGACCTCCGCTGCATTTATTATGAAATAATACTCCCTAGAATGTTGAAAAATTTTAAGCATTATCTATAGGTACTTACTTACCTATTATGTTCAAAAATAATTCACATAATTTCGAAATTCTGTTCCGATATTCAGAAAAGACAATAAACAACACACATTTGCGAACTAAAAATTAATTTGGATACTGAGTTCACCCCCTGTATCGTGGATATTTTCTTTTTAATTGCTTTTTTTGTTGCTTCGAGGTTGCTTCTGTTTTACTAAGTATTGCTGCTCGTTACTAGATGTCGCATTGTAAACTCTAGCGGGAAGTAGCGTAATTAAATGCACCTTGAACCTTAACCTTACGAAAGAGGTTCCGCTTTCGACCGCAAGATGCTTTTTGTCGCTCCACCCTCCCCGCAACCCCCGGGGTGAAGGACTTCACCCCCTTTGGTGGCGACAACATTTTCTATAGACACAAGCCGATACGACAGCTCTTCCCAGGGGGAGCGGTGAATTCTCTATGGTTTAAATTAAACGCACAGTGGCACAATGATTTTCGTCGGACGAACGCATGATCGCGCGAGCGATGGCAATAGGACAGCGCCTTAAACGTCAAATCTTTTTAGGGTTCGTACCCAAAGGGTGAAAACGGGACCCTATTACTAAGCCTACGTTGTCCGTCCGTCCTTTTCTTTTTAAAGTTAATAATGTTGTGTTCTGTGGTGGTGTGGTACGGAACCCTCGGTGCGCGAGTAGCCCGACTCGCACTTGACCGGTTTTTATTTTGAAGCTACCACCGCGTCGGAACGTGTTGTCGCTGTAGAGAAGATGAGGTCAGAAACTACAACATAACACGACTTACTAACAACTCTACTTACAGTACGACCGTAAAGTCTAGAAATTAAATAAATCGGAACTAAACTTTTTCATTATCATGACAACATTATGGAAAACGTCAAACTGTCAATCACCAAAATTTCAAATGCAGTTTTATGCATTTCAAATAAAAATTTACCGTAAAATATTTGAATTTGTCCTAATTATTATTACTAATTGATAAAGTAACAAAAAGTGGTGCAAGTTTAGTAATTTACTACGTTATTTTCTGTTATGTTTGGAGGTATATCAAGCGGGGAAAATTGGAATAGATTGGATGTTGTTTACAAGCGATTTGCTGATATGGTAGGTATTTATTTACTCTCATGTTGCTTTTTAACAATAGTTTTCAGCGTAATTATATCAATTATCGTCAGTTATCATCTGAAAAATAATCATTTAGGGCATTTTCTTTCGAGTTTGGTTCGTTTGGGGTTATGATCGTTTGTTGATAAAACTGACGTTATTGTATGCGTGGACCGCATAATTTTGATCCTTGCATGTTATTCCTGCATGTTTAGTTTATCTTCACTGCGACTAGTTAATATTTTATCGATTACCTACTTTTTTTTATCGTTTTCAGGAAAACATTTATATCGCAAATTTTTTCTGTCCGGAATGCATCGATAAAAAAACTGCCATGCCTCTAGATTTCTATTTCTAAATAGAAATCTTAAATAGAAGGAATGTAAATATCAGATCTACGAAAATACGAAAATAGTAAACATCGTATTCAAAAATAAATAATTTGAAAGTACAATATAAAGTAATATGCGTTTTCATTATTTTCTTCTAGAACTAGAATACAGGAGGCGTACGTAGCATTTTAGACGTGATATGGCTATATCATGCCTTTTATTTCGTTCGGTCGCGCGCAAATAGAAAGAGAGCGAAGGTGTGATAGCGCTATATCACGCTGCCATGCTAGCCATGTGGTTGCCGAAATTTAAAATGTATATTGGGTGTAAAATTTAGCAGCTGTCAGAGCCAAATTTAGCTAAACATAGATAACGTTTTGCATAAACTTTCGGAGTAAATACAGCAAGTATCAAAATAGTTTAGGTCGTAGTGTAGTGTTGCCGTGTAAAGCGACAGTGGCGCCCTCATTTAATTTCTACTCTTTCTGGTCGGGCTGTACGTAGGTACAGTCGCACTTAGCGCTTTTTTAATTTATCTTTAATTTATTTTCTTAATAAGTAGGTAGGTAGGTAAGTGTGATTATATTATGTAGTATTAACAGATAAGAAACAAATCAATTTAAGTTTTTAGGTATTTTCTACCACCTATAAATGCCGCTAAAAATTACTTATTGTTTTTTTTTTCATTTACAATTTTATAAAAAGAAAGAAAGACCAGACTTACAACCTACACTAGTAAATTTTTTACATAGAAACATATGTTTATTCAATATTTCAGATTTTCAATAATTATAGCTTTAAAATTGTTTATGTCATACTAACACTAATAAACCTAGGAACTAATGGACCAAATGCGCCTGGAACAAGAGTCCCGCCAATTGAAGCAGAGGCCGACCCCACGCGTCGGCAAGCCGAAGCCGGTGTTCGGCCCGTCCACGCCACAAGCCCGGCCTCTTGTCCTTCCCGGAGGCCGAAAATGGAGGAAGCCGAAAGATGCTTACAATGAGCAATTTATTGCGGAGACTTTGACTGCGCAGGCCGAGATTTTACAGGGAAAAGTCAAAGGGTATTTTTTTGTTTTTTCACTGTGTATTTCGTTAAAAAATGTAAGCGAAACACACGTTTTATTGGTTTTCTATGTAGTAACAAAGAAAAAAATACATAAATCAATTACATCTGACATAAAATATTCTTGAGCCTCTTCCATTATTTTAATTGAAAAATAAAACATTTTTTCACACATTTAAAGTCATAAATTTTTACGAAAATAATTATTATGCTAGCTTTTATTTGAAACTATCACATTGGAAAAGAATATTTTATTTTAGATCTAGAAAGTAGTTTTCATAAACAGCTCAATGTTTTCAAAGCAACTTATTTTGGTTAGATTCATGACTCGCTTCATATTTTTGTCAAGCCAGAAACATTTCAAAACATTTTCATAATTTCTAGGTGTTCATACGAAAGCGTACTCCTACCATACGACGAAAGGTTTGTCATCTCCATACAAAGTTTCAATACAAAATAATTTTATCGCACACGCATGCAATTTTTGACATTCCATGTACAGTCACGCACAAAATACTCACACGTCTCTACCATCGACAACTAGATGTCGCCACTTATATATAAATAAAAGGAAAATATGTTCTTTTACTTTCCAAAAAGATACATGATGAGATGCAGTTCATATTTAACGCATGAACTTTTTTACGCTAAAGTCATTTTGAATGCAACCGCAAAAAGCTATAGATGTACCTAAATGAAATAAACCTACATGTCATCCTAAATGCGTCAGTTAGGAAAGTAAAGTCATTCGCTTTTTCGCTTTTTTTCATATCGCTATGTAAAATACATGTACATAAGTATATAATTTTGCTTTTTAGCTTCGTGTTTAGTTGTACATTCCTTGCTTTTCTATGTTTTGTATAAAACTGTAATGGAGTTACGATTTTTGTACCTTGTTGTTTTTAATTATGCTTTTCCCAAGATAACTTTGAATTGTTATTTAGCTGTCAGTTATCCAAATATAATGTATGCCTCTGAGGTATAAAAAAACAATCGATTGATTTATAGTAGGTGTTTAATTTTATTTGCAACAACAGGTGTATTAGAAAATCGTTATTTCAACTTATGAAATTTAAAAGCTTTATGTCGCAAACTCATTAGTATCTTTAAGGTAAATAATACATTTGTGTAAAAATTTTTATCATTGCTTTTTCAGCTATTTGTGTATTAAAAATAATATTATCATTTTAGCTATTTCATAATTTTGCTTTCTCCATCGATGTCGTGCAGAAATTTTAGATGTTTCATTTTATAAATATTTTGCTTTATTGCTATCGTGTCATAATTAGATCCACAACACGGCTTTTACAGCATTGATTGTAAAGCACCAATAATATTGCACCATCTCAAAACGTAACTTAAATTAAAAAAAACTGTTGAAAATAATTGGTTTCCGATAGAAATCAGACGCCAGTATTGACGCAGATCAATTATTTTCAACTCTATTTTGAGGGTTTGTGTTTTGAGTTGGTTTAACTGGAATATAGAATACAAAACGCTGCTTGAGAGTAAAAGCGTCGTAAAGTCCAGTAGAAGCTTGTATAGAAATTTCGTGGCAATCACGAAATACCGATACCGATAATATCTAGATGCTCACATCTAGTCGGTAATTACATATTTTTAAGGCAAGTTAGTGCGCCACCGTCCCGCAGGGCACATGCGTTGAGGGAGGTGAGGTTCTTTAGATGTTAGCGGGGGTGGGTGATATAGCGGGGAAGGGAAGCGCGTGCCGCTCAAAGGCAGTCGCACGTGCTACCTCGCCTCCCCCAACCTTTGAACCTTACCGCGCAGAAGGGTCGCGTATAAACTTGTCTGATTATAAGCTGAATTTTAATAAGAAGCCGTGGCTCTTTTTGACTGTTTATTCTTTTATATTTCTCGTAAAATTGTATATCATGGACATACGCAGTTTTAACTCTCAAGTGGCGACGGCATTTAGTTTGTGTTTAAGTGTGAGTTTGTTTGTTTGTTGCATGATTTCCGGTAGCAGATCGAAATCTGGAACGAGATTTGGCCGTGGGGCAATAGGAAGTCTTACTGTAGGCCATATAGGTATGTAAATATATGTATTTTAATGATAATTGTGCTTCGGAGTCTATGGCACGTCATTACTTAGGTATTGAGTTTGATTTGCCTTTGAATCTTAGTTATATACTTAATGAAAAAAGACCTATTTAAAAAAAAACACGTTGATATTTTCCCTTCTAGGCAAAGTATTTGTATGCAATGTAATAAATATCATGATGATTAATTTTTGAAATCATTTCGGACAGACAGACAGAAAAAAAATTGTGACGTGATTGTACTTATCTATCGAATTTACTAACAGAAAAAAACACGAAAATTCTTAATTTTGTTTTGTTTAATTTGTCATGTTTTATTTTTGTTCTAATTTTAGGCTTGGAAGTTGTGATTGTTATTTTATTAAAATGTCGTTCCAGGGAATCGAACTGCCACTTAGTGGACTTCCATAAGCTTCGAGATGATTTTATCTCGAACTATGAGAAGTTGGTGGAAGTGAGTTAAAATAACTGAAGAGTGGTTTACTAATATCGTTCAAAACTCATTAAATAAGTAAATATATTAAAAAAACACGGCTTGCTGTAAAAACAAACATAAAACTAATTTTACATCTTGTGACACGACACCAAATCCATCAAATTGATGTCTTTTTAATTTTCATCAATACATACTACCTACCTAGTCGATTTAATTTAATTTACCTACAGTCAATGTCTATTACGGATTATACATTTTCTTTGATTACGTCTAATCTACTAAAAATTAAGAGCAAGACGTATTTTTTATCAAAAAATGTGTACCTAATTATTCTGAAATTATACACACATTGCTGTATGATTAGGATACTAAGGCCTATCAATGATAATAATTTTGAAATCTATTTAGACGTGTCGTCATTTACCGACATTTGATGTTGACTGCTACAAATTATTGCACCCTTCATAAACGCGAATGGCGGTCACAAATTGTCACGTACGAAAGTTTCAAAAATACCATTATTATAATGCCATTTTCGCAAACGAATTCAATTAAAAAATAACACGTCTAGAGTATTTTCAATTTCACCAATGATTTTCTGAAGCTAATGTCGTTACAGGATAAACTTCTTGAAATACGAAAAGCCGCCGGTGTCGCTGGACCACCTGCAGAACTCTGACACCTACAAGATGGTCCACAACATGGAGTAGGCGCCGCTGAAGCGCGTCGAGATGCGCACGCCTGTCATTTGCGAGGCTGACTATAGAGAGGTCTGTACTTAACTATACTATACGGTACCACATAAATAAAAAATTCACAGATCTCGTGTAGATACTGGTACCTAAATAAATCCAAAATATACTATAACTTGGCTAATTTCCATTAATATTATATCGAATGCTTGCCAATTCTAAAGTGTGGCTTCAGCGCAGAATGTCACTTTCACAAAATATTTCTTTCCAATGGCGACGGAGTCGTCAGTGACCTATGGGCTTAGCTACGCCCTTGTACCGTTTTCATAATGTAAAAAAAAAAACGCTTTTACAGAAAAATAAGCCAGGAGTGCGATTTTTGAAAATCATTCGAGCGACTCGGCAGTAAAAAATGTCAAAACTACTATGGAGATTATGCATCTTTCTACTACCGATTCGGTCATATGATGTTCAAAAATCGCACTCCTGGATGGTGGATCGAGTTCAAAATTCCATATCCAGAAAAAGTACCTACTATTTTGGTTCCTTCGGTTAAAAATATATTTTTTTTTTTCAGAAATGCCGTTCCGTAACACCCTCCATGGACATCTCTCAACAAGTCCGACCATAAAATGTTCATCGAACTGCCGCTCGTCCTTAACCTTCATACTTATTGTACTTTTTGTAATCCATAACTTAATTTAAAATAAATATTGTTTCGACCTTCGGTATTTCCCCTTTTTTATTTAGTCCCTTATTTAGCCACATCGACAGAAAATAATCAAACAAAAATTATTTCTAATAAACTAAGCCTATGTAATACAGAACGATATAATAATAATATTCTATTTTAACCATCCACATTTTTTATGGCAAATTGACAGCAAGTGATGACGTCACAAACGAAAATATACCCTTAATATGATTTTGTTGTTGTTGAGAGAATAACTTTCTAACACACCAAGATCACTTGATTTTATATATTAATGGATAAAATGAAGTTGTTCGCGACTGTACAGAAAACTTCAGTTTATAAGAGCCCGGTTACACGTTCAGTATTTCGTCATTCTGGTCCATCAGTCTGGTCATGTTTATTTGTTTTGAAGGGAAACTGATATACTGAAGCACCATGTTAGTCGGGTCAATCTCGAGTCAGTTTCCCTTCAAATCAAATATACATGACCAGACTGATGGACCAGACTGATGAAATACTGACCGTGTAACCTGTGTCTAAAGACTGCTACAAATTGTGATTTTCCGATTTCTCTTCGATAGGTAGCTTTATAAACACACTTCTAGCTGTCATGCCTGTCAATGACATACACATTTCAGTGTTGCTATGTTAACGCTTTTGGCGCTATATCTAACGACTTTTGTCTGTTTAGCGCCATCGTCGCCATGAATTTTCTGTCGCCAACCAGCGGCATGTTTTTGTATTCGAATAGGCAGAAAATTGTATAGTTAAGTATGTATTTCGTGATTGAAAAATTCTGTAGTGAAAAGATTAGCCAGTTAGAATTAGAAATCGTTGTATCGACGAGAGGCGGACTACCCAAGGTGCGCCATGAGATGACCTCTGCTTTCGTCACTTGAGGAGGCTCTTTCCTTGCTCATTTAAATAGGCCAGTAATTTTACGGAGTTTTAATAGGCGGGGTAGGGAGTAATTGTACCGGCACCAGTGACAAAAATACTATCCTAAACTATATTTAAAAAAAAATTCCTACGCAACATAGAAATCAAAATTGTGTGTCCCAGAAGGCTTTTAAATTAATAATATTAATACCAATGCACTCATTTGAATTAGATTTAACAATATACATTATTTTTGATCAATAAAATAGGCATTAAAATTTAAAAAATGAGGTATTTATTAGAAAATACGAATGTATTTTTCAAAACCTTCTAAGTAGACAAAAATATTTACACCATGTTTGAAGTATGTATGATGGTAAAGCCTTAAACATGTGCAAAAAAAAAGTATCATCAGGCTTTTTAGAACGAGATAATACAGGAAGATTTTTTTATCACCATCCAAATTTTTTCTACATGTTTGGTATCACTTATAGAACCGATTTCATTAAAAAAAAGGGCAGGTCAAAATTGCACATTTAAAAATTTTATCCTATAGAATTTTCCATAAAGCTTGGTCATCGAGTTTCATATTCGTACCGACCGGGGTGCGGCAGGACCGGGGGGCAGAGCCCTAGCTTCAGAGTCCCACGCATTGTAAACTTAACAGGAACACACAACACTTTCAAAACATTGTTAAAATGTTATACTAGTCCCTTATTTTGTTTATTTTTGTTCAATGACACGGTTATAATAAAGTACTCTTTGAATGACACAATAACACATAATAAACTTTTTCTAAAAATTAAAAGGCTCTGACCCAAAGAAAATTACTGACCACAGAGATTCGTTCCTTAGTTTTCATTCTTGAAAAGCAAAGTTCTAAATTCGAAAAAGCGCGCGAAATCGGGTCAAGTTGTCGCGAATCACATCGCGAATCCTAAAATATTAATGCTATAATGTAAACAGGCATAGTGTGGATGTAGCTTAATTCATGTTTGACGCTTATGTTACCATCAAATGAAAAACTAGTTTTTATTCACTTACCTGCAATGAAGCTGTCTTGCGAGTGAGACGACAGAACGAGTAAAAACGTCGAGCAGTGCGCACGGGTGTTTTTCTTGAATCCCTTTTGGTGAGTGTTTTTAGGCAATACGTGCTTTTAACTTACCTGTGTGTTCACCCGTTATTCAATTCATTAGGTGTGGGAACATCCCTGCCATTCAGTGCTTTGTCTGGAGCGCTGGCGGTAAAATCAGTCGTTGGCGGTGGAATCAGATCCACGCAAGTGAATCAGTACCAATCAGCAGTGTGTGTGGTATATCAGAATACCTACACGCAGCGAGGTGAAACAGGCACCTCATCGTCAGGTCAGAACAGCTGGCTTATTGTGTGGTATATCAGAATAGCTACACGCAGCGAGGTGAAACAGGCACCTCGTCGTCAGGTCAGAACAGCTGGCTTATTGTGTGGTATATCAGAATACCTACACGCAGCGAAGTGAAACAGGCACCTCGTCGTCAGGTCAGAACAGCTGACTTATTGTGTGGTAAGGGGTGGCTATAAGGGGTTGGTTGGAGGCCACTGCCGAGGGAACAACCCTCAACCCAGAGTTTGGGTCAAACAGATCAGATCAGACAAGAGATGCTTGTGCATGTAGGTACTACGTGCAGCACGTACCTATGTATAAAATAATATTCACATACAAATCAGTTTATTCGCTACCGCAGAAATATTGTGGTTTGCGACACAAGTGGTAGTAACTATTAATAAGTAATCTGTGGCACAGGTAGGTGCGTACTGTGTCCAGTCGAATTGTTTTTCTTAAGACATTTTTGCGTAGTCATATCTCAATATTTTAGTACTGAGCGATACTAAAAGAAAAAACACGTATCGATTTTTTTTTCATAAACAAACATTTTATTAAAATTTGGATGGTGATAAAAAAATCTTCCTGTATATTAATGGATAAAATGAAGTTGTTCGCGACTGTACAGGAAACTTCAGTTTATAAAGACTGCTACAAACTGTGATTTTCTGATTTCTCTTCGATAGGTAGCTTTATAAGCACACTTCTAGCTGTCATGCCTGTCAATGACATACACATTTCAGTGTTGCTATGATAACGCTTTTGGCGCTAGATCTAACGACTTTTGTCTGTTTAGCGCCATCGTCGCCATGAATTTTCTGTCCCCAACAGCAGCATGTTTTTGTATTTGAATAGGCAGAAAATTGTATACTTAAGTAGGTATTTCGTGATTGAAAAAATCTGTAGTGAAAAGATTAGCCAGTTAGAATTAGAAATCGTCGTATCGAGAGGCGGACTACCCAAGGAGCGCCATGAGATGACCTTTGGTTTCGTTAGGTAAGTGTTATGATAAGAATGTTTAGAGGTTTTTAGAGGACGGAGAGAAAAATGCTCGGAAACTTGATGGGAAACGACTATTTCTTTAAGACCATATTGGAATGGAAGATAGAGATTAAGAGAGGCAAACCTAGACAGAGTTATCTAGCCCAAGTGAAGGAAAAGGACTATGTTTTTGTGTACAATAAAGAATCTTTGTAATCTATGAAAAGGTTGATGTCGTGTCGTATCAAGAACACAAGTGACTATAGTGGAAAAGAGACTGGATTGGCGAATACTCCACTGACAAGAGCGTACCTCTTAAATAAGATGATCTTCTTCTTCTTATCGTGTGGGCAGAGCCCTGGTGTCAGAGTTTTTTCAGTCCGCCATTTGGCCTCTGACATGGTTTTTATATAACGACTACTACCACCAGAGATAGTGGCTGGGACCAACGGCTTGACGTGCCATCCGAAGCACGGAATTATTTTTCTTTTCAGACAATCAGGTGATTCATTCAGCCTGCAATGTCCTAACCAACTGGGGAAAAACGCACATAGTGAATATCAATAGGTGTCCCCCGTGGGAATCGAACCCACGACCTCCGTATCGAGAGCCATTGATGCTCTTAACCATTAGACCACGGAGGCAGTTTATAAGATGATGATAAGAGGACTATGTAGAGGGAAAGAATAAATATAGCACTGAATCTTATGCTTTTTTGACCCGCCCATACATTTTACGGTTTGAGCCGGGACTAATTAGTAATTGTTTTTTTTTCGGTACAGTATATTTGAGCTTAGAAATGTACCAAAATTAAAAAAAAATCATTGGTGTAAATATTTTTGTCTACTTAGAAGGTTTTGAAAAATACATTTGTATTTTCTAATAAATACCTCATTTTTAAAATTTTAATGACTATTTCTTTGCTCAAAAATAATGTATATTGTTAAATCTAATTCAAATGAGTGCTTTGGTATTAATATTATTAATTTAAAAGCCTTATGGGACACACAATTTTTATGATTTCTATGTTGCGCAGCTATTTTTTTTAATGCGGTTTAGGATAGTATTTTTGACACAAAATGGTGCCGGTTACAGTTTAAAAGTCCAATTAATAATTACTCCCTACCCCGCCTAACAAAACTCCGAAAATGACTGGCCTATGACCCATGAATTTCTGATAAATCTAGCGCTCTTTTTCAGTTTTATTACTTTTTTACCGCTTAACAGATTTTTTAATTTGGCAGCCCCATCTATATTATCTGTCAGTGTCTGTCAGTGTCAGTGTCAATGTCAAAAAATACGCGAAAAAAACGTGAATTTGTTTTGCTTCTCTAGAAAATAACAAAAAGTGTATTTTCGCCTTGATTTTTCCTAATATAAGAGCAAAAGGAAATTATAATTTATTTTCCGCTACATTCTTCACAACAATGCTTACGTCTAAGGTAAGGAAATTAAATTTAAAAATACAAACTTGAAAATTATCACGATCCAAAATCAAATAAACGCCGATAGGTGATGATTTGCAGTTTATTTACTTGTTTTAAATGATAATCAGCTCCTTGACCTTGTCGATTGTTCTAGTGACTTAGTCTTTATTAACCTATATACGTAATTAACTGAATATTTGTTTTAAAAAGATAATGTAAAAATGAGCCGTGGTGGTCCAGTGGCGAGTAACCTTGCCTGCCGTGCAGGAGGCGATGGTTCGATCCCCGTGCAGGCCGACTCGTACCAATGAGTTTTTCGGAATTTATGTACGATTTGTAGCACCACTGGCTTTTCGGTGAAGGAAAACATCGTGAGGAAACCTGCATGCTTCAATTTCGATGCATACAGGATCCTTCTTAATTTCGAGGCATGTATTGTGCCCACTGTCCATTACAAGTGGCGACGGGCTCACTCCCCGTCACACTGGACAGAGTTTCGGTACTACTAGTGAAACGTGGATGTTCTGAGGTTTCAGAATATCTCTGACTACCCCCTCGGGGAATATAGTCGTGAGCATGTGCATGTAAAAATGTTTCACAGTGAATGCTATGAACTTTTGGTATTTTTCGGTCACTGTACGTACCCAAAGCATACCTTGGTCGCTTAGCTGTCATACACATGCATAAACTCACGACCGAATAATTCCTTTCCACGCGGAGATGCATGGTTTTTTTTTGGGAAAAATTTACAATTGGGGCCCAGGCTTTAGGAGGTGGGTGTGGGGGGTCCCTCGACCCCCCACCCTTTTGGCCCCATAAAAATCATTTTAAATGGTCGAAATTGCATTTCCTTTCATGCACACTAAAATATTAATTTAAAAAAACTGCTCATCTCCGTGGGTGCTACGGGGGGTCCAGCCCCTCCCCCCCTACCCACCAACCCTCATCCCCCAAAGCCTGGGCCCCAATTATAAAGCCAACCCCTGCACCGAACCTATTGTGTTCCCCACAATTGTTTTTTTTCTCTTCTTAACAATTAAAAATATTTTTCCAAACAACAAGAATGTCACATTGAAGTCTTTTTTGATTTTGTTGTTTTGTTCAATTTATCGGGTCACTGCTGATTTATTTTTATTATGTTTGTAGTTATCTACACTAATATTATAAAGAGGAAAGATTTGTACCTATTTTTGTATGTTTGTATGTTTGTAATGAATAGGCTCAAAAAGTACTGTGCCGATTTAAAAAATTCTTTCACCATTAGAAAGCTGCATTCACCCTGAGTAACATAGGCTATATTTATTGCTAGAAAAGATTAGACGTCCACCCGTGCGAAGCCGGGACGGGCCGCTAGTTATCTATAAAACTGCCAAAAGTGGTCACTTTTGTCTTTTATATGACTGAAAAGTAAAAACATTTAAAAAAAAAAGGAACATTTGGACTCTATTTTCAGCTGGAAGTCCTCGTAGATTTGGGCCAGAAGCCGGATCAGAAGCTGTTGGATAAAACTTTGAACGCCCTGCGAGCGCACGACGGTGTGCAGGAGGTTTGTGCTTTTATTTCATACTAGAGCTTACCCATGACTTCATCTGCACAAATTATATACCAGATTTTAAGTCAGATTATAAGCTATCAAACAAAAAAAGTTTCATCAAAATCAGTTCAGTAGTTTTTGCGTGATGCTGAACACAAACAAACAGACATACAGGCAGACAAAAAATCCAAAAGTTTTTGATTTGAAATCAAGGACACCAAAACAAAATCATAACTTTTTTTGATAATATCTACAGTGGCCCCGATTCGGACTGTGCCACGACTTAACTAAATTTATTCCTGTCACTTTCTAAAATAAGATTAAGAAAAGAGACAGAAAACCAACAGCTGACTTGTGCTGTCAAAGTGACGTTACACGCCCAAAAACGCCTTAAATAATTTTAATTTATCTTTAATTTATCTTTATTGGATATCATACAGCAAATAACTTAATTTCTAATACAACAACATTTAAATTATACAGCGCCAATTACATGATAACACGTTTAAAAAACTGTTTAAGGTACAGGGGACAAAACTAAAAAAAAAGAAAGTTCGGAGAAATAAAAAGATAACCTAACATTTAAACTAACTGCTTCTACAGGATACATTATCCCGTTTTAAAAACTGTTTGAGGTATAAAAAAACAAAACGTACCAAATATGAAAATTTGGACAAATAAAAAGACTAAGTACCTACCTTACATTTAATCTATATGTTCCTACGGGATAAATTACCATAGGTTGCTCAGTAAACAATTCGGTCGTACAGTCAAACATTAGACGTATTGAAAACACTAGTACGAAATGTCAAAAATTACTATAATATAACTTCTATAAATCTCAATAGTCATATAAATGGTAGACTATACGACCAAATTGCTTGCCGAGACACCGATCAATGTACAGTTTGTCGTAGCTGCTGACGAGATGATGTGTTATGCGAGTAAACAAATGTGTTTGTGTGTATGTGTGTGAATGGGTGTCATTACTATAAAAAGATACTGAAATTAAATAAAATTTAGGTATGTAAAAAATATAATATTATATAAATATAATATAAGATGGCGTATATTTATTTATTTATTTTATTTTATTTATTTAACAAATGTATTACATTGCATTACAGTTAAAACCTTTTCACAATGTAACTTATAGGTAGGTACTTAAAAGAAAACATAAATTAACAAAGACAGGCAAAAACAACACAAAGACAGACTGTTCATTGGCCCGTTATAGAGCTGGCTCTAGTTACACTCTCACAAAACATCATACACTCTCGGAGTAGGTCAGACAACCTGTCAGCGAACAGATCGCAGTGCGGCGACGACTCGAGCAGCTCGGTAAGAACACGCAGAGCTCGCACTAGAGGCGAATTGCGATGCGCCTCAGTACGGAACTGTGGTATGGCCAGCAAGCGGTGGCTGCGCGCACTTAAGTACCTGTTCGGTACAAACAATCGCACAATGCCTTTAAGCTGGGGACATTTCATGTCACCTCGCAGATTGCGGCAGGCTGTCTTCAGCAGTTCAAAATTTCTCCTTGTTTCCAGGGCGTTAAAACCAAGTACTCCAAGGAGAAAGTTCGTAGGGTTCATGAAAGGGTAATAGCCGTACTTTTTTATGTACAAATAGCGGAGGAAGGCTATTATATATATTATGATGGCATCTTATTTTGGGCGTGTAGCGTCACTTTGACAGCACTAAATTCAGTTGTTGGTTTTCTGTCTCTTTTCTTAATCTTATTTTAGAAAGTGACAGGAATAAATTTAGTTAAGTTAAGTCGTGGCACAGTCCGAATCGGGGCCACTGTACAGTTCACTTCTGTTACCGTTTCATTACACAGCCACAGCATGAGGATGTTCGCGTAGTCTGTCAATCAAACGAAGACTGACTTGTAATTGTTTCTCTTTATGCGTTTTGTTTCCTTTTTTGTTCGGACAATTTTTGTGCGGACTCTACGTCCAATAGTTGACAAGTCAATGGGCTATAACTTATCTTTTTTAACGTAATATTTAAACTATATATGTTACACAGGCGGTATTTAAAGATGGCGCCTTCATGGTGGAGACGACACTGCCTAGCTCAGTTGTCATCGATATGGTAGCTAAGACATCGGGAAGGAGAACGGTCCTGCAAGGATTTGGAGGTACAGTACGAACATGAAAATAATTCTGCTTGTTAATCTTCATTCTCACAGACAGGGACTATCTCATTTCCCGACGAAAGCGAAACCAGTTTATATAATCAACCTTGTAACTACTCTGTTAAAGGGTGAAATTGATTGCCGTGCAGTCTAAAGACCGAATGTCGATCGCGGCAGTCAAGCGTTAGGCGCGAAATCACTCGACCAATAGAAGTAAAGCAGTCGAAAATTAATACAGGGTGTTAGGGTAAACAGTTGCATTACTTTAAGGGGTGATTGTACCCTTGATACTAAACAACTTTCCCTAAGAAATCTATAGGAAATAAGCAAAACAATTTTTGAACTTTCCATACTAAATGCAATCAGCTGATCGAACGTTTGTATGAAAAGTTGAATAAAAGCGAATTTCCAAGTTTGTAAAAGGTCCGTATAAGTCGAAAAAAAAACGAATTTCCTATAGTAGTTCAGTAAATCTGTTTGGAAAATGATACCCTACCTTACAAAAGGTCGGGTATCCGGGATTTTTGGATATGTTATACAGGTAGAGTTCCTTAATAAAAATACAAGTTTTCGACCTTGGGGTCCTGCCGCGGGCTCTGGTGTGACCATAAAACAATGATAATTTTGAGGTTTTTTCAGTAAAACTTAAACGTTGGGTTTTAGAGCAAACTTGTTTACTAAAGGTTTAAACAAGACCAAATGCGCTACAATTTGATAGTTGAATCATCTTTATATACTGAATAGTTGCCAAGATACAACACCTCAAAGTATGGAGAGGTATGACTAATTCCTTAAAATTTCGTATTTTTTTTTTTAATTAAATATGTTATGAACTTTAGGTTTCGCTGTGAAGGTGTTTAGAAGAAGTATAAATAATGCGCTACAATATGTTTTTGAACCATAAGATGAGGCAATTGTAAATTTTCAGCAAAAATGTTGAATAACGGTCAATTGGTATACTGTACTTAGATTTCGAATAGATTTCT
This sequence comes from Agonopterix subpropinquella, assembly GCA_922987775.1. Classification (NCBI taxonomy): domain Eukaryota; kingdom Metazoa; phylum Arthropoda; class Insecta; order Lepidoptera; family Depressariidae; genus Agonopterix; species Agonopterix subpropinquella. The sequence continues at coordinate 10,925,735 of OV277718.1, read as the reverse complement.
TTTTTACAAAATAAAATGTAGCTTATGGTTATCAGGGATAGTGTAGCTTTCTATCAGTGAAAGAATTTTAAGAATCGGTTTGGTACTTCCAGAGATTACCTACATACAAAAAACCCTCTTGAGCCCAGCTTTTCTGCACTCACAGGCATATGGCAGTTAAGAATTAGCCCTAACTGCCCTTATTTTGAAGTGTCGTATCTCGGTAACTATACAGTATAAAAAGATGATTCAAAAACTAAACTGTAGCGTATTTAGTGCTCTTAATTCCTCTAAAATATAATTTTTCTCTAAAACCTAAACTTAAGATTTTAAATAATGAAAACTGAAAAAGCTTCGAAATTTTCGGTGTTTTATGGACATGGCAGAGTCCGCGGCAGCACCTCAAGGTCGAAAACTTGGATTTTTAATAAGGACCTATTCCCGTATCACATATAAAAAAATCGTTGATACCGGACCTTTTGCAAGGTACAATGTATACATTTACTAGGCTATAGGTTTCTTAGGTAAAGTTGTTCAGTATCATGGGTACAAAACCATTCAAGTAATGCAACTGTTTACCCTAACACCCTGTATAATTACAGATAAATCTGTGAACATGGCAACACTTACTAATAGTACTACTCGAAACTCAAAATAATGTATTTAATGTAGAGTTTGAAGCACAATTATTAGGCGCTGTCCTATTGCCATCGCTCGCGCGATCATGCGTTCGTCCGACGAAAATCATTGTTCCACTGTGCGTTTAAACATACTTATATCTGAATAAAAATAGGACAATTCGATCGCATCTCATGATAGCACGACCTTCTATAGGATATTCCGCAGATATAAGTATGTTTAAACCACGGAGTAAGAGGAGGTGGCGTAACGAACTGTGCACAGATATCCAACTGGGCCTGACGTCATCGTGACGTCCCCGAGCTGACTTCAGTTCAACTTCAGTGTTATTCCGGCAGCCATGGCATGAACTTACTACTAGCGCCACGTAGTGTGGAGTAGCAGTACAAGAGAGCGTACTCAGGACATTCAATTTAAATATTTTATTATTTAATTATCACTCTTTTTTTTGTACCTACTTAAAATTAATAACTACCTAGCTTTTAAAATTTTCAGAATTCCTCTGGAGCCAAAATTAAGAAAATATGATGGAAATCATTAACAATGACGGTTAATTTTTGAGCATTATTTATAGGTACTTACTTACCTATTATTTGTTGACAAAAAATTGAAAATCTTGAAATCATGCTTTTTATTTTATCTCAAAAACTGAAACAAATTCCTCCTTTTGTTAGCTTTCTAAAATGGTTTCAAAATAAGTGTTTTAAGAATAAAGGCAATTGCATTGTCAAAAAAGGTTTTTTACTTAGTATGTACATGATACGTAGAGGCAACATTCTTTTGGAGAAAAATTTTACGAAATTTCTTTAGATAGGTAACATTATTTATTAATTAAAAATCTACACATCTTACACAGAGTGAGCCCCTCGGTTCCAAACACAAGCACTCAAACACTACGCAAGCACTTTCATAGTTTACTTTTAGTTACTCTTGAAGTAGTTAAGGTAAAATTTCATGACCTCCGCTGCATTTATTATGAAATAATACTCCCTAGAATGTTTAAAAATTTTAAGCATTATCTATAGGTACTTACTTACCTATTATGTTCAAAAATAATTCACATAATTTCGAAATTCTGTTCCGATATTCAGAAAAGACAATAAACAACACACATTTGCGAACTAAAAATTAATTTGGATACTGAGTTCACCCCCTGTATCGTGGATATTTTCTTTTTAATTGCTTTTTTTGTTGCTTCGAGGTTGCTTCTGTTTTACTAAGTATTGCTGCTCGTTACTAGATGTCGCATTGTAAACTCTAGCGGGAAGTAGCGTAATTAAATGCACCTTGAACCTTAACCTTACGAAAGAGGTTCCGCTTTCGACCGCAAGATGCTTTTTGTCGCTCCACCCTCCCCGCAACCCCCGGGGTGAAGGACTTCACCCCCTTTGGTGGCGACAACATTTTCTATAGACACAAGCCGATACGACAGCTCTTCCCAGGGGGAGCGGTGAATTCTCTATGGTTTAAATTAAACGCACAGTGGCACAATGATTTTCGTCGGACGAACGCATGATCGCGCGAGCGATGGCAATAGGACAGCGCCTTAAACGTCAAATCTTTTTAGGGTTCGTACCCAAAGGGTGAAAACGGGACCCTATTACTAAGCCTACGTTGTCCGTCCGTCCTTTTCTTTTTAAAGTTAATAATGTTGTGTTCTGTGGTGGTGTGGTACGGAACCCTCGGTGCGCGAGTAGCCCGACTCGCACTTGACCGGTTTTTATTTTGAAGCTACCACCGCGTCGGAACGTGTTGTCGCTGTAGAGAAGATGAGGTCAGAAACTACAACATAACACGACTTACTAACAACTCTACTTACAATTTATTATATTTTTATTATATATTATATATTATATTATATATTTATTTATTATTATTAAGAATTATAAATTCTTAAGCTAAGCTAGCATATCCTCACGACTATATTCCCCGAAGGGGTAGTCAGAGATATTCTGAAACCTCAGAAGATCTACGTTTCACTAGTAGTACCGAAACTGTCCAGTGTGACGGGAGTGAGCCCGTCGCCACTTGTAATGGACAGTGGGTACAATACATGCCTCGAAATTGAAGCATGCAGGTTTACTCAAGATGTTTTCCTTCACCGAAAAGCCGGTGGTGTCACAAATAGTACATAAATTCCGAGAAACTCATTGGTAATGTACACTTTAAACGTTTCCTCAACAGAAACCCAATCAGCAGTGGCTATGGTATCTACACAGTGCGGCAGCGGTAACGTAATGGGGGTGATCAGGTTCCAGCAGACAGCTGAAGGCGCGTTGGTTGCTGACGGGAGTATAGACGGGTTGTCATCCGGTCTGCATGGACTCCATGTTCATGACACTGGGGACCTGAGTGAGGTATGTGGATATCATCATTATGGACGTATTCTGTAGTGAGAGTTGGAGCAAACTGGGGGACAATCCACTTAATACAGGGTGAAATTGATATCATTAGCACCCTTTTAAACTAAGAGTCTACCCATCAAACTAAACAACTTTTACTATGGGAGCAAACCGATCACTAGGGCATAGTGCATCTTGCCTCCGTGGTGTAATGGTTAAGAGCATTGGGCTCTCGACACGGAGGCCGTGGTGGGTTCGATTCCCACGGGGGACACCTAGTGATATGCCACTTTGAGCGTTTTTCCCCAGTTGGTTAGGACATTGCAGGCTGAATCACATGATTGTCTGGAAAAAAAAATGGTTCCATGCTTCGGATGGGACGTTAACCCGTTGGTCCCGGCTACTATCTCTGGTGGTAGTAGTCGTTACATAAAAACCACGTCAGAGGCCGTAAGGTGGTCTGAAAAAACTCTGACACCAGGGCTCTGCCCACACGATAAGAAGAAGGGCATAGTTACAGTTCTGATAAATACCCTATCGTTGTTTCCAGGGCTGCGACTCAATAGGGGGTCACTACAACCCGCTCGGGACCTCCCACGGGGGTCCAAAAGACCCCCCGGAGCGACGACATGCAGGGGACCTCGGTAACATCGCTGCTGATGATACTGGCAGGGCCACGTTTAGGATAGTCGATGACGTATTGAAGGTAAGATGTCATAAAATCCCCATAAAGGGGATTTTCTGAAAGCCAATTAAAAAAACCGGCCTAGTGCGATTCGGACTATTCGCGCACCGAGGGTTCCGTACAACCACACTATATAGCTACTTGCAAAAAAAAATGTGTTTTCTCTGGGACTATTAGCGCGAGACCGACTAACTCTTGGCCGGTTTTTATTATAGGATTACACATGCTCTACCCATCGAACTGAACAACTTTTACTATGGGAGCAAACCTGTCACAACAAAAAATAAATCAGCTATCCCATACGTTTGAATCGAGTAGGTATTGCAGATTAGGATGGGACAGCTGATATTATTTTTCGTTCTGACAGGTTTGCTCCCATAGTAAAAGTTGTTCAGTTTGATGGGTAGAGTATGTGGTTTAAAGGTTAATGATACTTTTCCTTACATCCTGTATTTATTACCGTTTTTTAAGGTTCTGTACCCAAAGGGTGCCATGCCAACGGGATCCTTTCTCCTTCGCCTTTTAAATTAATGTATTTTTGTTGAAGGTATGGGACATAATAGGACGATCTGTAGCAATAACTGAAAAATCTGATGATCTTGGAAACGGGACTTCTCAGAAATCTAAAATAGATGGCGACAGTGGCAAGCCGTAAGTATCTTGTTAATAATTATTTTATTTCATTATTATGATTTATCTTCATCAACCAGTTCAGTATGATAAGTTTTTTTTTACGGATAGTAATCAATCATCGTTTTAAGAAACTAATTTAATTTTTTTGCGATTCATCGTGTTTATCAATAAATTATTTTTTAAATTAATATACAGGGTGTAACAAAACACCCTAGTAATACTTAAGGGGATAGTTCAGACCATCAAACTGAACAACCTTCACTATGGGGCCAACATGGAGAAAAAAATAAAAAAATCTGCTGTCCCATACATTTTAGTCGAGTCAGTAGGTACTGCAGTTTTGTATGGGACAGCAGATTTTTTTATTTTTTCTCTATGTTGGCCCCATAGTGAAAGTTGTTCAGTTTGATGGTCTGAAGCACTCCCTTAAGTATTACTAGGGTGTTTTGTTACACCCTGTATGTATACAGGATCTTAGGGTAAACAGCTGCATTACTTTAAGGGGTGATTGTACCCATGATACTGAACTACTTTCCCTAAGAAACCTTTAGAAAATTCGTAAAACTTTTTTTGGACTACCCATACAATCAGCTGATTGGATGAATGAAGTCTTGTATGAAAAGTCAAATATTTTTTTTGCCAATTTCCTATAGGTTTCTTTGGGAAAGTTGTTCAGTATCATGGGTGCAATCACCCCTTAAAGTAATGCAACTGTTTACCCTAACACCCTATATCTAAACTATTATAAAACTGTAACAGAAGTGTGTCTGTACATTGAAGATATTTACAAAAAAAAAAATTACGACATGGTTTTTACCTGTCCCTGATTCCAAATCACCAATTTTTGGATTTTTTGTCTGTCTGTCTGTTTGTTTGTTTGGGTGTTTGTTTGTTAGAGTATTACGCAAAAACTACTGAACCGATTTTGATGAAACTTTTTTTGTTTGATAGCTTATCATCTGACTTAAAATCTGGTATATAATTTATGCGGACGAAGTCGCGGGTAAAAGCTCGTTTATTATAAGCTAATTAAATAGGTAGTGAACCAACATACTTAAAATATTATACCTGCATTAATCAACAAAAGTTAAAGCTATATGACTTAGTTAAGTCATATAATAATAATAATTCCCTCAGTGGGGTAATTACCCCACTGAGGGAATTACCCCGCTTGACTATACCTTTTTCTCCCAACAGCATCGCTTGCGGCGTCATAGCCCGTTCTGCCGGAATCTTCCAGAATCCGAAGCGAATCTGCGCGTGCGACGGTGTGGTAGTATGGGATGAGAGGGACAGGCCGCTAGCGGGGAAAGGGAGGAGGGTAGATGATAGTGAGATGGTTAAGAAGAGGTGTTGCCAGCAACATGTTAAGGAAAACGCCATACCGTGCTGTAAGGTTTAGGATGAGATGGAAGTAAAATGGGAGTTTTTTGCAGGAACTTGTCAACTGCGTTCGGAGTCATATTTTATCGAATTTTTATTGTTTATAGTGAATTTTGGTTCGTAAAATTGGTGTTGTTTTGCGTAACAAAGTGTCGTGCAAGTGAACAATATACAGTTCAGTGAATTATGATGGTCTATGGGTCGTAAACAGGAAGTGTTCCGTAAAAGCCTAAGGCTTACCTTGGGATCATTACAATGTATGTGCCTGTGAGCGTTATTTTTTTTTTTCATTTTATTTTATTTTAGCGCGGCAAAGCGATCGGTTCACCTCTTTCCTGTGGACTTCTCTGCGTTTCCTGCGTCTTTCCTCCTTGTCTTCAAAAACTCCAAAGAAGCGTCAAAACGTCGAACACCTACGTTTTAATTGCTATAAATGAGAAACTTTAGTTAAGACATCGGCTGTATGGGCTAGATCTCTTTGCCTTGAATTTAACCAAAAAAAAAGGACGTAAAATAGGTAAGAGCAGACGTTTGAATTCTTGAGTTGGGTAAGGGTTGAACCTCATCTGGCAGCACGGAATCGCATTATTTCACGCTCCATCCTTTTCTGCCGCTTAGGAACGTAATTTGCAAGACCGATTAAAGATAGTGGGAGTGCGACAGCACCGGCAGTGCTGTGACTTCTCGCTCTAGTAAATGACGTTCCTGACCGTCAGAAAAGGATAGAGCGTGAAAAATGAGATTCTGTGCTGCCTAAGTGAGTGCGTACGTCAGTTAGAGCGTGTGTGAGTGCGTGCTTACGCGGGGGTGGGTGTGTGAGTGGGTGCGTGCGTCGGTATGCGATGGGTGGGTGCGTGGGTATGCGAGTGGTTGCGTGCTTGAGTAAGTGTGTCCGAACGTTAGTGCGTGTGTGAGTGCGTATTTACGTGTGGGTGTGTACGTGTGTTTCAACCTGGCAGGCGAAATATTCGAGCCGATTTCGTTGCACTATTTATTATGTGCAATTATGGAAAATTCCTTTTAAGCATAACCTATTATAGATTCATTTATTATATAAATGGTGATAGGCTTTCTTTTTGTTGTTTCTTTAATAAGGATGTTAAATAAAACTATATTAAATTATGTCTATTCTCGTTTTTATTTCCACTTCCGTCTTATGAACCAGGTATTATACTGATAATAACGAATATAGTTGTAATTATGTATTTTCTAAGAATTTTAGGGCCTTTGGATAAGTTCTTGTTACCTTATCTGACGTAATTTGACGTAATTTTGTATGAAAAATAATGTCAAATGATCTGTCAAATAAGCTATATCAAGAACTTATTCAGAAATGGCGAAACAGGCCCTTAACCCATATATGCCCAGAACAAAATTTTTTTTGGTTCCTTGTATGCCCCCTGATTCGAAAAGGAAACAAAAATGAAATAGTTCTGGGCATTAAAAAGGACAGCTTTAAAAAAAAAAAGTTTAATAAAAAAGACTTTAGTCATATTTTTTAACAAAATTACAATATCACTGATTATTATCAATATAATAGGTTTTTAGTCTACATGCAATTTCTATAGGATGTCCCACCAATGTAGTACAACTTTTGATCACATTTACAACTTTTTGACCACTTTTACAACTTTTGATCATATTTACAACTTTTAATAATTTACGAGTATGAGTCAAATCTATTGAATTTTTTAGACGTTCTATAATTTAAAAAAATTATAGAGTTGTTTTTGAGACATCCGTGAATAGGCAGGTCTTAGCACATCAATATGAAAAAAAAACTTTTAGTTTTATAGGTAGGTATAATAAACCCACAAACTAATTAGAATGAATAAACCTAAAAATGATCTTAAGTGATCGGTACTATTTTAACAAAAGATTTTTAATGAAACATTTTTCAAGGTTGTGAAAAAAATACAATAGATGGCGTTTTAGTACTTATTTAGGAATCTTTAAATAAACTTAGTATTCAACGTATTTTTACTAAATTGTACACAATTTCTCTCAAATATTTACGATATTTTACATAATCGTAACTAAATAAATACTATTTATGAATAAATGTGTCCCTAAAACTGGAAAATCGAGAAAAATATGTTTGCCAGTAAATTTTTCTAACAACGCCATCTAGTAAGTGCCGTCGAACTATTTTTATGAATGAAAACGTGAGGCGTTTAGAAATTGTTTTCTACTATTTACCGACCATTACGATCATTTTGGTTGTTTCCATAATGCACAATACATTCAAAATTTCAACTTAGGAGTTGATAAAATACTGCTATTTTCGAAATTTTAGTATGACCAGATTTTTAACTATTTTCCCCGAGCGAGGGGGTATTTACGAGCACATGTATGCATGCATGCAGATTTTGTACACTACAGGGTATAATTGAAATGAGTCTCCAAAATTTTAGGGGTGGTTCAGATCAGACCATGAAACTGAACTTTTTTTTAAATTCCATATTTGCTCCCATAGTAAAAGTTCTAAAGGGTTTTCAGGCTGGCGGCTGGCGACCCTTCAATATTTTACTACAATAATTGTAGGTAATTGGAAACCTGCATCGTTCGCGCGCAAATAGAAAGAGAGCGATGGTGTGATAGCGCTGTATCACGGTGGCATGCTACCCATGCAGGAATAAGCAAAGAGAGCTCGATATTTTACTCCAATATTTTAAGTCGTTGTAAAATGCAATGTAATCCAAATCCTGGAACGAACGAAGTGACTCGAGATCACTGAGATACGATTTAAAACCTGGAGTGAGCGAAGCGAGCTCGAGATTTTGCTACATTGTGACTCTATTTCCAGCTGATGCCGAAATTGTGGCCATTCAGGTAGGAGACAAAAGTACTAACGAAAGTGTACGAGTACAAACAATGGCAATGCAGAAACTATTACGCTTTTGTCCGATAGATGGCGCTTAAAAGGATAATGTGTATCAACCGTAAAAACTGTTACAGCCCCATTGCAACAATTGCCTCGGTTGACGTTTCATGCATTCTGAGAATCGGACATCTGCGAATCGGCCCTTTTGAGAATCGGACTATCTGCAAATCTGACCTTTTTGAGAATCGGGCTAACTGAAAATCTTATAAAATCGTACAAAATCTGGTCATAATTTTTTCTATCACAAGAGAAGCAGCTAGATAGTTGAAGCCACACATTTTTCCATACAATTCAGATACGTCGTCCATACATTTTCATACACTTCCATACATCCAACCCCATTGTATAAATTCAACAACCTAGGTATATTTTTACAATAGTTTTTGTTTTTGAGTGTAGACAGAATTTTGTATGATTTGTGAGTAAAAGAAAGCGCACCGCGTTCTCCCCTCGTCCCTTGATGACCATTTTTTAACAAAACAATTCTGTCTATCCTCAAAAATAGAAGAGGATTATGATACCTGTACACAATTGAACACATACATTTAGATTCTTCTTAAATACTTCAAAATATCATATTAACTTCTCCCCTCCATATTACATACTTTTCAGATAATGCTCCAATATTTAAATATGAGCCGAATTCTTCAGTTTTATCTCTTTCACGCATATTCCCAGTATGAGGACACATTTGTCCCCGTAGATTTTTCAAATCTGTGCTAAACTTATTGTTGAATTAAAATATTTTTTCAACACACTTGCTCGTAAAGTGGCGCTTATAGCACCGCTTTTAGGTTCATAAAGCAGCTTGTGAAACACACGTGCGTTTAACTTTACATTAAGTGCGGTAATAACTGCGCTCGCATAACTAGTTTGAACACAAGCTCAAAGCGCGCGGGAAGAAAGAAATATGGGCGTCATTTTTTCACAAATATTTGTCTTAGCCTGTTGTAGGAATTTCATTTATATCCTCGCAAGTGTGTTGAAAAACGACGTATGGAACGCGTGAGCATTGGTCAGTGAGAATTACAGTCGGCACGTTTACAGAACTCGCCTGCGGAGCGGGCTGCAATCCAGCCTCGATTGTAAATTGCTTAACTTTGCTCACTCGTATCATAATGTAATATTTTTTGTAAGCTACTATTATAATCCATAACGCTAAGAGTATTTTTAAATGGGAGCTCAGACCATCAAACCACATAAATAAATTATAGCTACAGATCATACAAGCGGCCGCTGTCGGTACACTCACACATAGCTCGCAGAGGACGTACGATACGAACACACAGTTTAGTTTGCACAAATGTGGGCATGCGCATGTATGTGCAAATTAAACAAGTTCTTTAAGGAACAACATCGACTTCGCGAAAAACAATCAACTGTTACAAAATGAGCGTTTTTCTTTTCTTTTTTAAACAGATGACAAGTTTAATCGCTCCATAAAGACGATCGCGAGATCCAGTCGAAATCAGATCAAGACAGTGCCTTTTTTTTTTCAAAGGCCAAGGGATCAAGCCCATACAACCATATTTTCGATTAAAATGGCTCGTACATAACGAAATATTCAATCTAAAGAAGCGTTGGCATCTTTTTGATCATCTTAATTATTTTAAAGAAACACTTTTTGAAATTTTTACCTTTATTCGCACAGACCGTAACGCCATCTATCGATCCACTAGAAAACCAAAAGAAAAACGCTCAAATACCGAATTTTTTAATGCGATTTCGATGACAGTTTCGTCTTCGAATGTTGTTTAGTTTGATGGTCTTATGATCCTTTTAAAAACCTTCAGCATAAAAAAATATTTATTAACGTTGCAAGTTTGGCCACGAGCGGTTGTGTCAGTCGCGCGCGCGTTCTAGCTTGCCATGAGGCTCCGCCATCTTTGTTTTTACACATAAAAACAATCTTGAGAATGGGATAGATACTGCCCACATAGTACTTGATATTGGCGGAATTGCAATGCAAAGCATAAGCAATCGGCTATGTTTATAACATAAATAAGTACAAAAAACACAATACAGATAAATGGCAACCTCCTTTTTTAAAGTCAGTCGGTTAAAATAAAGAAGAAAAGTGGTGTTGCACTTTTAATTTTAGGTTTTCTTCGTTCAGATACCTGAGGGTACCGAGCCTATTGTGCTGCCCTCGATCGTTTTTTATTTTATTTCGAAACAATTAAACAACATTTCCAAAAAACAAGAAAGTCACATTGTAGTCCTGCCTGAGTAACATGACAGAGGTGAGAGCGAGTTTTATCTCCATAGTATCTCACTCAAATTTGACGTTTAGAAGTAACCTGTGTCGTCGCCATAAAGTTATTATACCTGTCGGAATAGAGTAACTGACATGAGTTGTCAAATGAAACCGTTTTTTGTGCATTTGTTGGCGCTTGTCGGCACCCTAAAACTTCGAGTTCTGTGTATAATTGTGAATCTAACGTGAAACCGTAGGTAAAATAAAAAAAAAAAAAAAAAAAATAAATAAATAGTAATATAGAAAGTATAGTAGTATGAAATAGTGTTAGTATATTTCACAAAATAATCGACGACTTCACTTTAGATTCACTAATTATTCATAGAGCACGAATATTTACCCAGTCGATTGTGACGACAAGTTCCCAAAAACGGTTCTATTGCCTCGTGTCACGTATAAAAATAAATAAAAATAAATAACGCTCACAGGCACATACATTGTAATGATCCCAAGAAAGCACTATTTATAGGCTGTTTATTATGGAAACCATACAACAACGGCACAAACATATAAACATCCATGACCGAACCGGGATTCGAACCCAGGACCCTGGTTTGGCAGTCCGGCGTGGTAACCATTACACCAACCGGGTCGTCATCTCTTTCTATTATACAGTGGCGCCGCTAGGTACATCTCGATCTCTCTCCTGTCAGTTCCTCTATATGATACCTTTATGGTCGTCGCTCTCACCTCTGTCATGTTATGCAGGCTGATTGGCTTTCAATTTATCGAACATTACGAATTATTATGTTTTATGCTTGTAGTTAGTGGCCAAAAGTGGCCAGTTTTTGCGGTTTTAAAGATAATAACTACTAGTGAAACGTGGATGTTCTGAGGTTTCAGAGTATCTCTGACTACGCCCTCGGGGAATATAGTCGTGAGCATATGCTAAAGATAATAACTACAAACATTATAAAAACAAATCCGCAGTAACTCCATAAATTAAAAATCAGCAATAACTACAAAATGACATTCCTGTTTTTTTGTAAATGTTGTTTAATTGTTTAGCAGTAAAAAAATACGATTGAGGGCAGCACAAAAGGCTCGATGCCCCCTTAAATATTGATCGCCACGGGCAGTTCAGTGGCGTCCTAACAAAATTTTCTTAAGAACGAAAATTTTACCATCTTATTTTTGGCTTTACAGAAACACAAAAATAGGAAGGTAGGTTTTTGGTAGGTACTTACTACATAAAAATATTGGTTAATTTTCACAGACTGAACCCATCTCTTATATGCCGACACACTTATATTACTTGGCCATTATTTTAAAAATACGTATAACATCCTTATTTTGTGTTTTATTATAATTGTAATACAACAGGTTTTTATTAAAATTATTTCTTATCACTTCAATCATTCTCTTATTAAGATGGTACCGAGTCTCTCATGCTGCACTCAATTCTATTTTTCTTATTTTGAAGCAATTATACAATGTTTCCGAAGGACAAGAAAGTCACATTATAGTCATTAAGACGTTGAACGTCGTCGGGTCACAATAAAAATAGATTTTCCATTGTTTGTCGGTCATTTGGCAGTCAAAGACCTGAATTTGGTTTTCAATTTATCACAACATTACGGATTACTTTGTGTACGAGCTAGCTGTACATTTATTATTTTATGCTTAGGTCGCATCTTTCCTCTATTGGTAATTCATTTAGCAAACTGAAAACAGTGCAATAAAAACGCTCATACCGATTGGTCGTGTTTCACTTCAATCGCATCAACATAACATTTACGTAACCTTCAACATTTTACGTACAAACCTAACAAAACTATCAAGGCATTGCAAACTAGCAAGGCATGGCAAGGCATTCTTCTTATCGTTTGGGCAGAGCCCTGGCATCCGAGTTTTTTCAGACCGCCTTACGGCCTCTGACGTGGTTTTTATGTAACGACTACTACCACCAGAGATAGTAGCCGGGACCAACAGCTTTACATGCCATCCGAAGCACGGAATCATCTTCCTTTTCAGACAATCAGGTGATTCTGCCTACAATGTCCTAACCAACTGGGGAAGACCCACAAAGTGACATATCACTAGGTGTCCCCCGTGGGAATCGAACACACGACCTCCGCCTCCGCGTCAAGAACCCAATGCTCTCAACCATTAGTCCACGGAGGCAGTTACTATCTTTATAACCCTTTTTAACCGGTTTTAATAATTCTTGTCTTTTGGAAATGTTGTATAATTGCTTAGGAATACAAAAAATATGATGAAAGTCAGCACTGGAGGCTCGGGGCCCCCTTAATAATACTTCAATCTGATTTCAATCGTACACATTTATAAAATGTGAATTCGAACAATTTTTTTTTTGTGCCTATATGCAAATTAAAAAACTGGCACTGTTTTTTTTTATTGACGCCTAAACACATTACATGTGTTCTAATGGTGTTTCTTTTAATTACGTTTTTGGTCATATTTGACCTCATAATTGTTACTACATAAGTGATTACGACAAAATTATATTGTATCATGATATTTTTCTATTAATACATACAATTTTTTTTTCTTTCCTGAGATACAAGATACAATGACGACATTTTACTTTCAGTGGGTCTTTTACCACAAAATTCTAACAAACGTACAAAATGCGATTTTCTGACAGCTAGTTTAAACGTAGTTCAACATACCTCAATAGATGGCGTTGACGTGACATAGTTGTAATAATCGGATAATAATATTAATAATTTATAAAAATGAAAAAAAAAAAAAGATAAAATTTAGGCTTAAAATATAAAAAAAACCTGCATGTCACGGAGTCTGAGGCATCCATTGACTAAGTAACTTTTCATGTTTTCATTTCAAAAAAAACTATTTTTTACTATTACTTTTAAATTTTTAAATTTTTTACTTTAGTAAAATACAACTTAAAATTCGGGTTTTTAAGTAAGCACAAAAATATGAACAAATACTTCGTCAACGGATGCATTTGACTCCGTGACATGAATGTCTTTCGTTTACTTTTTAGCCTAAATTTCAGTCTTCAGATCAAAGTTACGTCGACGCCATCTATTCGCAGAATGTTGAACTACGATTTACTAGCTGTCATAAAACTCCCCATTGACATTCGGAAAATCCCCCACTACAATTACAACCCACTTTGTGAATAGTTAAGAACACTGCGGTACAGTTAATAATTAATTGTTCTTAACATGTTCGTTATAATATTTAATACATTTTCTTTATCTAGTTCTAAAATTAATTAAATTAAATAGAAATTGGTATGGTCAAATTGGGTAAGTCCGTCTACCATATCCGTCCGACAGCCCGTTGGTTCAAGAAAAAAAAAAAGAATAAAAGAATTTTTTTATAAAACACACAGCAACAAAAGCCTAGGTATGCCTAAAAATTGCGCCTTTTTTATAGTGCGGCCGTCAATCAAACTTGAATATTTTATTACAAATATCTCGGAACTCAGTCCGGACGGAGATATAAAGGCTTGAAGTGCACGTAATGGTAATATTTTCAACTTCAAGCCTTTATATCTCCGTCCGGACTGAGTTTAGGGATATACATGTTAATAAGTTTTGTTCGTTACTTTATTCTGAAATAAAATATTCAAGTTTGGTTGCTGGCCGCGCCAAAAACAACGGTGAAAAATAAGGCGCCAACCTTACATACAAAACCCGCATTGTCTTTTTATAAAGAAGTAGAAATTGCTGATTTCATTATTTCGGACTTACAAGCATGACGGGTTTACCCAACATGACCATAAAATAATAATTGTTATGCAGTATATTAAATAACTGGGCCATATATGGGCCTATAGCTTCCTGTGCCCAATAATTTACAAAATTAAAAGTTACTTTGGTTTCCCGCCAAAAACTTTGGGCCCACAAACAAAACTTATGCTAACAAATTATAATTATTACAACATAAATTAACTCTAATAATGATTAATAGGTACAGGGTGTTAGAGTAGGTAATAGTACATTACTGCAGCGGCCAGCAACAGAGGCATTGATGGACGAACGTGTAAATGTGGGCCGAGGCGAAGCCGAGGCACACATACGTAAGTCCATCAATGCCTAGTTGTGGCCAAGGCTTGTATAGTACTTTTCTCAAATAATGCGCGGAAATGAAAACAGTAAATTTTCTCAAATAATTCGCGGAAATTAAAACTCTTTTCAAAATCAATGACTAACAACGAACAACAATTTGTTTTTTTTTTCAATAAACAGCTTTCTATTTGCAAGTTAGTTCGAAATTTAAATAAAACCTTTTTTTAGTTACCTCCTTGGTCGCCATGTTTAGGAGAAAAAGATCGTTCCATTTTTAAATTACACGACAGATATGAGTTTACTATGTAATTTATTTGGCCGCAAAACACGACAGATATGGATTTTCATACAAACATTGCCGGCCGCTGCGCGCATGTAGTTGGCCAGTACAGCAATTTCGATTTATCTCGAAGAAGGTTGTCAAAATAATGCTCACATTTCCAAGCATGTTTGAGAAAAGTTGCATTACTTTAAGGGGTGATTGTATCCATGATACTGAACAACTTTCCTAAAGAAACCTAGGGGAAATTAGAAAAAGAATTTTATGACTTTCCGTATGACGATTAGATTTTTTTTTTGCGTATTTTCTTTGTTTCTTTGGAAAAGTTGTTCAGTATCATGAGTACAATAATCCATTAAAGTAATGCAACTGTTTACCCTAACACCCTGTATACGTATTAATTTTTTAATTGAAGACAGATTACAAACAAAACATTATATGCTGACTTATTTCCAACTTGGAAAGTCCGTGATTATCAAACATTCTATCATTCTCTCTTTTTCTCTCCCATGACTGAGAAAGAAAATTACATTTGATTTCTATCTTCCTCATCCCTGTGTGTGAGAGAGAAAAAGATACAATGCTTCATAATTGCGATTGATCGTCGCGGTAGGCTCTAAAGAAAAAAAAAGGTTTTTGAATTTTTTTAAATATCTCTACCTAGTATTTTCCTTAAAAATATCGAAAATAATAGGTAATTATAACGAAGCTACACAAAATCTTAATTGTTCAAAAAATACATCTTATACACAACTCACTGTTAATTTGTATGTATCTTAACTTAATTATGTAACATAAGGCAATAAAAAGTAACATTTTCTTAATTTTATTTGCCCTCATCACTTTTCAAAAAATATACGGCAAACAACTTAAAGCTAATAACCAAATAGCCTATGACCAAATAGACAGTGACCAAATAGCCATTGACCAAATAGCCATTGACCAAAAAGCTAGCTAAAGACCAAGTAACAAAGGACCAAATAGCCAATGACCAAATAGCCAATGACCAATAAAACTTCTCTATGCTGCGGACAATCATTAGAACTTTAAATTACAGAGTTTCCAAAGCATGTTTTCAATTTTGTACAAAGTCAAATAGCCAATAAAATGTGTCATGATTGCGGAAAATCATTATAACTTTAATTTATAGCGCTTCCGAAACAGAATTTAATTTTTTTTTTTCCAGTGAAAAAAAAATTGGGTCTGCTGAAAGAAATCTCTTTAGAGATTAGCTCGCCCTTTGTACATGTCTACTTTAATTGTTTTATCTGTAATATCATACGTGTACAATAAAGTGTTAAATTAAAAAAAAAGAGAAGAAAAAACACTTTTTTTTTTCACGAAGGCTGCATTCAGCCAAAGGTATTTTTAAAAACCTTTATAAAACCTAACCAAGGTCTTCACCTATTCAATCCACCGACGATTCGGCCTCCTCGTTCCTGTTGCTTACAATATGGAAGCCTATCACCGGGATCGAACCTAGGACCATGCAGGATCCCATGCCGTAGAAACACCACGAATAACCACCTGTCACGTCACGGAGTAAACCTGGAAAGAACGAAATGGTTAGAAGACAAGTGCCCTGTAGTGGGAAATCTGATGAAGGTTAAGGTTGGGCACAGAATAAACAGGTTGTAAGAACAACTTTCGCTAAGGAGGCACCAACGAAAAAATATCA
The DNA here is from genome assembly GCA_922987775.1 of Agonopterix subpropinquella. Classification (NCBI taxonomy): domain Eukaryota; kingdom Metazoa; phylum Arthropoda; class Insecta; order Lepidoptera; family Depressariidae; genus Agonopterix; species Agonopterix subpropinquella. The sequence continues at coordinate 10,908,971 of OV277718.1, read as the reverse complement.
GCTATTTTGCATACAGGGTCCTTTAATATGCTGACATTTTTTAAGGGGATGATCAGACCATCAAACTGAACAACGTTCTCTATGGCAATGGCACAGACATTGATATCGCGAAAAAAACAGCTCTTCCATACAAAACTGCAATCCCTCTTGAGCCAAATGTATGAGACAGCAGATTTTTTTCGCGATTTCGATGTTGGTCCCATAGAGAAAGTTGTTCAGTTTGATGGTCTGATCAACCCCTAAAAAATTGTCAGCATATTAAGAAGGACCCTGTATTCATACTGGATACGCGTTTTACCAAAATCTCAAAGTTACATTCACACTGGTCACGCGTTTTACTAAAAACAAAATTATATTCACACTGGTTTTACCAAATACTCAAAATAATATTAATACTGGTTCTACTCAAAAAAAAAAATTATATTTAAACTGGTCAAAAGTTTTACAAAAAATTATTAAATATTAGTCACGCGTTTTAACATAAACACAAAATTATATTCATACTGGCCATGCGTTCTACCAAAAACACAAAATTATATTCATACTGGTCGCGCATTTTAGCAAAGATACAAAATTATATTCATACTGGGTACTGGTCTTCGTTTTACCAAAAATACTCAAAAATACAAAATTATATTCCTCTTGTCACCAATGACATTATTGATCTAAGCTTGTCACACGTTTTACCATAAACACGAAATTATACTCATACTGGTCGCACATTTTAGCAAAGATACAAAATTATATTCATACTGGGTACTGAGGTTCGTTTTACCAAAAATACTCAAAAATACAAAATTATATTCCTCTAGTGTTTTACCAAAAACACCAAATTATATTCATACCGGTCACGTGTTTAAATCGCAAAATCAAGTTGTACCACTCGTATCGGCACAAACAAGTATCATTGTGATCGTTGGTGATAATGATGATGACGTAAACAAATAAGGTGCTACGCAGACGACGGACATTTTTCCCGCGGTCAAAATTAAAATTACGGATGAATACAACCGAAGTGCGCTTTGTACCGCGGATGTGTACCGCGGTAAATTCCATACTGAGACGGCGGTCATGCGGACAAAATGTCCGCTGTCCACTCGCGTAACTCACCGGCAGTAGGGGGCACGGACACGGCGGCCAAGCTCTGAAACATGCGCACGAGCCCGTAGGAGGACGCTATGCGCGCCGTGCCGAATGCGTCCGCTAGCAGAACTGGCACCAGCAGGAACCAGCAGCCAAGGCAGAGGCCGTAGGCGGCTGTGGACGACATAATGTTATTGAGAACAGGGCTACAGAATACCAACGCTACAGAACGGTTGTCCACCGTCCCGGATTTTTAGCATAAATAAGTGCCTCCGTGGTCTAATGGTTAAGAGCTTTGGGCTGTGGGTTGTGGGTTCGGTTCCCATAGGGGACACCTAGTGATATGTCACTTTGTGCGTTTTTCCCCAGTTGGTTAGGACATTGCAGGCTGAATCACCTGATTGTCTGAAAAGGAAGATGATTCCGTGCTGGCGGATGGCACGTTAAGCCGTTGGTCCCGGCTACTATCTCTGGTGGTAGTAGTCGTTACATAAAAACCACGTCAGAGGCCGTAAGGCGGTCTGAATAAAACTCTGACACCAACCACTGCTCACACGATAAGAAGAAGAATCACGCACCTAGTTTATGTTCGTTTTGCAAGCTTACCTGAAGCGATAGCCAGGGCCCACCACGAAGACAGACTGGGTAGTGTCAATACTGCAATGCCGGCCACCAGAATACTGAAAACAATTCACGTTTAAGTATTATTAAGAGCATTATTTTTTTATTATTATTATTTATTATTATTTGTGGTTTTGGGCCTTGACAGGCTTGCTAAGCCTGTGCCACGTAGACCATCGCTGGTCCTTTGTGATCGCCCTTTTTATAGTTCCTTACCAATCCCACTGCGGCCAGAAATCGCAGTAGATTCTTGATCGGGATAGTTTGTATCTCATCTGGTGTCAGCACCTGCCTACCCAGATGAGTGCTGCGTTTGTACATCAGGGGGCCACAATCACATAGGAGTTTCCATCTCCTCCTTGCAAAATCTGCAGCCGGTCGTGTCACTTAAATTCAGTGTGTGCATGTGCTTATTTAATTTGCAGTGGCCTGTGAGTGACCTTGCTATTGTTTTATTAAGAGCATAGGGCAGGTACCGTTTTTCCAAAGAACTTTAGAATACAAACGTATTCCCCTGTTTCCTCCTTGGGTAATGACACTAGAGCAAAAGCTCTGGATATAACCGATTCATATTGAGGAGAAAAGTCGAGCTCGCTTCGCTCGCTCTAAATTTCTATTTCACGGGTAAACCAAAAGATGTTTAACTACAAATCCAAATAAATGTGCGAAAAAATGTCGAGCTCGCTGTGCTCGCTCCATTATTTTGTGTGTAGGTCTTCTTATAAGGATAAGGGGGCGGTCAGTCTGTGCCCCGCCCGGGGCGGCAGAAACCAACGCTATAGTACAAGAGATAAGTGTTCTTTTTGCAACCATCAGCAGCAAGGCTGATTTAGTGTTTATGGGGTGTGGCGTACCCCGCGTACCATAAATATAAATACTCATAAACTAGATAAAATACTAAATAAACATATAATAGATATCACATATTTCACATACCTAAATAACACAAAACTTATTATTATATAACTATAAATATATAAACATAGTGTATAATAACTTAAGAAACTATTGTATGAAATAAAACATAATAATATTACAATTACATACTTACCGTGTCGGACGCAAATTATGTGTCGACGATCGGACTGTGTCGGCAGCCGTGGAACTACACCGCGCTCGCCGCCGAACAAAGGACCCGGTGACGTAGTATGCAGCCTGCGCCCGGAGTGCGACCTTGACCACCACGCGGTCAGTCGTAACCTATACCCGACGCGAAGCGCACGGCGCTTAGGCTAATTTGCTATGATTGATTTTGCTTACCGCTGTGCATCCTAATAACTCTAAACTGCTTTCTTATTGTGCTTGGTGAATATATGTATACGCTGTGCATCCTAAACTGTAACGTGTGTTTATAAACAATAAATAGGTGTGATAAGTAAGAAGCTTTGTTTTCGTCGCTATCGCCGCCGACACCCCGGACATCGTCCTACAAGAGGTACCTACTTACGCATCTATACTGGTGACCCCTGTGAAACACCACCTACGTGGAAGAAAGTTCAAGCACGATGAGTAACGATAACGAATTTGGCGACGCGCGTGAAAATGTGGAGCGCTTGTCCACTGATGTTTTTCGTGTCGGAATGAAACTACCACCATTCTGGCCCCAGGAACCAGCGGTTTGGTTTGCTCAAGTAGAAGGTCAGTTTGCACTCTCTAATATAACAGTCGACACGACCAAATACTACTACGTTCTGGCGAACCTGGAACACCAATATGCAGCCGAAGTTAAAGATATAATTATCTCACCACCGGAGACGAGCAAATATGAAAAACTCAAAAGTGAGCTGATAAAACGACTGTCTGTGTCACGCGAGAAGGAGGTCAAGCAGCTCCTTATACATGAGGAGCTAGGAGATCGCAAACCATCGCAGTTCCTGAGGCACCTCAAACACCTAGGTGGCCCGAAGGTACCGGACGATTTTTTAAAGACTATCTGGTCCAGCCGCTTGCCTCGCAACATCCAGACGGTGATCGCTTCGCAGCCCAGCTCTACTCTGGAAGCCCTCGCTGACCTAGCCGACCGCATACAAGAAATTGTTCCACCAACTCCGCAAGTCGCAAGCTCTTCAGGATCCGGCCCGGAAAAGGTATGGGAACAAATGGCCAATCAAATAACCGAACTCACAAAGCAAGTGCACGCGCTCTCAACCCAGGTGAACAGATCCCGCTCCAGAACAAGGGACAACCACCAGCGCGGACGCAGTGCCAGTCGATCACAATCCAACTACCGTAAGTTCCCAGTGTGCTGGTACCATGAGAAGTTCGGATCAAAAGCCACCAAGTGCATGAAGCCATGTGACTATAAGGGAAACGATCAGGGCGGTCGCTAATGGCGACTGGTGACTGCCAACTAACCGGTCGCCTGTTCATAACTGAGCAGAATACAAAGATGCAGTTTTTGATCGATACGGGCAGCGATCTCTGCGTTTTTCCACGATCTGCACTGAAAGAACGTCGACCAAAAACCAACTACGCGCTCTTCGCCGCCAACGGATCAACTATCGACACATACGGCTATGCACAACTAGAATTAAACCTAGGACTCCGTCGCGTGTACTCCTGGCGTTTTATTGTCGCTGACGTCACCAAAGCGATAATCGGCATCGACCTCTTGTCTTATTACAACTTGATGGTAGACTGCCGTAACAAGCGTCTAATCGATAACACCACAACGCTAACAACAACAGCAGCGCCAGCCAAGTCATCAAACAAGATATCTTCCATAAAGACACTGTTTGGAGACACGAAGTACCACAAAATGCTCAAAGACTTTCCAGAAATTACTAGGCCGCCAGGCACTCAAGATGGGGTGACGCACAATACAACACATCACATTAGAACGACTCCAGGACCACCAGTCGCATGCTCTCCACGACGTTTAGCACCGGACAAGTTAAAAATCGCCAAACACGAGTTCGAAATGATGTTGAGAATTGGAACATGCAGACCCTCGGAAAGCCCATGGTCATCACCTCTCCACCTAGCGCCTAAAAAGGAAAATGGATGGCGACCATGTGGCGATTTCAGGATGCTCAACGCTAGAACCATCCCGGATAGATATCCCGTACGCCACATTCATGATTTCGCACACAGCATAGCAGGATGTACGATTTTCACCACCATCGACCTTGTTAAGGCGTACAATCAAATCCCAGTCTGCAAGGAAGACATTCCTAAGACCGCCATCACCACACCGTTTGGCTTATACGAGTTTCCTTATATGACGTTTGGTCTTAGGAATGCAGGCCAAACCTTCCAACGTTTCGTAGACGAAATGACAAGAGGCCTCGATTTCGTATACGCTTACTTGGATGACTTCCTGGTCTTTTCAAAAGATGAGAAAACCCACGAAGATCATCTACGACAACTGTTCGCAAGATTAAAGAAATACGGCATTGTGATCAATGTAGCAAAATGCCTGTTCGGGAAGCCAGAAGTAAAGTTTTTGGGCTACAGCATCTCCCAAAATGGAACGAAGCCACTAGACACCAAGGTTGAGGCTATTAAAGCTTTCCCCACACCCAAGAACATCAAAGAACTGCGACGATTCTTGGGCATGATAAATTTTTATAGGAGATTTTTACCTGACGCAGCCAAAATACAAGCTCCACTAAACGCTCTTCTTTGCGGTTCCGTCAAAGGCTCTCACCCTGTAAACCTAACGGGGGATACACTGAAAGCTTTCGAAGAATGTAAAAACAGCCTATGCAGAGCAGCTCTCCTGTCACATCCAGACTGCCAAGCCAAGCTAGGACTTGTCACTGATGCCTCGGACACGGCAATTGGCGCAGTCCTCCAACAACTCAAAGACAACGCATGGCAGCCCCTTGCATTCTTCTCCAGAAAATTAAGCCCAGCACAACAAAAGTACTCACCATACGATAGGGAACTACTTGCAATATATGAAGCCATCAAATACTTCAGACACATGCTGGAAGCAAGGGAATTCATCATCTTCACAGACCACAAACCAATTTGTTTCGCGTTCGAGTCACGTAAAGAAAACTGCTCACCGAGACAATTTAGACACCTGGATTACATTGCTCAGTTTACCACAGACATCCGGCACATTTCAGGCAAAGAAAACGTCGTTGCTGACACACTATCTCGAATAGCAGAGTTAGAACAGCCGATAGACCTTCAAAAGCTAGCCGAAACTCACCGCCAAGACCCTGAACTGAAGCAAATACTGAACGGTACTACTTCACTTCGCCTTAAGAAAATAAAGATACCAGGTTCCAACATCGAACTATATTGCGATGAGAGCACTGAAACACAAAGACCATTTGTAACCAGCGCCTTCAGGAAAAAAGTCTTCTTAAGTCTTCATTCACTCAGCCATCCAGGCGCTAATGCAACAGCAAAATTGGTAGCGCAGCGTTTTGTATGGCCTAGTATCCGAAAAGACTGCAGAGAGTGGGCACGCGCTTGTCTAGCGTGCCAGAGATCGAAGATAAACCGACATGTCACATCGCCGCTTTCAACGTTCCCTCTACCACGCGCTAGATTTGCTTACATACAAATAGACCTAATAGGACCATTGCCAATATCACACGGTTATAGATATTGCCTCACCGCCGTCGATAGGTACACACGATGGCCTGAGGTGATACCTATTATGGACATAACCGCCGAAACAGTCGCAAAGGCTCTACTGTCAGGATGGATTTCCCGCTTTGGATGCCCAACAGATATTGTCACGGATAGAGGACGGCAATTTGAGTCGTCATTGTTCAAACACCTATCTTTGATAGCAGGATTCCAGCATAGACGAACAACAGCATACCATCCAGCATGCAACGGTCTCGTCGAAAGATTCCACAGACAGTTAAAGGCAGCCATTACGTGTCATGCCAAAGAGAACTGGACCGAGATACTGCCACTGGTATTACTAGGTATCCGTAGTTCATACAAGGAAGACCTAAAAGCATCATCCGCAGAAATAGTATATGGCGAGACGCTCAGGCTGCCAGGAGAATTTTTCAACCCCACCGCAGATACAACAACGGATATTACAGACTTCACAGCGCGCCTACGTGAAATCACAGAACGGCTTCGCCCGGTGCCAGCTTCGAGGCACGGAACGAAAGCGACGTTTATTTATAAAGATTTAGCGAAAACCACCCACGTTTTCTTGAGAGAAGATGCCGTACGTGGTGCACTAAAATCCGCATATACTGGACCACACGCAGTGCTGGAAAGAGGAGAAAAAGTCTTCAAAATAATGTACAATGGCAAACCTGTAACAGTCACAATAGATCGACTCAAACCAGCATACATGCTACAAGAAACCGAAGACAATAGCACCCACGACGAGGAAATCGACTCCGAACCTGAAAAAGAAAAAGAAATAATTAGTAAAACCCGCTCAGGACGCCATGTAAAATTTCCCAACTATTATCGCCCGTAGGGACGGTCTCTGGAGGGGAGTGATGTGGCGTACCCCGCGTACCATAAATATAAATACTCATAAACTAGATAAAATACTAAATAAACATATAATAGATATCACATATTTCACATACCTAAATAACACAAAACTTATTATTATATAACTATAAATATATAAACATAGTGTATAATAACTTAAGAAACTATTGTATGAAATAAAACATAATAATATTACAATTACATACTTACCGTGTCGGACGCAAATTATGTGTCGACGATCGGACTGTGTCGGCAGCCGTGGAACTACACCGCGCTCGCCGCCGAACAAAGGACCCGGTGACGTAGTATGCAGCCTGCGCCCGGAGTGCGACCTTGACCACCACGCGGTCAGTCGTAACCTATACCCGACGCGAAGCGCACGGCGCTTAGGCTAATTTGCTATGATTGATTTTGCTTACCGCTGTGCATCCTAATAACTCTAAACTGCTTTCTTATTGTGCTTGGTGAATATATGTATACGCTGTGCATCCTAAACTGTAACGTGTGTTTATAAACAATAAATAGGTGTGATAAGTAAGAAGCTTTGTTTTCGTCGCTATCGCCGCCGACACCCCGGACATCGTCCTACAAGAGGTACCTACTTACGCATCTATATGGGGTGTAGAGCATCTCTGTGATGGGGATGGACTAGGTATGCCTGCAAAACTCCAGTCGGTTTAGGAGTTACTGATGATTAAAGTCTCTAAAAAATTTACGATCAGCTGCACGGCTGATCGTATGATATTGTTGTAGTATGCACTATAGCTATGTGTACAGTACAAAAACTGTCAAGTTCTGTCAGTTGGTTTAGGAGATACAGCCAGTCAAAGTTCCTACCTTTGAACGGCTGTATCTCCTAAACCGACTGATGAACCATATCAGTTTTTGTACTGTTCACATAGCTACAGTGCATACTACAACAATAAAATACGATCCGCCTTGCAGCTGATCGTTAATTTTTTAAAAACCTTTAGTCATCAGTAACTCCTAAACCGACTGGAGTTATGCAGGCAGACCTGGTCCATCCCCATCACAGAGAAGCTTTACACCCCATAAACACTGATTCAGCCTTGCTGCTGATGGTTGCAAAAAGTACACTTATCTCTCGGAATACTACGCCACTGTCGAGAAAACTTTAAGTTCTGACTTATAATGAAACGTCAAACTGAAGGTCGTTTACGACCTATCGCGAGCTACCTTAAGTTTGATGTTTCTTTCCGTGACTCGACGTTGGAAATTTCTTAACTCACAACAACATTATACACATATACATTTTTACATAAAATTTGACAGAGTAGAGATTAACTAGGGAAGCAGAAATATCGAGGAAGCAACTAAGCATGCGGGTGGTATGTTACCTGACGATGTAAGCCTTTCTCCTGCAGAACAGATGAAGGTCGCACAGGTATCCGAGGCCCAGTCGTCCGCAGAGGTCCAGTACTGCACTGATGGCTACCAGGTGACCTGTGAATCATCATAAACATCTACATCAGCATATACAGGGTGTAACAAAACACCCTAGTAATACTTAAAAGAGGTGCTTCAGACCATCAAACTGAACAACTTTCACTGTGGAGCCAACATCGAGAAAAAATAAAAAATAGCAGCTGTACCATAGTCTAAAAAACAAGGTCTTCTATTCCCAGAGTGACACAAGCCTACGTCACAAAAAATGGCCGCTAAACATGGTAAAAGGGCATGATGACGTAGGCTTGTGTCAGTCACGTGATCGGAAGAGAATACCAGGCGCAGTATATTATTGTACCATGAGCTGTACCATCCATTTTAGTCGAGTCGGTACTGCAGTTTTGTATGGGACAGCAGATTTTTTTTTCTCAGTGTTGGCTCCATAGTGAAAGTTGTTCAGTTTGATGGTCTGAAGCACCCCCTTAAGTATTACTAGGGTGTTTTGTTACACCCTGTAGGTGTTTTTTAAATGACAATAAGCACTGCTCAGGGAGCACTTGCTTCTTATTACTGGTTGGACGATGAAAGGTCACTCTGACCAGTAAACGAACTTATCAACCGAACTAAGGGCACCCAGCATGGGTACGGACCTCGGTATAGGGTATAGGACGTTGCTGGGACGTGGTAGATTGGGGAGTGGAAAATGGTGGGTCAGTCATATAGGTAACAATATCCTCTCGTCTGTGACGTTTGATGACCTGCGACCCCCCCCCTTCTGTGAGGGCTGAATTCTGCCAACCTCACAGACAGGAGCTATTTTTGTTTTTCTCTAGCCGTATTATGGTATGATACGATGTCTAAAGTGAGTTTTTTCAAGAAGTTAAATGGAATCATTTGAACCTTGCTTTAGTCATAAAACTCATACATCATAAATTGTATGTCGTGTTTTTGTAAAAAATCGGTTCTTCAGCCTTTTCTTATGGATTAACATCTCTCGAAAGCAAATATCAACGTAGCACACTTAGGTACCTAGCACATACCTGCAGCAGACTTGCTGTGTCCAGCAGCGACAGTGTACGCCGGCAGATAATACAGCGCGTAAGGTGATCCGCACGACATGAGAGCGACAGAGGCACAGAGGAGACCGAAACGCCATGACTTCAGCAGCGATACGTCCAGGTATCTGTGGGAAATGGTAATATGCACTTAGTAGTCGCTACTATAAGTAGACTGCATTCAAATTACGGCAGCTGTGAATGTCTTCTACAACGCAGGTGTGCAGCTCTGATATAAATGTAAAAGCTTGCCACAGATGGCTCTACATGTCACACCCACAAAACAGGTAGAATTCAAATTGCATGCGCATATGAGAACCATATACCTGTGCCTATACGGAGCAATATTGATTGAAAAACATTGCACTATATGTATTGAAGTTTACGTGGAGCACAACACATACAAGTTCCAATGGAGTTCCAAGTTCTTTTTCAATGGAGGAGCATTCCACCTTATTCCTCCCACACCATTCGCTCATTCAGGCATACCCTTATTTTATTCATGTGTGAGTGAGAGGAAGGTAATGGGTATCTCAATTTCATCTTGAGACGAGATTACGTCATTTTGTATGCGATAGAAAAGTACAACCGCGACTTTACGATATATCGCACTAACTTGTGATTACCTTTATCATCATCATCATGGATACGCGCCTGTCTAGGCCAGGGAAACCAAACATGTTGCTGTCGTTGTTGAGACCTTCAGTGTAGAGGTCCTTCGTTCACAGGCAAGGTCACTAACTTGCTCTTATACTCTACAGTAACTCTAGTGTAATGCGTCGATCCAACGCACCAACAGTCCACCACCTCGCCACCTATATACACGCTCGCGGGCGAATCTTAATAGCGCGATGCAGGACTCACGTCAGCACATGTGGAGGCAGCAGATAGCAGCGACTGAGAGCTAGGTGTTCTAGTCTGTTCAGAGCCAGTACTGAGCACACTAATCCTATCCTAGAAGAGTGATGATGATGCTGATGGTGGTCTCGCCTAGTGAGATTAGTTGGCTATAGCTTAAGCTACAGGAAATCACTGACCCTAGTGTAGTGCGTCGATCCAACGCACCAACAGTCCTCCAAATCGCTACCTATATGTACACACTCGCGGGCGAGAACTCACCTAGACATCTTCTCAACGCATCCCCTCTTCGCCTCTTTGACCTCGACCTCTTCCTTCGGCAGTTCTTGTATTCCTGGCTTGCTTATAATCACAGGTTGGGCGAGCTTGCTTGGTATGTAGCGGCTTGGCAGTGGTGGTGGGATGTAGAGAGATCTGGGAATAGAGGTGGAAATTCTCGGTTAGGCCACGTGGTGAAATCGTTTAGTTCAAATAGTTTTGACTATATCAGTTTGAGCATCGAACAAAAACTTCTCGTACCAAATACTGCAGTATCTCAAGACGAAATTCTTAGACCAGTGTAACAGTATAAGAAAGAGTATCTATTACTAGATACAGTACGGACACTCCCTTCCTCCCACCAACTTTTTACCTCACCCCCTCTATCGCCCTCTGGTTACTTCGCACTGGTTACTCGTTACCTAAGAAGAAGACATAAGGTTCAATTTCTTTGGTTTCGCATGTGCTGACATCATCTTGTCAATTTAGATTTTTTGTATGCAGTGTCCGGGCTGTGCCAGTGTGTAGTGCCAGTGATGAGATGACAGACGGAACTGAGACGTGGCTGCTCAATCAAAGCGTCATGTAAAGGCTTAAAGTCACCTAAAGGGCAGTGGAGTGTGATCGGAGTTTCCCTGCGAGATTGAATCAGAAATAAAGAGATTCGCAGAAGAATGAAGGTAGCTGACATCATTTCATTCAAGGTGGACCGACGACCTGGATGAAGGCGGCGAGAACCAATTGTATGAAGGTAGCGGTATAACCGCTCGTTATTGCGATTCTTGGGGGACGCCTATGTCCAGCAGTGGACTCTAATCATCCACCGCTGAACATAGGCCTTTCCCAAAGTCCCCAGTCTTCGTCTTTCTCTTCTTCGCTCCCCACTACCTTTTTTATGAATTATTCTGTCTATACAGGGTGAAATTGATATCATTGGCATCCTTTTAAACTAAGAGTCTACCCATCAAACTGAACAACTTTTACTACGGGAGCAAACCGATCGGAGCAAAAAAAAATCTGCTGTTGCATATGTTTGAGTCGAGTAGGCGTTGCAGTTTAGTATGGGACAGCAGATTTTTTAGTTGCTCCGATCTGTTTACTCCCATAGTAAAAGTTGCTCAGTTTGATGGGTAGACTCTTAGTTTAAAAGGATGCCAATGATATCAATTTCACCCTGTAGAGTCGGAAAGGTAGTTTTGTATGAAACAGTTTAATTTTTTTTTCGCGTTTCCTGAGGTAGACTTCGTAGTGAAAGTTGTTCAATTTGATGGTCTGAGTTCACCGTTTCAGTTTGCGTAGGGCTTTCCCTGTGTGGTATACATACCGGCTGATATTTCTTCTGCTGGCCTTGTAGACGCAGGTGCTGTCTGTGGATAGATCCTCCACCGAGTGGAGTATGGAGGAGGAGCGTGTCGGCCGTAGTCGGAGACGGGCCACTTCACGGGGTAAGCCTGAGGGATACAAGTTTTTGTTTAAATACCGTCGCTGACTAACTGACGACTCATTAATTGACGACCCGGTTGGTGTAATGGTTACCACGCCGGACTGCCAAACCAGGGTCCTGGGTTCGAATGCCGGTTCGGTCATGGATGTTATATGTTCGTGCCGTTGTTGTATGATTTCCATATTAAAAAGCCTATAGTGCTTAACGTGGAATCATAACAATGTATGTGCCTGTGAGCGTTATTTATTTATTTTATTATTACGAAAACACCAACACTATCAAATCAAATCATTTATTTCAGAACCTTTTCATAACAAAGTCACTACAGGGTGTAACAAAACACCCTAGTGATACTTCGGGGGTGCTTCAGACCATCAAACTGAACAACTTTCACTATGGAGCCAACATCGAAATCGCAAAAAAAAAAACCGCTCTTTCATACAAAACTGCAGTACCGTCTCGACAATATTTTTTATTTTTTCTCGAATTTGGCTCCATAGTGAAAGTTGTTCAGATTGATGGTCTGAAGCACCCCCTTAAGTATTACTAGGGTGTTTTGTTACACCCTGTATAAAACGTACTTCTTCAGCGTATGCAGGTTTCCTCACGATTTTTCCTTCACCGTTTGAGAGAAGTCGGTATTACGTGGTATTACTGTGCATAATTTAGTAGAGTTCATGAAGGTTTTTGCTTCGGAACCCGTCAAAACTACTCTGATTTCGATATTTTTTTTTTTAAATGAACGTAATTTAAAATAATACAACCTTTACAGTTTAAAAATTTACGCTTTTTTTGTATAGAAATCTTTGAGCCAGTGTAACTTTGAAACTATATAACATAACGGAAATCTGATAAACCACAGACAAGGATATTAGTTTCTAGATCGTGTTGAAAAAAAAATCATTAAATTTATTTGGTTAATATTCAAAATAGAATCAAACTTCGTTTGTATGGAGCGCGCTCATCAAGGTTAATTCGTCAGCCAATCTCAATTAAAATTGCCTCAATGCGAAGAGAATGTCCTGTTCTTACATGAATTCGCAAGTTGTGAAGCATTTTTTCTTAAAATTTGTATTTTTTGGGTTACAACTTTTTACTTGGCTGAGAGCGTCAATTTTTAAAATATAAAGGTTGTAATATTTTAGATTACAGACGCTTTAAAAAAGGTTCCGGAGCAATAGAACATTTTAAAGCTACAGGTACTCGTTTAATTAGAAAAACTCATTAGTAGTATTGGTACATGGCCATACCCTACGGATTCTTGAGTGGCAACCACGTATCGGAAGGAGTAGTGTGGGTGGACAGTCGACCTGGTGAAGGCACCGGGAAACCCGTTGGATGAGATGGGAACAGGACCGCTCATTGTGGCGATCCTTGGGGGCTTTATGTCCAGCAGTGGACGTTTTTCGGCTGAGATGATGATGATGTATACAAAATATGCATAAATATAACTTACCGACTACGCCAAGTACATCCATAACTTCAGAGTCCTCGGAATCTGATACCTGCGATGGTAGTGGTGGGCGGGACTGAAAAATAAAATTTAAAACAAGTCTTTACAGACCAAAAAAAATCTTTGTCTTTACATTTCATTTCGCCTTGACTGCCTCCGTGGTCTAATGGTTAAGAGCACTGGGCTCTCGACTCGGAGGTCGTGGGTTCGATTCCCACGGGGGCACCTAGTGATATGTCACTTTGTGCGTTTTTCCCCAGTAGGTTAGGACATTGCAGGCTGAATCACCTGCACTGGTAGCATGCCAACCCGCGATAGCCGTGATACGGCTTTATCACGTCTTTTATCTCGTTCTTTTGTGCGCGAACGAACGGGATAAAAGACGTGATAAAGCCGTATCACGGCTATCGCGGGTTGGCATGCTACCAGTGCTGATTGTCTGAAAAGAAAAATGATTCCGTGCTTCGGATGGCACGTTAAGCCGTTGGTCCCGGCTACTATCTCTGGTCGTTAGTAGTCGTTACATAAAAACCACGTCAGAGGCCGTAAGGCAGTCTGAAAAAACTCTGACACCAGGGCTCTGCCCACACGATAAGAAGAAGTGATAGCGATAGGTACTCACATCATTAAGACTGGGATGAATGATTTCAGTGAAGTAACTATTTCTTTTCTCTTCATTCAGCATGATGTTCTTCTGGTTCAGAGACAACTCATTGTCAGTTTTGAACAGGCTCTGGAGACGGTTGTCCTTGTTGTCCATTTTACCTAAAGAAAGATAATGTATTTGAGTACTACCCGTTTGCTTGGAGTTGGCCGTCGATGACCGTTACAACATTTCGTCACAGGCACATTTACGGGTCCCGTCGACAAAAAATAGTATAACAAGCAAATAAAAATTTAAAATTAAAAGCGATATTAGTGACCGGGACGGACGTGCCGTACGTGGTTGCGTTGCTAAAGGTTATAAAATTGCGTTTAATAGGGTCTCTTAGGGGTGCGGTACGGTGAAGCGGGAAGGGAGAGAGCGGCCAACTCGAAAAAAACGACTAGTACACATTTTTATTCCCTACATTTAATTAAACTAAACTTGGTGTTTCTGTCTTGGATTTAAGGGTAACCAGGGCCCTGTTTAATAAACGCGACAATGACAATTTGACAATGACAATTCAAAGTACATTGCTAGTTACTAATGACACTAAACTTGCAGTGGCATTCGCAGCAATGTACCCTGAATTGTCATTGTCAAATTATCACTTGTGGCGTTTATTAAACGAGCCCAGGAGTGCGATTTTTGAAACTCATTCTTTGAACTCAGCAGTTGAAAATGTCAAAATTACTAATGGAGATACTTATGCTTGTTTCTTCTGCTGATTTGACTTTCAAAAATCGCACTCCAGAAGTATGATTTTTGAAAGTCAAATCAGCAGTAGAAAGATGCATATCTCCATAGTAATTTTGTCATTTTCGAGTTAAAACGTATGACTTTCAAAACTCGCACTCCTGGGTCGGACTGGCCATACATTCAAGATTCTCTCGCATAAGACGAGGCTTTGTTGGTGGTGGTGTCCTGCGGTGGTGTAGTGGTACGTACCGTCCTGCGGGTCGAGCAACAGGGTGGTGTGCTCGGTGGTGGTGGTGGTGGCGGGGGTGTTGCTGCGGGTGGCGTAGGGTGGTGGTCTGTACCACCTCCTGCGGTGGTGTAGTGGTACGTACCGTCCTGCGGGTCGAGCAGCAGGGTGGTGTGCTCGGTGGTGGTGGTGGTGGCGGGGGTGTTGCTGCGGGTGGCGCAGGGTGGTGGTCTGTACCACCTCCTGCGGTGGTGTAGTGGTACGTACCGTCCTGCGGGTCGAGCAGCAGGGTGGTGTGCTCGGTGGTGGTGGTGGTGGCGGGGGTGTTGCTGCGGGTGGCGCAGGGTGGTGGTCTGTACCACCTCCTGCGGTGGTGTAGTGGTACGTACCGTCCTGCGGGTCGAGCAGCAGGGTGGTGTGCTCGGTGGTGGTGGTGGTGGCGGGGGTGTTGCTGCGGGTGGCGCAGGGTGGTGGTCTGTACCACCTCCTGCGGTGGTGTAGTGGTACGTACCGTCCTGTGGGTCGAGCAGCAGGGTGGTGTGCTCGGTGGTGGTGGTGGTGGCGGCGGGGGTGTTGCTGCGGGTGGCGCAGGGTGGTGGTCTGTACCACCTCCTGCGGTGGTGTAGTGGTACGTACCGTCCTGCGGGTCGAGCAGCAGGGTGGTGTGCTCGGTGGTGGTGGTGGTGGCGGCGGGGGTGTTGCTGCGGGTGGCGCAGGGTGGTGGTCTGTACCACCTCCTGCGGTGGTGTAGTGGTACGTACCGTCCTGCGGGTCGAGCAGCAGGGTGGTGTGCTCGGTGGTGGTGGTGGTGGCGGGGGTGTTGCTGCGGGTGGCGCAGGGTGGTGGTCTGTACCACCTCCTGCGGTGGTGTAGTGGTACGTACCGTCCTGTGGGTCGAGCAGCAGGGTGGTGTGCTCGGTGGTGGTGGTGGTGGCGGCGGGGGTGTTGCTGCGGGTGGCGCAGGGTGGTGGTCTGTACCACCTCCTGCGGTGGTGTAGTGGTACGTACCGTCCTGCGGGTCGAGCAGCAGGGTGGTGTGCTCGGTGGTGGTGGTGGTGGCGGGGGTGTTGCTGCGGGTGGCGCAGGGTGGTGGTCTGTACCACCTCCTGCGGTGGTGTAGTGGTACGTACCGTCCTGCGGGTCGAGCAGCAGGGTGGTGTGCTCGGTGGTGGTGGTGGTGGCGGGGGTGTTGCTGCGGGTGGCGCAGGGTGGTGGTCTGTACCACCTCCTGCGGTGGTGTAGTGGTACGTACCGTCCTGCGGGTCGAGCAGCAGGGTGGTGTGCTCGGTGGTGGTGGTGGTGGCGGGGGTGTTGCTGCGGGTGGCGCAGGGTGGTGGTCTGTACAGTGTCGCAGCCACGCACACGTGTAGCATACCACCTCCTGTTTAGAAGTGGTATTTAAAAAGTTGGAAGTCATAGACCGTTGAACTGAACATATAGGATCCTCTGATAGGATCCTTCTATACTGACGGCTTTTTAAAGAGATGTTCAGATCAAACTGAACAACTATCTCTTTGGATCCAACACCGTAATTTTTTGCGAAAAAAGCAGCTGTTCCATACATTTTAGTCTCGTAGGTACAGCACTTTTGTATGGGACAGCTGATTGTTTTTTTCGCGTTTCCTGAGGTAGGCTCCATAGTGAAAGTGGTTCAGTTTAATGGTCTGAGTTCACCGTTTCAGTATTTGCTAGGCTGTCACTTACACCCTGTCTAGACTGATGATGATGATGAACCACGACAGGCTCACTCCCCGTCACACTGGACAGAGTACGGTACTACTAGTGAAACGTGGATGTTCTGAAGTTTCAGAATATCTCTGACTACCCCTTCGGGGAATATAATCCTGAGCATATGCTTATGAATCAACCGCTAGTATTTGCGAGTTGGTTATTATTAGCCATGTGCTATGTTTTACTTTGGAAAATTGGAACTCGGTGGTTGTGATGATGATGACGACTTACCTAAAAGCAGCAGAGTCCCATGCAAGCCATACATGTCAACCAGTTTCTCTATCAGCATGGGAAACACGAAGCTACCAGCCGCTGTCCCGCTCACACATATTCCGTTCGCTAATGCCCTGGAAAGAGATAGAGAAATTTTACACCAACTTTTTACAAAAGTTTACTAAAGAACAATGGCAGATTTGGACCTAGCCATTTTTACGAAAACTAAAAGCCATTCAGGACGGCGGTCATAATTATTAAAAACAGAAAAAATTAAGGAATTTTTTAAAAAACTTCCACACCTCCAGAAGTCCGGATTCAAAAGTAGAAATTACTAGTAAAATAGACAAATCGTCAAAAAAGCAGTAGCAAAACGCAACCAAAACAGCTATTTTCATCTAATGTTATCACTGAGGTATTTTTGGTCGTTACGGAACGTATTTGGCTTGGTTGAACTGATAGTGTGGGTGATTTCGTTTTCATCCATTATCATAATATGGTACGGTTATCGTGAATTTTCATTAAAATAAACACAATGAATGCGTAGAAGATTGAGTGCACTATCTAATAAGAAAGATGATGAGTTTCACACACTTAATACAAAAGGTATCATAAGGAGAAATACCTTTCCCCCAACTTCTACAGATTACAACCAATTTACATTTTTGTTAGTTTTGTTTCACTCTACACGTATTACTATGTTTCATTCATGTATGGGACCTCTAAGTCTGGGTCTCACATCATGGCATGGCCTGGCCCTCCGCCAAACTTCTTTTATTTTTATTTTCCTAAGGTTTTTAGATAGGATAACGTTTGTTTGGCCAGCCAGTACCTGGGTAATAAATAAATAGATAATTTTGACACATAGCGCGTGCCCACACATAACTGCGACGTCGCATCGCATCGCAAATATCTGCGATGCGCTGCGTGCAATAATCATTCATATGTCATCGTAATAAGTCATCGAGCGCTGGCAGATATTTGCGATGCGATGCGACGTCGCAGTTATGTGTGGGAGCCTTAGACTAAGGGGGGAACAGTTACCATTTACCTATGTCGGTTTATAAAATCTTACCTATGCTTGTCAAAATAATGCGAGACGATAACAATGCCTGGAGTAGTGGATAGACCTCCTCCGATACCTGTAACCAATTATATTGAAAGTTCTTAAATTCTAAACTAGTGTACCTCAAGGTGACCTCAAGGTTCAATATTGGGTGCAACTCTTTAAATTTTTGTAAGTTAATATTTTGTGTTGTGGTGTAGTACGGAACCCTGGCTGCGCGAGTAGCCCGACTCGCACTTGGTCGATTTTTATTTAAATGTCCAGGCCTTGTACCCGCCCTTTCGATGTTCGCTATATCGCCACTATTTCGGTCCGCATTTCATTGAAATAGTGTTGACATTGGAACGAAAATGTTCACGCAATTGCGAAGTTCGAATGTGCGGGTAGAGGCCCAGTTCTCTAGTACTTACCAGTCATGACTCCGAAGCTGAGCAAGAGATGCAGAAGTCTCTGGCTGAGGAAGGAGAGAGCCAGGCCAGCAGCACAGAACAGGCCCCCGATGAACACGACGAAGCGACATGAATACTTCTCGCATAGCGCCGAGGAGAGCGGAGCTGGAATAGACAAAGATCTTGTTAGAAATACAGACAGGTATGTCCCACTGCAGCCCATATAGTCCGAGATCCTTACACAGGGGTTAATTCAACGCCGCCAAGTTTCCTAGAAAAATCTTGCCGTAAGTACCTTTTCAATTATGATTTTGATATAACTTTTTCCTCCTGTCTGTTAGGGAAGTAAATGAGGTGCCATCAGAAGGAAACTAATCTAAAGTACTGGAAAAACTAGGGTTGCCACCTCTCAATCTGCCGCAACTATAGGGTTGCCAGGTTCAAAGAAGTCAATTTTGAACCTGGCAACCCTAGAGTTGCAGCAAACTGAGAGGTGGCAACCCTAGTTTTTCCAGTTATTTAGACCGGTCTCCTTCCGATGGCACCTCATTTACTTCCCAAACAGAAATGTAGAAAAATTTATACCAAAAATCATAATAAAAAAGGTACTTGCGGCAAGATTTTGCTAGGCAACTTGGCGGCGTTGAATTAACCCCTGTGTAAACATACACTAGAATCACATTTCGTTCGCCTAAGAAATAGGTGCATAATTTTACGGTCGGATCTCGGTCTAATATACCTCCTCTGAGAATGCGAAGTGCTCATTCACAGCAGGAGTTGCCATCTGGTTGGGTACGTGGTAACACCTACTGACATTAGGGACCTCCCCTCCAAAAAGCATAACACGGTTCATGAAGTCCGTGGGCCTAGGAAATGACCTTTAGGTCAAGGGTGACAGCTACAATAGATCTGTTCAGAAATGCGATTTTTAGGGTTCCGTACCCAAAGGGTAAAAACGGGACCCTATTACTAAGCCTACGTTGTCCGTCCGTCCGTCCGTCCGTCCATCCGTCCGTCCGTCTGTCCGTCCGTCCGTCTGTCCTACCTATTTAGGGCTGTAACTTTTGAACCGTAATAGGTAGATAGTTGAAATTTTCTCAGATTATGCGTTATTACGGCGGATTTGTTAACAAATAATAAAAATTTCAAAAAGTTATAAATTAAGGGGGGTTCTCAACAAGAAACTAGTTTTTATCAACGTTTTTTCTTCACGCTCTACCGTAAAATCGGTATATAATACATACAAGCGTCAAACTTAGTGTGATTATAGAGTAAACTCTACAGAATAACAACAAATACTAAAAACCGGCCAAGTGTGAGTCGGTCTCGCGCTAAAGGTCCCGGACAAAAATATTTTTTTTTCTATGTTAATAATGTTGTGTTCTGTGGTGGTGTGGTACGGAACCCTCGGTGCGCGAGCAGCCCGACTCGCACTTTACCGATTTTTTTGAAACTCATACTTTGAACCCTAGCAGTTGAAAATGTCAATATTAGTAGATATGCATCTTTCTACCTACTGCTGATTTGACTTAAAAAAATAATGCTTCAGGAGTGCGATTTTTGAAAGTCCAATCAGATGCATATCTCCATAATAAGTTTGACATTTTCAACTGCTGAGTTCAACGAATGCGGTTCAAAATCGCACTCCTTCTATCTGTTTGGGAAGTAAATGAGGTGCACGCGGAAGGAGACCAATCTCAAGAACTGGAAATAGGGTTGCCACCTTATAATGGCAGTCTCAAATGTGACAATAATCTCAGTGGAATTTTCTAAATTTGGAACTACAGAAGCAGTTATGCATAATTTTAAGGACAGAAATAAAGTGATGCATGGGATATTTAATCGATTTTCCTAATCCAATGAGATTTCCAGGAGGGGCAGTGCTCTTTCATTCCCCTTCTCACCAACTACGCCCAAGGGCATGGAAAACATCATCACCATCAATTTACTTACCGAGAGCCAAACAAAGCGTCGACAAAGCAGCCGGTATCCAACTCGCAACGGACTCCGAAGAGTCCGGGAACGTCTCCATTATCTCCACGTACAACACCCCGTAGGACTTGAAGAGGCCGGCGACCCAGAACTGCACCAGGAAGGCGCCGAATACCACCACCCAGCCGTACCCGCCGTCTGGTGGGACTGTGATGCTGTGGGGATAAGGGTCAGATTAGATCAACAGATTTTTGATCTGCTTCCTAGGCAATAAAGAGCCTGCTAAGATGCCTTATATAACAAAAGATTTATGGTTTCTATTTTGCCCAGAACCAAAACATGATGATGAATGTGATTGGAAGATTTAGGTGTTCGATAGGTGATAAAGAGTCTGAGAGTTTGAATACGCATGCCCCAAAGACTGAATCAAAGTGATCTATAAAGATTTTTGGATTATATGTTGACCAGACGTTTCTCTGAATAGGGATGATTGGAACATAATTATTTCAGATCGACAAATGCTTAAATCAAATCCTATAATTTTCTTTCTAATCGTGTGGGCAGAGCACTCCTATCATTAATCTAAGCCAAGCGGCCCTGGCATGCTCCCCGAGAAAAAGCTCAAGATCTCTGCTCTATCTTTTTCATTTTGATATACCATGGGCGAGCATGAATAGTTTCCCGGTTATTCGCTTTATCTTGCGTGGCATGCTATGTACTTGTGTAGTAGAAGGTAACTAGGCTTACAAAGAAATGGGCGGCTATAGGGAAGGTACAATATCTTACTCAGCCGTGCTGTCCGCAGTCCTCAGCTTGCGCGACGCGGCGAGCAATGGACGCGCGGTCACTGACGACAGAGTCAGCAGCGAGTCCTCCTCTTGTTCCGTAGGCGACATAGCCGAAAGGTATGCGCCTACTTGCTGCAGACATGGAAAATGCTAATTAGACAAGGACTTGGGGCGTCTCAATGAGACCTCTGGTGACCGCAGAGCTGGGAGCTTCCTGGCACAAAGAATCAGCCTCACCATCCAGAAGGGGGAATGCTGTTAGCCTGTTGGGCACCATGTCTTGCGGCGACGCTCTGGAGTGTATGTATTATTTGTATTTTTTCTGTTTATTGAAATAAATAGGACATGGGCGTCTCGATCTTCTAAAAGGTTTAGTTCTGAGCTGGTCCTGGACTTATCCAGAACAGAACCGTAGTTTAAAATTATGCTAAAAGATTTTAAGGGTATGATCAGATGGAGAGATCAAACGGAACCACTTTCTCTAAGACCAATGTCGAAAGAAGAGCCTGATACTAAGTCATAGATTTTACGTGAAAATGGCTGTTCTTTCTAAACGTATACTAGGTACTTACAGTGGCTAACGGCAGTTCGAGTAACAGACTGGCCGGCCTTTCCCGTTGCTCTGGTGGCGCCGAGTGCACCGACAGCAGCGAGCCGACTTGCTCGGGCGAGAGGGTTGCCTGTGGGACAAAGCAATTCATTAATACATTAGTTGATTGTCTTTTTCACCTGTCGCCGTTGAGACCACGGAGGTATGGGGTGCCGAGGCTAAGACCTTCGTTGCGGAAATTGACTGTCGACTGAGGGAGCGAAATTGTGACCCCCGTTCCGGGTCGTTTCTGGTGCAGAGGCTAGCCATAGCAATTCAACGTGGCAAAGTTGCTAGCATTATGGGCTCATTTGCGCCGGGATCAACAAGGGGCGGGTTATTTGACTGAGTGTGAATTTTCATTGTTTTGACGAAGCATGTTACTGATTTATGTCTGTTTGTGTATCTTTGTGATTGCCATGGATGCCAAATGTGTGGACACTGCTTTACCACCAACAGAGCTGGCGTCACTGTAGCTTCTCAATCGCAAATACCATCTCTGACTTTGAGGGGCTTGTTTTTAAAACAGGTTGTCTGTCCCATCTTCTCTCACTCAAGCCCTCTCCACCAGGCTAATTCATTCAACTTGGAGGAATCGGTCCCCGCTAGGGTTCCTAATCTGGTTCTAAAAGATATCTTTGAAAATTCAGCGTGGAAATGGTGATAGTGTAATGGATTCCCCATTCGGCATGACAATACTGTTCGAGTGTTTCTTTACCCGATGCGTTCTGTGATGCAGACTGGAGGATATTAAGGATGGTTTTTAGACGAAGTATGTCGTGTATTTAAGATTTACGTATCTATATGTTCGCAAAAATTATTTATCATTCAGACAGGTGTATGGCAGGGATCGACTGGATGAGTTTAACGGTGAGGTGACGACGTTAATGGTGTGGATTGGAAGATGCCTACGTTCAGGTAGTCTGGAAGGCCAAAATCTTTGGTTTTTCTAGAATGGAGACAACAAACAGGGCGGCGTAGTGTGGAACACCCCTCCCTCACTAGACCGACGACCTAAGGCAGGTGTTGGTGAGGGACTGGACGAGGAAGAACGAGAATAGAGTTATGTTGTGCGCCTTGGCAGAGGCCTACGTTCAGGTAGTCCAGAAGGCCAATCCTCTTTGGATCTAGGATCGCTGAAGCAGCAAAGTAAGTCACTTACCTCCACGATGGAGTCGGTGGGCAGGTCGATGGAACATGACATACCTGAGGCCGTCGTTGGTGCCAAGGTGCCGAGCTGGCTGTCCAGGTTTGACATCCTTTTTGGATCTAGGATAGCTGAGGCAGCAAAGTAAGTAGGTTACCTCCACGATGGAGTCGGTAGGCAGGTCAATGGAACATGACATAGCTGAGGACGTTGGTGGAGCCAACGTGCCGAGCTGGCTGTCCAGGTTTGACATCCTTTTTGGTTCTAGGATCGCTGAGGCAGCAAAGTAAGTCACTTACCTCCACGATGGAGTCGATGGGCAGATCGATGGAACATGACATAGCTGAGGACGTTGGTGGAGCCAACGTGCCGAGCTGGCTGTCCAGGTTTGACATCCTTTTTGGATCTAGGATAGCTGAGGCAGCAAAGTAAGTCACTTACCTCCACGATGGAGTCGATGGGCAGGTCGATGGAACATGACATAGCTGTGGATGTCGTTGAAGCCGACGTGCCGAGCTGGCTCTCCAGGTTTGACATCCTTTTTGGATCTAGGATAGCTGAGGCAGCAAAGTAAGTCACTTACCTCCACGATGGAGTCGGTAGGCAGGTCGATAGAACATGACATAGCTGTGGACGTTGGTGGAGCTGACGTGCCGAGCTGAGTGTCCAGGTTTGACAGCTCCTGCAAGAATTGAGAAAAGGTTTAGGATTTTTTTTAAACGTTTTCAGCCTGTTAGTGGAGAAATAGTGCAAAGCCACCATAATAAAGGGTACATGGGACCGCAACACAAATATAGAAATGGTGAATTCGGACCATCAAACACAAGTATAATCGGGAAGTACCATCAATGGTACAGTTGGCACTAGGTGGTGCCAGTAGTACCATTAATGGTACAATTTCACTATGGAGCCAATTCCTCGGAATTGCGAAAAAAATCTGCTGTTCCATTCAAAACTGCAGAACCTACCTAACTCGAATGTACGAAACAGCCGATTTTTTTCTTTTAATCCCGGAGGTTTTATTTCGGGCATAGGCCCACCACACTTTCCCACCGCTGTAACTCCTGTAAATCAGGATCAACAGTAATCCCGGAGGTTGGCTCCATAGTGAAAGTTCTTCAGTTTGGTGGTCTGAATTTACCGTTTCAGTATCTGCCTGACTCTCTCATACACCCTGTAAGTATAATTATTTGTCATTGATTCCTTGAATATTCCCCCAGTGAAGAATAGACGCCCCCCCCCCTCCTTTTCTACCTGATCCATCTTTACATAAAATAAAGCTTTCAAAAACCGTCACCCTTCACAAAAGCGTTTAATTCAATCTGCATTAAACTATAAAATGATAACTCTACAGTTCGATATTTACTAAACATTGTATTGCCATGTATCAATTAAATAAATTAAATAAATAAATAAATATAATAATTTTATTCTCATAAATCACGGCATCGATCGTGGATGACACTGTCCAATGCCATGCTATCGATCCGGGCTCGACAGGGTCGGAGTTAGGCCTTGTGGCCTGACCCTGAGCCCTGGCCTTGTTAGGCCATGTCCACAGAATAGGTAATAGTATATAGTTCCCATGTCTTAAATTGTCCCTAAATCGTATGTTTGAAATTTTTTAACAATATAATTCTTACAAAATTTCCAAAAAACAAGATTGTCACATTGTAGTCATTGCTGATTTTGAAAAGCCAAAATTGGCCACTTTCAGCGGACGATAATAACTACATACATAAAATTAAACATAGTAGGAAGGTAGTTCGAAATATTTCGATACGTTGAAAACAGGTTGAAAACCAACAATGAGCGTACAAACAATGTGTCATTCTTGAATGTAAAATTTTTAAAAATACGGTTTGGGGCAGCACTAAAGTCTCTGTCGGTACCTTAATGATAGTAGTTCTAAAAATGGTGCTGTCCACTACAAAAACTATGTTCAGATCAGAAAAATCTGCAGTAACATAGAAAACGATCAGAAAAATGTGCAGTTACATACAAAACTGCAATACCACTTGACCCGAATGTATGGGACAGCAGATTAAAAACCGTCAGAAGGAACCTATAATTATGTAAGAATGTAAAAGTTCATGGTACCTTAAAACAAGGGTTAAAAGGAATAATTATCATTATAATTAATAATTATTGATAAAATATTATTTTTTGAATGAGGTTGCATCGAGGCAGAATTCAAGCAAGCGACTGAAAATACGGATGTAATATTAGAAAAAGGTACACCTAAGAACAGCATTGTAATCGATTCGCATCAGCAAGTTTTTGGCAAACCACCTATTTCCAGCCACGTTCGAGTTAACGTAAACACGCTGCAATCTTACCGTTGGCTACGATTCAAGGAAAATATTTGAAAAACTAATATCCAACTTGTAGTTTTTGATATTTAAAAGGTAAGGGAGAAGTTTGTGAATCTACGGTTATATAAAGCTAGGAATGGTATTGGGGAATTTTTAGACAGCCAAAAATACTTAGTTCTAAAATAAACTCGACAAACAAATTTAATGACCAAAAGGTCATTGGGATTGAGGTAGATGAAACTGATCCAACAACTGTCCTTGCCGGAATCCAAGAAGTTTCAGTTTTAACTTTCTCTATCACAGCACATCGCATAAAAATGCAGATTTGTGTGACGCCCACTTATAGGGTTGTCTTGTTTTTAAAATGTACTATTTCATATAAAGGGTTTAACAAAACACCCTAGTAATACTTAAGGGGGTGCTTCAGACCATCAAACTGAACAACTTTCACTATGGAGCCAATGTCGAGAAAAAATAAAAAAATCAGTTGTCCCATACAAAACTGCAGTACCGACAAGACTAAAATGTGGGGCAGCAGATTTTTTTAATTTTTCTCGATGTTGTAGTAAAAGTTGTTCAGTTTGAAGGTCTGAAGTATTACTAGGGTGCTTTGTTTGTTATACAGGGTGTTACAAAAGTAAAAACAAACATTTCAATCTTTTATGGGGGTTGTTGAGACCATCAAACTGAACTTTAACTTCCAGGGTCAACACCAAACGGTGTACTAATTAGTTAGTTCTTACCTACTTTCAATCTTTGTTCTGTTCACCTTGTTTTGATCTTTTGTTTGGAAATGTACTTCTAGAATTTTTTACCTAAATATACATGTTTTGATCTGACAAGTTTGTCAATATGAGTGCTGTCGCATGCCTGTTATTAGTACATAAGTTAGAATATTGTCCTCATCATTTATCTGTATACTGTTTTACTTGTGTACCGTTGGCATGTCTAATAAATAAATAATAATAATAACTTTCACTACGGGATCAACATCGAAATCGTGAAAAAAAAAATGTTTTGTCCCATACATTTAGCTCGAGTAGATCTGTAGTTTAGTATGGAACATCGCAAACGCATCGCATCTTGGCGATTATGGCAAATCTCCCCATTTTGGGGGAGGTCTATGTCCAGCAGTGGACCTCTATCGGCTGATATGGTGATGATGATGATGGAACATCAGATTTTTTTTGTCGCGATTTTGTTATTGGTCCTATAGTGAAAGTTGTTCAGTTTGATGGTCTTAACCACCCCCTAAAATGTTTATTTGTAGGTATTTTGTAACTCCCTGTATACTTAGATGTCTTTGCAGAGCGCTGGAGCACGCTGCACAAACGAAGTTAGATCCTATTTTCAAAATCACGATCTAGATTTTTCAAAATATATTGGGTCCTTCTCAATATGCTGACAGCTTTTCAAGGGAATGATCAGACCATCAAACTGTACAACTTTGTCTATTTGATGGTCTGATGGTCTGATTTGTATGGAAATTGTTGAGCCACTGTAACTCTGTCTGAAACTATACTCGGACGCAAAGACTATCCTCGTAAGATTTATATTGGGGCCCCCTGATTCATTCGCCTGCATTCGTCCCTGTGTAAGTGAAGGTACTAACATTGAACCGAAACAGCAGATTACAGCTAATGGAATCCTTGAATTTTGATTTAACTCGATTTTGATGAAGGTCTCGATTTCAATTTGTAATTTTAGCACGGCCATGAATGTTATGAGTTCTAAATGAACGTAAAACATGAAAACCATTTTGTTTTAGTGACTACGCTATCCAGTAGCGTAAAGAGAGGGGGGGGGGGGGGGGCAAGGGGGGCAAAGGCTTCGCGCGGCACTTTACTAGGGGCGGCAAATTCGGGAAAAATATTGATTGATTGATTAAGCTCTGTCTATAACTAATAGAACAGAGAAAATCCTGTTTTAATTATTGTGCCTACCTATACATAATCCTAAAAAGTTCTGGGTTAGATTTCGATCCATAGTGTTTAACTTAGGTTACTTTGCTCAATTGTATGTAAAATCAGGGACTGAATGCGGTTACGTACGGTACACGGTACCAGTACCGTAAAAACGTAACGGTATCGTAATGCTGTAAAGGTAAGGCATAACGGTACCGTTATCTTACTCTTTTCCACTACCGTAAAAACTTAACGGTACCGTAATGCTATAAAGGTACCGTACCGTTATCTTATAATGGAATACGTACGTATTGAAAACGCGGCTGGCCGTTGTTGCTGCCACGTAGCGAATGATACGAATAGAAGCACTGAAGCATGGTAGAAGCGCGGCGCGGCAATTTATCAAAGAAAACCTTTATTCATAAAGGTTAGGTACCGGCATTTTAAGGTACCTTTAATTTCCGGTACTTACCGTAATTTATTTCGGTATCGAAATTTTTCGGTACCCAGAATTTATCGGTATGACGTCATACCGTTAACCGTCTAGCTCCAACTGATTTCTACTTAGGAGAAAAGTTGAGTTCGCTTCGCTCACTCAAAGTTTCTATTTTTCTTTTACCTACATTTATGAATCAAAAGAAATGAGCTCGTTCCGTTATTTTTTTTGAGTAGGTAGGTCTTGTTATAAAGATAATGGGGCGGGAAAATCTGTCTGTGCCCCGGGTGACAGAAATCCACGCTACGCCACTGACGCTATCTTCATAAGAGCCTATGTCGAAAAATAATTTTAGCGAAACGGACGTGTGATAGCTTATATTACTGCCAGATGCGAGAGAAAGAGATGGGGCGGCGCGCGCGCCTGGAACGAATCAAGCGAAAAAACAAACTTTATTTAATTGTGATTGTACTATTTATGTTAGTTCAATTCTGCTCTAATCAAAACTTAGATAATAGCAATCTCTTTTTTTTTAAATCAAGTCTGATGTTTCTATTATTCACCGTTTAGCAGTTACAAGCGTTTATAGACAAAAACGGAGGCTACTTTGGCTTGTTTTTCTATCTATCTATCTATCTTAATCGTGTTTTGGCTCTAACCAAAACTTCAATTATGTGTTCAATTTACACATATCCGCAAATCATACTCCTACTGTTAGTACTTCATGATATATGGAGCTTTGAAGAATCCTATTTTTTTTACATAGCCCCATAAGAACCTAGAAGGTACCTGGCTTACGTTTGTGATCATTACAATGTCCTGCCTACCTGCGTGCTCATTGCATTGCCTGTGTTTTTCACAAGTAATTGGCAATTTTGGCAGTTACTGTCTTGGCAATATAAATACAGTTTTGGCAGTGAAGGCTAGTAAAGTAAGGTGGAGAGAGATAAACTCGGAATTTCCCTGCGGGTTTGAATCAGCAATGAAGAGATCCGCAGAAGAACCGATGTAGCCGGAGAATTGCTAAACCAAAGTGGCAATGGGCTTTACACAGGGTGTAACATAAAATGGGACAGTTACTTAAAGGGGTGCTTCAGACCATCAAACTGAACAACTTTCGCTATGGGGCCAATATTGATCGCGAAAAAAAAATCGGCTGTCCCATACAAAACTGCAAACTTAACTCGACTGAAATGTATGGGACAGCCGATTTTTTTTTCGCTATTTCAATATTGATCCCATAGAGAAAGTTGTTCAGTTTGATGGTCGGAAGCATCCCTTTAAGTGACTGTCCTATTTTATATTACACCCTGTATATTGCTCGTAGAGCTGATGTCCGATGGGGCCGAAGAGTTCTCGAGTGGCGACCGCGTACCTGAAAGGGCAGCGTGGGTAAGCAGTGAGCCTCCACAAGGTAGACCAACGACCTGGTGAAGGCGGCGGGAACACGTTTAATGAGGGCAGCGCAGGACCGGTCGTTATGGCGATCCTTGGGGGACCCCTATGTCCAGCAGTGGACGTCCATCGGCTGAGGTGATGATGATGATGAAAGGCGTGATATAGCCTTATCTAGTCTAGATAATATTCAGTCTACGCGTGCTAGTCAGTTCTAGGAAACAAACTCAACCTATTCTACTGCAAGATTTTTTGCTAGAAAAAAACAATTCTGACCTCACCGTATTTCCTGCCAAAATCCTACCCTATAGAACATGTTACAACAAGTCTAAACATTGACTCAGACTGAATGAGTCACGCACATAGTCATAACATAATAAAGAACGTCCTTGACCGTTAGTGGGCTTGCGTAATTGCGATCTAGCGATTAGGTTTCCTCAATGAAAGTGGACGCCATTTTGTTTTTTATACACATTACCTGACCGGGTGGATTCTAATACAAATATCTAAAAGTCGCTGTGGTCTAGTGGCGAGAAACCATGCCTGTGAAAACATGAAAACATAATGCTGTTCCGTACTAATCTGCAACATTCGACTTAAATGTATGCAACAGCGGATTTTTTCTCCCATAGTAAAAGTTGTTCAGTTTGAATGAATGAATGAATGAAATGAATGATTTTTTTTCGCAATATTAGCAGACATACAACGCGATTCTGCGAAATTTCTAATGACAATTTTTTGTAGGCTACGGCACTGCTACGGCGTAGTCATGCTGTAGCCTTGGCTGTAGCAAAGACGTAGTAGCCACGTCGACTACGAAATTTTTTCGTTTAAAAATTTCAAAGAGATTGTATACTAAAAAAATATTAAACACTGGCCTAATTATGTGGAAAAATTGTGCTTACAGCCATTTAATTATATAAAAAGAAAATTTGATATTTTTTTTTGTTAATGGCTAGAGTACGTTTTTTTTTTCATTCAAAAGTGGCCATGTTTTTTTTATAAAATGTGAATACAATTTTTTTTTTAAGGAATAAAAAAGAAAACTATAAAATATAAATTATGTATATTTATTGAAGTTTAAAAAACATTTAAAAAATAAATATTTTATAATATTTAAATAATAATCTTATCTTAACTATTATAAAACTGTAACAGAAGTATGTCTGTACATTGAAGATAATAACAAAAAAAAAGTTACGATATGGTTTTTAGGTGTCCTTGATTCCATATCACCAATTTTTGTCCGTGTGTTTATTTGTTTGTTTGTTCGAGCATCACGCATAAACTACTGAACCGATTTTGATGATTTTTTTTTGTTTAATAGCATATGATTCTGAGATTCTGACTTAAAATCTGGTATATAATTTGTGCGGGTTAGACATAAATAATCAATCAAATATATTTAAATACTCTACAGGGTGAAATTGATATCATTAGCATCCTTTTAAACAAAGAGTCTACCCATCAAACTGAACAACTTTCACTATGGGAGCAAACCGATCGGAGCAACTAAGAAATCAGCTGTTCCATACTAAATTACAATGCCTACCTACTCGACTCATATGTATGGAACAGCTGATTTTTTTTGCTCCGATCGGTTTGCTCCCATAGTAAAAGTTATTCAGTTTGATGGGTAGACTCTTAGTTTAAAAGGATGCCAATGATATCAATTTCACCCCTTTGCGCCTTCGCACCTTTCCGGGTCAATGCGGCGTGCGGGTACCGCTGCTGAGTCAGCGGCCGGGGCGAAACATACAACGTATGCTGCCCTGGAGTCTGCATATCACTTTGTTCCGGTGGCAGTGGAAACGGCTGGCACGTGGAGGCAAAAAAATTCATTTTTGAAATTGGCCGACGGCTCCGTCAAAAAGGTCTTGACCGCCGATCCGGATCTTATCTCGTCCAAAGGATGTCGCTGGCCATCCAGCGAGGCAACGCAGCCAGCATAATGGGCACCTTTGGGCGAGACGTGACGCGGGGCGGTCTGTTCGACTAGTTTTATTTATTTAGGAAATTAGATTGTAATCATTTATTGTATCTTAGTTATATTATTGTAACATTTTTTGCAAATCACGAATAAACATTTCACCCTGTATAGGTACAGTACATTAATATCGTTGTGTAATACAATGGTAATACAGTAAAACTCGAATAGTCATAATAAAAATCTGTCGTGGCATTACAACAATCCGTGCAATACGCTACCTGATACCGACCGGTCGATCGAAGCAAAACGAAACTAAATCGATTCTAAAATGAGTCACAATAAACCACAATACATTGATGAAACAGTACATAAATGTACGTCATCGAAATGACTAGGTACCTATACTATTTGAAGATATTTACAAAAAAAAGTAGCGACATTGTTTTAAGGTGTCCCTGATTCCATAACACCAATTTTCGAATTTTTTGTCTGTCTGTTTGTTTGTGTATTTGTTTGTTCGTTTATTTGATCGAGCATCACTCAAAAACTACTGAACCGATTTGACATCACGCAAAACTACTGAACCGATTTGAATGAAACTTTTTTGTTTGATAGCTAAATCTGACTTAAAATCTATATATTTTGTGCGGACGAAGTCGCGGGTTAACTCTAGGAAAGGAAATAAAGCTTAATAAACATGCCTATTAAAACTTCCAGAAGAAATTCTCTAAATGGCAGTGAAAATAGTATCAAAATCCGGACGCGTCACGCGTGACTTTGTTTTATAATATTTAGAGATTCCTATGTAAACTCGATTCGAGCGTTCGCTACCGCTCGATCGTTGAATTATAACCCTGCATTTGAACCGTAGACTCAAATAACCTACTAAAACATTAAAATGACAGTCAGAAGGTAGCAGTATCGACCCGGAGGTCGTTGTACCGTCTGGTACGGGCAGACACTGCCTAGGAAGTCTACAATGTGGAATCCAGATCAATAAACTGAACTTTTGTCTTTTGAATACATTTACATGATTTTAACAAATAAATTTGTGTATTATACGTTGTGTAACCTACAGGGTAAATTTTTTATAAATAATTCTTTCTATTTGCGTGCGAACGAACCAGATGAAAGACGTGATACAGCCATATCACGTGTAGCATGCTACGGCTTCTTTTTTACGGAGGAGAAAAGACATAGAGAATTCACACGCTCCTCCTAGAAAAGATGAGCTTAAGTGCGATTTTTGAAAATCATACGAGCGACTTGGCAGTAGAAAGATGCATAATCTCCATAGTAATTTTGACATTTTCTACTGCCAAGTCACTCGTATGATTTTCAAAAATCGCACTTCCGGATTCGCTCGCTTTAAGTTTAAATTTTTGCATGGACGAGATTTATGACACATCTGTCTAACATTAATGGCAGCCCTATGCTAGGATAAACAGTTGGATTATTTGTACCCATGATACCTACTGATCAATGTTCCCTAAGAAACCTATGAGTTTTTTCTTTAAAAGTTGAACTTTCCGTACTAAAATGCAATCAGCTGATCGAACGTTTACTTGTACGAAAAGTCGTTTTTTTTTTCGAATTTCCTAATGTTTCTTACGTAAAGTTGATTACTATCAGTTTAAAATAACAATGTGCATGACCTCGCTCGCAAATGTGACGTCACTCAATCACGGGAACTTCACTCGAGTCATTCAAATGATTATTTCCTTTGCATAGAGTCTATATTCCTTTACAACTGAGTGAAGTTATCGAACGGCCCTTCAAGGTCATGCACATTGTTATTTTAAACTGATAGTAGTTACATGTTTACAATCACTCCTTAAAGCAATACAACCGTTTGTTTACCCTAACACCTGTATATGACGAAGCAAGTCTACATCTCGGTTTGAAACCAGTTATTCCTAGACACGTCTATGACTAGACACGGATCTGGATCAGATCAATACTGGCAGTGCAAGTGGTTGTGCAACGACGCAGGCTATAACCGACTTCGAATATGGGGAGGGTTCTCCGTTTTCGTAGGTCTTGCACCTAAGAGCAAAGGATCTCCTTTATTCTTAAGCATAGTCTAAAAAAACAAGGTCTTCTATTCCCATAGTGACACAAGCCTACGTCACAAAAAAATGGCCGCAAAACATGGTAAAAAGGTATGATGACGTAGGCTTGTGTCAGTCACGTGATCGAAAGAGAATACCAGGCGCAGTATATTATTGTACCATGGTTCGTTTGTCATGTCAAACAATTATAAAAACTTCGACGATCTGAAGGATGCAAGAATGATGTTACATTTGTGAGCTCGTCGATGTTCTTGATAGCGATGTGACGCTTAGTTATAGATACTCTTTCTTATACTGTGGCTCAGTGAATTGCACCCCTACTTTTCAAAAACTTTCTTTTTAGGTGTCCCTGATTTTTTAATGTTTGTCTGCCTAAGTGTCTTGTTTTTTCGCGCCTCACGTGAAAACTACTGGACCGATTTTGATAAAACTTGTTGTGTTTGAAAGCTTATGATTAGGCTTAAAATCTGGTGTATCATTTATCTCCATCGTGAGGAAAACTGCATGCGTCAAATTCGAGGCATGTATTGTACCCACTGTCCATTATACAAGTGGCGACGGGCTCACTCCCCGTCACTCTGGACTGAGTTTCGGTACTATTAGTGAAACGTGGATGTTCTGAAGTTTCAGAATATCTCTGACTACCCCCTGGGGGAATATAGTCGTGAGCATATGTGTTATGTTATGTATCATTTATCTCATTACTATGACGGGAACCCGTGCGGACGAAGTCACGTGTAAACTCTAGTCTATCTATCTATCTAAATCTATCTAATCTAATCTAAACTATTATAAAACTGAAACAGAAGTGTGTCTGTTCATTGAAGATATTTACAAAAAAAGATTACGATATGGTTTTTAGATGTTCCTGATTCTAAATCACACATTTTTGGATTTTTTGGTTTGTTTGTTTGTGTGTTTGTTTGTTCGAGCATCACGCAAAAACTACTGATCCGATTTTAATGAAACTTTTTTGTTTGATAGCTTATGATCTGACTTAAAATCTGGTATATAATTTGTGCGGACGAAGTCGCGGGTTAACGCTAGTAATAGAATAAAATTATGAGACAAAAGTAAAATAGTGCTCAATCGCAAACACTATTTTGCTTTTGACATTTTCTTTTTTAATTTAACGATGTCTAGACTGAAAGGGTTATCGCTTTGTCATGGATAGTCATAGACGAAGAATTTTTCGTTTTTCGCTTACGCAGTACGTCTACCATGAGTTGTGATAGTAAAATCAACTGACGTGGCTACATTCGTAAGAGTGAAGACGTTGAGCGAATAGATAACATTAAATTCGCACCATGAGTTTCATCGCACGCAACGAAAATCGTTAACGTATAGACGACAGGCACTGTAGCTCATGGCGTTCCATGACTCACTTCACACTTAATCGATGTGTCTCTTTCTTATTGCCTATTAGAAACAAGGATAGCAGAATTAGCTAAAAAAAAATTGAGTCCAAGCCAAAAAAAGCTAATTTAAAAAGTATAGTGTCAATACCGTAAAGTAATACGTTTAAAATAAAAAGGTTTGTTACTGTAAGCATTGCACTGGAGTTGTTTACGTTTTCATTCTTACAGTGTTATGTGTTTGATTGAAGCGGGTTTTATAGATTAATTTAAATTTCTTTCGTAAGAATATTAAGAAAATAAGATATTTATTAATCTCGAACATTGTCACACATCATTACATTAGGTTCATCCGTAAAGCGGTCACAGACAGGCTCCAAGTTTTCATCAACAAATTCCTCTGGCAAATCTTGAAGATCTTCTGACCAAACACCATCTCAAACGAGGAGCTATGGAGACGGACGGGTGAGCAGTGTCATAGCGTAATTATAACAATAGTAGGTGCGCTTAGCGGTCGCGGTGGATCTATGCTTGCGCGGTGTGCTGGGGGGTGAAGCACCGGCAGTATTGGTACCGCGCGTAGGTACATTGGTACCGGGACACGCTTCCCCCGGGCCTCCGCTCACCGCGCACGATTGGCCTGTCGCGGCCGCCGAGCGCGCTCACTAGTTTGATTACACTATGGCAGTGTATAGAGAAAGTGATCCTTAAACGAAAGTGGCAGTAGCTAGGCCATGCATTAAGGAGGCCTGATGATCACCATCCATGACACCCACCTGGCAAACGAAATAGAGGCCGTCCTAAAATAATCTGGCGCCGCCGCTCTGTGGAAGTTGAGGCCAAAAGCCTTAACATGACCTGAGGGGATATCTACAGTGCTGTCCAAGATCGCAACCGGTGGAGAGCCCTAAATGTACCCCACGTGGGGGTGACAGGAAGAGAAGATTTAAAGTAGCAGAATCTAGCCGGACTTACAATCAAAAAGACAAAAAGAAGATGAGGTCTAGTGAATCACAGTTTGATCTATGGCGTGACTGTGTGATAGTTAGAACAGTAACATGCTTCTAGAACCATTCATGGAATTGTACAAATCGCGAAATTGTACCGATGGCGAAGCTTCCATATTTTGAGTGATTTGGTCGAAACGCATTTAATTTTCTTTTTATTATTGTATGTAAATAATAAAGCTTTTATCTATAATAGAGCCGTTTATTAAATAGGTAAGTCTTAATTAAATTAAAAATTAAATTAAATCACATCATTTATTATTGAAATAACTCAGATGCATAATAACAGTGATAACAATAACAATAGTAACAATGATATTACAAACTATGTTAGTTATAAATAAAAACCTGTCAAGTGCGAGTCGGGCTACTCGCGCACCGAGGGCTCCGTAACACACAACAATAACTTACAAAAATGTTTTTTTCTCCGGGGCCTTTAGCACGAGACTGAGTAACACTTGGCCGGTTTTTATTATTTGTTGCTATACTGTAGAGTTTGTTCTATAATCACACCAAGTTTGATACTTGCATGTATTACCGTTTTTACGATAGAGCGAGAAGAATAAACGTTGATAAAAACTAGTCTCTTGTATGAGGACACAGTGGCGTAGAGTGTGTTTCTGCCGCCCGGGGCACAGTCCACTTTTGCCGCCCCCTTAGTATCCCCCTTAATTTTATTTTTTCATTTTTATTATTTGTTAGCAAATTCGCCGCAATAAAGCATATTCTGTGAAAATTTCCACTATCTAGCTATTACGGTTCAAAAGTTTCAGCCCTAAATAACTGACGGACAGACGGACGGACGTAGGCTTAGTAATAGGGTCCCGTTTATCGATGTGTCTCTTTCTTATTGTCTATTAGAAACAAGGATAGCAGTACGTCTACTTTATTCGTTTTCGTAAATTATTTGTATTGAATTCCATACAGCGCCTCTGGCGGATAGTTATGTAACTAAAATCTGCACCATGAGTAAAGTTCCTGTAGTTGACTATCGCCGTTAATGTAACTAAAACGACACTACACTTATTGTAGTTCTCAAACAATTTCGGCACCATGAGTTACATATTTGACGGATGTCATAGTAATTTACTACAACGAAAGTAGTTGCGGCTGTCACCTTAATTTTTCTCCGTGAAATGGTAACTATTTGTTGGAAATCGGTCAAGTGCGAGTCGGGCTATACGCGCATCGAGGCCGAGGATTCCGTACCACACCACTACAACATATTAACGTAAAACATTTTTTTTTTTATTCCGTGACCTTTATCGCGAGACCGACACACTTGGCCGGTTTTTATTATTTTTTTGTTATACTATAGAGCTTGCTCTATAACACACCAAGTTTGACGCTTGCATACAGGGTGTCCCGTAAACCGACGTCAACCAGGTGGATGTTGATAGGTTAGTTCATGCCTAACCAGAATACACTAAAATAAAAAAAATCTGTCAATCAATCAATCAGTCTGTCAACATTTTACTTTAGGAAATGGTCCTTAGTTTTCGAGATAAGGACAGTTTTATGAAATTCGTGAAACTCTTTACCTTATTCACTATTTTGAGTGCCACCCCGCTACAAATTGTCTATGCAGTATCTGTGTTAAAACTGTCAATATCTCGAAAACTAAGCCACTTTTACCAAAGCCAAATTTTGATATTCCGCTTAGTCATGACCTAACCTACCAGCATGCGCCGGGTTGACGTCGCGTCGGTTTACGGGACACCCTGTATATTACCGTTTTTACCATAGAGCGAGAAGAAAAAACGTTGATAACAACTAGTTTCTTGTTGAGAACCCCCCTTAATTTTAAACATTTTGACATTTTTATTATTTGTTAGCAAATCCGCAAACGCACATTCTGTGAAAATTTTAACTAAGTATCTAGCTCTTTTGGTTTAAAAGTTACAGCCCTAAATAGGTCAGACAGACAGACGGACGGACGGACAACGTAGGCTTAGTACCGTCAGTACCTAATAGGGTCCCGTTTTTACCCTTTGGGTACGGAACCCTAAAAACGTAAACAACTCCATGCCATGCTTACATAGTAACGAACCTCTTTAATTTAATCGTAGGTACTATATGTTATGTATGGTGTTGACACAATACGTTTTAACCCTAGAGTAGTCGCGCCCTGCCGTGAAACGCGAGTGATCGCGTGGGGAGCATTTTGCCGCTCATATAGAAAATGATTTTTATGTTACAACCTACCTACCTACTTAAATAAAATAAAATTTAACATTTTTAACGTGCCTTTTGGTTTTTGGAATAATAAATGCTTAGACGGACAAGTTCTAACAGAATATAGCATTATTTTTGGACCAAAAATGTATAAAATGCCGATGATGTCCTTTCTTGAATTTTAGTAACATCTTTATCTCAATCCGCATAAAATAAAAAATATTTGAGCCTAATTATAAAATTAAATGTTTTCTTCATCTACGGCATGTGTTTCAGTAAAATAGTCCTGACACATGTACACACGGCAACAGGTCAGGTTACCCTGTTTGGACTTTGAACTATTAAAAGTTGATCGTTGCGAATCGTGCGAAAGGGTGCGGTATGTTGTTGTTGTTTCGTCTTACAGCACGCTGCGCCCGCGCCGGCAGCCGCGTCTATGCAGGCTCTCTACCGCACTATTTTGTGTTTTGTACGTAGTGTAGTTATGGGTATATGGGGTGCGTAACCTGATGTGTCGCCGTGTGTACATAAAGTGTTCGTTGCACAGTAACTTTGCGCATCTATTGCACTCTTTTTTGGTCCTTCTATTTTTCTTGGATGGACCACTGCACATATTATATACCTTCTCTTTCTGATGGTATTTTCAGATGTTCCGATGGTAAAAACAAATTTCTCATTGGTTTCTGTAACATGCTTAAGTATTAGTATCGACTTTTTATACCTCACACGTCATTCACCTATTTTTTTTAAATCAACTAATTAAAACAAAAACACCCAATAATTAAACAGAATAACCTAAATAAATATATTATTATTATATTTACATCAAAAAAACAACAAACACGATGAAACTAATAATACTTAAACGTACTGTAAAAAACCATACATGAATTTTACTTACGAGCGTAGTCACGCAGTGAGTAATTTGCCGCCAAACGCGACACACCTACAACAACCCTTTCTTCGTGAGGTAACCCGCGCACTCAATTTCTTCTAATTTCTAAAATGGGGAGGTGAGATATGTAATGTAGGGGCAGCTACTGGGACGCTTGACTTTGACAAATGCATCGTTTACAAAATACCATTAATTTTTTGACGCAAGCGGCAAAATGCTCATAGCGCGAGCACTCTAGGGTTAAATTTACTTTTTTTGGCTTGGGTTCAAAAGATTTTGCCCAGTTTTGCTATCCTTGTTTCTAATAGGCAATTAGAAAGAGACACATCGATAAGTGTGAAGTGAGTCATGGAACGCCATGAGCTACAGTGCCTGTCGTCTATACGTTAACGATTTTCGTTGCGTGCGATGTAACTCATGGTGCGAATTATATGTTATCTATTCGCTCAACGTCTTCACTATTACGACTTATTGCATCAAAGCCTAAGAGGAAGGAGTCTCTTTGGTTTGGAATAAAGAGACTCCTTCCTCTTAGATCAAAGCCAAAAAAAGTCAATTTAAAAAGTATTGTGTTAATAGCATAAAAGGTCAGCGTAAGCGAAAAGTTTTTAATCTAAGATTAAAGGGGTATGGGTAATATTGGCGTCTTTTTTTTCATGCAGTCAGTTACCAAATGTTGTGAGTATTTTAGGGCTATTATTATCTTACATTCTGCTTACATTATTATCAAAAAAAATTGTCCTACGGTGTAACGTTTCGGAGATATTTAATATTAAAGTTTTAAAAAATCACTCTAATAAGATCATTAAAAGTTACTCATTTAGGTTTTTTTACCACTTTATTTGTTTTTATAGCCCAGAATTATTAGTTCTAATTATTTGTGACTGATGTCGTGTCGTTTTTGGCGTGATGATTCACGCATATTTTGTGCAGGAACGCACCGCAATCCTCGCTAATTTGCGGTCGCTCGTTTGAATTAGTATAAGTTTCTACGAACTAAATATTGTGGGTACTTAAGTGGGTAAGACTAATAATTCTGGGCTATAAAAACAAATAAAGTAGTAAAGAAACCTAAATGGGTAACAATTAATGAGCTTTTTAGAGTGATTTTTTTAAAACTTTAACATTAAATATCTCCGAAACGTTACACCGTAGGACAATTTTTTTTGGATAATAATGTAAGGTAATAATAGCCCTAAAATACCCGCAACATTTGGTAACTGGCCGCTTCAAAAAAAAAAGACTCCACCTTCCATACAAAAATTACCCATAGGCCTTAAAAAGGTTTGTTACTGTAAGCATTGCATGGAGTTTTTTACGTTTTAGTGTTATTTCCGGTTATAATAAAGTACTCTTTGGTCAGTACATATATAGCAAGGAACATATGTACTCTCTATATATAGATTCCTTGATATATAGTGATCTGTGAGTGTTATGTGATTTGATTGAAACCGGATTTATAGTTCAATTTCAATTTATTTCGCAAGCATATTATGACAGACTCAAAGTTTTCATCGACAAATGCATCAGGCAAATCTTGAAGATCTTCTTAACAAACACCATCTCAAACGAGGAGTTATGGAGACGGACGAGTGAGCAGTGTATAGAGAAAGTGATCCTTGCCTGAAGGTGGCAGTAGCTAGGCCATGCATTAAGGAGACGATCACCCATCCATGACACCCACCCCCACCAGGCAAACGAAATAGAGGCTGTCCTAAAATAACCTGGCGCCGCCGCTCGGTGAAAGTTGAAGCCAAAAGCCTTAACATGACCTGAGGGGATATCTACAGTGCTGTCCAAGATCGCAACCGGTGGAGAGCTATTATCCAAGCCCTAAATATACCCCACAGTGACAGGAAGAGAAGAAGATTTAAAGTAGCAGTAGCAGAATCTAGCTGGACTTGCAATCAAAAAGACAAAAAGAAAATAAGGTGCAGTGAATCACAGTTTGATCTATGGCGTGACTTTGTGAGACTTAGCACCATTTGCATTTTGAGTGATTTGGTGGAAACGCATATAATGCTCTTTTTATCGCATGTAAAATAATAAAACTTTTATCTACAATAATAAGTCATTTATTTAATAGGAAAGTCTTAATTAAATAAAAAATTAAATTATTATTCAGATAACCCAGATGCATATAAGTAATGTTAGTAACAATGATCTTACAAACTATTTTAGTTATAAATAAATAAATCCGGTCAAGTACCAGTCAGGCTACTCGCGCACCGAGGGTTCCGTACCACACCACCAACATACAAAAACATTTTTTTCTCCGGAACCTTTAGCACGAGACCGACTCACACTTGGCCGGTTTTTATTATTAGTTGTTATAAATTGTAGAGTTTGCTCTATAATCACACCAAGTTTGATACTTGCACCTATTATCGTTTTTACGATTGAGCGAAACGTTGATAAAAACTAGTCTCTTGTATGAGGACCCCCCTTAATTTTAAACTTTTTGTCATTTTTATTATTTGTTAGCAAATCAACCGCAATAACGCATATTCCGTGAAAATTTCAACTAACTAGCTTTTACGGTTCATAAGTTACAGCCCGAAATAGGTAGAACAATGGGACTGACGGGCGCACGGACGGACAATGTAGGCTTAGTAATAGGTAATAATAAAAACGGATCCCTGAAAAACAATAATAACAAAAGATTCCCTATCAAACAATGATGTGGGTAGTTACAAGGTGGCATGCAAGCGCACCCTATGTTGCAGCATTGGGGAGTACCATATGTCTGCCAACGCGCGCAGGTTGTGGCTATTAGGGCTGCAGCGCAAACGGCCCAGCAGAGATGCACAGCTTTTGCATTATCGCGTGGAACCCATCACTGTGCGCCTCCGTAAACATATTGGAAGCACTACGGAACATTGGCAGCCCCATCAGTACCCTCAGTTGTTATACTGCACATTTAATGAATTTCACGAGGTGAGGGGGCGAAAAGGGTCCTTTTGACTTTGTGCGCGCATATGAACACTGTAGCTCCTTTGCATATTTCATTCGTCCTCAGATTCAGCTTCTGCTAACGTTCTCCAAGCAAAATATACTCTTGTAGACATATTTGAAAAAAAAACTCAACAAATAAAACGATTTCACGGAGAAAAATTTAGGTGACAGCCGCAACTACTTTCGTTATAGTAAATTACTATGACATCTGTCAAATATGTAACTCATGGTGCCGAAATTGTATGGGAACTACAATAAGTGTAGTGTCATTTTAGTTACATTAATGGCGATAGTCAACTACAGCAACTCATGGTGCGGATTTTAGTCAAATTTTAGTTACATAACTATCCGCCAGAGGCGCTGTACTGAATTCAATACAAATAATTTACGAAAACGAATTTAGTTGCGTTTAATGAATTTACTATAGCAACTCATGGTAGCCCTACTGGTACACGGAATGTCAGTGTAACCGGGTATGAGATAGCGATAGTCATAAAATTAGTGTATTACCATAAAGGTATCATATAGAGGAACTGACAGCTGAGAGAGCGAGATGTACCTAGCGGCGCCACTGTATAATAGAAAGAGATACGTGACGCAAGGCAATAGAACCGTTTTTGGGAACTTGTCAGCACAATCGACTGGGTAAATATTCGTGCTCTGTGAATAATTAGTAAATCTAAAGTGAAGTCGTAGATTATTTTGTGAAATATACTAACACTATTTCATTAAATTGCCTACGATTTCACGTTAGATTCACAAATACACATAGAACTTGAAGTTTTAGGGTGCCGATAAGTGCCGACAAATGCACAAAAAACGGTTTCATTTGACGATTTTATATGAAGTGACATGTCGGAGTCATGTGGAGTCAGTACAAAAAAGTGGTTACGCTGATAAGGACAGCAATAAGGTATAGATCTCCTTTTTTAACTAGAGCGAATTTGATATGTGCATCTCTTATTGAGTGAATATGACAAGACACGTGCTTCCTTCTAGGACCTTCTCTTTCTACGTGGATAGTTTATATTTTATAACTAACGAGCTTTTACCCGCGACTTCGTTCGCATAAATTATATACCAGATTTTAAGTCAGATGATAAGCTATCAAACAAAAAAGTTTCATCAAAATCGGTTCAGTAGTTTTTGCGTGATACTCGAACAAACAAACACCCAAACTAAACAAACAAACAAACAAATAAACAAACAAACAAACAAACAGACAGACAAAAAAAAATCCAAAAATTGGTGATTTGGAATCAGGGACATCTAAAAACCATATCGTAATATTTTTTTTGTAAATATCTTCAATGTACAGACACACTTCTGTTACAGTTTTATAATAGTTTAGATGTAGATAAACAATAAAACCGGTCAAGTGCGAGTCGGACTACTCGCGCACCGAGGGCTCCGTACCACACAACATATTAACATAAAAAGAAGTTTTGTTTTCTCCGGGACCTTTAGCGCAAGACGGACTCACACTTGGCCGGTTTTTATTATTCGTTGTTATACTGTAGAGTTTGCTCTATAATCACACCAAGTTTGACGCTTGTATGTATTACCGTTTTTACGATAAAGCGAAAAGAAAAAACGTTGATAAAAACTAGTTTCTTGTATGAGGACCCCCTTAATTTTTAACTTTTTGACATTTTTATGATTTATTAGCAAATCGTAATAAATTCTGTGAAAATTTCAACTGTCCAGCTATAACGGTTCAAAAGTTACAGCCCTAAATAGCTGGAACAGGCAGACCGACGGACGGACGAACGGACGAAGTTGTAAGTTGTAACTACATTTAGTTTGCAGTGCCCTTACAGGGTTCATAATGTGCGCCCTATTTTTATGTGTCCACCTTATGTAAACCACATGAAGCAATAAACTATTATGACTATGACAAAGTAGGTTTATAAATAAGGTCTCGTTTTCACCCTTTGGGTACGAAACCCTAAAAAACCTTTAAACAAGTATTGTTTCTAGTTGACCATCAGGTATATCTGAATGGAATGGACTATGGCACCAAAAACCATTTCGTCGCCAGACCTAGGAAATGAAATTTTGGTATTTTTTACCCGACTGCGCCAGAAGGAGGGTTATTTATTGTACGTTTCTGGAAAAAAAAGCTCATAAACCGTGTCCTGATTTCACTAAAAAAAAATCTGATACTGGTAATGCCATCTATAATATTAAGCGTGTATCTATGCGTGTAATAAAATGTAATAAATACGGGAGTATTTACGAGGCAGAACTTACAAAAAACC
Organism: Agonopterix subpropinquella; assembly: GCA_922987775.1. Taxonomy (NCBI): domain Eukaryota; kingdom Metazoa; phylum Arthropoda; class Insecta; order Lepidoptera; family Depressariidae; genus Agonopterix; species Agonopterix subpropinquella. The sequence continues at coordinate 10,865,239 of OV277718.1, read as the reverse complement.
TAGGACGTCGTTTTTTCTTCGCCCTGAAAAATTATCTCTTTTACGAGTTCTTCACTCTAAGGCGTCGATTTTGAGATTGTGATTAATTAAATATTATAACAAAAATTGTCCTTTCTGGATCCTCTCCTTTATCGAATTGAGTTATTTGAACAATGGTACTGAAAATTCAAAGAAGAATGACCAAGTGACTATGGGACTCAGTATCGCTATTCGCTATCAAGTATTTTGTGCCACAGTGTAAAATATGGCTTAATTGTATATGATTTTAGAACTTTTAAATACAGTAAAAATGTTTTTGATAAAACTCCGCATTTTTAGTTTAGTAATATAAATAATAGCTCGAATACTACAAAATGACAACGCGGTTGGTATATGACGACCCGGTTGTTGTAATGGTTACTACGCCGTACTGCAACCAGGATCATGGGTTCGAATCCCGGCTCGGTCATGAATGTTATACCTATTATGTTTGTGCCATTGCTTGCATTGATGATGATGATGACTGCTGTATTTTGCAAGAGAAAGGGTGACCAGGAATGCGAATCGCACGGGCATATGGCATTCCAAATAATAAATAATTTAAAATAATAATTCTAATGTGGACAACATACTATTTAAATGGATTTATTGAATAAAATTATTTTACATTTTCATGAATAAGATTTGCCTGGCTGCCTTTTCTAAGGACGACGAGTTGTTCAATATCATCAGTACAATCATAACATAAAGTATTGCAACTGTTTCTCTAACCAGTAGAGTGTTATAATAATGAAATCATATAATAGCCTTCTCTGGTAAAAGCAAATTGAATCATGAATCAAGTTGGTGCTTGGGATCTCAGTGTGACCTAAAAAACAATGCGCCAAAACGCAAATCTGGGTCACAATGTAACCTAAAGTTATATGACCTAGGTCATCGGCGGCGCTAGTCAACTGAGGTCGTTAGCATCTAAAATTTAATGCAATTTCTAAACTTAGTTCATCTAACCAAGGCTGGTTTTAGAACTGGACTGACGTCCGTAGGGCAGCTGAGTAAGAGGCACATATAAAAGGCGTGCGAGTACGAGCGGGACGGCGCGTCTGACGTCACCATCTTGACTATTGCAGTGCCTACAGAGGCGTAGCATGTGTTTCTGCCGCCCGGGGCAGACCGATTTTGCCGCCCCCTTATCTTTATACCTAAAAAGACCTACACAAAAAAGAACGGAGCTAGTGATCCGAGCTCGAAATTTTTTAGCACATAACACACCAAAATTTCCTTCCCCTTAAAACCAAAATCTCCCTAGCCCAATCCCTCATCCTTCCTATCATCGATTATGCTGATGTATGTTATCTGGATGCAACAGAAGAACTCATTAACAAATTGGAGAGGCTCCAAAATTTGTGTATCCGGTTCATTTTTGGTTTGCGCAAATACGATCACGTATCCGAATACAGGAAGCAGTTAAAATGGCTTCCTATTCGTGATCGTAGGAACTCTCATATTGTTTCTCTCCTGTACAACACCCTCCACAATCCTTCTGCTCCTAGCTACCTTCGCGAACGCTTCTCCTTCTCCCGTCCTTCTGACAAACCCTGTAGATCCCATGTTCGTACCCTCCTTAATATCCCATCACACTCCACTGATTTCTATTCATTCCTTCACTGTCCATGCAGTCTGGCTCTGGAACTCTCTCCCGTTTAAAATAAGAGACTGTCAAACTATTGCTTCATTCAAAAAACAAGTCAAAGATCACTATCTCTCTCTTCAATAAACTAGTAGGTATATTTATTTATTTATCATTCCGTATATATTTGTATATATATAAAATATGTAAGTATATATACCTGTATCTTTATGTAATATGTATTTATTAGTCATAAATACTGTTTAATTCGTTAAAAGTGCACACTATGCCTGCCTCACTTTCTATGCTCTCTCTCTGTCTCGGGTTTGCTGGAAGAAATCTCTTTAGAGATAAGCTCGCCCTTTGTAATTGTCTATTATGTTGTTTTTATGTATATTTCCGTGTGTACAATAAAGTATTAAAATAAAAAATAAAAATAAATAAACATACATATAATAGTAATTCGAGTTGTGATCAGCCTGGTCACTGGCGGGCTACTGTCCCCATAGGTAAACGCTGGCTCGGGCCAAATTTTACTGATTTTTAGAAGCTATCTTCTCGATATTTGGAAGACATACCAATAATTGAAGAGTGTGGCAATATTCTTCAACATCTCGGCTTTATTTGCTATAGATCATATTTCTTATTTTTCTATAAAATACATATGAAACCCGTGTTCAAAGGAAAGCCTAAATATTGGAAAAAATCTGTATTATGTGCATCTACTTTTATAAGTTGAAGTCACTTTTACTTGCGACACACACCTTTGTGTAGATCTAAATTCTTTTTTAAGATCAATATTTAATGAGTTAATTATGTAGATGATTGTTAAAAGTCTATGCCTGGCACCTTTTATCTTTTTTTAGCGCGGCCATCAATCAAACTTGAATAATTCAGAATAACGTTAAAAACAACACTTGTTATTACAAATATCTCGGAACTCAGTCCGAACAGGCTTGAAGTGCGCGTAATAGTAATATATTCAATTTCAAGACTTTATATCTCCATCCGGACTGAGTTTAGGGATATACATGCAAATAAGTTTTGTTTGTTACGCTATTCTGAAATAAAATATTCATGTTTGGTTCAAAAACAACAGCGAAAAATAAGGCGCCAACCTTACATACAAAACCCGCATTGTCTTTTGGTGCGAATTCTTATGATTTTAGAATGTGATTTCCTCGGATTAGAAGGCTCCACTGTGACATAATGAAGGGCAAGCCTGTCAAAAATAGTATTTACTAAAATGAATTAGTTTAGTAGAGGTGAGGTGGCTCTGAAAGAGTCAAGGTCGTTCGGTCAGGGAAACCTCGGATCCCACAGGCTACATTTGGGCTACATGAATATTGTCCATTTTTTTCAAAATATTCGACCAGACAGATTAAACTCTATTATAATTAATGTCAGCCAGCGATGTGGATTTTTGAAGTACGCTAGCCTGTTAAAAATTATAGCCCGCTCCACTGGTGACCGGTTTAATATGCAAATTGGGATTTTGTCAACTTTGCGTTTATGACAGTCCTAATCCAATGAAAGTACTATGCATACATAGCATGCGTGCTGCATTACGTTCCATTATGTTACAGTAATAAAACCGGTCAAGTGCGAGTCGGGCTACTCGCGCACCGAGGGTTCCGTGCCACACCACCACAGAACACAACATTTATTAACTTAGATAAAAAAACTTTTTTTGTCCGGGACCTTTAGCGCGAGACCGACTCACACTTGGCCGGTTTTTAGTATTTGTTGTTATTCTGTAGAGTATGCTCTATAATCACACTAAGTTTGAAGCTTGTATGTATTACCGTTTTTACGATAGAGCGTGCAGAAGAAACAATGATAAAAACTAGTTTCTTGTTGAGAACCCCCCTTAATTTTTAACTTTTTGACATTTTTATTATTTGTTAACAAATCCGCCGTAATAACGCATAATCTGAGAAAATTTCAACTATCTAGCTATTACGGTTCAAAAGTTACAGCCCTAAATAGGTAGGACAGACGGACAACGTAGGCTTAGTAATAGGGTCCCGTTTTCACCCTTTGGGTACGGAACCCTAAAAATTAAAGGGACCAGTTTTTATAAAAAAAAATCTTCTGGCTCTATGGTAAAAACGGTAATACATACAAGTGTCATACTTGGTGTGATTATAGAGCAAACTCTACAGTATAACAACAAATAATAAAAGTGTGAGTCGGTCTCGGCTAAAGGTCCCGGAGAAAAAATGATTTTTTGTAAGTTAATATGTTGAGTGTGGAGATGAATATTTAAAGGAATATGGTGGGGTGTGGTACGGATACGGAACCCTCGGTGCGCGAGTAGCCCAACTCACACTTGACCGATTTTTTTTACCATTATGAAATGTATAAGTACCATAAAGATATTATACCTTACGGAATAGAGTAAGTGACATGAGTTGTCAAATGAAACCGTTTTTGGACGTTTTTTGGAGTCCTCGGCAGGGTAAAAATTCGATTTCTGTGTATTAATTCTCAATCTAACGTGAAATGGTGAATAATTTAATGAAACAGTGTTAGTATATTTCACAAAATTATCTACGATTTCACTTTAGGTTCACGATTATTGACAGAAACTGAATTTTTACCAGGACTCCAAATCCCCAAAAACGGTTCTATTGCCTCGCGTCACGTATCTCTTTCTATTATACAGGCATGCCGCTAGGTACATCTCGCTCTCTCAGCTGTCACCGTCTCTCTTACGTAGTATAATACCTAAGTACAAATAAGTACAAAATACAAATACAACGTGTTAATTTAAAGTTATTCGCATTTTAAGTTTTGAGGCAAAAATGATTTGTTATCATATCAGCACTGAGAGAAAGCGCTAACGTACTCATGGATACATTTTTATAATCTTGTTTTGATAGTAAGTAGGGTGAGTGTGCCCGTGCGGTGGGTTGACATCGGGTTCAGAAAATTTTAAATTTCGCAAAAAAATTATTAAATATTTTGAAAAAAATTACCTATGATGAAACCATGATAATTCGATTCTGCTCTCGATTCTAAACAAACTACTTTCTAGTTTTGCGTTAATTCATTAACACGTTGTATATTTATTCAATAAATCATCAACCCATATAATAGTCTGTGCATCTACCTATGGTTAAACAAGGTAGTATAATAATGTCTATGGGTTAAACGATAAAAGATTGGTTATAAAAAGGTTTTATTTAAATTAAAAAGAAAAGAATTGGCAGCTTTTACTAAAAAGAATCTGTCATTAGTCATTAGAAATAATGAAGATAAACATGAGATAAACGATTTCTTTCTTCGTTATTAAATGGCTGTGAGCGTATTTTTTTCAATGAAATTAGGCCAGTGTTATAAATTATTCTAGGCATAAAAATCTCTTTGCTAATGCATCTCGTAGCCTGCTACGAAATTGCTACGGAGTGACTACGGCTTTGCTACGGCGTAGTCGTGACGTAAACCTATTGATATTTTTTTCACGATTTCGATGTTGGCTCCATTGTGAAAGTTGTTCAGTTTGATGGTCTGATGCAGCACTTAATATTACGTTACAATATTAAGTACGTTCGATAGCTGATTGCATTTAGAAAGTATGAAAAGTCGATTGTTTTTTCCGAATTTCCCTTTGGTTTCTTAGGGAAATTTGTTCAGCATCATGGTTACAATCACCCCTTAAATAGGTAGTGCAACTGTTTACCCTAACACCCTGTATAGGTAGCTTTGACAATATTCCTGCGAAATATACAGGGTGTAAGTAACAGCCTAGCAAATACTGAAACGGTGAACTCAGAACATCAAACTGAACAACTTTCACTATGGAGCCTACCTCAGGAAACGCGAAAAAAATCTGCTGTCCCATACATTATAGTCGGGTAGGTAAATCAGTTTTGTATGGGACAGCTGATTTTTTTTCGTGTGTCCTGAGGTAGGCTCCATAGTGAAAGTTGTTCATTTTGATGGTCTGAGTTCACCGTTTCAGTATTTGCTAGGATGTCACTTACACCCTTTATAGGTAATGATACAAGATAATCTTAAATGAATATGTCTGGTCTGATGTCAACGAACTAAAAGTATTGTGCCAACCATTGAACCCAGCTCAAAGCACTCGTGACATGAGTAGACAAGAATTGAGATAACATTATGTCTAGACCTTAGATGAAACTGAACAGGGAAGATGCTCGAGTATTACATTGAACTCTCAAAACACTCGTGACATGAGTAGACAAGAATTGAGATAACATTATGTCTAGACCTTAGATGAAACTGAACAGGGAAGATGCTCGAGTATTACATTGAACTCTCAAAACACTCGTGACATGAGTAGACAAGAATTGTGATAACATTATGTCTAGACCTTAGATGAAACAGAACAGGGAAGATGCTCGAGTAATACATTGAACTCTCAAAACACTTGTGACATGAGTAGACAAGAATTGTGATAACATTATGTCTAGACCTTAGATGAAACTGAACAGGGAACATGCTTCGTAATACATTGAACTCTCAAAACACTCGTGACATGAGTAGACAAGAATTGAGATAACATTATGTCTAGACCTTAGATGAAACTGAACAGGGAAGATGCTCGAGTATTACATTGAACTCTCAAAACACTCGTGACATGAGTAGACAAGAATTGTGATAACATTATGTCTAGACCTTAGATGAAACATAACAGGTAAGATGCTCAAGTATTACATTGAACTCTCAAAACACTCGTGACATGAGTAGACAAGAATTGTGATAACATTATGTCTAGACCTTAGATGAAACAGTACAGGGAACATGCTTCGTATTACACTGAACTCTCAAAACACCCGTGACATGAGTAGACAAGAATTGTGATAACATTATGTCTAGACCTTAGATGAAACAGAACAGGGAAGATGCTCGAGTATTACATTGAACTCTCAAAACACTCGTGACATGAGTAGACAAGGATTGTGATAACATTATGTCTAGACCTTAGATGAAACAGAACAGGGAAGATGCTTAGCGAGTATTAATTACATTGAACTCTCAAAACACTCGTGACAAAAATTGTGATAACATTATGTCTAATGGGTAATGAGAGTGCAGATTTTTCTGTTTTGACCATCCCGAATTAGGACTATGATCATGAAATAATTGGGTATACAGGGTGTTAACTTAAATGCGTTACATATTTTAATTGCCTTTGTACATGTGTGTCCCAACTTTGTGTATTATTATGTCTGGGTGTACAATAATTGAAATCGCGACTAAAAACAGCCGTTCCATACATGTGGATTAAGTAGCCATTCATATTTTCCTCAGCCCCGGATCTAGGCTCAGCTCGAGCTCGGTCCGCTCGCTCTTAATTTTTTTATTGTATTGGAAGTATCCGTCATGCCTATTGCAGAATTCGATCCAGATTTTAGATCATATTACGACGAGCTAATCTTATTGCCGTAAATGTCGAGCTCGCTTCGCTCGCTCCAAGTTTTAGATATTTTTGCAACCACGAAAACTGGACTCGGCCACTCATGGAAAAAAATTATTGCTACTCCCTTGGAGGGGAGGGGCGCCAATGTCAAGTCCGGGGCTGATTTTCCTATAGGAACGAAAATTTTTGTTCTGAATCCTATTGTAAAAGAAATATCGTTACACCTTTTACGATAACAAAATTAACAGGATAGCAACACAAGCTCGAAATTCGCAGAACTGCCTGCGACTGACGCATCGATAGTTGGCATGAGCATTCGAGTAAAAAAAACACAGAACTGCACTATGACTCAGGTCAGGTTTCAAAGTACCCATTTACCTGGCGTGGCTCCGAACCCGAAGAAGTATATAATAAACCGGTCAAGTGCAAGTCGGGCTACACGCGCACCGAGGGTTCCGTACCACAGGGTGAAATTAAAAGTCAAAGTCAACATAATTTTATTTAATACTAGCGACCCGCCCCGACTTCGCACGGTTGCAATGCCGACATAAACCTTCCTCTTGAATCACTCTATCTATTTAAAAAAAAACGTATCAAAATCCGTTGCGTAGTTTTAAAGATCTAAGCATAGGTACCTACATAGGGACAGACAGACATCGGAAAGCGACTTTGTTTTATACTATGTAGTGATGATAGTAGCTTGAAGCACAGTTATTAAACATCAAATTATAATCTTTTTTTGGTATTATTAGCATTAAAAACTAAGAGTCTGCCCATCAAATTGAACAACTTTTAATATACTTAGATATATTCCGAGAGATAAGTGTACTTTTTGCAACCATCAACAGCAAGGCTGATTCAGTGTTTATGGGGTGTAGAGCATCTCTGTGATGGGGATGGACCAGGTCTGCCTGCATAACTCCAGTCGGTTTAGGAGTTACTGATGATTAAAGGTCTGTAAAAAATTAACGATCAGCTGCACGGCTGATCGTATGTTATTGTTGTAGTATTTGATTGTTTTGATCGATGATTATTTTACTTTCTGAATATGATTGAGGCATGAAATCTTTAATTGTATGTTAAATGTTAATTAATCTTGTATATTTTAGTGTATTATAAAGATTTGACGTACTATAAAATTTCTAAAACCGCCTGTCGAGTCGAAATCACGGAATTATCTTGGACGCACTATAATAGAATCAGATTTCAGAATGCCAAGCGAAACAATGCCTACGACCCTTTTTGAACCTAAAAGGTAAATATTTGGGTTTATTGCATAACACTGGCAAATGAACGCAAAACCTAAATACCTACCATTTGATATAATGTACTACAAAGTACAAAGTCTCAGGTTTATGATCGAATTAGGCTTTTTATTTATACGCCTAGGCTTTTTATGATGCCGTTGGCAACGACAGTGTAATGACGATAAAATTGATACTTAGGTACTTAAAGTAGGTACATACCTACTCGATTTTATCATAATTCAGCCTAAAAAATTCCTAAGGATCCCAATTTCCCTTGGTCATGACATCACTCATCATCAGGAACGATTGCGATGAAACTTTGGTGGGTTGTTTTGCACATGCCAGGGAAGGTTTATAAATTAAAAAAATTCCATGTGTGTGTCGGGTAAAACTGATTTTGAGGAGGTACGAAGTTCGCCGGGTCAGCTTAATTGGCACTTTATTGTCTTTTTGTCATTATTAAAAACCTTATCCCTTGGTCGCCTCGTAGTTATGACACATACGGGAAGAAAAAAGGTGGTCCATTTTAAACCGGAACCATCAGGATCGAATACGCATCAAAATTGAAACACATAGTTACCTGGAGTGTGATTTTTTAATCTAATTCGCTGAGTTCAGCAGTTGAAAATGTTTAAATTACTGTGGAGATACGCATCTTTCTACTGCTGATTTGACTTTCAAAAATCGCACTCATGCAATAGGGTTTTTGAAAGTCAAATCAGCAGTAGAAAGATGCGTATCTCCACAGTAATTTTGACATTTTCAACTGCTGAACTCAGCGAATGAGATTCAAAAATCGCACTCCTGGAGTACGATTTTTGAAACTCATTCTTTGAACTCAGCAGTTGAAGATGTCAAAATTACTATGGAGATATGTACATCTTTCTACTAATGATTTGACTTTCAAAAATCGCACTCTTGGAGTATTACTTTTCAAAGCCAAATCAGCAGTAGAAAGATGCGTATCTCCATACTAATTTTGACATTGTCAACTGCTAAACTCAGCGAATGAGATTCAAAAATCGCACTCCTGGTCGAAAAATCAGAAGTCACTAACATGGTTGAAAAATCAGAATTCTCTAACATGGTTGAAACATCAGGATTCACCATAGACTTAAAATCGTCTTAGGGATTCACTTACATGGTTGAAAAAACTAAATTAACTTACGTGGTTAAACAATCAGAATTCACATGGTTCAAAAATCGGAATTCTCATACATGGTTGATAAATCAGAATTCACCAGCATGGTTGAAAATCCAAGATTCACTTACCTGGTTGAAAATAAACTCTCTTGGTAGAGACATGGCTGGTCCGAGATGTCAGGAGGAGCAGGTAGGGCGATGGAGATGTCACTAGTAAAATGATCTTCAGATTCAGTAGCTAAAAGCCTTTTATTACTCTGTTTTTGAGCCAAAACGGCAAATGCCGTTATATACATTTGTTTTTTTAACTTTCTTTCTCTAAACGACGCCGTTGTAACTAATTTTCTTTGACTTTGTAACAATTAAAAATGTCTTTAAACGTTTTTTTGAAACGCTGTGTTTTGATACAAAAAATTTACGGCGATTGAACCAACATTTTTGTTTATTTATTTGAGTTATAGTTTTGTGCCCGTGGATTTCTTATTTGGCACTTTTTTTTAAGTTATTCAAATATTTGTAGCACTTTAATCGCGGTACCGACAAGCGCCTGCTAGAAAAGATTAGCAACGAATGACTGTTGAGTGGAATTGTGGATTTTGCGCAGAAGGCGCAATCGATATTGACCTAAAAACGTAGGGATGTGGCGTTGTATGCTTTCTACGTATTTCTACGTCAATTTGAATCTAGATTTTACGTAATCTGTCTAGTATTTACATAAGCGAACTTGTGAAAATAATTCATAAAACTGATTTCTATGTTTAACGATATTTTCATGTAATTTTTTCAATTTATTTTCACACTACATTAAGTACAAGAATCTTCTAGAGGCAGCCCTTTAAGCATTAATTTCCTGGAAGGTTCAATCGTAAAACTACAAGCGAATATCAACTTTACCTCTCTAGGTTTAGGGTAACATTTTGTGCAAATAGATTAGAAAATTGAGTAACATGGTTCATAGGTTACTTATTATATTGGAAAATGAGCCTTCCGCAATCAATATCTGATTCATTTTCCAACTAAGTAGATACATAGGTACTTTATTTTCAATACGTACAGTCACCAGCAGATATATCGTAGCAAACAAGGTGGTCAAATATTTCTAAGCAGTTCACATTTTCAATAATTTCTTTATTCATAACCAGTCAAAAATATAGGAACGCCTAGAACATCAAATATATCTACGGAGTCAGGGTGGTCATAAACATATGAACAGTTTCGGAAAAAAAACCTTACTCCGTTGTTATACATTTTAATTTTAAATAACACTAGCTTTTGCCCGCGGCTTCGCTCGCATTTAAGCCATTTAAAAAGTATCCTATGTTACTTCTAATACCTCCAAGAATATGTGTACCAAGTTTCATTATGATCGGTTAAGTAGTTTTTGCGTGAAAGCCTAACAAACAAACTTACAGTCACATTTATAATATTAGGGATTCATATGCTGTATCGATACCGAACTGAACACAATTTTTGCGTTTATTTGTTAAGGAGGCACCGAGCCTCCAGTGCTGCCCTCAATTCGTATTTTTGAAATTTCTTAACTAATTATAAAGACATTTCCAAAAACAAGAACGTCACTTACATAAAAAACTAATCAAATAATTACTTAACAGCAAAAAAGCCGTTTGTTTGTTCGTCCCTTATGCATTCATAAACCGTATATCCGATTGCAATGAAACCGGGAAGATCCCTGACAAACAACATTCTGACAAAAAAAAACTGCCATGCAAAACGTATGCCGGGCACGGCTAGTTAGTAGCTTATAAATAACTTCCTAGATGATCAAAGATAAAGTAGACAATGGTGTACTCCTCTTTCAGTTGCACTCCTCTTAGGGCTGAACATCATTTGCCAGCACCGCATCGCACACTGAAAAAAATGCGAGCCTACTAAGACTCTTAATTATCACCAAAATAATTGAAATGACGTTATGATTGTTCACTAAAAACAAAAGATGGTTAGTTGTAACAACAAGCCGAATTCGTTTAACAGTGTTCTCTTAGTCGGAGAAGTCATGATGTTGACAGGCTCATATGGAGTCATGATGTTGGTTGAAGTAAACAAATTTTTTTTTTCAGTGCATTTTTCCGTCGCTCCATCCTTTTCTGTCAGTCAGGAACGACATATGCTAGAGCAAATAAGATAGCGGGAACGCGACCGCACGAGGCAGCACCATCAGTGCGACCTTTCTCGCTCTAGCAAATGACGTCCCTGAACGACAGAAAAGGATACAGCGTAAAAAAATGCGAAGCGGTGCTGCCCCATGAGGCTCAACCCTGAACTCAGTATCGTATGTACCTCTTCTTATCAGTGCGAGCCCATTTGTAAAAAGTGACTGCAAAGTGTCAAGGGTGTGGCTTTACTACGTCACAAATATAGATCTCTATTGTACAGTCACCAGCAGATATATCGTAGCAAACTAGGTGGTCAAATATTTCTAAGCAATTCTATTTTTCAATAATTTCTTTACCCATCTGAACAGTTTCGGAAAAAACCTTACTCCGTTGTTTTACATTTTAATTTTAAATAACATTGTAAAGAAATTATTGAAAATTCGCTGTTCAGATATTTGACAAAATACACGTTTAGATATAACGAGCTTTTACCCGCGACTTCGTCCGCATAAATTATATACCAGATTTTAAGTCAGATGATAAGCTATCAAACAAAAAAAGTTTCATCAAAATCGGTTCAGTAGTTTTTACGTGATACTCGAACAAACAAACACCCAAACAAACAAACAAACGAACAAACAAACAAACAAACAGACAGACAAAGAGTCCAAAAATTTGTGATTTGGAATCAGGGAAGCCTAAAAACCATATCGTAATCTTTTTTTTGTAAATATCTTCAATGTACAGACACACCTTCTGTTACAGTTTTATAATAGTTTAGATAAACAGAAAAAATTATGGTATTTTTGAAAAAACTTCCACATCTCCAGAAGTCCGGATTCAAAAGTAGAATTTACTAGTAAAATAGACGAATCATCCAAAAAGCAGTAGCAAAACGCAACCACGATAGCTATTTTCATCTAATATTATCACGGAGGTATTTTTTGGCCGTTACGGAACGTATTTGGCTTGGTTGAAGTGATAGTTCGTGATTTCGTTTTCTTCCATTATTATATTATCGTGAATTTTCATCAAAATAAAAATGAATCCGTAGAAGATTGAATGAACTATCTAACAGGTTACAACCAATTTACTTTTTTGTTAGTTTTGTTTCAAAATTCAAAAAATTTAAAAAAATTTATTCAAAATAATATCATATAGATATCATCTTTTTGACGTCATTTTTTGACTCTACCACCGCGTCGGAAGGTGTTCCGTTGAGAGAAGATGCGGCCAGAAACTCTACAACACACATCTTTTAAACAAAACAAAATGTACAAAGTACAATTAAAATACAATATTGCATTACATAGTGTAAAATTGTCAAGACCAGACATATCAGTTTAGTTTGATGGTTTGAAGTTTACACCCTGTATATTGTAGATAAATAAATAAAAAATAAAATAAATATAATAATTAAATATAATAAAATATTTAAATGATCCCCGAAGATATGCAACGTCATGTCCGGATGGGTAACCGAGTTCCATCACGAGCGTCTCCGTGCTTCGGAGAGCACGTCAAGAGTGTAAGGTGACCATTTAGCTTGCCTGCCACTAAACCGCGGTGCGATCCCACCAGAATTTTTAGTGTTTAGGGTTCCGTACCCAAAGGGTGAAAACGGGACCCTATTACTAAGCCTACGTTGTCCGTCCGTTCGTCCGTCCGTCCGTCTGTCCGTCCGTCCGTCTGTCCTACCTATTTAGGGCTGTAACTTTTGAACCGTAATAGCTAGAAAGTTTCTCAGATTATGCGTTATTACGTCGGATTTGTTAGCAAATAATAAAAATGTCATAAAGTTAAAAATTAAGGGGGGTTCTCAACATGAAACTAGTTTTTATCAACGTTTTTTCTTCACGCTCTATCGTAAAACGGTAATACATACAAGCGTCAAACTTAGTGTGATTATAGAGCAAACTCTACAGAATAAGAACAAATACTAAAAACCGGCCAAGTGTGAGTCGGTCTTGCGCTAAAGGTCCCGGAACAAAAAAGGTTTTTTTTCTAAGTTAATAATGTTGTGTTCTGTGGTGGTGTGGTACGGAACCCTCGGTGCGCGAGTAGCCCGACTCGCACTTGACCGGTTTTATTCAATCATGATTTAGTTAGAGTGGGCCATACTACCACGCGCACTGGGCCCTAGTGGTGTAGTAAACCCACTCCATAGATAAAGCTACTATTTTAAAACAACCCCCCCCCCCCCCCCCCCCCTCCCTCTCAACCACTTATTATATACCTACTGTAATGTAAATAGGATGTAACAAAACCAGGGTAGTAATACTTGGAGGTGCTTCAGACCATCAAACTGAACAACTTTCACTATGGAGCCAACTTCGAAATCGCGAAAAAATCTGTTATTTCATACAAAACTGCAGTACCGACTCGACTCAAATGTATGGGAGGACAGTTGATAAATTTTCGCGCGATTTCGATGTTGGCCTGAGCCACTCCTGAGAGTGCGATTTTTGAATCTCATTCACTGAGTTCAGCAGTTGAAGATATCAAAATTACTGTGGAGATACGCATCTTTCTACTGCTGATTTGACATTCAAAAATCGCACTCCTGAAGTATGATTTTTGAAAGTCACACCATCAGTAGAAAGATGCATATCTTGACAGTAATTTTGACATTTTTAACTGCTGAACTCAGTTGATGAACTCCAGTTTGATGTTAGAAGTTGTTCAGTTTGATGGTCTGCGAAGCACTTCCTTAAGTATCACTGGGGTGTTTTGTTACACCCTATAGAATCTGTCTATAATTTTGTGGTGGCAAGTGTGAGTTTGTATAAAAACAAGCCTTGGGATCACCCAAAAATATTTAATTTCGAACAACGTCAAGCACATTTGCTATTTTATACTTGGAGATTGGCAAAATCATCAAGACCATGGTGGAGGTACATTTACAAGGTCAAGTTAATAAAACTAGCTTTTTAATAACATTATTATTTTATTCATTATACCTAGTTTAGTATTTAATACAAAACGAGCTTTTACCCGCGACTTCATCCGCATAAATTATATACCAGATTTTAAGTCAGATGATAAGCTATCAAACAAAAAAGTTTCATCAAAATCGGTTCAGTAGTTTTTGCGTGATACTCGAACAAAAAAACACCCAAACAAACATACAAACAAACAAACAAACAGACAGACAAAAAATAAAAAAATTGGAGATTTGGAATCAGGGACAGGTAAAAAAAAACCATGTCATAATTTTTTTTTTGTAAATATCTTCAATGTACAGACACAATTCTGTTACAGTTTTATTATAGTTTAGATATATTTAGGTACCCTAACTTAACAATTATTGTCTATTTATACAATCTGCTTCATTACGGACTAAGGGCCTGTTTCACCACTTCTGAGTAAGTTCTTGTTAGCTTATCCGACAGATAGTATGACATATTTTGTATGAAAGATATGTCAAAATATCTTTCAGATAAGCTAACAAGAACTTACTAAGAAGTGGTTAAACAGGCCCTACGTGTTTTAAGTTCTATTATATTATAATTTTATTAGGTAGCCATGAAAATGGTACCGATTCGGACTGTGCCACGACTTAACTTAACTAAATTTGTTCCTGTCACTTTCTAAAATAAGATTAAGAAAAGAGACAGAAAACCAACAGCTGACTTTAGTGCTGTCAAAGTGACGTTACACGCTCAAAATAAGATGCCATCATAATGTACGCCATCTTATTTCAAGCGTTTTTGGGCGTGTAACGTCACTTTGACAGCACTAAAGTCAGCTGATGGTTTTCTGTCTCTTTTCTTAATCTTATTTTAGAAAGTGACTGGAATAAATTAAGTTAAGTCGTGGCACAGTCCGAATCGAGGCCAATGAGAAAACGCTCGAGCACTATGTAAGTGGTCTAATATCACCTTTATTCCACCAAAAACATTGCGATAAGTCACAGCCTTAAAACAAATTCCAATATCACAAATTATCCCTACCCTCTTCAAAACTCGTCTGCGTTTGAGCAGAATTGAAACTTAACAACACATCAGATTTTACGTTCGACTTCAACTCAGCCGTTTGGGTCTCTGTTGACGTCAGATTAATACTGGAAGGGCTTGAAGTTACACTGTCGAAAAGCCTGTAGTTTAACTTCGGGGAATCTAACAAACAGAAACAAGTCTGTGTCTCTTTTATACTTAAATCTGGAGATTGAGTCTCCGATGTTATAGTTTTCTTATTTGACCGACTTAAGCCAAATTCCACGGGAAATGTTTGAGTCTGTATATCGGATAAGGAGACGGTTTCAGAGAAAAATATCGATTCATCTTCGCTTGTTTGAGATTTTAGTGAGAGTAGATCTTCGAAGACGGTCTGGGTTGATATTTCATCGGTCTTAGTTGGTATTGAGTGCCATGAGGGGAGGGTAACGTCGTTTTTAATATTGTCTTCGGGTTGGAAAGTTTGTGTAGCGAAGGAACGCTTTGGGCTGTCACAGATAAACTCGTTTATCTTATCGTCTGTTTTAAGTTTTTTTGGTTCAATTACCGTTCTAGATTTACGTTTTAAAGCTCTTTTGTCGGCTTTGTATTGCTTATGGAGGTCTGGATGCTTTCTCATTAAGTGCACTAATAGTTTCTCGTTCGTTTTGTAATGCAAATCGCAAACTTGACAGATATATGTTACGTTGCAAGTGTCGTAGTGACGTTCGTAATCTGTGTTCGTAGAAAATTTTTGTAAACACGTATCGCAGTTATAATTTTTGTCCGTATGAACTTTGTTGTAATGTTGATTGAGGAATTTTCTTCCTAGAAAGTGTTTGTTTTTACCAGAATTGATGAAATATTTGCAATCTTTCACGGAGCAGTAATATTGTACTTCTATAACGAATTCGTCGTTCATTTTGTGGTTTTTTCTCAAATGTATCAAAAGATCTTTTTGTTTCATGTAGCTTTCTGTGCAGTAAGGACACGAAAGGTATATTTTTGCGAACGTATCGGGTGCTGTGATCATTAGGACTAGTTTCTTGTCGTATAACACACTGGATATTGTGTTCTCTTGTTGCTTTTGGTGTTCTTGAGACGGTTCCTCTGGTTTTTTCTGTGGAAAAAAAATACAGATTGGTTTCTTGTGAATTTCTTCAGAGACATTATATAAATATAACTACTTTTTGACGGCCTGGTAGCACAGTCGGTAGTGAACCTGCCTGCTGTGCCGAGGGTCGCGGGTTCGAATCCCGTAGGGGACAAATATTTGTATGATGGATATGAATATTTGTACCCGAGTCATGGATGTTTGTATCTAATGTATTGTATATCGTTGTCTAGTCATCATAATACAAGTCCAGGCTAGATTCTGGTACTTTAAATGTGACTAGATAATTTGTGTGACATTGTCCAAGATATTTATTTATTTATAGTTAATCAGGCCGAAAGTACATCTGGAAAGACTAAAAATTTTTATTTGTTTCAAAAATCCCTTCTACAGGGTGAAATTGATATCATTAGCATCCTTTAAAACTAAGAGTATACTCATCAAACTGAACAACTTTAGAGACTTTTAGTTTAAAATGATGCTAATGATATCAATTTCACCTTGTATATCTTTATACAGGGTAAACAGTTGCATTACTTTAAGGGATGATTGTATCCATGATACTGAACAACTTTCTCTTAGAAACCTATAGCAAATTCGCAAAAAAACAATTTGACTTTTCATATTCATACAAACGTTTGTTTGATCAGAGTGAATATGGGAAGTTCAAAATTGTGGCTGGTCTTTATTCATGACAACCAAGAGGTGAGTCCTGAATTTGGATATTTTTTTAGCTGAGTCGGGGTCCAGTCAACTTTGGGAACCACTGTAATATACTATAATCACGAGTACCTTGGCAGTGTTCCTCAACAGCAGGTCGGAGGTCTGGCACTGCTGCCTGAACCTCCGACACGTCAGTAAGGCATCCTCGCACGACACACAGAGCAGCTGCGATATACCCTCAGACTGTTGCAACTGAAATGACAAACGTAATAATTGCAATGCGATTTAGGGCTCCCACACATAAATTTTATGAGATTAGTCCATAGATTTAGCATATACCGGCGCGTGCATAGAAGGTAGGCAAAAAGACAGTGAAACCCTAATAATTTCTAAAGTAAAAGCATTTTGTTTACTAAATGACTTTTAATTTGTTTAATTACCTGTATTGAAACAAATCGAAGTCATTTAGTAAATTAAATGCTGGCTCAACTGTACAATGCGTGCCGTCGTGTTCAAGGTTCATATTTTTTTTTGAGATAACATTTTTTGAAAAGTTACGGCAGCGGAGGCTGGTCGCCGTATGCAACTTGGTTGGATAGGCTGCGAGGAGCGAAGCGATGAGCATGTTAGGTTTCTTGCGACCACAGCGCACGAGCCGAGCGAGCGTGCCGCGGCAGCGGCCGGCGAGTGTCAGAACCGAATTGCTACTGTTAGGCTGATCGCCGTATCCAATTCAATAGCTTGCCATAGCCTTTGGTGTAAAATTTTTTTTTTTTGGTTCCCGAACTCTCTTTTACACAAAATTTGCAGATTTGAAAGATTTTTACGCATTTCTTCTTGCTTGGTGAAACCACTGGGTGTAATTTTTAACAAGTCATTGAATAGTGGCTGTTTTCCGGATTTATGGAAAATTTCTAAAATAGTACCATTATATAAAACAGGCAATAAAAATGATGTCTCAAACTACCGACCCATCAGCATTCTAAGTTGTTTTTCAAAACTGTTCGAGAGTCTTGTTTATGGATATATTTACAATCATGTCATTAGCGCAATAAGCCCATACCAGCACGGCTTTATACAATCTCGGTCAACGGTTACGAATCTGTTATCATATTCACATTACTTGAGTGTGACTTTCAACGAAAGAGGCCAAACTGATGCCATATATACTTACTTTTCAAAGGCATTCGATAGAGTTGACCACAATATTCTCTGTATCAAGGCAGAACACCTTGGAATACACGGGTCTCTCTTGCGATGGCTCCGGGCTTATTTGCTGAACCGTACTCAGTTGGTAACATTGTACGGATATGAATCGCTACCATTCATTGCAGAATCAGGAGTCCCACAACGGTCGAATCTCGGCCCTCTATTGTTTTTAATATTCATTAATGACCTATTGGGATCTCTTAAGTGCGAATGTCTAGCTTATGCGGATGGCATAAAAATATTCCGTAGAATTGTTTCTACTCATGATTGTGATCTATTGCAGACTGACATGGATGCGATCGTAGCTTGGTGTTCTAATAACAACATGTCACTCAACGTAGGAAAATGCCGAAGTATCACCTTCACTAGGAAAATTAACAAAATCAATTTTCATTATCATATTGACCAAGTACTTTTGGATCAAGTTAATGTCGTTAAGGATTTGGGAATCTGGTTGGACTCCGAGTACTCATTTCGTGCACATTTCGACTATGTAGCATTAAAGGCAAAAAAATCGTTAGGATTCGTCTTGCGGACCACACGGCCATTTAAAAGATCTAGCTCCATTCTGACTCTTTATGTATCCTTAGTCCGAAGCATAATAGAGTACGGCAGTGTTATCTGGTCACCTTTCTATGATATACACAAGGAAATGCTTGAATCGGTTCTAAGGCGGTTTCTTCGTATTTTGTCCTTTAAATTCGGTCTAAGACGATCTTTACCTACCTACAACGATAGGCTGAGTAAATTTAATCTGGACTCATTGCAGTCGAGGCGTCAAATCAGTGACTTGATAACTTTATATAAAATAGTAAACTTTAAGCTCGATACGGATATTCTTCGCTACGTTTTGCTTAGACCTAACATTACATCCACTCGTAGACAGGATTTGTTTTCTATCCCCAATACCACCATTAATGTATCTTATAATAGTCCTTTGATACGCATGTGCCGGTTATATAATGAACATTGTAAGAGCCTTGATATTTTCTATCAAAGCCCAGGACAGTACGCAAGCTCTGTTAAGCTGCTGATACGCCAAGAATTGTAGTTAACTAAGTTTTTGCTTTCTTTTTTAATGTGTAACAAGTTTCTTAAATTTTCTGGTCAAATTAAATTATTCATGTACTTATTCATATACCAACCTACCTAGCTCATAATGTTTAAAAGTTTAATTTAGCACGTGTAGTTAATTCGTAACAATGTATTAGAATGCTGTGCGCAGTCATAATTGAGGTGCAAATTTGATGTAATTTAATGTGTAATATTTTTAAGATCGAGTGTTAGTTTGTACTTTGTTACTGTGCCAAATAAATAAAAATAAAATAAAATAAATAAAATTTGGTGAATTTCAAAAAATCATATCTCAAAAACTATAAATTTCCGCAAGTTGAATATAGCTTAGTTATAAGAAGACCTGACCTATTTGGAAAAAAAATATGAACCCTGAACTCGACGGCACGCATAGTACAGTCCTTCCTAAATGCTTTTAGTTTAGAAATTATTAGGCTTTCACTATGTTTTTGCCTGCCTTCTGTAGGCGCAGTGCAGAAACCAAAGGGTCAAAATCAAAAAGTCAATGGACAGGCAGCCTAAAGTGTAATCTACGCGGACGAACTCGCAGGTCAAAACCTGCATAACCTCACGACCGTAAACCCTTTTGGGTGGTCAGAAACTGCCCTATGATACTGTATTCGTTCTGAACAATACAGAAAAAGAAAACAAACCTGAATTTCAGTGATTTTACAAAAATCGTCAGCGAGACCCCATTCGAAGATATTCTTCATTTCTCCAGACTCTGCGAGGCACCCGCGGCATAGCGTAGAGTACTCGTCTAGTGGCTTCTCTAATTCAGTGTAAGGAGCAGTCATTTTAATAATTAAAACAGATAAAAATCACGAAAATCTGAAAATTCGCTCGGCAAATTTGTTTTGATTTGACACTTCTGACACTTGACAGTCTCATCCCGATTTTGTTGATCGAATTTGGTAGTACATAGAATATAAGAAAGAGATAGTAGCATTCATTTCTGTATAACGCTGTTTCATCTTTCAAGCTATGCAAGTTTTGTACAAAATAACAGTAATTCCGTTTTACGTAAGTTTTTTACGTGTATGTAGCAACTTCCGTACTCTAACTTGAGCTGTAGGCCTGGGTCGAGTACAGAATAGTGTCTGCTACAAAGTTATGTCATAATATGATAGACAAAGTGCCTCCGTACTTCTCCCAGGCTGTAGGCTCCGGGTTCCGCACAGAGACACTCTGATAATAACATCATTTCTAGCATGGGTAGGTACACTTAAGTCAAGAATACCATAAAACTTGTAACCATGAGTTGACCGTTAGTTAGTCTAGATATTATTTGCTTTGCTAGTTTGAATCAAGGCCAGTATCCACGCACGTGGTATTAGCCAACGGTCGATAGACTGCTCCTGCGGTGTCCCTGTTGCTATGCAGAGCAACTCTTTCTTTCATGACACCTGCGGACGCGAGGGCTGCACATTGCCCCCACGGTGACCTCCTCCATCCCCTTAGTCACGCCCCTATCGCCATCAAACATCCATCGACCGTTATTATTTCCCAGCAGATATCCTTGGCTCCCTGACTGGTAGCTCGAGATACGCAGCCAACCTACGCACTCCCTGCTTCTTATCTTTAGCCAGAGAGTCTCATATTGCATGGGACTGTTCCATTTAGTGCGAGCAGACACGATTCATGGAAAGCGGCATTTCCTCATAGTTACATGTCCTATGGCTAAAAGGTCTATCAGGGGTTAGAACACTCACCTGGTTCCAGCGTTGGAAGTCTCTCTAGGATGATTCTCATCCACCTGCGTACTCTGCGTCTGCTAACGGTCACACTACACACTTTTATACCTCGCGGCATCGCCGTGCCCGATTTCCCGCTAAAAGTGCCCATAGACAAAAAAAGGTTAAAGTCAACGCCGTTCAATGTTGCCATAGAACAATATCATTAGTGTGACTGTACACTTACCATGCGACTGATATTCTCGCGTTTCGCGACACTCCCACGAAAGAAGAAGTGACATCATTGCAGTAGAGTGAGCAGGTGGCGCGTCCACTCTCGGATCCGCTCCGAGGCACGAATGGCTGCGTCTCTTCTGCTCCTCAATGCACCATCCACAGCCGGTGGATCCACTACTTCAACTTCCGCAGCAAGGGTATCCTGCTGAGTGTCAACGCCTTCATCATGTTCCTTTTCAGATATCTCTGTCGTATCAGTGTCAATGTCCATTTGATCTGGTACATCAGAGAAACCATTCCCGTCTCTTTGAGACTCTTCACAAGCAGTGTCAGTACGGTCTTGAACTTCAGGGTTTTCTATTATCTCTTGAAATACCTCTTGCTCTTCCAAGTTGATGCGATTCATTCCTGAATTCTGATTTACTGCTTCAGACGTCTCGCTTCCCACTTCAGTGCGACCTAGCCTTTCATTGTCATCTGCTTCCAGTGGATAGAGATGTCCAATAGAGCGTGTAAGGACAGAGTCCTTAGTCTTCACCTTGGCCACTCTGCATTTGTTATCACTGCCTTTCATCAAGGCGATTATTTTCCCAGTCTTCCAAAATTCTCTGTTCTTTGAATCTGACCATATCTGTACTATATCACCTATCTGTGGGTTGCGATGAGACATAGTCCTTGGTTGTTTGGGCAAATGCTTAGACCTTTCTCTCAAGCCCATCAGATATTGTCCAATAAACATTCGCTTAAACTCGTCGATGATTTTTAGCCCTCTCTTCCAACTTTGGATGAGATCAATTTTAGCTGCAGTACCCTCAGGAGTTAATTCAAATGATGCGGGTTCTACCATCAAGCACCCTTTAAGACTAAGGAAGTCCGCTGGTCGCAAAATGTGTTCCAGTTCTGTTCCAGTTTGAGTTATCGGTCTGGAGTTTACAACTGCCTCTATCTCTTTCATCACAGTGAGCAATTTGCTGTCATTCAACAGGTGTTTTTCGAGAGTACGCTTGAGACAGTTTTTCACTAGAGCAACCAACCTCTCATAAAATCCTCCATGCCATGGTGCCAATTGCGGAATGAATCTCCATTCAATTTGATTTTCCACGCAATATGGTTTTGTCATTACTTCTGATGTGAGCTTGAAACATGTAGCATTATCAGAATATATGCGTTTTGGCGCTCGTCGTGTTGCTGCAAATCTCCGCAGGGCTAGCAGGCACTCGTCAGCTGTGAGATCTTTTACAACTTCCAAATGAATCGCGCGTACAGCCAGGCATGTAAACAATGCTACCCACCTCTTCTCTTTTCCAGTAGGTGTGTTTACAAGCAATGGGCCAAAGTAATCCACGCCAGAAAATGTGAAGGGATCACTGTAATTGACTCTTTCCGGGGGTAAAGCTGGAGTAGGTGGAAGCTGGTAGGGTCCACCACCATGTTTCATACATTGTACACATCTTCTGATAACTTTTTGCACTTGAGACTTGCCTTGAGGTATCCAGTAACGTTCTCGAATGAGACTCAGAGTGTGAGATGCTCCGACATGATAGTTTTTCTCATGAGTTTCAGATATGATCTTCTTCGAAAACTCACAATCTCTTGGCAACAAAACCGGATACTTCATGTCATAGCTCCACATAGTATTAGCCATACGACCTCGACACCTGAGCACACCGTCTACATCCAAGAAAAGATCTAAATTCCTTGAAAGATGTGTTTTCTTACCAGCCAGTTCTTCTGGAAAGTGTTTCGCTTGAACTTTCTTAATGTCTGTTACGGTTTCATTATTGAATAAACATTCAGGCTCTTGACCAGATTCAGGATTATCAATTTCCATTGGTCCCTCGAGATCCTTTTCTTCATTGGTTTGAGTACTTAATTCCTCTGTATTCTTTTCAGGTGGTGCATCCTTTTCTTTCAGGTTTTCCCCATCAGGGACCTCCCCAAGAGAAAAAAGTGACTGATGAATAATGTAGTGTCGATTCTCAGGCCATCGTGTCTCAGGTTCTTTCAGGAAATCCGGACCATTGAACCAAAGTTCCTTCTTATCTTCCCAGAGTTCTGGCCTGGTGGCGACATCTGCAGGGTTTGACTTAGTATTAATGTAGCACATTTCTGTATCAGGGTGATTCTTCTTGATCTCGTTTACTCGGTTTGTTACAAACGGAGGAAGTAGTTTGTTAGAATTCATCCAGCCAAGTACTACGAGACTGTCAGTCCACAGATATTGCTTTTCGATTTCATAATCTAGGTTGTTTTTCAAGTATGTCAACATTCTGCTGCCAATCAAGAATCCTAGGAGTTCCAGCCTTGGGATCTTCAGGTCATCTTTATCTTCAATCCTGGAGATACGGGATTTTCCCATCATGAAGGAGACTGTCACTTGGTGACCAACCTGGCCTCGAATGTACACAGCACAACTATATGCATTTTTCGAAGCATCAGTGAAAGCATGTACTTGATATCTCGTCTCAGGTGAGCCACTTCCTACATATCTTGGAAGCTCTACATTCTTCACTCGTCGTAGAATGTTAAGGTTTTCCTTCAGCACTTGTTTCAGGTTATCAGGTAACTCTACATCCCATTTCAGCTTAAGTTTGCAGATATCTTGAAACAGTATCTTCATGGGCAGTACTAATGGACATACAAATCCAAGAGGATCATAGATTCTGGCCATATCACGAAGAACTGTCCTCTTAGTACTGGTTAGCGGATCTTGTTGAAAATAGTCTTCAGATACTTTCAGTTCCAAAGAGTCATTGTTCACATTCCACGAAAGTCCAAGTACTTTTACTATTCCTTGCTGATCTGCTTGCTGAGCTTTTGGAATAGTACTCATGAGTTCTTCATCATTAGAGATCCAGTCTCTAATATTCATTCCTAGCTGTACAAATGTATCTCTTGTTTGTTCATAAATTTGTTGAGCTTCATGAACAGTGTCAGCACTAGTAACAAGATTATCTACATAACATTTGTCTGCTATGTTCTTCAACAGGTCTCCTTCCGTTGACTGTGCCATATGATGCCTGATTGTAGCTGTGAGCAACATAGGGCTACATATGATTCCGAAGGGTACACGACAAAATCGTAAGTACATCAAGTTATCATCATTCAGTTCTTTGCTTAAGTCTTTGATCCATAAGAACCTTGTCACATCACGGTCTTCGTCTTGGAGGCCGACTTGTAAGAACGCCTTCTCAACATCAGCCATCACTCCTATCTTCTTCATCCGGAACTTAAGCAGCAATGCTGTCAGGTCTTCTAGGAATGAGGGTCCGCTGTAGAGACATTCATTGAGACTCTTCTGCCCTGATGTCTTTGCCGAAGCATCATAAACAAGTCTCCCCTTTTTTCCTTTTTGTTTGACCATATGATGTGGAAGATAATGAATCGGCTGATCAGCTCTCCGGTCCAGTTTTGGATCAATTTCTTCAATTATTCCAGACTGTAATTGATCCTTCAGTATAGAGTCATATTCATGAAGTGTTTCTTCATCTATCTTCTTCAACATGCTCTTTAGTCTACCAATTGCAAGACCAAAGTTGGAAGATAGTTCAGGTGGGTACTGTATCCACGGCCATTTCACATAGTAACGACCATTTTTATACTGTACAGTCTCCATGAAGTGTTTCACTGCTTCTTCTTGTCTCGTGGCTTTAGGATTGTCCGTTATTCCGATACTTTCTAGTGACCATAAAAAATTTACATCAATATTTCTCAATGGTAGGTCGGGTTCTGCGAAGTACGGGCAGCTTGGTATGTGACATTGGCAATATGTGGTCACAGTCAAAGCTGAAGTCTCTTCTTTAGCATCAGTGTTGCCCGAGAGAATCCAGCCAAAATCAGTATTGATCAAAAACAGGTTTGGTGACATTTCTATTCTTTCATCTCTCATGAACGAGCTGTAGTAATCATTTCCGACGAGAAGGTGAATGTCCTTACCTACAGATTCATCATCAGCAGGTATGTCGAATGATTTATTTACAAATTTTGCTATCGGAATATTCTCTGTTATCTGATCAACAATATTCACCTGTATTTTTCTATAAACTCCTCTCTTTGTTTCAATTATAATTTCAGCAAGTGGACTTGATACCTCCTTGGGACTAGAGGCACCAAAAGTGTAAATCAATAATAAATCATCCTTATCACTAATCAAATCAAGATCATTTGCCATCTTCTTTGTAATATAGCTTCGTTGACTTCCACTATCAAGAAGGAGGCGCCCCTTCAATTGCTTTAAGGGGTTCTTCGGGTTTCCTATCCTTCCCACTGCCGTCTGCAAATACGTAAATTTAGATAGATTGCAAATTGTGTTACAGAGATTTGGATCATCACAAAATTCCTCACCTTTCTTTGCAAACTCTGGGCAGAACATCATCAAATGGTCTTTGCTGCAACGAAAACACGATATTTTTCTTGAACAGTTATTAGTATGTTGCTTTGATAAGCATTTTAGACATCTGCCTGCCTTTTTGAGTTTATCTTGTCTTGCTTTGACTGTTTTGACCCGCCGGCAGTCTGCACTTTGATGATTTACAAGGTCACAAAACAGACAGGGTCTCCTCTCTCGCTTAGGAGGTTGTGAATGCCGAGTGTCATTTTCATTACTAGGTCTTTTGGTGCCCTTTCGGCCACTAAAATTTGTAGGTTTATTCTTTGGCTTCCGAGTTTCAACCTTCACTTGAAGAGTCTCGGTCGTAGCACTCGTTACCGCCTTGTCATTTAGTTGTTGTTCAGTCCCTGCCAAGCTCGACTTCTCCATAGCTGATATGACTAGTTCAAGTACTTTTCGAATTTCTGACACCGTCGGTTCCTTTCCCACCTGAAGGTTAACTTGGTACATGACTTGATCTGGAAACTTTTCCATGATAATCACCCTTAAGTGGCTGCCTTCTACATTTTCCCCTAGGGTTTGCAGCACCCTCAAATGAGTTTCTATGATGTCTAGATGTCTTCGGCACTCGGTCGCCTGGGGCTTCGCTGAAGGTAAGGCAGATAAAGCTTTATAGTGGGCATCGATTATATGGCTTTTTATTCCATACCTTTCCTTAAGTTTCATTAAAGCTACACTGTAGTTCTCATTGGTAACCGTCAGTCCTTCTATCACCTTGGCGGCCTCCCCCACCAGACAGCTACACAGATATGCGAATTTCTCTGAATCTGGGAGATTCTTTTTGTCGATACTGGCTTCGAACTTATCCCAAAATTCATACCACCTTATCTGCATGCCGTCAAACTTTGGCAGTTCCAATTTGGGGAGTTTGGTACTTGTGGACGAGGTTGTTGTTCTCATATGATGTTCAAAGGTCACAATGGAATCTTCACACCGAATCTGGACGTCCATACATTCCTTGACCACATCTTCGTTTATGGACTTCGATGTGGTCAGGTAAAACCTGCATTCTACTTCTAGTTTCTCTGCGAGGTCCTTCAATTCTATAGTGTACTGTTTGATTATATTTTCTGGTACGCCCGTCGTGCATTCGGTTAATATCGCGTCTAACCTCGTCGTCAAGCGGTCGCGACGTACTTTGAGGCGATGAATGAGTGAATCTTCCATCTTGATATATTGTGTGAAGGTATGACTTGTAGACCAAAAAACGCGCTGTGGGTTTAGCACAATTTCCAAATGATTTCCCTCTTGGCCGCTCACGGCTCTTTGACATCGACTGGAAATTGCAAAGATAATATGAAGACGATCATAGAACTAACGAAAAAATTTTAATTTCAAAGTTTCTTGTTCTAATTATAGCGTGGTCACTTACCTCGAGATATTCGACGTTTTGCCGGAGGGAACCTTAGAAGTACGAAAATACGCTATGAAAACTTGCCACCAAACTGTTTAACGCATTTTCTTTCGATTATTGAACGTAAAACTTACACTTTTCCGCAAAACAAAGCAAAACAGAACACAGCAGAAAATTTTTCCGGTAAACAACCATAAACAACGCAAAAGAGACAAAGACTTTTCCATAGTGTTGTAGATGTATCCGGTAAACATTGATACCGGTTGTTGTTTATTAATTTATCCCTTTTTTGGAAAGGCAAAGAGATCTAGTTCATACAGCCAAGTCTTTCCAGACGTCATCTATTGACATCAGATCTAGGTACGTCATCGTCACAAATACCTTTCGTGACGAGCGTGGCGGAATTTGTAACGACTTACATGATTCTCCAACAAACATGATTTTATTCAAACAATAAAATTATCGCCACCACTCAAGACACGGCGATCTATAACTATATTTGCATTCAAATTTAAAGTAAACAAACGTAATAATCTATATTCAGTTCTTATATCTAACTTATCATCATAACCAACGAAAACGAAAACCGGAATCCGATCGAAATTTATCGACAGAAAGAGGTAAAACGGAAATGCACACCACTATTCCACGACGAAAACAATGCTGCCAACATAACCTTCCATCCTCCCAAACGAAAAAAAAAGGTCGATAGGTATATAGGTACCTTCAAAACCAAGTTGTAAAATAAAAGGTAAAAAGCTGAAAATTTCTAGATAAAATGCGGGTAAAAGGCAAGATAAAACCACAAAATCGGTTTGCTTCAAAATCATTGGGCATCTTTTATCTGCAAAAACACAATCTGAAAATTGCTAAGAATATAAATAATAAAGGAAAGCCTGAACGTATCTGGCTTCCTCTTCTCTCAGCAGCACTCTCCACCATTTTTGTAGCAACTTCCGTACTCTAACTTGAGCTGTAGGCCTGGGTCGAGTACAGAATAGTGTCTGCTACAAAGTTATGTCATAATATGATAGACAAAGTGCCTCCGTACTTCTCCCAGGCTGTAGGCTCCGGGTTCCGCACAGAGACACTCTGATAATAACATCATTTCTAGCATGGGTAGGTACACTTAAGTCAAGAATACCATAAAACTTGTAACCATGAGTTGACCGTTAGTTAGTCTAGATATTATTTGCTTTGCTAGTTTGAATCAAGGCCAGTATCCACGCACGTGGTATTAGCCAACGGTCGATAGACTGCTCCTGCGGTGTCCCTGTTGCTATGCAGAGCAACTCTTTCTTTCATGACACCTGCGGACGCGAGGGCTGCACATTGCCCCCACGGTGACCTCCTCCATCCCCTTAGTCACGCCCCTATCGCCATCAAACATCCATCGACCGTTATTATTTCCCAGCAGATATCCTTGGCTCCCTGACTGGTAGCTCGAGATACGCAGCCAACCTACGCACTCCCTGCTTCTTATCTTTAGCCAGAGAGTCTCATATTGCATGGGACTGTTCCATTTAGTGCGAGCAGACACGATTCATGGAAAGCGGCATTTCCTCATAGTTACATGTCCTATGGCTAAAAGGTCTATCAGGGGTTAGAACACTCACCTGGTTCCAGCGTTGGAAGTCTCTCTAGGATGATTCTCATCCACCTGCGTACTCTGCGTCTGCTAACGGTCACACTACACACTTTTATACCTCGCGGCATCGCCGTGCCCGATTTCCCGCTAAAAGTGCCCATAGACAAAAAAAGGTTAAAGTCAACGCCGTTCAATGTTGCCATAGAACAATATCATTAGTGTGACTGTACACTTACCATGCGACTGATATTCTCGCGTTTCGCGACAGTGTAGTTGGATATCCAACTCCACGTAAAAAACTAAATGCGTGAATGCGTGAATATCGTCACAAAATATTCACGTACAAACGACGTAAAACTGTAAGGCGTTGTATGAAGTCCCAGGGAGTATAGGTTCACCCCAAGTTTAGCCCTCTTTTTCTCTATTGTGTTGACTAGGGAATTAATTTCAACCTTCTTGGTGTTGACTAATTACTCTTTGGTGTTGACATTCTGTCATAAATCGGAATCTGCATGAAATGGAACGTAAAACTTTCGTTCAAAAATCATATTGGAAAACTTTTGGGTGGCGGAAAAATTATGTTAAAAAATCCTTTTGAGAAATAGGTGAGGTAAATAATAAAAAATAATCTTAAAATTCCATTCTCTGTCTTCTCGAAGACTAAAAACTTTTATTAGTACAACCTCCTTGCATACGATACAAAAAGCCAAATGCATTTGAATAAAGAACAATAAACAAAAACTAAACCAGAAATTGACATTTTGACAAGTATTTTGGCTCAGCTAAATTTACAAGAGTATGTTTGTCTCGTAGAAAGGTAATTTTTTCCTTTATTTTTCATTATTTTCACCAAAATAACAGTGTTCGATAAAAAAACGCCGGCTTTTCGACTGCCACGAAGTAAGTTTATTCCGAAATAGTTCGCAATCCGTGCAAACTTCCGTACGGTCGCCATTTGCGCCACGATTGCTGGCTGACTGGTCTTGTGTGTAAAATTGTGAAATTATAGGTTATAGTGCTAATTTAGCCATCAATTGTGCATAAAAAATAGCTGAAAAGGCTCGGAACACGTCGACTGATAATTCAATGACCAGAATGCATGAAAAGTGCGTATAAATAGTGAGTATTTCTACCGATAAACCTTTGTTACGTAGGACGGAGATATAACACGTGCTGGGAAATAATGTTTCAATTTCTCTGTAAATTGCTTTTACACGGTACAATCGTTCAATTCAATGTCGACTTTGTACTTCAATCTGCAACTGTTAGTATTTTATACGAAGGCGGTGTCGAGAAGTCGGCCACAGTATTATTTTCTAGGTGATCTATTTTTGTCTTAGCTGTGATCTATTGTTCCTAGTTCTAATTTCAAAAATACTTTTTATATTTACGTGCATTTATCGATAAAGGTGCAGTATCGAAATAAGTTTCTACCGTTGTATTTTGTAGCTAAATCTGAAATAGAAAGTTGAATATTTTATAATAAATCGGGCCACATTTCAATTGTTGACATTTGGGTTTCATTTCATAACATTATCAGTCGTTTACGTGGATTGTTTTTTTTTATCGCTTTTTAATTTTTCATAGCACAGATTATAATTGGTCAAATTTGTTTTTTTTTGTTGCACTTGGCAAAGGTTGCATAGATACAGAGCCTTGTTTTGTTTACAAATATGTTGTAATTGTTCTGAATAATCGATTCTCATGGATGAATGATGTCTGTTTTGGTACAGTGAACTGTGCGTACAAAGTCCATAACATACACATTTTATATTTATAATCCGTCCATGTTAAAAATACATTATGAATCGTGTGAAGGTATTTTATATCTACTACTTGTAACAGGTAAAGTTAACCTTGTAAGCTGTTATCTTAGTTGGTTACAAATAGATAATTCTAACATTGTCTTATTTTGTTTGGGGTTACATTTATAGGATTCCTATTGGAATTGTCACTTTTGTGTTTTCCCACCGTTCTAGCACCAATATAAATCTGAGCCACAGCATAAGAAAGAGTGGTTCTGTATACAGGGTGTTACAAAAGTAAACATTTCTATCTTTTATTTGAGACCATAAAACTGAACAACTTTCACTATGGGACCAACATCGAAATAGCGAAAAAAAAAACGTAGTATGGGTACGTTCCCTAAAGAGCATTGGGCTCTCGACACGGAGGTCGTGGGTTCAATTCCCACGGGGGATACCTAGTTACATATGTCACTTTGTGCGTTGTTCCCCAGTTGGTTAGGACATTGCAGGCTGAATCACCTGATTGTCTGAAAAAAAAAATGATTCCGCGTTTCAGATGGCACGTTAAGCCATTTGCCCCGGCTACTATCTCTGTTGGTAGTATAAGCCCCTCAAGTTGATATTGCGATGGAACCTTGTCACAATAAAAGCTGCGTGACGTCATCCATAAAACTTCATCAAAAAACTCTAACGTAAGCGCGGGCTGACCTTGCGAACGGTACTGACGGTGCACGTCGACTACGTCAAAATTACGTCACCAAGATGGCCACCAATCGCAATATCAACTTGTGGGACTTGTAGTCTAATGACTATAAGCCATAAAAACCACATGAGACGCCGCAAGGCGGTCTGAAAAAACTCTGATACCAGGGCTCTGCCCACACGATAAGAAGAAGTGCAGATATTCCACAATTCTTGCGTCAGTTGTTGATTAAGAAGAAAAATAAATTTTCGACTCCCCCCTCCCATACAACGAAAAGGGCGTTTGCAAATCTACCTCATCCAAAAAAATCCACCCTGTATATCTCGGCTCCGATATGACTTAGATTAAATTTCATTAATCATACCTGTTTATTTGAGGTAGTGCTACAAAACCTTAATAAAATTATAAGTGGTCATAACAAAAAAAAAATGACGCCATTTGTCCATACAAAGTTAAACAAACCCCTTTGCTATCTAAATTCATATTAATTGGGGACATTTAAGATACATAACGGAATGTATTGAGAACAATTTTAGTATTTTCGTCTGTTTGTTTGTGCACACATCAATGAAAAACTACTGAACCGATTTGGATTGGGGTTTTCACAGAAGCATAGGGCTTAGTTTGGATTTACATTTAAGCCATGTTTTATCACAATCGGTCGCTGTTTGTTGAATATTTTTTTATGTTTTACTCCAGTATGACATTTTAATAAAATTTATCTCTATTTGCAGTTGCCGAGAACACCAGAAATGACTATAGACAGCAAGCCACACGCAAAATACAGTGAAATAATTAATATAACTGCGCCCAAAACTTATCTAAATATAAACATTGACTTCAATACTATATTCTCACCCTATATCTAATTTAAAAAAAAGTTTAATTTTCTTTTTTTTCTTAAGCTCAAATTGTGCCAGTATTTTATTTAAGACTTACATTATTACAAAGTAAGAAAGTTTTTTTGTTTATAATTTAGTCTATGGATAGTTAGTGTGGTGTTTAAAAATTTGAGTGTTGCAAGCATGAAAATACCGGAGACATCAGCAAACGTCGGGGCTTACTACGGCAATGAGGAAAATGGACAGTGGCAGGTTAGTATTTGAGTTATTGTAATGTGACTAACTCTATCTATCTCTATCTATCTATAACGTCACGCTTCTTTCCCAGTGGGGTAGGCAGAGACCAGGGCGCGCCACTTACTACGATCCTTACATACCTCTTTTGCCTCATGCACATCCATACATCTCTTCATACATGCCCGTCGGTTTCGAGTACTCCGCACTTCCCCTTTTTGTAGGACGCAACTGATTTGATCAGCATACATCCTACGAGGGCGCCCTCTGCCAACACTTCCACTCACATTAGCAACATATATCTCTTTCGTACATCTACTGTCACTCATCCTCTCCACATGGCCAAACCAACGAAGCATACCTTTCTCTATTCTTGTCACAACATCTTCTTTCAATTTACATCGATCTCTTATTACACAATTTCTCACTCTATCTCTCATCGTGACACCACACATACTTCGCAAGGAACGCATTTCAACAGCATTAATTTTACTTGCATGCTTCTTCTGCCATACCCAGCACTCACTGCCATACATATTATTATTATTATTATCTGTGGTTTTGGGCCTTGACAGGCTTGCTAAGCCTGTGCCACGTAGACCATCGCTGGTCCTTTGTGATCGCCCTTTTTATAGTTCCTTACCAATCCCCACTGCGGCCAGAAATCGCAGTAGATTCTTGATCGGGATAGTTTGTATCTCATCTGGTGTCAGCACCTGCCTACCCAGATGAGTGCTGCGTTTGTACATCAGGGGACCACAATCACATAGGAGGTGCAGAGGAGTTTCCATCTCCTCCTTGCAAAATCTGCAGCCGGTCGTGTCACTTAAATTCAGTGTGTGCATGTGCTTATTTAATTTGCAGTGGCCTGTGAGTGACCTTGCTATTGTACAAATTTGGTCCTTGCTGAGGGCAAGGAGACCGTTCGCAAGTTTGCGATTGTAGCCTTTGATAAGTGCTTTTGAGTGGCCCATGCCTGGGGTGTTACACCAAAGCTTTATTGCCTCACCAAAGCTGGCCTTATTCAAAGAATCTCGCGTTAGACTATTGGGGATTCCGAGAAAGGGTTCGGGGCCTATGAAGTGGTTTTCAGTGCCTCTTCTAGCCAACTCGTCCGCCCTCTCGTTCCCTTCGATGTCTGAGTGTCCTGGCACCCATTGTAGCACAAGTTGATTGCCATACATAAGTGTAGGCACCAACACACCATTGTGTATAGCAAGTCGTGCCTTTTTGGACACTTTGTGACTAACTCACAACCAGGAAGTTGGCGTAGGTATTGTCCATACCTTGGAGTACATACTGCCTAACAAGCGGTGAAACATGATAATACTCCTTGGTGGTCGGTAATGACCGTTCTTCTTTCGTAAATTCCCGTCGTTGTTTTCAACGTTAATTTGTCCCTTTCTAATCCAACGAAAAAAATTAAAAATTTGTTCTGATAGAAAGGGACACAAAGATGGTCTGATCATCCCCTTAAAAGAGTGTCAGCATATTAAGAAGCATATACAGGGTGAAAGTGATATCATTCATCATTGGCATCCTTTTAAACTAAGAGCCTACCCATCAAACTGAACAACTTTTACTATCGGAGCAAACCGATCAGAGCAACAAAAAAATCTGCTGTTGCAATTGCATACATTTGAGTCGAGTAGGCATTGCAGTTTAGTATGGAACAGCATATTTTTTATTTGTTCCGATCAGTTTGCTCCCATAGTAAAAGTTGTTCAGTTTGATGGGTAGACTCTTAGTTTAAAAGGATGCTAATGATATCAATTTCACCCTGTATAATGTAACTAAACCACCTGTGTTTCAATGTCCTCAGCCGAACGGTGTGATAATAGACAGCGGAGTGGGCGGCGGCGTAGTCGGAAGCGGCGACGCGGGCATTCACCGCCCTGTCTACCCCGTGCACATACCTAGAGGTCACATGCCCGGTATGTACTGCTCAATATCCTCAGCTGAACGGTGTGATAATAGACAGCGGAGTGGGCGGCGGCGTAGTTGGTAGCGGCGACGCGGGCATTCACCGCCCTGTCTACCCCGTGCACATACCTAGAGGTCACATGCCCGGTATGTACTGCTCAATATCCTCAGCTGAACGGTGTGATAATAGACAGCGGAGTGGGCGGCGGCGTAGTCGGAAGCGGCGACGCGGGCATTCACCGCCCTGTCTACCCCGTGCACATACCTAGAGGTCACATGCCCGGTATGTACTGCTCAATATCCTCAGCTGAACGGTGTGATAATAGACACCGGAGTGGGCGGCGGCGTAGTTGGTAGCGGCGACGCGGGCATTCACCGCCCTGTCTACCCCGTGCACATACCTAGAGGTCACATGCCCGGTATGTACTGCTCAATATCCTCAGCCGAACGGTGTGATAATAGACACCGGAGTTCAATGTTGGCCCCATAACTCTGCAACTTTCTAGCAAGTTTAGTATCAAGGCATCTCTCTCATAATATACGTGGCGTACATTGCAGGCTACGTGATGGCCGGCGCGTACTACCCGCCCGCGTACCCCCCCGCGCCCGTGCCCCAGCCCGACGACTTCGCCGACTACATGTGGATGGAGAACGAGGAGGAATTCGACAAGCAGGTACCTGTCACCTTCTATTACACACCCTATGCCTTCAGAACTTTCTCACACAGGTACCTTACCTATCCCAACAGAACTATCAACATAATTCACAACATTTCATTTCGGCCATAGGTTCTGCGAGCAATGTGCCCCGCCCACTGCCACTTAAGTTTAGCAATTCTTTGGGCTATGTCAGTTACTCTGGTTCTTCTGCGGATCTCTTCATTTCTGAATCTCCGAATGGTTTTCTAATTTTGGTACCTTTCTTAAAATGAAATGTTGTCAATTATAGTGGGGAAGCTCCTAAGTTCTGCGCGATGTCGCGATCATAATTTATTGGCATTGTCTATAGCAAAGTTGTCTGGACCGCGTCCCACCTAACAAGGGACATAACCACAGATTATTTAATAGTTACTACCGTAACAGATACTGCACTCTCTTAGAAAACACTGATTTCGCGCGCTTTTACAGACAACCGAGTCTTACGATCTGTCACCGCGACGAACGACGAACTTAAATGCGTCTTATGTCAATTAACCTAGAGTCCATATCACATTGCCCGTCACGCGCCTCTGACGTAACTATCGAAACGCTAGGGTTGTTTATTGTCAGAAAATACCCTCCATCACCAGGAATTTTTTTTCTTCAATCTTATTTTCCAAAATAACGTTTAAACCAAGTTCGAAGACTACGGGAATTACTTCTCCTGAAAGGAATTTTTTTTGCGAAAAAAATTTAAACCAACAACTAGTTACCAACATTGATTAAATTATTCCGTTTATTTGTATCTTTATTTATTATTTGGTTTGTATCTTGTACAAACGATAAAAACAATAGCGTTGTTATACCAGTAT
The DNA here is from genome assembly GCA_922987775.1 of Agonopterix subpropinquella. Classification (NCBI taxonomy): domain Eukaryota; kingdom Metazoa; phylum Arthropoda; class Insecta; order Lepidoptera; family Depressariidae; genus Agonopterix; species Agonopterix subpropinquella. The sequence goes on along the minus strand of OV277718.1, from coordinate 10,829,540 downwards.
TCTAAGTATTTTTGCACATATTATTTTCAACACAAAACTTTGCTTTTGGATAAAACAAAATTAAAATTTACGTAAGTAAGTACCTTTTTTCATCCGTAGGCAATGTGAAAAATGACACATTTTGTTAGATTGTCTACCAAACATCACAATAATTATTAGCAGGCATATTTTCCCAAAAGAAAACCGTCCAGTACAGCATGGGTAGCATGCCAACCCGCGATAGCTGTGATACAGCTATATCACGTCTTTTATCTCTTTCGTTTGTGCGCGAACGAACGAGATAAAAGACGTGATATAGCCGTATCACGGCTATCGCGGGATGGCATGCTACCCGTTCTGGAAGAACGCAATCGCGATAGCGTGTGATAGCCCTATGTTATTAACATCTTGCAAGATATGCGTGACGTAGGTACTTTATCGCAGCTGTCAGACGTGAGTGACGGAGCACTGCCTCAGGCCCCGCACCTCACCCCCTTTATAGGAGCTTAGCCCTGCCTTCACGTTGCCTTAAGCACTACTGTTCAAATAAGAAAAAAACTTATTATTCAATGAGAAGGATTCATTTGTTTGCGGTTTTTATTTCTCACTAGCTTTTGCCCGCAACTTCGTCCGCGTGGAGTTTGGAAAACCCCAAGTATCCTATGTTACTTCTAATACCTACAAGAATATGCGTACAAAGTTTCATGATGATCGGTTAAGTAGTTTTCACGTGAAAGCCTAACAAACAAACTTACATTTTTATAATATTAGGGATTATAGCTGCATATTAGCATCAACTAAAATTTTAGTGACTTTCAATCGCAATAAGTTTGTTACATCCTATTTATTTCGGTATTTACTTTTAACATTAATCACAGCCAAAAAACCTGCATCACATAGCAGCTAGAAATATTTTTGTGAAAAACAAGGTGGTTTATTAATTATAATTTACTAATTAACTAACAAAAGGTGTTTGCCCCTAATTATCGACCTCTAGCACCGTAACATCTTATTTACTTTCATTCTAATGACTATGTTATGTATTAATTAATTAGAAACAAATGTGTCAAAAACATGAATGAATCCAATATAATATTAGTTGGTAATTGTATTCTGTCAGTATAAATTGGTTAAAAGTGCAGTGGAGTGGTCGGTATGACGACTTATTTCTATCCGAGATATTATCCGTTCATGGTATGTAACTGTATAATAGGCAGTAGAGTATGGGTATTGAACTAAGGTGAAGAACATGACAGTATAGAAAAAGAACTGTAACCTCGAAATTAGGGATGCAACGATTACGAAGCGGTGCATCGTTTTGCATCTGTAATCGTAATAATCACGATTAATAACGATGCAATGCACCGTAGTAAGAATCGTACGATTATTAAATCGAATTAAAAAACGTCATAAAATTTAATATTGCACTTGTTGACAAACACTAGACCTGAATACTAGATTCCAGACCAAAAAAAACATCTTAATCGGATCTCTCGCTGCCATTTTAGCTCATTTGGAGCTAAATCTGTTTTTTTTTCTCAGATTTAGCACTAATTTTATTATTTTTCAAAAATTTTACAGATTCCTAAGCTTTGATTTTCGGTTTGAAGTAGGTAAAGAGTTCTTGTGCGTTATATCTCGTTCACATTTTAAAAGACTAATCGTTCACGTAAATCGGACGAGATACATCTTGATTAACTATATTATACAGAATCATGTTCCATATTGTGTTTTTCAAAGCCAATTGGCCTCTACGCATCCAAAAATCAGAATACTGACCAAGTGAGCCTTTTACTTCGATCTCAAATTAGTAGAAAAAGTTACAAAATTTTACAAAGTTTTTTTTTATGATTTATCTTTCATTGGAATGCAAAGAAACAGCATGACAACTCATTCTAAGGATAATCTCCGCTGAATTTGTTTAAATAATCGTAATGCATCGGTTATCGTAATAAATAACGATTAATATCGTAATCGTAATCGTAATGGCCGAATCGTTGCATCCCTACTCGAAATTTAAAAATTTAAGAAATATTTTTTTATTTATTTTTTGCTACGGCGGGTTGTGATCTTTAAGACTTAGGTTTTTATATTACTAATTTCGTACCCTACAACAATATCAAAACGGCTATCGGTAATCTTTTTTGTAATTAAAAAGTCCCGTGGCTACAGTACTATATGGGACCAACAACGATCTCGAAAAAAAAAATTTTTGTCCCATACATTTAGCTCGAGTAGATCTGTAGTTTAGTATGGAACATCGCAAACGCATCGTTTCATGGCGATTATGGCAAATCTCCTCATTTTGGAGGAGGCCAATGTCCAGCAGTAGACGTCTATCGGCTGGTATGATGATGATGATGATATTTTTTTGTTGCGATTTCGATATTAGTCCCATAGTGAAAGTTGTTCAGTTTGATGGTATTAGCCACCCCCTTAAATGTTTATAACACCATGTATTGGTTTGGTATAGCTTGATGTGTCGCCGCGTGTTGTGTACACGAGTTACAAATGTGTGGTGGACCTATAAGACAGTGTTTTAAGATGACAATGCGATGCTTGCGGTCGCAGGTGATGCAGCAGCTGGAAGAGGAGGCTCTAATGGAGCAGTGCATAGAGGCGATGCTGGAAGACGAGCAGAGAGAGAAGCACAAACATGCCACGTGAGTTCACTACACATACACACGTAACTTTTTCGTAAATAAAACTCATTGACACCCGTCTATTCAAAAGAGTTTTAATCCTTCATCCTGAGATTATATGGACGACGGCGACGGGCTCACTCCCCGTCACACTGGACAGAGTTTCGGTACCACTAGTGAAACGTGGATGTTCTGAGGTTTCAGAATATCTCTGACTACCCCCTCGGGAATATAGTTGTGAGCATATGCTATGCTGAGATTATATTCTCTATTTCGAAAACAAATTCTAGCGTGTCAATTGTAGTGTCAGAGGGCAATACTATCAGCTTAAAATAACAATGTGCATGACCTTGAAGGGCCGTTGGATAGCTTCACTCGGTTGAGAAAGGAATGTAGAGTCTATGCAAAGGAAATAATCATTTGAATGACTCGAGTGAAGTTCGCGTGATGGAGTGACGTCACATTTGCGAGCGAGGTCATGCACATTGTTATTTTAAACTGATAGTAGAGGGGGCGAGGTAATGCAAGTGCCGCAATGTAACCTCGTCTGTAATGACTATGACTAAATTAGCTCATTTGTATCATAATGTACTTTTGTTACATAAATTTCATATGCCATTTGATATTGTATATCTTACTTCAGACCCCTCGCATCTACAAGATGAAACTAACGTGAATTAATGTGTATTATTACAGCACAAGCAACGGCAACTCATCGCTATCGCTGGAAGAGACAGTGTCGCGGTCGACACTGAACCCGCTAGCAGCAGAGTTCGTGCCGACCTTCGTGCGCGGCGCTACAGGTAATTACTATATTCCTGAAGCCGTGGTGGTGCAGCCGCGAGTTACTTTGCCTGCCGTGCAGTGCAGGAGGCGATGGTTCGATCCCCGTTCAGGCAAACTCGTCCCAATAAGTTTTCCGGAATTTACGTACGGTTTGTAACACCACTGGCTTTTCTGTGATAGAAAACATCGTGAGGAAGCCTGCGTGCTTCAATTTCGAGGCATGTATCCATACCCACTGTACATTACAAGTAGCGACGGGCTCACTCCCCGTCAGGCATCGTCCTAACAGAACAACAACACGTCCTAACACAGGACTTCCCAACCAGTGGGGCGCGCCCCCCTCGGGGGGCGGAGTGATATCGTAGGGGGGGGCACAGTGTGTTTACACTATGAAAAGAAAAATCCAGTTAACGACGTAAATTCCATTCGTTTATTACTTAACTCATTCATTCGGTTACTAATTCACCCATTCGTTTGTTGTTATCAGAAATCAGAAATCAGAATTTTATTGGCCTTGTAACAGAGAATGCTACACTAGGTACGTCAAGTTTACATAATCATAATTAATACTTAAATTCATTTACATTCACAATAATACAAAAAGAAAAAAAAATTAACAAATAAAATATTACAAATAAGCTATTGATTGTGAAATTTCGATTAACAATATACATAATTATATCAAATTCAATGTCAGTATGCTATAAGTTAATTTCTATCTACCATACAATAAATCATTTGTTTCACGTCACACAACATTAAATAGCCCCAAGGTTTGTCACTTATCATTAATCATTATTTAAGAATAGGTCTACGGTGAGATTCATGTCCATGTACTCGTTTAAACCGTAAAATGGGTGATCCTGCTGAAATTTTTTAATTTTGTTTTTGAATTCAGGGACGGAGAGTTTGGTTATTTCTAATGGTAGATTGTTATACATTTTTATTTTTATAAATTTTCCCTGTTTCATCACTTTGTCTAGTCTCGTCCTAGGATATTGTAGTTTCTCTTTATTTCTCAAATTGTATTTATGTATGTCCATATTTTTTATATAGGCATCTCTGACATGCTCAGGCTTAGCAGGTCTCAGATAGCACCTTTCCAGCCGCGATTGTCGTTAAAATTTCTATAGTGGGGGGGCATGCAAATATTACTTATTATACCATGATTTTATAATAAACTGTTATCTTATTTACGCGGCATATATTTTAAAAGCCAAGTTTACTACTTTTAGTTCACCAATTTAACTGGAATCTATTCTAAATCAATTTTTTTATTTAAAATAATATCACATACAATAGGTTTGTGTCGTACTTGTATGCGATGACTCTCTGGAGGCTGTTCAGACTGCCCCGGAAGCAGCCCATCAGAGAATTCAGAGATGCTGTTTTTTGCGCACTATCGCCTGAAAGCCTCGTGCCTCCGTAAACATCCCTAACGCACTACACCCTGTCTTCGACTTTAACTTTGCCTTTATATTTTCTTTTCATTCCGGAGTACGGTTTCTTAACGATGTTTTTCCTCGACCATCAGCCATCGAAAATGGCAAATAAATTCCGCAAAACTTTTATTAGTAGTACATGGGGAGGCGTGACGCAAAAAAGGTTGGGAAACCCTGCCTAACAGAACGCGAATTCGCGAGTAAGCGATGCGACCATCGCGTGTTCGCACGATGGCAAAAACTGGGTGTCCTAATCATCGCGCGAATTGACGACGCGAGCGAGCGAGCGACCGTGGACTAGGGCAGTGGCACGGTCGATGCCAACTACCATGGACGCAATTATCGCGCGAATTTCAATTAGGTAGGACACCTATTCGAATTCAATATGTTTGATCGTGTGTTCGTACGAACTAAGTTCGCGCGAATAGATTTACAAACATTTGAGTGGCGCGACCGCGTCGTGCGATTCTCAGTTAGGACACCTATTCGAGTTCAATATGTTTGATCGCGCGTTCGTACGAGTAAAATTCGGGCGAGACTACGATGATCGCGCATTCGCGTTCTTTTAGGACGTTGCCTCCCACTGGACAGAGATTCAGTACTACTAGTGAAACGTGGATGTTGTTTCAGAAGAGAAGCAAGAGTCGTCGCCGGCCCCCGCCACGTCGTCCACACCCGCACCCGAAGTGCCCAGCGCGAGAGAAGAACCCGCACCCAGTACAGACACACCCGTCCTCTCGGATGACAACAAAACTGAGGGTAAGAGATCTGCATTTATAAGACAGTAATTGGCACAGTATAAGACAGTAATCCATCTTGATACAATGGTACCAAACACGGCGTACGCCTCGTAGCGCGCACACACTGACAATATCTCCGCGTAGCCCCGTCTGGCGCATTCTTGTCAGTCTGACATATTTTCAGTGAGGCGTACGTACTGGCGAGCACACATACAAGCCGTGATTGCTACCATTGTATGAAGATAGATTACTGTCTTATACTACTATTGTTAGGTATTTGATTAATAAGATTTTTGTTTTGTTTTTATGTGCTGTTTTTTATTAGTTTTAAGATATTGCTGCGCCCTTCCAGGGTTTATGTGTGTACTGTACCATATTTTAAGATCTTATGTAACCACATAACGCAATAAATGATATGATTGTATTGGCCATGTGCGAAGTGGGTGTTGGGAACTGTCAAGTCGATCGCTGTGGTAGAAATTCGTAACAGTTCCCTACAACCATTCATCATCATCATCTCAGTCGATGGACGTCCACTGCTGGACATATGCCTCCCCCGAGGATCGCCACAAGGACCGGTCCTGCGCTGCCCTGAGCCAACGGGTTCCCGCCGCTTTCACCAGGTCGTCGGTCCACCTTGTGAAGGCTCACTGTTTTCCCACGCTGCTTTCCGGTACGCGGTCGCCACTCGAGAACTTTTCGGCCCCACCGGCCATCGGTTATGCGAGCAATGTACCCAGCCTACTGCCAGCTTAGTTTAGCAATTCTATGGGCTATGTCAGTTACTCTGGTTCTTCTGCGGATCTCTTCATTTCTGATTCGATCTCGCAGGGAGACTCCGAGCATAGCCCTCTCCATTGCCCTTTGGGTGACTTTCAGCCTTTTTATGAGGCCTTGAGTGAACGACCACGTCTCTGTTCCATATGTCATCACTGGCAACACACACTGATCGAAGACTTTCGTTTTAAGACACCGCGGTATTTGGGACGTGAAGATACTACGTAGCTTCCCGAAAAGAAAAAGATTACGATATGGTTTTTAGGGTTCCGTACCCAAAGGGTGAAAACGGGACCCTATAAACTTGAAATTTTCTCAGATTATGCGTTATTACGGTGGATTTGTTAACAAATAATAAAAATGTCAAAAAGTTAAAAATTAAGGGGGGTTCTCAACAAGAAACTAGTTTTTATCAACGTTTTTTCTTCACGCTCTATCGTAAAAACGGTAATACATACAAGCGTCAAACTTAGTGTGATCATAGAGCAAACTCTACAGAATAACAACAAATACTAAAAACCAGCCAAGTGTGAGTCGGTCTTGCGCTAAAGGTCCCGGACAAAAAAGTTTTTTTCTAAGTTAATAATGTTGTGTTCTGTGGTGGTGTGGCACGGAACCCTCGATGCGCGAGTAGCCCGACTCGCAATTGACCGGTTTTATTAGATGTATTTAACTCGAAATCAACCATTTTTAGATTTTTGTCTGTTTGTTAGTTCGAGCATCACGCAAAAACTACTGAACCGATTTTGATGAAACTTTTTTTGTTTGAAATTTGAAAGCTTAGGATTTGACTTAAAATCTGTGTAAAGGACAGCCCTACGCCATCAAACTGAATAACTTTCACTATGCAGTCTACCTCAGTAAACGCGAAAAATATCACCTGTCGCATACATTTCAGTCGGGCAGGTACGACAGTTTTGTATGGGACAGTTGATTTTTTTCGCGTTTCCTGAGGTAGGCTGCATAGTGAAAGTTGTTCAGTTTGATGGTGTAGGGCTGTCTCTTACACCCAGTATACCAGATTTTAAGTCAAATTATTGTTGATTTTTTTTTCGCGTTTCCTGAGGTAGGCTGCATAGTGAAAGTTGTTCAGTTTGATGGTGTAGGGCTGTCTCTTACACCCAGTATGCCAGATTTTAAGGCAAATTATTGTTGATTTTTTTTCGCGTTTCCTGAGGTAGGCTTTATAGTGAAAGTATTTCAGTTGGATGGTCTGAGTTCACCATTTCAGTTTGCGGAGGTCCCTTAGATACACGGCTACACGGTCAGTATTTCATCAGTCTGGTCATGTATATTTGATTTGAAGGGAAACTGACTCGAGATTGACCCGACTAACATGGTGCTTCAGTATATCAGTTTCCCTTCAAATCAAATAAACATGACCAGACTGATGGACCGGAATGACGAAATACTGAACGTGTAACCTCCCTCTTACACCCTGTACAATTCGTGTGTTCGAAGTCACGGGTAATATCTCGTGTCTAAATAAAATAATAACAAAAACGTGTGTGTTTCAGAATGTCCACCGCCATCTCCGCCTGAGGTTAGTGCAGCCGAGGTGCGGCCAGAACCGCCGCGTGGCAAGAAGGAGCCGCGGAGGAGCGACAAGAAACCAGCGCCCCTCCCCAAGCAGGACATCAAGGTGCGTTACAAAATTGCAATCCTCAGTATAAATGTAGTAATCAGCATTGATAAAAAACAATCCCTATATTGCCTCTTACTGGCAACTCTAACCGCAACTCTAGGGTTGCGGCCGACTGAGAGGTGGCAACCCTAGTTTTTCCAGTTCTTTAGATCAGTCTCCTTCCGTTGGCACCTCATTTACTTCCCAAACTGATAGGTGGAAAAAATTGTACCAAAAATCATAATGGTAAAGGTTTTTGCGGCAAAAATTATTATGTAAACATAAACAACAAATAGGTACACACGGCGACACATCAAGCTATACAAAACCAAGATAAGCTGGCCGCGCGTAGGTCGAGTAACGTATAACGTCGCGCGGCCAGCTTATCTTGGTTTTGTATAGCTTGATGTGTCGCCGTGCGTACATCCTACTATCCTACTAATATTATAAACGCGAAAGTTTGTAAGTATGGATGGATGTTTGTTCCGCTTTCACGCTAAAACTGCTGAACGGATTTTGATGAAATTTGGCATACAGACCGACCATGGCCTGGATTAACACATAGGGTACTTTTTATCCGGGTAACGCAGACAAATTCGCAGGCAACAGCTAGTAATTTCATAATTTTACGGTCGGATCTCGTTCTATTACAGCTTTTAATAAAATGAAAATGTTGACATCTCTATTGCAGGACACAAAGAAGGTGACCAAGCCTCAAGTAGTCAAGTCAGAGCCGAAGCTGCAGCCGAAGAAGAAAGACCTCAAACCAGTGAGGAGTGAAGGCAAAGTGGAGGAGTTGGTGGACAAGGTTGAGGAGGTGGTCATCGAGCCAGTCAAGGTACACTTATTTGTACTAACCTTACTCCCCCCTCCCCTTCCCCCTTGGTGAGATGTCCTGAGATTTGGCATGGATGTCTTATTTATGTCTTTCTACAGGGTGAAATTGATATCATTAGCATCCTTTTAAACTAAGAGTCTACCCATCAAACTGAACAACTTTTACTATGGGAGCAAACCCAGATTATTTTTTTGCTCTGATCGGTTTGCTCCCATAGTAAAAGTTGTTCAGTGTGATGGGTAGACTCTTAGTTTAAAAGGATGCTAATGATATCAATTTCACCGGATCAGGTCAGTTACGACCTTTTCCCCGAACGTCCACTATGGACCCGAACGTCCACTTCCCGGTTTCGTCCATTTCCCCGATCGGCCTTTTCCCCGAACGGACATTTACCCGAACGGCCATTTCCCCGAACGGGTATAATATTCTCGTACTTTTCCCCTTACGTAAGGGGGTGCTTCAGAACATCAAACTAAACAACTTTCACTATGGAGCCAACTTCGAAATCGCGAAATAAAAACCAGCTCTATTGAAACTGCAATACTGGCTCGATTCAAATGTATGGGACAGCTGATTTTTTAAAATTTTTCGTGATGATGGCCCCATTGTGAAATTTGTTCAGTTTGATGGTCCGAAGCACCTCCTTATGTATTATTTGTGTGTTTTGTTACACCCTGTATAAACTAAAGTTATTGTATGAAAACAACAACTGAACAAATCGACAAAATGGCGTAACATTTATGCAGGGTGCAAGGAAAAGTATCATTAACCTTTAACCCACATACTCTACCCATGAAACCGAATCGTTTTACTATGGGACCAAACCTGCGAGAACAAAAAAAACGTCTGTTTCATACGTTTGAGTCGAGTAAGCATTGTGGTTTAGTATGGAACACCAGATTTTTTTTGCGCTGAAACGTTTGTTACCATAGTAAAAGACAGTTTGATGGGTAGGTGGTTTAAAGGTCAATTTTACTTTCCTTACACCCTGTATTTATTTTTTAAACAGTAATTTTTACTGGGCTGAAAATCGATATACAGGGTCCTCACTTTTTTAAGGGGATGATCAGACCATCAAACTGAACAACTTTCTCTAAGGGACCAACATCGAAATCGCGAAGAAAAATCTGCTGTCCCATACATTTTTTTTTTTTTTTTATTAACTATGGGTTTGCTCTTGACCTCAATCCTTAGACTAATTATATCCGGACCGGCCTTGCGGTAGCATTTCCCCTCTGCCACGGTATTAGATCAATTAATCTAGCGCATTTACACCCAATTTTATACCTTATCACTAAACGAGACAGCCTATAATAGCGAAACAATAATTTTGAACTTAGAACGTTTGGGGTTTACACGAGACTACTTTTCATGATATTGAACATTCAAAATTAGAATCTAAAGTCATAGGGAATAAAATCCAAAGTTGCGGATAACATGTTACCTCGCCCCCCGCAAAAAGTGGCAGAAAGTTTGTTAGTAGATTGACACGTGGTTACGCGTCCCGATATAATTAGTCTAAGCCTCAATCCAGTCCTCAGGACGAAGATGGGGTCGTAGATGTAGCGAGCTTACCCAGAAGATGCCTATTCACTCGTACTTTAAAGGAAGGCTCGAGTAGGAATGCAGTTTTGTACGGACGATCTGATTTTTTTCTCGCGACTTCGATGTTAGTGCCATAGAGAAAGTTGATCAGTTTGACGATCTGATCATCCCCTTAAAAATTGTCAGCATATTAAGAAGAACTCTACATTTTAGTACAGTAAAATGTACTAAGAGGAAATGTCCATAAAAGGAAAGGGACGTAAGGGGAAATGTCCGTACAAGTAAATGGACGTACTAGGCAATGTCCGTTCGGGGAAATGTCCGTTCGGGGAAAAGGTCGTACAAGGAATTCGGGCGATGGACGTTCGGGGCAAAGGTCGTAACTGACCTGATCCATTTCACCCTGTATGCTCAAGCATGGCTAGCATTGCAGTGTGATAAAGCATAGCCGAAAATGACCCACTGACCAGCATAGCGTAGATCGTTACCACACCAGACTGCCAAACCAGGGTCCTGGGTTCGAACCCTGGTTCGGTTATGTATGTGTGCCATTGTTGTATGGTACCCATAACAAGAAGCCTAAGGCTTACTTGGGATCATTACAATGTATGTGCCTGTGAGCGTTATATCTAAACTATTATAAAACTGTAACAGAAATTTGTCTGTACATTGAAGATATTTACAAAAAAAAAATTACGACATGGTTTTTTCCTGTCCCTGATTCCAAATCACAAATTTTTTTATTTTTTGTCTGCCTGTTTGTTTGTTTGTTTGGGTGTTTGTTCGAATATCACGCAAAAACTACTGAACCGATTTTGATGAAACTTTTTTTATTTGATAGCTTATCATCTGACTTAAAATCTGGTATATAATTTATGCGGACGAAGTCGCGGGTTAAAGCTCGTTATTTATATTTATTTATTTATAGCGCTATCATGCCATCGTTCTTTTTCTATTTGCGCGCGAACGAACGAGATAAAAGGCGTGATATAACCGTATCACGTGCAATATACCACGCCTTCTGGTTAAATAAATAAAAATAATAAATAAATAACGCTCACAGGCACATACATTGTAATGATCCCAAGTAAGAAAAGAAAAAGTAAGCCTCAGGCTTTTTGTTATGGAAATCATACAACAACGGCACAAACATATAACATCCATGACCGAACCGGGATTCGAACCCAGAACCCTGGTTTGGCAGTCCGGCGTGGTAACCATTACACCAACCGGGTCGTCATGGTTGTATAATAAAGTACCTTTGTAATTTTTTGCTGACTCCACAATTTGTGACTATAATTGTTTTTTTTTCTGATCTCCAGCCCCAAACCCCCACAGAGGAACCCTCAGGACCAAAGCCGATAAACTACGCGGCCGCGGCGAAAGCAAACAAGCCCAAAAAACCCCCCACACCCCCCGCCGAGAAACCCCCGGCGAAACTACCCGACAAAATGGAGAAGAAGATCAAACCGGAGAAACCCATACAAAGGAAGAACTCTGCTAAGTAAGTTTGGGAAGAAAAATTTTTTTGTTGTCGGTACAAGATTATGACGGTTAATTTTTTTGAGGATGGTTTAGTGTGGGACGTTTGGAGAAATTTTTTGAAACTTAATTTGATCTTTAACCTGAAAAACTATGGTATTTTTTCTGGGATAGATCTAGGCGTTTGTCGTAGTAGTACAATTTCGGACAGAAATATGGCGTTTTAGTAAAAAAATTGGTATCAGATGGGATTCGAACCTGGGACGTGCCAAACTGTTCAAGTTAAGATAAATATTTACATGAACAAGAAGGGTACAAAAGGCGACCTTATCACTAAAAGTGATTTCTTTCAGACAAACAGTTCGAATCGTGTTGGTACCTTTGGACTGAAAGAAACTTTGGCATGGTACGGGTTCGAATCCCGTATGATAGACAATTTAATCTACAATTTTTAAACAAAACATGGGTATATCATGTAAATGATCTATGATTTGATATTGCGCTGAGAAATTCAGTGATCACGCCATCTAGTATTAAAAAAGAGCCTTAAAATTTCTCAAATGTTTTTCCAAACTTTCCATATTAAAATCGCTATCTTATAAGATAGTTCCTCCTAACATATAATGTTACTAACAGAACATAATTCAGTATCGCTTTGAGATGGTTTTTAACTGTACAGTATTTATATGAATAAAATGATCTTTTGACCTGCGACTTCGTCTGCGTGGATTTCCCCTTTAGGATGCCTGTCCATTGACGCGGAGATAGGCGGCGGAGCGGAGAAATGGAGAAATATTAACCAATAAGATTGCATAAGCGGAGGTTTTATGCAATCTTATTGGTTAATATTTCTCCGTTTCTCCCATAAAGGTATTATACTAAGGAAGAGAGGCATTGACAGCTGAGAGAGTGAGATGTACCTAGCGGCATCACTGTATAATAGAAAGAGATACGTGACTCGAGGCTATAGAATCGTTTTTGGGGATTTGGATTCCTCGTAAAAATTAGGTTTCTGTGAATAATCGTGAACCTAAAGTGAAACCGTAGATAATTTTGTGTAATATACTAACAATATTTCATTAAATTATCCACGATTTCACGTTAGATTGAGAATTATACACAGAAATTGAATTTTTACCCTGCCGAGGACTCCTGAAAATGTCCAAAAACGGTTTCATTTGACAACTCATGTCACTTCCTCTATTCCGTAAGGTATAATATCTTTATGGTTTCTCCGCTCCGCCACCTATCTCCGCGTCAATGGACAGGCATCCTAAGGCGCTGTTTATACAAAAGAGACGTGTGGCGGTGACGGACAGTCAAAGTAACACAATATAAACCTTATAGTCCGTAGCATAGCGCCGTTTTTGTCGTAAAAGAAAATCGCTTCCGTGCCACCAGGCGACGTCGCCTGTAGGCGCGGTCGTAATTCTCCAAATGACGCTATGCTGCGTACTATAAGGTTTAATCATAATCATAATAATCATATCATTTATTGCGTTATGTGGTTACATAAGATCTTAAAATATGGTACAGTACACACATAAACCCTGGAAGGGCGCAGCAATATCTTAAAACTAATAAAAAACAGCACATTAAATCTAAAACCAAAAAAAATCTTATTAATCAAATACCTAACAAATACAATTACAAACATTTTTCTGCATCTAAAATTATCCTATTCTTTGTATTTTATTTTGTGTTACTTTGACTATCCGCCACACATCTCTTCTGTATAAACCGTGTCTTAGGGGTCGATTTTCGTTTATCCTTTCTTAGTACACCGTAGAATAATCCTGTTTCGCCTTAAAACTACGTAAATTTGAATTTTATAAGAAGTGCTAAAATAGAAAGGGATAATTTCCATTTCCTTGGGAAGTATGATATTCCTTCTTTAATCCTACTAATATTATAAACGCGAAAGCTTGTAAGTATGGATGTTTGTTCCGCTTTCACGCAAAAACTGCTGAACGAATTTTGATGAAATTTGGCATACAGATAGACCATGGCCTGGATTAACACATAGGGTGCGGTTTCGCGAAGAATGCGATAAACAGCGAGATAAACCGTTTATCGCGCCACCGTGCCGCCTGCAGCGGTATCGCGAAGAATGCAATAAACAGCGAGATAAACCGTTTATCGCGCCACCATGCCGCCTGCAGCTGTATCGCGAAGAATGCTATAAACAGCGAGATAAACCGTTTATCGCGCCACCATGCCGCCTGCAGCGGTATCGCGAAGAATGCAATAAACAGCGAGATAAACCGTTTATCGCGCCACCATGCCGCCTGCAGCGGTATCGCGAAGAATGCGATAAACAGCGAGATAAACCGTTCATCGCGCCACCATGCCGCCTGCAAGCGGTATCGCGTAGAATGCGATAAACAGCGAGATAAACCGTTTATCGCGCCACCATGCCACCTGCAGCTGTATCGCGAAGAATGCTATAAAAGGCGCGATAAAACATTTATTGCGCCTGTGCAGGGAGGTTATAAAGTGCATGGCGTCATCATGAACGGCATGAGAAAGGGCAGACCTATAGTATATGCGTTTAGAAGAACTAACTTTGTTTCTAAAAATATCTTGTTCATATTATATACTGTACAGTTGATTTATATGCACTGGGAGTGCCATCATTTTCGGTTTAGCAATACTGAAGTATTTTTTGTATGTCACATTTTTGAAGTTTTGTATAGAAATCATTTTTGCGTGAAAACCCAATGTGTATAGTTTGACATAGATTATAAAACTACGTGATATTTCCATTTAAAAAGTTGCATTTTTTTTTCTTTTTATTTGAGGAAATTAAAAAAAAAATTAATATAGTGTATAAAAAAGTAATAGTTATGTGAATATTTAAGACTATAAGATTTAAAAAATATTGATAGTTTAAAAAAAATGAGTTTTTCGACTGAAAATAGTTTTGAAAAATTTACGAATATCTGAGTTCACTATAGTCTCTATTCTAATATTAAAACTAGTTTAAATAGCAAACGTTTTTTCAAAAACACGCCCGGAACCACCATAAAATGGCGGGACCACGTGGCCACCTAACCCGCGCGCCGAAAGAAACACGTCCGCCTGTAAAGATTGATTTAATCAATCGATCAGCGACTGTTGTTTTAATCAATCAGTTACTCCACTTCGACCCACTGTTGGACATAGGCACAGTATAAGAGAGAGTGTCTAGTACTACAGGATGTTAGGGTAAACAGTTGCATTACTTTATACCCATGATACTAAACAACTTTCCCAAAGAAACCTATAGGAAATTCGCATTTTTTTTAACGAATTTCCTATAGGTTTCTTGGGGAAAGTTGTTCAGTATCATGGGTACAATCACCCCTTAAAGTAATGCAGCTGTTCATCCTAACACCCTGTACATACACCAGACACTCCCTGCCTCCCACCAATTCTTACCTCACCCCCTCGTGGAAGACGGGGGAAGACAGTAAGCGTTAGAGTATATTTTTTCTTTGACAGTCTAGTCTCGCTCGCACTGGTATCGTGCTTACCTCTTGTGCGTTTTTCCTATTTGTATGAAGTGACAGGGTAGTGTCCAGGGGCCCCATCGCGCCAATTTAAAACATCGAAGTTCAATACTTACTCAATCACCTTGTTATTATTCAACTGTGCTGAATTCCCGTATCGCGCTAAACATGACTTATTTACTATGTGATTTAACAGCCTTTAACCTCTGAGCGGATATGTCATGCAGCTGTCATGACCTGTCAAATGATTATACGATACCTATGCTACGGTCCAAAATGCGCAAATATGCGCTATCGGTAGAGATAGCATGCACACAATCGGTTCATAATGCGCGAATGTGCGGTTACGTTTGCTGCCTGACGTCATCAGTAAAGTCATTAACTTGTAAAGCCGCACACGAAAAATAGGTAGTGCCGCATATGTATGTCAAATTGACAGCTGGCTTAAATTGTACAAATTGTTTAGCAGTGTATTCGTACTTACTAATTTGGACCGACCGGTAAAGCGTGTGCATAGCGTTTGCAGTAATGGCATAATTCGAACCGTAGCACTAATGTGTAAAAAGCTGGGGTTCGCACGCGGTCCAATCACGTTTCAGTGGAGATTTATTGAGCGCGATGCCCTGGCCTCCTAACCTCCTATTTCGCTATTTGATTGGTCCTGTCTAATCTGAACCGTAATTTTCAAAGTGACGTGCGTTACTTTTACTAGCCATTTATTTAAAATGAAAATTTTCAGTCGAAAAACTAAATCTTAGCTCGATCGCAGTCTATATTTGGGGTTACTCGGAAAAAACTCACGACCGTGGTCCCTTTCGGGGTGATCAGAAACATTGCTACAACTAACAGATGCTACCGGATGCTACTGGAACTAACAGATTTGTCACATGGTCTTTTTAAACGCAGTTGTATTATGGGGTCATCTTTTTACATTTAAATACGGTTAGAAAGCTTACGCAATGCGTCTTATTTGAATCCGAGAAGTCACGGACCATGAAGAGATGTATGGGCATTTGTCACATGGGCATATTATTTATGTATGGACATTTGCCACGTGGACATATTATTTACGTATGGACACTTATCATATGCACATTTTTATTTATTTACGGGCATATTTTGTCAGATGGACATATTTATTTATGGAAATTTTGTCACATGAACATAATATTTATGTATGGGCATTTGTCACAGGGACATATTTATATATATTATATGGAAATTTATCACATGGACATAAATGCATGGAAATTTGCCACGTGGACATATCTATTTATGAATGTATGGACGTTTATCACATGGTCATATTTATTTATGTATGGACATTCCATCTGAAATAGAATCATGGATGTGACTCAAAATCATATTTTTTCGGATCTGACGCAGTGCATGAATCGAAATTAGATAATTTAACTCCAAATCTAGACTGAATCTATAGCTAGGACACAAAAAATAGCCTAGGTTTTTAAGGCTGTCCATTTACTATCCTAATATAGTTTAAAAATAATTGAAATTAAAAAAAAAGTTGTGTATATTGATTGAACGATATAATAAATAAAAAAAAATGTATATGAAAAAAAATTGCACGTAAGTGTTTTTATTATTAATGGGTATTTTTAGCACATAGTTTGAAAAGTTTAGGTACATAGGAGCTACGTTTTTTCTTCAAAAAAGACAAGTGTTGCCAGTGTAGGGAAATATTACCATTTTGGTAGAAAAGAGATGTTTGTTCGGGGTCGAGTTTTTCTCTATATATAGTAGTTTTTATTGTGATTTTATTTAGTTTAAGGTGCAGTACGATTTTTATGACAAAAAGCTTTTAAAATAAGACAAACACAGCGCCTTTTTTTTCTTATAAAAATCGAACCGTAGACTTCGAAATATGTTAATCCTTTCTTTTTTGTTTTATTCGCGTAAAGATCGCGTAAATCTACCATTTGACATCTTGCTCAAAAACTAACTCGCGGAAAATAATATATTTTTCTTATTATTAAGTAAATTTTCCCGCCGAATCTACACTAATATTATAAAGAGGAAAGATTTGTACCTATTTTTGTATGTTTGTATGTTTGTAATGAATAGGCTCAAAAAGTACTGGGCCGATTTAAAAAATTCTTTCACCATTAGAAAGCTGCATTCACCCTGAGTAACATAGGCTATATTTATTGCTAGAAAAGATTAGACGTCCACCCGTGCGAAGCCGGGACGGGCCGCTAGTTCGTAATAAAAAGCTATAGGCACAGGTCCGGCACTTCAAACAACGTTTTAGATTTGACATGATGACGTTCGCACATGCGCACTTTGCGAAAATTGTGCATGACATATGTGTAGGGTTGACTTAACACGCATCGTATGAACTACATTATACATTTCGTTACTTTTTATAGTTCATTCTGCTATTAAAATAGTTTATAAGCTAAAGAATCGCAGAAAATGTGAATTTAGCGTTATTTTCCAACGTTTATTTTTACTGTGAGGAGAAAAATAAAATATATTTTATGTAGTCAAATCCAACGGGTGCGCGCGCCTGACTGCCTTTCCTTGCTCGGCTTCCCTAAGTTACCACAGAGAGTGTGAGGGGGGGTGGGGTATCTGAAGTCAGAGGGGGGGCGAGGAGTGGCCGTTCTGTATGTAGAACTATATACTATTACCTATTCTGTGCTATAGGTTTAAAACCAGCTCTATTAAATGCTAATATATTCACTCGTGTCTGTTCCATTCGGGTAGAGTTAATTGCCGTCTGCTACGATCCTGAAACAACTCTTGTCTTTCTACTTTTTAAGTTAAGCTCATATTACGACGGGGCAGAAATCCGCCGCACAAATGCGACCCGCTTCGGCGCCGGCGTAGTATGCGATAGAAAGATAATTCATATAAATTGTAAGGAAGTTTGGACGGATTTTTGAGCTGCGACACATCTTAATATGCGGTTACCTTTACTGGATCTTACCAAATCTTCTATTAGATGTCGGTGTTGCCACATCTCTTTTCTTTTCACGGGCTTCATAAAGTCACAAAAGCTCGTTTATGAGCTAAAATTTTAATATTTGAAGCCCGGCCCATAGCACACAAATCCAATTTTTTTTTAAAAGATTCAGTAACACTTTTTTACGGTAGGATTTCTTCATTGTGAAATTTTCAACCATTCCCTTTGACTTTTACGTCTGCCTCGAACCTCCACGCGATCCTATCATCATCATCAGCCTATAAACGTCCCACTGCAGGGCACAGGCATCACTCTGGGTGTATGGGCATTAGTCCACCACGCGTGCCCAATGCGGTGCGGTAGACTTCACATAAACATCAGAATTTCTTCTTCAGCGTATGCAGATTTCCTCACGATGTTTTCCTTCAACGTTTGAGAGCAGTCGGTATTACGTACATAAGTTAGAAAAACTCATTGGTACATGGCATGTTGTACGTGCGGATTTGAACCCGTATCCCCATAATTGGGTATTTGACTACATTCAATATATTTTATTTTTATCTACTCAATAAAAAAAGGGTTAGAAAATAACGCTAAACTCCCATTTTCATTGAGTTTTTAGCTTGAATACTATTTTTAATAACAAGATAAACTATAAAAAGTAATGAAAATGTTGATGACCTCACAACTCAATATTTAGTACAAATCTTCATACAAAGCGCACGTTTTGACGTCCGATAAAGAGTAGCTGATTTGACTAGTTGTCAAGTAGCCAATTGGGTGTCCATACCTCTCCGCAACGCGCCTATTATTATATTATTTATCTATTGTTATCTTAAAGCCGGGTTGCGAGCGGTTAAAATAGTAGATTTACGCGATTTCTTAACCCTCTAGACTAAAAGCTCATCTTATGTTACAACTTTATTTGTTTGTAAAATTATCTTATTACCTACGTTATTATTACCTATTATCATTGTTTTAGTAAAATTGTTCATAGAAAAGATTTTGTCGAATTTAAAATATATTAAAATTTTTACTTATAAAGTCAACTATTCGCAGTATAATTAGGACTATACGGTGTCCAACTTAATATACTGAGTTTGATGGTCTGATCATCCCCTTAAAAAACCCGTCAGCAAATTAAGAAGGACCCTATATACTTATACAATCTTGCGAAGTTAAGTCTATCGATTTTCATATAAACATAAACTTACGGCGATTTTGTTTTGGGAGGGCCAGAAACTCTGCTACAATTAGCTTAGCTAGTACAGACACTCCCTGCCTGACCTCTAGAATTGCCTTACAATAGTAAAACTATTGATACTATGGTAACGTTGAAAAATAGAAAGAATATCGATATTTTACATCGACTGCGTATTATCCTCAAATCGTTGTGGAAGTTGTAATTCCAGACTAGATTTTCTATTGTGTCTGGAATTGCAACAGGCAAGAGATTAAGGGTTGAACCTCATCTGGCAGCACCGCATCGCATTTTTCCGTCGCTTCATCCTTTTCTGTCACTCGGAACGTCATTTGCTCGCGAATTTTGCTTTTGGCAGCACCGCCGCGTGCGGTCGCGCTCCGTGTATCTTATTTGCTCTAGCAATTGACGTAGTGACAGAAAAGGATGGAGCGACGGAAAAATGCGATGCGGTGCTGCCAGATGAGGTTCAAGGCACGAAGGCACTTTTTCAGATGGCCACATAATTATCATAGACTTAACTTTGCAAGATTTCTAGCTGGTTAGTTGCCAGCAATATTCTGCAGTTTCTACTACGTCAAAGTAAATGTATTATAGTCGATTTAAAAATTATTAGTTTATAATTATCTCTACTGTTAGGTTGATCTGTGGTTGATTTTGATTTTGAAGCTCTCCTTTAAAAGCTGAAACTGTACGAGTTCTTTTTCTGATACCTGAAAATCACAATGTCACACTAATTTTTGAAGTGTGGGTCACTTGTGATTCGTTGGTGCCTGATAATTTAATTCGACCCATTTATACTGATACAGTCGCGCGTTGCAAATGCGACGAGCGCGCTTCTGTAGCGATGCAAAAAGTCGTAGGCTATGTTTTTGCCTTGGGCATCACAACTTTTGCCTGTTAGTTTTTTAAGTCATTTCACCGTGTCACAACATTTGTCAGCATAATTATTTGTTTAGTCAAAATCAACCACAGATTATGTTAAGGATCGGAGCCGTTGACAAAATTTACGAAATTTATAACTGTATTAAAACGTATCTGTAAAATTAGGCTTTACTGGGTCGCAATAAGAGTCACAACTGTTTTATTGTCGAAATTATAATTTTTCGGCGACACGCGTGCCGCCCATCTAAAACTTTAAGACCAGAAATGGAATAAGGACAAAAGAAATATGTTTTATATGTACTTATATTTCGTTACGAAAACTGGTGTTTTGCAATAATTCTAAATTAAATTATGCCAGTCTGTATATATGTTATTTGTTTGATACAATCCCATTTAAAGTTAAGAATTTTGACACTAAAATAGTTTTGCTGCGACAAAATATCTCATGAAATGAAAATCTCATGTATGTAACGACGAAATAAAATGAGACCAATTTCATGTGTTTTACCCCAATTAGGTGAAAATGAAAATTTTTTAATAGTGTAAAGTAAAAATTTTGAATTTTTGTAACTGGGAAATTCAAAATTTGTAACAGTGTTCACTTTTTAAACGTATATGACGAATACAGACAATTTTTGAAACAGATACTGCCCATTTACAAAAAAAATATGTATTATGGCAATATTGACTGTCCATCTCACTTGCACTGCATATAAAAGTCAATTTGAGCGAGTGAGATAGCAGATCAGCAGGTAGAACTAACTTCCGTAAGTGCCTAAATTGTAAAAAAAGTGTCACTGCTCCGAGGTTTTTTTTAATTTGACTAAAGTTATTAGGATTTAGAAAATTTAGTTGTAATTTATTTATTTTATTATTACTTATATGATAATTACAAGTCATATTTGTCAATAATTTGTTTTCTAATATGGCAACCCTGACGTAGAAAGTCATAACAGTAATAATGAAATGAACAGTGTATATTATATTGTAAATTTGGTAAAATTAGTGTGCATGTTATAGTATGCTAGAAGATCTATTGTGTATCACAAAAAAGTAAAAAAATAATAAATACATAAAATGTTTAGCTGAATAAATGAATATGGTATGATAAAATCACAGTTTTGGCTTTTATTTTCCATTTCTTATCTTAGAATTGTGGCCCCATCGATATCGATGGTCTTAAGGATTGTTTTTGCACAAACACCAGTGTGACCACTTATAGCAGATTTCTGCTATTATGAAGTGATATTCTTGAAAGTTGTACATCCTAACTCGTATTGTATCCTACGAATGATAAATAAGTTTTGAATGAACCTCAATCTGGCAGCACCGCATGGTTCAACCGTATTCCATAGTTTTTAGAGAAATCACTCCAGCCTGCGTAACATGACCAGGCCTATGACAGCTTAGTTCTGGTGCAGCCGTTGTGGCGCTGTTTCCCATCCTCATTGGACGATGATACATTGTATCATCGTCCAATGAGGATGAGATACAATGCCATATTGAACTTACAACAACAGCAGCCTCATGCCGTGTTGTTGCGTCAGAAGCTTATATCTTGTGATTTTCCTGGTATTTTAGCTTGAGTTTAGAATCCTTGAGAAGCCTCAATTCTTCTCCGTCGTATGACATAATAATATCGTTGAATAGTTTGTTCCTTGGTCAAATATCCCTATTTTTGCATCCTGGAATCAGTGTATACATACCTATAACTACAAGTTATCAGAACGCCACAACGGAAACATTGGAACTAAGTGCAAATTTCACTGTCGCATCTGCAGCTTGCTACATATCAGTAATCTGTGAACATGACCGAGGTGAGAGCGACACAGGTCACTTCTAAACGTCAAATTGGCGGTTGTCTCCATAGTATCTCGCTCACTGTGTCGCTCTCACCTCTTGCATGTTACGCAGGCAGGATGGGAAAAATCTGCCACAAATATCTCCTAAGAACAAGACCAGGCAAGCATTGGGGTTCATTGAAAAACGATGAAAAAATAATAGTTGTAATCAATGTTCCATACAAATATTCTAATTTCCCACCTATCCCCCAAAGAGTACTTTTTTTCCGTGCCCCCCCCCTGGATACGTGCTTGCCTATGGGTGGGTGCCTCGTGCCTCTAATCCTCTAGGTTAGCACTGCCACCACACAAAATGGAGCTTCGTGGCAAGCCGGAGAGCAGAAACCCGACCTACGTGCCTTTCGTGACGGACCCACCATACCCCTGGCCATACCCCAGCACTAACTATTAAATAATCTGTGCCCCAGCCATTGGTACCGATTCGGACTGTGCCACGACTTAACTAAATTGATTCCTGTCACTTTCTAAAATAAGATTAAGAAAAGAGACAGAAAACCAACAGCTGACTTTAGTGATGTCAAAGTGACGTTACACGCCCAAAAACGCCTTAAGGGGCGTCCGCCCAGTTTTGAGTAACTTTGTAACCATTTTATACATTAACTATGGCACTTTTTAAGCAGAAAACAAAACTGAACAATCTACAGGATATGAGAAGTGATGTGGTTTTTCTCGAAATCTATTTTAATTAATAAAACTGAAGAAAAACGACTCCAAAGTCACCTCTTTTTTCCCAGTTGTAACCGTTTTACTCTTACATTGTTGATCAGAAGAATATGAAAATTTACAATATTCTTCACAATACAATATAAAATGATGTGGTTTTCTTATTTTTTGAAAATTCATAAAAAATCATACAGGATTTCAAAGAAAACGGAAAATTCTGACCGGAGCCGCGCAATTGAAGCGGGATGGCTAATTGTAATAGTTTGCTTGTAAGAAAGAGAGCCTTGCAGATGGGAGGAGTAGCCTTAAATAAGATGGCGTACATTATGATGGCATCCAAGAAGCTTACATTCTGTAGGTATGTAAGCTATTTGATGGATCTTATTTTGGGCGTGTAACGTCACTTTGACAGCACTAAAGTCAGTTGTTGGTTTTCTGTCTCTTTTCTTAATCTTATTTTAGAAAGTGACAGGAATAAATTTAGTTAAGTTATGTAGAACTATATACTACTACCTATTCTGTGGTTAAGTCGTGGCACGGTCCGAATCGGTACCAATAACTCATTTAAAAAAAAAGAGGGAAAACGCTTACGGAAAGCTTGAACAATTAAAGGTAAATATTAGTACTTGGTGCATGTAACGTAACCGCCTTCTATCTGATAAAATGTCAGGCTACAAATAAAATAAAACAAACAATAAACAGTCATAATATTTATTCAGTAAAACCTATACATTTAAACATACAATAAATTGGTAAGCGACTAATCTATAACTATAAGTACATACATATAATATAGCTAAAGCGCCGTTAATATTTTACTATACGTTTGTCAGCAATTCTTAGGTACCTAAGGATCACATTGGATTGAATATAAGCAGTCGTGTTAGTAGTGCGATTTCCATTTACAAAAAAATTTACACTTTATTTGTAAGAATATTTATGTTTATGCAATGTGATTCCTAATTAACTTCTCTACAGCGATGGCTCCTAGGATGGCTCCCATCTCATGGCGTCTTTATAAAGCAGTGGCCACACTAACGTCATGTAAGGGTCAGCGCACATCTAGCAGAAAAATGCTGGAGCAGTTTTCATTGATTAAATGATAATGAACTTAATTCCAATTGAAATGAGTTAAAAATGGCGTGCGAGAGATAAATCCCTAAGGCGTGTGTTCGCGTTAACAACGCTATTTTCAACTCCGCACTAAGGCCCAGATTCAAGAGACGATTTTGAAATCCTAGTTCGAACTAAGTAGGGTCAAAAATGTATTTATTTTGACATAAAGGTGTTCGAAGTAATACTTAAAAATGTCTCTGAATCTCGACCCAAAGGCCGCTCTACATTCGCGCGCGAACGATCATTTACGAACGCGGGAAATCGTGAATGCGTAGACACAACAGAAGTGCGATTTTTGAAAATCATACGAGCGACTTGGCAGTAGAAAATGTCAAAATTACTATGGAGATTATGCATCTTTCTACTGCCAAGTCGCTCGTATGATTTTCAAAAATCGCACTTCAGAGTAAGTTATGACTGTTGTGTTTACGCAGCTTTCGCGCGTTCGCAGGCTCTTTGACGTGGGCTAAAAACCGACAAAAAGTGGTTAACAAGGCGCGAACCCGCGACAAATATGCGAATCGGCCTTTAGACTTCATCAACGCGTTAACAGTGGCGTTAGTTTGACCCCTGCATAATGAATAAGAGGCCTAAGTTCACCCGCTAATCATTCAGATGAAACTTAGACAATTTATATACGGACTCGCCTTGCGGTAGCATTTCCCCTCTGCCACGGTATTAGATCAATTGATCTTGTGCATTTACACCCAATTTTATACCTTATCACTAAACGAGACAGCCTATAACAGCGAAACAATAAATTTGAACTTAGAACGTTTGGGGTTCACACGAGACTACTTTTAATGATTTTTAACATTCAAAATTAGAATCTAAACTTATGAGGAATAAAATCCAAAGTTGCGAATTTCATGTTACCTCGTCCCCCGCAAAAAGTGGCAGAAATGTTTCTTAGTAGAATGCACACGCGTAACTCGTCCCTATATAAATTTTCTAAGACATGAAACGACGACGTAATTTTCTTTTGTCGGGGAGTCATTATAAAACACTGCATGTGAAATCACGCCAAACTTCGATAGCGTCATTTCTGCATGGTGTGTCGCTACCTTACCACAATTTACTAATTTTACTTTCTTATTATACAATTTTTAATCGACGGAAATGAACTTAATACATAAATATTTAGACAAGGCACCTAAAGTGTTGGTATAGAGGCTGACTTCTAGATAACATTTTTACCACAAAAATAAGTCAACTTGACAATAAAAATATTTTTTATACCCTCGTAACATTATACACGTTTGACCACTAGACGCGCGCGTCCCGCTCCGCTGACTGACGCTGCCGTGGTCACGCCGGTTTGAGTACCTTGGCGGGACGCCCCATAAGATAACATGGGCAACGACCGCCGCGCGGTAGACGCTCCCGCTTCGCAGTCACTTTGGTAGTACCGGTTTGAGCGATGCTTAAGAGAGAGACTTATATTTGTGGTAATAATGGCCTCGATTCGGAGTGTACCACGACTAAACTAAACTAAATGTATTCCTGTCACTTTCTAAAATAAGATTAAGAAAAGAGATAGAAAACCAACAGCTGACTTTAGTGCTGTCAAAGTGACGTTAAACGCCCAAAAACGACTTAAATAAGATGACGTACATTATGATGGCATCTTATTTTGCGCATTTATTATATTATAGTATATTATAGTATTTTTCAGATTCTTTTTTACACTTTTTTACATTATGTTCCGTAACTGTATTTCATTTCAACTTACATTTAATTATTTATTCTTTCACTTCACTTCTTTGGTTGCTGCGTCTGACTGCCACCAAAAAGGTTTCATCTGAAAACCAACACCCTGCTCTCGGGCAAGGTCTATGTTGAGCTGGGACCTGTTTGCTGCTGTAGCATACAATAAATTACATGTTGTTCTAATTTCTATTCTATGTCTCGTTGTATTCTTGTTTGTAAAATTGTTGTGAACTGTAATATTATGTGTGTGTTACTTTTGCAAATAAATTGTTTATCTATCTATCTATCTATCTATCATTTAACGTCACTTTGACAGCACTAAAGTCAGCTGTTGGTTTTATGTCTCTTTTCTTAATCTTATTTTAGAAAGTGACAGGAATACATTTAGTTTAGTTTAGTCGTGGTACACTCCGAATCGAGGCCAATGTACAATTTAAACTTAAGGCACTTATGAGGACTAACCAATTTAATTCTAACAACTGGGAATAAATATGACACGGATGCTAACATTAATAATCAAGATCCTAGATTTCGCAGTTTATACATAAAGCTTGAATATCCTTACATGCTAACATATAAAGCAGAACTGCTGAAGTTAAGAGTCCTTTTACCGTTTAGTGGCACCCTCATCTCGTCACAATATTAAAGATTTCTCCATCATGAAAACCCAAGATGAAAAAGTGGTTTCCACTTTTAAGAATATCGAAATAAATGTAGAACTGGAGTGCGATTTTTGAATCTCATTCACTGAGTTCAGCAGTTGAAAATTTCAATATTACTACGGAGATATGAATCTTTCTACTGCTGATTTGACATTAAAAAATCATACTCCAGGGGTGCGATTTTTGAAAGTCAAATCAGCAGTAGAAAGATTCGTATCTCCATACATTTTCAACTGCTGAGTTCAACGTATGAGATTCAAAATTGCACTCCTTGATTTTAAAAAAATTTTATGTTTAGACCTATAAAAACCCTAGAAATAAATTGTAGCTTTCTATTAAAAAAACCGATTGAAATCGGTCCACCCTTTTGGGAACTACGATGTCACAGACAGACAGACAGACGCACAGAAATTGGCGTCAAACTTATAACACCCCACTGTTTGCGTAAGGTGAAATATCTCTTTTATAATTTAGGTTCTCATTATTAAGAAGGGCGCCACTGAACGGGAAAAAGTCTCTTAAAAACTATTTTATAAATGTCAAAGCATATTATATCAAATATTATTGAATAATAACAAAATTGCTGTAGCCATGTTATGGTGTTTTAAACCAAATTAAAGGTACAGGACGGGACTCGAATCCGCAACCTGCTAACAAGCCCTAGCAAGTTTTTTTTTAGTCCAATAGGGTATTTGACTACATTAAACAAGTATACTTACATATTTTATTTTTATCTTTTCAGTAAAATTAAATATAACGCTACACTCTTATTTCCAGTAATTCTTTAGCTTTTTTAATAGCAGGATAAACTGTAAAAAGTTATGAAATGTTGATGACGTCACTAGTTACTATTTAGAACAATTTTTCATACAAAACGCGCATTTTGACGTCCGATATAGTGACGTGTGTTCTTGCACGCTATTTTCAACTCTATCGAGTTCTCAAACAATGAAAACTGCTCGAGCATTTCTCCGCTAGATGTGCGCTGACCCTTAGGCTACCGACAATATAAGAACTCTATTTCGATTGTCATCGAGCTCTTTATAAATGAAAACTGCTCGAGCATTTTTCCGCTAGATGTGCGCTTAGGCTACCGACAGTAGGTTTACCCGCACATATTTGACAAAAAAATTACAGAATATTTTTCTTTTTATATTTTTTAAATATTTCATTTCAAATTCCAAAAGTCCCCAGGTTCCAAAATAATTTCAAGGCATCTTCTTATCACAATTTTTAAATTTCATACAATTTCGGGCCTATTTTAGCCAAATTCATAATTCATTTTTTTTCCTTTCGAATAATAATACTACAAAAAACGTTTTTAATAGATTTTGCCAATCGCTTTCGCTTTTTTCAAATAAAGTTTGGGACTAAACACATTATATGAAAAAATCGCTGGAAAATGAAGAAAACAATGTGAAAGGAATTAAAGAGTAAATATACAGGGTGTTAAAGTATACGGGGTGACCTTGGATTCATTAGCATCCTTTTAAACTAAGAGTCTACCCATAAAACTGAACAACTTTTACTATGGGAGCGAACCGATCGGAGCAAAAAAAAATCTGCTATACATTTGAGTCGCGAACTCGCACGTCGACATTGCAGTTTAGTATGGAACAGCAGATTTTTTATTTGCTCCGATCGGTTTGCTCCCATAGTAAAAGTTGTTCAGTTTGATGGGTAGACTCTTAGTTTAAAAGGATGCTAATGATATCAATGTTACCCTGTAGACCATCAAACTGAACATCTTTCTCTATAGGAATCATCAATATCGCGAAAAAAATCTGCGGTTTCATACCTACGAATCTGCGATCCTAATCGAGACAGCAGATTTCATTATTGGTCCCATCGAGAAAGTTTGGTGCCGTATAAAATGTGTTTAGCCCCCAATTAGTTCCCATAAATAGATATATCATAAAAATAAATGCAATAAGCAATTTAAACATATACTATACAATTCATCTTACACTAAAATACATTCAAAATCTAAAAAAATAATTCTTAATTTAATCACTGACAAATTATCTATTTTAAGAATAAAAGTTCCAAATTAACTCGATAGATGGCACTGATATGACGTGCCAACATTACTGCAAAAGGCCGCGTAGCAAGGCCGTTTAAATATCTTAAAAACTTATCTTTTAAATCCAGGCCAGAGAAATATACAAACCTGCTTTTGCTACAATCGACTATAACCTTTAATATTAGCTACAATAGATCTATTCAGGTCGCAGTAGCTATTGGTCATTGACCAAGCCCTTACAACCAAAATAAAAAAACTTTAATATTACAAGCATATGGTGCACCGTGCAAGTAAATGAAATACATAGTCACTGAGTAAATTCCCCATAGAAAACTCTTCGAACAATCGCGCTAGTGGACAATCTACGGGAGACATTTAGTATAAGAGATAAGTGTACTTTTTGCAACCATCAGCAGCAAGGCTGATTCAGTGTTTAGTGGCAGACCTGGTCCATCCCCATCACAGAGAAGCTCTACACCCCATAAACACTGAATCAGCCTTGCTGCTGATGGTTGCAAAAAGTACACTTATCTCTCTTACATCAAAGTAAAATGAATTATCTCTCGGAATAATTGGGCGAGTGCGTCACTTAATCATTTTGTGCGCTCCTGTCGCCACAGAGAAAGCTGTTTAGGAGATTTCTAAACATTAAGTAATTATCCGCAACATGGCAAGGTTTGTACTTTCTCTGGTCAAACTTTACATGACTTCATAGTCGAATGCAGCAACATCTATGGTCAATATTAACAAAAATTTGTTTCTAGAAATAATTGCTAATTTTAAAAAGAATTATTGCAAATTAAAATGTTCGATTAGGTACACACGGCGACACATCAGGTTACGCACCCTATATACCCATAACTACACTACGTACAAAACACAAAATAGTGCGGTAGAGAGCCTGCATAGACGCGGCTGCCGGCGCGGGCGCAGCGTGCTGTGAGACGAAACAACAACAACATACCGCACCCTCTCGCACGATTCGCAGCGTTCAACTTCTAATAGTTCAAAGTCCAAACAGGGTAACCTGACCTGTCGCCGTGTGTACACAATAATTATAGACATGGCACCTTATAAAAACATAAAGAATCCTTCTTAATATGGCGACGGTTTTTAAGGAGATGATCAGACCATCAAATTAAATAACTTTCTTTATGGGACCAAGAAGGTTGAAATCGCGAAAAAAATCTGATGTTCCAAGAAAGTTGTTCAGTTTGATGGTCTGATCATCCTGTTTAAAAACCGCCAGCATATTAAGTTGGAGCCTGTATAATTAGAAAGAAATAAAACTGTCAAAAATTAATATATTCATAATTAGGTACTGGGATTAAAAGTGAAAAATATAATTAATTAATTATACAATATAAAAAATAGCTAGATAACACTTTTATTATTTCATTCCAGACCACTTAAGTTTTTAAATAATATCACCGAAAGTTAAAGAACAATATCGAATGGACATATTTAAAAAAATACAGACAATAAAGCCATAAAGAAGCCGCATAGCATAGGCAAAATGGTAGTTGACTGCATAAAACATATTTTAGGCTTATCTTTTCAGTAAAAACGAAAAAAACGTTTGAAAATAACGCTAAACTCACATTTTCAGTAATTCTCTAGCTTGAATCATATTTTGAATAACGTGTTACGTTACCCTAACACGTTACCCTAACACGTTATTCGACCCATGTACCCATGATACTGAACAACTTCCCCTAAGAAACCTATAGGAAATTCGCAATTTTATTTTTATTTTTCATACAAACGTTCGTTCAGCTGATTGCATTTAGTATGGGAAGTCCAAAAATTGTTTTTCGAATTTCCTATTGAACTACTTTCCTATGGAAAGTTGTTCAGTATCATGGGTACAATCACCCCTTAAAGTAAAGCAACTGTTTACCCTAACACCCTCTATAAAATGAATTGAAATGTAGCACGTTACGTGCATTATTTCGTAATTTTT
Source organism: Agonopterix subpropinquella (assembly GCA_922987775.1). Lineage (NCBI taxonomy): Eukaryota > Metazoa > Arthropoda > Insecta > Lepidoptera > Depressariidae > Agonopterix > Agonopterix subpropinquella. Next base: position 10,799,183 of record OV277718.1, on the reverse strand, counting down.
TTTATTCAAACCGCGCGTTTTAACATCTGTGCATCGGCCGTCAAAAGGGGCGGTGAACAAGTCGAATTAGCAACTCTTGTTGCCGATTTGGCTAGTTGTCGACTAGCTGTTTGGAGCTCGCTAATCCTCGATAATCCTTCCCCCACCACAGATTATTTAATAGTTTCTACCCCGCACCCCATCTTGTAACGCTTTCATTCATTGAAAGCGGCGCCTCTATGGCTTAAATTGTCTATGAACATCTATCGACATCCGTCATATTTAAAATGCGATTTATTAATATGAAAACTCTGTTTCAAAATATCCGAGTCTAATAAGCCTGGGTATTATTATAAACAAACATATCTTTACTAATAATATTTGTAATTTTATACATATTTTTCGTCTATGGCACCACTAAGAAAAAAACATTATTTATTATCTGTATGAAAAGATACCTTATTGCAAGCGTCGTTAAAGTTCTTTTTAGACCAATTATGATCATCATCATCATCATTGTAATCCGTTTGACAAAAAAAATCGGCCTTGACTTTTTCGGAATCCGTTTGAAATGTAAAAAAACGCATTTCAAAAGGTTACATACGCAAAATCGACCCGTGGCCTACTGACGCTTATGTCTCGACAATAAAGTACATTTTCATTTGCATCGTCACAAATACATTATAATGTGCTTTACGTACTATTAAATTGACTCAATGTTTAAAATTGTTGAACTACTATCTAGGTACTGAATAACTCGTTCTTTCTTCGATTCACCTGAAAATTTATAAAAGAAATTGAAATTAAACATGGAGAACTGAAAGGAAATTATCCAGGTTTCATACAATTTTGGTACAAATCTGGAAGTGCCAGCTAAAGAAAAATAAAGTTATATTCTGTTAGAACTTATCCGTCTAAGCATTTATTATTATGGCACTAATGTTGTACGGCCATTTCACAGTTAAAAAAATTTTATGAAACTTTATGATGCTAAAAATGGACTTGTTGATCTTTTACTTTCTTTTGACGATGCGTTGCGCGGATTATAAATTTCGTATTTTTTTATGACGAAAAATGTTGCGAATATTATTTTCTGAATGAATGAATTTGTAAATTCTAAATTCAATTTATTCAAAATAATATCATATAGATAGCTTTTTGACGTCATTTTTTTTGACTCTACCACCGCGTCGGAAGGTGTTCCGTTGAGAGAAGATGCGGCCAGAAACTCTACAACCCTGTAATTATAATAACATGTCGATCATCATCATCATCTCAGCCAATAGACGTTCACTGCTGGACATAGGCCTCCCCCAAGGACAACAACGACGGGTCCTGCGCTGCCCCTCATTCAACGGGTTCCCGCCGCCTTCACCAGGTTGTCGGTCCACCTTGTGGGGGCTCACTGTCTACCCACGCTGCGCTTTCCGGTACGCGGTCGCCACTCGAGAACTTTTCAGTCTTTACAGTACCTAAACCTACCTTGTTTGATTGTTTGTTGTTGTTGTTTGTTGTGTTATGATCTCGGTTGGTCGAAAATAAAGTTTTCTATTCTATTCTAATAACTTACCTTACTTCATGCTCATGTCCGGGTAAAACTCAAAGTCATCGAGAGCGACGTCGGCTCCGAAGCTGCGAATCTGATCAAGGAGGTCACCGTCCATGTAGCTGCTCTCGGCGCCCGGAGTCGACGCGTTGAAGTAACTGTTGTTGTGGCGTTTGTTCGATTGTTGTTTAATTGTTTTTAGTGTTGTTTGATCGTTGTTTATTTAATGTTGTTGCGTTTTATTGTTTGATTGTTGTAGTGTTGTTCGATTGTTATTGCGTTTTGTGGTTTGTTTTATTATTGTTATATGTTGAGTTTTGTTGTTGTTTTGTTTTTGTGTATTAATTGTTGTTAGTGTTTTTTTTAAATGTTGTTGCGTTTTGAGGTTTGTTGATTGATTGTTGTAGTGTTGTTCGATTGTTGTTGCGTGTTGTGGTTTGTTGTTTTATTATTGTTAGATGTTTAGTTTTTTATAATGTATTAATTGTTGTTAGTATTGTTTTAAAGTTAGTTGTGTTTATTGCAAATTTTAATTATTGTTTAACAGTTTTATCGTTGTAAAATGTAGAGTTTCGACGTTCATTGAAAAGGTTTGTTATTTAATAACGACAGATTGATGTTATTTTGTTTTTGTCAGAATTTTTTTTTATGTTGTTTCGTAGTTGTTGCCACCATCACGGGAATCGGGAAAGAGAAAGAAAATGCAACACATTAGTCAAATACGAAGACGGTCGTCGGAAAAAAATTGAAATGAAAAAAATAAATAACCAGATTTAACCCGAAATCGCCAAAAAGGCAGCACAGACTATGAAAGGCAAATGTGTGCCCGGCTTACAATGAAAAATTGATTAATCAAAAAATATTTTTTTTAGAAAAGAAAGAAAAACAAAAAAACGACCGTCTGTGTTGCATTTTCGAGACAGGGTTTTTGGGAAAAATTGTCTTTGTAAATATGTTCAAGTCAAATAGAGAGTTCATTTTCAAAAATTCCAAAACAAAACTGATAACTCATAGTTATACCGTCAGATGACGGAACTATTTGCCGTCCTTTCTGCGCTGACAGGTGTACTCCCATAGAAAAAGTGGTTCAAAAATGGCACTTCTGTATTTGGGTGCGACAGAAAATCAGCGCTGAGCTCGTTGAGCCCAGCATAATGCTGAGTCGTAACCCTGTTTGCTGCTGCGGCACACACTGATCCTAATTATTTCATTTTTAAATTGTGTATTTTAGTTTAGTTTTACCGTATAGGTAATTATAATTATCAGTGTTTTGTTGTGCATGCAAATAAATATATTGTCTTTGCTTTTTTTTTTCATTCTTTCAGTTTGATGGGTAGAGTATGTGGTTTAACGGTTAATGACACTTTTCCTTATACCCTGTATAATGCCTATTATCTCGCTCTATACGTGCAAATTGGAAGAGAACTAAGGCGCGATAACGCAATATCAAGCTGCCATGCTACAGCCGCAGATATAGTTAGATAAACTATCTAGTCCCTATAGAATAAGCCTCGCTAGACATGTTTGTATGACTAACTCTTTACAAAGACAACTTTTTAAATAAATAACAAGACATGTATGTCACATAAACTTGTATTATAAACGTCGAAACATACATTCATGCATTCTTAAATTGTCATTTTATAATAAAAATTGTAAGGACTAATATGCGAGTTACATAAAGGCGATTTCGATGTTGGTTGATTGTTGTTAGTTTGATGTTCTACACAGTAAAAGTTTTTCAGTTTGATGGTCTTACAACCTTAAATATGTAACGCATTTACGCATATAAGTTTAAATCGTACAAATCGGGAATAATTTTGCACATATCAAATTATTTTACTCAATTAATATGCTGACATTTTTTGAAGGGGATGATCAGACCATCAAACTGAACAAGAAAAACTTTCTCTACAGGACCAATATCGAAATCGCGAAAAAAATTCAGCTGTCCTATACAAAACTGCAGACATAACTTGACTCAAATGTGTCGGACAGCTGTTTTTTTTTTCGCGATTTCGATATTAGTGCCGTAGAGAAAGTTGTTCAAATTTGATGGTCTGAACATCCCCTTAAAACAGTTTTAGCTAATTTTGTTAGACCTTATATTACCGACGTCATACATCGCAAAATAGAAGAATTCACCGAATGACAAAACGGCTAGCTAGGCTTTAAAAAACAGAGCCGTTTAGCGGGAATGCAACATGGCTGAATGCACCTTGCAATGCTACATGACATCTTACAATGCGGCTAAACGTGGGCCGCCGTATTGTAGAACATATCGCAATGACAATCCGGCTAAACGTTCATCTGCCGGAATACAAAATGGCTAGGCCTAATGTGCAGTTGCAATAGAAATAAATTGTAACAATTTCAGAATGGACTGAAGTGATTGGGTAGTAGTCTGCCAGTGCAAAATAAACCATGCATCTTACAAAATAGCGTTGAAATATGTAACTCGCACATTTTTCCTGATCGTTGTATACGTGTATTGTATATTAAATTCTTAATATAGTCACATCCATATTTCCCTCGCAATTATAATAATTATAATAAAACTATTAGCAATAAACTATAATAATTAAAATAAACATAAAATATATACCTCATAATATTGTAAAAAGTATGAATTTAAAAAAATTTTCACAGAATATAGAGCTCAATAGAAAAATGCCATTATTCTTGATTTTATTTGCGAATTCAAAAAAGTAAACATTCAAAATCTTTCTTCCATTATTGCTTCGGCCTAGCATGATGCCTGCGACAACGCATCCCGCGCTTTATCTCTAACTGTGAAAGAGAGAGAGAGAAAGGGCCCGACTTGGATATATCGCGTTGCCATACCAACCCCACTGGTTTTACATTCGATTGTACCTCTGTAGGTACCCCACGCTACCTCTTATCGTATCGATAACAAAAGAATCAAGGTACGTCTATTCAGCTAAATATTCTGGTAACAAACTTTAATTCATATCCCAGATTTTTTTAAATATCTATAGTGTTTTAAGCTAGGTATAGTAAACTTAACAATACGTGGTGTTGTTTTAAAGAACCATCTTAAACTAGCAGTTAAAAAGTAAAAGTTACGTATAAAACCATCTACATCATCATTTCTGAATCCGGTGTAAACAGAAACCGGCTAAGAGCGAGTCGGGCACGCCCATAATAGGGTTCCGTAGGTATTGTATTCATTAAAAGTTATTCTGATAAAACTGGATCTTGTTTAAGGTTTTACTCTCACATTACTGTTTTATTACGACTTATTTGTTCTTTGAGCCTGTGACGTATTGGTACAATAAATGGGCAGTAGTGGGCGCACGGACGCGGAGTGGAGGACACTCTCTCGCTGTCAGCCGAACGGAGTGGACGTGCGAGCACGTCTGTCACTTGAACTAAGTCTGTTTTGTTATTTGACTGTCCTGTGAACTAAGGCGACGTCATAGAGCGCATAAATATGTCGTGATCGAAGCATTGAAATGACATCCAGTTTTGTTCCATTTCATAAAATCTATCAGAGGACACTTCATTCGTGTAGTTAAGATTTTTTCGACGCCCTGGTTTCGACTACAGATCCCTAAGGAATCGGCAATTGCAGACGGTTTGCGGCAACTTAGAGTTGGCATGCTAGGCTCACATGCTCGACCTATAATAGGATATATCGTAGTAGCTTATGACGTGAAGGCAAGATAAAATTAATAATTATATTTTCTCTAAAACAACACTACCTACAAAATAAAATTGTCATGTGTTCACAATGTACTTAAATTTTAAAATATTAGCACCCAATTATACAAAAAACAAATACTGCAAAAAAAATATTTTCTACTTACATTCCAAAAATAAATCCATGTAACATTATTTTGAAAAAAACCTCAAAACAAGATGAACATTATTTTGTGACAGTGCAGACCTTCGATATATTCAAACTTAATTATTTTAAGCCTAGTTTTTTTTGGAAAAAAACTTTTTTTCGTTTGCTCATGTAAAAAAAAAGTTTTTTCTTACAATTATGTATAATGTAAAGTTTTACAACTAGACATAACATTAACATTGAAAAATAGCTTAATTTCTAAAAAAGATCATTAAGAGAAAAATGCAAATTTCATGGACCCGATTTCAAAAATAATTTCGTTTTTTCAAAATGTGTAAATAGGTTAAAATTAATTCGAGGACGGTTTCTGTAATTTGATGTATGTAGTATTGGTTTATTACTTCACTTTGGCATGATCTAGCCAGGTCAAAACCTAACGTTAAAAATTATTTTTGTTAAATATTTTTTTACCTATATATAATATAGTTTTAGTTCAATGTTCACAAATGTTGAAATAAGAGAAAATTCTTGTTTTTTTTTTCTATCTAGTTTAGACCGTATTTTGAACGTAGGCGATATCGCAACTGTACCGCCACCACGTCGCAACTGAATAGCCGTGGTTTTTACTGAGCGTTATCGCCGCGATTCTGGTTGATCTCAGAAACATCGCGACGATATCGCGGCGAAATGGCTACGATATGGTTCAGTCAACGCCTATGCCCAAAAATAGCTAGCACTTAGGGGCCTACCACTCATTCTCACCATTGTAACTTGGGCACACACTTACGCTGTAAGTCTTACAGTATGACATTTTGCGTCAAGTTGACATTTTGCGCCTAAACTGTATAAACCAGAAGCCGAGTTTTGTAAATATTTTCAATGTAAAGATTAGTTTCATTTTGGGATCTCTTGTTCTATAGCCTACTGTCATAATCCATTATAGTAAATTGGTCGACAAACGCACCTACATAACCATAAATTTTACTGAAGAAATATTGTTAGATAAATATTGTTCCGCGAGAAAATCTTGCAATGAATCCGCTGGTTATCTATCCGCGCACGTCGTAAAACGGGCAATAGTGTTTAAAAGTTCAGGCTAAAGACAACTTGTCACCATAATAGACATAATATTAATACCATCATGCTAGTCAATACCAATTTTGTTAAAAAGCTTCTGTAAGTTGAAAATATAGAAAGGTGGAATAGGCCCTAACAATATTTCCCCAGTAAAACGTCATTCAACATTTAAAACTCTTCGTATACCGATCAACATCCATAAACGTTAATTTATCAACTTTAAACATTTTTTAATGGTTTTATTTCCGTGATAAACATATTCTTAGGAGCATAACTCATTACTCTGGGATTCATATAACTTTTTAAAATTCTATTAAAAACATTAAGTTTGACAGCTCCTATCAAATAAATGTTTTTATAACTACAACACATCGATTCGATTCAACAAGACAAGACATTTTTATACCCCCAAAACATAAGAGGGGGTTTTACGAATTTATCATTTTTTTATCACTATCACCTTCCTTGTTAATTTGAAATATTGTATATTTTTTACTAAGACGTATAGATCAAATTCGTTGAACCCTGAATCATAAAATGCTTGGTCAATTATAGCCCGGAGCAGCCCCTCTAAATGCTAGAGGGGGTGGTTTTTTTCTCAGTCGTATCCAGAGGGGGGTGATATTTGGGATTTATCCCCCAGACCCCCGAAATCAGAGATGAATAAAACTTGTGCGGGCTTAAAACTTTGGGTTTGTTTCATTTTTGTAAATTTTTGTTCTTTCGTCGAGCTCACTTCCCGTCACACTTGACATAGTTTCGGTATTAGTGAAACGTGGATGTTCCGAGGTTTTAGAATGTCTCTGACTACCCCTCGGAGATTATATTCGTGAGCATACTTATGCTTATGTAAAATTGTAATATAGTAAAGCAGAAATTTTATAAAATTACAACAATCAGGGAACTAGCTTAGGAATAAGCGATAGATTAAATTCGTTTTACCCTGACACATCGACTTGGTCACTACATTTAAAATTTTAAACGTAAATTTAAACACATTTACTTTCGAGCTTCCAGAAATATAAGGTTAAATCTAATTAGTTGGCGAAACTTAAGAAAAGCATTTGGTATCTGTTACTAAGTACAATTGCGTGATAATGACTCGCCGCCCGATCATATGATTCGGAGGTCAATGTCTATGTTATAATAATTTTGTTAATCATCAATACCAATAATAAATATTGATAATGCAATCTGTTATCATTGTGTGTGCACAAGTGCCCTGGTTCCGTTCCGCCAACTAATTTAAAATAATCATATATAGATACCTACATTCAATGTGTTTATAATGGTCACGCGACATAGCGCTTTTGCGTCTTAGCTTAGCTGTCTCTCCAAGCGAGATAAAAGGCGAGAGAGCCTTCTCGCGCGCAACAAGCTTAGTCCTAAAATCTCTATAAATAACGTGCCAATTTTAAACTCAGGAATAATATAACAGACTTTATTTTCAAGTAAATGTGAGTTCCGCCCGTTTATTTACATTAGAATGATATTGAACAGGATGCACGGATTGGTCGAAGCTCGAAAGTCTCGGCGTGTATATAATAAGTAAGTAACTAACATTGATATGTAAGACGTATACAAGTTGACGAAGAATTGACGCACATTAATTATTATACATTTCTACATGTATATTAGACGGATGACTGGCCAAACCTCGTACGATTTCCGTATAAAAAAGATACGAAATCTGACTAATACAAATACATTTTTAAAGTCTCTAATTTCGGCTATTATTAAAATACAGATTTTACTGGTCATTGATTTTCAAAAATCTCAACATGTTGCAGTCAAATTGTAAAATGCGCCGCTTTACATTACGGCTAGCCATATAAAAAAACAGAGCCTTTTTGTATTACGGCTGATCGCACATCAGTGCATATATCAGCGCTTCGCGTTCGTCAATACGGCTACAATAAACTAGCCATAATATAATTTTGCGGGTCATGAATCGACGCTTTATCAATGTTTTGTTTCAATTTCTGACTATAGCGGCGCATCCTAACGTAAGAACAATAATGGCATCGCATATCTTAACTGTGTTAGTGAAAGGTGTAAATATTTATTGTTTTAATAGAAAAAACGTATCAAATACGGGTAATAGCCCAGTCATTTTACGGTTTGAGCCGGGACTAATTACTAATTGAATTTTTTTTCGCTATAATATTGAAGAGCCAATTTGAGCTTAAGAATGTACCAAAATTTAAAAAAAATTACGTCAGCAACAGTTCCAATTTTAAAATATAGATATTATCTCGTTCTAAAAAAACCTGATGATATATTTTTTTGCACATATTTAAGGCTTTACCATCATACATACCTCAAACATGGTGTAAATATTTTTGTCTACTTAGAAGGTTTTGAAAAATACATTAGTATTTTCTAATAAACACCTATTTTTTTTTTAATTTTAATGCCAATTTTATTGATCAAAAATAATGTATATTATTAAATCTAATTCAAATGAGTGCATTGGTATTAATATTATTAATTTAAAAGCCTTCTGGGACACACAATTTTGATTACTATGTTGCGCAGCAAAATTTTTTAAAATTTGGTTTAGCATACTATTTTTGTTACTAAATGGTGCCGGTTACAGTTTAAAAGTCCAATTAATAATTACTCCCTACCCCGCCTAACAAAACTCCGTAAAATGACTGGGCCTATAAAAACTATAAAAACTTAAGAGATTACAGTAACTTTATTTTATTTACCTTTCACGGCAACTTGATTACAATACGGCTACACAGAAGCCGTTTTTTTTGAGAATGTATCGCTATGACAATCTGATCAACATGACAAGCTAATCGTTGTTCCGCCGTAATTTCAAGCGGTTGTTTTTTAAAACGGCTAGCCTTTATGTATAGGTATTGCGGCGAATTTTACGATTTAGCTGGGAATGCCCTGTATATACAGGATGCTACATAAAGGTGTAGTCATATTTTACTGACGAAGTTTAGGCAGTCAGACCGTCGATATTGAAATATCTTAAAACTATAAATATTAAATACTGATATCAGTGTGAAAACACTAAACCTAATTAAATAATTACTAAATTTATAAATTAAGTCCAAAATTTTCTATAATACTGTTTTTTTTTTGTGAATAGCCGAATTTCAAACTTAAGTATGTTTTAGCGTTATTTTTAAATAGGTACATAGAAATAATTATAAAATACGTACTTACTTTAAAAATGTATAAGTTATGATACTTGTAAAATACATAAAATGTACGTACATGGTGTTTGAAGAGATTCATCATTAGCCTATTTAAAAAAATCCATAATTAAAAATTAATGGTACGAGAAAAGAGTTTTTTTCAACGGTTTTGGTTTTTGCTCTATCGTAAAAACTGTATTACATACAAGCTTCAAACTTGGTGTGATTATAGTGCATACTCTAAGGTAAAACAACACATAATAAAAACCGGTCAAGTTTGTGCCGTGATTGTGCTAAGGATCTCAGAGGAAAAATTTTGTTTTCGTAATATTGGTCCTTACGACCTTCTAAGGATAAGGAACCCTCCGTGCTTGAGTACGACTCGCACATGACCGGTTTTTTATTTGTATGTTATTGTTTATTTTCTACCACAAAATAACAGGTAAAATAAACATTTTCAAGTTATTTTTAGGTTTTAACGCTAATCACATTATCAAACTAAGAAATATTAATATTGATCCCATTGTGTTAATTACAATTCAAACACCATGTATAAACGTTAAAAGAACCCAAGATATATTGCGCTTAGAAATCTAACTTGTTAAAATGAAATTGCCAACTTTTTTATTTATAGAAATAGATCCATCCAAAGTTAATTAAAGTTGCAGAATAGTTGGGCCGCAGCTAAAAAGAAATTCAAAATTGTCGTCAAATACAACCTTTAGCTAAGAAAATAGTTGAAACAAGAAACTGGGCGTTATTTTTGGATTCCGCATATGGCTAAAATAATTCATGTGCCATAAATTCAAAAAGATTAAAAATGCATGTCGATTTCGTAAACTAATAAAGGTATACTATGAAATTCTAAATAGAACATAGCACCCATGAACAAACATTTATTTGTAAAATTAAAGAAAGAATACGTGAAATGTAGGTACAGAGTGAAATTGATATCATTAGCATCCTTTTAAACTAAGAGTCTACCCATCAAACTGAACAACTTTTACTATGGCAGCAAAACCGATTGGAACAACAAAATCTGCTTTTGCATACATTTGAGTCGTGTAGGCATTGCAGTTTAGTATGGAACCAGTTGATTTGTTTTTTTGCTCCGATCGGTTTGCTCCCATAGTAAAAGTTGTTCAGTTTGATGGGTAGACTCTTAGTTTAAAAGGATGCTAATGATATCAATTTCACCCTGTATTCGATATCATAAAATATAACAAGATTTTTTGAGATTGTTAAATATATTTATTTTTAAATTTTCTATCACTGTATATATTTCAAGCGATACGAGATAAAGTTGATGGATATTCTGGAATGTCATAGCAATGTCCCTGGTTTAAAAATGTCAATATAAATGCACTCCACACGGGGATAGCTCTATACAGGGTGTAACTTTCAAGTGTGTGTGGAGGTGATTAAGATCCGTATTAATAAACTTATGGAGGTGCTACTTGGGAATGTTCCTCCATTGAAAAGGGAAGTACTTTCGCCAGGCTTGGTGTGATGCCTGGGAACGGGCCGTGGTCCAACAGTTCTTAGTTAGACCTTGTTCGAATCTCTGTGATTATTTCTCTTGCGCGATTTGTCTCGCATTCGATTGTGTACCTTATGTGTAGAAGGTTACGAGTTACGTATTTACGTTGAACGTTGCCTTTGTATGGAGCATATTTCCGAGAGCGACGGTATCGCCATCTGTTGGCATCTTTGCTATAACTTGTGGGTGCTGACATCTGTAGCAAGTTCCTACAAACTCAACTCAACTCTGATAGGCTCTTAAGTCAAATCAAACGCATAGTAAAGCGTCATCTTAAGAGGCCGCAATTGTTGGAGTTTCGTTTATGAATACCCTAAACTAGCAACGAATCAATAATAAAATAGAAACCAACGAAAAAAATTATAAATCGAAAATAATTTAATTAAGATTAAGAACTAAACACTTAAGACTTAGCAGTCCGCAAAAAAATGATCATACGTAATCTCAACAAACATAAAACGGTCTGTAATGCATGATATAATAAAATCCAAAATTTTCGTATGCTCCTTGCAGCAAAACATAGAGCTATATATTTATAACCTACATTGTATTGTATTCACCTATGTTTACGAATAAATATAATATAATTTCATTTAATTTCATTTCACAAATATTGCACACCTAGAAAGTTACAACCTGTATAATAGATGGCGCAACCAAAACATGTCTGCCTGCTTTAAAATATATACAGTGATAAAAAGAACTGTATAAAAAGGCACTTATAACTAAAGTCAAGCATCAAGCCAAAAAATAATAATAATTAAGGATGTGACTATTAAACAATTAAATTTAAATAAAAATAATTATCTAAAACTAAAATAAAATATATTTCCTTCAAATGTCTTCATCAAATAATTTTTAAAAATTAACCATGTACCTAGAGGAAGAAACAAAAAATAATTTAAAATAAAAATAAAACAGCAAATAAAATAATCGTATTGCAATCTACGAATAAGAATGTATAGAAATATAAATCAAGCTCAAAAAGTGGCACCAAAAAACTACACCGTGTTCTAATTTTGTTCTTTAAAAACTACACCTTGCCGCCAAAACTGACAAAATGACATTTTTCATTCGGTGCCAAAAATTATGTTGCTTTTGTTTAGAGTTATTCTTCTATTGTTATTCTTATTCGTAGATTGCAATGGCATAAAAGCAGAGGGTAATCGATTACCATTATGAAAAGGGACGAGAAACATTTTAGTGTTCTTACTCTCTGTTCAGCCTATCGTAAGTGCTCCTACACACTGTAGAGCCCAAATGCTCCTACTCTATGTTGAACCTTCCATAAGTTGTTCCTACTCTCTGCTGAACCTCTTATAAGTGGCCGTAAGTGCTCCTACTAGCTGTTAAACATTAGTGCTTCTACTCTCTGTTGAATCTTCGTTCAATGTTGAATCTGTCATAAATGTTCTTACTCTCTGTTGAACCTGCCATAAGTGCTCCTACAGTAAGTGTTCGTACTCTATTTTGAACAAAAGAGCTACTATTCCATATCGAACCTCTCGTAAGGTGCTCCTATTCACGGTTGATCCTCCCGTAAGATGATTCTACTCTCTGTTAAATTTAAGTCATTCTAAGTACTCCTACCCTCTGTTGGAACCAAGTGCTCCTACTCTCTGTTAAATCTAAGTGCACCTACTCTCTGTTAAACCTAAATGCTCCTACCCTCTGTTGGAACTAAGTGCTCCTACTCTCTGTTAAATCTAAGTGCACCTACTCTCTGTTAAACCTAAATGCTCCTACCCTCTGTTGGAGCTAAGTGCTCCTACTCTCTGTTAAATCTAAGTGCACCTACTCTCTGTTAAACCTAAATGCTCCTACCCTCTGTTGGAACTAAGTGCTCCTACTCTCTGTTAAATCTAAGTGCACCTACTCTCTGTTAAACCTAAATGCTCCTACCCTCTGTTGGAACTAAGTGCACCTACTCTCTGTTAAACCTAAATGCTCCTACGGTAGGAGCATTTTGGTTTAACAGAGAGTAGGTGCACTTAGATTTAACAGAGAGTAGGAGCCCTACCCTCTGTTGAAACTAAGTGCTCCTACTCTCTGTTAAATGAACCTATACAACGCGTGGCCAACTGTAAGTGTCCCTAATCTCTGGTGAACCTATATCGATGATATAATATCGAAGTTACTCGTGGTGTAATGACTATGACTTTACTGACCTCTGTACGCTGGGCGTGTTGCGGTGGGAGTCGGGCGAGTGCGCGCTGTACGCGGGCGAGGGCGAGATGTAGGAGGGCAGCGTCGTCACCAGCACCGGCCGCACGTAGCCGTTCTTTACCACTTCGTTCTCTGTGGGACAAACAATTAAGTTAAATAAACAAGTTTTTGGCGGTCGTTCGATAGCTACGGTTGGAGTCCACATATTTTATCGAATTTTTATTGTTTATAGTGAGTTTTGGTTCGTCAAATTGGTGTTTTTTTGCGTAACAAAGTGTCGTGCAAGTGAACAATATACAGTTCAATGAAATTTGATGGTGTACGCGGGTCGTAAACAGGAAAAGTGTTCCGTAATTTTTAGCGCGACAAAGCGATCGGTTCACCTATTTCCTGTGGACTTCTACGTTTCCTGCTACTTTCGATTGTCTCCAAAAACTCTAAAGAAGCGTCAAAACGTCGAACACCAACGTTTCGTGGCTTAACATTCATCTTCATCTATCATCCATCATCAAAATTAAGAATATGAAAAAAAAAAAGTTATGGCTTAAAAGGACATAGTATCCAGAGCCATTAAACACATTATTAAAAAAAAAGTTAAATAAACATACATACATGTCGTAGTTACGAGCATAGATAAGCTACTATCAGTGTGACCACTTTTAGTAGATTTCTACTTTTTTGGTAGATTTCGGGCAAAGAGAACGACAATTTAGTAGTGGGAAATCGGTTAGTAGATTTTGGTAGAAATTCGGTATTCGAAAATATGATCAAAAATGCAAGGATTCAAAAAAAAATCACAGCTGGAAATAAAAATAGCGGAGAAAACGATTGCAGGGGGTTTTCTGGAACTTCTAGTAAAGCTTTAGTAGTGTACAGCAAAATTAATCTTATCGCTTAATGTTGTTTTTTACAAAAGGGGGCTTTTATAAGACACAGAATAAACTGTACCAACTTTAAGCCTACATAGGGACGACCAATAATACTTATTTAGATTTATTTGGAAATTGAAGCATCCATGTTACAAAGTGATGAAAACCGATATATTTTTACAAAAATGCGATACGAACATGAGTAATGATGAGCTTAAGAATGAAAATGATAATATTTTGTTCAAAAACGTGTTTTTATTGAATTTTGACCATCTGGAACGACATAAATATTAGTTGGTAGATTTTAAGTAGAATTTGAAACAGGACTTGGTAGATTTTGGTAGATTTCAGCAGTCACTTTGGTAGATTCTTTGAAAAAAAAGTGGACACGCTGGCTACTATTTTACAGGAAGTTACGAGTACGGACGGTGTAAAGACGCCCTCTGGTGAAGTTTCCGAGCGTGTTAAAGTTGCCCTTACCACCGTGCATTATAAATAACACAGTCGAGCGAGCTTATCGTGTACAACTCACCTGGCTTGGTGTAGTACTTGGAGAAGACCTCATCCTTCAAAATGTTGGGGTAGAGGAACTGCAACTGCACCAGGTCGAGGACCCGGTCGGCCAGAGAGCGCAGCGTCAGGTCTCTAGACGTGAACGGCTGCAGGCTGAATACCTCGTTCGTATCTGTGAACAAAGATCAAGTATAGTTAATAAATAATACTTAGACAATTTATATAGGGACTCGCCTTACCGTAGCATTTCCCCTCTGTCACGGTATAAGAACAATAAAATCAAGATTGATCATTGATTTTTTCATTGATCTTGTGCATTTACACCCAATTTTATACCTTATCACTAAACGAGACAGCCTATAATAGCGAAACAATAATGTTGAACTTAGAACTTTTAGGCGGTGTCCTATTGCCATCGCACGCGCGATGGTGCGATGCGATGTGATCGTACTGATGGGTAATTCTCCGAAATTTTTCAAATTTTCAAATTTTTCTATGGAAAAAATTCAACGATTTGTAAAATTTCGCAGAATTACCCATCAGTACGATCACATCGCATCGCACCATCGCGCGTGCGATGGCAATAGGACACCGCCTTAGGGTTCGCACGAGACTACTTTTCATGATTTTTAACATTCAAAATTAAAATCTAAACTTATGAAGAATAACATCCAAAGTTGCGGATTTCATGTTACCTCGTCCCCCGCAAAAAGTGGCAGTAATGTTTCTTAGTAGAATGACACGCGTAACTCGTCCCTATATAAATTGTCTAAGAAATAATATAAAGCAAGACATGAACATGCTACATTTTCTTTCTTTCTTTCTACAGCTTGACATCTATTGACACTTATGACAAACGTCCATTAGAGTAAGCAAGATGTCAATACCATAATTCTAATAAAAAGTAAGTATACATACATACATAAACTCAC
This sequence comes from Agonopterix subpropinquella, assembly GCA_922987775.1. Taxonomy (NCBI): domain Eukaryota; kingdom Metazoa; phylum Arthropoda; class Insecta; order Lepidoptera; family Depressariidae; genus Agonopterix; species Agonopterix subpropinquella. The sequence continues at coordinate 10,783,592 of OV277718.1, read as the reverse complement.
ACCTTATTCAATAAGGGGTAGGCAGAGACTATGGATCTCTACTTTGAGCGGCTCTCGACACCAAACTGATTGGTGTCGAACAAACTTAGCTGGTTATAGTAGGCTATAGCTTAAGCTACAGAAATATCATTGACCCTAATACAGCTAGTGTAATGCGTCGATCCAACGCACCAACAGTCCACCACCTCGCCACCTAAATACACGCTCGCGGGCGAATCTTAACAGCGCGATGCAGGACTCACGTCAGCACATGTGGAGGCAGCAGATAGCAGCGGCTGAGAGCTAGGTGTTCTAGTCTGTTCAGAGCCAGTACTGAGCACACTAGTCCTAGAAGAGCGATGATGATGGTAGTCTCATCTAGTGAGATCATAGCTGGCTATAGCCTACACTACAGAGATATCACAGACCCTGGTGTAGTGCGTCGATCCAACGCACCAACAGTCCACCACCTCGCCACCTATATACACGCTCGCCTTAGACAATTTAATAGTATGGACGCGTAACGCGTGTCATTCTCCTATCAACATTTTCTGCCATTTTTTGCGGGGGGCGAGGTAACATGAAATTCGCTACTTTGGGTTTTATTCCCTATAACTTTAGATTCTAATTTTGAATTTTAAAAATCATGAAAAGTAGTCTCTCGTGAACCCCAAACGTTCTAAGTTCAAAATTATAGTTTCGCAATTATAGGCTGTCTCGTTTAGTGACAAGGTATAAAATTGAGTGTAAATGCACAGGATCAATTAGTCTCATACCGTGGCAGAGGGGAAATGCTACCGCAAGGCCAGTCCTTACTATTAAATTGTCTAAGACGCTCGCGGGCGAATCTTTTTTTTTTTTATTTTTTTTTTATTTTTTTTTTTTTAGATTTAATGTGCTGTTTTTTATTAGTTTTAAGATATTGCCGCGCCCTTCCAGGGTTTATGTGTGTACTGTACAATATTTTAAGATCTTATGTAACCACATAACGCAATAAATGATATGATTATGATGATTATGATTATTGAATGAAATGAATGAATGAAATATAAATATACTTTTATTTACACCAAACACAGATACAGCATAGGAATAAAAAACAATAATGGTACAAATAAGGCGGTCTTATCGCTAAAAAGCGATTTCTTCCAGACAACCTTATGATGATTAATAGCGCGATGTAGGACTCACCGCCGGTCCACGCGATAGTGATGCCGCCTAGTTCGGAGTCGGAGAATCGGAGCAGGAATGTTCCCGGAGGACATTGCTTCAGCATGTCCTCGGCTTGTTTCTTTTGGATGAAGCCCATTATCAAACTGTAAAAAATAAACAATAAAGTAAAAATTAGCGTTATTATTTATTTTGTATATTAGGAAGCCGGGCGGGCAGCGCAGGACCGGTCGTTGTTGTGGCAATCCTTGGGGGAGGCCCATAGCGAGGTTTAGAGGCTGATGATGATCAACTCACCGGTCGCACCACAATGTCCGCAGATAGTCCCTGGTCACCTTCACCACCATGGAGAATCATTCCCAGCATAGTCGTACATTGCGTTTAGTGGCTGATGATGATCAATTCTGTCGAATCTATGTCGTATCTATCTATCTAGTATCTTCACGTCCCAAATACCGCAGTGTCTCAAGACGGTCTTCGATCAGTGTGTATGGAACAGAGACGTGGTCGCTACTCAAGCTATGCTCGGAGTTTCCCTGCGAGATCGAATCAGAAATGAAAAGATCCGCAGAAGAACCAGAGTAACTGATATAGCCCAAAGAATTGCTGAACTTAAGTGGCAATGGGCGACATTGCTCGCAGAACCGATAGACGATGGGGCCGAAGAGTTCTCGAGTGGCGATCGTGTACCGGAAAGCGCAGCGTGGGTAGGCAGTGAGCCCCCACAAGGTGGACCGACGACCTGGTGAAGACGGCGGGAACCCGTTGGATGAGGGCAGCGCAGGACCGGTCGTTGTGGCGATCCTTGGGGGAGGCCTATGTCCAGCAGTGGACGTCCAACGACTGAGATGATGATGATGAGTCTTTACAGAAACCCAAGCCCATTTCAATTTGGTAGTCTTTGTAGAAATCCAAGTCTTTCAATTTGGTAGTCTTTATACAGGGTGAAATTGATATCATTAGCATCCTTTTAAACTAAGAGTCTAACCATCAAACTGAACAACTTTTACTATGGCAGCAAACCAATCGGAGCAAAAAAAATTCAGCTCTTCCATACATTTGAGTCGAGTCGGCATTGCAGTTTAGTATGGGACAGCTGATTTTTTAGTTGCTCCGATAGTAAAAGTTGTTCAGTTTGATCGATAGACTCTTAGTTCTTCTTCTTATCGTGTGGGCAGAGCCCTGGTGTCAGAGTTTTTTCAGACCGCCTTATGGCCTCTGACGTGGTTTTTATGTAACGACTACTACCACCAGAGATAGTATCCGGGACCAACGGGCTTAACGTGCCATCCGAAGCACGGAATCATTTTTCTTTTCAGACAATCAGGTGATTCAGCCTTCCTGCCTTCTTAGTTTAAAAGGATGCTAATGATATCAATTTCACCCTGTAGAAGTTGCTAGTCAATATTTCAGTTTTTATAGAAATCAAAGGTGGACCGACGACCTGGTGAAGGCGGCGGGAACCCGTTGGATGAGAGCAGCGCAGGACCGGTCGTTATGGCGATCCTTGGGCCTATGTCCAGCAGTGGACGTCCAACAGCTGATATAATGATGATCAACTCACCGGTCGCACCACAGTGTCCGCAGATAGTCCCTGGTCACCTTCACCACCATGTAGAACCACTCCCAGAACGTAAAGTTGCGCTCGGGGAGGGTGTCCTTGCAGAATTGAGTCCAGCTGACTGTCATGGCGTTTAATTCCATCGTGTTGAGAGGCACGTTTGATCTGTGGAAGGGATTTATAGTTAGCAACTAGCGTTAACCCACGACTTCGTCCGCACAAATATAATACCAGATTTTAAGTCAGATCATAAGCTATCAAACAAAAAAAGTTTCATCAAAATCGGTTCAGTAGTTTTTGCGTGATACTCGAACAAACAAACACACAAACAAACAAACAGACAGACAAAAAATCCAAAAATTGGTGATTTGGAATCAGGGACAGGTAAAAACCATGTCGTTTTGTAAATATCTTCAATGTACAGACACATTTCTGTTACAGTTTTATAATAGTTTAGATAGATTATCATCATTATCATCGGGTCCTTCTTAAGAGGAAGGATGTCCTTTATTCTAAAGCATAGAGTCTCTTTTGTCTTATGACGTACCTTTAATAGTAGAAGGAGACGGAGATATAGATCTTTGTTTATGCGGCTGCCCACTTTTCACTTTTGTGCTAGTGTGTGTGAAAAGTGACCGTAAACATTAGGGCAAATGTCACTTTGATCTAATTGGTATCTTTTGTCCATACTACTTGACACCACACACTCAAACACAAACGTCAATAAAAGTGGACATTCTTGCAATGCTATGGCTGCCTCTATGCCTTTAGAATAAAGGAGATCCTTGCTCTTAGGGTCCTCCTTAATATGCTGACGGTTTTTTAAGAGGATGCCCAGATTACCAAACTGAACAACTTTCTATATGGGACCAACGACAATAAGGACTATTGTTGGTTTAGAACATCATTCTGAACAATATTCACTATGGGGCCAAAATCACTACATAGTATAAAACAAAGTCGCTTCCCGCTGTGTCTCTATACTATATGCTTAGATCTTTAAAACTACGGAACGGATTTTGATGCGGTTTTTGTCAATAGATAGAGTGATTCAAGAGGAAGGTTTATATGTATACTAGCGACCCGCCCCTGCTACGCACGGGTGCAATGCTGATGTAAACCTTCCTCTTGAATCACTCTATCTATAAAAAAAAACGCACCAAAATCCGTTGCCTAGTTTTAAAGATCTAAGCATACATAGGGACAGACAGACAGCGGGAAGCTACTTTGTTTTATACTATGTAGTGATAATACATCAGCATTGCACCCGTGCGAAGCCGGGACCAACGGCTTAACGTGCCATCCGAAGCACGGAATCATTGTTCTTTTCAGACAATCAGATGATTCAGCCTGCAATGTCCTAACCAACTGGGGAAAAAATTTATACTTTAATAACGTAACGTGAATAAAGACATACCTGAATATCTTCTCAGCGAGGAACCTGAGGTTGTCCTCGGAGAGATCTCCTCCAGTAGCCGAGTAGAACTTGACGCGGAGTGTCTCCGCCAGCTGACCCCAGGTAACCTGCGTTCATACACTAATTAGCAACACCCGTAGCAGCCCTAGCCAGCCGTGCGGTGCCCGGTTGTACACTATCACACTACTAGTACCAGTTATAAAGTGTAGTAGTGCAGTGTAGTTTTGTTAATAAAGATATTTGTATTTGTTGTATTTTAGTATATAGGGTGAAATTGATATCATTAGCATCCTTTTAAACTAAGAGTCTACCCATCAAACTGAACAACTTTTACTATGGGAGCAAACCGATCGGAGCATATAAAAAATCTGCATTGACCTGCTTGTCTAGTATGGTTTCTCTACACGCGCGCGACTCGCCTTCGCTGCATACAAAATTACCTGTTCTCGCCCCGCGCTTTTCGGAGAGCGAAAGCCGCGCTTGCCGCGACTTGTAGTATGGAAAAAGCAGAGTCGCGCGCTAGTAGAGAAATCATGCTAGGGGTCTGCTTGCATACATTTGTGTCGCGTGGGCATTGCAGTTTAGTATGGAACAGTAGATTTTTTAGTTGCTCCGATCGGTTTGCTCCCATAGTAAAAGTTGTTCAGTTTGATGGGTAGACTCTTAGTTTAAAAGGATGCTAATGATATCAATTTGACCCTGTAGACATACAGCACGCTTTCTAAATTTTTATGGGCGGCAGACTATAAAACTGAACGACTTTTACTGTGGAAACAAACATGAAATAGTAAAAAAATCTGCTATTCATACTAAACTGCAAGGCCTACCTAGAGTCTAGACTCAAATGTATCAAACAGCTAAATGTTCTTTTCCTATATTATGTTTGCTCCCATAATAAAAGTTGTTCAGTTTGATGGTCTGAACCGCCCCTAAAAATTTGGAAAGTATTTACAAAATTACTAAGGTGATTTTGATATTTCCCTAGTAAATGTATGGGAATTTAATTTTGCGTTTTCTGAAAGTTCTAATACCTCGACCTCGGTTGACCCCATAGAGACAAATGTTCCTTATCAGCATGGTCTAAAAAAACAAGGTCTTCTATTCCCAGAGTGACACAAGCCTATGTCACAAAAAAATGGCCGCTAAACATGGTAAAAGGGTATGATGACGTAGGTTTGTGTCAGTCACGTGGTCGGAAGAGAATACCAGGCGCAGTATATTATTGTACCATGCTTATCAGTAAGAGAATCGAATGGGATGAATTTTTTTTTTTATGCTAATTGCAGTTTTTCTCGATAACCGCACATTTTTTTCAAAAAAGAAGTTAAATGTTCCAAAAGTTAGGGTTAGTCTCCTAAGAACGTTTTCTTGTAGTTGTAACGCATCGTCCTAATAGTACGCTAATGCGCGATCATCGCGCGAGTAAGCGATGCGACCATCGCGTGTTCGCACGATGACAGAAACTGGGTGTCCTAATCATCGCGCGAATTGACGACGCGAACGACGAGCGACTGTGGACTAGGGCAGTGGCACAGTCGACATCAACAACCATGGACGCAATTATCGCGTGAATTTCAATTAGGACACCTATTCGAATTCAATATGTTTGATCGCGCGTTCGTACGAACTAAGTTCGCGGGAATAGATTTACAAACATTTGAGTCTCGCGACTGCGTCGTGCGATTGTCAGTTAGGACACCTATTGGAGTTCAATATGTTTGATCACGCGTTCGTACGAGTAAAATTCTCGCGAACCTACGATGATCGCGCATTCGCGTTCTATTAGGACGATGCCTTATGCTTCTGGTAGCTGCCCTTTGTGTCCCGTCGTAACTTTCCAACCTGTATATTAATTGGCGATTACGATGCATCGGTAAATCTTAATGGACCGTTTATACGATGACAATTTCTAGGCGCCAATTCTGCGGCGCCTAAAATTAGCACCGTGTAAACACTTTAAGGCACGACAATTTTAAGGCACGGCGTAAAATTGTCGTGCCAAGTGTTTACACGGTGCTAATTTTAGGCGCCGCAGAATTGGCGCCTAGAAATTGTCATCGTATAAACGGTCCATAAGGATCGGCGATTAACTTAGACTAATTATATCCGGACCGGCCTTGCGGTAGCATTTCCCCTCTGCCACGGTATTAGATTAATTAATCTTGCGCATTTACACCCAATTTTATACCTTATCACTAAACGAGACAGCCTATAATAGCGAAACAATAATTTTGAACTTAGAACGTTTGGGGTTTACACGAGACTACTTTTCATGATATTGAACATTCAAAATTAGAATCTAAAGTCATAGGTAATAAAATCCAAAGTTGCGGATAACATGTTGCCTCGCCCCCCGCAAAAAGTGGCAGAAAGTTTGTTAGTAGAATGACACGTGGTTACGCGTCCCGATATAATTAGTCTAAGGCGATTAACGATGATAATCGGCATCGTTGACACATTACACAAGTACTAACCTTGTCGGGCACCGCGAAGGGCACCCTGCCGGGGGGGCTGAATGCGTTGTCCCAGGTAACTGTGGCCCAGCCGTGCGGCTCCTGGTTGCCGTGCACTATCACCACCACGGGCAGGGATAGCGTCCACACCTGCAACCGAAACATTATATCATTTGTACGAGTGCAACACTTTTACTGTGTTGACCCAATCGATATAAAAACCATTGGAATGTGACTTATTTGCGGATGGATTGAAAACATTGAAAGGACATCCGGCACATAATACCAAAAAAGTATAACCGTACTTGTATTTTTATTATGTACTATGGAACACTAGAAACTAACTGCAGGCATTAGTTTATTTTATAATGATTTATTAGTTTTTATCATTTTTATATAATAAAAACATTGTGCTTGCAACACCTCCTACTAAACAACATCGACAGCCATTTTGGGGTTGCTGCTTTTTTATAATTTATTAATAATAAATGATTAAATAACTCGTTAAATAAAAAGAAATGATATACTATCTGAGTCGTTTTTATAAAACCCCATAATTTATTACACATTTGACTTCAGTCAAAACTTCTATACATTTTAAGGTATTTTTTCAAAGGACGGTTGTCCTTTTACTTTGATTTCCATAAAGACTACCAACTTGTAACTTGGATTTCTAAAGACTTTACTAGTTTACTATAATTGACAACATTTCATTTTAAGAAAGGTAGCAAAATTAGAAAACCATTTGGAGATTATATGATTCAAAGCTTATGTCAAAATTATCAGATTTTTCTATACATTATTTCTCGAGTTATTTGAAAAATACTGAAAAATAAAATAGAGGTTGAATGGGATCTTATTCCTTTGCCTGCTTGGCTTTTCTATTGTATTTGACGGTTTTTATTAAATTATATACCAGATTTTAAGTCAGATGATAAGCTATCAAACAAAAAAAGTTTCATCAAAATCGGTTCAGTAGTTTTTGCGTGATACTCGAACAAACAAACAAACAGACAGACAGACAAAAAATCCAAAAATTGGTGATTTGGAATCAGGGACAGGTAAAAACCATGTCGTAATTTTTTTTTTGTAAATGTCTTCAATGTACAGACACATTTCTGTTACAGTTTTCCAATAGTTTAGATTTTATTGCGGCCAAGGTATTATAGCCATAAATCCTAAGTTTTCAGAAAATTCAAAAGTAAATTAAAAATAGAAATATCGGTCAAAAATTAAAACTAAAGATACGTATCTCTTATTTTTTAACCTATTTATATTTTTCATTAAAAACAAGTGGTTAAAAAATGAAATGTTGTCAATTGGTTTCTATAAAGACTAAAGAACTTTGGCGAATTTGGACCCAGCCATTTTTACGAAAACTAAAAGCCCTTCAGGACGGCGGTCATAATTATTATGAACAGAAAAAATTAAGGCATTTTTAAAAAAAACTTCCTCATCTCTAGAAGTCCGGGTTCAAAAGTAGAAATTACTAGTAAAATAGACAAATCATCCAAAAAGCAGTAGCAAAACGCAACCACGACAGCCATTTTCATCTAATATTATCACTGAGGTAGTCTTTGGACCTTACGGAACGTATTTGGGTGTATTGAACTGATAGTGCGTGTGATTTCGTTCGATTCCAATATCATAATATTGTACGGTTATCGTGAATTTTCATTAAAACAAACACAATGAATGCGTAGAAGATTGAGTGGACTATCTAATAAGAAAGATTATGAGTTTCACACACTTGATACAAAAGGTATCATAAGGAGAAATACCTTTCCCCCAACTTCTACAGATTACAACCAATTTCCTTTTTTGTTAGTTTTGTTTCACTCTACACGTATAAGTTTCATTCATGTATGGGACCTATATGTCTGGGTCTCACTATATAGCCTTCCGCCAAACTTCTTTAACTTCAGTTTCTATAAAGACTACCAACTTGAAATTTTACTTGTGTTTCTATATAGACCAACCAACTTTCTGGTCTCTCTAGTGATGATGATGATCAAGTCATTACCTGGAACACTAGCTCGCCGCCCCCCACATTGAACTCTGACTGGAACAACAGTGTCAGCTTCTCGTCCATCACGCTCTCTGTCCCTTTCTTCTCTGCGCGTTTTATCTTGCGCAGTTGCATGTTTCTGTGGGTGAAACAAAATATGTTAAGACATATGAACGACCTTGACCCTTTTAGAACCGCCTCAAACAAAATATGTTAAGACATATGAACGACCTTGACCCTTTTAGAACCGCCTCAAACAAAATATGTTAAGACATATGAACGACCTTGACCCTTTTAGAACCGCCTCAAACAAAATATGTTAAGACATATGAACGACCTTGACCCTTTTACAACCGCCTCAGATCTATTAAACCACGTCATTTTATTGGGCGGCTGTATGAGTAAATGTGTGCGTGCGTGTGTGTGTTTGTGTGTGTGTGTGTGTGTGTGTGTGTGTGTGTGTGTGTGTGTGTGTGTGTGTGTGTGTGTGTGTGTGTGTGTGTGTGTGTGTGTGTGTGTGGGTGTGTCTAGTCACCTGAAGCTGACGCTGAGCTATCTGTTGGCCTGCTGGTACTCCATGGTGCCTGTATTGTTCAGGATCTCGCTACATTCAGGCGGCTGCATGAGTGAGTGTTTGTGTGTGTGTGTGTGTGTCTAGTCACCTGAAGCTGACGCTGAGCTGTCTGTTGGCCTGCTGGTACTCCATGGTGCCTGTATTGTTCAGGATCTCGCCACATTCAGGCGGCTGCTTCCCTCTGCCGGCCGCGGTCTCGCTCTTTAGGAGCAGTTGGGCTTGTTGCTCCGATATTATTGCAACCTGCGTGCGTGAAAGAGAGGTTACAGTTTCTTATAGTTTTATCGTAAGGTTTTTAATAATGTCTCGTTTTTTGTTATTGTACTAGCATAGCATATGCTCACGACTATATTTCCTGAGGGGGTACTCAGAGATATCCTGAAATTTCAGAACAACCACGTTTCACTTCTTCTTCTTATCGGGCAGAGCCCTGGTGTCGGTTTTTCAGACCGCCTTACGGCCTCTGACGTGGTTTTTATGTAACGACTACTACCACCAGAGATAGTAGCCGGGACCAACGGCTTCAGGTGCCATTCGAAGCGCGGAATCATTTTCTTTTTCAGACAATCATGCGATTCAGCCTGCAATGTAAGGAGAAGCCAGAAAAGGATGGACCAGGCGACGTCGCCTGGAGGCGCGGGCGCGATTTTTCTTTACGTCAAAAAACGACGCTACTCTGTTTTAACAGCCCCTATGTCGCATCCTCGACTCAAACTCACTCCAGGATACCTGAAGGTTTTCCCCAACGCAGCCTCTAAATCTGTATTATCAGTCATAAACTCGAGGTTCGTGAGGTTTAGTCAAAAAACATGCAATAATTGTGGAATTTTAGGTCCTTTGTTGCTTATCGAATGGCACAAGACAAATACATTCCATAATTTTACGAAAAACTATGCTTCAATGACATTTATACCTAGAATTTGACGTTTCTTTCCTCCACTCTTATGGTTGAACCTCATCTGGCAGCACCGCAACGCCCACTTCTGTCGCTCTATCCTTATCTGTCACTCAGGAACATCATTTGCTAATCTCCATTCAGGAATTAGAGAGACAAAATTTAAACAACGGTAATACCAGTGTAGAAAATACCATCTCGAGATGGAAGAAAACTTATCTCTGGAATATACAACAGTAAATTATCAATTCTACTTGCAAAGCATAGCGACAGATGATATGTTAATTTTGCATGGAAAATAATAATTTTTTTTTTTTTTTTTTTGCAAAATAAATATTTATTTACAACAAGATATATACAAATAGATACAAATAACCCTTACCCTAAAAACAAAAGAAAAACAAAACTTATACCTATTATAAATAAAAAATGTCCTCTAAATTAAAATAATAATAGAATACGCAAGTCATCATATATTTGAGAACAAAAGAAAGCGTGATTTTAAATATTTTATTTCGTGGTCTGGCAACACTCAGATGTATTTGACCTATGGTTCGTTTTAATAAAGTTCTTAAAGAAAAATACTCTTTATTGTACACAGTAACGTAAACGCGACTCTTGTTTAGTTAATATCGTCTTCGGTTCGTACGCTACGCGCGGACGCTACGCATAGCACTAAAAAGTCAAAAAATGGGCTACATAATGTAATTTTAAAATGTCATTAAATTTGTCACGAGTATTGTTCTTATTTATCGACAGACAACAAATTTGTAATATCACCGCAATCTAGTAAGTGCCGTGCCTACATAATATTATTATTAAAAAATGTACCAAAGGTTTCTGACCACGAAACGTCACTTTGACAGTGACGTTTCTTTGTTTACATTTTGTCGCTCTAATTCCTGAACGGAGTATAGAGCAAACAAGGTAGACGGAACGTGACAGCACGCCGCAGCACCGCCGCGCGCGATCGCGTTCCGTCTATCTCATTTGCTCTAGCAAATGACGTTCCTGAATGACAGAAAAGAATGGAGCGACAGAAAAGGGCGATGCGGTGCTGCCAGATATGGATCAACCTTTATGCCCCATTCACACGAGGGCAGGGCAGTGAGGGCAGGGCAGTGCCGCAGGGCAGTTGGGAAAGCAGTTGGCGTTCACACGAGGGCAGCTAGACGGGGCAGCACAGTCCACGAGCTAATACAACGTGTTAATGAATTAACGCAAAACTAGAAAGTAGTTTGTTTAGAATCGAGAGCAGAATCGAATTATCATGGTTTCAACATAGGTAATTTTTTTCAAAATATTAAATATTTTTTTTGTAAAATTTAAAATTTACTGAACCCGATGTCAACCCACCGCATGGGCACACTCAACCTACTAACTACCAAAACAAGATTATTAAAATGTATCCATGAGTACGTTAGCGCTTTCATTCATTGCTGAAATGATAACAAATCATTTTTGCCTCAAAACTTAAAATGCGAATAACTTAAAATGTTAATTATCAAAATAATGAAATTATTGTTTCAATCTAATTATTTTGTTATAAATCAGTTGGGGTGTATGAGGTTTTGCGTTAATTTATTAACACGTTGTATAATTTGAGTTCCGTTTTGATAACTTTCGCAGTAATATGGCAGTACTGCCCTGCCTCAGCGCGGCTGTTCACACGAGGGCAGGGCAGTACTGCCCTCACTGCCCTGCCCTCGTGTGAACTCGGCATTAGGGTGCCGGTTAGCAAAGGGTTTAATACTCACACTGACTCTAGGTGGAGTCATGTTGACGTTTAGCTGACCGCCGACCAGCAGTCGGACTGTAGCCGTGAAGCTGAACAGATATATTACCATTAATTATAAATTGTTTAACACTTACACGTATTCTTGGGGGGGTCATGTCGATTTTTAGCTGGCGGCCGACTAGCAGCCGGACTGTTGACGTGAAACTGAACAAATTTACTATCATTACTATCACCATAGAGTAGATAAATTATACACAACAGAGGGTCAATGCCCATACTAAGAAAGTTGCCACCTCCTAGTTGCCAACTCGCGCAAGTACAGCGACGGTGGTGAGTAACAGTACTACAGCAATGTTTAATTACGTTTAAAATACGTGTTAAACACATTCGTTATTAAAATTTGGGGGGGGGGTTGATAAATCCCACCTATGAGGGCGGCAAGCACGTATCCAAGGGGCGACCTTGGGTTCTTGTGCAGGCTAACTATGAAAGTAAAATCTAAACTATTTTAAAACTGTAACAGAAGTGTGTCTGTACATTGAAGATATTCACAAAAAAACTATTCTTCTTCTTCTTATCGTGTGGCAAAAAACTATTGATTATTGCTTTTAGGTATCCCCGACTCCAAATCAACATTTTGTTAGAAATTTTGTCAGTCTGTTTGTTTGTTCAAGCATCACGCAAAAGCTATTGAACAAATTAGTGATGTGTACCGATTACAATTTTCAGGACCGGTATTTTTCAATTACTTGTGACGCGGAACTGACATAAGGTCCCGCCAAAAAGAGGCATTTTGGCTGTCTATTTAATAAGTGACACTTATAAAATATTAATGAATGTAATCAGTTTTATTTTAAAATAAACCGGTTATAGGTTTTTGACAAAACCTGGTTTTAGTACCGGTTTTAGTATGTAAAGTTTTTATAAGGTTTTCTTGAAACCAATCCACATCACTAGATTTTGATGAAACTGTTTTGTTTGAAAGCTTAAAAGGTCACTGGGCACCTTAGTATGAAACCTATACCCACGACCTACAGAAAAAAAAAGTATAGCATGTTTAGATAAATGTCTCTAGTTCATGAATATATAGGTCGCATTAATGTAGACCATGGGATTCAGGCCAAAAACTAATAAAGAAAAATGTAATATTTTGGTAATTTTTTTTACATTTAATTTACTTTGATCTAAGCATTTAATACATTTCTTACATTTTGTACATTTTAGTACAATTAGTAAGTACATTTTAGAACAATTAGTACATTTTAGTACAATTAGTACATTTTAGTATAATTAGTACAGTTTAGTAAATTTTCTTCATTTTGAACATTTTCGTACATTTTGTACATTTTTGGACATTTAGTATATTTTAGTATTATAGTACATTTAGTACATTTTCCAATGGTTTCAAAAATAACTACATAAACTTGAATGTGGGTTAATACTAAACATTTTAAAACCAATTTGGTTTTTGTAGGAAAAATTTAGTTAGCTGGGTCAGATTTTTTTGATTTAAAATCTGGTATATAATTAGTGCGGACGAAGTCGCGGGTAAACTCTAGTATAATATATTTACCGTGTGTTCGTCTTCATGACCTGGGGAGGTTGTTTCTCTATCACGAAGGTGGATGTAACCAGGGTCGACAGCAGACCCGTTACCTGCCGACAAATTACATTACATTTTTAACCGACTTCAAAAAAAGGAGGAGGTTTCTCAATTCGACCGTATATATATTTTTTTATGTTTATTCGCGGATAACTTCGTCGTTTATGAACCGATTTTGATGATTCTTTTTTTGTTGGAAAGGAGATATCCCAAGTGTGGTACCATGATAAGGAAACCAGGATCTGATAATGGATCCCAGAGAAATCGAGGGGAACCTTCGAAAATCGTTGTGCCGACTTGTGCGTTTGTTAATTTAAAGCACTACTATTAAATCGAACTAATTAATTCACCACTGAAAATTGTGAAATTAACAAAATTTTTACAAAAAATTAAAACCGCCTTCAAAAAAACTAAAAAGTTAAAAAATAATATTGCAGCCTATGACTTTTTCGTTCGCATCATAAGAACATTAATTTGTTTTATAGAAGTCGGTGTCAAGCCAAGCCGTGTCGGTGCAAGCCCTGTCGCGAATCGTACCGGCTTGACACCGACTTCTATAAAACAATTTAATGTTCTTATGATGCGAACGAAAAAATTTTCGGCTGCAATCTTATTTTTTAACTTTTTAATTTTTTGAAGGCGGTTTTAATTTTTTGTTAAATTTTTAACATTGTCACATCACAACATAGTATAAAACAAAGTCGCTTCCCGCTGTCTGTCTGTCCCTATGTATGCTTAGATCTTTAAAACTACGCAACGGATTTTGATGCGGTTTTTTATAATAGATAGAGTGGACATCGATAGATTCAAGAGGACGGTTTATATCAGCATTGCACCCGTGCGAAGCCGGGGCTGGTCACTAGTATAGTACATTACTGCAGCGGCCAGCAACAGAGGCATTGATGGACGAACGTGTAAATGTGGGCCGAGGCGAAGCCGAGGCACACATACGTAAGTCCATCAATGCCTAGTTGTGGCCAAGGCTTGTATAGTACTTTTCTCAAATAATGCGCGGAAATTAAAACTCTACTTTCAAAATCAATGACGAACAACCAAGAAGGTTGAAATTTTTTCTGTATGTAATCTTCTTGCGAACAACGAACAACAATTTGTTTTTTTTTTCAAGAAACAGCTTTCTATTTGCAAGTTAGTTCGAAATTTAAATAAAACCTTTTTTGAGTTACCTCCTTGGTCGCCATGTTTAGGAGAAAAAGATCGTTCCATTTTTAAATTACACGACAGATATGAGTTTACTGTGTAATTTATTTGGCCGCAAAACACGACAGATATGGATTTTCATACAACATTGCCGGCCGCTGCGCGCATGTATTTGGCCAGTACAGCAATTTCGATTTATCTCGAAGAAGGTTGTCAAAATAATGCTCACATTTCCAAGCATGTTTGAGAAAATACATTATGTAACAAAACGCCCTAGTAAAATTCATGCAATTAAACAACTTTTAATAATTAATCAAAATAAGAACCGGTCAAGTGCAAGTCGGGCTACTCATGCACCGAGGGTTCCGTACCACACTTTGTAGTTTACGAGATTGCGTGTTGAGTGCGTGTGTTGAGGGTACCGAGCCTATTGTGCTGCCCTAAAATACAAGAATGTCACATTGTAGTCCTAGTATAAGAGATAAGTGTACTTTTTGCAACCATCAGCAGTAAGGCTGATTCATATCATACCTGCTTGCTCATCTCTTCGAGCATCTCTACAAGATGCGGCTGCCTTAGCTCTATGATGGTCTTGCCGTTTATACGCGCCACGTTTATCACCTGGCAACAAATGAAAAACATTAATAAACTAGAATAAATAAATCAGTATCTTGGAGATCGTCACACAGATTATACAGGGTGTACAATAAAATGGGACAGCTACTCAAAGGGGTGCTTCAGACCATCAAACTGAACAACTTTCTCTATGGGACCAATATCGAATCGCGAAAAAAAAATCCGCTCTCCCATACAAAACTGCAAACATAACTCGACTGAAATGTATGGGACAGCAGATTTTTTTTCGCGATTTCGATATTGGTCCCATAGAGAAAGTTGTTCAGTTTGATGGTCTGAAGCACCCCTTTAAGTAGCTGTCCCATTTTATTGTACACCCTGTATAGTCACAGTTAAAGTAGTGAGATGAGAGAAGAAGTGCCAAGTGTGATACCTTTTAAAAACAATTATTAAATGGGCCAACTTTTCACATAACTTGCCAGGTGAACACATTTTTTACGTGGACTTTTCGGACACCCAGTATACAACTGGTGTAACTTTCAAGGTGTGCAATATTGGCGGAGGTTATTAAGTCTTACGAATCAATAAAAAAGTTACCTGCTGGCGTGAGGTCCATATAAGTTCGGCGAGTTGCTCGCACCAGTCCTGTATCGTGTTCAAGTTCGATGTCATGGGCACTCCGTTACCGCTCAGCTGCTGTTCCCGCTTCCATCTGTTTTTAAAAGACATTGAATGTATGGACGTATAATATAACCATTTATTTCAGATAAATCTACACTAATATTATAAAGAGGAAAGATTTGTACCTATTTTTGTATGTTTGTATTTTTGTAATGAATAGGCTCAAAAAGTACTGGGCCGATTTAAAAAATTCTTTCACCATTAGAAAGCTGCATTCACCCTGAGTAACATAGGCTATATTTATTGCTAGAAAAGATTAGACGTCCACCCGTGCGAAGCCGGGACGGGCCGCTAGTTTCAGATATAACAATAAAATATAACTAACATATAACTATATAACTAACATATAACTATATAACTATTATAACATATAACTAACCAAAATATAACTAAATAACATACAGATCTGTAGAAAAACAAATTATATGGTGAACGTATAATATATTGGCCTCTTCTGACTGTGCCACGACTTAACTTAACTAAATTTATTCCTGTCACTTTCTAAAATAAGATTAAGAAAAGAGACAGAAAACCAACAGCTGACTTTAGTGCTGTCAAAGTGACGTTACACGCCCAAAATAAGATGCCATCTTAATGTACGCCATCTTATTTAAAGCATTTTTGGGCGTGTAACGTCACTTTGACAGCACTAAAGTCAGCTGTTGCTTTTCTGTCTCTTTTCTTAATCTTATTTTAGAAAGTGACAGGAATAAATTTAGTTAAGTCGTGGCACAGTCCGAATCGGTACCATTATATCACCATCCTCTGTCACCATCAACCTCTATCCCCCCGTCTACTGGCAAAGAGAATGTATGTAGCTCACTATGTTATAAGAGTCGGGACTTCCTTACTAAAAACTAGTCTTGACCGATATCCAGAATGTTTGAAACGTGTGCTACCGTTCAAAGGAATTTAATGACGTCAGTGCACATTTCACATAAAAAATTTTTGTTAGAGAGTTGCGCGAGCCAGTCTTCTGGGGCACCACCCTAGTGTAGTGCGTCGATCCAACGCACCAACAGTCCACCACCTCGTCGCCTATACAGGGTGTACAATAAAATGGGACAGCTACTTAAAGGGGTGCTTCAGACCATCAAACTGAACAACTTTCTCTATGGGACCAATATCGAAATCGCGAAAAAAAAATCTGCTGTCCCATACATTTCAGTCGAGTTATGTTTGCAGTTTTGTATGGGAGAACGGGTTTTTTTTTCGCGATTTCGTTATTGGTCCCATAGAGAAAGTTGTTCAGTTTGATGGTCTGAAGCACCCCTTTGAGTAGCTGTCCCATTTTATTGTACACCCTGTATACACGCTCGCGGGCGAATCTTAATAGCGCGATGTAGGACTCACGTCAGCACATGTGGAGGCAGCAGATAGCAGCGACTGAGAGCTACGTGTAGTCTTTTCAGAGCCAGTACTGAGCCCACAAGGTTCTAAAACATGATGATGATGGACTCTCCTAGTGCTATACCCTCAGCTACAGAGATATCACTGACCCTAGTGTAGTGCGTTGATCCAACGCACCAACAGTCCACCACCTCGCCACCTATATACACGCTCGCGGGCGAATCTTAACAGCGCGATGCAGGACTCACTTGATAAGTTCCTCGTCCAGCACTTGACTCTGCAGCTGTCGTAGGTTAGCGATGTTATCCTTCATGTGGTCCACCACTTGCATCTGAGACTGATTTATTTGCGCCACCTGTTGTCAAAAATATTATTCACTAGAGTTTACCCGAGACTTCGTTCGTACCCACAAATTATACTTGTGTTTGTTGTTTACATAAATAAATTTATTAATATTTATTAATTAATACTATGGGAAATAATTTAACTATTTACTATGGGACCAACACTGAAATCGCGAAAAAAAATTCCGCTGTCCCATACAAAACTGCAAAAAATGTATGTATGATTTCGTTATTGGTCCCATAGAGAAAGTTGTTCAGTTTGATGGTCTGAAACACCCTTTTAAGTAAGTGTCCCATAAAATTTTACACCCTGTATATTTATATAATTTTGTTGTGTAAAAGGAGGGTATATAATGAAGGGAAGATGAACTCACCAGAGAGTTGAGGGCCTTCTCCGACTCCTCGATCTGAACCCTCAGACACGCATCCAAGTCACGCCGCTCGTTGTTCATCGGCGCTGGTTGCTGGAGGGAAGATGAACTCACCAGAGAGTTGAGGGCCTTCTCCGACTCCTCGATCTGAACCCTCAGATACGCTTCCAAGTCACGCCGCTCGTTGTTCATCGGCGCTGGTTGCTGGAGGGAACATGAACTCACCAAAGAGTTGAGGGCCTTCTCCGACTCCTCGATCTGAACCCTCAGACACGCTTCCAAGTCACGCCGCTCGCTGTTCATCGGAGCTGACTGCTGGAGGTAGTTCAAGTGGCCTGCAAACAATTCGGTGTATATGTTTTTTTGGAGGGCTGAAAAACCATTTCGAGATAATCGTCTCAATAACAATATTTTATATGATTTTAAAAGGAAAGGATTACGATTAGATATTTTTAGTAAATTAAGGTGGTATTAAGGGGCTATGTGAAAAAAATAGGATTCTTCAAAGCTTCATATATCATGAAGTACTAACAGTAGGAGTATGATTTTCGGATATGTGTAAATTGAACATATAAATGAAGTTTTGATTAGAGCCAAAACACGATTAAGACACATTTTCTCGATAGAAAAACAAGCCAAAGTAGCCTCCGTTTTTATCTATAACGCTTGGAACTGCTAAACGGTGAATAATAGAAACACAAGACTTGATTCAAAAAATAGATTGATATTTTCTAAATTTTGATTAGAGCAGAATTGAACTTACATAAATAGTACAATTACAATTAAATAAAGTTTGTTTTGGCGCTCGATTCGTTTCAGGCGCGCGCGCCGCCCCATCTGTTTCTCTCGCATCAGGCCGTAATATAAGCTATCCCACGCCTGTTTCGCTCAAATTATTTTTCGACATAGGCCCTTAAGTGACATAATTGCATTTAGTTTAATTTTGTCTGTTTGTGGACGAATCACGTAAAAACTAGTGACCAAATACAGATGAAGTTTACAAACTCAGACTTCATCTGGAGTTAAATTTTGTTTCTACAAGGTTAATTTAGTTTCTTAATATACATAATGGCCTCGATTCGGACTGTGCTACGACTTAACTTAACTAAATTTATTCCTGTCACTTTCTAAAATAAGATTAAGAAAAGAGACAGAAAACCAACAGCTGACTTTAGTGCTGTCAAAGTGACGTTAAACGACTAAAATAAGATGCCATCATAATGTACGCCATCTTATTTAAAGCGTTTTTGGGCGTGTAACGTCACTTTGACAGCACTAAAGTCAGCTGTTGGTTTTCTGTCTCTTTTCTTAATCTTATTTTAGAAAGTGACAGGAATAAATTTAGTTAAGTTAAGTCGTAGCACAGTCCGAATCGAGGCCAATATTTAATAATAATGAATTATACATATCTTTAGATAAAAAAATTATGTAAACGAATTATGAAAACCGCATCAAAATCGATTGCTAATTTATAAGAACTAAGCGCCTAAACAGATCGACAAACAGCGAGTTTGTTTTATACTATTTAGAGATGTTATCGCAACCGACACACAATGATATGCTAATTTATAGTATGCAAAAATTCGGCACTAACGCATATTTTATTGGCGTGCGTGGGCATCTATAAATAGCGTTGCCAAAACAAATTAGTCAGTCAACATGTGAAATGAGGAAAACCACGAAAAAGTTATTTTCTTTAAAACATACACTGTTTTCCTTATATTAGTAAGTCGCAAGCCAACGTCTTTCTTATACATGGTGTAAAATTTAACGCTTTACACTCATGGAGCCGATCTGACAACCTGTCAGCGAACAGATAATGGTGTGTACACACGGGGACACATCAAGCTATACAAAACCAAAATAAGCCGCGCGTAGGTCGAGTACCTAACGTATAACCTCCCCCGTCCAGCTTATGTTGGTTTTGTATAGCTTGATGTGTCGCCGTGTGTACATCTCCAATTTCGTTAGCGCACGTACGCCTAGGACTTCCTCTTGCAATATTTACATACCATTTTCCTTATAAATTACGTACATGTCAATCTGCACTCATTCACAACATGACTTCATCCTCCTTTCTACTAATTAAATCTATACCGTTCTCTAATTAAAAGGACTGAAGCTAGCAGCCTCTCTAGTACCTTTGATCAAGCACGTATCCAGAGGCACATCTAAAGCCGAGCCGTGGTGGTCCAGTAGCGAGTAACCTTGCCTGCCGTGCAGGAGGCGATGGTTCGATCCCCGTACAGGCCGACTCGTGCCAATGAGTTATTCTGAATTTATGTACGATTTGTAACACCACTGGCTTTTCGGTGAAGGAAAACATCGTGAGGAAACCTGCTTCAATTTCGAGGCATGTATGTACCCACAGTCCATTATAAGTGGCGACGGGCTCACTCCCCGTCACACTGGACAGAGTTTCGGTACTACTAGTGAAACGTGGATGTTCTGATGTTTCAGAATATATCTGACTACCCCCTCGGGGAATAAAGTCGTAAGCATATTCTATGCCATGCTATTTTTAACGGGATGACCAGACCGTTAAACTCAACAACTTTCTCTATGGCACAAACATCGAAATCGCGTAAAAAAATCAGCTCTTCCATATAAATACACGGGTTGGCTCTAACAAATCTCTTTAGAGATAAGCTCGCCCTTTGTACATGTCTACTTTAATTGTTTTTTCTGTATTGTTATGTGTACAATAGTGTTAAATCATGGTACAATAATATACTGCGCCTGGTATTCTCTTCCGATCACGTGACTGACGCAAGCCTACGTCATCATACCCTTTTACCATGTTTAGCGGCCATTTTTTTGTGACGTAGGCTTGTGTCACTCTGGGAATAGAAGACCTTGTTTTTTTAGACTATGGTGTTAAATAAATACTTCAAACCTACTCGAGCGGGTTTTTTTTTGCGATTTCGATGTTGGTCCCATTAAGAAAGTTGTTCAGTTTGATGGTCTGATCATCCCCTTAAAAAAGTGTCAGCATATTAAGAAGGACCCTGTATATTCTGACATTAGATAAAAATGTCAGATGAGGTGAAAGAACGGGTGGCCACGGGGCGGTTGAAGTGTCGTTCTATCCCGTCAAATTGTATCTTATTTCACTGTAGATAAGGTTCAATATGCTGTGTAAAATGCCAGGTGCTGCCGGCCGTTGCTATTTCCATATGATTTTCCCTAAGTGCATTTATTAAGATTTTCGAGGATTTCCCATGTTTATTGCGCCGTTATCAGTTATCATTTACGCAGAATTATGAATAGATAGATAGTCTTGCATTTGACCTTTGAGTGATAATTGAATGACCTAGTGATACGTCTCGAATAAATAAAATTATTATAATGTAACACATCTAGAATACATCTGATTAATAAAATAATGAAATCGGACATCTATTATTAAATTCTGACTCAATCCTGCCTTCTTTAGTAACATGCTTTTTCGCGGCGTGTATTTTTAACGTTTCTAAAAATGGTAACACACTGGTCCCAAATTTAGCTATTATAGTGAAGTGTGGACAGTAGCGTAGCGAGGGGGGGCAAATGCCCAGGGCGGCACTTTACTAGGGGCGGCAAATTCGGGAAAAACAGATTGAATAAGCTTTGTCTATTACCAAAAAACAGAGAAAAATCGAGCTCGCTTCGCTCGATCAAGTTTCTGTTTTAATTGTGCTTAACTTTTTTTATAGCACTCCGTGACCTAAACCCGCACTTAGGTCACGGTTTTGCGTTACCTAAGTAGTCCATTATTACACGGATTACACCGTTCGAAAATGAATCCACTTTATTGCACAGATGCATAATAAACAAAAGAAGGTACTTTTATAGCATTCCGTGACCTAAACCCGCACTTAGGTCACGGTTTTTCGTTACTAAGTAGTCCATTATTACACGGATTACATTACACCATTCGAAAATGAATCTACTTTATTGCACAGATGCATAATAAACAAAAGAAGGTACTTTTAAATGTGCTTTCAATCAATGTGACCAACATTGAAATCGCGAAATCCCCAACTGACTCCAAGTTACCCCCCCCCCCCCCTACTTTAATTATATTTTATCGTACCTATACTTACCCCTACGTACTACACCCGCACCCCCTACTCACACTTTATTAGGATGTTGGTAGTAGGATGCGAGTAAGGGATGCGCCTCCTAGTGCATAGGGGGTGATTGGGGGGTGTACCCCCTAGCTCCTTGGGGTGATTAGGGGGTATACCCCCTAGCTCGTGGGGTGGTTAGGGGGTGTACCCCCTAGCTCGTGGGGGTGATTAGGGGTTTACCCCCTAGCCCGTGGGGGTGATTAGGGGGTATACCCCCTAGGTCGTGGGGATGATTAAGGGGTGTACACCCTAGCTCGTGGGGGTCATTAGGGGGTGTACCCCCTAGCTCGTGGGGGTGATTAGGGGGTGTACCTAAAAGTTCGTGGAGGTGATTAGGGAGTGCACCACCTAGTGCGTACGTGCGTAGAGGGTGAGTAGGGGCTGATGATGATGTGACGGTAGATGTGTTTAGAGGTGAGTATTACCTATTGATTGTGGTTGCGATATATGAACGAAGCTTTTAAAGTTATGGTTGTGTCCTACGGGGGGCTCCGCCCCCCGTGCCCCCGGGGGGGCTCCGCCCCTCCACCCCGCCGGGGGCTTCGCCCCCGGACCCCTTTTGTGCCCTTTTCGTTGGTATACGGGTTCATAGAATTAAAAATTTCAACATGAAAGAGAATATCAATACATTAGTAAAAAGTTGGCGGGTTTAGGTCACACGAGCTATAAAATAGTATACGATACTCGTGACCTAAGTAAGTCCATTATTACACGGCGTTTATCGCCCTCGCTGCGCTCGGGCGATAATTCACGCCGTGCAATAATGGACTACTTAGGTCACACGTATCGTAATGTACTATTTTATTATTTTGCCTACAAGCTTTTAACACAGGTACAATATGAATAATATGATGTATGATGATGTATGATGTATGATGTATGATTATTTAACAATCCTAAAGAGTTCTGGCTAAGACGTGGTGCTTAACATTTCGAGTTTGCTTCGCTCGATCCATAGCGTTTACTTAGGTTACTTTGCACATTTTGTACGTAAAAAGCTCTGGCTCCAGCTGATTCATATTTACAAGAAAAGTCGAGCTCGCTTCGCTAGCTCTAAGTTTGTATTTTTGCAGATATAAATCAAAAGATGTCTGACCGCAACTCGAATAGTTGTGCTAAAAAATTTCGAGCTCGCTTCGCTTGCTGCTTTATTTTTACCCGACTGCGTCAGAAGGAGGGTTATGTTTTTCTAGCGTAAGTATGTATGTATTTATGTATGTATGTTTGTATGTCTATTTCTTTGGCACGGCCTACAGCCTAAACGGCTTGATGGATTTTGACGCATGAGGTGTCGTTAGGTTTGTTAAAATCGTGAGAGTGACATAGGCTACATTATTTTATTATGCCGTCTGCGAATTAAAAAAAAATTACAATATGTGTATCAAACCAAACTACCATACCAAATACAAAACAAACGCTAGTAAATAGACAATTCCAAATAATGCTTTAATGCTTGCAAATAGTACTTTTATGCTAGCATTTCGACACAAGACTAAAAAGTATGAAATAAACTAAATTATTACGAGAAACAAAAAACCCGACTGCATAAAAAACTCTTAACTGAAAAGAGAAAAACAAGCTCTATCTATAATCACTAATCCGCTATAACAACATTAAGCAAATATAATTTGAATGTTATTAGGTAGGTATTGCAGGCGGGGACAAACCCTCGTAGTAGGTACCTAGGTAATTATCTTTATAATTCTTCTTTGTCCCCGTTTGCGATACCTACCTAATAACATTCAAATTATATTTACTTAATGTTGTTATAGCGGATTAGTGATTATAGATAGAGCTTGTTTTTCTCTTTTCAGTGAACAGTTCTTTATGCAGTCGGGTTTTTTGTTTAAGTCTTCTTATAAAGGTAAGGGGGGCGGCAAAATCGGTCTTTGCCTCGGGCGGCAGAAATCTACGCTACGCCACTGAGTGTGGATAAATATTCTAAATAGTGCGATTTAAAGACTTGATTAGTAGTAATAGCACAGATTACTAGTTACTACGCAGCGGATAAGATGAGATGTCAATTTAAATAAAGTCGTTAAATAAAGAAGTTCGTAGGATTGAGTAGGTCTATACCGACATGTGGTATCGTTGCATTCAGTAGAGTTTCCTGAGTAGGAAAAATGACGGTGTCACTTTCTCAATTGGTGGAGTTGGGAGTTATAAAGTCATCAAATTTTTTTTCTGAAACCTGTCGTGTTGAGTATCAAATGAAAGGGCTTCATGAGTGGGTTCTAAAAATATACTACACCATTACCTTTCAGCTACTGGTTTTCAAATTACCTCGCCAATTCAACTCTCTAACTTCAGGGTGTAACAAAACACCCTAGTAATACTTAAGGGGGTGCTTTAGACCATCAAACTGATCAACTTTCACTATGGAGCCAACATCGAGAAAAAATAAACAAATCTGGTGTCCCATACAAGACTGCAGTACCGACTCGACTAAAATTTAAATTTAGATTTTAGGACAGCAGATTTTTTTTAATTTTTTCTCCATGTTGGCTCCATAGTGAAAGTTGTTCGGTTTGATGTTCTGAAGCACCGTAAGTATTACTAGGGTGTTTTGTTACCAGTGTTGCCACCTTAGTTTTAGTAATAGGGGCTGTTGAAGAAGCTAAAAAGGGCTAGATCGGGCTCTATGACTTCTTATCGGGCTAGATGGAGCACAAATTACCATGAAAACACTTGGTGTAAAAAAAAGAGGCTAAAAAAACACCTTGATACTAATGATTTCAATTATGTATTTATTGAATCACAATAACATTTTTCAAAATTAAACAGAATTTGAAGAAAAATTTTACCAATTTAATAGGTTCAGGTAGTAGGTACAGGTTAACAAACTAAACCCGGATCGGCGCGGCGTAGAGATGCGGTATGTTGCCATAATCGAAGAAATATCACAAAAATATAAATAAATCAATGTATGACACAAATCGCCAAAGTTAGATGTTAGCATGGCGCAAATTTCAGATTTTGGTGCAATATTTTTAAGAAAATGAAAAGTCTGAAAAATTGAAATTGAAATTGAAAAAGTTTTATTGTGCAAACAGAATGTACAACAATTGTTATAATAAATAATTTAAATAATGCCAAAATGCCATAATGCCTGTGTGAAAAGGGCTAGATTGCCCTTTCCGGGCCGGGCTAAATCATTAAACAACGAGTTCACCTACAGTAAAAAGTGCTAGATCTAGCCCCAAAAGGGCTAAGGTTTTTTAGGCAACACTGTTTGTTACACCCTGTATATACACGCTCGCGGGCGAATCTTAACAGCGCGATGCAGGGCTCACGTCAGCACATATGGAGGCAGCAGATAGCAGCGGCTGAGAGCTAGGTGTTCTAGTCTGTTCAGAGCCAGTACTGAGCACACTAGTCCTAGAAGAGTGATGATGATGATGGTAGTCTCATCTAGTGAGATTATAGCTGGCTACAGAGATATCATAGTCCCTAGTGTAGTGCGTCGATTCAACGCACCAACAGTCCACCACCTCGCCACCTATATACACGCTCGCGAGCGAATCTTAACAGCGCGATGTAGGACTCACCTTTGTTCTTGAGACACTCGTGGTAGCGGAGCGAGAAAGACTCGATGTTAGCTTGAAGCGTGCGGATGTCTTCGCTGACCATGCTCACTTTCTGACGGACCGCTTGCAGGCCGGTTATTAGCTGCAAGGTAATTACCATATTCAAACTCAACTCAACATTTTTTATTCAAAATAATATCACATAGCCTTTGATTAAATTAAAATAGTGGAAGATAGGTGACGTCTTCTGATTGAAATTGCACCCTGTAGTCGCGTCGTGTCGCAATCTATTTGCAGAAAAGTTGTTGATAATTTTAAAGTTTTTTATTTTTACTGGGTGGATAGATAACATTCATTCTGTGCTCATTTCAAAATGTTAGAAATATTGAACACGAGCATTTACCCGCGACTTCGTCCGCATAAATTACATACCAGATTTTAAGTCAGATCATAAGCTATCAAACAAAAAAAGTTTCATCAAAATCGGTTTAGTAGTTTTTGCGTGATACTCGAACAAACAAACACCCAAACAAACAAACAAATAAACAAACAAACAGACAGACAAAAAATCCAAAAATTTGTGATTTGGAATCAGGGACATCTAAAAACCATATCGTAATCTTTTTTTTTGTAAATATCTTCAATGTACAGACACACTTCTGTTACAGTTTTATAATAGTTTAGATATGCATTAAGTACTAGCTTAGGTATTTCCTAATACTTAGTGTTATTCGAAGAATACAATTTTTAAATTTAATGTATTAATGGTTTCTAATTACTATCGATATTACTGTCGATGTTCTTCTGAAAACTCCATCCAAATCGGATCAGTAGTTTTTATGAGATGTATTCATATACATTCAAAGAATGATAAGATAAGATAAGAAATATTCTTTATTTGCACACCAAGAATAGGCAAAAAAATTATTGTAATGCATTCCTCATTTTTGTTCCAATATTTCGATGAACAAACACACCAAATTAACAGACACTGAGACAGATGTATTGTACATGTATAGATTGACATACCTCGCTATATTTCCTCTCCGTATAGGGTTGTGCCGTGTATGGGGCGCCGGCTTTCTGAACGACCTCCATCTCCAGCAGCAAGCAACGCCGCATGTACCCGTACAGGTCGTGCGGCGAGTTGCTGAGTAGAGAACATTACGTTTATAACATTACCCTTCTTTTTGAAATCAAGGCAGGTTTAGACAATGACAATGTTGCGGTGCGAAATCTGCGGCGCCTCGAAAAAAGGACCGTATAAACACTTTTCGCACGTCTATTTCACGGCATGCGAACGTTCTATTTTTCGGTGGTAGAGACCTCCGCCCGCGTCCCTCGCAACCCCCGCGCCAATCTTTCGACTCGTGTAAACCAAAGTCCCTCTGTTATAATAGAAGTCTTTGGTGTAAACGCGTCGTGCTAATCGTTTGCACGGTTTTCTCTAGCAAATCCATTCGCATGCGAACAAATTGGCGCTGGAAATTAGCACCGTGTAAACGAAAGCGTGGTCTTGGTCATTCGATCCCCGTCTAGGCCGTCTCGTACCAATGAGTTTTTCGGAATTTATGTACGATTTGTAACACCACTGGCTTATCGGTGAAGGAAAACATCGTGAGGAAACCTGCATGCTTCAATTTCGAGGCATGTATTGTGCCCACTGTCCATTACAAGTGGCGACGGGCTCACTCCCCGTCACACTGGACAGAGTTTCGGCACTATTAGTGAAACGTGGATGTTCTGAGGTTTCAGAATATCTCGGACTACCCCCTCGGGGAATATAGTCGTGAGCATATGCTATGCTATGCATCTTGGTCATTGCCTGTAGCCACACCTTGGACACTGTCAGCTAATAGCTGTCATTTCAAACAAATCGTAAAAATTTAAAAGAATAGTTAAGCATGTGTGATACTGTTGCGTACGAGCGAGACAGGAATACGCATTTCCTTAAGAGGTAACCACGAAGTAACTAGAGGAGGATGAGGTAAAAAGTTGGTGGGCTGGCTGTAAACCGAAGCTACTGAAATTATCACAGACCCTAGTGTAGTGCGTCGACCTCGCTACCTACAGGGTGTAACAAAACACCCTAGTAATACTTAAGGAGGTGCTTCAGACCATCAAACTGAACAACTTTCACTATGGAGCCAACATCGAAATCGCGAAAAAAGAATCCGCTCTTTCATACAAAACTGCAGTACCGTCTCGACTCAAATGTATGGGACGGCAGATTTTTTTTATTTTTTCTAAACGTTGGCTCCATATTGAAAGTTGTTCAGATTGATGGTCTGAAGCACCCCCTTAAGTATTACTAGGGTGTTTTGTTACACCCTGTATACACGCTCGCGGGCGAATCTTAACAGCGTGATGCAGGACTCACGTCAGCACATGTGGAGGCAGCAGATAGCAGCGGCTGAGAGCTAGGTGTTCTAGTCTGTTCAGAGCCAATACTGAGCACACTTGTCCTGGAATAGTGATGATGATGATGGTAGTCTAATTTAGTGAGATAATAGCTGGCTATAGCTTAAGCTAGAGATATCACTGACCCTAGTGTAGTGCGTCGATCCAACGTACCAACAGTCCACCACCTCACCGCCTATATATACGCTCGCGGGCGAATCTTAATAGCGCGATGCAGGACTCACCTAAACTGCATGAAGTACTTGGCGGCTTCTAGCAGCTTCATCTTAGTCAGGAAGTTGTCGGGGGACATCATGAGGTCGGTGCTCGCCTGGATCTCCTTCACCAGCTCGTCGACGAAGCGAGGATGCTCTTCCAGCTCCGGGGTGCTGGAGGCAGGAGGTGGGTTACATTTTGTTTAAAGGTGGATTTTGATCTCGTACTAAGCCTTTGGATAAGTATTCAGTATTTAATTGCAGTACCTAATAGAATAGAGCGTCGGTGGCGCGTTGCGAAGAAGTATGGACTCCCAATTATGGGGGTCCGGGTACAAATCCGCACGGACAACATGCCATCTACCAATGAGTTTTTCTAACTTATGCACGTATAACCGACTTCTCTCAAACGGTGAAGGAAAACATCGTGAGGAAACCTGCATACGCTGAAGAAGAAATTCTGATGTGTATGTGAAGTCTACCAACCCGCATTGGGCACGCGTGGTGGACTAATGCCCATACACCCTCCTTGAGGGTAGGCCTGTGCCCTGCAGTGGGACGTTTATAGACTGATGATGATGATCACAAATAATAAACGCAGAGCCAGGGCCTCCACCAAGGCTCATTGGCGACAGTAAACTGGTGGAGGCCAAGCTTTATAGCCTAGCACACCGCCGCAGGGTAGCCTGCTAGTCGGTCATCTACAGATTGTACTTCGGTGAGTGTGCCCAAGAGCTACATGAGCTCATCCCACCTTCCCCTTTTTACCCGACTGCGCCAGAAGGAGGGTTATGTTTTTCGAGCGTATGTATGTATGTAAGTAAGTATGTATGAATGTATGTATGTATGTATGTATGTATGTATGCATGTTTGTATGTCTATTTCTTTGGCACGGCCTACAGCCTAAACGGCATGATGGATTTTGACGTATGAGGTGTCGTTAGATTCGTAAAAATCATGAGAGTGTCATAGGCCATATTATTTTGTTATGGCGTCTGCGAAATAAAAAAGGGGGGAATAAAAAAAACTTTTTTTGTAAAAAAATACAATGAAAGCAATCAAATGAAAGCTAGTAAACATACGATTCCAAATATATATCTAAACTATTATAAAACTGTAACAGAAGTGTGTCTTTACATTGCAGATATTTACAAAAAAAAGATTACGTTATGGTTTTTAGGCTTCCCTGATTCCAAATCACAAATTTTTGGACTTTTTGTCTGTCTGTTTGTTTGTTTGTTTGGGTGTTTGTTTGTTCGAGTATCACGCAAAAACTACTGAACCGATTTTGATGAAACTTTTTTTGTTTGATAGCTTATCATGTGACTTAAAATCTGGTATATAATTTATGCGGACGAAGTCGCGGGTAAAAGCTCGTATATTATAATACTTTTATGCTACCATTTCGACACAAGACTAAAAAGTATGAAATAAACTAAATTATTACGAAAAACAATAAACCCGACTACATAAAAAAACTGTTAACTGAAAAGAGAAAAAGTAGCTCTATAATCCTAATCAGCTATAACAACATTAAGTAAATATAATTTGAATGTTATTATTAGGTAGGTATTGCAGGCGGGGACAAACCAAAGGAAGGTACCTAGGTATGTTTTATAAAATTAATCTTTGTCCCCGTTTGCGATACCTACCTAATAACATTCAAATTATATTTACTTAATGATGTTATAGCTGATTAGGATTATAGAGCTTGTTTACTATCGGACTTCCAGACGCACTGCGGGATATCACCCCTTCCGCCAAGTCACTATTTATGTAGTATAATAATTACGCTATTAAATTAAACACGCGTGACGCATTAACGACCTCCTTCTTTAGAAGTCAGTTAAAATTAATGAATAGCAGCCATAAACTTACCAAATCCTTGACTCTATCCATGGCGCTAAACAGTGACGCACCTCTATGGGGAAGTGTTCGTTGTAGATGGCGCGCACCTAGAATATCAATTGAGTAATTAATTTGGATTTACCCCAATTAAACTTTATCATTGCAATGGATGGGAAGGAAACAACGACAATACAACATGTTAATGAATTAGTGCAAAACCTCATACACCCCAACTGATTTATAACAAAATAATTAGATAAAAACAATAATTTCATTATTTTTATAGTTTAAATTTAGATTTAAATGTAAAGTTATTCGCATCAAAGATGATTTGTTATTTCAACCTGCGATCATCGCAGATTTCAGCACTGAAAGAAAGCGCTAACGTACTCATGGATACATTTTAATAATCTTGTTTTGGTAGTAAGTAGGGTGAGTGTGCCCGTGCGGTGGGTTGACATCGGGTTCAGAAAATTTTTAATTTTGCGATGATAATTGGATTCTGCTCTCGATTCTAAACAAACTACATTCTAGTTTCGCGTTAATTCATTAACACGTTGTATAAGAACTTGTTGCGAACTGTAATACTATGTGTGTTACTTATGCAAATAAATTGTTTATCTATCTATCTAACATAACGTAGAAAGATAAGTGTAAGGGATATTAGAACTGACATTAAAGTAATAATAACCGCGAATACGACAGGCTTAAACGTTAATCACGCAAGAGAAAATTTTGGAAACACGTCCATCGACTTGTACTGTCGTCCTTTACGTTGTAATGTACAGTAGGCAATCCTAGGAGGAGCTTTCTTTATTTCATAGTAATAGGATAGCAATGCTAATTTTTAGCATGTTTGAAGGTTTCAGAATATAATCGTAATAACGCATAGCATTTGACGACCCGGTTGGTGTAATGGTCACCACGCCGGACTGCCAAACCAGGGTCCTGGGTTCGAATCCCGGTTCGGTCATGGATGTTATATGTTTGTGCCGTTGTTGTATGATTCCCATAACAAAAAGCCTAAGGCTTACTTGGGAACATTACAGTGTTTTATTCCGTTATTTATTATATCAATTGATTCTAGTTTTTCTCCAAAGACGAAGAATTTTTCGCTTACGCTGGTAGACGGAATATCAGACCAATCTGTCCTTTACACTGTCCTTTACAGTCCAATCTGTCAGACTCTGGAACTCGTTGCCTGAGTCGATTAGACGTGCTCCTTCGCTGGATGTTTTCAAGTCGAAGGTCAAAGCTTATTTCCTAGAACTGTGACTATTTTATTTATTATAATTATTATTAATTTTTTTTTCTTCTCCTTTCCTCTCATTCTGCTTTCCTTCTCAGTCATGGTGATTGTATGTGTGTTTGTGTTATCTTTCCTTTACTATATATTATAGCTGTAGCATGTATATTTTATGCGTATATATTATGTATGTATATATTTATATATGTAAGTATATGTATGTCTATTATTATGAAATGCGTTTATTTTTCGGTTTCTCCTTTATTTCTGATATTTACTATTTATTTTATATAGCACCGACCCGTTGTTCTTTGTTTAAATTTCCTCTACCCTAAGGTTGTCTGGAAGAAATCGCTTTTTAGCGATAAGACCGCCTTATTTGTACCATTATTGTTTTTTATTCCTATGATGTATCTGTGTTTGGTGTAAATAAAAGTATATTTCATTCATTCATTCATTCAGTGTAACCGGGTATGAGATAGCGATAGTCATAAAATCATTTACAAATTATATGAAGTGACATGTCGGAGTCAGGTGGAGTCAGTACAAAAAAATGGTTACGCCGATAAGGAAAGTAATAAGGTAGCGATCTTCTTTTTTAACTAGAGTGAATTTGCTATGTGCATCTCTTATTGAGTGAATATGACAAGACTCGTGCTTCCTTCTAGTACCTTCTCTTTCTACGCTTTTCACCCACAATAACACTACACAACGTGTTAATGAATTAACGCAAAACTAGAAAGTTTGTTTAGAATCGAGAGCGAATCGAATTATCATGGTTTCAACATAGTTAATTTTTTTCAAAATTTCAAATATTTTTTTCGTAAAATTTAAAATTTACTAAACCCATGTCAACCCACCCCACGGGCACACTCATCCTACTTACTACCAAAACAAGATTATTAAAATGTATCCATAAGTGTGTTAGCGCTTTCATTCATTGCTGAAATGATAACAAATCTTTTTTCAAAAAAAAAAAAAAAATTCAAAATAATTTTATTTCAGACAAAGTCCATAGATTGTTAGTATACATAAACTTAAAAACTATATTAGTACAGTATTATCAACTTGTAGTCCTATACCTACATAGCCTATTTTCTGATAGAGGGGGCAGCGGAGAGGTGTAGTTTCGTCCAGTGCCTCCAGACGGGACAGTGTGGCCGGTTTGAAATGGTGTTCAGGAGACTGTTGGCGCTACTTTGGACGCGACGCATCAAGGAGGCGACTCTACTGCGTATTATGGCGTGAAAGGAAGTCACACTTGCCGCCGCGAACATCCCTGACGCGCTGCAAAACCTCGGAAGCCCCATCAGCATCCTGAACCCATTATTATACTGGATACGCAGAGCATTGTAGGCTCTCTGCGTATAGCTGACCCACAGGCTGCACGTGTACATCGACTGGCAAAAAGCTCTGAAAAGTGTACGCTTTACCTCCTCAGTGCATCGTGCAAACCTGCGTGCCAACATATTACAGCGCACCGTCAACGCCCTGCGCTCCCGCTCCATGTCAGAGTTGTCCTTAAGGTCATCGGTGACCCAGTGTCCCAAATACTTGAACTCGTTCACCTTTACAAGTGGCGAGCCAGCAAGAGTGATGCCAGGGATGTTATAGCATTTATTTCCTGCTTTGAAAGCAAGCAGTACACTCTTGCTTGCATTGTATTTGAGACCATGAGTCACCGCATACTCCTCGCAGACCCTTAAGAGCCTACGGAGGGCATTGATTGTCGGGCTTAGCAGCACCATGTCATCGGCATAGCTCATATTGTTCATAGATGTTCCGTCAATAGAGCAGCCCACCTTGGTGCTGCTAAGCTCCACAATCAGCTTGTTCATGTACAGGTTGAAAAGACGGGGCGAGCTCAACCCTCCCTGCCTCACCCCGCACTCCAACCTGTACACATCCGAGAGTGATCCAGCCCATTTTACATAATTGCACTGCTTGCTGTACCAATATTTCAAGATCCCTATCAGTTCCTTCGGT
This sequence comes from Agonopterix subpropinquella, assembly GCA_922987775.1. Lineage (NCBI taxonomy): Eukaryota > Metazoa > Arthropoda > Insecta > Lepidoptera > Depressariidae > Agonopterix > Agonopterix subpropinquella. The sequence goes on along the minus strand of OV277718.1, from coordinate 10,750,380 downwards.
ACTTTTTGCCTCTGAAAATGCGAATAACTTTAAAGGTTAATTAAATAATGAAATTATTGTTTCAATCTAATTCTTTTGTTATGAATCAGTTGGGGTGTATGAGGTTTTGCGCTAATTTATTAACATGTTGTATAAGACACCTTATCCTTTAGTCGCCTCGCAAGACGCCCACGAGAACAAATAGTGTGGTCAGTGGTCATACATACCTGCTGCAAACTTTCTGGGGGCAGCTGCTGAGCGCGAGCCCAGAGCGACATCTTGTGGCTGAAATATAAACTAATTGTTAATCCGGTGTTAGGCTAGTTACCGAAAGTAGCAGCTTTCTACTTCCGTTTTACACATTTATACGCATAATGTGAACTCTACTACATTTAACAATTTTATAATAGTCTAGATTATACAGGGTGAAATTGATATCATTAGCATCCTTTTAAACTAAGAGTCTACCCATCAAACTGAACAACTTTTACTATGGGAGCAAACCGATCGGAGCAAAAAAATTATCGGCTGTTGCACACATTTGAGTCGAATAGGCATTGCAATTTAGTATGGAACAGCAGATTTTTTAGTTGCTCCGATCGGTTTGCTCCCATAGTAAAAGTTGTTCAGTTTGATGGGTAGACTCTTAGTTTAAAAGAATGCTAATGACATCAATTTCACCCTGTATGTGCCCGCAAAAATATAATGCATTTTTTCAAGATTTTCTCCAAATGTCAATTCTAGTTCATTATTTTAGCCTGGAGTCATAGATGTTCTGTAGGTATAATATATCGATGCCTGGAGTGCGATTTTTGAAACTCATTCTTTGCACTCAGCAGTTGAAAATGTCAATATTACTATGGAGACGTGCATCTTTCTACTGCTGATTTGACTTTCAAAAATAGCACTCCTGAAGTATGATTTTTGAAAGTCAAATCAGCAGTAGAAAGATGCTTATCTCCAAAGTAATTTTGACATTTTCAACTGCTGAATTCAACGTATGAGTTTCAAAAATCGCACTCCAGGGCCTCAATCGCCCTAAGTTTGAACGATACTACCAAAACAAAACCACAACCAAAAACGTTACGTTACGCACAATTCGTATCGCGCAAATTATATTAACGGTAACGATTTAGCTTTATTTCGGAAGATACGTTGTTTGATGTCCGTTCGATCGAATTTTCTGTATTGTGCGATTTAACCGTTCAGAAAAAAATATCGCGATAGCTTTTTTACTTCAGCTAAACCAAATCTAAACCAAAACTAAACCAAAACCAAACCGTATAAAATTGCGCAATTGAGGCCATCTTTGATAAGTTCTTAGAACACATTCAATAAAAAATTAATTGCCTTTATCTTTTGCGATACAATTACCATTTCTTTTAATTCTATCTGTACACAGACTTGACAATAAACTGAAAATATTTTTGCAAAACTGAAAAAAAAAATGGTATGGTATAATGGTTTTTTTTTTTTGGTATATAATACTAAAAATTTAACATGGTTATGAAGTTATGCTAATGATGCACATGATACAAACATGTGAAATGTAACGCAATTACAATACCTATTTCCAGTTTCCTGAACGCAATCCTGTTCCAAGTTTGGTGTTTGGGGCCAATTTTGGCAGCAAATAAACGAAGAACTGGGCATGTTTGCAGGACTCGTCTCGCCGTGCTGTCGGCGCGCGATATCAACTATGTCTGGTGAAAAATCCGAGCGCGACCAGCCGATATACTGCGACGGAGCGATGCCACCGTGATACAACACTATCGTATCTTCGCTCCCTTTCTATTTGCGCGCGAAGGAACGAGATAAAAGACGTGATATAGCCGTATCACGTTCAGTGCCGGATTCACCATAGAGACAAAGTAGGCACCTGCCTATGGGCCCACAGACGCCCAGGGGCCCCGCAGCCGCCCCTCGAAGATTTAGGCCCACCCCAACATTAAAAGGAATTATTTAAGTCTGTGACAGTCAATAAAAAAGGCATTAAAAATGTACTTATTGCAAAATCTCGAGTTTGTTTCGCTCAAAATTGAGATAGTATGGTCGATTTGTAAGTCATCAGGTTTTGACGTATTAAAAGCTTGAGATCAGACCCCATTTTAGTGGATAATATTATTTACCACCTAGCCTGTATCTGGCCCTTGGGGCCACAGAGGCAGATCCATCCCAAGGGGGCCCCGAGGCTGGCATTGCCTAGGGGCCTCTATATGGCTTAATCCGGCCCTGATCATGTGCAACGTGCTAGCCTAGCAGTTTTGTCTCGCGCAGTAGCTAGGCGCTTGTACCACAGATTAATGTTACCTTGTACTTTGGCAGAGGGGAAAGTATGCATAAGGTGTCTCCCCCGAACAGCCGTCTCCGAAGCAAAAGCGCTGTTTTGCATTTCTAACCCCTCTTATAATGTTCTGTGCTAAAAACCAACGATTTTTTTTTATCTTCGCTGCGCTCTAAAGGCATAAGTAGTTTAGCCTAGGCCGAAATTATTTTGAATCATTATTCAATTCGATTAATGTGTAAAATATGGTCCTTCTTGGGTTTTTTAAGGTGATGATTAGACCATCAAACTGAACAATTGGGCCATTATTTTATTCAGGGTACAATTTGGATAAAATCTTATTTTCTTTTATTGTATAAATTCTATAAGTCTTTTTTTTACCGTTTTATGCCGATTTTTGTTCATCATTGTTTATAGTAATAATTAAAGACATTTGCAGCTATTTTTTCTTGCTACTTCTTACATTTAATGATGTTTTTTTCAGCAAAATAACCACTGCGTTACCGTCCCTCAAAATTATATTGCATTTCAAACATAAACAACTGAGTTACCGTAATTTGCAAAAAAGTAAGTACTATCAGTTTAAAATAACAATGTGCATGACCTCGCCTGCAAATGTGACGTCACTCAATCACACGAACTTCACTAGAGTCATTCAAATGATTATTTCCTTTACATAGAGTCTATATTCCTTTGCAGCTGAGTGAAGTTATCGAACGGCCCTTCAAGGTCATGCACATTGTTATTTTAAACTAATAGTATAGTATTTTACTTTAAGTCCTACGTTTTTCTAAGAATGGTTTCTTATTCTGTAGCTACCGATAACAGTTTTATTTTGTAATTTACCTATTTTACTAACAAAATCGCCTTTGTTCCATTGCATTTGAAGGGGACAGGATTATGGTACCTACCTTGAATAAAATAATGACCCAATTCTCTATGGGATCAACATCGAAATAGCGAAAAATCTGCTATAAGTACCATACAAAACTGTAATACTAGTCGGCCAAAATCTCTCGGTAGAGAGACGAATATTTCTTGGCCAAAATGTATGGGACAACAGATATTTTTATCGCGATTTCAATCTAAAAAAAAAATAAGAACAGAGCATCTTACCTAATAATAAATGCTGTCGGCTATCAATTCTCAGTTCCCAGTAAAGATATCTGAAACAACAAATACGTGTTTTTTACCCGAATGCACAAGAAGGAGGGTTATTACTTACAACAAGCTCGAGCTTGAGATTCACTGGTGAACAAATTTGATGTATAGACCGAGATCCGACCGTAAAATTATGCACCTATTTCATAGGCGAACGAAATGTGATTCTAGTGTATGTTTACACTGGGGTTAATTCAACGCCGCCAAGTTGCCTAGAAAAATCTTGCCGCAAGTACCAGGTTCAAAGAAGTCATTTTTCAACGTGGCGACCCTGTAGTTGCTGCAGATTGAGAGGTGACAACCCTAGTTTTTCCAGTGCTTTAGATCAGTCTCCTTCCGATGGCACCTCATTTACTTCCCTAACAGACAGATGGAAAAAGTTATACCAAAAATAATAATGGAAAAGATACTTGCAGCAAGATTTTTCTAGGCAACTTGGCGGCGCGCGTTGAGCTATGTGAAAAAAATAGGATTCTTCAAAGCTTCATATATCATGAAGTACTAACAGTGTAGGAGTATGATTTTCGGATATGTGTAAATTGAACATATAATTGAAGTTTTGATTAGAGCCAAAACACGATTAAAACACATTTTCTCGATAGAAAAACAAGCCAAAGTAGCCTCCGTTTTTATCTATAAACGCTTGGAACTGCTAAACGGTGAATAATAGAATCACGAGACTTGATTTAAAAAAAAAGAGATTGATATTTTCTAAGTTTTGATTAGAGCAGAATTGAAATAACATAAATAGTACAATCACAATTAAATAAAGTTTGATTTGGCGCTCGATTCGCTTCAGGCGCGCGCGGCGCCCCATCTCTTTCTCTCGCATCAGGCCGTAATATAAGCTATCCCACGCCTGTTTCGCTTAAATAATTTTTCGACATAGGCTCTTAACCCCGTCAATTATTTTACTATGAGCTGTCAGCAATGGGCAAAGCTTAGTATGGAACAGCAGAATTTTTTGTTGTGCCTATTGGTTTGCTCCCATAGTAAAAGTTGTTCAGTTAGGGTTCAGGGTAGACTCTTAGTTTAAAAGGATGCTAATGATATCAATTTCACTCTGTATATTAAAATTAGCACTTTGTGTTATTATTAAAGTAAGATTTTATCTAAATGTCAATTCTAGTTCATTATTTTAGCTTGATCTTTGATAAGTTCTTAGAACATATTAAATAAAAAATTAATTGTCTTTATCTTTTGCAACACAATTACCATTTCTTTGAATCCTATCTCTACATAGGTCACGTTTTATCTAAATACATAGGAATTCATACCAAAAATTTGTTTTTTTAATGATAATAGGCACAGAAGTATTCTGCATCCATTACATCCGGGCATACTATGTGATACCACTACTTTATACAGGAGTGCGATTTTTGAAAATCATACGAGCGACTTGACATTCGCATACGAATTGAGATTTTCATTCTGAGTGGTTACGTTCAAAAGTGCGATTTTTGAAAATCATACGAGCGATTTGGCAGTAGAAAATGTCAAAATTACTATGGAGATTATGCATCTTTCTACTCCCAAGTCGCTCGTATGATTTTCAAAAATCGCACTTCTTCTCTATTTTTGAAATCGTTCGTATGTGCCAAAACCGTTTCGATTCACACAGAAAATGTTTCAATTGAACGAACGAACGAATGAATGGTTTCATAGTAACATTTCAAATCGGACTTTACCGCCAAAATTATGGGTTAACGGAACGTAGAAAAAAAGTTAAATCTGTTGATGTCTGACAACATTACAAACGTCAAACATTCGAGTGGTAGAATTGGATACGAGTGGTTCGGAGCACTCGTTGCAAGTGATAGAAAGTTGAATTCAAAAATGGCAAATCATCGATTTTACGTCATTTTCTACTACTCGTTTTGAACGTCTGATATTGAAAAATCGCACTCCAGAAGTACGATTTTTGAAAATCATACGAGCGACTTGGCAGTAGAAAATGTCAAAATTACTATGGAGATTATGCATCTTTCTACTGCCAAGTCGCTCGTATGATTTTCAAAAATCGCACTTCAGGGCCCAACTTAATATGCTGAAGGTTTTTGAAATGAAAACTTCTTGAGCGGCGTTGTGCACTTTTTGGTATGGATAAAAAATGTTAAACTCGCGTCAGGACCTGATCGAAAATTGGTCAGACATATCCCCCTCTCTTTCTACCGCACAGCGAAAATGTATGCCTGTTCCTGCTTTTTCGTTTAAGCCCCCTCTCTTTCTACCGCGCAGCGAAAATGTATGCCTGTTCCTGCTGTTTCGTTTAAGCAGCGTAAATTTTCATGTTTGTGTACGATAGTGCAATAAATGAATATTGTATTTTATCACATAATTGATAGTACTTTTATATGTTCAAGTTTTCACTTCTGCCGGCACTCCCGGAGTGCAACCCGTTGTTTTATCTTCGAGGGTGATCAGACCAAACTAAACAACTTTTTATATGGGACCAACATCAAAATCGCCAAAATAAAATCTGCTGTCCCATACATTTGGGTCGAGTATGATTGCAGGATGTAACAAAACGCCCCAGTAATACTTAAGGCGGTTGCAGAGGGGTCAATTTTATACAAAACTTTGACGCACAATACGCGTAGACGGTATTAATATAAGTAACTTTGTATATATGGAAAAATAGGTTATAAAATCTAGATGTCGCAATTTATAATACAGGGTGTACAATAAAATGGGACAGCTACTTAAAGGGGTGCTTCAGACCATCAAACTGAACAACTTTCTCTATGGGACCAATATCGAAATCGCGAAAACAAAATCCGCTCTCCCATACAAAACTGCAAACATAACTCGACTGAAATGTATGGGACAGCAGATTTTTTTTTCGCGATTTCGATATTGGTCCCCCCTTTCGGGTTGGTTGGTTGGTAGAGAAAGTTGTTCAGTTTGATGGTCTGAAGCACCCCTTTAAGTAGCTGTCCTATTTTAATTTACACCCTGTATAATTACGAAGATATAAAGCTTTGAAATTTTTCTTACAAAATTTTCAAAGCTTTATATCTAGCTTTTGCTTTTTTTATTATAAATTGCAAATTTTGTTTGATACGCGACATCTAGATTTTCTAACCTATTTTTCCATATATAAAATATTACCTTTATTAATTCCGTCTACGCGTATTGTGCGTCAAACGTTTGTATGGACTGAAACCACCTTAAGGGGTTGGTTTAGATTAGAAAATCAAACTGTACAAATTTCACTGTGCTAAGGGTTAAAGATTTTTAGAGATGGGCCGAATGTGGTTTGAACCGAATACGAACTTCGGCCGAACATTCGGTGAAAAGAAAAAGTTCGGCCGAAGTTCATTTATTTCATTTTTGTTACATGTCTAATTTTTATGTCTATTGAATTAGGCAAAGATTTAATAAATAATAATTAAGAAGAACTAATTCAATTTTTCTCAAACATGCTTGGAAATGTGAGCATTATTTTGACAACCTTCTTCGAGATAAATCGAAATTGCTGTACTGGCCAAATACATGCGCGCAGCGGCCGGCAATGTTGTATGAAAATCCATATCTGTCGTGTTTAGCGACCAAATAAATTACATAGTAAACTCATATCTGTCGTGTAATTTAAAAATGGAACGATCTTTTATTCCGAAACAGTGCGACCAAGGAGGTAACTCATCAAAGGTTTTATTTAAATTTCGAACTGGCTTGCAAATAGAAAGCTGTTTATTGAAAAAAAAAAACAAATTGTTGTTCGTTGTTCGTCATTGATTTTGAAAAGAGTTTTAATTTCCGCGAATTATTTGGGAAAATGTATTGTTTTCATTTCCGCGCATATTTGAGAAAAGTACTATACAAGCCTTGGCCACAACTAGGCATTGATGGACTTACGTATGTGTGCCTCGGCTTCGCCTCGGCCCACATTTACGCGTTCGTCCATCAATGCCTATGTTGCTGGCCGCTGCAGTAATGTACTATTTTATCGCATTACGAGTTAAAGTTTACATGTTCATAACTAAAATAAATGACCATGATTATATGTATAAGATTTAATTTTATTTTACTGTTTTCTATGCCGAATGTTCGGCATTTAAACCGAATTTCAGCCGAATGCCGAAGTTCGCCTCAAACTAACGAAATTCGAATTTCGGTCCATCCCTAATTATTTTGCATTAATAATAATCAGAGGTCGCATTCTGCTGGTCATTCCAGGTCCCCATTTGAGTGATATTATGATTGGGGCCCTCTTTTTAATTATAATTTATCTGTATTTTGCAAGAAGTTCTAATATTTGTTATAATGAATTCCTTGTTATTTTGATATTCTAAACAAAGCCAATCCATAGTAGGCCTCCCCTACTGTCACAATAAAATTTAAAAAGTCAGGGCTGCAATCATACTTAAATGTGAATCTGAAATGACCGGCAGATTCCGCCCTCTGATAATAATAAAAACCGATCTTCTTCTTATCGTGTGGGCAGAGCCCTGGTGTCAGAGTTTTTTCAGACCGCCTTAAGGCCTCTGACGTGGTTTTTATGTAACGACTACTACCACCAGAGATAGTAGCCGGGACCAACGGCTTAACGTGCCATCTGAAGCACGAAATCATTTATCTTTTCAGACAATCAGGTGATTCAGCCTTCAGCCAACATTCAACCAACTGGGGAAAAACACACACAGTGAGATATCACTAGGTGTCCCCCGTGGGAATCGAACCCACAACCTCCGTGTCGAGAGCCAATGCTCTTAATCATTAGACCACGGAGGCAGTTACTTAACTTGATATGTTGGACTTGCATCTTAGCAGAGGGAAATGGTGGTTCCTAGATAAATAGTCTAAGGTTAGGTATAAAAACATCACCTGGTTCTAGAATCTAGACTTAAATACCTAGTCTAAGGTATAATTAAATAGTACAGCACGTCTAGAATGCACCTGCTATTAATATTAGAAACAATTGATCAAATTACCTATTCAGTTCTCACTTTAATCACAGTTTCTCACGGAAAAACAAACAAAAAACGCGTAAAAAGCGGCTAAAAGTTTATTCTATACTACACGATAAAAAAAAAACACTGTATTTTTTTTATAACTTAATTAAAAGGCAAGAGTCCTCCTGTTAATAAGTCCCAAGATTTTACCTGTATTGAGCGATCACGATCAACTACTCCGCAACAAATTCCCGAAGCAAAATTCTCGGAAATCTGACGTTTACGCACACATATAACAAGCCGACACGACCCCGGATACAAACACATAGGAACAAAATTAATTTTAGCCTCTGTATCAACAAACAATGACCTTAGTTTAGAGTTTACCTGATGTTTTAGCGCCGCTATGCACTTTTCTGGTAATCCAATGTCGATTTTAATTACGTAAACTGCACATTTTACTATTATTAACTAGATTACACCTTTTATTAAATGCGAAGCACGTTTACCCGGTGACGAACACGCGAGAACGAGAAAAAAAACAATGAAAATGAAATGAGAAAAAAACTTTATGACGTCTGTTGTGATACCATATTGAAATTCCGAAACCCCTGATGAAATGCATATGTATGCGTTCATAAAATGCATAATACAGCCAATATACAGCATACATAATGTTTCAAAACACCCTAGTAATACTTAAGCACCCCCTTAAGTATTACTAGGGTGTTTGGAACCATCTTCAGACCATCAAACTGAACAAGATTCACTATGGAGCCACCACCGAGAAAAAAAAATGTGTTGTCCCTTGGCTGTCCCATACAATAATTGAGTCGAGCCGGTACTGCTGTTTTGTATGAAACAGCTGATTGTTATTTCGCGATTTTGAAGTTGGCTCCATAGTGAAAGTTGTTCGGTTTGATGGTCTGACGTACCACCCTAAGTATTACTAGGGTGTTTTATCTTGTATAATAATTTCGATATACCTATATTTTTTTGAAAACTGTACAATATCATCTTCTTCTTATCGTGAAAAAAATTGATTAAAATTAATTACAAGTGAGGTGACAAAATATTTAATAAAAGAATAAGCTATTAAGTAACAAATAAACAAAATAATTAAGAGTTTTCATTTTATTTGTATTTTATATTATCTGCAAGGTCGCTGATCCATGTTTCGTCAACGCCATATTTTGAGCTATTGGTCTCCCACAATTCTATCTGTATACCTATTAACTGTAAGTTCCTGTAAAAATATGCTTGTGGCGAAAATAAATGATTTGTATTGTATTGTTATTTGAAACTACTTTTTCTTTTTAATGGCTTTCGGAAAATCTCTCAACATCAACATCTTCAATCATCATCTTCAACATCTTCGGACTCAGGCTCAGGTCACGTCAACGCCATATATCGAGGTATGATGAACTACATTTGAACTAGCTGTTAGAAAACTCCCAAGTTATCAGGAAATTCAATAAATTGGCAACATTAGTCGTTGTTACCGCTCGCTAGATGGTGCTGTAAGATATAAGAACAACACGTTCCTTTCTACGCAGATTCCGCAGCTGTCAAATGAAAAAGGTTGGAAAAAGGTAAATCTTTGATGTAAACAAATGTCTTCTTGGATGTAAATAATAGGTACTTCCCGACCACGGATTACCGACATTACCGACCGCCAAGGAATATTTTCATATTTCACACTCCAGCCTAACTAGCACGTTGCACGCAATAAGGCTATAGGTACCTAATGATACCTATCACGTCTTTTATCTCGTTGGTTCGCGCGCAAATAGAAAGAGAGCGGAAGCTATATCACGCAGGCATACTAGCCATGCAGCACAGCTAGCATGCCACCCACGACAAAGCGTTTAAATGGCGCTCTTTCTAGCATACGTAAAATAATAAGTAGCCCGAGAAAACGACAAAAATCGAGATGTGCCTTCAACATCTCGATTTTTGTCGTTTTCTCGGGCTTAGCATGCGAGGCCTAGCCAGGAAGGATAGACAATATACTATTTCCAGCTTCCTGTTCCCTACCGAAATGTCCAAAAACAATTTTTGATTTTGCGGCAACATTTTAAAATTAAAATTACGTCAATCAAAAAAGATCAGAATTTTATGTCAAATCAAGCTCAGAATTTTTGGATCAATCTAAAATTATATTCCTTGAATCTAAATTATTATGTAAAAAATGCAGTAACAGGCTTAATTCAAAATATAAAGTAAAACCTAAAAAAACTTTATGAAATTCGTGATGCAAAATATTAGACGTAAACATGAAAAATTATCAAAACCAATGTATGTCGTTTACTATTATTATTCACCATTCTCTTGTCCATTTCCCATTATTTGGGGTCGGCGCAATATGTCATCCTCTTCCATTCAACTCTCTTAGCCGTCGTCTCAACACTCACCCCTTTTTTACCCATATCATCCTTCACACAATCCATCCATCTTTTCTTCGGCCTGCCTCTCCTACCACAGCCATCCACATTCATATTTAACACTCGTCTCGTAACATGACACTCTTCTCTCCGCATCACATGCCCCAGTGCTGCACTGGTAGCATGCACACCCGCGATAGCCGTGATACGGCTTTAACACGTCTTTTATCTCGTTCGTTCGCGCGCAAAAGAACGAGATAAAAGACGTGATAAAGCCGTATCACGGCTATCGCGGGTTGGCATACTACCAGTGCTGAGGTACCTACTAAAACGTAGTGATTACTTGTACAAAAAAAATTGTCTGTGTGTTGCCTCTAGTAGGTAGGAGGTAACACATCTACTAGAGGCGACACACCGACAAAATTTTTTGTAACACTCGTTTAAGCTAATTGGCTCAACCTTATGTGTCGGGCGCGTGCTGCACCGCGACGCCTCCAGTGCGCGTCCCGCACTGCTGATCGTGGTGCACAGATTTTGTTGGCGTTGTCTGTTCTAGCATAAGCATATGCTCACGACTATATTCCCCGAGGGGGTAGTCAGAGATATTCTGAAACCTCAGAACATCCACGTTTCACTAGTAGTACCGTAACTCTGTCCAGTGTGACGAAGAGTGAGCCCGTCGCCACTTATAATGGACAGTAGGTACAATACAGGCCTCGAAATTGAAGCATGCAAGTTTCCTCATGATGTTTTCCTTCACCGAAAAGCCAGTGGTGTTACAAATCGTACATAAATTCCGAAAAACTCATTGGTACGAGTCGGTCGGGACGGGCATCGAACCATATCGCCTCCATATAATAGTCTGTGATCGCCTCCTGCACGGCAGGCACGGTTACTCGCCACTGGAATACTGGATCACCACGGCGTTGTTTGTTCTATACATAATTATTCAATGACAGTGCCATCTATCGGTAACCCATCAGTTTGCAATGTTGTTTTCAGATCCGAGTACCCGCCACATTACTCGAGTAGATCACACGAACGAACGAAAAAGAAAGAACGTGGAAACTTGAATTTTTTAAGGTACTAATAAGGTTTTCCCTTCATCGTAGAGAGATAAAATAATATACTTGCGGGGCTAGTATGCCAACCCAACCCACGATAGCGTGATATAACGCTATCACGCTTCCGCTCTCTTTCTATTTGCGCGCGACTAACGAGATAAAAGACTAAAACAGATGGATGTGTTAAATGTCACTATCGCGGGTTGGTGGAGTACTAGCCCCGCAGATTTTAGGGCGGGAACACATAACTGCGAATTCGCATCGCATATATCTGCGAGCGGTTACGATTGATAATCATACATAATAAAATAAGTCATCGTAATAAGCAGGGAGCGGAATCTCATATCAAAATAATTGAAATGTCATAGAGATGGGACATCGTTTTTTATCGAGTATTCAAGCTATCGATAATTTTTAGTTAGACTTAACATAGTACCTTTATTTTTCATTGCAATACAGTACGGTAATCTAAAGAGTAAGAGAGAGACAGAGAGAGAGGTGTCAAATATCATAATAGGGATTTTAGGGTAAACTTCCCAAGTCGCGGTAGTTATCAGAATTTTATTTATAGATAATTAAAATTAAACGTGTAAGTTGATTAAGCAATAAAGATCAAAACTAAAAACTATCGATAGCTTGAATACTCGATAAAAAACAATGTCCTGATATGAGATTCCTCTCGCTCCCAGCTAATAAGTCATCGAGCGCAGATATTTGCGATGCGATGCGAATTCGCAGTTATGTGTGGGAGCCCTAAGTCAAATTATAAGCTTTCATACATAAAAATTTTCATCTAAATCATTCCTGAATCTTTTATAATGCGCACTGCCAAGGAGTGGAATGCCCTGCCTGCGTCAGTATTTCCGAGCACTTACAACCTGAAGTACGAGTGAATAGGCATTTTCTGGGTAAGCTCGCTACATCTACGACCCTATCTTCGTCCTGAGGACTGGATTGAGGCCAAGAGCAAACCCATAGGTAATTAAAAAAAAGTCCAGAAGAGGACTGGATTAAGGTCAAGAGCAAACCCATAGGTAATTAAGAAAAAAGTCCAGCACTGGTAGCATGCACACCCGCGATAGCCGTGATACGGCTTTATCACGTCGTTTATCTCGTTCTTTTGCGCGCTTCGATCAATATATTGTTGATCGAAGTTTGCGCGCGAACGAACGAGATAAAATACGTGATAAAGCCGTATCACGGCTATCGCGGGTGTGCATGCTACCAGTGCAGAGTGCGATTTTTGAAAGTCACTGAGTTTTTGTACGGAGACTGTCCGCTTGACGATAGCTTTGATTTCAGCAACATAACGTGTCCGGCCCGCAAGGCGTTTTATGTACCAGAAGCACAAAAATTTCACTGGAATTCATCGAGAGCTACAACTAGGTAAGAGATTTTTTTGTGTTCCGTACCAAAATTGGCAAAATGGAACACGTATGGAATCCTACCTCGATGTTTGTCCGTCCGTCTGTCACACGCAAAAAGTACCTACGAAAGTAATTACATATTATACAGGGTGAAATTGATGTCATTAGCATCCTTTTAAACTAAGAGTCTACCCATCAAACTGAACAACTTTTACTATGGGAGTAAACCGATCGAAGCAAATAATAAAATCTGCTGTTCCATACTAAACTGCAGTATCTACTCGACGCAAATGATTGCAACAGCTGATTTTTTTGCTCCTATCGTATGCTAATGATATCAATTTCACCCTGTAGTAACTTTTGTTAATTCAAGAAAGTTTTTCAGTAGATATCAAGGGTACAATCACACCTTAAAATAAGCAACTGTTTACCCTAACACCCTGTATAACTATCAAGCGGATTTTTTTATGTGAAACATACAGGTTATTACAAAAGTTAAAATAAACATTTAAAAGTTGTAAGGGGTTGTTACGACAACAACATAAGTGATGCGGCTCGCTCTAATATGCGCTTAGCTTACCTTAAATGTTCATTGAGTATTAAGCCGGGTCTCTTGCTACGAAGAAAACCAAACTTAGCTTTACCTTTCGTCGTCCGCCATCTTGGTGTAGTGTAGTATAAACCAAAATTGTTTGAGGTGTGACCATCCATTTGTATCGTGTTTTTGTGTAAAGTCTGCTAAAAACATGTGCAGGAGACACAGCTTTAGGCGGTGACTCCTCCTAATGTTTTTCTGCACACATTACACAAAAACATATAACAAAAATGGCGTCGTCCCATACAATTTAATTTAAATAAAAGATGGCGGACGACCAACAGTGAAGCTGTCTTCTTTTCTTCATAAAAAACATTAGCAGGAGTCACGCCCTTAAACTAAAAGTATACCCATCAAACTGAACAACTTTAAGTTTAACAATGGGAGCAAACCGATCTAAGCAGTGAACAATCAGTTGTTGCATACATTTAAGTCGAGTACGCATTGCAGTTTAGTATGGAACAGCTGATTTTTTATTTGCTCCGATTGGTTTGCTCCCATAGTAAAAGTTGTTCAGTTTGATGGGTAGACTCTTAGTTTAAAAGGATGCTAATGATATCAATTTCACCCTATAGATTCGTTGACCGCATATACTGGAAAGGGATAGATGTAACAAAAATGTATGAAAAATCATACAATTATACCTTTTAATGCATTTTCTAGTAATTCTCTTTCTACAACCTTTAATAAGACTGAAAGTCACCCAAAGAGCAATGGAGAGGGCTATGCTCGGAGTTTCCCTGCGAGATCAAATCAGAAATGAAGATATCCGCAGAAGAACCAGAGTAACTGACATACCAAAATTTTACTTGCTGTCTTTTACAGCCCATCTTCCACTATCGACTACTTTTCGTCTCTTGAAAATCTTCTTAACAGTTTCTGTCCCACATATGATCATTTTCTTCTACTGGGCGACTTCAACACTTGCTTGGTGAAGAATGATCATCGCACTAACAAATTAGTTTCTCTGCTATCCTCCATCAATCTTCACGTCCTTCCCCTTTCCACTACTCACCACGTTCCTAATACCACGCCATCTCTCCTAGATATAATGATTGTTTCCTCCCTGGACAAAGTTTCAACGCATGGTCAGTTGCCCGCATGCTTCTCTTATCACGACCTTATTTATCTATCATACAAAGTACGTCCCCCTAAGATTAAGCCACAATTTCGACTTCTCCGTAGCTATAAGAACATCAACTTAGAAGCCTTGCGTAGAGATGCTGCTCGCACTGATTGGAGTTCTGTTTTCGGTGCGGACACAATAGATGACAAAGTTTCGGAGCTAAACGCATTACTACTCAGCCTATATGACCGGTATGCGCCTATCAAAAAGGTTAGAGTCAAGCACGCACCTGCACCTTGGCTCTCTCAGGAGATAAGAGATAGCATGGCTATACGCGACAGGGCCAAGAGAAAATTTCGCAGGCACCCCTCTGACTCTAACCTTTTTCGCTTCAAGTATTGGCGCAACCGGTGTAATCGTATGTGTAGGGATGCCAGAAGGCACCACATACACGATTCAGTTGAAAACTCCGACCCTGCGTTTGTGTGGAAGTTTCTGAAGTCCCTGGGCATAGGCAAATCTTCTGTTTCTGATCCTGTCTCCATTGATCTCTCTTCACTCAATAAACACTTCTCTCTCCCTCCTGTCTGTATCAATTCTCCGTCTAAATCGAATACTCTTCGCGGACTTTCAAAACTTCCCCTGCCTAATTGTTCACCTTTTAGCTTCTCTGCGGCAACTGAGCATGACGTGAAAAAGTTTATCCTCTCCATCTCCTCTTCTGCAGAAGGTAACGACACAGTGTGCTCACGCATGATCACCCTTATCCTACCCGAACTACTTCCCATCCTAACCCACGTCTTCAACTTCTCCTTGACTACAGGTTCCTTTCCTTCTGCTTGGAAACAAGCATTGGTGCTTCCTTTGCCTAAAATTTCCAACCCTACCTTGTTCTCACACTTTCGTCCTATCTCTATTCTTCCTTTCCTCTCCAAAGTGCTTGAGCTCATTGTCCACAGGCAATTAGCATCATTCCTTTGCTCCAACCACTTACTAAATCCGCTACAATCCGGCTTCCGACCTGGGCATAGCACCGTTTCGGCTCTCCTTAAAGTCTCTGATGACATTCGGTTGGCAATGGAGAATAAAATGCTTTCAATAATTATCCTTCTTGATTTCAGCAGTGCATTTAACTCTGTTGACTTTGATGTACTCCTTGGTATCCTTCAATCTCTTAATATTTCTCCGCCAGCAAATACTTGGTTCAGTTCATATCTTCGAGGACGTTCGCAGTGTGTCCGCTCCGAAGGGGTCTCCTCTGACTGGTGTGATCTCACTGCAGGTGTTCCTCAGGGTGGCGTCCTATCTCCTCTTCTTTTCTCCATTTTCATTAATACCATCACCACTGTCATTTCTTCCAATTATCATCTATACGCCGATGATCTCCAACTCTATCGTCACTTCAAGGCTGATGACATCTCAGATACCATCGTTGAGATAAACAAGGACTTAGAGCGTATTAGAACCTGGGCTGACTCGTTTGGTCTGATGGTCAACCCCGCCAAGTCACAGTCTATGTTTATTGGAAGCAGATACATGTCCAACCGTCTCCGTGAGTTTGTCATTCCTCCTGTTCTCTACGATGGTGTCATCATTCCTTTTAGTACTACCGTAAAAAATCTTGGGGTCATTTTCGATTCCTATTTATCTTGGTCGGCACACATAAACAAGGTTAGTCAGAAGGTGCATTACTCATTTCATGCCCTCAAACATCTCCAATATTTCCTTCCTCTTAAAACCAAAATCTCCTTAGCCCAATCCCTCATCCTCCCTATCATCGACTATGCTGATGTATGTTTTTTGGATGCCACAGAGGAACTCATTAACAAATAAGAGAGGCTCCAAAATTTATGTATTCGGTTCATTTTTGGTTTGCGTAAATACGATCACGTATCCGAATACAGGAAGCAGTTAAAATGGCTTCCTATTCGTGATCGCAGGAACGCCCATATCGTTTCTCTCCTGTACAATACCCTCCACAATCCTTCTGCTCCCAGTTACCTCCGCGAACGCTTCTCCTTCTCCCGTCCTTCTGACAAACCCTGTAGATCCCACATCCGTACCCTCCTTAATATCCCATCCCACACTACTGACTTCTATTCCTATTCCTTCACTGTCCATGCAGTCCGGCTCTGGAACTCTCTCCCATTTAAAATAAGAGACTGTCAAACAATTGCTTCATTTAAAAAACAAGTCAAAGATCACTATCTCTCTCTTCTATAAACTAGTATATTTATTTATTTATATACCGTATTGTATGTACGTATGTAAGTATACATTTATCTGTATCTTTATATATTATGTATTTATTAGTCTTAAATACTGTTTTATTAGTTAAATGTGCACACTATGCCTGCCTCACTTCTATGCTCTCTCTCTTGTCTCGGGTTTGCTGGAAGAAATCTCTTTAGAGATAAGCTCGCCCTTTGTAATTGTCTTTTATGTTGTTTCTTGTATATTTCCGTGTGTACAATAAAGTGTTAAAATAAAATAAAAAATAAATAAATAAAAATAGCCCAAAGAATTGCTAAACTAAAGTGGCAGTGGGCGGGGCACATTGCTCGCAGAACCGATGGGGCCGAAAAGTTCTCGAGTGGCGACCGCATACCGGAAAGTGCAGCGTGGGTAGGCCCCTCACACGGTGGACCGACGACCTGGTGAAGGCACGCTGGATGAGGGCAGCGCAGGACCGGTCGTTATGGCGATCCTTGGAGCCCTATGTCCAGCAGTGGACGTCCACGGCTGAGATGATGAACCTTTAGTGACGTTTTGCAGCACCATTGGTAGCAGCAGCACAATCAAGAGACGCGTATCGTTGCATAAAGGACTGAAAGAGAGCAAGCCACAGAAAACCTCTGATGCACAACGAAGGTAGGTACACACCACACGGCGACAAATCAACCTACGCAAAACCAAAATAAGGAAACGTACCACAGAACATTATAAGAGGCGAGGGGTTAGAAGTACAAAGTAGGCGTGGAACGTGTCGCCACACGTTATGCAATGATTTGAATAACACTATAACATTGACGTAAGTATTAACTAAAGACCGGCAATATCAGTTACACAAATGGCACCACTTTTTAAGCAAATTCAAGCAAAAGACGTTCTTTACGTAGGGACATAGTTTTAGTCCTCCAGCTGCAGGTCTGGTGAGTCAAAGTACAGAAAGCTCAAAAAAGTCAAGCGAGCGAAGCAAGCTCAAATTTTCGAAATACATTCTGATTCCAACCACATCGACTTTTCAAGAAGCGAGCTCATAATTATGCTAACTGCATAACAACTTGAAAAAGATTGAGCGAGTGAGCGAGCTCGCAAATTCGCAATATTTTGGATTCTATTTCCTTCTTTGACTTTCAATAACTAACGTACGAGGCCTCCAACTTCAAACTGCAGTCCCAGAACCTGTTCTGGCATCCTGAGGCCCGGGCCTCCAACTCCAAACTGTCTTTACTTACTATACAAACGTCATTATTTTGGATTTGATTAAAAAGGGATTCTCTTCTCGAGATTCGGAGGCCCCCCAGGACTGGGGGCCCGGGGCGGAACAAAACTCAAATAATAGTGATCTAATAACGTTTAATTAAGATTTATCTCTCGTTCAGGCCAGTAGCGACATCTGTTTGCGTCAAGACCTATACTAAATTTAAAATGTATGGAACTGTCCAGACATGGTAATAATATGATTAAATATTTTGCAGTAAGTTCAACCCAACGAAATCAGCTCCCCAGTTCATCAGGTCTCAGATGGACGCCGGGGAGCGATTCCTCAAGAACGTTACGAAGAGTCAAATGTCACCAAAAATTTACAAGTAAGCTATTTATGCATAAACTCACGACTGCGTTCTTTTTCAGGGTGATCTAATGTCTAGAAGAGAGAACTGCCTCCGTGGTCGAATGGTTAAGATTGGCTCTGGACACGGAAGTCGTGGGTTCGACTCCCAAGTAACCTAGTCATATGCCACTTTGTGCGTTTTTCCCCAGTTGGTTATGACATTGCAGGCTGAATCACCAGATTGTCTGAAAAGAAAAATGATTCCGTGCTTCGGATGGCACGTTAAGCCGTTGGTCCCGGCTGAGGTGCCATCGGAAGGAGACTGATGAAAGTACTGGAAAAACTAGGGTTGCCACCTCTCAGTCTGCCGTAACTATAGGGTTGCCAGGTTCAAAAATGACTTCTTTGAACCTGGCAACCTTATAGTTGCGGCAGGTTGAGAGATGGCAACCCAAGTTTTTCCAGTACTTTAGATCAGTCTCCTTCCGATGGCACCTCATTTACTTTTACATTTCATTTCATTCGTTCGCCTATAAGAAATAGGTGCATTACAGGCCCTAAGAGGGAGGTTACACGGTCAGTATTTCATCAGTCTGGTCCATCATTCTGGTCAATCGTTGAATGACGCCAGAATGATCATGATGATGGTTACACGATCAGTTTCCCATCAGTAGGTATTTCATCATTCACAATGGAATGACGGAATTAATTTTCATCAGTCTGGGTGGATGGTTTACCATCATTCCGTCAGTCCATCATTCCCCCGTCATTCAGACTAGACTGATGGACCAGAATGACGATATACTGAACGTGTAACCTCCCTCTAACGGTAGTGGCATTATTATCCGTAAACGTGACGTTACGTTGTGTCACGGCGTTATGTTGTGTCGCGTGACGTTATATTGTGCTACGTTATGTTATGTTACGTTCAGTAATTAATTTAAATGTTCAGGCCAGCGAAAAGCACTTCGAATTCATGGTTCAGGACACATACTGTGTATAGCATCCCTGATACACAGAGGAGATCCATGTTTAATCGAAACAGGTTTGTAACTGATTCACTCATCATTTATAGTATAAGAGATAAGTGTACTTTTTGCAACCATCAGCAGCAAGGCTGATTCAGTGTTTATGGGGAGTAGAGCTTCTCTGTGATGGGTATGGACCAGGTCTGCCTGCATAACTCCAGTTGGTTTAGGAGTTACTGATGATTAAAGGTCTGTAAAAGATTAACGATCAGCTGTAAGGCTGATCGTATGATATTATTGTAGTATGCACTATAGCTATGTGAACAGTCTCTCGGAATATTATACAGGGTGTAACTTACCACACACGCGGGGTAATTATATGTAAAGAAACTAATATTTCTTTAATTTGTACAGCGCTCTTTCGTCGGTAATACATGACTAAACAGATGATATTTTGACACTATTACCATGTGAAAATCTATATTTTTAATTTTTTTTTTATCATACACGATGTAACAAAACACCCTAGTAATACTTCAGACCATCACCACAGATTATTTAATAGCCATCACTACCACCACCACTGAAAATTGTGAAATAAACAAAATTTTAACAAAAAATTAAAACCGCCTTAAAAAAAACTAAAAAGTTAAAAAATAATATTGCAGCCTATGACTTTTTCGTTCGCATCATAAGAACATTAATTTGTTTTATAGAAGTCGGTGTCAAGCCAAGCCAAAAAATGCAAGCGCGGTCGCGAATCGTACCGGCTTGACAGCGACTTCAATAAAACAAATTAATGTTCTTATGATGCGAACGAAAAATTCATAGGCTGCAATATTATTTTTTAACTTTTTAGTTTTTTGAAGTCGGTTAAAAAAAAGAAAAGAAATACGCTCATTAGGTACCTATCTTACTTTTCAGTAAAATGCAGCACCCCACGATTTCTGCGCCGCAAATAAAAAAGGTGGAATCCAAAATGAACAGGATAGATGAGACAATTAACATGACTCGTAACATCAAGTATGTACTTAATATTTATTTATACAGGGTGTAACAAAACACCCTAGTAATACTTAAGGGGGTCATCATCATCATCAGCCTAGAATAGAATAGAATAGAAATAATTTTATTTGCATGAATACAGTTTTCTTACAATAGATCTTGTCATCGATATTATTTAGTACAAGTGTATCCAGCCTGCTCGCAGGCGTGCAAATATTAAGCATGTAAACATAGCATGTAAAACTAAATTAAATTCAATTTACAAATTATTAGATTTAAATGTCACAAATTACCTACAAAAATATACGTGATGTCAAGCTAAAACTACTAATTTATACAAAATGAAGTTAACATTATCTTTATCACACAAATGAAAATGTGCAAATTATGTTATAGCTTGTTAATTTACACTTATACAACGTGTTAATGAATTAGCGCAAAACCTCATACACCCCAACTGATTTATTTATAACAAAATAATCAGATTGCAACAATAATTTCATTATTTTGATACTTAAAATGTAAAGTTATTCGCATTTTAAGTTTTGAGGCAAAAATGATTTGTTATCATTTCAGCACTGAAAGAAAGCGCTAACGTACTCATGGATACATTTTTATAATCTTGTTTTGGTAGTTAGTACTTAGTAGGGTGAGTGTGCTCGTGCGGTGGGTTGACATCGGGTTCAGTAAATTTTAAATTTTGCAAAAAAATTATTTATTATTTTGAAAAAAATTACCTATGTTGAAACCATGATAATTCGATTCTGCTCTCGATTCTAAACAAACTATTTTCTAGTTTTGCGTTAATTCATTAACACGTTGTATACTTGTATAATACTAAAATAATCAAGCATATTTATAATTATTATCATTAAGAACCTTTACAATTTATAGTAACCTTAATTATTAGAGTCCACTGTCCTATCATCGTCCACTGCTGAACATAGGCCTCTCCCAAGGCGCGCCACAAAACTCTGTCCTCGGCCTTCCTCATCCAGTCGCTCGCCGCTACCCT
This sequence comes from Agonopterix subpropinquella, assembly GCA_922987775.1. Lineage (NCBI taxonomy): Eukaryota > Metazoa > Arthropoda > Insecta > Lepidoptera > Depressariidae > Agonopterix > Agonopterix subpropinquella. Next base: position 10,728,822 of record OV277718.1, on the reverse strand, counting down.
TTTTAGGTCGTCTCTGGGAGGTGCTTCAGACAATCAATCTGAACAACTTTCACTATGGAGCCAACGTCGAGAAAAAATTAAAAACATCTGCCGTCCCATACATTTGAGTCGAGACGGTACTGGAGTGCGATTTTTGAACATCATACGAGCGAATCGGCAGTAGAAAGCTGCATAATCTCTATAGTAATTTAGACATTTTCTACTGCCGAGTCGCTCGTATGATGTTCAAAAGTCGCACATCTGCAGTTTTGTATGAAAGAGCGGTTTTTTTCGAGATTTCGACGTTGGCTCCATAGTGAAAGTTGTTCAGATTGATGGTCTGAAGCACCCCCTTAAGTATTACTAGGGTGTTTTGTTACACCCTGCATCTTTAGAAATAAGCTTGCCCTTTGTAGTAAGTACATACATAAACTCACGACCGTAATCCCTTTCGGAGTGGTCAGAAATATTACTACAGGAGTGCGATTTTTGAATCTCATTCGCTGAGTTCAGCAGTTGAAAATGTCAAAATTACTGTGGAGATACGCATCTTTCTACTGCTGATTTGACTCTCAAAAATCATACTTAAGGAGTGCGATTTTTGAAAGTCAAATCTTCCATGCTTTGGCATGAATGCTTTGGCGTGCGGATTAGCCGGTCTATTTTCTATGGGAGGTCCAAAATTTTTTTTTATGACCCATGTTCCTTATAGTCCGAGATCCGACCGTAAAATTATGCACCTATTTAATAGGCGAACGAAATGTGATTCTAGTGTATACAACGTGTTAATGAATTAACGCAAAACTATAAAGTAGTTTGTTTAGAATCGAGAGCCGAATCGAATTATCATGGTTTCAACATAGGTAATTTTTTTCAAAATATTAAATATTTTTTTAGTTTTAAAATTTTCTGAACCCGATGTCAACCCATCGCACGGGCACACTCACCCTACTTACTACCAAAACAAGATTATTAAAATGTATCCAAGAGTATGTTAGCGCTTTCATTCATTGCTGAAATGATAACAAATCATTTTTGCCTCAAAACTTAAAATGCGAATAACTTTAAATTTTAACCATCAAAATAATGAAATTATTATTTCAATCTAATTATTTTGTTAAGTATAAATCAGTTGGGGTGTACGAGGTTTTGCGCTATTTCATTAACACGTTGTATACTAGTATACAGGGTACTTCTTAATATGCTGACACTTTTTTAAGGCGACGACCAGACTATGAAACTGAACAACTTTCTCTATGGAATCAACATCGAAATCGCGAAAAAAAAAACAGTTGTCCCATACGTTTGGCTCCGAGTAGGTTTGCAGTTTTGTATGGAAGTGATGATTTTTTTTTCGCGATTTCAAAGTCAAAGTCAAAGTCAAAAATAATTTATTCAATATAGGAGCTTGAAGCACACTTATTAAACGTCAAATCTTTTTTTGAAGCTACCACCGCGTCGGAACGTGTTGTCGCTGTAGAGAAGATGCGGCCAGAAACTCTACAACATAACACGACTTAATAACTAAACAATATAAATTCTTATGCTAAGGTTATGTATACAATAATACATAGTCTATTTAATAAAATAATTGATACTATACAGTACTATAAGTTAGTGTCACTCAGACCCAAGCATTTCGATCATTGAAATAATCATCCAGTTTATAATATGCTTTTTTACAGAGGACTTTTTTGATCTGAGTTTTAAACATGTTTACAGAAAGATTCAAAATGGTCTCGGGGATTTTATTATAATATTATAACAACGTATACAGTGACCCATGAAAGACGTGTTGACTACTAAGCCGAAAGTGTGGAGATATCAGTTTATTTTTATTTCGAGTGTTGTAATTATGGACATCACAATTTTTTGGGAACAACGACAGATTTTTTCTTACATATAAAATGTTTTCATAAATAAACTGCCCATAAACAGTTAAAATATTAATTTCCTTAAAAAGGTCGCGAAGCGAATCACGACACCGCAGACCATATATAGCTCGAATTGCCCGTTTCTGTAGGATAAAGACCGTCTCAATGTCTGCAGCACGACCCCACAATAAAATACCATAGGACATGATACTATGGAAGTAACTGAAATATACGAGTCTGGCAGTTTCAATATCAGTCAGTTGTTTAATTTTTCTGACTGCAAATGCTGCAGAGCTTAGCCTACCAGCCAGAGTTTCAATGTGGGAACCCCATTGCAGTCTAAAGTCAATCGTTATTCCCAAAAACGATTTCGATGTTGGTCCCATAGAGGAAGTTGTTCAGTTTGACGGTCTGATCATCCCCTTAAAAAAGTGTCAGCATATTAAGAAGGACCCTATACAACGTGTTAATGAATTAACGCAAAACCTCATACACCCCAACTGATTTATAACAAAATAATTAGATTGCAACAATAATTGCATTATTTTGATAGTTAAAATTTAAAGTTATTCGCATTTTAAGTTTTGAGGCAAAAATGATTTGTTATCATTTCAGCACTAAAAGAAAGCGCTAGCGTACTCATGGATACATTTTTATAATCTTGTTTTGGTAGTAAGTAGGGTGAGTGTGCACATGCGGTGGGTTGTCATCGGGTTCAGTAAATTTTAAATTTTGCAAAAAAAAAAATTAATATTTTGAAAAAAATTACCTATGTTGAAACCATGATAATTCGATTCTGTTCTCGATTCTAAACAAACTACTTTCTAGTTTTGCGTTAATTCATTAACACGTTGTATACACAGGACTTAATTCAACGCCGCCAAGATGCCTAGAAAAATCTTGCCGCAAGTACCTTTTCCATTATGATTTTTGGCATAACTTTTTCCACCTGTCTGTTAGGGAAGTTAATGAGGTGCCATCAGAAGGAGACTGAAGTGCGATTTTTGAAAATCATACGAGCGAGTTGGCAGTAGAAGATGTTAAAATTACTATGGAGATTATGCATCTTTCTACTGCCAATTCGTTCGTATGATTTTCAAAAATCGCACTTCTGATCTTAAGTACTAGAAAAACTAGGGTTGCCACCATAGGCAACTATAGGGTTGCCAGGATCAAATAAGTAATTTAATTTCTCCGCTCCGCCGGCGCCGCCTATCTCCGCGTCACTGGACAAGCAGCCTTAGGCTCAATTCCCACTGGCGCAGAGTCGAAGCGTCGCGACGCGGCGTGAAGCGTCACGTTTTGCAACCGCTCTAAATTCATCTCTATTTCTTTATTAATACGGTACGAATTTGTGTTGCGAAAATTTTAAAACGCTCAGCGACGCGCGAATGCGCGCGTCTTCGCCTGCAAGGGTCGCTCGGGTTCGCGCGTCACCGTGCGCTAATGCTAACATTCACGGTTCAATGGGGCGAATGAGCGTTTTTCTTTTCTTTTTTAATTTTAGTTCCTAAAAAACTCTAACAGATGACATGCTTATTGCTCCAAAGAGACGTAGGCGAGATCCTGTCAAAATCATGTCAAGACTGTGCCTGACTTTTTTTTAAAGGCCAAGGGATCGAGCCCATACAAACATGTCAGACGTAAACAGTTTCATATTTTCGATTAAAATGATTCGTAAATAATGAAATATTCAATCAAAAGATGCGTTGGCATCTTTTTGATCATCTTCTACCTCTTTATTATTTTAGTGTGAGGTTACACGGTCAGTATTTCATCAGTCTGGTCCATCAGTCTGGTTATGTATATTTGATTTGAAGGGAAACTGACTCGAGATTGACCCGACTCACATGGTGCTTTAGTATATCAGTTTCCCTTCAAATCAAATAAACATGACCAGACTGATGGACCAGAATGATGAAATACTGACCGTGTAACCTGTGTCTTAAAGAAACACTTTTTGATATTTTGACCTTTATTCGCACAGACCGTAACGCCATCTATCGATCCACTAGGAAACCAAAAGAAAACGCTCACTACTTCGCGTCGCGTCGCTTCGACTCTGCGCCAGTGGGAATTGAGCCTTAGCTTAGAGCCTTAGTGATGGATTGGTTTCTATCTTACGTTATACTTAGTTCAATAAAAATGTTTTCTTTCTTTCTCTTCATTAGTTCTGCAAGTCAGACGAGGGCTCCGATTAATTACCTTCACAACTACGGTTTCGGAGAATTCAGTTTTAGACCAAAACGCCAAGACATGACTACACCAGTACATGCACCTCGCTACAAGTAAGCTTTTTTTTAATTTAGTTCCTACCTATACAGAGTGAAATTGATATCATTAGCATCCGTTTAAACTAAGAGTCTACCCATCAAACTAAACAACTTTTACTATGGGAGTAAACCAATCGGAGCAAATAAAAAATCAGCTGTTCCATATTAAGGCGATTATCACACTAGCGACGCGTCCCGCCGCGGTGCGCGGAGCGGCATAGTCGCCTTCCCGCGCATTGTCGCGTCGGCAGTGTGTTGTCCTAGGCGTGTTTTCTATATAAATTGAAATACTTGCATACAATGTTAAAATCTGCGGCCCCGTGCTACGCGACGGGGCGCGGTGCAGTGTGATAATCGCCTAAACTGCAGTGCCTAGTCGACCCAAATGTATGCAACAGCTGATTTTTTAGTTGCGCTGATCGGTTTGCTCCCATAGTAAAAGTTGTTCAGTTTGATGGGTAGACTCTTAGTTTAAAAGGATGCCGGATGAAGGATGCTACCCTATAGATCCTTCTTAATATGCTGAAACTTTTTTAATGGGATGATCAGACCATCAAACTGAACAACTTTCTCTATGGGACCAACACCGAAATCGCGAAAAAAAATCTGCACTTCCATACAAAACTGCAAACTTACTCGAGCCAAATGTTTGGGACAGCTGTATTTTTTTTCGCGATTTCGATGTTGGTCCCATAGAGAAAGTTGTTCAGTTTGATGGTCTGATCATCCCCTTAACTGCTGAGTCGTAACCCTGTTTGCTGCTGCGGCACACACTGCTCTTAATTATGTCATTTTTCAATTGTGTGTCTTAGTTTAGTTTTTACAGGGTGTAACAAAACACCCTAGTAATACTTAAGGGGGTGCTTCAGACCATCAAACTGAACAACTTTCACAATGGGGCCAACATCGAGAAAAAAAAATCTACTGTCTCATACAAAACTGCAGTACCGACTCGACTAAAATGTATGGGATAGCTGATTTTTTTATTTTTTCTCGATATTGGCCCCATAGTGAAAGTTGTTTAGTTTGATGGTCTGAAGCACCCCCTTAAGTATTACTAGGGTGTTTTGTTACACTCTGTATAAGTATACAAGGTGAAATTGATATCATTAGCATCCTTTTAAACTAAGAGTCTACCCATCAAACTGAACAACTTTTACTATGGGAGCAAACCGATCGGAGCAACTAAAAAATCGGCTGTTGCATATATTTGAACCGAGTAGGCACTGCAGTTTAGTATGGAACAGCTGATTTTTTTGTTGCTCTGATCACTTTGCTCCCATAGTAAAAGTAGTTCAGTTTGATGGGTAGACTCTTAGTTTAAAAGGATGCTAATGATATCAATTTCACCCTGTATAATTATGTCAGTGTGTTTTGTTGTTTGCAAATAAAAATATTTTCTTTCTTTCTTTCCTTAAAAAAGTGTCAGCATATTAAGAAGGACCCTGATGGTTACATCTAATTACTCTTTGGGTTACACCCTTTATAGCCTAGTAAATGTAAACATTTTACCTTGCAAAAGGTCCGGTATCCACGATTTTTTTATATGTTATACGGGTATAGGTCCTTATTAAAAATCCAAGTTTTCGACCTTGAGGTGCTGCCGCGGGCTCTGCCATGTCCATAAAAGAACGAAAATTTCGAAGATTTTTCAGTTTTCATTATTTAAAATTTAAAGCTTAGGTTTTAGAGTCAAATTATGTTTTAGAGGAATTAAGAGCACTAAATGCGCTACAGTTTTGAATGGTTTTTGAATCATCTTTTTATACTGTATAGTTACCGAGATACAGCACTTCAAAATAAGGGCAGTTAGGGCTAATTCCTAACTGCCCTATGCCTGTGGGTGCGGAAAAGCTGGGCTCAAGAGGGTTTTTTGTATGTAGGTAATCTCTGGAAGTACCAAACCGATTCGTAAAATTCTTTCACTGATAGAAAGCTACACTATCCCTGATTACCATAGGCTACATTTTATTTGGTAAAAAAAAAAAAAACTGTTCGATATCTAAGTATTTGTTTACCAATTGACATTTGCTGAAAATTTACAAGTGTCGCATCTTATGGTTCAAAAAACATATTGTAGCGCATTATTTATACTTCTTCTGAACACCTTCACAGTGAAACCTAAAGTTAATAACATATTTAATTTAAAATAAAACGAAATTTTAAGGAATTAGTCATACCTCTCCATACTTTCAGGTGTTGTATCTTGGGAACTATTCAGCATATAAAGATGATTCAACTATCAAATTGTAGCGGATTTGGTCTTCTTTAAAGCTTTAGTAAACAAGTTTGCTCTAAAACCCAACGTTTAAGTTTTACTGAAAAAGTCTCAAAATTTTCGTTGTTTTATGGTCACACCAGAGCCCGCGGCAGGACCCCAAGGTCGAAAACTTGTATTTTTATTAAGGACCTCTACCTGTATAACATATCCAAAAATCCCGGATACCCGACCTTTTGTAAGGTAGGGTATCATTTTCCAAACAGATTTACTGAACTATTATTTTAGACCAAGTATTTTTTTTTCAGTGACCTTTTTAGTTCAGCTCCACATCTCAAATATGGAATGTTTGGAAAGCGTAAAAGCTGGTAAATATAAAGATATATTAATACTAGAGTTTACCCGCGACTTCGTCCGCACGGGTTCCCATCATCGTAGCGAGATATAGGGTGGACCAGAATCTGATGGAAAATAGGGAAATCAGATTTTAGAGTAAGCCAGTGATGCCAACTTTGCTACTTTACAGCTAGACTAGATCTAGCAATTTTCTGAAAAGAAGAACGACCACTTCTTATACATTCGTTTATTAAGAGTCCTTCTGTCTTAAGTTATTACGTAATTAGCTAACCAAACAACATCTTATAGTGACCATATCAATATTAAAAATCTTTTATGTTTTAAATAAATAGATTGACTTGGCAATCGCAAATATAATATGTATAACCTGTGAGATACATTGTGTTTTCATGCCCCAGATAACATTTAGCCGTCCTAATGACGTCTTTTTACAGTCTTGCTCGACCTAGGTGACGTACATTTTCGACGTCTGTAGGTCCTATAAAGGACGTACATTTGTCACAACCTAATGACGTCGGATCAAGAAGTCCGTAGGCCGTTGTATCAAGACGTACGTAGGCTGTCGTATTAAGACGTCCGTAGGCCGTCGTATCAAGACGTCATTAGGTTGTGACAAATGTACGTCCTTTATCGGTCCTACAGACGTCGAAAATGTACGTCACCGAGGTACGAGACTAGACGTACTTAGGACGTCATATTAAGACCGATCCAGGGACCTTAGGCTGCGTCCACAGCTGACGAACGCTCCGCGAATGTGCAGCTCGCGAGCGAGTTGCGCATTTGCGGCGCGTTCGCCAGATGTGGACGCACCCTTAGGCTGCCTCTCCATTGACGCGAGCTGGCTGGCGGAGCGGGGAAGCGGAGTTTTATTAACCAATCAGGATTGCATAAAATCTCGGCCGAGATTCGGCCGAGCTCCTGATTGGTTAATATTTTCCTCGCTTCACCGCTCCGCCAGCCAGCTCGCGTCAATGGACAGGCAGCCTTAGACTGAGATTCAGAGACAAGATTTGAGTATAAGATCCTACTTCGATATGTCAAAATTTTATTGATTTTTACATATCAAAATAGAAACTAATACTCAAATTTCGTTTCTGAATGTCAGCCGTAGAATGACGTTCCTAGACTACGGTGGAGTGAACTAGGGTTGTAAATAAATAAATTAATGAACACCGAAATGTAAAATTTTATTTAAAGATTTTACTTTTAGTAAAAGATGTTCTAAAAATAGTTTAAACATTTTATGATCCGAGCATTTTCGTACATTTTTAATTGCATCTACATAATTATAAAGAAATCAATTTAAATTCGGAGAGGCGATAGTTTGAAGCTGTTGTTTACCGTATGGGAAAACCAAAGCCTCTAACTATTTATCCTTTCTGGAGCATGCTGTAGCCAGGTTTTGATGCTAACTTCGACGCCCTCTGCCGTTGCAGTTGCAGTTGTGCTAACAACGCCTTCTATAAACAAACAAGAAAGATACAATTTATTAATTGTAAGAAAATGGTCGTGGGAGTAGTCCCCACGCACACAGGGCTCCGTATCTTTTTATTATTTGCCAAGATACCTAGATGCCACAACAACAAACTGAATATGTTATGATGCTACCTCAGTAGGCCTTGCATGCAACCTCCGAGAAAACGATTAAAATCGAGATGTGCCACCATCCTTATTAATTTACGTATGCCAGAAAGAGCGCGCATGACGTTTTTCTCGTTTAAACGCTTTGTCGTGGATGGCATGCTAGCCGTGCTGTTGTGGAGTTGTTTACAGTTGTTGAGATTATACCGCTGTGATATACTGAAAAACGGATGGACAGTATAGGCTTAGTAATAGGGTCCCATTGACAACCTATGTGTACGGAACCCTAATAATAATTCATTAAAACTAATTATTTGAATTCCTGAAATTTATAGGATACATTTCGGAGAGTGTGCGACTGAATTACACGATCTGATACCACCGTCTCCCTTTCATCTGCGGGGGACGAGACGCAGACTGGGTTTCCACCCCTATGTCGTTGACCTACCAGCAATTCGCACGAAGAAGTTTGCTTCTTCTTTTATAATGCGCACGGCTAAGGAGTGGAATGCCCTGCCTGCGGACCTGTTCCCTGAGCAATACAACCTGGGCCTGTTCAAGGCGAGAGTGAATAGGCATCTTTCTAGGTAAGCATGCTACATCTTCGGCCTCATCATCACTCAACATCAGGTGAGATTGGGGTCAAATGCTTACCTATCACACATAAAAAAAAAAAAAAAAAAAAAAAAAAAAAAAAAAAAAATCCAAATAGTGCAAAGATATTGAATGGGGGATTGACGCAAACAATATTGAGATAGTATTGGAGAATTTCGGTAGGTACTTATGTACTCACCTACAATGCAGTCTCTGAGGCGTAGAGTGCAAAAAACTTTTTCGATTTTGGATTTAGTTGCAGTTTTCATTCCATAGAAATTGTACTCTGCAGCTAGCTTGTCGGAAATGTAGGACTTCATTGTACGTGGCACTTTACTGGAAACATCTCGACCTGACACCTGTAAAAAGAAATAAGTTAATTAGATACTTGTAAATCAAACCAAAATTATTTTCTTAGACAATATATAAATAACTAGTGGACCCGTCAGCGGCCCCTCCCCAATCGCCCACACCCCTCCCCTCCTGCTATACAATTCTAAATCCAACCCTTTAATAATTATCTGCGTTATTAAATAGAAGCGTCGTCGTAGTTAATTCATACAAGCATCCCGAGAAGCCAGGTTCCCCGAAAATGAAAACTGACTAGCGGGGCTAGTACGCCAACCCACGATAGCGTCATATAGCTCTATCACGCTTCCGCTCTCTTTATATTGGGGCGCGAACGAAAGAGATAAAAGACTAAATTTGGCAGATGAATGTGTTAAATGTCGCTATCGCCGGTTAGCGTACTAGCCCCAGAAGCCGTAGCATCATAGTGTAAAGAACTAATAGTGGTGAAGCTCAGCGGTCGCGGCAGGCCAATCGTGCGGGGCGTGCGGGGGCCGGGAGGAGTGCCTCCCAACCCACGTTGCCTGCGCGCGTATCTTAACAGCGAATTGAGTTAGGGTACGCCCGTCCCCCGCATGCCGCGCGGGCATAGACCCGCCACGACCGCTGAGCTTCATCACTATTATTTTATTTACACTATGGTAGCATGCTACACGTGATACGGCTGTATCACGTCTTTTATCTCGTTCGTTCGTGCGCAAATAGAAAAAGAGCGAATGTGTGATAGTGCTGTATCACGGTGGCATGCTACCCATGCAGGAAAGGGATAAAATACGTACCTACCAGTTTCTTAAAACACTTGCTGCACACCATAAAGTTTCCAATTTTCACTGGGGGACGTGTTGAGATTGAGGATCAGCTCAAAAGCTTTGGGCCTTTTTATGACCGGCCAATACACTTCACACCATCGTGGCTTCAGTCACTCTGAATCCACAACAGAAATAGCACCGCCACCGCAAACAATAAACTGGATCACTGCGCACTTGGCTGGGCGGTCCTCGTCCATTACTAACACACTTTAGGTTCAATTTCTTTGAATAACACTAACTCAACAGCAAAAAGGACTCCGCGACACGTCCGATGCGCATAGAAAAATGGCGCGACTGAGAGTCATTGTCAAATTGACTGAGAACGCCCGTCAGTATAACGTCCAACTTGCGTCCAACACAGGACGTATACTGGCTGACGGTAAAATGACGTTCCTAGTACCAACTAGTACGTACTTCTACGACCAACATCGGACTATTCGGACTGACTGTATAAGTACCTTAAAATGACGTCATTTTTAAGTCGCCGACCGTAAATGTTATCTGGGGCGATGGCCAAGTCAATCTATTTATTTAAAACATAAAAGATTTTTAATATTGATATGGTCACTATAAGATGTTGTTTGGTTAGCTAATTACGTAATAACTTAAGACAGAAGGACTCTTAAGAGGGACTGAATATATTAACGGACTTGGTATTACAGGTATCTCACAACTTTTTACGGTAGAAGAACTGAGTTGCGAGACTTGGGTTTTTTACAAGTTATGTTTTTGATGGTATTTTTTATTTAGTTGAAGTCGTATAATACTCAAAGGTTGAAGTATACAGTTAATATTGATATAGGAAAACTATAGGTTGATTCCATTTACATCGGAAATAATTTATTTTAATTTGACAATGAGGAATAAAAGTTATCCACGTTAAAAATTGTTAAATTATTTGACAGGTAAAAAGTGGACATCCTTCTTTGTGAAACTTGTAGCTAAAGTTTTTGGCTGTAAAGGGCCTACTTTGACTAGACAGATGATATTTTGACACTATACATGTATTACCATGTGAAAATCTGTATTTTAATTTTTTTTTTTATCGTACAGGATGTAACAAAACACCCTAGTAATACTTCAGTCCATCAATCTGAACAACTTTCACTATGGAGTCAACGTCGAGAAAAAATAAAAAAATCTGCCATCCCATACATTTGAGTCGAGACGGTACTGCAGTTTTGTATGAAAGAGCAGATTTTTTTTCGCGTTTTGGATGTTGGCTCCATTGTGAAAGTTGTTCAGTTTGATGGTCTGAAGCACCCCCTTAAGTATTACTAGGGTGTTTTGTTACACCCTGTACTATGTGATTCTGGTCGACCTATGAATGATATAGGTAGCTACCCGATTTTAAGTCTAATCGTAAGCTTTCAAACAAAAAAAGTTTCATCGAAATCGGTCCAGTAGTTTTCACGTGTTGCGCGAACAAACAAACAGACAGACAAAAAAGTGTATACAAGCCAGCCTTCAAGTCTGCTGGTTTCTTAGCGAACCGCTCTTCTAAGGCTGCCTGGCCATTGACGCGGAGTTAGGCGGCGGAGCGGAGAAACGAGGAAATAATTATTAACCAATCAGAAGCCGTAGCATGCTACACGGCTGTATCGCGTCTTTTATCTCGTTCGTTCGCGCGCAAATAGAAAGAGAGCGAAGGTGTGATAGCGCTGTATCACGGTGGTATGCTACCCATGCAGCATGTCTAGTATGATTTCTCTACACGCGCGCGACGCGGCTTCGCTGCATACAAAATAACCTGTTCCGGCGCTTTTCGGAGAACGAAAGCCGCGCTTGCCGCGACTTGTAGTATGGGAAAAAGCCGAGTCGCGCGCAAGTAGAGAAATCATGCTAGAGGGTCTGGATTGCATAAAATCTCGACCGAGCTCCTGATTGGATAACATTTCTTCGTTACTCCGCTCCGCCAGCTAGCTCCGCGACAATGGACAGGCACCCTGAGGGGGACAGCTGCCCCTCCCTGCCCGTACCTCGCTACGGAAAAGTATCATTAACCTTTAAACCACATACTCTACCTTTGACAATTTATACAGGGTGTAAATTAAAATAGGACAGCTACTTAAAGAGGTGCTTCAGACCATCAAACTGAACAACTTTCTCTATGGGACCAATATCGAAATCGTGAAAAAAAAATCTGTTGTCCCATACATTTCAGTCGAGTTATGTTTGCAGTTTTGTATGGGAGAGCGGAATTTTTTTTTGCGATTTCGATATTGGTCCCATAGAGAAAGTTGTTCAGTTTGATGGTCTGAAGCACCCCTTTAAGTAGCTGTCCCATTTTATTGTACACCCTGTATAGGGAATCGCGTTTGCGGTAGCATTTCCCCTCTGCCACGGTATAAGAACAATTGGTCTCGTGCATTTACACCCAATTGTATACCTTATCACTAAACGAGACAGCCTATAATTATAGCGAAACAATAATTTTGAACTTAGAACGTTTGGGGTTCACACGAGACTATTTTTCATAATTTTTAACATTCAAAATTAGAATCTAAACTTATGTATATATAAAATCCAAAGTTGCGGATTTCATGTTACCTCGTCCCCCGCAAAAAGTGGCAGAAATGTTTCTTAGTAGAATGACACGTGTAACTCGTCCCTATATAAATTGTCTAAGTACTCTACCCATCAAACTGAACAACTTTTACTATGAGAGCATAATGATACTTTTTCTTACACCCTTTATATCGCGACTGTAATATGCCTACCATACTAGTTGCAAACGGGAAAAACATATATTTTTTTCGTTGCATGCAAAGTTTCGAGTCCTGTTTATAATCTGCTAGAAGTTTGATAAATACCAGGCGATAATGTACCAATAGTAATTTCTGTTTGTTTTTAAGCGAAAGGCCTCAAATTCGTCAGCCGATAAAGTTATCCAGACCGTCTCAAAACGAAATTAGAAGAGATATCAAACGTAGAACCATATTAAATCATAGTAAGTATTAATATACAGGGTGTGAACTTGTAAAAAACATGTTTAGGGGTTGCTTCAGAATACCTTCAGAATCAGAACATCAAACAGAAAACCTTTTCAAAAACGGCGGCCCCCCGGTAGCTCAGTCGGTAGTGAACCTGCCTGCTGTGCCAAGGGTCGCGGGTTCGAATCCCGTAAGGGACAAATATTTGTATGATGAAAATGAATATTTGTACCCGAGTCATGGATGTTTGTATCTATATATGTATTCTATATCGTTGTATAGTCATCATAATACAAGTCCAGGCTAGATTCTGGTACTTTAAATGTGACTAGACAATTTGTGTGACAGACAATGTCCAAGATATTTATTTATTTTACAATGGGGTCAACAGTATAATCGCGAAAACAATCTGCTGGCATATATTTATGTAAAAACCGAAATTATACAGGGTGTTAACTAATTTGACTGAAGAACATTGATATCATGTCAATGAGCGTTTTTCTTTTGGTTTTCTAGAGGACCGATAGATGGCGCTACGGTTTGTGCGAATAAAGTTCAAAATTACAAAAATTATTTCTTTAAAATAATAAATAGGGAAAAGATGATCAAATAGATGCCAACGCATCATTTGATGGGACATTTAATTATTTACGAATCATTTTAATCGTGAAACTATTTACGTTTGACATAGTTGTATGGGCTCGATCCCTTGGCCTTTACAGAAAGGCCGGCACAGTCTTGACATGATTTTGACAGGATCTCGCGAACGTCCCTATGGAGCGATAAACACATCATCTATCGATTTTTTATGTGCGTATGGATTGAGGTGCCACATTTGCTATGGAAAAATTGATTATATGCCCATTTTGTAGGAAATTTGTAGATTTTGTAGGCCCAATTCTGGAATTTGTAGCAAAAGTATAAAGAAGTTACATGAACATAAAGGTGGCACCTCACACCAGATGCATCTGGTGTGAGGTGCCACCCTGGAACTCGGAAAGTACGTGATGAATCTTTTTGAAAATTTTGTAGGATTTAGTAGGAGTTGGAAAAAGATCCTACAAAAAAAACCAGCTCTCTACGACTAAAACTGAAAAAGCTACAATTCTTTGATGGTGGCTCCTCACACCAGATAACTACATATGTACGTAATGGAATCCAAAACCGATGATGCCAATATTTAGTAGAAATTTCTACTAAATATTGGCATAGTCAGATGTCGCATATCATCAATACCTACAGAGCTAAACGTTTTTTCCAAATTCCATATAAAACCATTCAGTAGGGTGTCCATGTAATAAATGAAACCATGAGACACATTTTTCTTCCTGCTGTTTTTTGCATTTCATTTAACACGTTTTTTTGCATTTTATTTACGTATATAATTATATAGGATACGAAACTCACGTCCGTATGTCATATCGTTCCAAAAACATTTCTACAATAAGGTAGGTACTTAGTACCAAATCAAATCAAATCAAATGTTTATTGCATTGCCACATTGTATGTACATAGGTTATGGATATGGTACGTGAGATCTTAATAATTTTACAATGTAGCACCCCGTCAGGGCATAACAATATAGAGAGGACTTAAATTAGGTATTACATGCGATAAATTAGCTAACCAACAATACACCAACCAACCAACTTTCTTATTAGCGCAGCGTTCAGTTATAGCGAGGTCCAACTTTAGCAAACTTCTGCCACATTCAAAGTATCTCTTGTAACTTTTTCAGTTTTAGTCGTACAGAGCTGATTTTTTTTTGTAGGATCTTTTTCCAACTCCTACTAAATCCTACAAAATTTTCAAAAAGATTCATCACGTACTTTCCGAGTTCCAGGGTGGCACCTCACACCAGATGCATCTGGTGTGAGGTGCCACCTTTATGTTCATGTAACTTCTTTATACTTTTGCTACAAATTCCAGAATTGGGCCTACAAAATCTACAAATTTCCTACAAAATGGGCATATAATCCATTTTTCCATAGCAAATGTGGCACCTCAATCCATACGCACATGATTTTTTTAGGAACAAAATTAAAAAAAAAGAAAGTTATTATGCCAGTTCGTCACGCACGCGTCCTTTTTTATTTTATTTTTCTTACAGGAGACGCGCCATCATACGTGTACAGAATGCTAAACAATTTCCACAAGAAAAACCTAACTATATCGAAAATAATGCACATGGACATAAAACCAATTATATGTCCAAAGAAATCTCCACCGCCGATCCATCGACAGATCGGACGATTTTGTAACCGAAGTATGACCGCGTATGGTAATAAAATACCGTGTGGTGGTAACATATCACCACCATTCAGATCTGGGGCTACGTCACCAGTTCGCAGTAAGCGAGCATCGCAGTCATTGAGAAATATTATACCGCATAGAAATACCTCGCTTTCTTATAAAAGTACATCTATTATACGTAATTTGGAGCCTAATTGTAACACATTGCCTTTTTGTAGACACGTTTGATTTGAATCACGGTCATTTGTGAGTTCCACATTTTGAAATCAAATAGCGAGTTATCTTGGCGACTGCGACTGTTTTGACAGTTAGGGGGAAACCAGGGAAAAGTACAAGAATACTTAAAACGATAATTAGTTAGGTATCTTAATTTTCCCGTTACACATTTTTAGGTAAACTGTATATATTTTTCTTCATGTCTAATCGGCCATAAAATTTGTTGTGGGGTATATAAGTAACTTATTTTTAGGTAAACTTTATGAAAATTAAACGTTTAAACATTGTGTTTGTTTTTATTATTTGCGCAAACCTTTAGGTAGGTAAATCCCGACCAGAAAAATAGAAATCCTCTCCATTTTCCGGAAAATTATTGGAACGATACTTGTACGTGGAAGTAGGTATATTGACTATAATGAATAATATACGGTATAGACAATACCTATTTTCAGCTTCCTGACTATAGGCCGTCAACTTCGAGCGCGGCGCGCCCAGGAGTGCGATTTTTGAATCTCATTCGCCGAGTTCAGCATTTGAAAATGACAAAATTACTGTGGAGATATGCATCTTTCTACTGCTGATTTCACTTTAAAAAATCATACTTCAGGAGTGCGATTTTTGAAAGTCAAATCAGCAGTAGAAAGATGCATATCTCCACAATAATTTTAACATTTTCAAATGCTGAATTCAGCGAATGAAATTCAAAAATCGCACTCCTGCCTGGGCACAGTATAATGCCGGCTCTTCATTCTCGCCGAGAACGGGCGAGACAGGCCGAGAACGAGAGTGTGGATGCCCTTCATTGTTCTCGTGGCGTCATAAACCCGTAGTAATTTTCCTTGAAAGTTCTCGCTGAGAGTTCTCGGCGAGATTGAAGTGCGGGCATAAGAAAGAGTATCTATTACCCCTGGGGGTACAGGCGTAGGCGGGGGCGAGGTAGCACGCGCAGCGCAGGTACCGCGCATGCGCGTTATGGTACCTTCACACTCAATACACGACACGACCAATTGACTTTCGAACGAAGTTCTAGACTTCTTTCATACAAGTCATTTTGCGCGTACCGTCTCAGAGACAAGAAGTGCGATTTTTGAAAATCATACGAGTGACTTGGCAGTAGAAAGATGCATAATCTCCATAGTAATTTTGACACTTTCTACTGCCAAGTCGCTCGTATGATTTTCAAAAATCGCACTTAAGGTCAGACATGCCTCCGTCACTCTGCCTTTTAGGGCTCCCACACATAACTGCGACGTCGCATCGCATCGCAAATGGCCTCGATTCGGAGTGTACCACGACTAAACTAAACTAAATGTATTCTTGTCACTTTCTAAAATAAGATTAAGAAAAGAGACAGAAAACCAACAGCTGACTTTAGTGCTGTCAAAGTGACGTTACACGCCCAAAAACGACTTAAATAAGATGGCGTACATTATGATGGCATCTTATTTTGCGCATTTAACGTCACTTTGACAGCACTAAAGTCAGCTGTTGGTTTTCTGTCTCTTTTCTTAATCTTATTTTAGAAAGTGACAGGAATAAATTTAGTTTAGTTAAGTCGTTGTACACTCCGAATCGAGGCCAATATCTGCCAGCGCTCGATGACTTATTACGATGACATAATATGTATGATTATTGGACGCAGCGCATCGCTGATATTAGGCTGGCATCAAACGGACTGCATCACAACTTAACCGCACGCAGTCGCTATATCAACTGCATGCAGTTGTACGTTCGACTTCGTGCAGTCATGATATCAACTGGACGCGGTCGGCTGCAGTTGAGTGAAGTCAATATCAACTGCATGCAGTCGTGCCTTCAACTTCGCGCGGTCGGCTACGGTAGGCACGACTGCATGCAGTTGATATTGACTTCACTCAACTGCAGCCGACCGCGTGCTGTTGATAACATGACTGCACGAAGTCGAACGTACAACTGCATGCAGTTGATATAGCGACTGCGTGCGGTTGCTAATGCGACTTCGTGCGGTTGTTGTGCTGCAGTCCGTCTGAAAGCGACGTCGCAGTTATGTGTAGGGCACACTTAGCCTTACCCGGTTGACGGAGCACTAATAGTGTCCGGTGTGTGCCACAGATATCAGGCCAAATGATGGCATCTTAGTTATTCCGGTTCCCACGGGGGACACCTAGTGATATGCCACTTTGTGCGTTTTTCCTTAAAAGAAAAATGATTCCGTGCTGCGGATGGCACGTTAAGCCGTTGGTCCCGGCTACTATCTCTGGTGGTAGTATTCGTTACATAAAAACCACGTCAGAGGCCGTTAGGGTCAGCGCACACCTAGCGTAGAACTGCTCAGCATGTTCTTTGCAGTCGCGCACACCTGGCTGGCGGCGAAATCCGCCGGCGGCAGCGGCAGATGCTCGAGCATGCTCGCGCGTGTTCGAACAGTCTCGCGGATGCTCCCGTGTTGCTACAGTTGACGTAGTGAATTTTGCGTTGTGTTTACAATATTTTATAGTAAAGACGTGCGATAACAACAATTTTAAAGTATGGTAGACTGGGATTTGGTAATTATTGGGTTACTAGCAGAGGAAGAGGAGCAAGAGCACATCAATAAAATGAAAAGAGGACGACAGAAAATTGAAAGAAGAATATGGGCTGAAGCAACCCGGCAAGAAAGATGTACCTACTTATATTTGGGCCCTGTGCTGTGCTACGGTTTAAAGTTCAAGGAACAGTTATTTTATGACTACTATAAAATGGAATATGAATAATTTGTGAGAAGTTTGCTTGAGTACTGTAGTATTGTCTGGTCTCCAAACTATGAAGTCCATATTAAAAGACTGGAACAAGTACAAAAGAGATTCCTGTGGCACTTGGCATTCCAGTGTAATCTAGCGAAAAAGCTCCCGTCCTACTCTGATCGTTTGAAGCATTTTAAACTAAATAGTCTCAAAAACCGAAGACATCTCTTGGACAGCGTCTTTCTACATAAATTATTGAATGGAAATATAGATTGTTGTAAACTCCTTCAAGCCATTACATTTAATACACCTCACAGATTGCCACGCCAGTCCAAATACGTACTCTTTAAAGAAAAATTCTCAAGGACAAACTTGGGCTATCACTGCACCCTAAATAGACTGCAAAGGCAATATCAAAAAAAGGCAGGCGAGGCAATATCTTATCAAAAAAAGCAAATGTAGATATTTTCGAAAAACGCATCAACAAATTTAAAAAAGATATATTTTCTACCTGCGACTAAAACTTTTGGCAATAATTATAAATAAGTCAAAGTCATTTATTGCACTAATTAAATACACAAATTATATTAATTCACCTACTTAAAAGGTTATATTGTCCATTTCCGCATTTTGAATGTCGTGGCAGCCTATAATTAAGTTAGCACTTAGTCTTTATACCTACTGTGTACCACTGTAACATAACAATGTATTGGTGTTTAACTTGTTGGTTGTTCTTAATAAATAAAAAAAAATAATAAATAAAATAAAATTTGAAAACCTACTAAATCTTCTTCGACCTTTTAGATTTCCTTTGTATTTTAAAAAAGAGCTAGATTATTATATTATTATATATAGTAAATTGCCCTTTTCGGGCTAAAGTAGTTCAAAAAGATGCTAGATTTAGTCCGAAACCGGCCGAGGCGGCAACACTTACGACGGATCGCAAGCATCGACACGGGCGTATGCTCGAACATGCTCGCGACTGCTCCCGTCGCCGCCAGGAGCATACGCGAGCATACTCCAACAGCTTTAATGTCATTGTCGAACAGACGCCACAGGGATTTAATCCCTTGCAAGCTATTTTCAACTTTATTTCAATGGGAATAGAGTTCATTATCAATTGAATCAATTAAAACTGCTCGCGCATGCTCGAGCAGTTTTACGCTGTGTGCGCTGACGCTAAGGGTCAGCGCACACCTAGCGTAAAACTGTTCGAGCATGCGCGAGCAGATTTCATTGATTCAATTGATAATGAACTCTATTCCCATTGAAATAAAGTCGAAAATAGCTTGCAAGTGATTAAATCCCTTCAGCGTCTGTTCGAGTATGCTCGCGTATGCTCCTCGCGGCGACGCGAGCAGTCGCGAGCATGCTCGCGCATGCTCGAGCATGTTCGAGCATACGCCCGTGTCGATGCTTGCGATCCGTCGTAAGTGTTGCCACCTCTGCCGGTTTCGGACTAAATCTAGCATATTTTTTAACTACTTTAGCCCGAAAAGGGCAATTTAGTACAGAAAATATATAATAATCTAACTCTTTTTGAAAATACAATGAAAATCTCAAAGGTCGAAGCAGATTTAGTAGGTTTTCAAATTGTTCATATTCCATTTTATAGTAGTCATAAAATAACTGTCCCTTGAACTTTAAACCGTAGCACAGGGTGTGGTATTCCCCAAATGTACATCTTTCTTGCCAGGTTGCTTCAGCCCATATTCTTCTTTCAATTTTGTGTCGTCCTCTTTTCATTTTATTGATGTGCTCTTCTTGCTCCTCTTCCTCTGCTAGTAACCCAATAATTAGTTACCAAATCCCAGTCCACCATACTTTAAAATTACTCTTCGCACGTCTTTACTTTAAAATATTGTAAACACAACTGCAAAATTCACTGTCAACTGTAGCAACACGGGAGCATCCGCGAGACTGTTCGAACACGCGCGAGCATGCTCGCGCATGCTCGAGCATCCGCCGCTGCCGCCGGCGGATTTTGCCGTTAGGTGTGCGCGACTGCAAAGAACATGCTCGAGCATGCGCGAGCAGATTTACGCTGGGTGTGCGCTGACCCTAAGGCGGTCTGAAAAAACTGACACCAGGGCCCTGTCCACACGATAAGAAGTTGATAAAATAGAATAAAACTCGAATCAAAATAAATTAAGTTTAATTTATTAAAGAAATAAAAACTAAATAAATCTACAGTAAATTAAACTAGTCTCAAAATGCATTCTTTCTACAAATAAAGTATTTAATTATAAGTGGGTATAATCTAAAACGCGAGGATCTAATACCTCTATACAGGGTGTAACAAAACACCCTAGTAATACTTAAGGTGCGTATGGACTAGAGGCAGCCTCGCCTGAGGCACGCACGGCTCGCCCTGTTGCCTCAAGTGCATACGTGCCTCAGGCCGAAGCGTGCCTCACGCGAGGCTGCCGCGGCGCGAGCCTAAAGGTGTCGGTTTTTTGACTGTGCTCAAAGGCGCCTCGGCGTACGTGCCTCGCAAGTGTGGACGTGATTTTGAGCGCGGTTTCGATCAGCTGTCGATCCGGCGCGGCGCCATTTTGTCGCGCCGCCATTTTGTTTTTCGTGGCTCGACCCGAGGCACGTTGCCTCAGCCTGCTGCCTCATATTGTTTTAATTATTAACCGAGACAGCCTCCACACGAGCCGTGCGTGCCGAGGCTGCTCACCCAGAGGCTGCCTCTAGTCCGTACGCACCTTTATAGGGGGGTGGTATGAGGGTTGAACATCATCTGGCAGCACCGCATCGCCTTTCCGTCTCTCCATCCTTTTCTGTCACTGAGGAACGTCATTTGCTAGACCAAATAAGAGACGGAACGCGATCGCACGCTGCAGCACGCGCGATGAAATGAAATGAAAGTTGTTCAGCTTGATGGTCTAATTTAATTACTAGTGTGTTTTGTTACACTCTATATAATATTATAATAAACAGAATAGTGCCTACTACTTGTAGTACAATCAAGGTATAACAGTATTATTTATAATAGTACGGTACTATACAGGTCCTATTTATAATACAGGATCCTTCTTAATATGCTGACACTTTTTTACGAAGATCAGACCATTAAACTGAACAACATCATCATCAACTGATCTTTTTATTTGTGTTCTCTTGTGACGAAGCTTGTTGTGGATTTTTGACTGTACATTTTGGACAAGGCATGTTGCCATTTTTACTATAAATTTTTAATGTAAACTTTTATTATATTGCAATAAATAATATAGATGATCAAACTGAACAACTTTCTCTATGGGACCAAAATCGAAATCGCGAAAAAAAATCAGCTGTCCCATACATTTGGCTAGAGTAGGTTTAGAGTTTTGTATAGCTGATTTTTATTTCGCAATTTCGATGTTGGTGCCATAGTGAAAGTTGTTCAGTTTGACGGTCTGATCATCCCATTAAAAAGTGTCAGCATATTAAGAAGGACCATGTATACAACAGGAAACTTCCTGCCCCCCACCAATTTGACCTCAACCCCTCTTGGAAGACTACGGTAGGTATCGCACGTCAATTCGAGCGCATTTGTATGGAGTGACAGTGAAGTGTCTTTTAGTAGCTCAAGGTACAGTAAAAAAATTACATTTCTCCAATTATAATAATTAATTATAAATCAAAGAATAATAGATAATGAATATAGTTACAATTTTTACATAAAACGTAAAAAAAACTAAGTTTTCAGCGATTAGTCGAATGATTAACCTATAAAGCCCGGCTTCGAAATAACCATAGATCGACAATGGTTGACGGGCGTTCAGTTCAGACCATAAAGGTATTATACTACGTAAGAGAGACAGTGACAGCTGAGAGAGCGAGATGTACATAGCGGCATCACTGTATAATAGAAAGAGATACGTGACGCGAGGCAATAGAACCGTTTTTGGGGATTTGGAGTCCTGGTAAAAATTCGGTTTCTGTGAATAATCGTGAACCTAAAGTGAAATCGTAGATAATTTTGTGAAATATACTAACACTGTTTCATTAAGGGTATATTCTCTAAAACGCCTTACTTTAGGAACATTGTTTTCAGTGATATCCTATTGAATATCCAGTGTATTATATTTAATATGAAAGTCCTGCCTTTACTTAAAAATGTAATGAATCGGTTTTTAGTACGTTTCATATAATTTATTTTAGTAATCGCGTAAAATTTGGACACTGTTTGTCGAAATATAGCTAAAAATGGGGTTACTTTAGGAACATTTTTAGAAGGGTTACGTTACACGGTTGAAAATACAGCTTACGTAGAAATATAGTTTATATAAATGTTAAAAAAACAATGAATCGATTTTTTGAAATATGAGTCGGAATCGTACAGTTTTCTTAAAATAAAATTGTAAAAATCAAAAAATCTGTTTACCATACAAAATGGCGAACAAATGCAATCTCTTGACATCCTCTGACAACTGCATAACTAACCTTGTTTCTGATTTTTTCCATTGTACGGCGAACTGCCGTAATCAGCGCACGTCCGCGTTACATTTTTTGAAAATTATTTGCGACAATTTTATCCTCGATCTATCTGTTGATGACTAAAACACAAAGGAAATTTAACGGAATAATTCATTATTTGTGTTTTCCTAAAGCTAAAATGATGTTTTATTTCAAATTTTTATACGTGATTTTGGATAATTTTCGACATATTGTTCAATCAAATTGAAATGACTTCGATTATGTCAGTAGCATATAGAAATCTATTACCATTCTCTTTGGTTGGCTTTTCAATATACAGTTACCAATACAGTCGCGCACAGATTCAAATAAAATCGAAGTAAGAAGATTAAATACCTACCTACATAATATAAAATTTTGGATACTAATAAGCAGTGAGCTTGCAATATCATTGGTAATAAAATAAGTAAATCATAGCTTTTATTTACTTCTGAAATTAAATAACGGCAGATTAATGCAACCAAAAATTTACAACCAATTTCATATTACAGAATATTTGTATAGAAAAAATAATTTACTTATTTTTAAATTTTTATCCTCGATTGCCTTGCATTCATAATGAGCGTTTTTCCAGCAATTTTCCGGGGATCCATAGCGTCATCTGGATGGCGCCACTAAGCTGTGCCATTTTGTATCAATCTTTTTTTATGTTGTGCGACTCGGACTCATCCCTCAGGGTATAAACTTAATTAGGAAAGACAAAATTTCTCACATGCATTAAATTTTCTCCCATACCATTATCACGGTAGATGTTAAAATTTTTTCCAATTGACAACTTTTCATCTTTTTAAAAAAATATATAAGAGATACCTACCTACGTATTTTTCCGATTAAATTTTTGACCGATATTTCTGTTTTTATTTTGCTTTAGAATTTTCTGAAAAAAGTAGGATTTATGGTTATAATTGGTACCTTGGCTGCAATAAAATTAAAAATAAAAACTGTCAAATACAATAGAAAAGCCAAGCAGGCAAAGGAATAAAATATCATTCAACCTCTATTAAATTTTTCAGTATTTTTCAAATAGCCAAAAGTTCCGGGCAATCCAATCCACCATTGAGGATGGAGTGTAAAAATTTTAGATCCACGATCACTCAGACTCACGAGTCAAAATAATGCACGGCCCTCCTCAAAGTGGAGGAAGTTTAAGTAGATTAATTAATTAAAAAAAGGTGCGAATCGGGCTACATAGATAGTATAAAATTCTTGATAAGAAAATCATAGTTTTTATTTACTTCTGAAATTAAATCGCGGCAAATAATATCAAAACAACAAAAAATTTACTTCCTACCAATTTCAATGAATAATTGAATAGAAAAGATTTTATTACATACTAGCGGCGCCCGCAAAGTCGTACGTTCGGTTTTTACCCGACTGCGCCAGGAGGAGGGTTATTATTATAGATTATGTTATTCATCGACACGATGCACGATTGAGACACAAGCATTGTAACGATTTAGTTTGTAATGAGTGTTGTGTTCCACTCCCCGTTACAAGAGCTATTCATCCAGTATCCAACCCAATGACACCTCACACGATTGGGTTTGGTTAAAAAAAAGCGTTTTTTTTCCCAATCCTCATTCCGTGGTAGGCTAGGCTAGACAGAAGAATATCGATAGGTACATATAATGGGAGATAGTTATAAACATCTTGTATGTAAGATAATTTTTTGATTTAGCTTTTTTCGGAAGATACGTTGGCGTAACATTCGATGTCCGTTCGATCGAATTTCCTGGCGTAGTAGGTGCATGGTAGGTGTATGGTAGGTGTATGGTGGGTAACCAAACTTGAAACGTTTACGGCTTAAACGTTTCGAGTTTGGTTTTGCTTTGGTAACGTCAATGATTGAACCGTTCAACAAAAAAATAGCGCGATAGCATTATTACATCAGCTAAACCAAATCTAAACCAAAACCAAAAACGTTCCGTCCGAACGGTAAAACCGTATAAAATAGCGCAATTGAGTCCCTGGTTTCAAATGTCTATGTCAATGGAGTAACTTTTTTTTTTATTATTTTAGGTAAAGCACAGAGTTTCAAAACTATTCAGCCTCTGATATGACGTCATCACTAGAAAAATTTTGCATAAATTATAGAAAATTAACTATAGATTGGATATCGAAAATAATGAAATTGGTTGTTCAAAATAGCCAAATCTACGAGACTTAACTGTAAAAAAATACCATAAAAAAACTTTACATACCGAATTGCAAAAATTGCCATAAATAAAGTAGTATTGCGTTACAAAATATTCAAAGTAATATACTCGAAGTAATTACAAGTAGCGCAGTAAGCAATATAAAAAACGATCTTTCCACTAAATAGCTGTCTTTAGACTTAAGTACATCTTCAGCTCAGGAGTGCGATTTTTGAATCTCATACTTTGAACACAGCAGTTGAAAATGTATGGAGATACGCATCTTTCTACTGCTGATTTGACTTTCAAAAATCGCACTCCTGCTGGAGTGCGATTTTTGAACATCACACGTTTAAACGACCAGTAGAAAATGTCAAAATTACTATGGAGATTATGCATCTTTCTACTACTCGTTTGAATGTGTGATGTTCAAAAATCGCACTCCTGGTTGTTGTGTGACGTCCCTTGACTTCTCGCTTGAACGAAAAACGACCTTACTTTATTAAAAAAATATCCGTAATCCTTTCATTTTAAACTCTCTAACATAGAAAATATTGTTATTCAGACAATTAATTAGTTAGGTATTTCGAAATGGTTTTCGATTCAGCCCTCCAAAGAACTTGACACTTGACTTGACGAATTGAGGAAAATATCAGAAAACTGAAAAAAAAAATTTGAACACAGCCGACCATTATTGATTGATTATTTGTGGTTGGGCTATTGCTAGCAAGGGTCGTTGTAACACTGAGACCAGCGCTGGTCCTTTGTGTTCGGCCCAAGCTCACCCATATTTTACGCATACCTCCAAACTGATGGTAGGTATTTTCTTTTCATTCTCGGGAATGCAGGTTTCCGCACGATGTTTTCCTTCACGACCGGCGAGCTAGTAAATGATAAATACAACTGAGTCACGTTGCAGGAACTGACCCGAGTACACGTCTCGCGTGGTTTCGCGCGTCGCGTTTGTGCCTGCCACGAGGCTCCACATTCTTCAATCTCTTCTTGTTCTTGTCCAAAAACAATCCCTGAGATTGGGATAGATTCTCCCATAAAATACTTGACACTGGCGGAAATGCAGTGCTAACGCACAAGCAAGAGTCCATTTAATTATAAATAAAAAAAAAAAAAATACAACTGTACATAAATTCCAAAGAACTTAGTGGTACAGGCCAGGAATCGAACCGCGGCCCCTTGATTGAGGAATAGGTCTCTTCCGAATGGGCTATCATCGCTCTGACCCATAAAGGTATTATACTACGTAAGAGAGACAGTGACAACTGAGAGAGCGAGATGTACATAGCGGCATCACTGTATAATAGAAAGAGATACGTGACGCGAGGCAATAGAACCGTTTTTGGGGATTTGGAGTCCTGGTAAAAATTCGGTTTCTGTGAATAATCGTGAACCTAAAGTGAAATCGTAGATAATTTTGTGAAATATACTAACACTGTTTCATTAAATTATTCACGATTTCACGTTAGATTGAGAATTATACACAGAAATCGAATTTTTACCCTGCCGAGGACTCCAAAAAATGTCCAAAAACGGTTACATTTGACAACTCATGTCACTTACTCTATTCCGTAAGGTATAATATCTTTATGCTCTGACCATAGAATCGCCTCCTTTTTTGAAGTCGGTTAGTAAAAAATAACACGCAGAATTTCGAAACTATGAAAGTGTTGAAAAAAAAAAAGGTATGAAATAAATTTGAATTAGTTATGTAGTCATATTACGTTACTCTACATGTGAAGGCATATTTTTTGTATCATTATCTCTTTGGTAATTTTCTTTGCCCACTGTGATGATCGTATTTAATTTGAAAAAAGTGGTATGCATGTAGGTTACACTATAAATTTACCGAAATTTCCTACTTTAAAATGTTTTTATTTATGTAATGAATTACAGATTGTGTAAAAAAAAATTATTAGGTACTATTCTTAAATCGTTCTAGTATTCTTCATTCAACAAAATATCAAACATACTTAACACTTTTCTTATCGATGGTGGAGCTCAAACAAAAGGTCGCGGAAAACTTACAACACATTATCCACATTTTTTATGGCAAATTGACAGCAAGTGATGACGTCACAAACGAAAATATACCCTTAAATTATTCACCATTTCACGTTAGATTGAGAATTATACACAGAAATCGAATTTTTACCCTGCCGAGGACTCCAAAAAATATCCAAAAACGGTTACATTTGACAACTCATGTCACTTACTCTATTCCGTAAGGTATAATATCTTTATGGTTCAGACGTTAAAAAGTTTTTTAAGGTTCCTAAGAGCGATTTCATAGGTTCTTAAGTGTATTAATAGGTTCTTACGATCCGACACATAGTAATAGAAGAACCTCATCTGGACCCTGTTTAATAAACGCGACAATAACAATTCAGAGTACATTGCTGGTTACTAAACTTGCAGTGCTTCATGTGTCCTATTGCATTCTCAGGAATGTACAGTCAAGAGCAAATCAAGCTTTACGCTTGCAGTTCGATTGTAACCCGAGATTGTAACGCTTATGGCGCACTAAATAAGAACGGTACAAAGTCCAAATTGCCAAGCTTGACGTGCTCTTGACTGTACTCTGAATTATCATTGTCAATTGTGATATGTTGCGTTTATTAAACAGGGCCCTGGCAGCACGGAATCGCATTTCTTCACGCTCTATCCTTTTCTGTTGCTCAGGAATGTCATTGGCTAGAACGGGAAAGGTCGCAGCACTGCCGCAAGCAAATGACGTTCCTGAGCAAAAGAAAAGGATATTGCTAGATCTCTAAGTATTTGCGCGCGATCGAACGTGACCGTTATCGCTCGCATCACACCACAGGATACCTATCTTAAAATCATGACGCAAACTCTAATATATCTATGCGCCAACTGCTACATTTTAAAATATACAGTGTATTCTTTAGGTCATACTAATAGGTTCACGTAAGGGTTATCTTCACCCCTCTACCAGCCTCACACTCCACACCTCCCCACTATCACTGAGCACATACTCGTCGCCCTCCACCTCCCCCTCCTGGATGCTCTGCTCCGCTAGTATCTGCTCCTGATCCATCTCCACAGTCTCCTCCTGAACTTCCTCCGTCTCCTGAACCTCCTCCGTGTCCTCGCTGTTCACTTCCACCAGCTCCACGTTACTGTCGTCTCCTAGCATGCATACTACTTTATCTTCTATGTCGGAGTTCATCATTTCAATTAGTTTTTGATATTCGACTTCAACAGAGTACCATTGGATTCTTGCGAGCGTATTTCTAGGTTTTAATGAACATTATTGATGGGTTTTTAAATGCGCTGATGGGTTCTCAAGAATGCGCTGGTGGGTTTTTAAGAATGCGCTGGTGGGTTTTTAAGAATACATTGGTGGGTTTTTAAGAATTCACTGGTGGGTCTTTAAGAAAGTGCTGATGGGTTTTTTAAGAATGGGCTGATGGGTTCTTAAGAATGTGTTGATGGGTTTTTAAGACTGCTTTGCCGGTTTCTTGTGTATTAATGGGTTATTTATACAGTTACTGAGTTTTAAGAGCGTTCTGATACGTTCTTAAAAATGGGTTGCAGAGTTCTTGTCTAAGGTCACTCTGACCACACTAAACTAGAGAACCAACGAATTAATACACTTTTAAGAACCTATGTTCTTAACAACCCGTGAACACGAATTAATACACTTTTAAGAATCTATTAATACACTTAAGAACCTATGTTCTGAAGTTCATACATACAGTATTTTAAGCACTGCCCCCCACTTCGTTCACCCCTCTACTAGCCTCACACTCCACACCTCCCCACTATCACTGAGCACATACTCGTCGCCCTCCACCTCCCCCTCCTGAATGCTCTGCTCCGCTAGTATCTGCTCCTGATCCATCTCCACAGTCTCCTCCTGAACTTCCTCCGTCTCCTGAACCTCCTCCGTGTCCTCGCTGTTCACTTCCACCAGCTCCACGTTACTGTCGTCTCCTAGCATGCATACTACTTTATCTTCTGACTCACGGTTCATCATTTGTATTAACTTTTGGTATTCTACCTTCTGTTCGTCGCTCATGTTTGCCGGATTGTGGTTACGCAAGTGGTAGTTTAGGTGTGAACTTTGTTTGAAACGTTTTGTGCATATACCGCATTGGAACGGGGAAACGTTCGTATGGGTCCGCATATGTTGTTTTAGGTGTACAGATTGGCAGAATGTCTTTGAGCAAATGACGCAGCGGTAGGGTTTGACTTTTGTGTGGATTCGTAAATGTTGGTCGAGGCCTGATTTTTGTGTGAACGCCTTTGTGCAGAATGTGCAGGGGAACGGACGGTCTCCGGTGTGCATGCGCATGTGCTGTTGGACTCCACCCTGTGGGGAAACATTGTTATGAGTATGAGCTATGGGCTAACATAAGTTAAAGAAACAATCGGTTTGTTAGATAGGTGACGTTCTTGCGTAGATGTCAGGTTTTAAAAAGTCCTAGGATATCATTGACTTACTAACTACTGGACGTCGAGTCCGCGCTCTAAATGAAGTGTCCGAACCAAAAGAATAACAAAACGTATAAAGAGTAACAATTACGCGCCAGTCTTCGTTTGATCGCGACCGACTACGCGCACGTCTATAACGCCGTGCTACTGTACTAATTTGTAAAAATGTCAACAGCTTTAATGTTTTTAGCTGTTACAAATTACTAACACGTACTTACGTTTATGTAAGTTAGTCTAGGCCGCTTTTCTCGAGAATTTTATATAGGGTGTAAGTGACAGCCTAGCAAATACTGAAACGGTGAACTCAGACCATCAAACTGAACAACTTTCACTATGGAGCCTACCTCAGGAAACGCGAAAAAAAAACAGCTGTCCCATACATTTTTGTTGAGGTACACACGGCGACAGATTAACCTACCCATAGTTGAACTCTATGTTCATGGACATAAGGTCGAACTATGGGTAGGTTGATCTGTCGCCGTGTGTACATCAGTTTTGTATGGGACAGCAGATTTTTTCCTGTTTCCTGAGGAAGGCTCAATAGTGAAAGTTGTTCAGTTTGATGGTCTGAGTTCACCGTTTCAGTATTTGCTAAGCTGTCACTTACACCCAGTATTAGGCTGCCTGTCCATTGACGCGAGCTGGCTGGCGGAGCGGGGAAGTGGAGTTTTATTAACCAATCAGGATCGCATAAAATCTCGGCCGAGCTCCTGATTGGTTAATATTTTCCTCGCTACTCCGCTCCGCCAGCCAGCTCGCGTCAATGGACAGGCAGCCTAAGACTCGGCGTCCATTAGTAGTAAGTCAAGTAAATGTCTGGTCTTGACAATTTTACACTATGTAATGCAATATTGTATTTTAATTGTACTTTGTACATTTTGTTTTGTTTAAAAGATGTGTGTTGTAGAGTTTCTGGCCGCATCTTCTCTCAACGGAACACCTTCCGACGCGGTGGTAGAGTTAAATAAAACCGGTCAAGTGCGTGTCGGGCTACTCGCGCACCGAGGGTTCCGTACCACACCAACAGAGAACACAACATTATTAACTAAGAAAAAACTTTTTGTCCGGGACCTTTAGCGCGAGACCGACTCACACTTGGCCGGTTTTTAGTATTTGTTGTTATTCTGTAGAGTTTGCTCTATAATCACACTAAGTTTGACGCTTGTATGTATTACCGTTTTTACTATAGAGCGTGAAGAAAAAACGTTGATAAAACTAGTTTCTTGTTGAAAACGCCCCTTAATTTTTAACTTTCTGCAATTTTTATTATTTGTTAACAAATCCGCCGCAATAACGCATAATCTGAGAAAATTCCAACTATCTAGCTATTACGGTTCAAAAGTTACAGCCCTAAATAGGTAGGACAGACGGACGGACGGACAGACGGACAGACGGACAGACGGACGGACGGACGGACGGACGGACGGACAAACGGACGGACATATGATATTATTTTGAATAATAATTTTAGAATTGAATTTTGTCAATGTGTGATATGTCCAAGTATGTATAGTTACCTGCTGCGTGAATCTCTTGTGACAGACGTTGCACTCGAAGGGTTTTAGCTTGATGTGATCCGTCGCCATGTGTTGTGATAACTCCTTGTTGGTCTGGAATCCCATGCCACAGACCTGCGAGTTAAAAATATACAATTAGATTTAGGTGTTTTCAATAGTATGCTTTCTTTCTTATCGTGTGGGCAGAGCCCAGAGTTTTTTCAGACCGCCTTACGGCCTCTGACGTATCTACATCTACACTAATATTATAAAGAGGAAAGATTTGTACCTATTTTTGTATGTTTGTATGTTTGTAATGAATAGGCTCAAAAAGTACTGGGCCGATTTAAAAAATTCTTTCACCATTAGAAAGCTGCATTCACCCTGAGTAACATAGGCTATATTTATTGCTAGAAAAGATTAGACGTCCACCCGTGCGACGCCGGGACGGGCCGCTAGTTTTTTATGTAACAACTACTACCACCAGAGATAGTAGCCGGGACCAATGGCTTAACGTGCCATCTGAAGCACGGAATAATTTATCTTTTCAGACAATCAGGTGATTCAGCCTGCAATTTCCTAACCAACTAGGGAAAATCCCACAAAGTGACATATCACTAGGTGTCCCCTGTGAGAATCAAACCCACAACCTCCGTGTCGGGAGCCCAATGCTCTTAACCATTAATCATTAGACCACGGAGGCAGTAATCCTACTAATATTATAAACGCGAAAGTTTGTAAGTATGGATGGATGGATGGACGGATGTTTGTTCCGCTTTCACGCAAAAACTGCTGAACGGGTTTTGATGAATTTTGGCATACAGATAGACCATGGCCTGGATTAACACATAGGGTACTTTTTATCCGGATAACGCAGACGAAGTCGCGGGCAACAGCTATAAAATATGCAGCGGCAGGCTGAAATAATTTATTATTATGAAATAATAACAAATCAATTTTCCAAGAAAACTAAAAATGCGAATAATTTTAAATTTTTATTAATAAATTAATAAAATTATTGTTTAAATGCAATTATTTCATTATAAATCACCCCGACGGGTGTATGAGGTTTTGCGCTTATTCATTAAAACGTTGTATATTCCAAAAAAAATTCTATCTCAGTGGTTTAGGCTGTCCGTTGTCTGTCAGTTAGTCACAGAATTATTGTTTTATAAGTATATAGGGTGTAACAAAACACCCTAGTAATACTTAAGGGGGTGCTTCAGACCATCAAACTGAACAATTTTCACTATGGAGCCAACATCGAGAAAAAAAAACAGCTGTCCCATACAAAACTGCAGTACCGACTAGACTAAAATGTATGGGACGGCAGATTTTTTTTATTTTTTCTCTATGTTGGCCCCATAGTGAAAGTTGTTCAGTTTGATGGTCTGAAGCACCCCCTTAAGTTTTGTTACACCCTGTAGATAATGTACATTACCTCACAAGGATATGGCGCCGAGGATTCAGCGCCCGACGCCAGCGGCTTCTCGCATACTTGACACCGGAGCCCCTGCCATACAAACATACACTTTATTTGTAGGAAATATGGTTCAATCAAGCAATATTTAAATCAATATTGATCATGTAGACGATGATCAAAAGTTCAATCAGCTGATTGCATAAGGAATGGGAAGTCTTAAAGAAGAAAGGCAAATTTGGACCCAGCCATTTTTACGAAAACTAAAAGCCATTCAGGACGGCTGTCATAATTATTAAAAACAAAAAAATATTAAGGCATTTTTTAAAAAAACTTCCAGAAGCCCGGATTCAAAAGTAGAAATTACTAGTAAAATAGACAAATCATCCAAAAATCAGTAGCAAAACGCAACCACGGCAGCTATTTTCATCTAATATTATCACTGAGGTATCTTTTGGTCGTTACCTAACATATTTGGCTTGGTTCAACTGATAGTGTGTGTGATTTCGTTTTCTTCCATTATCATAATATTGTACGGTTATCGTGAATTTTCATTAAAACAAACACAATGAATGCGTAGAAGATTGAGTGGACTATCTAATAAGAAAGATTATGAGTTTCAAACACTTGATACAAAAGGTATCATAAGGAGAAATACCTTTCCCCCAACTTCTACAGAATACAACCAATTTCCTTTTTTGTTAGTTTTGTTTCACTCTACACGTATTACTAAGTTTCATTCATGTAGGGGACCTCCGATTCTGGGTCTCAAATTACATGGCCGTCCGCCAAATTTCTTATTTTTACGAATTTCCTATAGGTTTCTTAGGGAAATCTGTTCAGTATCATGGCTACAATCACCCTTTAAAGTAATGCAACTGTTTACCCTAACACCTTGTATATTATTTATAACTATTATATTAATTTACTAGCGGCCCGTCCCGGCTTCGCACGGGTGGACGTCTAATCTTTTCTAGCAATAAATATAGCCTATGTTACTCAGGGTGAATGCAGCTTTCTAATGGTGAAAGAATTTTTTAAATCGGCCCAGTACTTTTTGAGCGTATTCATTACAAACATACAAACATACAAAAATAGGTACAAATCTTTCCTCTTTATAATATTAGTGTAGATATGTATTAAGCCAGGTTTATACGATGACAATTTTGCGGTGCGAAAAAAGCACCGTATAAACCACTTTTCGCATGCGAACGTTCGCAAGGAATAGAGCACGCGTCTATTTTTCGGTGCTAGTGACCTCCGCCCGCGTCCCTCGCAACCCCCGCGCCAATCTTTCGACTCGTGTAAACCAAAGTCCCTCTGTTATAATAGAAGTCTTTGGTGGAAACGCGTCGTGCTAATCGTTGGCACGGTTTTCTCAAGCAAATCCATTCGCATGCGAACAAATTGGCGCTGGAAATTAGCAGCGTGCAAACGAAAGCGTGCCGTGCTTTTTTTTTCGTGCGAAAATTTTCGCACCGCAAAATTGTCATCGTCTAAACGTATCTTTATTTAGAGTAATATTACTCTTTTTAACCGACTTCAAAAAAGGAGGAGGTTTTTGCATGATAATTTTGAACTCTGCCAATTATTCAACGTCAAATCTTGTTGAAGTTACCACCACGTCGGAACGTGTTGTAGAGAAGATGAGGCCAGAAACCCTAAAAACCGGTCAAGTGCGAATCGGGCTACTCGCGCACCGAGGGTTCCGTACCACACCACCACAGAACACAACATTATTAACTTTTGTCCGGGACCTTTAGCGCGAGACCGACTCACACTTGGCCGGTTTCTAGTATTTGTTGTTATTCTGTAGAGTTTGCTCTATAATCACACTAAATTTGACGCTTGTATGTATTACCGTTTTTACGATAGAGCGTGAAGAAAAAACGTCGATAAAAACTAGTTTCTTGTAGAAAACCCCCCTTAATTTTTAACTTTCTGCCGTTTTTATTATTTGTTAACAAATCCGTCGCAATAACGCATAATCTGAGAAAATTTCAACTATCTAGCTATTACGGTTCAAAAGTTACAGCCCTAAATAGGTAGGACAGACGGACGGACGGACGGACAGACGGACGGACGGACAACGTAGGCTTAGTAATAGGGTCCCGTTTTCACCCTTTGGGTACGGAACCCTAATAAAAAACACGCAAAAATGACAATTGTATAATGTGTAAGTATGTATATGTTACCTTCCGTCTGCGCGTGTGTTCGTCGCGGAAGTGCACCGAGTACTCGCAGCATGAGAAGAATATCTGATGGCAGGTCACGTCAGCCACCAGGGTCGACGGCTGCAGGCACTCGAACGGTCCACTGCAATACAAAAAATACAATACAAAAACTTTATTTTCTCCACAAAACGGTTTATATGTACGTTGCACAATATATATAGGATTGAAGGTGGAGACTGGTGCTTGGTAAGTATGCATGTTTGCACACACATACCTGTACTTCAAGTCACCAGGTCTACCCACTCCCTCCAGTATAATATAAGGACATAGTTGTGTACAGAAGGACTTAGAATTACAATTACAATTTCTTACTTAATTAACTTATAGTTATAGGAAACAGAAAGTTAGATAGGTGCATGCCTGTGTGTGTATATATATGTGTGTGCGCGTGTGTGTGTGTGTGTGTGTGTGTTTGTGTGTGTGTGTGTGTGTGTGTGAGAATACCCTCTGTAAGTTAGTTTATACTCCAGTCGGATGTATCCATCCTCAGCAGGTTAGTCGTCGTGCGTCGTCTGTCAATCAGTCAGTCAGTCACGGGACTATTTTATTTGTAGTCTCAGTAGGTAAATACATTAATCAGATAAGGTCATGACAAAAATTTCACCAGGGAAAATATGATATATAATAGATGAACTGCAATATTCATTAGTTTCTGTTTTAATTACTACACACATAATACTTAAAACCTTTGACCACAGACAGCTAATATGTGGTTTTAGCACCACATATTAGATGTGGTCAAAGCTCAAAGCAGCGTGGGGAGGCCCCTCACACGGTGGACCGACGACTTGGTGAAGGCGGCGGGAAAACGTTGGATGAGGGCAGCGCAGGACCGGTCGTTGTGGCGATCCTTGGGGGAGGCCTATGTCCAGCAGTGGACGTCCATCGACTGAGATTATGATGAAAGCTCTTTAGGAAAGGACACTGGGCAAAAGGTATGGCCACTGTTCCAAGAGGCCAGAGGTCCAGAGGCCCTCTATGGCACAGGTAGGGTCGGTTAGAGGATACCCTAAACCTAGGGCATAGACAGAATAGGGTTCTACATACAGAACGGCCACTCCCCGCCCCCCTCTGACTTCAGATACCCCACCTCCCCTCACACTCTCTGTGGTAACTTGAGGGAAGCCGAGCAAGGGAATTCAGACAGGCGCGCGCACCCGTTGGATTTGACTACATAAAATTGTGTCTTTTCAGTGCATAAAAGACTTTGGAAAATAACGCTAAAATCACATTCTCAGTAATTGTTTAGCTCAAATACTATTTTTAATAACACAATGAACAGTAAAAAGTATTGAAATGTAGATGACGTTAAGAGGGCTATCGGAGTCCAGTGGCGCCCTCGTCACAATAATAAAGATTTCTCAATAAAGAAAGCCCAAATTAATAAAGTGCCCACTTGACAAACTACAAAAGCCTTCAAGCTATTTTCATAGAATACTTTTATAGGTTTTTTTAAACATAAAAATTTTGAAAAAAGAAAAAAAACGGCCGCTTGTGTTTTTATTCCAAATTATCTAAAAGTGGAATGTTTAGAACCTATAAGGGGGCTATTCTGACACAAAAAATCAAAGCTAAAAGTTGAAACCCCATTATTTCCCTTTGTTATAAAGTTACAGCAAAGTTGACTAATGCATATTAAAGGGAATTTTATCTGTTATGATTTCCCCTTAATTTTTGTGTTAAAAACGCATATTTACACTGGCAAAAGATGCGAAATTCTCGAAAAAATACCATGTGGCCATAATGGGGAACACAAAAGGGTCAAAATATTACTAAAAAATACACTTAAAATCTTAGCGTAGATCATGTACATTACATTAGTTTTTATTTCACTTCAATACATGCAGTATTTCCACAGATTACCCCCAATAGATACCGCATGATGAAAATTTTGTTCACGCCCGAAGTCACCATTTTTGGCGGTAGGTGCGGGTAGCGGGGCACGAAACAAATGCAACATGATTGGCCATTTCAAGGTCGCACTACTCCCAGCACTCTCCGAGCGTGTACACTAGTGATGCGACAGTGTAATAAAAAGTATCGATAAATGTTGTCATGGTTAATGATTATTCAGCCTAAGACAGGTGATTAAATTATTGTTATTACACAACAATTAACTTATTCGATTATTGAAAAAATGATTATTATTTCACTTTAATTCAGAAAGGCACTACGTGCACTGATGTTCCGATATCATAGAAGTGTATTATACAACGTGTTAATGAATAAGCGCAAGCCCTCATACCTACACCCCAGCTGATTTATAACAAAATAATTAGATTGAAACAATAATTTCATTATTTTGATAGTTAAAATTTAAAGTTATTAAGTATTGAGGCAACAATGATTTGTTATCATTTCAGAAATGAATGAAAGCGATAACGTGCTAATGGATACATTTTAAGAATCTTGTTTTGGTGGTAGGGTAAGTGTGCCTGTGCGGTGGGTTGAGATTGGGTTCAGTAAATTTAAAATTTTACAAACAAATTATTTAATATTTTGAAAAAAAAAAAAAAATATGTTGAAACTATGATAATTCGATTCTGCTCTCGATTCTAAACAAACTACTTTCTAGTTTTGCGTTAATTTATTAAGACGTTGTATAATAACAAACTAGCTTCCGCCTCGCGGTTCCATCTGCGGCCAAAACGCTTTTCCCTCGGGAATTTCAAATTATAAAATATAGTCTATATTACTCGCTGACATATGCAGCTTGCCAGTAGCGAAACTATTGTATATTGTTGGCAACACTGTAAGTCTGTAATGGCGGCTTGGAAAATATACGTCTTACTGTGCACACGCTTCTTTTATTTATCAGTGGCGATCGAGGAAAATATCGCGAAATCATGCCTATTGGAGTCATAACCGAGTTCAATATTAAAGACGGCAACTGGAGATCATATTGTGATCGAATAGACATGTATTTTAAAGTGAACGATATCAAAAGTGACTTGCAATTACCGGTACTCATTTCGGCCGTGGGTGACGTGACATACGAGCTAATGGTGAATTTGTGCAATCCGAAAAAACCGTCGGAGCTAACCTATAAAGAAGTGGTGGAATTAGTCCAAAAACATTTGCAACCAAAACCATCGGTGCTCGCGGAGCGGTATCTTTTTCGTCAATGTAGGCAGGGCAACGAACAATCGATTGCGCAGTTTGTGGAGCAATTGAAAAAGAAAGCAAGATTTTGTGAGTTTGCGGAGGTGTTGAACGATAATTTGAGAGACCAATTGGTATGTGGAATCGCGAGTGATGGTATTCGACAAAGACTTTTTGCAGAGGAGCAGTCAATGACGTTCACCAAGGCGTTATCGTTAGCGTTATCGTTGGAGGCGGCGGAACGAAACGCATCGGCAGTGGAGAATTTAAGAGAGGCGGTAAATGTAAATCAGGTGGCACAGGACGGATGCTTATCGGTAAACCAGCTGCACACGGCTGGTTGTGCGGCGTGCGGAGATACCCGTCACACTAAAAACGATTGCAGATATCGTAATTATGTGTGTGACAGCTGCAATTTGATGGGGCATTTGCGGCGAATGTGTGTGAGCGGGCGAAACGGAGGCGGCAGCGCAGGCCTAGGGCCTAGCGCAGGCAGCGGGGCCGGCGGCGGCAGGCGGCGCGGCGCGAGAGGGAGCGGCCGATCACGCGGCGCTCGAGCGCGCGCGCCCCGCCACGACCCGCCGCAGCAGCAACAGTGGCGCCGGGAGGCCCATGCGCAAGGCGGCCACTCGGACGCGCATTGGGTGGGCAGCGACGACCACGTACCGTCCGAACAGTCCGATGAGGAGTATTACGATGATGAACCAGTGTATCAAATGTCATTAGGAATGTATAAACCGGTGAGCATGAAGTTAAATGTAAACAATCAGGAATTGTGGATGGAGGTTGATACAGGATCGGCTTTGTCATGCATTAGCGAGGAAATGTATAGGGAAAAATTCAGTCATTGTCCAATGCAAAGATGTACATTAATGTTACGATTTTACGATGGAAGTCGAGTAAAGCCGATGGGGTATTTACAAGTGAATGTAAAACATCAAAATGTTAACAAACAATTAGATTTGTATATAATTAGCAAAGGAACAACAAGCTTGTTAGGACGACAGTGGCTAGCAGAATTAAATATTAGTGTTCCCAAAATATCTGTTCATAACATGGAGCCATTTAGTTGTAAGTACAAAGGGAAAGAAGGAAGTGAACTTGTTAAAAATCTGGTTTCCAGGCATAAAGAGTTGTTTGATGGCGGCTTGGGACGCTACACCGGCGAGCGAGCCAGGCTGCGACTGCGAGCGGGAGCGGAGCCGGTGTTCTGTCGCGCGCGGCCCATGCCGTACGCGCTGCGCGAGCGCGTCGACGCCGAGCTCGATGCGATGCTGCGCGCCGACGTCATCGAGCCGGTGGAGCACTCCGACTGGGCCACGCCGCTGGTAATCGTACACAAGCCGGACGGATCCTTGCGAGTATGTGCCGATTATAAGATTACTCTGAATCGCGTCCTATTAGTTGATAAATTTCCAGTGCCTAAAATTGAGGATTTGTTCGCAAACCTTAGCGGGGGCAAGTACTTCACCAAACTAGATCTATCGCAAGCATACAATCAAATTTTATTGGAGGACGACTCAACGGCATTAACCGTAGTTAATACGCATCGGGGATTATTCAAATACAAACGTTTAGTTTTTGGGTTAGCTTCGAGTCCCGGCGTATTTCAAAGAATAATGTGCAACTTAATGAAAGACATACCAGATGTTACTGTATATTTAGACGATATTTTAATAAAATCAGATTCAATTGAGAATCATATGGCCACACTCGAATTAGTTTTGCGAGCCTTGAGTCAGCATGGGTTGAAAATAAAACAACAAAAATGTGAATTCTTCTCTAAGGAGGTGCGGTATTTAGGATTTGTGATAGATAAGTCGGGAGTCAGAGTAGACAGTGAGAAGGTGCAACCTATCTTAGATATGACGGCACCCAATAATGTATCAGAATTAAAATCGTTCTTGGGGATGGTCAACTTCTATGGCAAATTTATACCCAACTTAAGCGAACAGTTAGCTCCTTTATACGAACTACTAAAAAAACATAGGCGTTGGTCATGGTTGGATAGACAAGAGCGGGCGTTCGCGAAAGTAAAGCAGTTGTTAATGAGTACGGGCGTGCTGGCGC
Organism: Agonopterix subpropinquella; assembly: GCA_922987775.1. NCBI lineage: Eukaryota > Metazoa > Arthropoda > Insecta > Lepidoptera > Depressariidae > Agonopterix > Agonopterix subpropinquella. Next base: position 10,689,291 of record OV277718.1, on the reverse strand, counting down.
ACTACGACCTGGCGCAGACGCTGGTGCTGACGTGCGATGCGTCGCCGCACGGGCTGGGCGCCGTGCTGGCGCAGCTGGGGCCCGCCGGCCGCGAACGCGTGGTGGCTTACGCTTCGCGTGCACTCACACCACCCGAGCGGAATTACAGCCAAATACATAAAGAGGCGTTGGGGATAATCTTTGCAGTAAAAAAATTCCATCAGTACCTTTATGGTCGGAGGTTCATTTTACGGACAGATCATAAACCCCTTGTAAGTATATTTGGTCCAGAATTCGGGATCCCAAGCATGACAGCGAGCCGGCTACAACGTTGGGCGTTAATACTATCCGCTTACGATTTCGCTATCGAATATGTTAAATCAGACGATAACACAGCAGATGCTTTATCACGCTTAATAGCTGCCCATAAGGCCGTAGGCGCGAAGGAGCAGGAGATGCCAGAGCAGACATATTTGCATTTTGCGTCAGAAGCATTGTTGCTAGATTACAAAAAAATTCGAAGGGAAACCAGAAGTGATCCGATCCTATGTAGAGTTTTGAGTTATGTTAGGGATGGTTGGCCTAAGGAAATAGACATCAAAGAAATAAAACCATATTTCAATAGGCGAACAGAGTTATACACAGAACTAGATTGCATTATGTGGGGCCATCGAGTGGTCATACCACAGACATGCCGAGACAAGGTACTGCGAGAGCTTCATGACTCGCACATGGGAGTGGTGAAGACGAAAAGTCTAGCCCGCAGCTACGTGTGGTGGCCCGGATTGGACGAGGCAGTCACCGCTCAGTGTCGCCAGTGCACCGTCTGTGCCGTAACGGCTGACGCACCACCAGGCCATTCCCCGTGCCCGTGGCTTTTTCCCAATCGCGTGTGGACACGAATACATTTAGATTTCCTCGGACCATTCGATGGGTCCAAATATTTAGTATTAGTCGATGCAACTTCGAAGTGGATAGAGATTGTAAAAATGAATGTCACAACAGCCAATATGGTGATCAAGAAATTAAGGGAAATATTTGCTCGATTCGGTATTCCAAAACAAATCGTAAGTGATAATGGTCCACCATTTTCAAGTGAAGAGTTTGGAGGCTTTTGCGAGACGAATGGTATTGAGCATCTCTTTTCAGCACCATACCACCCATCATCAAATGGGGCTGCAGAAAATGCAGTGAAACTATGTAAAAAAATTATCAAGAAGGCTATCCATCAAAGATTAGAAGTAGAAACAGCATTGAATAGGTTTTTGCTAATGTACCGTAATGCGGAACACCAAACGACTGGAGACAGTCCAGCTCAGTTACTGTTAGGTCGGGCTCTTAGAACAAGACTGGATTGTCTTAAACCAGATCGTGAGAAACGGGTGGAAGCACGGCAGCGTCAACAGAAGTCGGCAGCGGGCGGCTCTGATCGCGAGCTAACGGTGGGCGAGGTTGTATGGTATAGGCAGTTCGGTGATCATATTAAGTGGGCAAAGGGGGAAGTGTTAGAACGGTTAGGTGAAACGAATTATAGGGTAAAGGCAAATGACGGGACGATAGTACATCGTCATATTGATCAACTAAGAGGACGCGATGTGAGTGGATCGGAGGCATTGAGCGATTTCACTAAGGCAGCAGAAGCCGCAAGATCCGTTTCCAGATTGCCCCCGGAAATGATGTCGTGGCCGGCGCCTGGGCCAGCCGGAGAAGCTTACATACCCGCGTCCCCCCCACAGCCTGGCTCGGCCGTCGAGGAGCATCGTTACCCAAGAAGGGAACGGAGGCCCCCAGTACGTTACGGATTTGATTTCGATTAAAGATCGTAACAGATTCCTATGTTAAATAATCTGAATATGTACCTGAGTCCCACGTACTGAATGCCAATATGGGATGTTGTTTTAGTGATAAGAGACGCCAACTGTGATAGGAGTTCTTAGAGTGATAAGTAGGTTAAAGGCATGATAGTTTTAAGAAAAAGCTGTCTAGTAAATAAGGGTGGAGGTATTGTATATTGTTGGCAACACTGTAAGTCTGTAATGGCGGCTTGGAAAATATACGTCTTACTGTGCACACGCTTCTTTTATTTATCAGAATTCACAATTCACAATTTTTGAAATAGGTCCAGTAGTTTTTGTGTTTATTTGTCACAAACATACAAAAAATCTAATATTTTCTCTTTATAGTATTATAGTAAGTACCTACACACAACGTGTTAATGAATTAACGCAAAACCTCATACACCCCAACTGATTTATAACAAAAGAATTAGATTGAAACAATAATTTCATTATTTTGATAGTTAAAATTTAAACATACATACATACATAAGCTCACGCCATTGTCCCAAGGGGGTAGGCAGAGACCACAGATCGCCACACGCTACGACTCTGACAGTTATTCGCATTTTAAGGTCAGAGACAAAAATGATTTGTTATCATTTCAGCAATGAATGAAAGCGCTAACGTACTTATGGATACATTTTAATAATCTTGCTTTGGTAGTAAGTAGGGTGAGTGTGCCCATGGGGAGGGATGACATCGGGTTTAGTAAACTAAAATTTTTTCGAAAAAATTATTTAAAATTTGGATAAAAATTACCTACCATGATAATTCGATTCTGCTATTTTATTACATATTTTATAGACATAATTTTTGATTAGGTACGTTTCAATCAAGTAGATTCTATTCAATATAATACACCTCACTATTTTATCCCGGTATAAAAATATCCTATTCTTGTTTTCCTATGCGATAAATGGTTTTTCCGTGAGAATCAGATAATGTCCCACAATTTAAAAGTAGCCTATGTTGTATTTAATACTATATTACTGTACCGGGTATCATCTGAATCCGTTCAATTGCTTTACCGAGATTGAGTGATAAACATACTTTAATATTAGTAAAATTTATAAGATTAAGATACAAATAAAATAAGAGAAAAAATTGTAAGCATATAATAAACCTATCGATAGCGGTCGTACCGCATAGAAGAAACACACTATTATTGCACGTGTCAATGTCCCCAACATGTAACACCGTTTTAAAATCCTCGCCTAAAAATGCTTTGTAATAATATGGCATATTATAAAAACATCGATACCGGCCCGAATGCAGAGACGAACAACACTAGCATTGCACGTGACAAATTCGTGTCAATGTACGAAAGTGATAGATTTACCAAAATTAACTAATGAGACAAAGGGACCATTTCAAAAAGACATCAACGTGAGCTGCAATTTTTTAGAAGCAACTTTTGTACTGCCCACTATAACTTGAACTCCGAAAAACAAAAAATAATGAAAATGTTTTTTACCGATGGAAAGTAATGCCATCTTTCTCGTAGCTGGATGTCCGAGAGTTTTTCCCACACCACTTTATGGCACAAACTGACATTTTTCATAAAGTTTGTGCTCAGAAAATCGTAAAAAGATAGGCAATTTTTTAATTTAAATTGAGTGCACGCGGATCCAATACTTGGTCGGTACTGAAGGGGCGTGATCAGTTATTTGCTTATATCAGTGAAAAAACATACATGTGTGGCGCGCATCGGCGGCCTTGTATGCGGTATCTATTGGGGGTAATCTGTGAGTATTTCCGAAGTTATGACGACGAGAAGTTTAAGCGTTTTTTAAAATTTCCGAGTTTACGCGCGCTCACGCTTTGACGTCACACCCCCGCTCAGCCCGCGACCGCGACACAGCGCGGCGCTCGGACCGGTGCATTTTGTTTCGTTTGTTCGTCAAAAATTCGTTTAATTTCGTTTATACCTAATAGTGTGCTTGTATTTCAAGGAAATAATACTTTTACATTAATTTTATAACCGATTACACTAAAGTAAACCGTGTGGTGTGTAGAATGGATGAAGGTTTTCAAAAAGGTCAGTCGGACAACCTGCCAAGTGTGGATAGTTTGATGGTGGATTTTACGGCTGCCGAAATAATAATAATGTGCACGACAGAACATAGAACGACCATTTGTACATAGTTTTTTTGTCTCAATTTACTTTGTTTTGATTAGTTATAGGATAGTTGTTTTGTGTTGTTTCGTTTTGAATAAAGCCATAATTTCTTATTAGGATTAGGGCCTAGGACATAAGTTATGTAAATAGTTAGAATAGGGCTTGTATTTCATTCCTTAAGTGATTTCCCTTGAGATTCCTACCCCAGTTAGATAGGTACACATTTCCCTAGTTAAATTAGCACATAGTTTCATCAGATTTTAAAGTAAATAACACGATTAGCTTACATAATTCCAGTTAGAATTTACTCTGATTAGACTTAGTATCTCATTACAAGGGGAGGAACTTAAGAGAAATCAACGATAGAAAGAGACAGTGCAACTGTCCCTGTCGGCGCATACAGGCGAGCGAGGGGGGCCCCGACTCCCGCGAATCCGCGGTGTGAGGAAGCGGGGGACGGGGTCATATAAATATTGAAATCTTTCGCGCGCGCTCCTCACTCTGTTTTGCGCCGGCAGACGATGAGAATGATATGTTTAGATGTTAGAAAATAGGTATGTAAGTAACGAAGATTGTTTCTGTACTGTAGAATGTAAGTTTAAGTTAGAAATAAAGAGATTTGAGTACAGGGGAAGAGTGCGGGGTGAAGGGGAGTGGTCGCTCGAAAACTGTATATAAGAAGCGCCGATTCGGCGCAGATTCATTCCGGATCCAGCACTCGAGAAGAAAACATCTTGAAGAAAGAAGACTCTCTGCGACCACTAGCCCTCTCTACCCCACCCTCCAGCCTGGCTCAATTTCGAAGATTTCATCGGCATTTTTATTGAGAAGAAAGAAACCCCTACTACAGTCCACGCTCCACAAATAATTAATAATAATTTCTTGGACAATGTCACACAAATTATCTAGTCACATTTAAAGTACCAGAATCTAGCCTGGACTTGTATTATGATGACTGGACAACGATATAGAATACATATATACAGGGTGAAATTGATATCATTGGCATCCTTTTAAACTAAGAGTCTACCCATCAAACTGAACAACTTTCACTATGGGAGCAAACCAATCGGAGCAACTAAAAAATCTGTTGTCCCATACTAAACTACAATGCCTACTCGACTCAAATGTATGCAACAGCTGATTTTTTTTTTGCTTTGATCGGTTTGCTCCCATAGTAAAAGTTGTTCAGTTTGATGGGTAGACTCTTAGTTTAAAAGGATGCCAATGATATCAATTTCACCCTGTAGATACAAACATCCATGACTCGGGTACAAATATTCATATTCATCATACAAATATTTGTCCCTTACGGGATTCGAACCCGCGACCCTCGGCACAGCAGGCAGGTTCACTACCGACTGTGCTACCGGGCTGTCAAATTCGCGGAATAAAGATGAAAAGGTGTGTATGTTTTATGTAAGCATTACCTACTGTCGGGTAGGTATTTGTTCAAGCTTAAACCTTCCTTAAAGTGTGTCTGTGTGTGTTTTATTTAGGACCTACATTATGGACAACGATTTAAAAAATCTAGGTAGGTACTCGCAATCGCAATCCACATCTTGCTCGTACGAGGTTGTTGTTGTTGATGATTATTTGTGTTTCATTAGTTTAAAAACATCGAAATGGTCTTCACAGCAGTGCGCTTTAGTTTTAGGCCCTATTGCATCTACTCTTTTTATGGCCGTCATCCACTTCTTTCTCATTTTTGGGTCCTCAGGCACATAAAAAAAGAGTTTATCGGGTGTTTTCACAGTTGAATTGAAACAATGAGGCACAATACAATACTTTTTTTCCATTTTCACTGAAGAGAACTCGATGTTTACTGCACAGCAGCGAGCGTACGAGAGCGCGACTGACGAATGACCGGGGGTGTGACGTCATCGGCTAGTGGGCGCCCGCCCGCGTTTTTAAAAACCTTCGTCCGGAAATACGCAATTTGATCGTTAATATCTCAGCCATTTTTGAAGATATAAAAAAAGTAAAAACACCGTTTTTTTCGTAATTTTTTGAAGATTTATTTGACATGTAAAGTGAAAAACGTTTGTCAGACCCATTACCCCGCAGCGGGGTAATTCCGGCAATCGCCAATATCTCCGCCATCTATGGAGCTACGACGTTGAAACTCAAAGCAATACAATATTGACGATACGACGTATGCAAGAATGAACTTTATGACAAGCTGGGACGCTTCATTTTTGAGTAAAAACAGTTTTAAAAAATTGTGGGGCTATTCTGTCAGCTCTCCATACATGCTAGGGCTGGGACACGTGAAAGTCGATAAGTGGAACCTAGCAAAAATTACTTAAAAATTGGATGAGAGTGATTAAAGTAACTATAATTAGTGCTTAATTAAATAAAACAAGTTTTGAGTACGAGTAATTAAAAGTTTATGATAAAACAACGTCGCATTAAAATTGATTTCCTATAAAATCTTCTAAATTTCTAATAAAGGTTAGTGTAGGTATTTATTGGCCTCGATTCGGAGTGTACCACGACTAAACTAAACTAAATGTATTCCTGTCACTTTCTAAAATAAGATTAAGAAAAGAGACAGAAAACCAACAGCTGACTTTAGTGCTGTCAAAGTGACGTTAAACGCCCAAAAACGCCTTAAATAAGATGGCGTACATTATGATGGCATCTTATTTTGCGCATTTAACGTCACTTTGACAGCACTAAAGTCAGCTGTTGGTTTTCTGTCTCTTTTCTTAATCTTATTTTAGAAAGTGACAGGAATACATTTAGTTTAGTTTAGTCGTGGTACACTCCGAATCGAGGCCATTGTAGTTCTGGGTGTAAAGATTTTCTTTTTTCGTGATTTCGATGTTGGTCCCGTAGTGAAAGTTGTTCAGTTTGATGGTCTATAAATCACCCCTTAAACGTTTTCAATTTTTATTTTTACTTCTGTAACACCCTGTAGAGTGCCGGACCTGTGTCTCCGCCTCAAGTTCCCTCTCCCGCTGCTAGTTCAAACTATAACTCACGTGATAGGCTCCGGCTCCTTGTCCCTCTCCTTCCTGACGGTGGCCACCTTCTCCACGGTGTCCGCTTTCTTCTCAGCCTTGCGTTTCCTCTCCCGTTGCTTGGTCCAGCCGGCCAATGTTTGTATGGAGCCGTTCGGTTGCTGCAAACGTTAATACAAGACATTAATCGCGCAACAGATATTATCACAGAGATGCAAGTAGGGTTGCTAACCGTCCCGCGAGAGGCGGGACGTCCCGTTTCTAGACCCTTAGAGGATGCGTCCCGCGATAGATGTTTGCGGGACGCCTATTGTCCCGTTTTCTGGCTAACCTTTCCAGCAGAAGTATTTGTGAGCTCAGTTGACTCAGGAGAAGTGATTAAAACTTTATTAAGTTTCTTTTCTAATTTATGCGTTCTTTTTTGCATGCCAAAGTTTATAGGTATGTAGGTTTGTACATGTATTATATGGTGTGTAGGATGTTCATGGTAGGTTCATGTATTCTTCTTTTAATTCTAATTTCGTGTCAGCATGAGCCATATCGCATGACAATAACACATGCTGTTTGGAAAGGTTCGCCCGTCAGCAATGGCAGTATCGAAGCTGACTGTCCGGGGTGCACCTGACGAACTCAGATTTCTTCATACTGCTCTTTCCTTGCACCCCTTGGTAGTATACTTTTATGTTTGTAAAATCATACAAATTAACGCGACAAATTCTTTTTTTTATTCTTTGCCTCGTTGTTTTTCGCCTTACACAAGCTGGGTCCCGCTTTTATGAGCCAGGTCCCGCACCATGATTGCAAATTTCCCGCTAATCCATGCACTAAGGTTGGCAACCCTAGATGCAAGGTCCAACTAAGAACTGTTGGACCACGGCTGGTCCCCAGGCTTCACACATAGCCTGGTGGAAGATCTTCCTGTTTCAATGGAGGAACCTCCCATGTAGTTCCCACAGTGCCTTCTCAATGGAGGAACCTCTTAAAAGTAATTCCTCCATACTCTTTTCTTCTGCCTGTACTACAGGGTGTTACAAAAGTAAAAATAAACTTTAAAGGGGATTGTTAAGATCATCAAACTGGACGACTTTCACTATGGGACCAATATCGAAATCATGAAAAAATAAAACCGGTCAAGTGCGAGTCGGGCTACTCGCGCACCGAGGGTTCCGTACCACACCACCACAGAACACAACATTAATAACTTAGAAAAAAAAACTTACTCGACTTAAACGACTCACACTTGGCCGGTTTTTAGTATTTGTTGTTATTTTGTAGAATTCGCTCTATAATCACACTAAGTTTGACGCTTGTATGTATTACCGTTTTTACGATAGAGCGTGAAGAAAAAACGTTGATAAAAACTAGTTTCTTGTTGAGAACTCCCCTTAATTTTTAACTTTTTGACAGTTTTATTATTTGTTAACAAATCCGCCGTAATAACGCATAATCTGAGAAAATTTCAACTATCTAGCTATTACGGTTCAAAAGTTACAGCCCTAAATAGGTAGGACAGAAGGACAGACGGACGGACAGACGGACAGACGGACAACGTAGGCTTAGTAATAGGGTCCCGTTTTCACCCTTTGGGTACGGAACCCTAAAAATCAGCTGTCCCATAACATTTAGCTTAATGATAGTATAGCTGATATCCTTTTACCTTAACGATAATATAGCTGACATCCTCTTACCTTAACGATAATATAGCTGACATCCTCTTACCTTAACGATAATATAGCTGACATCATCTTACCTTAACGATAATATAGCTGACATCCTCTTACCTTAACGATAATATAGCTGATATCCTCTTACCTTAACGATAATATAGCTGACATCCTCTTACCTTAACGATAATATAGCTGACATCCTCTTACCTTAACGATAATATAGCTGACATCCTCTTACCTTAACGATAATATAGCTGACATCCTCTTACCTTAACGATAATATAGCTGACATCCTCTTACCTTAACGATAATATAGCTGATATCCTCTTACCTTAACGATAATATAGCTGACATCCTCTTACCTTAACGATAATATAGCTGATATCCTCTTACCTTAACGATAATATAGCTTACATCCTCTTACCTTAACGATAATATAGCTGACATCCTCCGAAGCCAAACTCATCAAACTAGGAGTTTTCTCTTTCTCCTTCTTCACAACTACTCTCTTCTCTTCTGCCTCCAGAATCTCCCCGCTCATGTAAGCTTCAAAGTGCTCCACCTTGGCATGGTTCCGTAGCGCGATGTCGTTTGAGAACGTCTTCCCACAAAACCTGCATTCTATGCTGTCCTCATCTTCTTCTACCGGCTCTTTCTGCAATGATTGTTGTTTTGTAGTGTTTAGAAGGAAGATTACGAAGTGGTATTACCACAGTATAAGAAAGAGTATCTAGTACTACATACAGTATAGACCATAGAGATCTAGAGAGATGCCAACCAACGCACTGAGTACAAAACGTAGTGTCACATTACCACCAGTACCATGCAATAGAAAGTATTTTGTTAGCTTGAATGTGCTCATTGTCCATTGCAGTATCTAAACTCAACGTTCGAATAATATTTAGTACTACGCAAGCATTGTAAACTATTACTACTAGTTTAAAATAACAATGTGCATGACCTCGCTCGCAAATGTGACGTCACTCAATCACACGAACTTCACTCGAGTCATTCAAATTATTGTTTCCTTTGCATAGAGTCTACATTCCTTTGTCAACCGAGTGAAGCTATCCAACGGCCCTTCAAGGTCATGCACATTGTTATTTTAAACCGATAGTACACATAATATCTCGACTGGCTTTCAGCCTCATAATATATTGAATCATTGCTGTCGCGAACAATGTGTTCCGTTTTTGCGCATATTGCTGTGACACTGGACTCACACCCTTTTCACATCTCCCTTTAGTTTTTGTGATCTGTGGTATGGACACTACCTGCCTCCCACCAACTTTTTACCTCACCCCCTCTACTGCCCTCCGATTACCACGGCAGTTACCTGAAGCCTAGACTGACACCATAATTGACACGCTAGAATTTATGTTTTCGAAACAAAGAGAATATAATCTCAGGACGAAGGATAAAAACTCTTTTTCAATAGACGGGTGTACAGCCCGGTAGCACAGTCGGTAGTGAACCTGCCTGCTGTGTCGAGGGTCGCGGGTTCGAATCCCGTAAGGGACAAATATTTGTATGAGATTAGTTTTAGAGATTAGTTACTTGATTGTTTTTGAAAAATGTCATTGACTTTAATTAGATAGTATTGAAAATGTCACCATACTACGTTTGTATGGAGCGCGCCAACGGTAGAATAGCCTTAACTGAATTCGTACAGGGTTATAAATTATAAATGATGCTCACAGGCACATACAATTGTAATGATCCCAAAGTAAGCCTTAGGCTTTTTGTTATGGGTACCATACAACAACGGCACAAACATATAACATCCATGACCGAACCGGGATTCGAACCCAGGACCCTGGTTTGGCAGTCCGGCGTGGTAACCATTACACCAACCGGGTCGTCAATGAATATGAATATTTGTACCCGAGTCATGGATGTTTGTATTTATATATGTATTCTATATCGTTGTCTAGTTATCATAATACAAGTCCAGGCTAGATTCTGGTACTTTAAATGTGACTAGATAATTTGTGTGACATTGTCCAAGATATTTATTATTATTATTTATTAAAGCGTTTTATTTCCGAAAAAGTCATTATACCGCACGCAGCTAAAGTTATTGCAGCCCTAGACTCCGTTTCGCATGTGCCTTTGACTACTTATATGTATAAGGACTAGCCTTGCGGTAGCATTTCCCCTCTGCCACAGTATAAGCCAATTTTGATCATGTGCCATCATGTGCATTTGTTTTGAACCTCAATTTTATACCTTAAGGCTACTCCTCCCATCTGCAAGGGTCTCTTTCTTACAAGCAAACTTTTGCAATTAGCCATCCCGCTTCATTGCGCGGCTCCGGTCAGAATTTTCCGTTTTCTTTGAAAACCTGTATGATTTTTTATGAATTTTCAAAAAATAAGAAAACCACATCATTTTATATTGTATTGTGAAGAATATTGTAAATTTTCATATTCTTCTGATCAACAATGTAAGAGTAAAACGGTTACAACTGGAAAAAAAGAGGTGACTTTGGAGTCGTTTTTCTTCAGTTTTAATAATTAAAATAGATTTCGAGAAAAACCACATCACTTCTCATATCCTCTAGATTGTTCAGTTTTGTTTTCTGCTTAAAAAGTGCCATAGTTAATGTATAAAATGGTTACAAAGTTACTCAAAACCGGGCGGACGCCCCTTATCACTAAACGAGACAGCCTATAATTGCGAAGCAATAATTTTGAACTTAGAACGTTTAGGGTTCACACGAGACTACTTTTCATGATTTTTTTACATTCAAAATTAGAATAAAGTTATGGGGAATAAAATCCAAAGTTGCGGATTTGATGTGGCAGAAATGTTTGTTAGTAGAATAACACGCGTAACTAGTCCCTATACAGGATGAAATTGATATCATTGGCATCCTTTTAAACTAAGAGTCTACCCATCAAACTGAATAACTGTTAGCCCAGTCATTTTACGGTTTGAGCCGGTTAATAATTGTTTTTTTTTTCGCTATAATATTGAAGAGCCAATTTGAGCTTACAAATGTAGCAAAATTTAAAAAAATCACGTCAGCAACAGTTCCAATTTTAAAATTTCTATATTATCTCGTTCTAAAAAACATGATGATAAATTTTTTTTTATACATACTTCAGACATGGTGTAAATATTTTTGTCTACTTAGAAGGTTTTGAAAAATACATTGGTATTTTCTAATAAATACCTCATTTTTACATTTTTAATGCCTATTTTATTGCTCAAAAATTATTGTTAAATCTAATTCAAATGAGTGCATTGGTATTAATATTATTAATTTAAAAGCCATCTGGGACACACAATTTTGATTTCAATGTTGCGTAGCAAAAATTTTATTAATTTGGCTTAGTATAGTATTTGTCACTAAATGGTGCCGGTTACAGTTTAAAAGTCCAATTAATAATTACTCCCTACCCCGCCTAACAAAACTCCGTAAAATGACTGGCCTATTTTACTATGGGAGCAAACCGATCGGAGCAAAAAATAAATTGGCTGTTGCATACATTTGAGTCAAGTAGGCATTGCAGTTTAGTATGGGACAGCTGATTTTTTAGTTGCTCCGATCGGTTTGCTCCCATAGTAAAAGTTGTTCAGTTTGATGGGTAGACTCTTAGTTTAAAAGGATGCTAATGATATCAATTTCACCCTATAAGTAGTCAAAGGCATGTGCTGACGTTCTTGTCAATTTCTGTCCTTTGTAGAAGTGTCCGGAGTGTGCTTCCGTGCTCTTACCTTAATTCTGACGTTCGGGACGATGTTGATGAACTTCACAGGTTGCTGGTTGGCCATGACTGCAGCTGCAAAATGTTATTAAATCATTTTAACACATTCATGGGCAGTGCGAATCCAGAAATGTCACTGGAAAGGACAACCGCCGCTCTCCCTTGAAAAAATACCTTAAAATGTATAGAAGTTTTGACTGAAGTCAAATGTGTAATACTAATAAATTATGAGGTTTTATAAAAACGACTCATATAGTATCATTTATTTTTATTTAACGAGTTATTTAATCATTTATTATTAATAAATTATAAAAAAGCAGCAACCCCAACATGGCTGTCAATGTTGTTTAGTAGGAGGAGGTAGGAGGTGTTGCAAGCACAATGTTTTTTTTATATAAAAATGATAAAAACTAATAAATCATTATAAAATAAACTAATGCCTGCAGTTAGTTTCTAGTGTTCCATAGTCCATAATAAAAATAGAAGGACGGTTATACATTTTTGGGTATTATGTGCCAGATGTCCTTTCCATACAAATTCACACGACTGTCATAACCGTACTGACAATACTGTGCCTAAGTAATATCGAAGATTGTGACAGTACGGTTACCACCATAGAACGGTAGGTACAAAGACAACGGTCAATCAAAAAAAATATATATGTCCGCATAAGAAAGACTCGATACAGTGTGAAATTTATGTCATTAGCATCCATTTAAACTAAAAGTCTACCCATCAAACTAAACAACTTTTACTATGGGAGCAAACCGATCGGAGCAAAAAAAAATCTGCAGTTGCATACATTTGAGTCGAGTAGGCATTACAGTTTAGTATGGAACAGCAGATTTTTTAGTTGGTCCGATCGGTTTGCTCCCATAGCACAGAATAGGTAATAGTATATAGTTCTACATACAGAACGGCCACTCCCCGCCCCCCTCTGACTTCAGATACCCCACCTCCCCTCACACTGTCTGTGGTAACTTGAGGGAAGCCGAGCAAGGGAATGCAGTCAGGCGCGCGCACCCGTTGTTTTTGACTACATAAAATATATTTTATTTTTCTCCTCACAGTAAAAATAAACGCTGGAAAATAACGCTAAATTCACATTTTCTATGATTCTTTAGCTTAAAAACTATTTTTAATAACAGAGTGAACTATAAAAAGTAACAAAATGTATAATGTAGTTCATACGATGCGTGTTAAGTCAACCCTACACATATGTCATGCACAATTTTCGCAAAGTGCGCATGTGCGAACGTCATCATGTCAAATCTAAAACGTTGTTTGAAGTGCCGGACCTGTGCCCATAGTAAAAGTTGTTCAGTTTGATGGGTAGACTCTTAGTTTAAATGGATGCTAATGATATATTTCACCCTGTAGACTAAGTCTGTCTGTCTGTATAGACTAATCTCTGATAGGTACTTTAGGAATTTTGATACAGTCACTTAGATATTGATAATCTAGGTATGCAATGAAAATCGCGGGAAATCTGTAAGTAAGTACTACCAAGGTTTAGTTAGTCGCAACTCGCAAAAAAGCTAGAAAATTATGTAATACATAATGCAAACTGGTAGGAAACGATCTAATTAATGTGATTCAGTATCTACAAAGAGTTTATGAAAATAAACTACGATACAAAGTAGTGAGAAATACGAAAAGGCAAAATCTTACCTAGGCGATATGTAAACGATAAATAGATGTGTATAAGTGGTTCTAACAGTAAATACCATGGAAATTTAACACATTTTGAAATACCGCAAAGGAAATGCATAAAATACAAAAATATTATTCAAAATTAGTATCAAATAAGCGGGAAAGGACAAAATTGACAAAAATATAACTTTTTAAAAAAGCTTAGGCTGAGGGTCAAGGCGCAAACCACGCGCAAACAGAAAAAAAGTGTATAAAATTATCGATTTCTGTAAATAACCTTTCAGCTTCATTAAAACGATCTCGTAAAGCGATAATGTACATAAATAGAAATAAAATAACGTAAATAAATCTAAATACACTCATTTCTTACCTCGAAACAGCCGACTTTTGAGAATAGATTGGCGTTTGTTTTTTTTTATTAAAAAAAAGAAGACAAAAAAAGAAAAAATTAAAAAGTATGTTTTCAAAAAAATCACAAATGTCACTTTCGGCAGATTACCTACTTGCTGCAGGAAATATCAAAAACTCACTGAAATATGATGAAATTATGCGAAATAATAGTTATTTAACGCGTTTAATGCAAATGCAAGGCGTGGTTTCCCAAATGCGCAACGACGCCATTTTATGAAACAAGTTCATGCACGCATCAGGGCTGCCACCTAAAAAACCAATTGGGCGCTAAAACTGTGAAAAAAGCGCTAGATTCGACGCTAAATTCTTATCACATAAATAGTCCTTTAAAGTTCTCTAATAAATTAGTCTTATCAGCCTTTCCGAAATCCATTCATAAGGGCTCCTACACGTAACTGCGACGTCGCATCACATCGCAAATATCTGCCAGCGCTCGATGACTTATTATTATTACGATGACATTCTATATATGATTATTGCACGCAGCGCATCGCAAATATTTGCGATGCGATGCAAAGTCGCAGTTATGTGTGCAATTTAAGTAAGTCAATTCGTAGGTCCTACGTAAAATTTATATTAAGATAACACTTCAGATAACATTCCTATTTGGATCTCCCAAACACTGTACACTCTACGAACATATTTATATTTCGACCATAATATAATATGCTATCAATAAAAAACACCAAATATATTAGGGATGCAACGATTCGGCCATTACGATTACGATTACGATTACGATATTAATCGTTATTTATTACGATAACCGATGCATTACGATTATTTAAACAAATTTAGTTGACATTATCCTCAGAATGAGTTCTCATAGTGTTTCTTTGCATTCCAATGAAAGTTAAATCATAAAAAAAAAACTTTAAAAAATTCCATGATTTTGTATCTTTTTCTACTAATTTGAGATTGAAGTCAAAGGTTCAATTGGTCAGGATTCTGATTTTTGGATGCGTAGAGGCCAATTTGCTTTGAAAAACACAATATGGAACGTGATTCTGAATAATCTCGTTATTCAAGCGATATCTCGTCCGATTTACGTGGGAAATTAATCTTTTAAAATGTAGATGAGATATCGCGAGAACGACAATGTATGTATTACTTCAAACCGAAAATCAAATCATAGACCTTGTCAGTAGAATTTAAAAATAAAATATTATGAGAGTCAAAGCTGACCCAAAAAAGTGAGATTTAGCTCAAAATGAGCTAAAATGGCAGCTAGAGATCAGATTTTTTTAAATTTTGTTTTTCGGGTCTAGAATCTAGTATTTAGGTGTGGTATTTGTCAACAAGTGCAATCCGATTGACGTTTTCAATTCGATTTAATAATCGTACGATTCTTACTACGGTGCATTGCATCGTTATCAATCGTGATTATTACGATTACAGATGCAAAACGATGCACCGCTTCGTAATCGTTGCATCCCTAAAATATATCATACTAGATGCGGTGAACTTTAAACCGCCTATAAATATTTGACAACAATAACCTCAGAGGAAGGATCTCTTTGTTCTAAACTCAGAGGACGGATATCTTTATTGCCTTTGGGTATAATTTCTTTGATTCTAAAGCAATCTCTTTGACAATAACCAACAAATATGTGGATTCTTTGTGACAGTGACACAAATTTTAGCATTGTTAAAATCTAATATGTGGTCGATTCGAAACCCTTATTTTAATGCGTTCTTCAATTTGAGAGGATCCGATTCTACCACCGACGGATGACGGAACGTACATGTTTGAGAGGTTGGAAAGCTTTTTCACAGCTTGGGTTATTCAAGTTTTTATACGGATCCCTAATTGTTTTTTAAATAAAATATAGCCTATGTTCATCACGGATTATGTAGCTTTCTAATGGTAAAAGGATTATTCAGATCGCTCCAGTAGTTTCGGAACCTATTCATTACATACAAGCAAACAAAAAAATTAAATCTTTCCTCTTTATAATATTAGTGTAGATTCAAACGCAAATAATGTTGCTTTATTAAGAGTTAAAATAACGCTAGTTTCTCCGCTACGCGCTAAATTCTGAGATGCGGCGCTAAATATACCAAAAATGCGCTAGATCTAGCGCCGAAAGCGCTAAAGTGGCAGCACAAGCACGCGAAGACCGCCTATTTTTATCAGTCTCAACTCTCATCGTACAAGTGGTACAAGATCCCCGCTCATAACATACGTTAAAATGCTAATAGGACTATGAACTATATCCATCTCCCTTCCTCTTTTGATTATTGTCTAGCTCCATCTCACTTATAATGGGAAATGTTGTCCTATTAGCATTTGACTTTCTATTCTATGAAATATAAGGGCAAGTAGGCAACGCATATTTTATCAATAATGTTAAAATAAGCTACTGATAAAATTAGTTCCTTTTCGAAATAAATAACAATAATGGCTGTGGTCAAAGCAATGACTATAAAGGAAGCTATAAAGCGATGGGAGGACAAAACGGGACTACAAGCTGCAACCGCGACTGATGTTACTCTAATCTTTCAATGGCCACCGATAGAAAAGATGGATAATACATTGGCTTGTCTCGTTAATTGCGAGTAAGTTTCATTTTAAGCATATATGTACTAACTAGATACTAGAACCAAGAACTAACACGACAAACAACGGTCGTGCGCCCCATGAGTGTACGAGTACCGTAGGCGGGTGAAAGAGATAGCGATAGCGATTTACTAAGCAAGTGTGGCGATATCGCCACAAAGAATGGAATAGCGTTGTGACGTGCAATGTTATTTTTAGTATTTAGGGGGCCTACGTTTAAGGGGCTTGCGCAGACGAAGGACATTTTCGCAAGCGGGCACGTTTTGGACCACAGAATCCGACTTATAGGGTACAAGTAGTACAAGATTTATAAGTTCCCCCGATAACTATACTACAGTAGGTACAGTCGGCCCCAATAAGTTATACAGGGTGTTAGGCGCATCGTGTGCCAAATCGAATGGGATGATTGGAGGGGTCTTTAGGTACCTCAGAAAAAAAAAAAAAAAAATCCTGGCCCAAAGATTTTTTTTTAACTGACTTTCAATGGTTTTGGGTGAAAATTGCCAAAAATCTACATTCAAATTTTTTTTTAAAAAAACCTGTTGGGTATAACTAACTTTTTTTGTTAAACCTTTAATCTGTGATAGTGTGCGCTTCTATCGAACCCAAAATTACTCGCCAGTGACATCTACTTTTTTTTTTACAGCCCCCCAAAGTTTTTTTTTTACGTTAAAATAAATGTGATAGTCAACTTTCGATCTCAATAAAAAAAAAACTAAAAGTGATCATGCTCTTCCAATTTTTTCAAAACATCTCTGGACTGTCCCCATTCTAATGGTATGCAATACGTTATGAAATAAAATGAGTAACATCGCAATTTTTTTTTTTTCTGTAATAAGTCGCAATTTTCTAATATTCAATAGGTGACGTAAAAACTAGTATTTCCGGTAATTACACTCACAGTCAGGTAAAAAAATTATTATTATCCCAGGGGGATTTGTAATACTCATTACTCAGTCAGTATTACAAATCCCCCTGGGTCTATTCAAAAAAACAGCCCCCGGGAGAAAGGGATACAAGATAGATTTCACTACGTTAGAGTGAGAAAGCAAATTTTACCTGTATCAAACAAAGAACGGGAGGCGGTTACTTCAAGTAAACCCTTCAAAATTTAATTTTTTTACCTGACTGTGAGTGTAATTACCGGAAATACTAGTTTTTACGTCACCTATTGAATATTAGAAAATTGCGAATTATTACAGAAAAAAAAAAATTTGCGATGTTACTCATTTTATTTCATAACGTATTGCATACCATTAGAATGGGGACAGTCCAGAGATGTTTTGAAAAAATTGGAAGAGCATGATCACTTTTAGTTTTTTTTTTATTGAGATCGAAAGTTGACTATCACATTTATTTTAACGTAAAAAAAAAAACTTTGGGGGGCTGTAAAAAAAAAAGTAGATGTCACTGGCGAGTAATTTTGGGTTCGATAGAAGCGCACACTATCACAGATTAAAGGTTTAACAAAAAAAGTTAGTTATACCCAACAGGTTTTTTTTTAAAAAAATTTGAATGTAGATTTTTGGCAATTTTCACCCAAAACCATTGAAAGTCAGTTAAAAAAAAATCTTTGGGCCAGGATTTTTTATTTTTTTTTTCTGAGGTACCTAAAGACCCCTCCAATCATCCCATTCGATTTGGCACACGATGCGCCTAACACCCTGTATAATAGGTACACTTTAGTACTATAAGACGTTGACGTAGAACAATAGTGTATAGGTACAACTTATTGCGGCCGATTGTACCTGCGCAGTTGACTAATTTAAATAGCGCGCGAAATTACATTGACCATTCAGGATGTGCCACCTTCAATGCCATGCAACGATTGGTTCATTGTTTTCGCACCTTTTCGACTTTGCACCGTTTGCACCCTTTGATTAGGTATACTACCTACTTCGGGGTACTTACTACAATTACCGGCAAACTTCTTGAGCAAATCTATGGCTGCGCAGATTATAATTTGTACGTGAAACCGCTACTCCGCCGTCCATTTTGAAAGATGTTTGCCGGTTATCTTCGCGGCACGAAACTCTAGCGCTCGAATCAGTGAATTTAGGCAAAAATAGTGCACAGTGTCTTGTACATACTGTCAGCGCATTCAAGTTTAGCGCTAGAGATTCGTGCCGCGACTTACTACGTTATGGAATGCCTAGCAGTGCCGGATTAACCATATAGGCAAAGTAGGCACGTGCCTACGGGCCCACCACCGCCAAGGGGCCCCGCGGTTCGTGAGAAAAATAAGAAAAGAATAAAAAAAAGATTTTTTTATTTTCATAATGTTTCCTTTAATGATAGGTACCCCACATGATAATTTTAGAATAAAAAACTTTTGACTCCTAAGCTAATACATCTTTTTTTAATGGACTCTTCTAATTGGGCCCTTAATTGATATAAAAAACGAAGTCTCTGCTTCTTATAATATAAGAATTTTGTATATTATATAAAAATCTCTTTATCTCCAAGATAAACGAGTTTACGAGTGTTACAGACGGATGGACGGACAGACATCGAGGTGATTCAATAAGTGTTCGGTTTCCCCAATTTCGTAATGGAACACTACACAGATAGGTTTTGGATCGTGTGGCAACATCCGTCATTTTAGTAGATATGTGCTGTTTTATTGCGACCACCTAATCTGGTTCTGGACCACACTGGAAAAGAATCATTGTTACGCCCATGGGCAGGGGGGCCCCGAGACTTACATTGCCTAGGGGCCTCTGCATGGCTTAATCCGGCCCTGATGCCTAGAGACGAACTTTGTAATATTGCGTGCAGTAAGTAATTTATTACCTATTTCAGAAAGTTAAGTCTTTCGACCAACATGATTGAAAAAGTTTCGGGGCTCAGCAGTTTCAAAAAGTTAAGGATTTTGTCGTTGGGGAGAAATTACATCAAGTCGTTCTCTGGGATGGTAAGTAGGTTGAAAAGAAAAACTAATAGGGGTGGATCGAATAAATATTGAAAAACCGGCAAAGTGCGAGTCGGACTCGCGCACCGAAGGTTCCGTATCACCATTATAGTCCATATAAATACTTCGGAATCCTTAGCGCGAACCCGAAAAACACTTGGCCGGGTTTAATTTTTTGTTGTTAGGTATACAAAAATCTTTCAAAAACCCTTACGGACAGCGAAGGCTTAGTAGGTAATAGTAGGGTCCCGTTCGCATCCTTTGGGTCCCCCTAAAAACTATCATATCAGAAAAAAAATACCCCTCTCTCGACTCGATACCTTCCGAATAAATTCAGTCATTCAATATTTATTGCTAAGTTTTATATCATTCGTGTTTGCAGGAAGCGATCGCGGATACTTTGGAAGAATTGTGGATTTCATACAATTTGGTGGAAAAGCTGAAAGGGATCAATGTGTTAAGAAACTTGAAGGTTCTGTACATGAGCAATAATCTCGTTAAAGACTGGAGCGAGTTCAATAAACTTCAGGTGATGATAATATGGGCTACTTTCCATATCTTTCCCACACAATTAAAAATTGTCCTACCGACTACGCCGCGCCAGGCCAATTGTTTGGCGACGTAATATAGTTAGAGTAAATAATTAAGTCATTTTTCTCCCAACTTCTGACGCTTTCTGCTCTGGAAGATTT
This sequence comes from Agonopterix subpropinquella, assembly GCA_922987775.1. Lineage (NCBI taxonomy): Eukaryota > Metazoa > Arthropoda > Insecta > Lepidoptera > Depressariidae > Agonopterix > Agonopterix subpropinquella. Next base: position 10,668,782 of record OV277718.1, on the reverse strand, counting down.
TATACCGGATAATTTGTCCATCTTAAAATGAAATGATAATTTCCTATTTATTGTGCATTTATTGCTTCGTACCCTAGCTCTGATCATATCGGTGTTCCTTTCCAATGTACACATGCAGTTGACAAATTGTAAATAGCGCGCGAAATGATGTTGACCAATCCAAGGATGTTTCACCTTCAACCTCTTGCCGCTATTGACTTGTTGAATTTGAATTGAATTGTTTTCGCGCCATTTTCACTGCTATACAACTTTGCATCCTTTGATTAGGTACTAAAATGACTTCGTCGTAGGACTTCGGGTTTTGACGGGGACTCGAGTCTGGGCCTCTACCCGCACATTCGAACTAAGCAATTGCGTGAACGTTTTTGTTCCAATGTCAACTCTATTACAATACAGACCGAAACAACAGTGGCGATATATCGAACATCGAAAGTCCGGGTACAGGGCGCTCTGCGCAAACATGGCGCAAACGAAGATTGACGAGCAGAATCATTTTCGCATGGGTAGCATGCCTGCCACCGTGATACAGCGATATCACACCATCGCTCTCTTTCTATTTGCGCGCGAACGAACGACATAAAAGACGTGAAATTGAAATTGAATTGAAATTGAAAAAGTTTTATTGTGCATAAACAGAATGTACAGCAATTGTTATAATAAATAATTACAATAATTATACTTTTAGAGTCTGCTTGCGACAAAAGGGATCAGCTCAGGTTTGTGCCGGCCGCGTGATCTGATCAGAGATCACAGCGAGCGCAGCCCTGATTTTCAGCTGTACCCTGTTCTCACTTGCAATATTTCCATCATTGTTCACTAAGAAAAACACTGCTAGAGCTTCTATGCCAGAATCATAGATTTATATATTACTAGCGTAAGGATAGGCCCGTCAGAATATTTTACAAAAACCTTCCTCATAGAAACAAAAATTTGCGCCATCTGTCATAACTCGTATACGAACTATATCGTGTCATATATTTGTAGTGCTCTAAAACTGACATTTTTCCTTGCATTTTAGAGCCAACGAACTGGGGACAATAGTCAAGCTCATAGGCCATGTCCTTACGCTAGTAATATATATGTCTTTGGCCAGAATCAATTTCGGTAACAACGCTGAAGTTAGAAGGGCCTAATGAAAATATATAATAAAAAATGAAATAAAAACTTTAAAAATAAAATGCTAAAAAGAATAATATAACAACAGTGACAGTAATGAATGACAGAGTCTGACTACTTGTTAAACTGCTCTATACGGTTATTTAGTAGGTACAACATAAAATTTCAGATAGTATTAGATATTTTTCACACCACCCGCTCGAAAATGGAACATTATATGTCATGTAACTCGAACCTAAAGCAAGTCATTATAGCCCTGGGCCTAGCCGGGCAATAATATTGTACTGAATTTCATTATAACCCGCTGGTCAATAATGAGATTTGAATATGGAACCGCATCCACAGATTATGTAATAGTTACTACGACCCTTACTTAAAATTCGTATGAGAACTTATCATGGAGACCTGCACCAAAAAGAACTTAATTCGAAATTCGAACTGGCCACCACGAGTATTGAACACAAAAAAAGAAAAAAAGGCGCGAATACTGCAAATCTCTGTAACTATTGCTACGAACAAAGTAAAAAAAAAATTACATTTTTAATCGACTTCAAATAAAAAGGAGGAGGTTTCTCAATTCGACCGTATATATTTTTTCTTTCCACAACTGGAGTGCGATTTTTGAATCTCATTGGCTGAGTTCAGCAGTTGAAAATGTCAAAATTACTATAGAGATACGCATCTTTCTGCTGCTGATTTGACTTTCAAAAATGGCACTCCTGAAGTATGATTTTTGAAAGTCAAATCAGCAGTAGAAAGTTGCATATCTCCACAGTAATTTTGACATTTTGAACTGCTGAACTCAGCGAATGAGTTTCAAAAATCGCTCTCCTGGTCTAATTTTTCAAATATCTACTTTCACTTTGAATTTAATAAAATAGTGTTTTCTAAATACTATACTATTGAACTCTAATACTTTGTTATAAACTCTAATAAAAGAATTGGTTTCTAACCATAGAGAATTTACACGCTCCCCTGGGTTTCTAACAGTATTTCTTTTTATTTTCTCGCGGAGGGTGCGAAAAGTAGAGTATGGTCCTCGGGGATAAACGTGTTTTCATCTTGGGCGAGCTTGAACCCCTCGCTTCACTCAGGATTCTAGTCTTAACTCCCTCGCTTCGCTCGGGAGTTAACTCTAAACCCTAGAATCCCTCGTTGCGCTCGGGATTCAATATCGCGCCCGTGATGAAAGACACTGCTTTATCCCCTTGGTACATAATCTACTATAATTGATACAGACGTATCACGTGCAGCATGCTACGGCTTCGGGGACGAGACAGTGCATCTATGTAGTGCATATAGTTCGCTCAAAGAATAATCCAAAAGCAGGTGTAGAGTGCGTGAGCTGGATCGTAAGAAATTTCTTCAGATAAATGTGTTCAGGATGCCTAGAGGGTAAACATACTAAAAGTCCTCGCCTCTAGGGGGGGCGCCGGGTGGGGGGGAGGGGGTTAAAGTTCCCACTTTTGAGTTTTTCGCTAATATCTTTAAAACGGTGCGTCGTAGAGAAAAATATTCTTCTGCGTAATGAAAGTTTATAAAATTTCCTACAACTTTTGTCTTATACACTTTTTAGAATTCTTAACTATTTTTGAAGTACACGTTGTGGAAAAGTGAAATTTTCGAAAAAAATCCGACTTATCAAACGTTACCTCTTGCCTGCTACTTCAATCGTGTTATTTCGAGATGAAATGTAGCTGGCATGTTAATCCAGGACCTAATTTACCTACATACCAAATTTCATACAAATCTGTTCAGCCATACAGTCATCGAAACATTTATCATTTTTAATTTAAATTTTATTTTTTAATCCGTTTAGGTCGTGAAGGCGCTGACAAGAGTCCTTCTTCCAAAGCACCCTCATCTTCAGTGGATGGTTCTTTCTGGAGGAACTCTTCACAATCTTCACCATTGTCTTCATCTTCACCATCGGCTTCGCCAAGAGACACGCCGTTGAGACATTTCCCTTGGCAGTGGAGGCATGCCGCAGAACATTTGAGCATTGCTTTACGACATCCACATTTGCCACTACCACAACCCTTAGCGCAGCGGCAAAATATTGTTTTTAATAGGACCTCCGGTGCGGGCAAATCATTAGTTGTTATTGGCACCAGGCTGCCTCCTTCATGTTTCCATCCCCACTCTTGAGGAGGCAGCTCATTCCCAAGCCACAGTTGCACTTGGTGGTAGGTGCGCTGTGAATGCTGTTTAGCTGCGTTCTCAGTTGGTGGGAGGGAGCTGAAGTCAGGCTTAATCTTTGCCAATGATCTCATGAACAACTGAAAGCGATACTGGTTGAGGGAAGTCAGTCTTGTTGGCGCTCCATACCATTGAAGAAAGCACATTTTCCCAGCGTCATCAACTTCACTGTGCGTGGAGGCGGGGTTATAAAAGGTCGCTGCTGCTTCTTTGATGACATCTGACTTCAAGTACAGTTTTGAGAAACCCACTTTGCTTCTTCTGAAAGTTGCAGATGTTGTATCGCACCCGGTAAATGAATGTAAGAACAGGATATGTTCATATCCATGTTGCTGCATCTCTTGGGTGGATAGCACGATGGTTTTAGTTTTCCCTCGGCCAGTTTTCAGCAGCAGGATGTCTTGGGTGGGAGGAGTGGAAGCTATCAAAAGCACAGCAAGGTCGACATCCTCACCAACGACAATTACAGAGCTATCAGTCGATTTTTCCACAGCGGTTTTCACGATAAGGACATCAGCATCATCGGTGGCCTGGAGACTTTGTATCCCTTTTTCCTGAAGCTTTGTCTGCAGTAAGGAAATGAGCTGACTTTTATTGTAAGGGTTAGACAAGAAATCTTCTTGTTTCACTGTTATTGATGTGCTCCAAGACAAATTGATATCAGCCGATCTCTTCAGTTTGTATCGTCGCTTCTGTTCTTGTGACTTCGTGCTTTCTTCAATGGTATGGAGCGCCAACAAGACTGACTTCCCTCAACCAGTATCGCTTTCAGTTGTTCATGAGATCATTGGCAAAGATTAAGCCTGACTTCAGCTCCCTCCCACCAACTGAGAACGCAGCTAAACAGCATTCACAGCGCACCTACCACCAAGTGCAACTGTGGCTTGGGAATGAGCTGCCTCCTCAAGAGTGGGGATGGAAACATGAAGGAGGCAGCCTGGTGCCAATAACAACTAATGATTTGCCCGCACCGGAGGTCCTATTAAAAACAATATTTTGCCGCTGCGCTAAGGGTTGTGGTAGTGGCAAATGTGGATGTCGTAAAGCAATGCTCAAATGTTCTGCGGCATGCCTCCACTGCCAAGGGAAATGTCTCAACGGCGTGTCTCTTGGCGAAGCCGATGGTGAAGATGAAGACAATGGTGAAGATTGTGAAGAGTTCCTCCAGAAAGAACCATCCACTGAAGATGAGGGTGCTTTGGAAGAAGGACTCTTGTCAGCGCCTTCACGACCTAAACGGATTAAAAAATAAAATTTAAATTAAAAATGATAAATGTTTCGATGACTGTATGGCTGAACAGATTTGTATGAAATTTGGTATGTAGGTAAATTAGGTCCTGGATTAACATGCCGGCTATTTTTCATCCCGAAATAACACGATTGAAGTAGCAGGCAAGAGGTAACGTTTGATGAGTCGGTTTTTTTTCGAAAATTTCACTTTTCCACAACGTGTACTTCAAAAATAGTTAGGAATTCTAAAAAGTGTATAAGACAAAAGTTGTAGGAAATTTTATAAACTTTCATTACGCAGAAGAACATTTTTCTCTACGACGCACCGTTTTAAAGATATTAGCGAAAAACTCAAAAGTGGGAACTTTAACCCCCTCCCCCCACCCGGCGCCCCCCCTAGACGCGAGGACTTTTAGCATGTTTACCCTCTAGGCATCCTGAACACATTTCTGAAGAAATTTCTTACGATCCAGCTCACGCACTCTACACCTGCTTTGTTAAGTGGACTAATACACTTACCCACTTCAAAATAACAAAACTTAAAAAAATACCTGCGGGGCTAGTACGCCAACCCGCGATAGCGACATTTAACACATCCATCTGTCAAATTTAGTCTTTTATCTAGTTCGTTCGCGCGCAAATAGAAAGAGAGCGGAAGTGTGATAGCTAGCGCTATATCACGCTGTCGCGGGTTGGCGTACTAGCCCCGCGCAGCAGTCGCCGTAGATGAAATCGACTAAGAATCCATCATCATCATCATAGCTTCGAAATTTCCAGGAGCTACCACATCTAGAAGACCTGCTATTCGTAGGGAATCCTCTATACGACGCATGTGAGTTGGAGGCCTGGCGGTCGGAAGCGGCCCGCAGACTCCCCAACCTTAAGAAGCTGGATGGAGAAACCGTCCTGAGGGAAGATGATCCGCCTTTGACTGTCGGTGACATGCAGGTGAGTGAAGGTGTCCGGAATATTGTCATATCATCATCATCTCAGCCGATGGACGTCCACTGCTGGACAGAGGCCTCCCCCAAGGATCGCCACAACGACCGGTCCTGCGCTGTCCTCATCCAATGGGTTCCCGCCGCCTTCACCAGGTCGTCGGTACACCTTGTGAGGGCTCACTGTCTACCCACGCTGCGCTTTCCGGTACGCGGTCGCTACTCGAGAAGTTTTCGGCCCCATCTGCCATGTCATGTCATATCCATCATTTCAAGCTCGGGCGCGGAGGGTGCATCAAAACTTCTTCATCAGCGTATGGAATTATCCTTACGATTTACGATGCGATGTTTTCCTTCACCGTTTGAGTAATCAGTATTATTATGTATAATAATATGTGGGCGTCCACGCAAGAAGGGTCCAGTTGTCGGGTTTTGAGTTAAAGTTAGATTCGGCATCTATATCAGTCACATAATCATATGCAATAATAAAAATTAGGCGAACGCTACACGTCAGTAAATATTGTGATAATTATCACGATATTTATTATATATCTTGGGCCGGATCACAGCACACCCTACACCATCAATACGGATCGCGTCAGTACTGAAGCGTTCTTTGTACGAAGCAGACGTGATGGACCCTACACGGAGGAAAATGAGAGCGTGTGTGGCAATAATTGTAGCCCTTTCTTTTTAGATAGTGTTTCTATAATTGACATGCGCGCTATTCCAAACTTCTGGCATGGATTCTAAGTTGAGAATAAACTCTTTCAAAGCAATCTTGTCGCCTGTCAATTCTTGCTCGTGGCACGGGTTCACCGCGGCAGACGAGGTGACACCGACGTCCTCCATCGCTGCCGTTTCGCTGCGTACTGACGCAATAAATATTGACGCGCGACACTACACGCAAGATAAATATCACGATCCAGGATCTGGGATCAGATCACAGGATTTCCAGACATCCAGCGATAAATATTGTGATCCGTCAATACAGTACCCTACACGTCAATAAATATCGTAATCCGACAGTTTATATTGACGGATCACAATATGGATCTTACGTGTAGCATTCGCCTTAAAATGCCGACAACTGTGCTGGTAGCATGCACACCCGCGATAGCCGTGATACGGCTTTATCACGTCTTTTATCTCGTTCTTTTGCGCGCGAACGAACGAGATAAAAGACGTGATAAAACCGTATTACGGCTATCGCGGGTGTGCATGCTACCAGTGGCCACCAGTTTGCGCGCGAACGAACGAGATAAAAGACGTGATATCGCGGGTGTGCATGCTACCAGTGCTGGACCCTTCTTGCGTGGACGCCCACATATGATGATATTTATATCCGTATACCGGTATACCGTACCTATTTAGAAAAGTAAGAAAATCTCGTTGGTACATGGCGTGTCGCCTGTGCAGATTCGAACCTGGACCATATGAACAGATAATAATAGTACACTAAATATTACCTATTCTTAAGCCGGGACCATTCATGTCCATACCTCTTCGCAAGAACGCGACGCTCGCCACCGACACTCTGTTGATGACTAATTGAGCATTTACTTACCTAATTATTTTTTCAGCCCGACACCGGCGATGGGGTTGAGACATTGGTCAGTGCAGAAACCAACGACTAATAAGATGAGATCCAGTGATCATCTGTGCCATGATCGTTTTCTGCGCTCCTTATAAGCTTTTGTCCGGGAGGGTTCCGTACCACTCAACATAATATTAACTTACGAACAAAATGTTTTTTCTCGGGGACCTACTCACACTTGGCCGGTTTTTATTATTTGTTGTTATACTGTAGAGCTTGCTCTATATACAATTAATCACACCAAGTTCGACGCTTGTATGTATTACCGTTTTTACGATAGAACGAGAAGAAAAAAAGTTTATAAAAACTAGTTGCTTGTACGAGTAGTGAAGAGAAAAGCCTAGTTTAGAAGAGAAATCATACTAGAGGGGGTGTAAATTCATTAATATATGTTTAGGTTTTTGCTTGCCCATCGGTAAATTAACAGGTAAGGTAAGTAGTAAGATTATGAAAGTAGAAAGTAAATAAAAATAATAAAAAAACAAATTTGATTTTTTTGTACCTTTTCTATTTACTTTTATCTTTTGTAGACTATGCTAACTTAAGACAGTATTAAGGGTCGACTCACATCTGACAGCACGAAATCGCATTTTTTCATGCTTTATCCTTTTCTGTCGGTCAGGAACGTAGTTTGCTAGAATGAGAAATATAGCGTCCCTTTCTGGCAACAGATACCGCATCTCGACTCTTTAGGGGAGCGAGCAAGGACATACAGACAGTGCGGGCGTGCGAGCAGGACGGCGCGTGTACCGACGCCATCTTGTCTCTATCTGTAGCAGTACTATAGCATCGTGAGGACAATCTATGGAGAACCAGGGCACAGTATAAGAAAGAGTATCTAGTTCTAGTAGTAGTACTAGAACTAGATACTCTTTGGACATAGACACTCCCTGCGTCCCACCAATTTTAACCTCACCCCCTTTGGCCTTTGACTATTTATCCTATTATGGACTGGTTACGCGTGTAATTCTACTGACAAACATTTCTGCCATTTTTTGCGGGGTAACATGAAATCCGCAACTTTTGATTTTATTCCCTAAACATTTAGATTATAATTTTGATTGTTAAAAATCATGATAAGCAGTCTCGTGTGAACCCCAAACGTCATAATTTCGAAGTTATTGTTTCGCAATTAAATGCTCTGGTGCAGTGATAATGATAAGGTATAAAAATGTATGTAAATGCACATGAACAATTGATCTTGTACCGTGGCAAAGGGGAAATGCTAACGCAAGGCCTTATATATAAATAGTCAAAGCCTTTGGCACGAAGTGTGGTGTACAACTATATACTGTGGCGTGGCGGAAAATGGCGCATTCCTGTCTCGCTCGCACTCACTCAGTATCACACATTTACCTACATACATACATAAGCTCACGCCATTGTCCCAAGGGGGAAGGCAGAGACCACGGACCGCCACACACTACGACTCTGACATACCTCTTTAGCCTCATTGACATTCATACATCTTTTCATGCACTTCCGTCGATTGAGGGTGCTACGCTATTGTCCTTTTCGGAAAAGATCATTGATTTGATCGTGGTATGTTTTCCTCGGACGGCCTCTCCCAACACTTCCGGCTCACTAGTGCTCGATAAATTTCATTCGTAAGTCTTCTTTCATTCATTCTCTCTACGTGACCAAACCATCTAAGCATACCCCTCTCAATCCTTGTTACTATATCATCCTTCAACTTACACCAATCCCTTATCACACTGTTCTTGATTCTATCAACCAAAGTAATACCACACATACTTTGCAAGGAGTGCATTTCAACTGCATTCACTCGACTTTCACATTTACCTCTTGCCAATTAATTCCATTTGTATCCCAAGTGTCAATTTTCCAAAGATTTAGCAAGGCGCTTCGTCACCAGTATGAATATTCATATGCTCATTCAAACTATCTTTCTTCGATGTTCTATATTCGCACAAAGAACAGGAATATCTCGCCTTGTTATGTACCAACATATGTCTAGCTAAACTACACTGACGTATACATTTATACCCGCACAGAGTACACGAAAACGGTTTTTCTCCTGTATGAATTTTCACATGATCGTCCAAAGCTCTTTTACGGGCACTTCTGAAGTCGCATATCGTGCACGAATAAGGTTTTTCTCCAGTGTGAAGCCTCAAATGTCGGTCTAGAGTACTTTTGTGCGTACTTTTGTAATCGCATACGGAGCATGAATATGGTTTTTCGCCGGTGTGAACTTTTAAATGGGAGTTTAAATAGTTTTTTCTGTTACATTTGTAATCGCAGAACGTGCAGGAATACGGTTTTTCTTCGGAATGTACTTTTAGATGCTCGTTTAAGTTACTTTTATGATTGCATTTGAAGTTACAAAATGAGCATCTATACGGTTTTTCTCCGGTATGTATGAGGATGTGCTTTGGTAAATTGCTTCGGTGAGAACATTTGTATGAACATATCGGGCATGAATATGGTTTGTCGCTGTCGTCAATGTTAGATTCGTCAGGTTGCTTCTTTTTTCTACCGCTTTTCTTCTTTTCTATTTTCGGTTTGATTTCTTCAGATCTCGGATCTTTGTTAGCTTGTTCTGTTTTTTCGTTTGTCCTCGCATTCGATTTTTTGGTGTCATCTGAAATAATAATTTTTTATTTGTACTACGCGTAAACCAATATGCATTGCAATGCCATTTTTAGGCCAAAATGATATTAAAATATTCTGGAGCCAGCAAAGCTTGCTCGACTTTCCACTGCAATGTAGACTGCAATAAGATTTATGATGATGATGATGATGTAGCCTTTTGTTCCGAGCTGGTTCCTTCTTTGTTTGGTCTTGTGGTTTATAAAATGTCCCTTAGCTCGGTGTATCGCTTGACATAGGCCTCCTCCGACTGCTTCCATTGCTCTCAGACTGCCGGGACTCTTGTCCAGTACGGTCCCAGGGTCAGGCGAAGATCATCCTCCCATCTCCTTAATGGACGCTTCCGTTATAAGATTTATACAGGGTCCTTATTAATACACTGACACTTTTTTAAGGGGATGATCAGACCGTCAAACTGAACAACTTTCTCTATGGGACCAACATCGAAATTGCGAATAAAAACCAGCTGTTCCATACAAAATTGCAAACCTACTCGAGCCAAATGTATGGGACAGCTGATTCTGGTGATGTCTATGTTGGTCCCATAGAGAAAGTTGTTCAGGGGGTTTCCACACTTTTTCCCTGTAGGACCACATGGGGACCCCCTACCCCCTACCCCCCAAATTCTTGCCACAGAATACTAAACCCGACCTGGGTATCCTCTAACTGTTCCTACCTGTGCCATAGCGGCGGGCTCTTGGGCCAGTGGCCATACATTTTTTGCCCAGTGTCCTTTGAAGGTCCTTTGCTGTAAAAATCTCTAGGGGGCTCTTAGGGTCTGGAACCCTACAAATATCGCTACCTACCGTACTTGTCGTTTTTTTTGAGTTGGCCGCTCCCTCCCTTCCTGCTTCACCGTACCGCACCCCTAAGAGACCCTATTAAACGCAATTTTATAACCTTTAGCAACGCAACCACGTACGGCACGTCCGTCCCGGTCACTAATATCGCTTTTAATTTTAAATTTTTATTTGGTCAGAGTGTCATCTATATAATTTTTTGTCGACGGCACCAGTTAATGTGCCTGTGACGAAATTTTGTAACGGTCATCGACGGCCAACTCCAAACAAACGGGTAGTAAATACCAAATTGATACCAACCTTCAAAACCACTTGTAACAGGTCCTTTAACCACCTCTTTTATCACATGATCTGTATATAAGTCTCTCTCACTCTCCACTTCTTCGTCAGAATCGTTTTCTTCCTTTATATCTACTTCTACTTCTATTTTTATTTCGATGTTTTGTTCAATTTTTATCTCGATTTCTTGAGATTTCATGTTGTCTTCAGTTGACGTTTGTGATCAAATATTATGGTTTAATACGCGCTAATTGTTTAGTTTTATTCTAATTTTAATTACGGTAGGACAGAATGTAAATATAAATTTATTAAAAATTACGCTAAACAAAAACAATAATATTTTTTTTTTTTTTTGAAAGTTTTTAACGGCTCTGGATTTTCTTTCCTTTTGAGCCAGTCTTTTTAAGCAAATTATTGTTTCTCATTTATAGCAAATAAAACGTTGGTGTTCGACGTTTCAACGCTTCTTTGGAGTTTTTGGAGGCAATCGAGAAACGCAGGAAACGCAGAGAAGTCCACAGGAAAGAGGTGAACCGACAGCTTGCCGCGCTACAAAAGAACGGAACACTTTTCCTGTTTACGACCCACACCATCATATTTCACTGAACTGTATATTGTTCACTTGCACGACACTTTGTTACGCAAAACAACACCGATTTTACGAACCAAAACTCACTATAAACAATAAAAATTCGACGAAATATGAGGACTCCAAACGTATCTGTTCAAATCCCGCCAAAAACTCAACAATAATAAAATAACCGCAAGGGTGCCATGTGCGGTTTCAGAAATTTCCCCAGAATATTTTGTTTATCTCAAAATAATTACGTTTCGTTCGTTCGTTTCGTAGAATTGAAAAACAATACACAAAAACATCTGGGAAAGGCAAAGAACTATGCATAAGTAAGTTAATCTTCAGCGAAATAATGGAAATTTCACAAGAAAATTATGTGTAATCTTGAGAGCTGTTATTAAGATCTGTTCAAGGCTTTACTTCAATATCTCAAACATTTCACAATTTCCACACTTTAAATGTCACTTTTATTTCCAGTAGGTAACATAAATTTATTCAAATTGCTTTGACTTTTCCCCTTGAATCCTCTGATACACCTCTCGTATGCGGGGAATTACAGACACACTGGAAATCATAAAGGTATTATACCAGCACTGGTAGCATGCACACCCGCGATAGCCGTGATACGGCTTTATCACGTCTTTTATCTCGTTCTTTTGTGCGCGAAAGAACGAGATAAAAGACGTGATAAAGCCGTATCACGGCTATCGCGGGTGTGCATGCTACCAGTGCAGGAATAGATGAACTGACAGCTGCTGAGAGAGCGAGATGTACCTAGAGGCACCACTGTATAATAGAAAGAGATGCGTGACGCGAGGCAATAGAACCGTTTTTGGGAACTTATCTGCATAATAGATAGGGTAAATATTCGAGCTCTGTGAATAATTTGTGAATCTAAAGTGGAATCGTAGATTATTTTGTGAAATATACAAACACTATTTCATTAAATTATCTACGATTTCACGTTAGCTTCACAATTATACACAGAACTCGAAGTTTTAGCTTGCCGATAAGTGCCGACAAATTCACAAAAAAACGGTTTCATTTGACAACTCATGTCAGTTCCTCTATTCCGTAAGGTATAGTAACTTTATGCTGGAAATCAATTGTTATCGTTGCGCGGATCCGCGTAATCCGCGTTCCAAAGATTAAATTAAAATAGCAGAAGATAGGTGGCGTTCTTGCATTACGTAATCATCGTTCTCGAACTTTTCATGAAGGTAACTACTTACTTACTTACGAGTGAAAAGTAATATCATGTCATTTGTTTTTTTCTTTTTGAATAATTTGTAGGTACTGTAGGGTTTGCTAAATAAGTACACATTTACTGTTGCTCACTAGGCAGGTAGTATATGCGGAGCGCGCACATCCGCACCCGACAAAGGCTGGCAAACAACTGCCCCCACTACGCGTTCGCACAGACACTACATCCCTTCTTTATTTTAATTTAATTTAAGATGTATTTTGTAACAGTACACTTAATATCAAAACTATAAGCAATACAGGTACATATGAATATAATTATTATTATAAAGTCAGTAGTACTACAGCTTGCATTTATTTTATATTTTCTTAATATTTTATATATTTCTATATGAATCTACCACCGCTTCGGAAGGTGCTTCGCTTGGGAGAAGAAACGGCGCAAGAAACTCCACTATGCACATCGCTATAACATAACAATGTAATGTGTTATGATTGATAATCTTTGATTATTAAAGGTTACGTTTCTTACTGCTTAATTTCATTTCATTAATAGTTAATAAAAGCTTTCCAGTACCCATAGTACTCTGTGCCAATACTGAGCCCAGTAGGCATTTACATTCAACTTTAGCTTACTACTTTAGAGTCTAGACTATCCCTTTCCTTTTTATAATATTTCAAGATTTTAACTACAATTTGTATTATTACAACATTTAGTTTTATTGCGTAAAATTTAAAGTCTAGTCCCACTTTATATGACACAATATTAATTTTGTAACCTAATTACATTAAATTAATAAACCTTAATTTATTTTTCCTCTTAAATAAATAAATAATAAATATCTTGGACAATGTCACACAAATTATCTAGTCACATTTAAAGTACCAGAATCTAGCCTGGACTTGTATTACGATGACTAGACAACGATATAGAATACATATATAAATACAAACATCCATGACTCGGGTACAAATATTCATATTCATCATACAAATATTTGTCCTTTACGGGATTCGAACCCGCGACCCTTGGCACAGCAGGCAGGTTCACTACCGACTTAGCTACCGGGCTGTCAGTCTTGTCAGTCGGCCGTCTTGACCTGTGAACTGTGATCGTTATTTCAGGAGTGAGGGTTGGTTAAGCATAGAGCAAGATAAGATTGACAAATCGCGATCAACTTCCATTCCAAGTAATTTTAAAACTTTGTGGTAGGATAGTACAGTTTATATACTTTTGTCACGTTTGTTAAGTTTGGATTTAAGTTTACTTTTGTTAGGTACTTATATAAAATCCAACTAAGTTTAACCGTACGTAGAACAATTTAAAAATATAAATTTTATCTAAGCTGGTTTTATTAAACCAACGTGAGATTGCACATTGTTACTAGAAAAGGTGTACTGTTGAACTACAAAAGTATTAGCAAGACTACTCCTAATTTCTAATTAGGCATATGCCTTATTCAATTTTTACTTCAATAGGTAATTGGATTTGATCACAAAACATTTTCATTAAGTATCACTTATACCTTGATTTATTCTCTGGCTAAAATATAAACATTTTCTTTTGGACAATATTGGTGGTGCTCTTAAATTGAAAAGAGTGGCCATTCGAAAATAATTTGTTACTCAAACAAACTTTGATTATGTCTTCGTAAAATATCGTTGTCCATGACTTAGCGTCAAAATCAATTTCAGTGTGATACGCTCCTTGTACCTGTGGACAGATTTCGAGTAGTATATTATTATTGGCTAGATAGCTATAATGCTTGCCTCATGTTTCCAGTTTCTGCAATGAACTTTATGGAATAATAAACAAAAGGTGTTCAAAAGAAACCTAGTATAGGTACAGGACTATTGCATATAATTGTATGTCTTGTGTGTTCAATTTCGTTGCAAATTTAGAATTAAGTGTTTAGTCTATGTTTTCGCTGTTTATCATTGCATTTTAGTACATAAAGACTGTGACTATTGGGTCACGGTACTTAAATTGGTACATATGTTCCATTTGACAGCATAAAATATAGCTCTAGTATTTGCCAACATTCCATATATCTTTATCATTTCTTATTTATTTATTTTATATTTATTCTAGACATTTAATAGCCCATAGTTTTAGTTTTACATTGAGTTTTTTGCCTATGGCTCATTTAGGATTATTTGAACCCGAAAGTCTCTGCTTGTTAATTGTCCAGTTTTGACTAATTTTCATGGCCTGTATTAGTTTCGATACTATAAACATAGTTTTTTTATTTTTATTTGGTCCTTTGCATTTCGTGTATCATGATGACACTTTTAAGTAGGTATGAATGGTCGTATAATGTCCGGCTTAGAATAGCACCAAACATAATATTAATGTCGTAAAAGGAGACTAAGCAATCCCCTCAGGCTTCGTCAATATCTCGGATGTGCACCGGATGCTCGAATAATGTTTTAATGTCACATTAATATATGCACGCAATATGACGACCCAAAATTACTTTTAGACTATAAATTGACCATTATTCTTTCAATGAAAAGATTTTAACATTTTATTTGATTTAACTCGAATTGATTTGATTTCATTTAATTTCACTCGAATTTATTTGATTCTATTTGATCTCCTCTCATCTCATCTCATTCCTTTCCTATCCTTTCCATTCTTTTTTTTTATTCATTTCATTCAGATAACTACTGGTCAGAGTTACTGCTTCAGGATCGTATCAATTTACGATTTATAATATTAAGGAAGTAAGGACAAGAGAGTAAGTCTGTGATAAGCACATACACTTAGGCACTTAAAATATTCAGCGTAGCCGCCAGCCACTGTAATTAAGGACTTTTAATTTAACTGCTGTTATAGTTCATGTACAATTATATAATATGAGTGCAGTAACTATTTTATTTTCATGACCCTTTAGCTTTTGCTAACAACTTGATAGTTGCATGATTCTATAGGTTATAACCCATATGATTTTATAGTTGTATGACACTTTAGCTTTAGATAACAACTTGATAGTTGCTTGGTTCTGTAACCCATATCATTTTATAGTTGCATGATACTTTAGCTTTTGCTAACAACGTGATAGTTGCATGGTTTTATAACACGATGATGATAAGATGATGATATCATTTTATAGTTGCATGATACTTTAGCTTTCGCTAACAACTTGATAGTTGCATGGTTCTTTAACCCATATCATTTTATAGTTGCATGATATTTAGCTTTCGCTAACAACTTGATAGTTGCATGGTTCTGTAACCCATATCATTTTATAGTTGCATGATACTTTAGCTTTTGCTAACAACTTGATAGTTGCATGGTTTTATAACACGATGATAATAAGATGATGATATCATTTTATAGTTGCATGGTTCTTTAACCCATATCATTCTATAGTTGCATGATATTTAGCTTTCGCTAACAACTTGATAGTTGCATGGTTCTGTAACCCATATCATTGTATATTTGCATGACCCTTTAGCTTTCGCTAACAACTTGATAGTTGCATGGTTCTATAACACATAATTATTATCATTTAACAGTTGCATGATACTTTAGCTTTCGCTAATGATGATTCGCTGATAGTTGCATGGTTCTCTAACCAATATCATTTTATAATTGCATGACCCTTTAGCTTTTGCTAACAGTTTAATAACTGCATGATCCTGTCACCATTGCATTTGCATGGGTTTGCATGGCCTTGCATGGCCTTGTATGTAACTGCATGACCTTTTTGTTTTTACTAACACTGAATAGTCCTTTAACTATTGTAGTTGCATATATTTGCATGGCTCTGCATGGCCTTGCATGGCATTGTATGTAACTGCATGACTTTCCCGTTTTTACTAACAACTTAGTTACTGAATAGTCCTTTTACTATTGCAGTTGCATATTTTTGCATGACTTTGCATGGCCCTGCATATCCCCGCATGTATGATGCATCTGCTTGACCTTTTAGTTTTTACTAACAGTTTAATCACTGCATGGTCCTTTAACTACTGTAGTTTTACCTACTTCGCACTTTATACTTATCGCCTTTTAGTTAGCGTGACTCGCGCTTGGAACCTTATATTCGGTAGGTATGTATAAATACTGTATATTATACTGATACGTAGTCAAGTCAGTAACGATCGGTGCAAACGATATAGCATATTCAACAGTGTATTTAGAATTGAATTCATCTTGAATCGCTAAGTTAGACGTATGGTATAGATGTAACGGAAATTTGCAAGAAATCCCTTTTTGCCCCCTTGTTAAATAGTTGCAACTTTGCAAGTCATTCCCTTATCACAAGTCCTTAGGGATAACTAGGTACAAACAATATTGATTGTGATTGAATATCAAAATAGTTTTACACTGACATACCTATGCAGAAACCTTATGTAATCCGGTAGGTATTTGTGTTAAATTTTATGAGCATTGGCTACTGTTTTGCACCGATTTACTCACTCGTATCTATACGTACGCAGCGTTACATAATATTTATAATAAATAACACTATAATATTCAAGATGTTATTATACGCCTGTTTTCTACAATTTATAGTATTAATCATTGTAACCAGACAATTAGTAGTCTTCGTAAATATGTATCTGTCTGTTTAACCTTAACCTTAACGGCAACTGTAACCGACCGACCAACGGACCGACCGACCGACCGACCGACTGACCGACCGACTGACCTACCGACCGACCGACTGACCGACCGATCGACCGACTGACAGACGGACCGACCGACTGTATCTGACCTTCAGCTTAACCTTTAACGGTACGCGAGTGCCATAGGGCACCTATCGCTACTCCGTCGAGCTATGTGTAGGTAGGTTACATAGACAGAGTCACGATTACGACACTCTTACGATTTTATGTATTCTGGGATTTCGTAAGAAAGGATTTTGTAAGATCCTCAGACGGCGTCGACTGTTAAGTCGAGGTCCTAATCAAGCGGCTTGCATAGATATACATACTCCTCAATCTAGCTGAATAACTTCATATTATGAGATAGTCATTGTCGTAGTCTGCCTACTCCGTAGGATTATGGCTTGAGCGTAAGTCTATTATAAGAACATGTATGGTAATGTATTGTACATGACCTTTAGGATTGGAGTCTAGTCGCAGCAATCGTTCGAACAGGTGCTCGATTTGTGGTATATTCTTATGAGCTCGACCCCAGCATAGCGTCTATCGTCCTGATGTGTCCCCTTTCCTCTTTTTCCTCCAGCGTTTGATGGTCATCGTTCATGAAAAGAAAAATAATCACTGTTATAGATTGTCAACCACCGCACAAACTAAGAATCCAATGTTTTTTGACATGAAAACTAATGAAATAGGCATAGTAAATAAATGAAAGTACCATGATAGCCCTCGTGGATAAAATTATAATGAATTATCTTTATTGTCCTTTTAAATCAAAATAGAACGTTATTTTAGATAATAGATATTCGCTTTGTTCGTAGTTTTCGGAATATCACTGACCACCCCCTCGGGGAACATAGTCGTGAACACACGCTACTCTGCTGCGTGAAATAATACTTTACAACGTCGCTTTAATTTCAAAATTCCGACGTTGTATTTTGTTTTTATTTCAAAACCAGATAAAATACAGTGTGCACTTACGTAAAATAAGATCCCGTCGTCGCCACATGTAGGGTTTGCTAAATAAGTACACATTTACTGTTGCTCACTAGGCAGGTAGTATATGCGGAGCGCGCACATCCGCACCCGACAAAGGCTGGCAAACAACTGCCCCCACTACGCGTTCGCACAGACACTACAGGTACAATTAGTAAAACCAACACGAAGGCATTGTGGTAAGAAAGTACCTTTATTCCGCCTAAAATCAAAAAGTTTCTCTATCACGCAATGCCGCTCGTATTGACACTAAGTAAATTAGGAGACAGGGGCTTAATTCATGCGGTCCATGCGCTATAGTCTAGTCGCCTATCTTCGCTATTTTAATATTTTATCTTTGACACTTTCATTTCCCCAAAACCCAAAATTATACCTCAAATCGCGGTAAAATCTCGCATTCTGGTAGCCCTGAAAGACTGTCACACTGACAGGAGTGCGATTTTTGAAAATCTGTGTCATTGTAAAACCTTTTTTTGAGTTAGGTAGGTAAGGGACAAAGCCCATACAGCCAAATCTATTAGTAAATCCACACTTCTGTACTACCTATTGTATTTGTAATACAGAAGTCTGTGTGTAAATATGACTTCCAGACGTATGGAAATAGAAACAACTGTGACCTAAATAGGAAATAGAAGTGACAAGTCAAATGCCACATTGCTGCTACCGGAAGTGGGATTTTTGAAAATCATACGAGCGACTTGGCAGCACGGATTATTATGGAGATTATGCATCTTTCTACTGTCAAGTCGCTCGTATGATTTTCAAAAATCGCACTTCAGCACTTAAAGGCCACAATCCCCGTCCCAGGCTTACCCCAGGACCTACGGCCCTTTTGCCACATGAATAGATATCAATCAGAAGACAAGACACACCAACAAGCTACAGCTGAAAAACGAAAAAAACATTCATCCATTGCTATAAGGATCATAGCATAGCATAGCAGTCACGACTATATTCCCCGAGGGGGTAGTCCAAAGGGGTAGTCAGTGATATTCTGAAACCTCAGAACATCCACGTTTCACTAGTAGTACCGAAACTCTGGCCAGTGTGACATGAAGTGAGCCCGTCTCGCAACGCCACTTATCATGGTAAAATAATATACGGTATATTATTGTACCATGATAAGTGGTATATTATATACCCACTTATAATGGATAGTGGGTACAATACATGCCTCGAAATTAAAGTATGCAGGTTTCCTCATAGAGTAACTGATATAGCCCAAAGAATTGCTAAACTTAAGTGGCAGTGGGCGGGGCACATTGCTCGCAGAACCGATGGCCGAAAAATTCTTAAGCGGCGACCGCGTACCGGAAAGCGCAGCGTGGGTGAGCCCCCACAAGGTGGACTGACGACCTGGTGAAGGCGGCGGGAACCCGTTGGATGAGGGCAGCGCAGGACCGGTCGTTGAGGCGATCCTTGGGGAGGCCTATGTCCAGCAGTGGATGTCTATCGGCTGATATGATGATGATGATGTTTTCTCACGATGTTTTCCTTCACCGAAATACCGTATAAAGTATCGCCGTGTATACTATCTATACAGGTGATTGTACACATGATACTGATACCACTTTCCATACTAAATGCAATCAGCTGATCGATCGTTTGTATGAAAAGTCAATTTTTTTTGCGAATTTCCTATAGTGTTTCTTAGGGAAAGTTATTCAGTATCATGGGTAAAGTCACCCCTTAAAGTAATGCAACTGTTTACCCTAACACCCTGTATATAAAGTTTGTTTTCTGGTCTCCTCACCAAGATATAATCCCCGCAAGTTGATATTGCGATTGGCGGCCATCTTGGTAACGTAATTTTAACGTAGTCGACTGTGCACCATCAGTACCGTTCGCAAGGTCAGCCCGTGCTTGATGACGTCACGCAGCGGTTATTGTGACAAGGTTCCATCGCAATATCAACTTGCGGGGATTATATCTATTGCTTCTGCCCCGCAAAACTGCTCTCCAAATAAAAAGCTTTTTTGACTTATTCATTATTTTATTTAAGTAAAAATAAATACAGGGTCCTTCTTTATATGCTGACACTTTTTTAAGGGGTGATCAGACCGTTAAACTAAACAAGTTTGTCTATGGGACCAACATCGAAATCGCGAAAAAAAAAGCAGATATGAGCCTAGACATACATATAGATAGGACTTTAAATTATACAGGATGTAACAAAACACCCTGCCCCATAACTGAGTTGACATGGTTACGTTTTCAGTAGTCTATGTTGCACAAGTTGTTCATGTTGACTGAGTTGACCATGTTGACTGAGTTGACCATCTTGTCTTAACTCAGACAAGATGGTCAACTCAGAAACAAGATGGCGGGGTACGGAAGCTCCAGTGCTGCCCTCAGTCGTTTTTTTATTTCTGAACAATTATACATTTCCAAAAAACAAGAATGTCACATTGATTGTACCCTACTTGGTTGGTGGTTTAGTTTTGTTAGGAAAATAGTTCCGTGCTTCGGATGGCACGTTAAGCCGTTGGTCCCGGCTACTATCTCTAGTGGTAGTAGTCGTTACACAAAAACCACGTCAGAGGCCATAAGGCGGTCTGATAAAACTCTGACACCAGGGCTCTACCCACACGATAAGAAGAAGAAGATATTAGTTATTGTTATCTTTCAATTTATTGAAACATTACCAATGACTTTGTTTTATGTTTGAGGTTATTATCGTTTTAAAGATAGTTACTCGATAAATAGAAAATCAGCAATAACTGCCTCCGTGGTCTAATGGTTAAGAACCTTGGCTCTCGACACGGAGGTTGTAGGTTCGATTCCCACGAGGGACACCTAGTGATATGTCACTTTGTGCGTTTTTCCCCAGTTGGTTAGGACATTGCAGGCTGAATCACCTGATTGACTGAAAAAAAAAAAGATTCCATGCTTCGGATGGCACATTAAGCCGTTGGTCCCGGCTACTATCTCTGGTGGCAGTAGTCGTTACATAAAAACCACGTCAGAGGCCGTAAGGTGGTCTGAAAAAACTCTGACACCAGGGCTCTGCCCACACGATAAGAAGATATTAGTTATTGTTATTTTTCAATTTATTGAAACATTACCGATGACTTTGTTTTATGTTTGTAGTTACAGCAGGGCCTCGATGATCCGAACACCGAAAATTTATACCCTGTTCGGATGCACGAAGTGTTCGGATCGCACTGCGGGACAGAAACTGTGAGAAATGGCGGTTGCGCAGGGGTAAGGGGGGTCATTCAGATTATAGAGGCGTTCGGACGAGCTGGGGTACGGATTATCAAGGCCGTGCTGTATTATCGTTTTAAAGATAGTGACTGGATAAATAGAAAATCAGCAAAAACTACAAAGTGATATTCTTGTTTTTTGAACATGTGGTTTAATTATTAAGAAATTAAAAAAAATACGATTGAGGGCAGCAACGGAGCCTCGGTGACCCCTTAGCATTTGCCTTTTTTTCCGTTATGTAGTACCGACATATGCCTGGCCAAACTAGACTTATGCGCACATTTATACTCACATAACATACATGAAAATGGTTTTTCACCCGTATGCTGTCTTTTATGATCATTCAACGTATGTTTACGAGAAGTTCTATAGTCACATAAAGAGCATGAATATGGTTTTTCACCGGTGTGTATCATTAAATGGGAACTTAGATAGTGTTTTCGGTTACATCTGTAATCGCAGTACTTACACGCATACGGTTTTACTTTGGAATGCGTTTTTATATGTTCGTTTAAGTTACTCTTATTGCTGCATTTGTAGTTACAGAACGAGCATTTGAACGGTTTCTCGCCGGTATGTCTTCGGACGTGTTTGGCTAAATTGCTTTGGTTAGCACATTTAAATGTGCATATCGGACATGAATATGGTTTTATGCTTTCTTCGTTATTTTTTGACGATGTACGCTTCGTTTTTTGATTGCATTTTATATTTTTTCTTTTTATTTTGTCGGTGTTTCTTGGATCTGTTGTTTCATCGTTGTTATCTGAAATAAAATTAAAAAATATACAGGGTTATTTGTAATTCGACGTATTCCTTTCAGGACGTTAAAGGGCAGCCTAAATGCAATTATGTGAACCCCCATATGTGGGGTCGGAAATCAATATTTTTTCGAGATATTTTGATTTTAAGGTTTTTTTACCAAAAACCCAATTTTTCCGCACTTTTTCTTAAATAAAAATAAATATGCTTATTCTTTGGCGTCGATTTGAATCTTAATTCATAGCTAACACTTTTTCCGAGATTTTTTCATAAATCAATGTCCGTCAATCAGTATGATCTACTGAGCAATTCAAAATAAATCAATAACAATGACGGTTAATTTTTGAAAAAAAAATTATACCATATTATAGGGATGGGTAATATCGAATTTTCACAATATCAAATCGAAACCATATATTGATATTGAATATCTGATTCTGAAACTATATATTGGATATCGGTCGATATCCAGTAACGCTGTATTAATTGGTATTAGTATACCTTTAAGATTTAATATCGTACGAATCCAATATAACTATTGCTGTTTCACTCTCTCGCACGCTGTGGGTTGTGGGTTCACTCGGTTTTCGTCGGTTCAGTTCGGCATAGTTTTTTATGTATTATTGGATAAAGATGGGTAAGTTCGCATTGGAAAACATCGCATTATTACCACTATTACCACTAGGGGGAGGTACATTGGTGATGGCTCTATGGACGAAATCTCCGTTATTGACCACATAGTACTACACTATTATTACTAGATGGCGGGTGTTGTATATAGAAAATCAACGGTCTATAATTTGTTTTAAGATAACACAGTATGCAGTTCGGTTCGGTAGATAGCCGCTAGCCCGTATAGCGATGCGATACGGTTTGATATCCTTTATCTGTAAATCACGGATATCTTGATATCGAGGCGAATCAAATTTGTGCCCCAATATAGTGTTTCACCAAATATATAGTTTCTGTACGCATCGATATCTGATTTTTAGATATTCATGTGATATACGTTTCAATAACTATATACGATATATATCGCCCATTACTACCATATTATAAAATTTAATAAAATTGATACGAACCTTCTGAACTGTTATTGTAGCAAGCTTGTATCAGCTCAGGTACTATAACCATGTCCTCTTTTATCACATGATTTGTATATAAGTCTCTCTCACTCTCCACTTCATCGTCGGATTCCACTTCCGCCTTTATATCTACTTCCGTATTTATATCTACTTCAATTTCTATTTTTATTTCTACTTTCTCTTCAATTTGTATCTCGGCTTCTTTTTGTGATTTCATGTTTGTTAGGTTTCTTTTATTCAGTAAATGATTTTATAAAATAAAAAATGTTGTGGTCATAGATTTATATATTTTGGTTGTGGTCTTCTAAGTCATTATTTCATTTTGTAGGCAAGTTTTTAGTCTGTGATAGAATATGGCAAATGGAAAAATTATGTAGTTTAATAAATGCGCACAGATATCGTATATTCGTATGTAAACAATAAACACTATTGAATTTTAAATAAATAATAACAAATACCTACCTACCAAAGTACATATGTTCCTTGCTACCAAAAATACAAGCAGAGCGGGCAGAGTACAGGCCTATGACAGCTTAGTTCCATTGTTTCCGTTGTGGCGCTGTTTCCCATCGTCCTCATTGGACGATGATACATTGTATCCGCCATCTAGCTCCGCTACCGCGCGTACGCGACGATAGACCGCTTACTGTTGGCTCCTTCTAAATTAATTGATTTAATATAGTAAATAGTTTAAGTTAACAGTAATACTTATACTACATAAAGTTAAAAGTATATACGACAACAAAGTGTTAAAAGAATCAAATTTACTCAAGTGGTGTTTGTGAAATTACAGTGTTAAATAAATCTTATTAAAGCGAGTGCATTAGAATCAGCTGTGCCGTATAGTCGTAGTGCAAGGTCGGTCGCTGACCCCGGTCACTGCACTAATCGTCAGGCGACTATCACTCTAGTGTCGTAGCGTGTGCGGGTCACTTCCGCGTTCCGACAACAACTACTGCTACGATTGAGACTGCAGCTTTGTGCGTTTGCTATCGTATTTTTTTACCGTTCCACTTGACTTTACTTTAATTTGCATATTTCAACGTTTTGATTATGAATTGCAAAGCGTGTCCTAAAAGGCTGGATGCTAATGAAATGCTATGTTGTTCTTCGTGTCGAGACACCTATCACTATGGTTGCCTTAATATTGGCTCTGCAGAATATATGCGTGGTAATTATGAACTAAGGCGTAAATTTCAATGCCAGCACTGTCAAAATGTTACACGTAGGAAACGTAACGATGATACCCCTGTGCGAGTTAGTGTCAAGATGCCGCAGAATGAGGAGTTAAGCGGGTCCAACGACGAACAGGTACAAAATACACGAACACAGGGAAGGGGTCGTACTGAGTCCCCTCCTGCTGCTCCTGCTCCCCCTGCTCCTCCTGCTCCTGTCACGATTGAGCAAATTAGCAATCTTCTGGAGTCAATGAAGTCGATTTTGACTGCTGAATTGCATAATAATAAAAAAGATATAACTACAGCGATCGATAAACTTAAAGCTGAATTCACGGAGACTACCGATTTCTTATGTAATGAAATAAAAGATCTACGGGTAGATTTGGTATCTGCCAAAAACAAGATAAAAGAGTTAGAATCTGATAAATCTAAACTCCAATTGGATGTGCTCGATACCAAGCGAAGATTGATAACCTTGGAGAAAAACTCGAGAAGCCGTAATATTGAAATACAAATGGTTCCTGAAAAGAAGAATGAAAACTTACTCCCTATCCTGAAGAGTCTGTGCGATAAAATAAGCGCTCCTGTTTCCGAATCTGATGTGTTCGCCGTTCGTCGTGTTGCCAAAATGAACAACGAGTCTGCCAGACCACGTAACATTCTTGTTACCTTACCATCCGAACGCCACCGTGATTACGTCATCTCTGCATTCCAGAGATTTAAGAAAGCTAACAGAGCGAACCCGCTAAACTCTTCCGATCTCGGTTTCCCCACTGAAAGTAGCCAAAATATTTATATAACTGAACATCTGGCTCCTGAGTGCAAGGAACTCCATTCGGCAGCCAGAAAAGCAGCTAGAGAACGAGCTTACAAATTTGTTTGGGTCAAGTACGGTCATGTTTACATGAGAAAAAATGAGGAAACTTCAGCTTTGCAAATTAAAAGTATTGAGTGTCTGAATAAACTAGCTTAAGGTGTTATCATTTATGTTTAACTTATTACAACTTTGTTTTTTCTGTTTGGTTTATTACTGTTTTAAAATTCATGTACGTATATTACCAAAATGTTAATAGAATAAGATCTAAAACAAAGCAATTATATTTGAGTGTACTTAATTTTAATTACGACGTTATATGTCTGACTGAAACGAATTTTAACTCTGGCTTGTTCGATAATGAACTATTCGATTCTCGCTATAATGTATATCGTAGGGATAGGGAAACTGCACGTATGAAAAAAAAGGATGGTGGTGGAGTTCTGATTGCGGTTAAAAAACAATTCAGAGTCATTAGACAAACTACTTGGGAAAGTTCACTTGAGGATGTTTGGATTACAATTTTGCCTAATTCCCCCACGGAACCTTTGCTTAACATATGTCTTTGTTACCTGCCAGATTACTTGGGTAATGATGAACTTGATGAATTTTATTCAAATGTACAAAATAGATTATTTAATACCAAGGACAACGCAATAAACTTATTAGTTGGTGACTTTAACACCCCTAAAACGGTATGGTCCTCGATTCCTTTGAGTAGCAAAATGTCACCTGTCTATGCAACCGATAAAAGGTCTGCCCTATTATCTGAGACCTTGGCACTATGCGGTCTTTCGCAGTACAATAACATACCTAACAAGAATAACAGATTGCTTGACTTGTTCTTATCTAACTCTGATTATGTCAAAGTCAGTGACGCTGACCAGTTAATGAGGATTGATGGTCACCACCCTCCGGCACTAATCGAATTGCAAAATTTGCGATTAGGTAAGCAAATGAAACCGTGTAAACAGTGTCGCCTAAATTATGCTAAATGTGATTATGAAAAAGTCAAATTAGAACTTAAATCCATTGACTGGCTCGATTTTCTCACGGTTTCTGATGTAGACTTGGCGGTTGAGAGGTTTTATGAGATTATTAATGAAATTATTTTAAAGTACACCCCCCTATCAAACAAGAACGCACATGATTTCCCAACTTGGTTTAGTCCAGCACTAAAAAAGTGTCTTCGTGAAAAAAACAAATATCACAAACGATTCAAAAAATACCACAATCCACGTGATTATGACACTTATTCGCTGTTACGCACGAGATGTAAAAGTCTAATGGATAAGTGTTACAACTCTTTTCTCTGCAGTATTGAAGAAAATCTAGATAAAGATGTGAAACCCTTCTGGACATTTATCAGTAGTAGGAAGCATTGTAATAGCTTACCTCAGACAATGACGTTCGATGGACTTTCGGCTTCGGATAGTAAGGGCATATGTGAACTATTTTCAAAATATTTTTGCACGGTGTTTGTAAATCCTTCTCCTTCTTCTTCTGTTGATACTTCCGAGATAAGTTCACCGAATACCTTGTCCAAAATAGTATTAAATCATGATCAAGTTTTGAATAAGCTTCGTCTTCTGGACCAAAGTAAGGGACCTGGGCCTGATGGTATCCCAGCTAGGTTTATAAAAGCTTGTTCTAGTGAGTTAAGTATACCCTTAACTCTGATCTTTAATAGCTCACTTGATACAGGCGAATTTCCATCCATATGGAAAACCGCCCATGTTATACCTATTCACAAATCGGGCAATAAGGCGGAGTGTGCTAACTATAGGCCAGTAAGTATTCTATCGTGCCTTGCCAAAGTTTTTGAGTCATTGGTGTATGATCATATATATAATTTAGTAAAACCGATCCTCTCTACGAGTCAACACGGCTTTATAAAAAATAGATCGACTATTTCAAATTTACTTGTCTATAAAAATTATTTATGTACTGCTTTTGCATCTTGTGGACAGGTAGACTCAATCTATACTGATTTTCAGAAGGCATTTGACAAAGTTGACCATGACATATTATGTCAAAAAATCAATAGCCATGGAGTCCATGGAAGTCTATTGCGTTGGGTCACCTCGTATCTGGAAAATCGAAGCCAGCTTGTTGCTATCAGGGGCTATACATCGACACCGGCTTTTATCAAATCTGGAGTACCTCAGGGCTCACATTTGGGCCCTTTATTCTTTATCATCTTCATCAACGATCTAGTAAGCAGTTTATCATGTCAGAGTTTACTGTACGCAGATGATTTAAAGATTTACACTACTGTTGGCAATATCAACGACTGCTTGAGACTCCAGCGCGATCTTGTTCAAATATCGAGTTGGTGTCGTTCTAATAAGATGTTTTTAAATGTCAAGAAATGTTTTGTAATAACTTTTACTAAAAAGGTGAATAGGATAAATTTTGATTATCAACTGAACGATACAATTCTTGATAGGAAAACCGTTGCGCGGGATTTGGGAGTAATGTTTGATGAACAGCTGTCATTTCGTGATCACTATTCACATATTATTGGTAGAGCTGGTCAACTCCTGGGCTTCGTCATGAGAAGTACTAAAGGCTTTAAAAATCCCAACAGCTGCCTTTTGCTGTACAATAGTCTTGTCAGAAGTATCCTGGAATATGGTTCTGTTGTCTGGTCGCCATACTACACTGTCCACTCGGAAGCTATCGAGGCCGTGCAGAGGAAATGTCTCAGGTTCATTTGCTACCGGTATGGTTATAGTCGTACACTTAGCACATACTCCGATAGGCTATTAAAATTTAACATTTGTTCTCTCCAAGTTAGGAGAAAACAACAGGACCTCATTTATTTACATAAAATTCTACACTCGACTATAGATTGCCCTAGCTTATTGTCACTTTTAAACATCAATATACGTTTCGTTACTCGCAATCCACGAATATTTTCACTGCAGGTGTATAAAAATAATACATCGTTCTATAATCCGATTGTGAGAATGTGTAGACTACTAAATGATGTTGCCCATGATAACCCAGAGTTGGATATATTTAATAACAAAATTGGTGTTATTAAAAATAATATTAAGAGAATTCTTATGTAACATTCTTATCACTTTGTTATTAATAACTAGTGTTATATGTTCAAATGTTTGCATATTTACTATATTTAGGTTAAATTACAATAAAATACTACATTATGTCTAAGTTTCTAAGTCGCAATTTTTAATGTTTCTGTACATGCATGTTTAGGGTTGCAATCTAGATTTAAGCTATAATGTTCTTGTGTTATTATTTCATTGATTGTTTCCTGTTTTGTGTGTCAAATAAATAAAATAAAAATAAAATATCATCGTCCAATGAGGACGAGGTACAACGCCATATTGAACTTACAACAACAGCAGCCTCATGCCGTGTTGTTGCGTCAGAAGCTTATATCTTGTGATTTTCCTGGTATTTTAGCTTGAGTTTAGAATCCTTGAGAAGCCTCAATTCTTCTCCGTCGTATGACATAATAATATCGTTGAATAGTTTGTTCCTTGGTCAAATATCCCTATTTTCGCATCCTGGAATCAGTGTATACATACCTATAACTACAAGTTCTATACACATTAATTTGACGACAGAACGCCACAACGGAAACAATGGAACTAAGTGCAAATTTCACTGTCGCATCTGTAGCTTGCTACATATCAGTAATCAGTCAGTCACACTGACGTCAGACGTCACATCAGGGCTGCCACATCAAAAAATCGATTGGGCGCTAAAACTTTGAAAAAAGCGCTAGATTCCAAAACTTGGCTCAAAAAAGCGCTAGATTCGGCGCTAAATTCTTATCACATAAAAAGTCTTTTAAAGTTCTCTAAATAGTCTAATCAGCCTTTCCGAAATCCATTTAAAAGACAATTTAAGTCAGTCAATTCGTAAGTCCCCTGAAAAATTACTGATAACACTTCAAAAAGGCGTTCGTATTTGTATCTCCTGACCACTGTACACTCTACGGACATGTTTTGACCACAATATGCTATTAATATTTATCATATTCCAAACAAAAAACACAAAATATAGCATATTCAAACACAAATAATGTTGCTTTATTAAAAGTTAAAAAAGCGCTAGATTCTCCGCTAGGCGCAAAATTCTGAGATATGGCGCAAAGATAACAAAAAAGCGCTAGATCTAGCGCCGAAAGCGCTAACGTGGCAGCACTGCGTCACATCATTTTTTTTTTGAATTGTTTTTACGGCTCTGGATTTCTTCTGTTTAAGCAAGACTTTTTATATTGTAGATTGTTTTGTTTCAGAGATCATTAACTTCTGAGGCGCTGTCCTATTGCAATCGCTCGCGCGATCATGCGTTCGTCCGACGAAAATAATTGTGCCGCTGTGCCACTGTGCGTTTAAACTTACTTATATGTGCGAAATATCGTATAGAAGGTCGTGCTATCACGAGATGCGATCAAATTATTATATTATAAGTTATTCGAATACATGCAGCATTGATTGAAGAAGCATCCATAGATTCTACCTTAAATTTGGCTAAATAAACGAACTTACCATCAACTCTCTATACTTTCCTCTATATCTGTCTCTTTCACTCTGCTAGATTGGCGCCTCGAATCTGACAAGGCGCGCTCATTTGACGTTTACTTCATAGCGTTTATAGATTTTGCCGCCGAAGCTTGCAAAATTTTTTCTTAACTTTAAAACTTGTTTAAAACAGTGAAATTGCAATGTTTTACTGTGTAAATTACACGGAAAGGTTGTTTTGTGAGTGTTCTGTGCGTGTTTTGTCAAAGAGGTGCCCTCACGGTGTGCAGAAAATAAGTAGAAGCACTAATGAACGTCACCTCTTTAATGCCGCTGCTTTGGATAAAGAGCGGCCTTTTCGAAGGGTCTTTTGACGCTCTTAACCCTACAGGACAGGGGTGAGTTACCTCTACATCTTTCAATCAAGTGGAGGATGGCTTCTTTAATTGCTTCCCAACAATTTTATGATTCATATCTGTGCTGACACCTTAGCCAAGTTAACTACCTATTTTTCAGGATCTAGTAGGTATGATCCTTTGTATTTCGGCTATTTATGGCTAAACAGAACACTCAGAACATGTATACTATTGTTCCTAGGAACAAAGAACAGATTTGATATCTGAACCAATATTTAGTCAATCTCTGTGACACCTATAATCTTAAGCTCACCTATACTAGGTGATTTACGTTCAAAAGAACAAAAGAAAAAAAAAAGAATCAAAAGAAAAATTGATCAAAAGAATGTTATACCCACCCCCTGAAAGAAGAGAAAGTGGTCAAGCAGTGGTTTTGTGAAAAGTGTCGCTGCAGTTTTTGCAGTTGTGTTGCGTACCAACAAAATATCGATGTGGTTGCGTTGTCACCAGTAATTGCGAGGTGGTTACTTCGTGTGCAGACAGACAGATTGACTCTGGCACAGGTGTGTGCGCACTGTCGTTATGTTAATGCAACATTGTGTCTGCAATGTGGCCAGCCGCTACCTAGTGTGCGGTGTCGCTGGTGGTGGTGTTGTGGTTGTGATGTGGTCGATATAACCCATGTGGTCAGTAATGATAGCAGAATGTGGTACCGTGTAAATTCTACAGTTCATTTTCAATACAAAATATGTGCCCGCTCACGTGATGTGGTTACGGTATGTGTGAAACAACCCTTAGACAACCCCATTGAGCATTGAACACTTATTCAGCCGAGTGGCATTCTACCTGTTACATTTTAAATCATTAAGTGTCTCTAGTCAATTAAAGTGCGTTATACCTTATAAGTCTTATTACATACATACTTACAGTTAGAAACAAATAGGTTTACCAAAGTTCCCCGGAATGGGGGGTGAAATATCACCCATATTTGCAATGTTAGGCATTCCTGTAGAAAATATACATTAACGATTAAAAGGAGTTTGACATAAAACAGATCAACTTATGTAGGTATAAATATGATCACAAACCTATGCCACCATTGCCACCTTCCTTTGCAAGAATTTTATGTGTCAAAGATGGTTAAAAACTTAAAGAAGAAAACTAGATGTGCCTACCGAATTTGTTTCCCTTTTTTCAAGATGTTCTTGATAAGGAGTACGGAAGGACAAAATCTTTTTTAATTGCTGTCTTATAATTATGATCGGGTACTGCAGCCAGCCTTCCTTTTAGGCCCTCTGGTCTTTTGCAGTTTTATCGTATTAGACTCAAAGAGTTCCTTTGGCCCACAGTGATTGGATGTCTTGATTTATGTAGACATTTTCTTCCTGGTCACACAACTATACTGAGTTTAAGTTAACGATACTGGCATATCAATACGAGGCTGCGCTTGCACTTAGTCTGGACCTGTAGTATTTGAACCGTTTTGTATTG
Organism: Agonopterix subpropinquella; assembly: GCA_922987775.1. Lineage (NCBI taxonomy): Eukaryota > Metazoa > Arthropoda > Insecta > Lepidoptera > Depressariidae > Agonopterix > Agonopterix subpropinquella. The sequence goes on along the minus strand of OV277718.1, from coordinate 10,637,231 downwards.
TATATCAATACCATGAGCTACAATAGCATGCGCTAGTTATCTACAGATAATAGAACCTAGTGCTAGTTAGCTCTCCTAGGCTTTGCCAATATAACCAGAGAGCGATTATTGCAATGTCAACAGTATCAGTTCTCTGTCCCTGTGCAGCAGGAATTTTCCTGATGGCGGAAGGCCATTATACCACAGTTCGGTGGTTCTGCACATAAGGTGAAGCACATTTGAATCAGACACATCGGATGTGGTCTGGGGTGCTCACTTCAGGTACAAATATGTATCAAATCTTGTTTCCAGTGTCGGAATGGCATGGTACTTTTTGCCCCCGACCTCGGAGGTCATAGACAGAACGTGGGGTTCATGCATGGCATTACCGACTGATTATCTAACACAGTGCTTTTGCGCCCGTCAACGCCCACGACCTCGGAGGTCGAATATAGATCATAGGGCATATACAATAGCTTTACTGACTGTCCATCTAGAACCCAGTGCCGGAATGGCACTCGTCGCACCCGGCCGCGGAGGTCGTACATAACATGGTGCATGTGCAATGGCATTACCGACCAGTTATCTAGGATGCAGTGCCTGAAGGGTACTCGTCGCTGCCCTCGACCGCGGAGGTCGAATATAGATAATAGGGCATATACAATACTTGGCATTACAACCTCTCATATAGAACCCAGTGCCGGAATGGCTCTCGTCGCCCCCGGCCTCGGAGGTCGCATTCAGTACATGGGGCATACCCAGTGGCATTACCAACCTCTTATTTAGAACCCAGTGCTGGAATAGCACTTGTCGCCCCCGGCCTCGGAGGTCGCATTCAGTACATGGGGCATACCCAGTGGCATTACCAACCTCTTATCTATAACCCAGTGCCGGAATGGCACTCGTCGCCCCCGGCCTCGGAGGTCGCATTCAGTACATGGGGCATACCCAGTGGCATTACCAACCTCTTATCTAGAACCCAGTGCTGGAATAGCACTTGTCGCCCCCGGCCTCGGAGGTCGCATTCAGTACATGGGGCATACCCAGTGGCATTACCAACCTCTTATCTATAACCCAGTGCCGGAATGGCACTCGTCGCCCCCGGCCTCGGAGGTCGCATTCAGTACATGGGGCATACCCAGTGGCATTACCAACCTCTTATCTATAACCCAGTGCCGGAATGGCACTCGTCGCCCCCGGCCTCGGAGGTCGCATTCAGTACATGGGGCATACCCAGTGGCATTACCAACCTCTTATCTATAACCCAGTGCCGGAATGGCACTCGTCGCCCCCGGCCTCGGAGGTCGCATTCAGTACATGGGGCATACCCAGTGGCATTACCAACCTCTTATCTATAACCCAGTGCCGGAATGGCACTCGTCGCCCCCGGCCACGGAGGTCTCATTTAGTACATGGGGCATACCCAGTGGCATTAACGACCTCTTATCTAGAACATGGGGCATATGGAGTAGCATTACCGACCTCTTATCTAGGATGCAGGGCCGGAATGGCACTCGTCGCCTTAGTAATACCAACCGATTATCTAGAATCCATTGCTGGATGGGCACTCATCACTCATCAGTTCATCACCCCCCCGGTCATGTAGACCGTTGACTTTGATTTAGTTGATTTGTTCACTTCTAGGAAAAGACAATCATAGATAGTTGTGAAGGTTGGGATTTCAGAGATGGTCCAACAATCTATTGCGAATATTGCGAGGCATTCATTTCACATTGGATCTTCGGGTTGGCATGGGCGCTCTCTCCCACCACTCAATATAGATCCACAATAACTGTACCACCTTCACTTCACATGGCACAATACATTTTGATAGTACCACAACTTGGACACACAAGTGCTGCCAACTGACAATTTACATTCTGTTCAGTTCTTGGGGTAAGGACTTGAGCAGGAGCCCACCACGGGTGGAGAAACTAAAACCCTTAGCCCTAAAAAAGGAGGGGGGAGGCTAATCAGGCAGTGCACTGACTTGTCATTAAACGAAAGGAACTCCTACTAAAGAGAATCGGTCTTAACAACCTGCGATAAGACATCTACCAGACACTACATTATAAAATAGGGTCTGAGTAACTGAGTAACTTCGTTTGGTGTAGATTCTAGAGCTCCATATGGGATATGTGGGCAGAATTTTATGGACATCTCAGACAATACTCTGCCATAGGTCAGTAGGTTTTACCTGCCGTGCAGCTGGACCATTATAAAATTACAAAATATCCTGTTAGCTAAATACCAGGAGAGAAGGATGCCAATATGTGACACTAGTTTAGTATTTGATTGGCTAGAAAATTAACCCAATGCAGATATTGATAGATCCGAGAGTACCAGGTAGAGTAGTGTAGTGGTGAGATAAACCTAATAATTATAAATAAATATAATAACCCAACTTCAGCTCCAGACAGAAAATGTTAACAATCCAGCTGACTAGCTAATGAGCAACAACATACTGTGGAGTCCTTATGCTCAGTACAACATGTAATGAAGCTTGGGTCAACGAGAAGAGTTGTTTTGAGGATGATGTAATTAATCTTTTTCTTATCTAATATCTAATAATATCTTATGTTATTAGACCAGCTATCAGAACTCAAAACGGTCCATGGAGAGAATCATGAAAAAAGCTTACTGGTAAATTTTATTTCGGAAATTGTATATTGTTCTCAGATAAACAGTACCGTATAATACTGTTAAGAATGAGGACCTACTATTAAATAATTTTTCATACATCTACCTAATAAGTTCAGTGGTTTGAATTAACTGTAATGCTTGCTTGCCTATTGTGTCGACTTCAAATGTAATGTAACTGTAATGATCTCTGAGGATTGTTTCTGTATGATGGTTAAGATTATGCCTCAACAGGTGTAGAAATTTAATCTTAAATTGTTTTTCTCTTTCAACAGCAATCTGTTGATTTTAAATACCTAGTTACATTGAGAGAGACAACATTTAGTCATTATCAAGACTATTATGTTCTATTACTATTATGAAAGTTATTTTATGGTGTATTTTTCCTTTTTATACAGGACTTGTGTTAATGTACCCATTGTTGATGATGATGGCTTTATGACATACACATTTTCATTTATTTTCACATAGCGTTTGTACTCTTTCACCAGCAGATAGCAAACAGGTCTTCAATCAATGCTGCATGTATTCGAATAACTTATAATATAACTGTTTTGCATTACAACAAAACAGATATTATGAGTGAGAGAATACATGCAGCATTGCAGCAAGGTGCTTGCTGGTGATTGATCACAGACTATTATATGTACTACCGTACAGACTGGAATCTTTCAGGCGAGGGGAATAACGCTATGACAGGGGTACGGGGGGGGAGGGTATCGATACACCTTAGTAAGGAGATCCTTCCTCTGAGATACATGAAGATACATGAAGACTATGAAGTAAACGTCAAATGAGCGCGCCTTGTCAGATTCGAGGCGCCAATCTAGCAGAGTGAAAGAGACAGATATAGAGGAAAGTATAGAGAGTTGATGGTAAGTTCGTTTATTTAGCCAAATTTAAGGTAGAATCTATGGATGCTTCTTCAATCAATGCTGCATGTATTCTCTCACTCATAATATCTGTTTTGTTGTAATGCAAAACAGTTATATTTTTATTCAGATATAAGTATGTTTAAAAGCACAGTGGCACAACGATTTTCGTCGGACGAACGCGCGAGCGATGGCAATAGGACAGCGCCTGAGGTATATCATGTATTCCAAGAAGTTTTAAATACATTTGTATTCGCTCTAGTTAAAAAAGGAGATCGATACCTTACCCTCTAGCATGATTTCTCTACTTGCGCGCGACTCGGCTTTTTCCCATACTACAAGTCGCGGCAAGCGCGGCTTTCGCTCTCTGAAAAGCGCGGGAACAGGTTATTTTCTAAGCAGCGAAGGCGCGTCGCGCGCGTGTAGAGAAATCATACTAGACCTACTTATTGCTGTACTTATCGGCGTAACCACTTTTTTTGTACTACGGCCACATATACGTAGACGATTTTTTTTTTCGCTTACTCTGTACTGTAACCGCGTATGAGATAGCGATAGTCATAAAATCCTATACTCCGGAGTCAGACAGCCGTCATCTAGTACAAAAAAGTGGTTACCTACGTCAATAAGGACAGCAATAGGTAGCGATTTCCTTTTTTAACTAGAGTGAATTTGCGTCAAGAAGATTACATACCTAAAGACTTTCAACCTTCTTGATTTGCGTGCTTCTTTCTCATACCTTCTCTTTCTACTGTATAGGATTTTACATAGATATAGTAACTAGATGAAACCATACCGTGGCCGCACATGAAACAGCAATAGTGTGACTTTTGCATACAAAAAGGCGGTTTGTTTGGCAAGATGTCATCAACATTCCATAGGTTTGACAATGGTTTGACATCTTGCCAAACAAAAAAACCAGCCACGGTGACCGAAACAAAAAATAATATTTCTATCTTTTTTATTTACATAAGTTTTCATAACTGGCTATCTCGCTCTTTTATTTCTTGACTCCATCTGTCAGCGTAAGCGAAAAGTTTTTAATCTAAGGGATTTTATGACTATCGCTGTCTCATACCTGGTTACGCTGACGTGACGCTGACTGACATACCGTCTACCAGAAGTGCGATTTTTGAAAATCATACGAGCGACTTGGCAGTAGAAAGACGCATAATCTCCATAGTAATTTTGACATTTTCTACTGCCAAGTCGCTCGTATGATTTTCAAAAATCGCACTTCTGCGCGTAAGCGAAAAATTCTTCGTCTATGTGAATATAAATGTTCCTTGGTTCTCATCATAGAGAAAATAACGCGCTCTCTAGAAGTGCGATTTTTGAAAATCATACGAGCGACCTGGCAGTAGAAAGATGCATAATCTCCATAGTAATTTTGACATTTTCTACTGCCAAGTCGCTCGTATGATTTTCAAAAATCGCACTTCTGGGGTAGAGATGTTGTATCGAACTGTGCACAGATACTCAACTGGGCCTGACGTCATATCATACACATCCAGCGGGAAGTAGCGTATTTAAATGTTAACCCTCCCCTGACCCGTTTTTCACCCCCTTTGTTGGCGACAACATTTTCTATAGAAACAAGCCGATATGCCATCTCTTCTTACTCTATGGTTCTCATCAAAGAGTACTTTATTATGTTATCGCGTAAGCCAGAGCGTAAGCGAAAAATTCTTCGTCTATGATGTTATCATATCTTGATCATAGAGTAGTTATATTCCTTGATATTGTTACGAGCTACGGGTTCCGGGATTGGAGTGAAACGCTAAGTCCAATTTTACAGAGTTTATTTGGGATACACTTACAAACGGTCCACCTCACAGAGGTTCCCCTAAACGGTTCACTTCACCGGGTCCTCCTCGCAGGGATTCCCCGTGCACCACTTACTGTCACTGTTCACAGTCCACTACGTCACTACTGTGACGACACGACACGCGTCACGCTATGACGTCACGACGTACGACACTATGACGTCAAGACGTACGACACTATGACGTCACGCACTACACTGACACTATGACGTCACGAACTACACCGACACTATGACGTCACGCACTACACTGACACTAGTCTACTCACTGTTCCACTCTTAGCACTTTTCTCTTCACTAGTACTTTTCCACTTTTACTTTTCTTCCTTTTGTTTCGCACTGTTCACTGTTTAACCAAGGACTGCCGCCAGTCGAAATTCGCCGCCTTTTTATATCCCGCAGAACATTCCGGAATACCCTTTTTTCGATCTTCTTTTCTTTACTCGATTGTTTTCCTCTAGATAGTTCTGCCCCCGCGTTCCTTTTTCGAAACCGATCGAAGACACGCCCACTTTTCTGGTTCTTTTCAAATATTCGTAAAGACATCATTCATCAATGTATGGGCTGTCAGGCCAATTTGTGATATGCATGCATATGCATGTGATAGCTTTTATATACGCATTTTAATATAGACAAATATAATAAAAATACAAACCAATTGCTATAATAGCTACAAATAAAGTCGTTTCGTGTTACAAAATATTTAAAGTAATATGATGACAGCTCGAAGTAATTACAAATAGCGCAGTTAGCAATATAAAAAAGCGATCTTTACTGTAGTAAAACTTCTTGGTTAATGATAGCGTCATCAAGGAGGTAATCCTCAAGGAGGTGAAACTACACATTACTTCCTTTATGGATAGCGCACTCTGAACTTTGCTCTGAATCAAAGAGTACTTTCTTGGTACTTTCTCTGAATTATCCAGTGGAATTATCTGATGTTTTTGTTCGATTCGGCTGCGCTTTAGTTTTTCTGTGTTTTTCTGCTTTATACCTACTTATTAATGAAAGTGTGATACAGTCGTAGGAAGATAGCATTTGTGTTATTATTGTAGCAGTGTTAGTGGTAAAAGGACTGTGGGGTGTTGTGCATACTGAAGGTAGTCTGGTACATGGGTTGGGCACGATACCAGAAAAATATTGAGCCTCTTGCTGCATATATCTGGATGATAAATAATTGTTAAAGAAGATGTGGAAAATGAATAATAATTATGTTTTTTAATCAAATACTGTTTTATTTCACCATTTACCTATATTAAAGGCTCCCCCACACAGTTGCGATTTTATCGAGCAATAATATCCCGGCGACTTTGTGACCGTGTCGCATGTCCTACCACACAGGTGCGATTTTGCGATCAGCGTCACGCGTCCGCCTCACCAATGAGAATGAATAAGTATAGTCTGAGATAGACTTACTTTTGGTAACTGTCGCTAGAAAGGCTTTCCTAAAAAGAAAGAGTTCCCTCATATGGAGACATTCCTGGCTTTAGGACCAGATCTTGGTTTAAATGTTAGTTTTGCTATTAAACCCAATCGTGTTCAAAAAATTAGAAGCCAATGCTGTACTGAAAATAAAAATTGTGAAATCGCAGCGATATTATCGCTCGATGAAATCGCACCTGTGTGAGGGGCCTTAATAGAGAATTAGAGAAATAAAACCTAAAAAAAATTATGTCTATGTCAAGTGGTCAATGTCAAAATATGTCAATCAATTTATTGTCAAGGCCTTCTTTTTTCAAAAAGTTTGTGACTACTTGTTCTGTGTTTTTTTCGCCATTTTATCACATTTCGTAACTAAAATATCCAAATTCAATTCAAGATATCTCGTTTGTGCCATAAAATATAACGTTGAAATAATTAGTTTTAGTAATATGAGTATGCGAACTATTATTCCCATATTTTTATAACGCTGTAGAAAAAGTTGGTAGTACAAAAATGGCCCGAGTTGGTGGTTGTCTTTTCGCCTCCTTTCTCGAAGTTCCTAGACACGTTCACCTTTTGTCCCTTTTTAAATATTCCTTCTCTCTCTTCCTTCTAGAACATTTCTAAAAACACAAAAATCTAGAAATATTTTTGGCGCGGATCGGATTCGAACCGTCACCCCCCAGCATGGGAGGCGGAACCTTAGACCGTAAGACCACGGCGGTTGTTAATGAGCCGGCCGAATTTTCGAATGCCTTCTTTACGTTTGACATTTGACAGCGGCCGTGACACTATCATTGAGGATGGCAAAGAGGAGGATGGAATCAAAGGAATATACTTTAATGGCTTTAATTCGGGAGTATTGGTTAATTTTTATAAGTTTATTAACGTTTCTTGCATTATGTCCGGTTTGCTACTGTTTAAAAAAGTAAAGAAGTACCTACCTACAACAAAAGTAAAGTAAATAAGATAGGTATCATAGATATATATATTACTATATATCTATGATAGGTATAGATGAGAACGAGTAATAAAAACTAGTGCAATAATGCTTACAAAAATGTCCGAAGCACAACCAAGATGGGAAAGTGAAGATGTGGAACTGGAGACGCTTGAACATAATATTTGGTTTTTTAACCGCGTCAGACCTGGTCAACTTTCGCCATGAAAACAATTGGAAAACAATGCGAGTTGGTTGGTACCACAGATTACCCCCAATAGATACCGCATACAGGGCCGCCGACGCTCGCCACACATCTATGGTTTTTCACTGATATAAGCAACGCGAGTGAGCGAGCTAGAAGTAGTGTGACCTTGAAATGACCAATCACGTGGCACCGTTTCATGCCCCGCTACCCGCACCTACCGCCAAAAATGGTGACTTCGGGCGTGAACAAAATGTTCACTATGCGGTATCTATTGGGGGTAATCTATGGTTGGTACAATGGTGGAGCTGATGAGGTCTTAGTCCTTAGATAATCCTTCCTTCCTTCGTCCTTTTATCATTAGATATCTTGAAGACCCGGTTGGTGCAATGGTTCCCATGCTGGACTGCCAAATCAGAATTCCTAACTTCGAATCCCGGTTCAGTCATGGATGTTATGTTTCTATTGTTGGTACAAGTGTCTATAATAAAAAGCCTTGTATCTTACTTTGGATCAAACAATGTATACTGCCTGTGAGCATTATTTTTTTAGGGTTCCGTACCCAAAGGGTGAAAACGGGACCCTATTACTAAGCCTACATTGTCCGTCCGTCCGTCTGTCCTACCTATTTAGGGCTGTAACTTTTGAACCGTAATAGCTAGACAGTTGAAATTTTCTCAGATTATGCGTTATTACGGCGGATTTGTTAACAAATAATAAAAATGGCAAAAAGTTAAAAATTAAGGGGGATTCTCAACAAGAAACTAGTTTTTATCAACGTTTTTTCTTCACGCTCTATGGTAAAAACGGTAATACATACAAGCGTCAAACTTAGTGTGATTATAGATCAAACTCTACAGAATAACAACAAATACTAAAAACTGGCCAAGTGTGAGTCGGTCTCGCGCTAAAGGTCCCGGACACTACACTTTCCCTGTCGCCCATGCACACCCTAATATAGCAAGGGCCCAGCATGCTCTTTAGTAGAGACAAAATTTTTGTGCATGGGATCATAGCACTGAGTTTGTACAGTAGGCCACCTATCCAGACTGTATCATAAGCTGCGCTGAGGTCCACGAAGGCAACGCAAGTCTTTTCCCCTCGTTGAAAGCCCGCTTCAAATAAGAGATGTCAGGGCCAGGACTTGATCGGAACAGCTACGGTTAGCCCTGAAACCAGCCTTCTCTGCAGGCACCAGTCTATTTATAGTAGGGCACAGTCGGTTGTAGAGCAGTCTCTCCAGGAGCTTGTAAGTGACGCTAAGTAGAGAAATCGGTCTGTAGTTAGCAGGGTCGTCAGCAGATTTTTCCGGGCTTCAAAATAGCGATGACCTTCGACTTCTTGAAAATGTGGGGGAGCTTGCTAGTCCCTAGAATTTCATTGAAGAAATCTGTTAGCCATCTTTGGCCGCGTTTTCCTAGATGTTTAATAAACTCTGGGTAGATCTCGTCCAGGCCCGCAGCTTTACCAGATTTCACATTTTTCAGGGCTTTCATTAGTTCCTCCGCTCCAAAGGGTGAACTGAAATTTTCGTTCGCAGAGAGGTTTTGGAGTGCGGCTTGATATGTGGTTCGCATCGTTTTAGTGAATCTCTTATCGACCTTCGCGCTTTTGCTTACACTCTGCAACCGTCGAGCTATATCGTCAGGCCCTATATTTTGCTCCTTGAATTCTGGTGCCATTGCGCCGCCGAGCCTTCTCAGGAGGGACCATGATTTTCTACTCGAATGGGTGAAGTCTAAACCTTCCACGCTCTAGAGCCACTTCTCCCGGCGGGATTGATCCAGTGCAGCGATTAGATTATTTGCCTCTTGAATGTCATTCGTGGAGATGTACTTTCGATATGCGTCTTCGGCTTCAGCATTCCAGCCCGGTGTGAACTCTCTTCGGAAACCCCTGGGTATGCAGCGTTTTGCACAGGCAATGATTATCCTACAGAATCTATCGTAGTTTTCTACGGTAGGTTTAAGCCATCGGATATTACTGTCCGTCTGGTGTTTGTATGCAGTCCAGTAAGCTTTTTGAAAGTTCCAGCGAGGTTTGGGAACCGATCTGACTAGCGGGACCTCTATACCAACCCTGACAAGGGCCGGTCGGTGTTGGCTACGGGGGAAGTGTTCCAAGATTTTTCGGTGCACTGGTAAGATGTTTCCCATGCAGTCCGCCGATACGAAGCACAAGTCTGGATTAGTGTCTCTCTGCCACCGCGCCGATCTGAAAGATCCTCTGTCCTTCGCATCAAAGATCAAGCTCATGTTATTGTGCTCTGCCCATTCTACGAGGATGTCACCGTTTGTGTCGTTCGCTGAGTAGCCCCAGGACGTGTGGTGACTGTTGAAATCGCCATGGTAGACGGCCGGGTGGGCGTATGTTTTGAGAGGGGGAGCAGGGAAAATATTGTTAGGGGGCTTGTAAATGGACTCTATTGTCATATCTGATACCTTAATGGTAAGAGTTTCTAGGTTATCAGTATTACTACACTCTAAGACACAAAAATTTGAAAGCGAGGATCTTATGTACATTGCGGAACCGTAAATGGGTGAAAGGGTATATGCCACCAGGGTGTAGCCTGCGACGGAGCCGCGGCTGTCAAAACTATCAAATTTGTCAATATGATGTTCCTGAACAACAATTACATCCACAATCTGGACAAGTAGTCACATTTAGACTGCGAAGAGCCTTCAATGTTTAGTTGTAGTATACAGACTGAAGGTCCTATACTTTTTGTCAGAAGGTCCTTAGAAGGACAGTTTTTGGATTGCATTATGTTGAGATATTTTAAGGAAAAGCTGGGAGGCTCAGAAGAGCAAGTTCAGCTTGCCAGGGAGAGTCGGAATCTTTTGGCCGCCTCCACTAATATAGTGAAGCCGTTGCCCGGGGTGGACCACAAGGAGGTAGATTCGGACTAATTACCACCCCGAAAATAAAAAGAAAAAAAAAAAAAAAAATTATTTTGTAATTTTAAATTTATTTTAAAAATAAAATTCCGTTATGGTTTGTCCTTTAAAGTTAGATAACGAATTGTTATTTTTTGCACCGGAACTTAGTAGTGGGTCCACGAGGAACAAGGTTTCCTCGTGGACCCACCAGTGGGACAAATTAGTGGGACCACGAAGAAGTACCGGCGTCGTCATCGTCGCCGTGAATGAGGCCTTAGGCCTATCTTGTACATTTTACGTTTTGCTCATTATGCGTGTTGTGCTCATTCTGCGCGTATTATTCATTTTGCGATTTGTGAATTTTGAGTGTCGTGCTCATTTTGCGTTTTGTACATTATGCTCCGAAGCGTTTAGTTTCTCCCTCCCTTTTTTTTCAGTTCTCACTATAGAAAACTCGCGCAGTATAACAGTATAACCAAAGAAAATCGCGCCGCTTAGTTGGATGAATATCCTTATGGTGTGACTGAGGATCATTTTATTGGTCCATAGTCACACCGGTGTGGTAACTCGGTGTGACTATGGGTCGGTCGCGCCTAATCCACGGGATCGAATCAGCCCATAGATAAGCTACTTTTTTACAGAATCAGCCTGTAGCTTTGATTAAAAACCTAGGACCAAAAATCTCTGTTAAAAACTTTTCGCTTACGCTGAGCCTGTAGGTCAGGTGTAATACAGGGTGTAAAAAGACTACTCCCGAAAACTGAAACTATGGATTCAGACCATGATACCTAACACTTTGGCACTGAAATTTATTTTTTTTATTTTCACAAATTTAATTTTTTTTCAGGCCTTTATTTCTACAATTATGAACATTAAAGCCTACCAGTGACATAATGAATGAATGAATGAATGAAATATACTTTTATTTACACCAAACACAGATACAGCATAGGAATAAAAAACAATAATGGTACAAATAAGGCGGTCTTATCGCTAAAAAGCGATTTCTTCCAGACAACCTTAGGGTAGAGGAAATTTAAACAAAGAACAACGGGTCGGTGCTATATAAAATAAATAGTAAATATCAGAAATAAAGGAGAAACCGAAAAATAAACGCATAATGCAATACAATTTTAATTTATTTATTTATTTATTTTTTTTTTTTTTTTGTTATTTTTTTTTTATTTTTATTTTCGAAAATAGCAAAAATCCGCAATGTAAAACGCACTCATCAAACTCGTCGCCAAGCTACGGTCGCGCGCCACACAGCTGTAAGGTCACTGCCCGCTCACCCGAGCGAGCGGGCAGTGACCTAACAGCTGAGTGGCGCGCGACCGTGACTACCGCGCGCACCTTGGCGCGCTTCTTCTCTGCTACAGTTTGTACCTACATTAACCGCTAACGGTCGTGTGACGTAGTGTTACGACAGCAGCGTGTTGTACGCTTTACATTGCGTGGCAAGAAAATGGAAAAATCACGCATAATTTTTTTAAATTTAAAAGGTTAGCGCCATAAATTTTTATATAGGTTCAGTGATATGTTCTTAAAGTTTTCGGGAGATGTCTTTTTACACGGTGTATAAGCTTCATGTACCTAGCTTATCTATGACCTTCTAACTGACATGCAGCTGACATGTGACTGACTGCAATAGTCAAAGAGAATATAATCACTACATAGTCATGGACCTGTCCACGACCTGTCGACCAAAGACTGCTGCTATCGACATGTCCTTTTTTATGAAGGTGATCAAAAAGTTGACGCCCAATATTCCCACTATTGATTTAATTTTGTTAATTTGCGCAGTATTTTTTGCATTTTTTATGGTTTGCTACTGTTTTAGAAAGTAAAGAAGTACACAGAAAGTAAAGTTAATTCGATATTAATAAAAATTTTTAATAAAAAACGAGTGAAATAATTATTACCTATGTAAAAATGTCCACCAATAATTTTCTTTTATAAAAATCGGACCAAGATGCGAAAGTGAGGTCAGTGTGAAGATGTGGAACCGAAGACGCTTGAACATATTTTGTCTTTGACCGACCGCGTCAGCACTGGTCAACAATGAGTTGGTACAATGGTGGAGCTGATGAGGTTCCAGTACTTGATCAGTACCTTGACGACCCGGTTGGTGCAATGGTTACCATGATGGACTGCCAAACCTGAATTCCTGGCTTCGAATCCCGGTTCCGTCATGGATGTTATACGGTTATATCTTTGTTAGAAGTGTCCATAATAAAATGCCTGGTAAGTATCTTACGTACCTACAAATCAGAACAATGTATGTGCCTGTGAAAGTTATTTATTTATACAGGGTGTCCGGTAAGTAATGGATAACCCTGCACCGGCTGATAGAGGACCTCAAACCAGTCCAGAAACTGGACTTTCATGTCCAGTAAAAGTGCCACGGTTTTCGAGATATTTGGACTTTAACATTCTTTTTTTAATAGAACAACCCTAGCTATACTGACTTTCTCATGCACGTCTGATAGCACCATTCTTAGAGAATATTATGCATAAAGTGAACTGTAAAAATCTCTTCTTTTGTGGCCATGGTGGTCAAAAGAGTAACAAAGGTACCAAATTTCTGAAAAAATGTTTAAGTCCAAATATCTCAAAAACCGTGGCACTTTTACTGGACATGAAAGTCCAGTTTCTGGACTGGTTTGAGGTCCTCTATCAGCCGGTGCAAGGTTATCCATTACTTACCGGACACCCTATATATCGAGCGTCAACGCGGGTATACTGTAAAATAGTAGCTTATCTATGAGGCATATGCCGCGGCGCCGCCCGCCGTCGGTCTACCGGGGTACGCTGACGCCACAGAACATTATAAGAGGGGTTCGAAGTGCAAAGTAGGCGTGGGACGTGTCGCCACAGGTTATGCAGTGATTTGCATAGCACCTGAAGTGCGATTTTTGAAAATCATACGAGCGAATTGGCAGTAGAAAGATGCATAATCTCCATAGTAATTTTGACATTTTCTACTGCCAAGTCGCTCGTATGATTTTCAAAAATCCCACTTCAAGGCGCGCGGCGTGGTGCGACCGATTAGTTCACAGTATATAATGTAGTGGGTCCACGAGGAAGTACTGAACCGAGAAGGCATGAGTAATTTTAGCAGCGTGAGCGGGAAGACAAGTGGCGACAGCCGTCTCCGAAGCAAAAGCGCTACTTTGCATTTCTTACCACTCTTATAATGTTCTGTGGCTGACACCGGCTAACTTAAATTAAACTCGCCAAAAAGTTCTTGCGTGAGAGCTTAAATAAAAATAATAGAACATTGTCTTTTAGTAATGGAGCTATGGTATGGATGGATTTACTGAGGGAGGACAGGGGACCCTGATGACTTATGACCAAATAAAGGAGATCATTCCTGTGAGCTTCTGACTTATAACCATCCTCCAAGATGTTATATTAAATTATAACGGATTTATTGACTTATTGCCTTTTTGAAAAAGTAAAATTTTTGCCGACCGAAAATGTTGTGATTTTTGCGCGGGAAGCGAGGAGAAAAACGATGTAGAAAAATATAACTTATGACCAGGCTGTAAGGGCTAGTTCTCATTGCCTTTCCTTTCGGAAAGGCAATGAGAACAAAGAGGCCCTGGATAAATTAAAAAAAAAATTGACATTGACAAATCGATCATAATCATAACCTCAAACCACAAATATTTTGCAGTACTATCAGTTTAAAATAACAATGTGCATGACCTCGCCTGCAAATGTGACGTCACTCAATCACACGAACTTCACTCGAGTCATTCAAATGATTATTTCCTTTACATAGAGTCTATATTCCTTTGCAACTGAGTGAAGTTATCGAACGGCCCTTCAAGGTCATGCACATTGTTATTTTAAACTAATAGTATTCACGAGATTTTTCCACAAATATTGCACCTAAATATTCTGTTTAATAGTTTATCATAGCGCTTATTCGGTTATCCATTCTGTTGCACACACTTGTGTGCAAAATGAGCTCGGTACTGATCAAAGATGAGGTCGACCCCTTCAATATGAACCCCGAGATTAAACTAGAAATAAAAATAGAGAACGAATCGGACGATGAGATGAAGAGTGAGGGTGACGGTTCGTGCGATTTGATTAAAGAAGTTAAAGTTGTACCGGTGGAATTTCAGCACACTGTTCCTAACACAAATTCTATTGAAGGTTAGTATCCCACTTCTACCAAAGATTACCTGTTACGACCACGGACCTGAAAAAAAGACGGATCAGCTTTAGTATCCTGCGGCATGAATTTGGGGGGGGTTCTCGGTGTTGGCTCCATAATTAATTTAATTATTTATTTTCTCACAAAGTTATAGTTGTTCAATTTAATTATTTATTTTCTCACAAAGTTATAGTTGTTCCCTTAAGTATTTTACTAGGTTGTTTTGTTACACCCTGTATAGTTTATACTGGGATACTTGCCGGTTGGTGTCACATAACCAGCCGCCCAAATGTCCAGGAACTACCCGCACATTCAAACTTCGCAATTGTTTTCCTCCCAATGTTAACTCTATTTCAATGAAGTGCGGACCGAAACAGTGGCAATATATCGAACACTAGCGGCCCGTCCCGGCTTCGCACGGGTGGACGTCTAATCTTTTCTAGCAATAAATATAGCCTATGTTACTCAGGGTGAATGCAGCTTTCTAATGGTGAAAGAATTTTTTAAATCGGCCCAGTACTTTTTGAGCCTATTCATTACAAACATACAAACATACAAAAATAGGTACAAATCTTTCCTCTTTATAATATTAGTGTAGATTGAAAGTTGGGTACAGGGCCTGACTTACGGAAACTTCCTGAGATAAGGAAAAACATACAAAATTAGAGACATTTGTTCTGGCAAGCGTCAATGACATTAAGGCAAGCGTCCAGAGTCTCTCCGCAATAACCCAGAGTTCCCAGCCAGTTCCTCCCATAACTAGGGTTGCCAACCGTCCCGCGAGAGGCGGGACGTTCCGTTTCTAGACCCTCAGAGGATGCGTCCCGCGATAGATGTGTGCGGGACGCCTATTGTCCCGTTTTCTGGCTAACCTTTCTAGCAGAAGTATGAGTGATTTAAAACTTTATTAAGTTTCTTCTAAAATATTTGCATTTTTATTTCTTTTTATTGAATGCTTAAGTTCAAAGTTAGATGTATTCTTCTTCTTTTTCTTTCATGTCAGCATGAGCCATATCGCATGAGCCATTATTCATGATGTATAGGAAAGATTAGCCAGCTAGTAATTGTAGTAACGAGGCTGACTGTCCAAGGTGTGCCTGACGGACCAACACAGGTTTCATTAAACTGCTGATTCCTGGCACCCCATAGTACCTACTAACTTTTATGTTTGTAAAATCATTTAAAAGTTTACTTGGGTAATTGACCGATTTTCATTTCTGATTCGAATGCTCCTTAAAGTTAAAGTTTGATGTACTTATTATTATAGTTTAATTGATTGTGTTATAATTATAATCAAAAAGAACCGAAAACAACAATTTTTTATTTTTCTTCAAATCCTCATTGTTTTTTCAACTTTTTATACTTTGACAGCCGGGTCCCGCTTTTTTTTAGCCACGTCCCGCATTTTGATTGCAAATATCCCGCTTATCCTTGTATTAAGGTTGGCAACCCTACCCATAACCCTAGCTCACTGTCCTTTCTTCAACAGTCTCTGCACCAAACGAGGGATCATTCGCGAAATGGCAACCGATGCGTAAAAGGCCCAATTCGCGAAATGGCTAATTCGTGAAATGGCCAATTCTGAAAATGCCTAATTCGCGAAATGTCATACTTTACTTAGACATTTTTTTCACTCATTTTTCATTTATGATGTCCCATAGGATAAGGTAGAGCGGGGTCCGTGGTAGCAACTTTTAACTATGCATTTTTTTACCCGACTGTTCTAGAAGAAGGGTTATGCTTTTCGAGTGTATTTATGTTATATATAACTATACCGTGTTAATGAATTAGCGCAAAACCTCATACACCCCAACTGATTTATAACAAAATAATTAGATTGAAATAATAATTTAATTATTTAGATATTAAAATTTAAAATTATTCGCATTTTAAGTTTTGAGACAAAAATGATTTGTTATCATTTCAGCACTGGAAGAAAGCGCTAACGTACTCATGGATACATTTTTATAATCTTGTTTTGGTAGTAAGTAGGGTGAGTGTGCCCGTGCGGTGGGTTGACATCGGGTTCAGAAAATTTTTAATTTTCCTAACAAATAATTTAATATTTTGAAAAAAATTACCTATGTTGAAACCATGATAATTCGACTCAGCTCTCGATTCTAAACAAACTACTTTCTAGTTTTGCGTTAATTCATTAACACGTTGTATATACAGGGTCCTTCATAATATGCTGACACTTTTTTAAGGGGGTGATCAGACCGTCAAACTGAACAACTGTCTCTATGGGACCAACATCGAAATTGCGAAAAAAAAATCAGCTGTCCCATACATTTGGCTTGAGTAGATTTGCAGTTTTGTATGGAAGAGCAGATTTTCGCGATTTCGATGTTGGTGCCATAGAGAAAGTTGTTCAGTTTGACGGTCTGATCATGCCCTTAAAAAAGTGTCAGCATATTAAGAAGGACCCTGTATATTGTTATATATATCATATACATAATATATATGATGTACCAACCAACCAACCAGGTCCAACCCATAGAGTCTATGGGTTGGACCTGTGTTCTCAAGCAACCCTTTCAAAGGGCTGGGTCCGCTACGGCCTATGAAATACCTTCAGAGTTATGATAATAATTTATTATTTCAGACGAACCCAAAAAGCTAAACTCCGAGATTAAGGTTGAAAAAACAGATTACTTTCAAATTGAGATCACAAAAGAAGAAAATGTCCAAAAACCATCAGAAACTTACCAAAATGCCTGCACTCCTCACATATGTTCGTTCTGTAAGCTCGAATGCGTTTCCACAAGTCAATTGAAGATTCACTTACGAGTGCACACCGGAGAAAAACCATTTTCATGCTCGATGTGTGCATACACAACTTCGCAGAAAGGTAATCTGGTAGGTCACTTGAAGACTCACACCAAAGATAAACCGTTTTCCTGCCAGATGTGTGAATTCAGATGTAAAGCAAAAGACACTCTGAACAGACATAGTCTGCGTGTGCATGGTGAGAAAACATATCTAATCTAAACTATTTTTTTTAATTTATAATTAAATGGACTCTTGCTTGTGCGTTAGCACTGCATTTCCGCCAGTGTCAAGTATTTTATGGGAGAATCTATCCCAATCTCTGGGATTGTTTTTGGACAAGAACAAGAAGAGACTGAGGATTGCGGAGCCGCGTGGCAGGCAAAAACGCGACGCGCGAAACCACGCGAGACGTGTGCTCGGGTCAGTCCCTGCAACGTGACCAATCTAAACTATTATAAAACTGTAACAGAAGGTGTGTCTGTTTGAAGATATTTACAAAAAAAAAATTACGACATGGTTTTTACCTGTCCCTAATTCCAAATCACCAATTTTTGAATTTTTTGTCCGTCTGTTTGTTTGTTTGTTTGTGTTTGGGTGTTTGTTTGTTCGAGTATCACGCAAAAACTACTGAACCGATTTTGATGAAATTTTGTTTGTTTGATAGCTTATATATTTTCGGAGAAGGAAAATATCGTGAGGAAACCTGCATGCTTCAAATTTCGAGACGTGATTTGTACCCACTGTCCATTACAAGTAGCGACGGGCTCACTCCCCGTCACACTGGACAGAGTTTCGGTACTAGTGAAACATGGATGTTCTGAGGTTTCAGAATATCTCTGCCTACCTCCTCGGGGAATAGAGTCGTGAGCATATGCTTATGCTTATGCGTATTATAGCGAAAACTTTTTTATATTCTTTTTCGAATACAAAACTTATTATAAACACCTTGGAAGGGCCTGTGCCCTTACAGAATTTATTTTTCCTTTAATTACGTATACAAGATGTAAAAATATTACTATGGGAGCAAACCTGCCAGAACAAAAAAAATTGGCACGCTAGAAGGCATACAGGGTGAAATTGATATCATTAGCATCCTTTTAAACTAAGAGTCTAACCATCAAACTGAACAACTTTTACTATGGGAGCAAACCGATCGGAGCAAATATAAAATCTGCTCTTCCATACATTTGTGTCGCATTGCCATTTAGTATGGAACGGCTGATTTTATTGTTGCTCCGATCGGTTTGCTCCCATAGTGAAAGTTGTTCAATTTGGTGGGTAGACTCATAGTTTAAAAGGATGCTAATGATATCAATTTCACCCTGTATATCTAAATCTTTTTCATTTTAAGGGGCGTCCGCCCGGTTTTGAGTAACTTTGTAACCATTTTATACATTAACTATGACACTTTATAAGCAGAAAACAAAACTGAACAATCTACAGGATATGAGAAGTGATGTGGTTTTTCTCGAAATCTATTTTAATTAATAAAACTGAAGAAAAACGACTCCAAAGTCCTTCAAAGTTCTTTTTTTCCAATTGTAACCGTTTTACTCTTACATTGTTGATCAGTAGAATATGAAAATTTACAACATTCTTCACAATACAATATAGAATGATGTGGTTTTCTTATTTTTTGAAAATTCATAAAAAATCATACAGGTTTTCAAAGAAAACGGAAAATTCTGACCGGAGCCGCGCAATTGAAGCGGGATGGCTAATTGCAAAAGTTTGCTTGTAGAAAGAGAGCTTTGCAGATGGGAGGAGTAGCCTTAAGTGGGTAAGGCAGTATAATTATAAAATTAATTAAATAATTTTTTTAATTTCAGACATAGATTACAAACCAACGAAGCGCTTGAAAACAAAAGTAAAGACTACAAATTATTCATGTACGACCTGTAACCTGAAATTTACTACAAACAGTAAATTGATGTACCACACACGCACACACACCGAAGAAAAACGATATTCATGTCCATTCTGCGACTACAAATATGCTAGGAAAAAAGATGTAGAAGCACATGTAATACAGAATCATAACGAAGACAAACCATATGGGTGTCAAAAATGTGGATACAAATGTAAACTGAAGAATTATTTGTTACGACATGTCTGCATTCATACCGGCATGAAGACATTTTCATGCTCTTCTTGCGAATTCAAAACAAAGGACCTACGTAGCTTGGACGTGCACATGATAATACATGGCGGAATAAAGCCGTATTCTTGTAAATCTTGTAAGAAGAGATTTGCCACATGGAAAGCCTTGGAACGGCATTCAGCAAGCATTCAAGATGGCACTAGAATAACTAATGCAGTATGCAGAGGTGATGAAGATTAAGACTTCCTTAGTGTCAATTCACACGTACCACAACCACACCACAACGAAGCTATGTGGTCGGGCGTATATTTTGTATTGAAAATGAATATTACAATTTACACGTACCACATTTTGCCGTTGTTATCGACCACCTGTGTAATACGACCACATCGCAACCACATCGCGACGGCAACGCCACCACCGGCGGCGGCACCGCGGCCACATCGCCACGACATACCGTCAAGCCGTGTTTCCTCCACGAAAGCCGGAGTATACTGCACATGACCACGTGGTTACCACATCGCGACGACAGCGACAACGCAACCACATCGACATTTTGTCGGTACCACAACGCAACTGCAAAAAGCCGCTGCGACACTATTCACACGTAACCACAGCTTGACCACATTTTGTCGCTGCGACGTGGTGTGGTTGTGGTACGTGTGAATTGACCCTTAGATAACAATAAATTGTCACGTGTTAATTTGGTACTAGAACTGCCAGATAATAATATTCAGAGAGATAAGTGTACTTTTGGCAACCATCAGCAGCAAGGCCGATTCAGTGTTTATGGGGTGTAGAGCGTCTCTGTGATGGGGATGGACCAGGTGTGCCTGCATAACTCCAGTCGGTTTAGGAGTTACTGATGATTAAAGGTCTGTAAAAAATTAACGATCAGCTGCAAGGCTGATCGTTTGTTATTGTTGTAGTATGCACTGTAGCTATGTGAACAGTACAAAAACTGACATGGTTCATCAGTCGGTTTAGGAGATACAGCCGTTCAAAGATCGGAACTTTGACTGGCTGTATCTCCTAAGCCGACTGACAGAACTTGGCAGTTTTTGTACTGTTCACATAGCTACAGTGCATACTGCAACAATAACATACGACCAGCCTTGCAGCTGATCGTTAATTTTGTACAGACCTTTAATCATCAGTAACTCCTAAACCGACTGGAGTTATGCAGGCAGACCTGGTCCATCTCCATCACAGAGATGCTCTACACCCCATAAACACTGAATCAGCCTTGCTGCTGATGGTTGCCAAAATTCACTTATCTCTTATACTATAAGTACATAGTACATACAAGAACTGTACCTAGTGAATTTTAACACAGCGTTGTTATTACAGTAGTACATTCAAGAGCATGTCAAGCTTGACACTTTGGACTTTGGAGGTGCTACTGGGGAATGTTCCTCCATTGAAAAGGGAAGATCTTCCACCAGGCTATGTGTGAAGCCTGGGGACCGGCCGTGGTCCAACAGTTCTTAGTTGGACCTTGTATTTATATCGAATCTCTGTGATTATTTCTCTTGCGCGATTCATGTCTCGCATTCGATTGTGAACCTTATGTATAGTAGGTTACGAGTTACGTATTTACGATGAACGTTGTCTTTGTATGGAGCATATTTCCGTGAGCGACGGTATCGCCATCTGTTGGCATCTTTGCTATAACTTGTGGGTGCTGGACATCTGTAGTAGTTCCCCACAGGACTTTGTACCGTTCTTATTTAGTGCGCCATAAGCGTTACAATCGAACTGCAAGTGTAAAGCTTGATGTGCTCTTGACTGTACCAGAAGCCCGTAGCATGCTATTCATGATACGGTTGTATTACGTCTTTTATCTCGTTCATTCGTAATTTTGACATTTTCTACAGCTGATTACAACGTGATGTTCAAATATCGCACTCCAGGTATATACCCGTTAGATACCCAATGATTTTTATAATACTTATAGGAAGATCAAAAATAAAAATTACTTATACAAATATATTATTTTATTTATTTACACCTTATTATAGCAACTTAAAAGCTATAATGTTTTATTATTGTACACACGGCGACACATCAAGCTATACAAAACCAAAATAAGCTGGCCGCGCGTAGAACGAGTAAAGCATAACGCCACGCGACCAGCTTATACTGGTTTTGTATAGCTTGATGTGTCGCCGTGTGTACAATTGTTGTACAAATCTTCACAGAAGGCTTTTTTGAAGTTCGTAGTTCGAACTGTTGATTCCATGTATGTAGGAATACCAAAAATACTCAAAATCCGTGCACAGATTACCCCCAATAGATACCGCATACAAGGCCGCCGACGCTCGCCACACATCTATGATTATGCACTGATACAAGCAACGCGAGTGAGCGAGCTCGAAGTAGTGCGACCGTGGAGTGCGACCTTGAAATGGCCAATTACGTTGCACCGTTTCGTGCCCCGCTACCCGCACCTACCGACAAAAATTGTGACTTCGGGCGTGAACAAAATGTTCATTATGCGGTATCTATTGGGGGTAATCTGTGGGGTAGACAGATAACTCGTTTAAGTCGGACTCTTTTTGCTGCTAGAACTCCGTCAATTTAAGTACTGTGTACCACAAGCTTTTCGATGACGGAAAATATCTCGTGAGCACCTGCATACTTCAATTTCGAGGCATGTATTGTACCCACTGTCCATTACAAGTGGCGACGGGCTCACTCCCCGTCACACTGGACAGACGGTACTACTAGTGAAACGTAGATGTTCTGAGTCTGAGAATATCTCTGACTACCGCCTCGGGGAATATAGTCGTGAGCATATGCTATGCTATGCTATTTATTTGAATTTTTCTGTTCCTTTTACTTCGGCTTCTGCTCCTGTGTCTCATATTTTATGCCTTTTGCAGTACTGAAACAAAATAGCAGTGAAATTAGAAAGAAAAGCTTTTTATTAAGGCCTACCGAGCCTATTGTGCTGCCCTCAATCGTATTTTTTTATTTCTTAACAATTAAACAACATTTCCAAAAAACAAGAATGTCAACATTGTAGTTCTGGAGTGCGATTTTTGAATCTCATTCGCTGAGTTCAGCAGTTGAAAATGTCAAAATTAGTTACTATGGAGATATGCATCTTTCTACTGCTGATTTGACTTTCAAAAATCATACTTCAGGAGTGCGATTTTTGAAAGTCAAATCAGCAGTAGAAAGATGCATATCTCCATAGTAATTTTGACATTTTCTACTGCTGAACTCAGCGAATGAGATTCAAAAAACGCACTCCTGATTGGCTTTCAATTTATCGAAACATTACGGATTATTATGTTTTATGCTTGTAATGATTATACAACTTGCTACTACAACTACAATTGCTTCAACATTGCAAGTTAAATAAAAGCTTGTAATATGTGGGATTGAAGCAAGCAAAACAAACTGAATGGCTCGATAAACTACGTTTTAATAATCTTACAAGAGTACAGCGTTTTATTTTATAACTTTACATAGGCTTTTCCCAAAAAACTACCCTTGTCCGTCCATCTTGCAATCCGAAGAGGCATCCCCCCTCCCAGCCTCCTCCTACGTCGCACTCTCTTTCATCTCTCTCGCACATACGCACCTTGTCTCCCATCCCTCTCTTACCCGGCCTGTCATTCGTCCTACGTCTTGAATCCCTATCACACAACACTGCATCCTATCTGTCATCCCTCTCTCACATTATCTGTATTCCGTTACACTCAGACTTCCCTACGTTCCATTCCCACATGTAATACTCATATAAACATTACCGTTTTGGTGAGCAGGTCCAAGCTTGTAGCAATCGACTTTAGATATTTCAGTTTTTCAAAATCTGCCCTCCGCCGCTTTCTAACCCTCATGACACGGTCTGCAAAAATATACCGTCTATTTAGATTTTAAGGGTTCCGCAACCAAATATGACCTGAAAAATTAAGTCTCGGGCGGGACTTGAACCCGCACCCTTCCAAACCGGGGAAGTGCGTTATCCAATTTCGCTACCGAGTCCACTAGCCAGAGAACGAAATTTTCAATCTGTTGCATCTTGAGGGGACTGGGGACCTCCCCGGTTTGGAAGGGTGCGGGTTCAAGTCCCGCCCGAGACTGAATTTTTCAATCTTTAATTTGATTTGAAATAGCACAACATGGCTGTAACATGTTTAAAATCAATAATAGTATTTGAAATATGACCTGCTCCCGTAGCACGGCAGCGTGATAAAGCGCTATCTCGCTTTGGCTCTCTTTCTATTTACACGCGAACGAACGTATTAGAAGGCGTGATATAGCCGTATCGCGTAACATGCTACGGATCTGGTGAAGGCGGCGGGAACCCGTTGGATGAGGGCAGCGCAGGACCGGTCGTTGTGGCGATCCTTGGGGGAGGCCTATGTCCAGCAGTGGACGTCCATCGGCTGAGATGATGAGTGAAAGTTGTTCAGTTTGATCTAAACCGCCCTATGACTACTTATACAACGTGTTAATAAATTAACGCAAAACCTCATACACCCCAACTGATTTATAACAAAATAATTAGATTGAAACAATAATTTTATTATTTTTATATTTAAAATATAAAGTTATTCGCATTTAAAGTTTTGAGGCAAAAATGAATTGTTATCATTTCAGCACTGAAAGAAAGCGCTAACGTACTCATGGATACATTTTTATAATCTTGTGTTGGTAGTAAGTAGGGTGAGTGTGCCCGTGCGGTGGGTTGACATTGGGTTCAGAAAATTTTAAATTTTGCAAACAAATTATTTAATATTTTGAAAAAAATTACCTATGTTGAAACCATGATAATTCGACTCTGCTCTCGATTCTAAACAAACTACTTTCTAGTTTTGCGTTAATTCATTAACACGTTGTATAGGGACTAGTAACGCGCGTCATTCTACTAACAAACATTTCTGCCACTTTTTGCGGGGGGCGAGGTAACATAAAATCCGCAACTTTAGATTTTATTCCCATAACCTTAGATTCTAAGAATGTAAAAAATCATGCAAAGTAGTCTCGTGTGAACCCCAAACGTTCTAAGTTCAAAATTATTGTTTCGCAATTATAGGCTGTCGCGTTTAGTGATAAAGTATAAAATTTAGTGTAAATGCACATGATCAATTTTTCTTATACCGTGGCAGAGGGGAAATGCTACCGCAAGGTCAGTCCTTATACAGGGTGTACAATAAAATGGGACAGCTACTTAAAGGGGTGCTTCAGACCATCAAACTGAACAACTTTCTCTACGGGACCAATATCGATATCGCGAAAAAAAATCTGCTGTCATGGGACAGGGGGAGGGTGGGTGGGTGGGTGGGTTTTTTTTTTCTCGACTGAAATGTATGGACATTTCAGTCGAGTTATGTTTGCAGTTTTGTCTAGCTGTCCCATTTTATTGTACACCCTGTATAAGTAGTCAAACCACCCCATTAAATATTACTAGGATCATTTGTTACACCCTGTAGGATTGTATACTACATATTGTTACACCCTGTATTGGAGAGCGATGATAGCCCATACGGAAGAGAGCTAGCGCCTCATTACTGAGGCCGCGGTTCGATTCCTGGCCTGTACCACTAAGTTCTTCGGAATTTATGTACGGTTGTATTTATCATTTACTAGCTCGTCGGTGAAGGAAAACATCGTGAGGAAACCTGCATTCCCGTGAATGAAAAGAAAATACCATAAGTTCGGAGGTATGCGTAAATATGGGTGAGCTTGGGGCGAACACAAAAGGACCAGCGCTGGTCTCCGTGTTACAACGACCCTTGCTTGCAATAGCCCAACCACAAATAATCAATAATACACCCTGTAGATGAGGCTAAGGCTGGGTTTCAAATAGAGATGTGTGAAGGGCTTAGACAATTTAATAGTAAGGACTGGCCTTGCGGTAGCATTTCCCCTCTGCCACGGTATAAGACTAATTGATCCTGTGCATTTACACTAAATTTTATACCTTATCACTAAACGAGACAGCCTATAATTGCGAAACAATAATTTTGAACTTAGAACGTTTGGGGTTCACACGAGACTACTTTTTATGATTTTTAACATTCAAAATTAGAATCTAAAGTTATGAGGAATAAAATCCAAAGTTGCGAATTTCATGTTACCTCGCCCCCCGCAAAAAGTGGCAGAAAATTTTGTTAGGAGAATGTCACGCGTTACGCGTCCATACTATTAAATTGTCTAAGGTGAAGGGAGACCGTGAGCGAGGAAAGAATCGTCCAATGAGGTGTGAATGTGCTTCAATTACCCAATGACGTGATCGAACGAGCGCGCTATTGGCGGATTGTTACGCTTACCGACTTACTAACTTGCACATATCTGGTAGAAAAGCAGCCTTGGGGCCTGTTTCACCACTTCTGGATAAGTACTTGATAGCTTATCTTCTTGTTCTTATCGTGTGGGCAGCAAGCCCTGCAGGTCTAGTATGATTTCTCTACACGCGCGCGACGCGCCTTCGCTGCATACAAAATAACCTGTTCCCGCGCTTTTCGGAGAGCGAAAGCCGCGCTTGCCGCGACTTGTAGTATGGCAAAAAGCCGAGTCGCGCCCAGGTAGAGAAATCATGCTAGAGGGTCTGGTGTCAGTTTTGTCAGACCCCTTACGGCCACTGATGTGGTTTTTATGTAACGACTACTACCACCAGAGATAGTAGCCGGGACCAACGACTTTACGTGCCATCCGAAGCACGGAATCATCTTTCAAGACAATCAGGTGATTCAACCTGCAATGTCCTAACCAACTGGAGGAAAATGCTCAAAGTGACATACATATCATGATGCCCTCCGTGGGAATCGAACCCACAACCTCTGTGTCTAAAGCCCAATGCTCTTAACCATTCGACCACGGAGGTAGTTATAGCTTATCTGACACATTAATTAACATTTCTTTCATATGCAACATGTCAAACAATCTGTCAGATTCACAACTTATAAAGAAGTGGTAAAACAGGCCCTTAGGGTACCAAAAAGGACTCACTTGGGTCTGATGATGGAGAGGGAACCTGCCCTGATACACTAGGCACTTGGGAAGCTGCCGCATTTAGGTCACTTGGTACGATGGAAATTGATGTATTCGATTCACTTTGCTCTTGAAAAGCTGCCGCATTCCGTTCACTTAGCATTGGGGAAGCTGCCGCATTCCGTTCACTTAGCATTGGGGAATCTACATTCGGTTCACTTGGCATCTGGAAAGCTGCATTCGGTTCACTTGGCACTAGGTAAGCTACCACATGTGATTCACTTGGAGCTAGTAAAGCTTCCGTTTTCAGTTCTCTTGGTATTGGAGAATCTGCCGCATTTGATTCACTTGGCACCGGAGAATCTGAATTCGATTCACTTGGCACTGGAGAAGCTGCATGCGATTCACTTTTCACTACTGGAGGCACTAATTCAACCTCAATAATGTTACCGGGGTCATACTGTAAGTTAAAAACGTTTTGGCGTTAGAAAGCTTTGTCTTGGGGTACAAACACATATATATATATTTTTTTTATTCATAATGGGTTTGCGCTTGGCTTCAGCGCACCTGATGGAAAGTGTAGATGAAACCGAGGATGTAGCGCGCTCGCCCAGAAAAAGCCTATATACTCTTCTTTTAAAAATATCCTGATTGTATTTGCTTGGGAAAACAGACGCAGGGAGAGAGTTCCAAACCTTACCGGTTCTCATTAAAAAAGAGGATGCGAACCTATTTGTGCGGATTGTTGGAATATCGACAACGTATGGATGCAGTCTCGCACTACGTCTTGTCGTACGATGATGGAAGGGGGATGGTGGAATCAGGTCATGTAACTCCTGGGCACATTCGCCGAAGTGTAGCCGATAGAATACCGACAGACAAGCGACCAATCGTCGGTGCTCCAGACTGTGTAACTTAGTCTCGACGAGTGCATCGTCATCGATGAGTCTCTTGGCTCGGCGCTCAACTGATTCCAGTGCGTCAAGTTGGTATTTCGCAGAGCCGTCCCAGAGGTGACTGCAGTACTCCATGCAAGATCGCACTTGGGCTTTGTAGAGAGTAAGAAGCTGTGCAGGCGTGAAGTACCGCTTAACCTTGTTCAGGATACCAAGTTTCTTGGCTGCGGTTTTAGCTTTGGACTCAATCGAGCGGCCGAAGTTCAGGTCCGACGTGAGTCCGACATATCCAGAGGGGGGGGTCAAGGTGGGATATTCCCCTCTCCCATTTATTTATGGGGCTTGTAGATTCACCCACTTGCAGATTCTGCTGTGAAGCAGAGGAAATGCCCATACACCTCCTCTGCGAATGCGAAGTGCTCATTCACAGCAGGAGTCGCCATCTAGGTGGATACGTAATAACACCTACTGACATTAGGGACCTCCCCTCCAAAAGCATAACACGGTTCATGAAGTCCGTGGGCCTAGGAAATGACCTTTAGGTCAAAGGTGACAGCTACAATAGATCTGTCCAGCATGTCTAGTATGATTTCTCTACACGCGCGCAACGCGCCTTCGCTGCATACAAGATAACCTGGTCCCGCGCTTTTCGGACAGCGAAAGCCGCGCTTGCCGCGACTTGTAGTATGGCAAAAAGCAGAGTCGCGCGCGAGTAGAGAAATCATGCTAGGGGGTCAGGTCACGGTAGCTATTGGACATTGACCAAGCCCTTACATCTAAATAATAATGATCCCCCATTTATTTAAAGGACGGTGAAATTATGCTTGATTATTTTATTTGCTGCTTAGAGATGGAGAACATTTGAAAGGACTGGAATGTCAGCGGCAATGGCCTCGATTCGGACTGTGACACGACTTAACTAAATTTATTCCTGTCACTTTCTAAAATAAGATTAAGAAAAGAGACAGAAAACCAACAGCTGACTTTAGTGCTGTCAAGGTGACGTTACACGCCCAAAAACGCTTTAAATAAGATGGCGTACATTATGATGGCATCTTATTTTGCGCATTTAACGTCACTTTGACAGCACTAAAGTCAGCTGTTGGTTTTCTGTCTCTTTTCTTAATCTTATTTTAGAAAGTGACAGGAATAAATTTAGTTTAGTTAAGTCGTGGTACACTCCGAATCGAGGCCAATGTATGACAATAGAGTACAACTGAAGCATTAGAGACATGTGCCAATTTGGGTTTGTTATTGTATGATGAGTCCACAGAACATTATAAGAGGGGTTAGAAATGCAAAGTAGCGCTTTTGCTTCGGAGTCGCCACTTGTCTTCCCCGCTCACGCTGCTACAACTACTCATGCCCTCTCGCTCGCACCACGCCGCGCGCCTTATGTTGCTATGCAGATCATTGTATAACCTGTGGCGACACGTTCCACGCCTACTTTGCACTTCTAACCCCTCTTATTGTTCTGTGGACGAGTCCATGTGTATGAATGTCTTCAGCCCCGGATCTAGGGGGGGTCAAACCGGGGCCCACGCCCCGGGCGGCAGGTTAAGGGGGCGCCAAAATCAAGTGTTTGATAAATAATTTATTGCAATGACATGAAAAATATTGAAAAGAAAATAAAGCTCGCTACACTCCTGGTTTTTATTTGTATTAAGACTAGACCTAGTCATGTAGTCGTACCTAACCTATTGCAGAATTAAATCCAAACTTGGATCATAATTACTGCGACGAGCTAATCATATTGCAGTAAACTATCGAGCTTGCTTCGCTCCCTCCAAGTTTTAGAAAAGTATTATTGCAACGGCCAGAGGTGCACCTGGCATCCTTGAGTAAAAAATTATGCTACTCCCTTGGAGGCTAGCTTGGAGGGAAGGGGCGCCAAAATCTAGTTATTGCCCCTGCTTAGAAAAATCCTAGATCTGGGGCTGAATGTCTTCAAGCCTTATGGAATTATGTTTTTCTTTTTTAGGGTTCCGTACCCAAAGAGTGAAAACGGGACCCTATTACTAAGCCTACGTTGTCCGTCCGTCTGTCCTACCTATTTAGGGCTGTAACTTTTGAACCGTAATAGCTGTCTACGACAAACAACCTCAGAGCGGGCAACACCGGCTCCATAGAGTACACCGGCTCGCGGCCATCTTTAGACTTCCTGTTCGAATAAGATAACTAACCGTGCGGACGCATTTTCTTGACGAATAATAATTTGTATTTAAAACTAAAGTAAAAACCAGTTTACAGTCCACTGCCTTTTGTTTTAAACCTAATGAGCCCGAACATGGTCCTTCGAGCCGGATTAACAAAGAAAAACGAAGACGAGAAGACGCGCCCACGCCGACGTGACGAGACGGGATTTTTTCTTCGGATTTTCATCGACTGGCTGACAATTTCGTCGTGGAGTTCAGCTTCCTACGCGATCACGCATACAGCGGTCAACGCAACAGCGAAGACAGAATTGCTTGGAATCCTCGAACAAAAGCAGCATTGCTTGGCATCCTCGAACAACAAAAGCAGCAGCAGTCAGTGTAAAAAAGGGTTTGGTTGCAGCAGTCGTGAGTCGAACCAATTCTCATCTGACCCCACAACCCTCAATCTCAAAGTCATTAAAATCACGTTGCATCAGCAACAATTTTCATTCAAAATCACGTTGCATCAGCAACAATTTTCATTCAAAATCACGTTGCATCAGCAATAATTCAATCTCAATCTCAATTAATCTTCATTCTCACAAAGAATTTCAAATTTTTTCGCATATTTCAAGTAATATTTCAGCATCAAAAGTATTGCATCAGCAATATTTCAATTTTATCTCAACAACTTTACAAAGTAACTTTACGAAGCAACTTTACAAAGTAACTTTCATTCTCGTAAAATCACCCCTGCTACATTAACATAACCTTACCAGCATTCTAATCATTTCCTTTTTACGCAAATACAGTGCTTACGGTCTTCCTGGCTTGCTCTGCGGTGTGCATGGAACGAGTGCACGTGGCACGTGGGCACGTCGATTCCGTAGCCTCGGCTTGCATCATTTTTTATCAAATTTAAGTATCGTTCCGATTCTTAATAACAAACTTTGCTAGCATACTAACAATTTTTTATTTTATTTGCAATCATGCCTGTTGACGAGCGTCTGCTAGCTGAATTGAAAAGGAAGCGTGCCTCACACAAAGCTAAACTCACAATTTTTAAAGGTTTCCTCGAAGAATTACAATCTCATTCATCTTTGTCTCAAGTTCAACTCGTCCAACTAAAAAGCCGATTAACAGTTTTTTCAGAGCTTTATAAAATATATGATGACAATCAAACACTAATCGAAACAATTGTTGAAATTCCAGATGAACAAATCAGTGAACGACAACAGTTTGAAAATGATTACCATCAATTCTTTGCGGTCGGCACTCAGCTGATCCAGGTCAACGAGGAGGAGGAAAAGGCTAAGTTTTTAACCTCTCCAAACAACAATTCATTTGTCAAATTACCGACCATTGACCTTCCACGATTCTCCGGTGAGTACCATAATTGGCTCGAGTTCAGAGATACATTCGAGTCTATCATACACAATAACAAAACTATTGATACAAATACAAAATACAAATACAAAATACAAAATACGTTTATTTTTAAATGCATAATGCTAACAATAACATTTTCGGGGCTTCCTTTTAAATATCTAAAAGACATTTGTTCCAGAAGGCTCCGCTCTTCCATATCTATAAGTGTATACATTATAAAAACAAACTAAAATTAAAAGTTTAACAAAAGTTTTGATATAGTTTTCATATCCAGTAAACAGAGTTTAAGTTTCTAGCAACAATAATATTATAAAATAAAAGTTATAAAAAGTAATAGGAAAAAGCATGCGTAGAAGTGTAGAAGTGCATGTGTGTGTATGTGTGTGTGTGTGTGTGTGTGTGTGTGTGTGTGTGTGTTTATGTGTGCGTGTGTGTGTGCGTCTGCATGTGTGTGTGTGTGTGCATTTTGGTAAATGAGTGTGCGGAGGATTCAAATATCATGGTATTATTTGTAATTAAGTGAGCAGTTTTATTGTGTCAATGAGATTTAGATTGATGTGAAGTTTTGTTTTGTTATGTTACCTGCCTTGCGACATAGGTCTTAGGGTCAGACACCTGTATAAGCAGGTGTCCACAGGCAACTTAAACTATTTAAGCAATATATTGCAAAAACGACTCCACTTCTGTGTAGTCAAGAGTAAAAAGCCATTCTTTTACATGTTTCCTACAATCAAACAATTTCATAGGGTAAATAACCAAACTTCTGTTGATCTGGTTGTAAATATGAGTAGATTGTTTAAGGTATTGATTACTAGCGAAGGTTGTCCTCGTGGTAAGTAGTGGAGTTACAAGATCCTTTCTTCTTTTCTCAAGTAAGGAAGGCTCAAATGGCAAAGACCTATGCATTTTTAAAATAACATTCAAAACATACAGCTTTCGAACAGATAAGACTCCACATAGAGAGTATAGCTCACTTGTAGGAAAACGGTAGGGCTTAAAGTGCATAACCTTAAGTAGAGACCGTTGAGCTCTTTCCAACTCGAGAAACCTAGTTTTTGCGGCTCCACCCCAGACCGGTATGCAATATGTTATTATAGATTGTACAAGGGCTATGTATATTTTTTTCAGAATATCTTGAGATGCTACGTGTCTTAGAGTTTTAAAGATCCATATTAATTTTCGGATTCTATTTGTGACTAGCTCAAGATGGGCATACCAAGTTAAACGTTGGTCAATCATGACACCCAAATATTTAGCAGACGATACTCTGTTTATTGTGGGACAGTCACAGTTGAGACTTGGTACGCCAGAACAATCGTGTATCCTAATTGCAAAACTACTATTAGGCTGAGTGCGATCATTTAAAGTAAAGCACATGTAGTTAGTCTTTAAGGTATTAAGTGTTAGAAGATTTAGCTGTAGCCATTTAGCCACCCTGGACAAGCCTGACTCGGCTCGATTACGAACGTCGTTCCAAGAAGCACCAGTAAAAACTATAGCGGTGTCGTCTGCGTACGAGAAAACATGTCCATCGCGAACTTTCAAGTTACAGAGGTCATTAATGTATACTAGGAACAGGGTTGGACCTAGAACACTCCCCTGCGGGACACCGAAGGTTATGTCTATTTCATCACTAATATGATTTTCTATTTTGACCCGTTGTTTTCGTGCACACAAATAGTCCCTGAGTAGGGCCAGAGCGGTATCCCTAACACCAATTGTTTCCAGTTTCTGCACAAGAGTAGGAACAGAGACGGTGTCAAAAGCTTTTTTGAGGTCGAGAAAAACAGTTAAGCATTTCCGATTGTTATCCAATCTTTCTACGATTAGTGAACATAGGGCTGATATAGCATCTTCAGTCGATTTCCCGCGTCTAAAGCCATATTGTGCGTCAGATAATATATTGAAGCGTTCTAGGTACTTAAGCAATCTAATATTGATCAATTTTTCTATTATTTTAGAGATAGCGGGTAGGACAGAAATGGGCCTGAAGTTATTGACGTCGCCTCTGTTACCACTCTTGTGCACAGGTGTTATAATAGATTGCTTCAACAGTGATGGGAAAACACCCTTTCTGAAGCAACTGTTGGCTAGGTGACAGATAATCGGAGCGAGAAGGTTATTAGCAATTTTTAGAAACTCAGTTGAGATGTTATCCCAACCTGGGGAGCTTCCAGACCTTAGATTTCTCAGTATACCACTGACTTCCTCAGGGTCGGTATCTAGGAGCACAAACGATGATATTTGCGATTTAGATGTCGACGTGGGGTTAGTAACAGGAGGATGCGATTTATTTTTAAGGATATCTTCTGCAAGTTTAGTACCTATGCTAGCAAAAAAGTTATTAACGTGATTAACGGAATCAGTAGGCGACGCTTTAATGTTTAAGAGTTCTGTATTTTTGGTTTTTGTGTTATTAAGATAGGTTATGTTTTTAATGTTATTCCATAGTTCCTTTGAATTTTTAGTAGAATTAGCCAATTGTGTCTTTTCATAGTTACGTTTTAGTTTTTTTTATAGTGTTATTACAATAGTTACGGTATCTTTTGAAGGTGAGCTTTAAAACTTCATTAGTTGGATCAGAGCGTAGAGTCTTCTGTATTTTGTTTCTATTATTGATACAGCGTAATATGCCAGGTGTAATCCACGGCTTGATTATTCGTTTGTTTTTAGGAATAGGTATGGTTTTACTGTTTTCGTTAATTGAGTCTTTTATTTTATTTATAAGTTGTTCAGTTATTGTGTTAGGGTTGTCACAAGCAAGTAAGTCTGAGAGATTTTTCTCTGAAAGACTGCTAAGAGCTTTATCAAAATCTGTAACGTTTTTCGTTTAGAACATTTGTTTTTGTTTATAAGGTAAGACAATTTTAAGACTATCATACAATGATCAGTAATAGTGGTATTGAGTATGGCTATAGATGCCACTTGTTTGTTTGGCTCTATTTTTAGAATAAAATGGTCTAGGCAGTTATTTTCTCTTGTTGGCAGAATATGTCCAGGTAGTAATCCATGCAGAGAAAGCATATTCAAGTAATTCAATCTATTATTGCGTTCATGTATAAGTTCATTAGAATGCGGAATTAGATTTATGTTTATGTCTCCAGTCAGAGTTATGTTTTTATACGATGTTATAGAATCTAGATGGGTATTTAGGGAGTCGATAAAATTGTCAGCATTGCTATTTGAAGGGGATCTGTATATCCCTAGAATTATATTGTTATTTATGTTCAGTTGTAAGCCTGACGCATGTGTCAGTTTTAATTCCTTGACGTTCGCGCTAAGGGTATTTTTAATAAACACCACTACTCCGTCATTCTGGTTTATATTGATAGTAGATGCAAAACAGTTATAGTTATGAAGTTGTGGGATGGGTTTATTTTGGCTTAGCCAACATTCAGTCAATATTAGTACGTCGATTTCAAAGTGTAGTTGACTAAGGGATATCTGAAGTTCGTCAAAGTTAGCGAAGATACTTCTGATATTTTGCGAGACAATAATTAGATCTTTGTCGTTCGCACGTATGTGTTTCGGTAAATCTATTATTTCACATTCAACTGAGTGTGCAATTTCTGAAATGTCTAACTCTTTTTGCGTTTGTAATGAGTTATCCATAATATAGTATATATGATATTATGGAGGTGCAATCGTAGAATAGAAAACGTCCCTGAAAAATCAACAGTTGTAGGTGCAGTATAGTCGTCGGTGTTACGAAGGCGCTATGTATTCTCTTGTTTACAAGTAAGTATAATTGGTAATGTTCCATGATAAAGTCAGAAAGACACAGTGCAAAAATATAGAATAATAGTATATGATATTGTGTTTGGGATGAATGAATGATGGTAAAGTTTGAGTGTATGCGTAAACAAGAAAAGTATTTAATATGAATAGAAGTAAGAGTGTCATTTGAATGAGTAGGAGTGAGAGATAGTAAATCAAAAATGTTATGTAATTGAGAAGTAAGATTATGTATGTGGGAAAATATGCTGTATGATTGAGTAGGTGTGACAAAGTGTAAATTGGAAAGTGTGCGGTATAATAGTGTAGGTGTGATGAGGAGTAAATGAAAAATGTATAAATTTGTGCTGAGCGGGGTGCTGAACATGCTTTTCAGGTTTAAGGTAAGATTAAAATTAAATACAAAAAGTGACAGCTTTGACCTTGAACAGGCTGTTTTAAGTTTAGGTACAAAGATAATTACACTATAAATAAAAACAAGAAAAAATATCGTTTGAATTAAACAGAAGATTAAGAAAAATGCAACATTAGGAAATCTTTCATCAAGTAGTTCCGGGCTAGATAAGTACAGTCACATTCTTTGCAATATTTGGTGAACTTGGGCCTCACTATTTATAGTGATTACAGGTGAATTTTCATCTTTCCGAACATATACTTTACCATATGCAGTCCAACAAAATTTGAAAGCCTTTGTTTTGGCCAAGTCGCGAGCAAGGAAATGAAGTCGAGATCCTTTTGGTGTTAGATTTTCTGAGATAAATATAGGTGTATCCTCGAACGTATGGAAGCCCAGGTGTTTGGCACATAATTTTTCTTTATGTTTAATGTTAAAGGCTTTGCACATTTTCAGTGTTTCGTTTTTCAATAATGTGGATGAAGTTTCGACCACAATTGGTGTATTTCGGATGCTCTCATTCTTTCCGCGCACTCTATAGATGTCTTTGATATCTGATTTTATCATACTGCTACCAACTGCTTTGGATAAGCTGCAGACCATTTCTATTAAATCTTCTTTAGTTTCATTGTTTTTTCTCGGTACATTTTTCATTTCAAAATTAGTTTTTCTTACTCCTTTTTGTAGGTCCTCCAATTTATCCTCCAATAACGCAATATAGCTTCTGTCTTCCCTCGATTGTAATTCCAGCTGTTCAATTTTCTTTTTAAACTCCTCGTTCTGCGCAGTAAGGAATACGACAGCTTCCTCTATGTTACGGTTCGATTGTTGGATATTTATGAGGGTGGGGGTTATTTTCTTCAGTTCTTGCTCTTGCACCGAAAACAGGGATATAATCATATTCTTCATTTCATCTTTGAACTCTGAGATCTCTGCAGTAATGTCCTCATCTCTTCTCCTTTTAAAACGCATATTTACAAAGCTAGGTGGTGTAACCTCAAGGTTTGATTCCGATAGTGACTTCTCCAATGTAATATCCATTGTACTAGGACAGAATAAGTAAACAGAGATCTTTCACGACCTTTAGGAGATGTGTGGCAAGCAGTACAAAATTTTTAGAGTCCTGCGGTCGTCGGGATTGTACCAGGGTATAATAAGTTCGAGATGGTTCAGAGCGAGTTGACGTTGTAGCCAGTCAGATATATCATTCGTCTATTCCGTAGTAATATGTATTAGGACCGTACCTATTCCAAGGCGATGAATCCGTAACTTGAGATTTGTTTAGTTACAAATAAAATTATCTGCTGATTTTCAATCAGATTACTAGGGTAACATAGGCAAGTTAGACACCTTATCTGCACTATGAACCCGCTCAGGTAGTTTATAACCGATATTTTATTGCTTTCTCGTGATTGGGGTACAAGGGACACATAAGTTGTGGTGTATGGATAGGATAACTATTATCTTTAGAGCAGACACCAATCTTTAATAGGTAGATTCTTTACTGATGTACTAGGTCCGCATAACAAACAGGACACTGTTTCGTCTTCAAGTCAGATGACGAGTTCAATAATTCGGTTATATTCTGACGTTACCGCCGTCGCAGGTACCAGGATAGCATAGGCACACACAACCCTTTGAACTATGCACTCATTCACGCACACAGGCGCACGTATTAGGTTAAGGCTGGGTATTAGTAGAACAAGCCTCTCTTTCTAACAAGCAAACATTCGCAATTAGCCATCCCGCTTCAATTGAAAGCAAGATCGCAAAAAAACGCATTTTTCATCAATATCTTTTCTCTTGGGTGTTTGGGGAAAAATCCATCGGTTAGAAGCCCTGCTATAATTATTTACCTTTCAAATGATGGTATATTCAGAAGAAATGGTGTAGTGTGCTGCTTGTAAAACTGGTTATAAATCTGAAATCGAGCTTACTTTGCTCCTCTTTTCTATCGAGAAAATTTAATAGAATCGTGTTTTCAACGGTTAGATGCCCTGCAGAAAGAACGTATCTACACTGTTATGTGAACTGTATATATTAAATGTAATAATTTGGTTCTCAAAAATCGGTTCGAAAACAGACAAAATAGGTATGACCAATAAGCAGTTGTGAATCACTTACGCAGCTGCAATATCCACACGCACACGTTCGCACAGTCGGGTCACTGACAACGAGACTCCTGCAGATTTATGCACTCCTAATTTTTTTGTTTGATTTAATTTCGCAAAATTATTATTTTCGGCAGTTTTAAAACAGCAACGTAGTTATTAGGCACGTCTTCTCGCATGCGAGGTCCGAGGGGAAGAGGATATTATATTATATTGATAACATTCAAAAGTACCATTATTTGCGTGCATCCCTGCAAGGTAGCGCATCACTAGTGATCAAATCATTAGAATTATCAGCTCAAAACTACAACGTAGCATGGAATCTCATATGTGAACGTTATAACAATCGTCGCCAGCTCATAGGCAATCATGTTCAAATACTATTCAACATAAACACAATAAACAAAGAGTCATCTTCAGCATTGAGACAACTTCTTGACACAATCAACAAAAACCTCCGAGCTCTGTCCTCGCTAGGTGAACACACTGAATACTGGGACACTTTGATCATTCACTTAGTTTCAAGTAAATTAGATTCAACCACACTCAGGCACTGGGAAGAATTCAAAAACACACTCTCAGACATGCCCAACTTGGAACATCTCAATAAATTCATAAAAAATCGTGCTGATTTATTAGAGACATTAGAAGATGGTAAATTGAAAAACAATACAGAATTCAAGTCTCCCAATCCATTGAATCAAAATCCAAACCCACCCCGTAAAGGCCCTCAGCCACCTTCATGTCCTATTTGCAAATCTAATCACCAACTCTTTTCCTGTCCAGTATTCAGAAAACTCTCAGTCGATGGTAGAATTGATATGGTGACAACATACAAAGTTTGTGCTAACTGTTTATATCCTGGTCATGACATTAAATCATGCAAGGGCGGTTCCTGTAAGTACTGTAATCAGAAACATAACACACTACTGCACCGTGACAAACATGAGAAACCACTCACACATACAAGCTTTCAGAATACATCAGTGTTATTGTCAACAGCTGTAGTCAACATATTCAGTGCTGATGGCACATGTCACACCGCTCGTGCTTTGCTTGATAATGGCAGTACCTCATGCTATGTGACTAAGGCCTTATGTAAAAAATTAAAGTTACCCATGCGAGCCATTAACACTTCAGTTACTGGAATCGATAACCATCAGACAAACATTTCTCATAGCACCAACATTCAAATTCAATCATTACACAATTCATATCGAGCAAACATATCATGTCTCATTCTCAATCAGATATCATCAAACACAATTCCAAACATGCTTATTGATACAAACAGTATCAATATACCGGAACACATACAATTAGCAGATCCAGACTTCAATATACCAGCACCGATAGACATCTTACTCGGAGCAGAAGTCTTTTGGAAAATCATTGGAAATGGTCGAATAACATTGGGTAAACAACCAACACTACAAGAAACACAACTCGGTTGGCTAGTTTCAGGCTGTACTCCGATCACATTCAAAAACACCCAGAACTCATGTTTTTTTGTAGATCAAATTCAAAATCAGTTGTCTCGTTTCTGGGAACTAGATGACATATCATCATCACCTTCAAATATTTCATCATCAGATCAACAGATATGTGAAAATTTATTCGTTCAGACCACAACACGTGATAGCAGTGGCAGATTTACAGTCACAATTCCATTCAAAGAATCCCCGGAGTGTCTCGGTGATTCCTATTATCAAGCAAAGCGCAGGTTTCTTAACATAGAAAAACGCATGGATTCCAATCCTGAATTTCAAAAGCAATACGTTCAATTCATGAATGAATATCTTGACTTAAGACATATGACAAAGAATGAAAACACACAAATACAACAAACACCTTCATACTATTTACCTCACCACGGGATCATCAGAGAATCAAGCACAACTACAAAGTTCAGAGCTGTGTTTGATGGCTCCGCTCTCACTACAACTAAAATATCACTCAACGATATACAAATGACCGGTCCCGTTGTTCAGGATGACCTCGTCTCAATTTTAACTCGCTTTAGGCAACACAAGTTCATTATATCAGCTGACGTTGAGAAAATGTATCGTCAATTACTTGTAAATTCAAATCAGAGAGCTCTACAACAAATAGTATGGAGGTTCAATTCCACACAACCGTTACAAACATATACACTAAACACTGTAACATATGGCACTGCTTCGGCCCCATATTTAGCTACTCGGTGCATCAAACAGGTCGGTCTCAATTGCCAAGACAAAAGCGTATCAGAGGTGATCATCCATGATTTCTACTGCGATGATCTTTTGTCTGGGGCTGATGATGATTCACATCTGAGCCACATTGCAAACGGTGTATTCACAGAATTAAATAAATATAAATTCCCCAGAAAATGGCAGTCAAATCACCCTAGTTTGCTGCACCGATTAGGATTTGACAATTCTACAAACACATCCATTAATTTAGGTACAAACGATCCATCCAAAACATTAGGTATATATTGGAATACTAAGCAAGATACGCTATCATACTTATTTCACTCTGACAACATATCAAACAAACAAATCACAAAACGCATAATTTTGTCCACCATAGGGCAGATATTTGATCCACTGGGCCTCATTAGCCCATGTGTAGTACAAGCAAAAATTATAATGCAACAAATTTGGCTTCAAAAATTAACTTGGGATAATATTGTACCAGACAGCATGCAACAGCAATGGAGGAAATTCATGGAATCATTAAAAATGATTAACCAGTTAACTATTCCCAGACGTGCCTTCAGCGATTCTCCACAAAATATTCAATTACATGTATTTTGTGATGCATCGCAAAACGCATACGGTGCATGTGTTTTTGTACGCACATGTACTACAAACAATCATGTTGATACTAAGTTGCTGATTGCCAAAGGTAGGGTAGCACCGTTAAAAACATTAACGATTCCCCGTCTAGAGCTGTGCGCTGCACTTACAGGTGTCAAATTATGTAACAAAGTATTAGCATCGCTTCGCAACTCACAAAATATCATTACAGACTGTTACTTCTGGAGTGATTCTATAATTGTTCTATCATGGATAAAATCATCACCACACAAATTACAAGCATTTGTCAGTCACAGAGTAACGGAAATTCAAAACAATAGCGCTCAACAAGCATGGCGCTATGTACCTACAAAACAAAACCCCGCTGACTTGTTATCACGCGGTGTCACAACTCAACAATTAATACAATCTAATTTATGGTTTACAGGACCTCCGTTTCTCAGGGATGATGATAAAAGCTGGCCGGTCCAACCACGGCATGTCAGCGACTCTGACCTGCCTGAAACGCGTCCATCCAGTTCACATTCAAACTCACACTGTTTCACGCAAGTAGAAAACGATTCTTTTATTCAAAAATACTCAAACTTCACAAAACTAACAATGATCACTGCATACATTTTAAGGTTCATTCATAATTGCATTAACAAAATTCATAGTGACAACATTAATCCTCATAATGTCAGCCCCTTAACAACTTTAGAACTAGCTACAGCTAGGTATCAGTTGGTAAAAATATCACAAATGATTTCATTTCCTACAGAATATGAGTTACTTAAAAAGAAACACAATTTGCCTCATAAAAATACATTAAATTCATTGCATCCATTCATAGATAGTCATGACGTTATTCGAGTCGGGGGAAGGCTTGCTAACTCGCAATTTAATTATCATAAAAAATTTCCAATTTTATTAAAATCAAACCATCACATTTCAAAAATTATCTTTTCAACCTATCACAGATCGCTTTTACATGCAGGACCACAGCTGTTACTTGCTCACATACGTGAATCTTATTGGCCTCTAGGCGGCCGTAGCCTTGCTAGAAAAACAGTACAATCATGCACTAAATGTCGCCGATTTCAAGGCAAGACTATAACTCCCATCATGGGTGATCTTCCGAAACAGCGGATGCACGCAAATTTTGTTTTTATTAACATAACCGTTGACTACGCCGGGCCAATAATGATTTGTGACCGCAAGGGTCGTGGAAGTCGCCTTATAAAATCATACATATGTGTCTTTGTATGTCTTGCAGTAAAGGCCGTACACTTGGAGTTGGTTACAGACTTAACCAAGGAATCCTACATCGCTGCCCTCAATAGGTTCATAGCACGCCGAGGAAAGCCTAATCGCATATATTCAGATAATGGTGGTAATCTAGTAGGTGCCTCTAGAATCATAACAAAGTTTTTAAAGGATAACGCTAACTCAATTTACAAGTCAACCGCAGAGCAAGACATTTCGTTCCATTTCAATCCGCCTTATGAACCTCATTTTGGAGGGCTTCATGAAAGCGCTGTAAAGTCCACAAAATATCATCTCAAGCGTGTCTTGAGTCTAGCTCACCTCACATACGAGGAAATGTACACTACATTAGTACAAATCGAGGGAATCCTTAATTCACGGCCTCTAACGCCTCTATCTTCAGACCCCTCCGATTGGACAGCCCTAACGCCTTCTCATTTCTTAATTGGTCGTACTCTAACTGCATTACCTCACCCACAGCTCACTGACTGCAACACGCTGCATCTACCAAGATATCAGCGCGTTGAACAACTTCGTCAACATTATTGGAATAGATTTTACAAGGAGTATATTTCACAGTTACAAACGAGGACAAAATGGCAAAGGTCGACTGGCAAGCTGACTGAAGGCATGATGGTCATCGTGAAAGACGACGCACTTCCTCCAGTTCAATGGCTCCTGGGAAGAATAATCAAGCTATATCCTGGTCCGGATGGAGTTGCAAGAGTGGCTGATATCAAAACTAAATTCGGAACGATGCACAGAGCTTTTAACAGAATATGTCCACTTCCAACAGAATAGACTATAATCTCACTATACTTTGTGGGGCGGGCAGACTGTCTACGACAAACAACCTCAGAGCGGGCAACACCGGCTCCATAGAGTACACCGGCTCGCGGCCATCTTTAGACTTCCTGTTCGAATAAGATAACTAACCGTGCGGACGCATTTTCTTGACGAATAATAATTTGTATTTAAAACTAAAGTAAAAACCAGTTTACAGTCCACTGCCTTTTGTTTTAAACCTAATGAGCCCGAACAATAGCTAGATAGTTGAAATTTTCTCAGATTATGCGTTATTGCGGCGGATTTGTTAACAAATAATAAAAATGGCAGAAAGTTAAAAATTAAGGGGGGTTTTCAACAAGAAACTAGTTTTTATCAACGTTTTTTCTTCACGCTCTACAGTAAAAACGGCAATACATACAAGCGTCAAACTTAGTGTGATTATAGAGCAAACTCTACAGAATAACAACAAATACTAAAAACCGGCCAAGTGTGAGTCGGTCTCGCGCTAAAGGTCCCGGACAAAAAAAGTTTTTTTTCTTAGTTAATAATGTTGTGTTCTGTGGTGGTGTGGTACGGAACCCTCAGTGCGCGAGTAGCCCGACTCGCACTTGACCGGTTTTTTAATGTCTTTCGGAAAATCTTCACACGAAGAGTTACCTCAAATGCCACGCTCTCTGAGCCATATCCATTGTTAGCGACAGCCAAGGGGTCCACTTCGTTGAGGAAGAACGTATTGATGACTCTTTCCTCCAGCGGACCCAAGATGCAGCCATGGTTAGGCCCGTTTCGTTGAAGGCTAGCATTCTTCTGAGCAAACTTTACTCTCACACGATGTTTGTAATCGTTCCACACCTGAAAGTTAATGATTAA
Organism: Agonopterix subpropinquella; assembly: GCA_922987775.1. Classification (NCBI taxonomy): domain Eukaryota; kingdom Metazoa; phylum Arthropoda; class Insecta; order Lepidoptera; family Depressariidae; genus Agonopterix; species Agonopterix subpropinquella. The sequence goes on along the minus strand of OV277718.1, from coordinate 10,594,112 downwards.
AATTGTTTTAGGGTCAACACTTTCGCTGCTAAAGCACAGAATAGGTAATAGTATATAGTTCTACATACAGAACGGCCACTCCTCGCCCCACTCTGACTTCAGATACCCCACCTCCCCTCACACTCTCTGTGGTAACTTGAGGGGAGCCGAGCAAGGGAATGCAGTCAGACGCGCGCACCCGTTGGATTTGACTACATAAAATATATTTTATTTTTCTCCTCACAGTAAAAATAAACGTTGGAAAATAACGCTAAATTCCCCAAACGGTATTGCCTTGCACATCTGTGCATGACAGCGTAAGTACACGGGCGCGGCGCCGGGGGGCGGAGAAACTACTGAACCGATTATAAAAATTCTTTCACTAAGAGCGTTTAGCAACACTTTGCGGTCACAGAGAGTCGTGCGACGGTCCCTCACGACTACGACCCACCGCGACCTTAAAGTCTATGAGCGCGACTCTCTGCGACCCACGGCGATCGCAAAGTGTCGCTCGTCTGTAAGAGCCCTAATAGGAAGCTATACTATTCCTGAGTAACAAAGGCTAATTTTATTTAGGTTCACGAACGAAGTCGTTGGCACAGAATAGGTAATAGTATATAGTTCTACATACAGAACGGCCACTCCCCGCCCCCCTCTGACTTCAGTTACCCCACCTCCCCTCACACTCTCTGTGGTAACTTGAGGGAAGCCGAGCAAGGGAATGCAGTCAGGCGCGTCACCCGTTGGATTTGACAACATAAAATATATTTTATTTTCCTCCACACAGTAAAAATAAACGTTGGAAAATAACGCTAAATTCACATTTTCTGTGATTCTTTAGCTTAAAAACTATTTTTAATAACAGAATGAACTATAAAAAGTAACGAAATGTATAATGTAGTTCATACGATGCGTGTTAAGTCAACCCTACACATATGTCATGCACAATTTTCGCAAAGTGCGCATGTGCAAACGTCATCATGTCAAATCTAAAACGTTGTTTGAAGTGCCGGACCTGTGTCGTTGGTTAAAGCTAGTAAGCTATAAGTACGCACTTTAGCCCACTCCTTCGCTGTTCTAGGTGGTCCCGCAGCGTTGAGCATCTTGGTACAGTTTATCCACAGCTCGTCGGCGGCGGCGCGCCCCTCCTTCGACCTGGTGGTGCGCCCGAGCGCCAGGTCTGGATGAGGCTCGAGGAAGTCCACCATGAGCTCCATTTGACGGACTGTGTTGCACTTCCTTCCGCTACGCTCCTCCATTTCCTGGAAGATATTAGTAGAGATCGGATAATCGGATGCATATTTTTGCCATTATTTTATTCAGGGTACAATTTGGATAAAATTTTATTTTCTTTAATTGTATAAATTCTATAAGTCTTTTTTTACCGTTTTATGACGATTATTGTTCATCATTGTTTATAGTAATCATTAAAGACATTTGCAGCTATGTTTTCTTGCTACTTCTTACTTTTATTGATGTTTTTTTCAGCAAAATAACCACTGCGTTACCGTCCCTCAAAATTATATTGCATTTCAAACACAAAACAACTGAGTTACCGTAATTTGCAAAAAAGTATAGTATTTTACTTTAAGTCCTACGTTTTTCTGAGACTGGTTTCTTATTCGGTAGCTACTGATAACAGTTTTATTTTGGAATTTACCTATTTTACTAACAAAATCGCCTTTGTCCCGTTGCCTTTGAAGGGGACCGGATTATGGTACCCTGAATAAAATAATGACCCATTTACCTAAAGTTGAGGTGTTGGCTATTATGGAGTGCACTTTTGTAAAGAAAAAAAATGATTTTTGTTTAATTTTATAATTTTAAGAAGTCGCTTTTATACTACGCATCCCATGTATTCCTGACATCGCGGGATTTATTTTACTGAAAACATTTTATTTCTTTTTTAAATTAAATAGTTTTATCTTAAGAAGCCGCTTCCCTATTTTTGTTGCCAAAAATGAAGTTTAGGTAAATATGCATCCGAATATCTATCTCTAGATATTAGATACTACATTATTTCTTCTCTTCTGGGTGGTGAAACTCAGATGAGCGTGTTTGTGTGTGTGTGTGTGTGTGTGTGCGCGTGTGTGTGTGTGTGCGTGCGTGTGTTTGTTAGTACGTTAAATAACGTACAACGTCGCAAGGCCCGCTTATGCTGGTTTTGTATAGCTTGATGCGCCGTTGTATAGGTTGATATATTACCATGAACAGTACGCCAATAATATATGATTTCATCATTCATTCATTAATTTCTGTTGTGAAGAAAACAGCATAAATATGTGATCATTTTTGGAAGGCATATAAATCATATAACAAAACGTCCTAGTATTTAAGAATAGAATAGAATATAATTTATTTTTGCGAATATGGGTACATAGACAAAACAGAGATGTTACATTTAAGTTGTTTCGTACATATTCTGCCATTTACGGCGTGCAAATTAATACATAGTCATAGAAGCTAAAAATAATATAATAATTTGAAACTAAATAAAATTAACCAGTCAACAGGTAAGAATACTATTAAAAAACTATTATAAAACTGTAACAGAAGTGTGTCTGTACATTGAATATATTTACATACAAAAAAAATATTACGATATGATTTTTAGATGTCCCTGATTCCAAATCACCAATTTTTGGATTTTTTGTCTGTCTGTTTGTTTGTTTGTTTGTTTGTTTGTTTGGGTGTTTGTTTGTTCGAGTATCACGCAAAAACTACTAAACCGATTTTGATGAAACTTCTTTTGTTTGATAGCTTATCATCTGACTTAAAATCTGGTATATAATTTATGCGGACGAAGTCGCGGCGCGGGTAAAAGCTCGTTAAAACATAAAGGGGTGGTTTTGTTCGTCAAACTCATTGAATAATAATGATGTATAGAACAAACAACGCGAATAAAATCTGTGCACCACGATCAGCAGTGCGGGCGGTGCAGCACGCGCCCGGCACATGCTAAGTAAGGTTGAGCCAATTAGCTTAATTGAGCGTTACAAAAAAAAATGTCTAGTTATCGCCTCTAGTAGGTACCTCAATGGTCAAATTGAACAACTTTCACTATGGACCAACATCGAGAAAAAATATAAAATTGTTGGACCTAAAAAATCGTTTTAAGAACCATGTTCCTCAGTGAAAGTTGTTTAGTCTCTGTTGGCTATGTGCGAAGTCGGTGTTGGGAACTGTCAAGTCGATCGCAGCGCCCGGGGTGGCAGAAATTTGTACTTTTGCCGGACAAGCTGTGAAAATATGCTTGAATCCATGCAAATCCGCACACTAACTTAAAACGAAATCTCCAAAACTGTCGAGACTACAAACTTAAAATTTGGCATGGAAGTTTCAATTGGCATCTAGATGCTCACTTAAAAAAGGCTTGTCGCATTTTAACCTCCCAAAGGTGTTAAAACTGAGGTAAAAGTTTGAATGGGAATTCCGATACAAAATAGATTTTGTTCGTGGCTTCGTCCGCATCCGCTCCCGTCATCGTACCGGGATAAAATATAAGCTAGCTTTTAAGACTAATAATAAGCTTTTTAATATAAAAAGTTTTATCAAAATCGGTCCAGTAGTTTTGGCAGAATCCTCGAACAAACACAGAGTCTTTACAGTACTATAATAGTGTAGATAATTCACGGCTGTCCGACATAGTTCGTGCGCTACGCCGCGCTAGTGTGGCGCTAGTGTCGTGCACATAGCCAATAGGTACACACGGCGACAGGTCAGGTTACCCTGTTTGGACTTTGAACTATTAGAAGTTGAACGCTGCGAATCGTGCGAGAGGGTGCGGTATGTTGTTGTTGTTTCGTCTCACAGCACGCTGCGCCCGCGCCGGCAGCCGCGTCTATGCAGGCTCTCTACCGCACTATTTTGTGTTTTGTACGTAGTAGTTATGGGTATATAGGGTGCGTAACCTGATGTGTCGCCGTGTGTACACCCAAATATATGTAAGTACTTAGGTAATTAAAAAAAAAGTGTTGTAAGTAAATTGACACAGAAACATACCTGACTTGAATCAAATGCATTCATGCTGTCCGAACCATAGTCCGAAGCATCTTTTGAGGACAATTCCTCCTTAACTATGTAAGTATTGATCACTCGCTCCTCCAGTTTGCTCAGAATGGGGGCGCTACCAGGCCCGTCGCGCTTTATGCACGCATTCCTCTGTGCATGCTTTGATCTCATCCGGTGTTTGAAGTCATTCCATACCTGGAAATATAGGGTTATTTTAAATTAGTTGGCGAAACTGGACCAGGGCACTTGTTAATGATAACAGATAGCATAATCAATGTTTATAATTCTTCTTCTTCTTTTCCTGTTACCCTTACGTGGGATATAGGGCTCGGATGATAGCTCTCCATCGGTTGCGATCTTGGGCAGCGCTGTAGATATCCTCCCAGGTCATGTTGAGACTTTTAGCCTCTACTTCCACAGAGCGGCGCCAGGTTGTTTTAGGGCGTCCCCTCTTTCGTTTGCCTGGTGGGTGCCATTCTAAGGCTGTCCTGGATGGGTGATCGTCAGGCCTCCTTAATACATGGCCTAGCCACTGCCACTTTCGAGTAAGGATCACTTTCCCTATACGCTGCTGACCCGTCCGTCTCCATAGCTCTTCGTTTGAGATGGTGTTTGGCCAGAAGATCTTTAGAATTTGCCTGAGGCATTCGTTAATAAAGACTTGGACTTGGCATTTGTTAAGAATGTTTATAATTGGTATTGATGAATAACAAAATTATTATTATCGTGCGTAGGTACGCGCAGTGCGTACAGTATGCGTGGCGCGGGCGGACATTGACCTCAAAATCATATGATCAAACGGGGGATCATTACCACGTAATTATACTTAATAACAGATACCAAATTCGTTTCTTAAGTTTCGCCAACTAATTAAATTTAACCTTATACAGGGTGAAATTGATATCATTAGCATCCTTTTAAACTAAAAGTCTACCCATCAAACTGAACAACTTTCACTATGGGAGCAAACCGATCGGAGCAAACGCGCCACACGCGCAAATGAACTGTAAAAGGACTCAAATAAAATATAGGTGGTTGCAGTTTCAATTTCAACACAAACCATGAAAAGCAAGCAAAGAAAAATAAGTTAAAACGGTGCATACCTTAGACCACTGTTTCGCCGTTCTTGTCGGTCCCTCGCTGTTAAGGATATTTGCGCACTCATGCCACAGTTTCTCGGCAACTGCGCGACACTCCACGGATCTCCTCCGGCCAATAGCCAGGTCTTTGTGAGCCTCGAGGAAATCCAGCATTAGTTCCATTTGATGAACTGGAACTCCACCCTTTCTGCGCGGGAATTCCATTGCCTGGTGGATATCAGATAGGTAGATTAGGGGGCATCCATTAGGCGGTGGGGCCGTAGTTATCCAGGGGGGGGGGGGGGGGGGGGGGTATGTGAGATTGATCCCCCACCCCCCGAAATCCGAATATTTGTATGGAACAGTGACTATAGCTATCATAATAATGTAACATAAATTTTTAATTACCAAAAATACCGGGGCCTTCTTAATATGCTGACACTTTGTAAGGGGATGATCAGACCATCAAACTGAACAACTTTCTCTGTGGTACCAACATAGAAATCAGGAAAAAAACTGCTGTCCTATCTATACATTTGGCCCGAGTAGGTGCAAAGTGCAAACCTACTTTCTTTTTCGCGATTTTGATGTTAGTGGCGTAGAGAAAGTTGTTCAGTTTGACAGTCTGGTCATCCCCTTAAAAAAGTGTCAGCATATTAAGGAGGATCCCATATTATAATATAGAAACACAAAAGTCTACTTTTGTGTTTCCATATCATCATTCTCTTGCCCATTTCCCATTATTTGGAGTCGGTGCAATATGTCATCCTCTTCCATTCATCTCTCTTAGCCGTCGTCGTTTTGTGTTTCCATATATAATAATGAAAAGAAAGGGGTTAGAACATTTTTGTATGGAGCCTGGGATACCAAAACTTTTTTTATTTATTTTTTCTAATTTTTATCATTTCGCGCGGCCAACCTTAAGACTTTGCACATCGATAGAACACGTCATTACAAATATACTTTGTTATGTGGCAAAATCTCCTAAAGTGATTTTAAGCTAGATATTTGACTTTAAGTTTTAATTTTTCAAGACTCCTAGAGGCTTTATTTCTTACCTAATTGAGATGAAGTTTGGTGTTTGCATAGTAGAGATATAAATCTGTAGGTACGCACTAATAATGTAATAATACGTTAGGATAAATTAAGTTTCCGAATTTTTTTGGAGAGGTTTAAGCCCATAGGCTGAGCCCAATGTTATAAAAATTCCAAAATTTTTATGTACGCGGTAGACGCTCCCGCTTCGCAGTCGCTTTGGTCGCGTCGGTGTGAGTTGAGCTTTAAATGTGACCAAGATTCGTCTAAAAATGTCAAGATATTCCTGCCAATCTCATGCTGGTTTAACCATAGTTTCACTTCTATAGGGTACTATAATATTAGTATCTAATTATATTATCTATTCATAAAGGGGAACCTCGCTTTTGAGAAAACCAACTCGACCCTTCCTATCCCCCTCCCCAATATACAAACCTTTTGTGTTATTCAATTAAATTCAAACCTATTCATGTTATTATAACCTCAAAACAATTTTAAGTTTTTTCTCAAAAACGAGGGATTTCCTCGCCTTCCTCCATTTTTGGGACCGAAATGGGGGAAGGGAACCCCCTTTCCCCTCTAAATTCGTGTCACGAGATATTAAGCCAGACGCTTTAACTCACCTGTAATAAGTGTTTTTGTAGTTTTGTAAATGTTATAGCTGCAACACTGCCTTCTCAGTCTTTTGACAGCCAGTTTTCAGTATATACTGAAAGTTTGCTTCAAGTTTTACTTAAATTAACATTCATTATATTAATATAAATTAAAAGCTGATTATAAATTATTTTAAAAACAAAACTTTAATTTTTGTTTGACGAATTTTTGAGATGTTTTTGAGATAATTTTGATCATTTGATGTGACAGCTGACATTTTTTTTTTTTGGTTCAGTTCAATCAAGGTAAAGCGTTTATAATATCCCATACAACCGATGTCTTATTAAAAAGTTGGTGTTCGACGTTTCAACGCTTCTTTGGAGTTTTTGGTGGCAATGGCAATGGAAAAACGCAGGAAACCAAGAAGCTTCAAAGCCTACAACAAACGCAGAGAAGTCCACAGGAAAGAGGTGAACCGACCGCTTGCCGCGCTACAAATACAAAAGAACAGTGTTCGACGCTTTTTGACGCTTCTTTGGAGTTTTCAAAATGTCGAACACCAACGTTTTATGAGTAAAACTTTATTACATCGGCTGTATGGGTTATCTAGATCCCATGTCTTGAATTTAATGAAAAAAAAGGAAAAAAAGGAGTTTTTGGCGGGATTTGGACAGCTACGTTTGGAGTCCTCATATTTCATCGAATTTTTAATCTTTATAGTGAGTTTTGGTTCGTAAAATCGGCGTTGTTTTACATAACAAAGGGTCGTGCAAGTTAACAATATACAGTTCAGTGAAATATGATGGTGTGTGGGTCGTGAACAGGAAAAGTGTTCCGTTCTTTTGTAGCGCGGCAAGCGGTCGGTTCACCTCTTTCCTGTGGACTTCTTTGCGTTTCCTGCGTTTCTCGATTGCCTCCAAAAACTCCAAAAAAGCGTTGAAACGTCGAACACCAACGTTTTAATTACTATAAATGAGAGTATTTATTGAAGACATCGGTCATATGGGATATAATATCTCTTAAACCTTGAACAGAACCAAAAAAAAAAAGGAAAAAAGTTTGGCGGTTGACATAAATATTTCATCTGACCAGGCTGTATGGGCTCGCTCCCCGTGCTTTTCCGCAACTTCCGCAAGGAAGAATTGAAAAAAAAAAAAAAAAAAAATTGACATTTGACATAAATATAACCTCTAATCCTGAATATAAAACAATACTAGTCATTCACTTCGAGTTGGCCGTTACCTCCCTTCCCGCTTCCCCGCACCGCACCCCTAAGAGACCCTAATAAACGCAATTTTATAACCTTTAGCAACGCAATCACGTATGGTCAAAGACATTCAAATATACTACTAGCTTATAGACTGGTCATAGCGACCCAAAGCGTAATCTATGACTTTTTACCTCGGGGTAAAAAGTCATTTAGTCTAGTTTGAGACGTCGCACTGACATGAGCTTTACTCTATGGACTGAATATTATAAATAAAAATAATTTAACGGGAAATATGCCTAGTTGGCCGTTGAGATCCTGTAAGTCACGTTACGGCAAAAGCACTGGACGTGACTTCAGCTTATTTTCGTAAGTATTTTGTCTGATTACCTATATTTTTAAATAATTTGTATAAAACAAAATCGTCAAATAGATGATTCTAGAAAATGTCGCTATACTATACCCCTAATAACGCCCTCTGTTGTTCAGTAGCAAGTACCTATTATTAGTGTGTAGCGTTATAATTATGTCGATAATTGTGTTATCGATAATATTACTATGGGGTACCTAAATAATAATTTTACTATAGAATTTCGCTGTCAGAAATTGGCTGTCAGGTAAAATCGTAATAATATTCGCATTAGGGCCATTATAAAAAAATATCCGTGACGAAATTGAAGTAATATATTTTTCTATATTTTTTAAATAGGGTTGATGTATGATTTATTCGAATAAATAAATATAGTCAACATTTTATTAAAATAACAAAAATCTTGTAATTATTTAAGGCTGCACCGAGCCTATTGTGCTGCCCCCAGTCTTATTTTTTATATTTCTTAACAATTAAACAATATTTCCAAAAAACAAGAATGTCACATTGTAGTCATTGCTGATTTTCAATTTATCGGGTCGGATTCGTTTTTATGTTTGTAGTTATTATCTTTAAAACCGCCTAAAGTGGCCACTTTTGGCGGTTTTAAAGATAATAGCTACAAGCATAAAATAAACAATAATCCGTAATTTTTCGATAAATTGAAAGCCTATCAGCACGGCTAGCATGCCACCCACCTCAAAGCGTTTAAACGAGAAAATCGTCATGCGCGCTCTTTCTGGCCTAAGTAAAATAATAAAGATGGAGGCACATGTCGATTTTTATCGTTTACTCGGGGGTGGCATGCGAGGCCTACAGGACTACAAGGTGACATTCTTGTTTTTTTGGAAATGTTGTTTAATTGTTTCGAAATAAAAAAAAATACGAAAATAGGCAGCACAACAGGCTCGATAGGCTCTTAAAGGGTTATGGATTATTTCCAGTACTTTATAAGTCATGCTTACAGGAGTGCGATTTTTGAATCTCATACGTTGAACTCAGCAGTTGAAAATGTATGGTGATACGCATCTTTCTACTACTGATTTGACTTTCAAAAGTAGCACTCCTGAAGTATGATCTTCTTCTTATCGTGTGGGCAGAGCCCTGGTGTCAGAGTTTTTTCAGACCGCCTTTCGGCCTCTGACGTGGTTTATATGTAACGACTACTACCACCAGGGATAGTAGCCGGGACCAACGGCTTAGCGTGCCATCCGAAGCACGGAATCATTTTTCTTTTCGGACAATCAGGTGATTCAGCCTGCAATGTCCTAACCAACTGGGGAAAACCGCACAAAGTGACATATCACTAGGTATCCGAACCCACGACCTCCGTATCGAGAGCCAATGCTCTTAACCACTAGACCACGGAGGCAGTGATGAGTATGATTATTTAATGTAAAATCCGCAGTAGAAAGATGCACGTCTCCATAGTAATATTGACATTTTCTACAGCTGAGTTCAAAGAATGATCGGTCAAAAATGAAATCGGTAAAATACGTATCGCTTATTTTTTAACCTTTTTTTATATTTTTCATTAAAAATAGGTGGTTAAAGAAATGAAATGTTGTCAATTATTAATTCGTCCTGGGTACCCGTATTATAGTTGTAAATTACTTGGTTCTTGCAAAGTGGATTAATAATGTCAGTTGAGAGCAATGTAAATAAATAACTAAGATACATCGAAACAACTTGATTTATTTGAATACCTCCTAAATTCATCACATGTTTGTTAGAAATGATTCAAACATGAAATATTTTATTTACATTACATTTATCCAAATTATCGATACTTTGATATCGACATGTCCCATCCCTATAACGTGTAACTTACTAAAACGCCACCTAGGGCGTAATAGCTGAAATGCGTTTTTAATTCGTTTAGTTAGTGGTTTCGCTATTCAATTCTAGATGACGCCACTGACGCATGGGATGAACGTTTTTGTATGAAAAAGTGTCCAATGTCCTCTCTATAAGTACTATCTGTTTAAAATAACAATGTGCATGACCTTGAAGGGCCGTTTGATAACTTCACTCAGTTGCAAAGGAATATAGACTCTATGTAAAGGAAATAATCATTTGAATGACTCGAGTGAAGTTCGTGTGATTGAGTGACGTCACATTTGCAGGCGAGGTCATGCACATTGTTATTTTAAACTGATAGTAGTATTATGTTAAATCTCTTTGCGTATGGTACGTCCTATTGGTGAGGTGCTTCGTTTAATAAAAATATTTTATCAACTTAAACTTTTATTTTCTTCATTTCTACATTTTACGTTCAAAACAAAACCATCTTCCATTTTTGACAATACCACCACAGCTAACAAATCATAATAAATCATAGATACAATCTTAACACTTTTTCCAGCCAGTAAGATGATACATTGGTTCTCCATCACTCTCCCTCAATGTTTCATCTTTCAATACATACCTATCCACTTAACACAGTTTAAAAACTTTATCTTAGGCAAAGGTTTTGTCAAAATATCAGCTATTTGCTCCGTTGTTGAAATATACTTTACAATAATAGATCCCTCTTCAACTTTCTGCTTTATAAAATTAAATTTTACATCAAGATGCTTTAACCGCTTTTGATCTGGATTATTAACTGTCTTAATAGTGCTAGAATTATCTTCAAAAATAACGACATTTTCAATCTTTATATTTAAGTCTGATAACATTTTCATCAACCAACAAGCTTCCATAGAAGCCTCACATAGTGAAATTAATTCTGCTTCAGTTGTACTAAGAGAAACCGTTGACTGTTTTTTAGATCTCCAAATTACAGTGTTATCAAATAACTTGAATAAGTATCCAGAAGTTGACTTCCTATCTGTTTCATCTCTCGCAAAGTCAGCATCTGCATAACCCATCAAAACAAAATCTGGTTTACAATCACTTTTCTTATAAATTAAAGAATAGCTTACAGTTTGCTTAACATATCTCAAAATCCTTTTCAAAGCTTTGTATAATTTTTCGCATGGTTGAGATTGAAATCTACTGAGGTAACATACGGCAGTCGCAATATCAGGTCTTGAACCTATCATAGCATACATTAAGGATCCAATCAATGATCTACACTTGTATTCCCAATTGAAATCAATTTCACTGAGTTCAATACTCAAAACAAAATTTGGATCCATTGGTGTATCGCAACCCTTACAATCTTGCATGTTATATTTACGTAAAACGCCATTTAAATACTTAGTCTGATTTATATGAACCTCCCCTGGCATCTTGTTAATTGATATTCCTAAATAAGTTAAATTATCACAACCCAAATCTTTCATTCTGAATTTGGTGCATAAAAATTGTTTAACCTTTTCGTTTTCCTGTAAATCTTTTCCCATAATGAGTATATCGTCGACATATAATAATAAATATAACTCTCCCTTTGTATATAGGCAGTAATCATTTTGTGATCTTTTAAAACCATATCCTGTAATTGTATCATGGAATTTTTCATACCAATACTTTGGTGATTTCTTCAATCCGTATAATGACTTGGTAAGTTTTAACACATAACCTTCTGGAATCTCTAATCCCTCTGGTGGTTGAAGATAAACATCTTCTTTAATATCTCCATATAAGAAAGCCCCTTTAACATCCATTTGGCTTATATGAAAATCCTTATGTGCAGCAACTGATAACAAAATTCTCAATGTTTGGAGTTTCAGAACTGGTGAATAAATATCTTCTAATTTATCCTTCTGCTTAAATCCACGAACTACCAACCTTGCTTTATAAATTTCTTCATTTCCTACTTCTTTTCTGGTAAATATCCATTTGCAGTCAATCAACTTTTCATTTTCTGGTTTAGGTACAATTTTCCAAGTTTTACTCTCTTCTATAACTTTTAATTCTTCTTTTACTGCTTTTTCCCACTGTTTTTTATCTTCTCTTTGTTCTATTTCTTCAAAACTGATAGGAACATTCTCATGACTTGTCATATATGCAAACAAACACTCTTCATCATCAGTTAGATCTATTTCATAATCTTCAAACCTCTTTGGTAATCTTTTATGTCTCCTGCCTCTCCCTGTTTCCGTATTCTCTCCTTTATTTCCAACTTGTTTCTTTTTGGGAGTCTCTTTAATCTTTTCTTCAATTTCTTCATCTTCATGTTCTTGTGTCTTTCTTGAATTTTCTCTCGAATTATCTTCTTTTCTTGTACTTTCTCTCTCTCTTTTATTTTCACCTTCTTCACTTTCTTTGTCATTTCCCTGTTCTGGTACGTAGATTATATTCTTATCCATGTTTCTTCTTTCATCAAATATGACATTCCTACCCACTACAGTCCTTTTCTTCTCTTCGTCATATAATTTATATCCTGAAGTGCAATATCCAATCATAATCATTCTTTTCCCTGGATTGTCAAGTTTCTGCCTCAACTGCTTAGGTACATGATTGTATGCGATACTTCCAAATACTCGCATAAATGACACATCTGGTTTCCGTCCGGTCCATAATTCACATGGTGTCTCTTCCTTTCCTACTGTTGGGCTCCTGTTAGTAACGTATGCAGAGTACAATACTGCATCTCCCCAGAATTCTTTTCCTAATCCTGATTCAGATAAAATTGTCCTCGCCTTGTCCATGATTGTTCGGTTCATTCTTTCTGCGACACCGTTCATTTCAGGATTGTATGGAACAGTGTATTGAAGACGTATTCCCTCATAATTACAGAATCTCTGCATTTCCCCAGAAGTATACTCACCTCCATTATCAGCTCTGAGTTTACGTAAGTTCGTGTTAAAATAATTTGTAACATAATAATAATAAGTTTTGAAACTTTCAAATACTTCAGACTTTTCTTTTAAAAGATATATCATAGTAAAATGTGTATAATCGTCTATAAATGTTAGAAAATATCGATATCCTTCCCTAGTTATAGGAGTTATGGGACCACATACATCAGTGTGAACTAGCTCTAATGGAGACTTCGCTCTATACCCGATTCTATTGAACGGTTGCCTAGTCATTTTTCCTAGCACACAAGGCTCACATAGTGCATTTTCATTGATTGGTAAACCTTTTAAATCATTTAATCCTTCTACCAAATTTTTGTGTGTCAATGTACTCAAGCTTCTTAACCCCAAATGACCAAACCGCCTGTGCCACAGCTGTATGACCTCATCATTACTAGATAAAAAATTACAATTTGAATTGTTCAATTGCATTTCAATCGTATACAATGACCCTTCATTATTTCCAATCATTAATAAGTAATTCGCGTGATAAACCCTAACTTTCCCGTTACAAAATTCTACTCTTTTACCGTTACTTTCCAATTTTGACACTGACAATAAATTCTTTCTCAAGTCCGGTACATAGAAAACATTTTTAATAGTACAGTCCGTAGATCTCTTACCAACAAAACATTTCACGTTTATATTTCCAATTCCCACTGCTTTCAATGTAACACCACTTTTAGCAGCCTCAATGTTTTTAGGTATTTTAAAGTCCACATACTCCGTAAATAAGTCCTTTCTGTTTGTAAGGTGGTCCGATGACCCAGAGTCTACACACCATACTAATTTATTACTTTCATAACAGTTGTGCACCTCACCTGTATCGTCGGCAAATCCAATGTCATCTGTCTCTGCGTGTACCTCACCTGTATCGTCGGTAAATCCAATATCATCTGTCTCTGCTGAAAATGTATTGGAATCTCCTCTACCATATTCTCTTCCATTACTCCATCCTGCTCCTCGTCCAAAGTTCCATCCGCGTCCTCGTCTCGCTCCGGCGGCATACCTTCCTATCGATTGTCCTTGGTATCCTGACGACCCTGTTCCTCTCATAAATCCTTGATTATTATCACCGTATCCTCTAGATGGTGACCCTGTTCCTCTCATAAATCCTTGATTATTATCTCCATATCCTCTAGATGATATCTGGTGGCCTCGACCTGAAAATCCTCCTCGAACTCCTGTTCCTGATGGTTGACGCTTACATTCAAATTGTTTATGTCCGGGTAAGTTACATTTATAACATCGAAAGGCAGCATTGTCCAGTCCGCCATAGTTACGATTATCCTTTTGACGTTTCTCTTCTTCTCCAAGAAGTCTATCCTTTACAAAATCCAACTTCAAGTTTTCTATCATTTCTAGAGTTGTTACGACCATTTCGTACGTTTTAGGCATCGACAGCAACACATAATTGACCTTTTCTTCTTCTGTGAGTGTAGACCCAGCATCTTTAAGCTGTGAAAAAATCTCCTCCATTTCTATAAGGTGTTTCATCATGGAGGTTCGTTCATCAAATCTCATCTCACTCAAATTCCGTCTTAGATAAATTTTTCCCCTTGTGCTTTTCTTAGTAAAATTCGCTTCTAAATTTTGTATCATTCTATATGCTGTGTCTTCATTTTTAATATATTCTAAATGTGTATCTGCTATTCCACTAATTACGATATTTTTTGCTTTCACCTCCAACTTCTTGTTTTCCGGAAGGCTTGCAAACAATTTGTCTTCGATTGCCCCCAGACAATCATTTTCATTTAACCAGCTTTTAATCCGAAATAACCACGTTGAAAAATTTGTTCCGTCGAACTGTTTTATGTTCGCGTTTATTGTTTCCGCCATCTTTCGTCTTTTTAATCCTAATTAATCTTATTTTCCCGCAGGTATAAATTTCAGTAAACCACGCTCTGCTACCACTATTGGTGAGGTGCTTCGTTTAATAAAAATATTTTATCAACTTAAACTTTTATTTTCTTCATTTCTACATTTTACGTTCAAAACAAAACCATCTTCCATTTTTGACAATACCACCACAGCTAACAAATCATAATAAATCATAGATACAATCTTAACACTTTTTCCAGCCAGTAAGATGATACATTGGTTCTCCATCACGTCCGTCCCGGTCACTAATATCGCTTTTAATTTTAAATTTTTATTTGCCTAATATATAAGGCAAATAAAAATTTTTTGTCGACGGGACCAATTAATGTGCCTGTGAGGAAATTTTGTAACGGTCATCGACGGCCAACTGGTCGTGAACGGGTAGTAAATATTTTTATTTGGTTTTTCGAGATATTTAGACGACGCGACAATATGTTGTTGGATAGTTTATCATAGCGCGCGGTTTTTGGTTATCTATTCTGTTATAAATACTTGGTTGTAAAATGGATTCAGTAATCAAAGAGTTGCCGGTGCACCCGCTCGACATAAAAATCGAAAAAAGCTTAGAAATTAAGATTGAAGAAAAAGAACCCGAAGATGAGGTGCAGAAGATGGATTGTTCGGATCATCTGATCAAAGAGGAAATTGATATAGGACCAGAGGAGTTCCAGCAAACCGTTTATAATACAAATAGTTGTGAAGGTTGGTATTCATATTCATAGATTACCATAAAGGTATCATATAGAGGAACTGACAGCTGAGAGAGCGAGATGTACCTAAAGTAAGGCCAATTTAATAGGCCACATTTGACATTTGTGCGAGGACGATTTTTGAAAATCATACGAGCGACTTGGCAGTAGAAAATGTCAAAATGACTATGGAGATTATGCATCTTTCTACTGCCAAGTCGCTCGTATGATTTTCAAAAATCGCACTTCAGTTTCAGCTTTATAGTGAGGTGACCTGCTTAAAAAGTGAGTGATTCGATTCAGACTTCAATTTCTTCAATTCAGTTATTATGAAAAGGTACTTTAATTTTATTTTAAAAATCATCAGTCGAATCCGACGATTTGACGACCCGGTTGGTGTAATGGTTACCACGCCGGACTGCCAAACCAGGGTCCTGGGTTCGAATCCCGGTTCGGTCATGGATGTTTACATGTTTGTGCCGTTGTTGTATGGTTTCCATAATAAACAGCCTATTAATAGTGCTTTCTTGGGATCATTACAATGTATGTGCCTGTGAGCGTTATTTATTATTTATTTATTATTAATCCCTGGCCCATTATTATTTTCTATCGTAAACAAATCGTTTAAGGATCATAATAAGATACCTACTTACATACCTAATTTATCGAACATTTTTGTTTTTCAACCGATTGCTTCCAAAATCGATATCTAGGGGTTCCTGAGATCTCTTAAAGCCTTATTCATACTACAACGGCGCGGAGACGGACGGAGGACGGACGGAGACGGGACGGCAACGGACGGAGCACGGGCGCGGACGGAGGACGGACGGAGACGGGACGGCAACGGACGGGCGCGGGCGGAGGACGGGCGGGCACGACGCGAAACCGACACCCAGTGTTGCCAGACGTACTTTAATTATCGAATTTTAACGGTAATTTCATACCCCGTACGGTAGGACAGTCAGTACCCGGCAAACAGGCTTGAAAAATGCGGAAGAGTGCGGCAGCAGTTGAAAATGTATGGAGATATTTCTACTGCTGATTTGACTTTCGAAAATCACTCTCCTGGAGTATGATTTTTTAATGTTAAATCAGCAGTAGAAAGATGCACGTCTCCATAGTAGGTACCTAACTGCCTCCGTGGTCTAGTGGTTAAGAGCATTGGCTCTCGATACGGAGGTCGTGGGTTCGATTCCCACGGGGGACACCTAGTGATATGTCACTTTGTGCGTTTTTCCCTAGTTGGTTAGGACATTGCAGGCTGAATCACCTGATTGTCCGAAAAGAAAAATGATTCCGTGCTTCGGATGGCACGCTAAGCCGTTGGTCCCGGCTACTATCTCTGGTGGTAGTAGTCGTTACATAAAAACCACGTCAGAGGCCGGAAGGCGGTCTGAAAACACTCTGACACCAGGGCCTGCCCACACGATAAGAAGACCTAATGTTAACATTTTCAACTGCTGATTTCAAAGTATAAGTTTCAAAAATCGCACTCCTGGGAAGAAGAACAAGACACAAATCGCGTGTACATTTAAATGCGCTATTACAGGGGTGCTTCAGATAATCAAACTGAACAACCTTCACTATGATCTAAGTTAAAAAAAAACAAGGATTTTGTTTCTCCACCGATTGATTCCAAAATCGATAACTGAGGGTCCGCGACCGCGTGGACTCCGAACACGAATCCGATGTCAGATTTGAGAAAAGTGACCGCCATCTTGAACTTTTTTGTTTCTCAACCGATTGCTTCCAAAATCGATATCTGAGGGTCCGCGTGGACTCTAAACAGGAATCTGATGTCAGATTTGAGAAAAGTGGCCGCCATCTTGAACTTTTTTGTTTCTCAACCGATTGCTTCCAAAATCGATATCTGATGGTCCGCGTGGACTCCAAACACGAATCCCATGTCAGATTTGAGACAAGTAGCCGCCATCTTGAACTTTTTTGTTTCTCAACCGATTGCTTCCAAAATCGATATCTGATGGTCCGCGTGGACTCCGAACACGAATCCGAAGTCAGATTTGAGAAAAGTGGCTGCCATCTTGAACTTGTTTGTTTCTCAACCGATTGCTTCCAAGATCGATATCTGATGGTCCGCGTGGACTCCAAACACGAATCCGATGTCAAATTTGAGAAAAGTGGCCGTCATTTTGAACTTTATTGTTTCTCAACCGATTGCTTCCAAAATCGATATCTGACATCGGATTCGTGTTCGGAGTCCACGCGGACCCCCAGATATCGATTTTGGAAGCAATCGGTTGAGAAACAAAAAAGTTCAAGATGGCGGCCACTTTTCTCAAATCTGACATCGGATTCGTGTTCGGAGTCCACGCAGATCCTCAGATATCGATGTTGGAAGCAATCGGTTAAGAAACAAAAAGTTCAAGATGGCGGCCACTTTTCTCAAATCTGACATCGGATTCGAGTTCGGAGTCCACGCGGACCCCCGGATATCGATTTTGGAAGCAATCGGTTAAGAAACAAAAAAGTTCAAGATGGTGGCCACTTTTCTCAAATCTGACATCGGATTCGTGTTCGAAGTCCACGCGGACCCCCAGATATCGATTTTGGAAGCAATCGGTTGAGAAACAAAAAAGTTCAAGATGGCGGCCTTTTTTCTCAAATCTGACATCGGATTCGTGTTCGGAGTCCACGCGGACCCCCGGATATCGATTTTGGAAGCAATCGGTTGAGAAACAAAAAAGTTCAAGATGGCGGCCACTTTTCTCAAATCTAACATTGTATTCGTGTTTGTGGTCCACGCGGCCTCTCAGATATCGATTTTGGAGGCAATCGGTTGAAAAACAAAGAAGTTACTGAGTACTACTACAAACGGGTACTGTTATGTAACTCGCTTCCGCGCCATCTATCGAGCCATTTTGACCTGTCACCTCCACCATATCAAATTCTTTTCACCATAAAATTTTCCTCGATTTTTCGAGATCAACTATTGGCAGCACCGCGCGGGCGGCGAACGGACGGGCGCGGGCGGAGGACGGACGGAGACGGGACGGCAACGGACGGAGCACGGGCGGTGGACGGACGGAGACGGGACGGCGACGGACGGAGACGGGACGGCGACGGACGGAGACGGGACGGCGACGGACGGAGACGGGACGGCGACGGACGGAGACGGGACGGCAACGGACGGAGCACGGAGGCCGTTGGCCGTCAAAGGATTTTATACTTTCCTACTATGTAAATAAGGTTCATTTTTCATTGCCCTCGCTGGCTCCGTCCCGTTCCGTGCCCGTCCCGTCCCGTCAAATATGAATAGAGTTCTATTCATATTTGACGGGACGGGACGGGCACGGGACGGGACGGAGCCAGCGAGGGCAATGAAAAATGAACCTTATTTACATAGTAGGAAAGTATAAAATCCTTTGACGGCCAACGGCCTCCGTGCTCCGTCCGTTGCCGTCCCGTCTCCGTCCGTCGCCGTCCCGTCTCCGTCCGTCGCCGTCCCGTCTCCGTCCGTCGCCGTCCCGTCTCCGTCCGTCGCCGTCCCGTCTCCGTCCGTCCACCGCCCGTGCTCCGTCCGTTGCCGTCCCGTCTCCGTCCGTCCTCCGCCCGCGCCCGTCCGTTCGCCGCCCGCGCGGTGCTGCCAATAGTTGATCTCGAAAAATCGAGGAAAATTTTATGGTGAAAAGAATTTGATATGGTGGAGGTGACAGGTCAAAATGGCTCGATAGATGGCGCGGAAGCGAGTTACATAACAGTACCCGTTTGTAGTAGTACTCAGTAACTTCTTTGTTTTTCAACCGATTGCCTCCAAAATCGATATCTGAGAGGCCGCGTGGACCCCGAACACGAATACAATGTTAGATTTGAGAAAAGTGGCCGCCATCTTGAACTTTTTTGTTTCTTAACCGATTGCTTCCAAAATCGATATCCGGGGGTCCGCGTGGACTCCGAACACGAATCTGATGTCAGATTTGAGAAAAAAGGCCGCCATCTTGAACTTTTTTGTTTCTTAACCGATTGCTTCCAAAATCGATATCTGGGGGTCCGAGTGGACTCCGAACACGAATCCGATGTCAGATTTGAGAAAAGTGGCCGCCATCTTGAACTTTTTTGTTTCTCAACCGATTGCTTCCAAAATCGATATCTGGGAGTCCGCGTGGACTCCGAACACGAATCCGATGTCAGATTTGAGAAAAGTGGCCGCCATTCTGAACTTTTTTGTTTCTCAACCGATTGCTTCCAAAATCGATATCCGGGGGTCCGCGTGGTCTCTGAACACGAATCCGATGTCAGATTTGAGAAAAGTGGCCGCCATCTTGAACTTTTTTGTTTCTTAACCGATTGCTTCCAAAATCGATATCTGGGGGTCCGCGTGGACTCCGAACACGAATCCAATGTCAGATTTGAGAAAAGTGGCCGCCATCTTGAACTTTTTTGTTTCTTAACCGATTGCTTCCAAAATCGATATCTGGGGGTCCGCGTGGACTCCGAACACGAATCCGATGTCAGATTTGAGAAAAGTGGCCGCCATTTTGAACTTTTTTGTTTCTCAACTGATTGCTTCCAAAATCGATATCTGGGGGTCCGCGTGGACTCCGAACACGAACCCGATGTCAGATTTGAGAAAAGTGGCCGCCATCTTGAACTTTTTTGTTTCTTAACCGATTGCTTCCAAAATCGATATCTAGGGGTCCGCGTGGACTCCAAACACAAATCCGATGTCAGATTTGAGAAAAGTGGCCGCCATCTTGAACTTTTTTGTTTCTTAACCGATTGCTTCCAAAATCGATATCTGGGGGTCTGCGTGAACTCCAAACACGAATCCGATGTCAGATTTGAGAAAAGTGGCCGCCATCTTGAAATTTTTAATTTCTCAACCGATTGCTTCCAAAATCGATATCTAGGGGTCAGCGTGGACTCCGAACATGAATCCGATGTCAGATTTGAGAAAAGTGGCCGCCATCTTGAACTTTTTTGTTTCTTAACCGATTGCTTCCAAAATAGATATCTGGGGGTCAGCGTGGACTCCAAACACGAATCCGATGTCAGATTTGAGAAAAGTGGCCGCCATCTTGAACTATTTTGTTTCTCAACCGATTGCTTCCAAAATCGATATCTAGGGGTCCGCGTGGACTCCAAACACGAATCCGCTGTCAGATTTGAGAAAAGTGTCCGCCATCTTGAACTTTTTTGTTTCTCAACCGATTGCTTCCAAAATCGATATCTAGGGGTCCGCGTGGATTCCAAACACGAATCTGATGTCAGATTTGAGAAAAAAGGCCGCCATCTTGAACTTTTTTGTTTCTCAACCGATTGCTTCCAAAATCGATATCTGGGGGTCCACGTGGACTCCGAACACGAATCCGATGTCAGATTTGAGAAAAGTGGCCGCCATCTTGAACTATTTTGTTTCTCAACCGATTGCTTCCAAAATCGATATCTAGGGGTCCGCGTGGACTCCAAACACGAATCCGATGTCAGATTCGAGAAAAGTGGCCGCCATCTTGAACTTTTTTGTTTCTCAACCGATTGCTTCCAAAATCGATATCTAGGGGTCCGCGTGGACTCCGAACACGAATCTGATGCCAGATTTGAGAAAAAAGGCCGCCATCTTGAACTTTTTTGTTTCTCAACCGATTGCTTCCAAAATCGATATCCGGGGGTCCGCGTGGAGTCCGAACACGAATCCGATGTCAGATTTGAGAAAAGTGGCCGCCATCTTGAACTTTTTTGTTTCTCAACCGATTGCTTCCAAAATCGATATCTGGGGGTCCGCGTGGTCTCTGAACACGAATCCGATGTCAGATTTGAGAAAAGTGGCCGCCATCTTGAACTTTTTTGTTTCTCAACCGATTGCTTCCAAAATCGATATCTAGGGGTCCACGTGGACTCTTAACACGAATCCGATGTCAGATTTGAGAAAAGTGGCCGCCATCTTGAACTTTTTTGTTTCTCAACCGATTGCTTCCAAAATCGATATCTGGGGGTCCGTGTGGACTCCGAACACGAATCCGATGTCAGATTTGAGAAAAGTGGCCGCCATCTTGAACTTTTTTGTTTCTTAACCGATTGCTTCCAAAATAGATATCTGGGGGTCAGCGTGGACTCCAAACACGAATCCGATGTCAGATTTGAGAAAAGTGGCCGCCATCTTGAACTTTTTTGTTTCTCAAGTGATTCCTTCCAAAATCGATATTTAGGGGTTCGCGTGGATTCCAAACACGAATCCGATGTCAGATTTGAGAAAAGTGGCCGCCATCTTGAACTTCTTTGTTTCTCAACCGATTGCTTCCAAAATCGATATCTGGGGGTCTACGTGGACACCAAACACGAATCCGATGTCAAATTTGAGAAAAGTGGCCGCCATCTTGAACTTCTTTGTTTCTCAACCGATTGCTTCCAAAATCGATATCTGGGGGTCAGCGTGGACTCCAAACACGAATCCGATGTCAGATTTGAGAAAAGTGGCCGCCATCTTGAACTATTTTGTTTCTCAACCGATTGCTTCCAAAATCGATATCTAGGGGTCCGCTTGGACTCCAAACACGAATCCGATGTCAGATTTGAGAAAAGTGTCCGCCATCTTGAACTTTTTTGTTTCTCAACCGATTGCTTCCAAAATCGATATCTAGGGGTCCGCGTGGATTCCAAACACGAATCTGATGTCAGATTTGAGAAAAAAGGCCGCCATCTTGAACTTTTTTGTTTCTCAACCGATTGCTTCCAAAATCGATATCTTGGGGTCCGCGTGGACTCCGAACACGAATCCGATGTCAGATTTGAGAAAAGTGGCCGCCATCTTGAACTATTTTGTTTCTCAACCGATTGCTTCCAAAATCGATATCTAGGGGTCCGCGTGGACTCCAAACACGAATCCGATGTCAGATTCGAGAAAAGTGGCCGCCATCTTGAACTTTTTTGTTTCTCAACCGATTGCTTCCAAAATCGATATCTAGGGGTCCGCGTGGACTCCGAACACGAATCTGATGCCAGATTTGAGAAAAAAGGCCGCCATCTTGAACTTTTTTGTTTCTCAACCGATTGCTTCCAAAATCGATATCCGGGGGTCCGCGTGGAGTCCGAACACGAATCCGATGTCAGATTTGAGAAAAGTGGCCGCCATCTTGAACTTTTTTGTTTCTTAACCGATTGCTTCCAAAATCGATATCTGGGGGTCCGCGTGGTCTCTGAACACGAATCCGATGTCAGATTTGAGAAAAGTGGCCGCCATCTTGAACTTTTTTGTTTCTCAACCGATTGCTTCCAAAATCGATATCTAGGGGTCCACGTGGACTCCAAACACGAATCCGATGTCAGATTTGAGAAAAGTGGCCGCCATCTTGAACTTTTTTGTTTCTCAACCGATTGCTTCCAAAATCGATATCTGGGGGTCCGTGTGGACTCCGAACACGAATCCGGTGTCAGATTTGAGAAAAGTGGCCGCCATCTTGAACTTTTTTGTTTCTTAACCGATTACTTCCAAAATCAATATCTGTGGGTCCGCGTGGACTTCAAACACGAATCCGATGTCAGATTTGAGAAAAGTGGCCGCCATCTTGAACTTTTTTGTTTCTCAAGTGATTCCTTCCAAAATCGATATTTAGGGGTTCGCGTGGATTCCAAACACGAATCCGATGTCAGATTTGAGAAAAGTGGCCGCCATCTTGAACTTCTTTGTTTCTCAACCGATTGCTTCCAAAATCGATATCTGGGGGTCTACGTGGACACCAAACACGAATCCGATGTCAAATTTGAGAAAAGTGGCCGCCATCTTGAACTTTTTTGTTTCTCAACCGATTGCTTCCAAAATCGATATCTGGGGGTCCACGTGGACTCCGAACACGAATCCGATGTCAGAGTTGAAAAAAGTGGCTGCCATCTTGAACTTTTTTGTTTCTTAACCGATTGCTTCCAAAATCGATAACTGACTAACTGATAACTCCTCAAATCTGACATCAGATTCGTGTTCGGATTCCACGCGGACCCTCAGATAACGATTTTGGAAGCAATCGGTTAAGAAACAAAAAAGTTCAAGATGGCGGCCACTTTTCTCAAATCTAACATCAGATTTGTGTTCGGAGTTCACGCGGACCCCCAGATATCGAATTTGGAAGCAATCGATAGAGAAACAAACTAGTTCAAGATGGCGGCCACTTTTCTCAAATCTGACATCGGATTCATGTTTAGAGTCCACGCGGACCATCAGATATCAATTTTGGAAGCAATCAGTTGAGAAACAAAAAAGTTCAAGATGGCGGCCACTTTTCTCAAACTTGACATCGGATTCGTGTGTGGAGTCCACGCGGATTATCAGATATCGATTTTGGAAGCAATCGGTTGAGAAACAAAAAAGTTCATAATGGCGGCCACTTTTCTCAAATCTGACATCGGATTCGTGTTTGGAGTCCACGCGGACCCCTAGATATCGATTTTGGAAGCATTCGGTTAAGAAACAAAAAAGTTCAAGATGGCGGCCACTTTTCTCAAATTTGACATCAGATACGTGTTTGGAGTCCACGCGGACCCCTAGATATCGATTTTGGAAGCAATCGGTTAAGAAACAAAAAAGTTCAAGATGGCGGCCACTTTTCTCAAATCTGACATCAGATTCGTGTTTGGAGTCCACGCGGACCCCTAGATATCGATTTTGGAAGCAATCGGTTGAGAAACAAAAAAGTTCAAGATGGCGGCCACTTTTCTCAAATCTGACATCAGATTCGTGTTTAGAGTCCACGCAGACCATCAGATATCGATTTTGGAAGCAATCGGTTAAGAAACAAAAAAGTTCAAGATGGCGGCCACTTTTCTCAAATCTGACATCGGATTCGTGTTTGGAGTCCACGCGGACCCCTAGATATCGATTTTGGAAGCAATCGGTTAAGAAACAAAAAAGTTCAAGATGGCGGCCACTTTTCTCAAATCTGACATCAGATTCGTGTTTAGAGTCCACGCAGACCATCAGATATCGATTTTGGAAGCAATCGGTTAAGAAACAAAAAAGTTCAAGATGGCGGCCACTTTTCTCAAATCTGACATCGGATTCGTGTTTGGAGTCCACGCGGACCCCTAGATATCGATTTTGGAAGCAATCGGTTCAGAAACAAAAAAGTTCAAGATGGCGGCCACTTTTCTCAAATCTGACATCAGATTCGTGTTTAGAGTCCACGCAGACCATCAGATATCGATTTTGGAAGCAATCGGTTGAGAAACAAAAAAGTTCAAGATGGCGGCCACTTTTCTCAAATCTGACATCGG
This sequence comes from Agonopterix subpropinquella, assembly GCA_922987775.1. Taxonomy (NCBI): domain Eukaryota; kingdom Metazoa; phylum Arthropoda; class Insecta; order Lepidoptera; family Depressariidae; genus Agonopterix; species Agonopterix subpropinquella. Next base: position 10,569,303 of record OV277718.1, on the reverse strand, counting down.
ATTCGTGTTTGGAGTCCACGCGGACCATCAGATATCGATTTTGGAAGCAATCGGGTTGAGAAACAAAAAATTTCAAGATGGCAGCCACTTTTCTCAAATCTGACATCGGATTCGTGTTTGGAGTCCACGTCGACCCCCAGATATCGATTTTGGAAGCAATCGGTTGAGAAACAAAAAAGTTCAAGATGGCGGCCACTTTTCTCAAATCTGACATCAGATTCCTGTTTAGAGTCCACGCGGACCCTCAGATATCGATTTTGGAAGCAATCGGTTGAGAAACAAAAAAGTTCAAGATGGTGGTCACTTTTCTCAAATCTGACATCGGATTCGTGTTCGGAGTCCACGCGGTCGCGGACCCTCAGTTATCGATTTTGGAATCAATCGGTTGAAAAACAAAATCATTGTTTTTTTTTTAACTTAGATCATAGTGAACGTTGTTCAGTTTGATTATCTGAAGCACCCCTGTAATAGCGCATTTAAATGTACACTCTGTACCTATACCTCCTGAGTCTCTATAATATAAGGTAGTTCTTGCGCGATTTGTGTCTTGATCTTCTTCCCAGGAGTGCGATTTTTGAAACTCATAGAAACTCTTTGAAATCAGCAGTTGATAAATTTAATATTAGGTCTTCTTCTTATCGTGTGGGCAGGCCCTGGTGTCAGAGTTTTTTCAGACCGCCTTACGGCCTCTGACGTGGTTTTTATGTAACGACTACTACCACCAGAGATAGTAGCCGGGACCAACGGCTTAGCGTGCCATCCGAAGCACGGAATCATTTTTCTTTTCGGACAATCAGGTGATTCAGCCTGCAATGTCCTAACCAACTAGGGAAAAACGCACAAAGTGACATATCACTAGGTGTCCCCCGTGGGATCCGAACCCACGACCTCCGTATCGAGAGCCAATGCTCTTAACCACTAGACCACGGAGGCAGTTAGGTACCTACTATGGAGACGTGCATCTTTCTACTGCTGATTTAACATTAAAAAATCATACTCCAGGAGAGTGATTTTCGACAGTCAAATCAGCAGTAGAAATATGTCCATACATTTTCAACTGCTGCCGCACTCTTCCGCATTTTTCAAGTCTGAAGTGCGATTTTTGAAAATCATACGAGCGACTTGGCATTAGAAAATGCCAAAATTACTATGGAGATTATGCATCTTTCTACTGCCAAGTTGCTCGTATGATTTTCAAAAATCGCACTTCTGTTTGCCGGGTACTGACTGTTCTACCGTACGGGGTATGAAATTACCGTTAAAATTCGATAATTAAAGTACGTCTGGCAACACTGGGTGTCGGTTTCGCGTCGTGCCCGCCCGTCCTCCGCCCGCGCCCGTCCGTTGCCGTCCCGTCTCCGTCCGTTGCCGTCCCGTCTCCGTCCGTCCTCCGTCCGTGCCCGTGCTCCGTCCGTTGCCGTCCCGTCTCCGTCCGTTGCCGTCCCGTCTCCGTCCGTCCTCCGTCCGTCTCCGCGCCGTTGTAGTATGACTAAGGCTTAACACGAATCCGATGTCAGATAATTACTTTGTTATAAATCAGTTGGGGTGTATGAGGTTTTGCGCTAATTCATTAACTTTGTTATAAATCAGTTGGGGTGTATGAGGTTTTGCGCTAATTCATTAACACGTTGCATAAGTACCTTTTCATAATAACTGAATACAATTCACATTTATGATTGAAGTCTGAATCGAATCAGTCTTCTTAAGCAGGGCACCTCACTATGAAGCTCAAACTGACAAATGTCAAATGTGGCCTATTAAATTGGCCCTACTTTTAGCGGCGCCACTGTATAATAGAAAGAGATACGTGACGCGAGGCAATAGAACCGTTTTTGGGAACTTGTCAGCACAATCGACTGGGTAAATATTCGTGCTCTGTGAATAATTAGTGAATCTAAAGTGAAGTCGTAGATTATTTTGTGAAATATACTAACACTATTTCATTAATTTACCTACAATTTCACGTTAGATTCACAATTATACACAGAACTCGAAGTTTTAGGGTGCCCATAAGTGCCGACAAATGCACAAAAAACGGTTTCATTTGACAACTCATGTCAGTTACTCTATTCCGACAGGTATAATAACTTGAGTCACGTTGTAGGAACTGACCCGAGCACACGTCTCGCGTGGTTTCGCGTGTTGCATTTTTGCCTGCCACGAGGCTCCACATTCCTCAATCTCTTCTTGTTCTTGTTCAAAAACAATCCCTGAGATTGGGATAGATTCTCCCAATAAACTACTTGACACTGGCGGAAATGCAGTGCTAACGCACAAGCAAGAGTCCATTTAATTATAAATAAAAAAAAAAGGTATAATAACTTTATGTATATTACAATACGGGTCGGCTTTAGTCTTGAGTACCCTGTGGCACGAATTTAAAGAGGACAGCGGAGGCGAAAACTTCGGAAGTTTGGCGGAAGGTCATATAATTTGAGACACAGACATAGAGGTCCCATACATGAATGAAACTTAGTAATACGTGTAGAGTGAAACAAAACTAACAAAAAAGTAAATTGGTTGTAATCTGTAGAAGTTGGGGGAAAGGTATTTCTCCTTATGATACCTTTTGTAGCAAGTGTGTGAAACTCATAATCTTTCTTATTAGATAGTCCATTCAATCTTCTACGCATTCATTGTGTTTGTTTTAAGAGGGCTATCACAGTCCAGTGGCGCCCTCATCACATTAAAAAAGATTTCTCAATAAAGAAAGCCTAAATTAAAAAGTAATCAACACGAACACTACAAAAAGCCTTCAAGCCATTGTTATACAATACTTTTATAGGTTCTAAACATTCCACTTTTAGACAATTGCGAATAAAAACAAAAGCGGATGTTTTTTCTTTTTTCAAAATTTTTATGTTTGACCTTTAAAAAACCTATAAAAGTATTCTATGAAAATAGCTTGAAGGCTTTTGTAGTGTTTGTGTTGATTACTTTTTTAATTTAGGCTTTCTTTATTGAGAAATCTTTTTTAATGTGAAGAGGGCGCCACTGAACTGCAATAGCCCTCTTAATGAAAATTCACGATAACCGTACCATATTATGATAATGGAAGAAAACGAAATCATGAACTATCAGTTCAAACAAGCCAAATACGTTCCGTAACGACCAAAAAATACCTGAGTGATAATAAACATAACATAAACATAACATAAAAAATCCTTTATTGAAATTTTACAACATGTAAACAAACAATTGCGGCACTGGCTCCTAAACTAGTCAGGTCTGAAGGTCCGGAGCCAGGTCCTACCCACTACAGTGACTGTGAGTGTAAAAACAATATTGGTTCTTAACACTAAAACACACTAAAAAGAAAGAAATAAAAACATACTCAATAAATATGCAGCTACAATTTTGGCGTAAACCGTTTCCTGACAACAGAATACAATCATACATATTTAATGCAGATCAAAATATATAAAAAATAAAAATAAAATAATATATTATATGTGTGTGTGTGTGTGTGTGTATGTGTGTGTTTGTTTTAAGTACTATCCGAGGACTCGCACCTGAATACACAAGGAACACCCGAGGACCTTTTCAAAGCGAGGACTTTTTTGTGGGTCCTCGGATCGACCTGACCACATAACGGTCTTTATCGTGCGATTTTGAACCTTTCTGTACTTGTAACAAGGAAATCTGTCAAAGTCCTCAGTTTAGTCATGGGGAGTCAGGTTTGAGTGTGAGGAAGTGTGTGAGGTAGAGGGCGCCACCATCGAGTTTTTACACACCTGATTTACACTTTTGTCCGGTTCTGGTACCAAATCGAGGACTTGTGTGTAAAACTTAACACAGATGTCCTCGTATTGGTAGTTTTTCCTGACATTGTGTGTAAAGCGTAATTTTCCGACCAACTGAGGACCGAGTGTGAAATTTTCTGTCCTCGTTTTGATAAAATATGTGAGTGTGATGTGACTATTATTAATTATATTGCTAGTAACATAATAAATTTATTAACGATAAAATTTTAAATCTTTTTGATAGCATATCATATGCTCATGACTATATTCCCCGAGGCGGTAGTCAGAGATATTCTGAAACTTCAGAACATCCACGTTGTACTAGTAGTACCGAAACTCTGTTCAGTGTGACGGGGAGTGAGCCCGTCGCCACTTGTAATGGACAGTAGGTACAATACATGCCTCGAAATTGAAAAAGTCAGTGGTGTTACAAATCTATACATATAATAAAATTCTAAACTTGCCGATGATGTACATTGAAGATATTCGCAAAAAAATTAATTGGGGGTGTTCAGGATACGTAGTGGAATACATTACGACCATTTTTAGAATTTTTGTCTGTTTGTCTGTTTGTCTGTTTGTCTGTTTATCTGTTTATCTGTTTATCTGTTTGTTTGTTCGCGCATCACTTGAAAACGACTGAACCGATTTGGATGGGGATTTCACTAAAGTATAGGTCATGGCTTGGGTCAAATTATAGGCTATATTTCATCGCAATCGGTTTATTCAATCAAAAGTTATGAGTATTTAAAGAAAAAGTTACGAGCGCCACTGAATTTAATGCACGCATAAATTGAAAATTACTGAACCGATTTGAATGATGTTTTCACAAAAAACATGGGACGTAGTTTGTATTAACATTTAGGCTTTATTTCATCGCAATCGGTTCATTCGATCTAAAGTTATGAGTATTTAAATACAAAGTCGCGGGACAACTGAATTTGATACACGCATTACTCAAAAACTTCTAAACCGATTTGAATAAGGTTTTCACAAAAGCGTGGACTAACATAATTATAGGCGTTATTTCATCGCAATCGGTTAATTCAATTAATAGTTATTAGTATTTAAACACAAAGTCGACCGCCACTGAATTTAATGCACAAAACCGATCTGAATGGGGTTCTGCTATGCAAAGACCAAGTCAAAAAATCCTTAAGGCTTACGGTTTAGGTAGTTAGTACCAATTCAGCATTAGAACTGAGGAGTTAGAACCCCAATTTCAATTAAAAACTATTTGCAAGATGCCAGCAATTGATAATTTTTAGGGTTCCGCGTAGTCAACAAGGAACCCTTATAGTTTCGCCATGTCCATCCGTCTGTCCGTCTGTCTGTTCGCAGCTTAGCTCATACATGCTTAGTACTAAAAAACTGTAATTTGGCATGGGTATACATACTAATCATGCCGACAAAGTGGTAAAATAAATTCTTAAAAAATATTGTTTTTAGTGTACCTCCCCTACACGTGAAGTGGGGATGAAATCGTTTTTCTCTCTTATCGCATGGTGTGGTATCGTTAAATAGGTCGTTTAAAAATATTGTGGGCGTCGGAAAGCCATTAAATCGAATTAAAAGGTATCGAAACAATAAAAGTATTCAATTAGTAAGTATTTTTCGATTTAGGGGTCCGTTAGCGAAATATTAAACTTTAAAGCAAAAGTTTTTGTTAGAGTCAAGTGTCCCCCCCCCCCCACCCTCTCCCAGGTAAACGGTTGTGGTTGGAGATGTGAAAAAATTCAAGGCAATAGTATAACGGTACGGTAGTGTAAAACAAAAAGCACCCTTCTAAGTTCATAAACCATATACTGTAACGGGCAACTATACGGAACCCTACACTGCTCGTGGCCCGACACGCGTGGCCGGTTTTTTGACTACGAATTAGCATTGTTGGCATCAAGCAAAGACCAACCCCCGGGTTCTAATTTCTCAGTCCAGATCATTTGGAGGTAATGTCAACATAAACTATGTCTTGAGTACCTAACTGTGTGGTGAGCTATGTGTGCTTTGAGAATCTACAGCCAATAATTGTAAATTTGTAGGGTTAAGAAGAAACTTTGCCATGTGAGACACTTAGGTGAGACATGACGATGTTCTGACATATCGTTAGTGTAACTATTATTACCAATTCATACGGTTCTGATGATTTTAAATTAGTATTTAACCGGCTTTTTTCTTATTGCTGTCTCCCGTTTGCAATAGAGGGAAGTCGGATATTTATTTTTCCTACTCTTGACTTCTATCTTCTTTGATTAATTAATTGCGGGTTCCAAGACAGATTAGAGTCATCCCCCGGGCTCGCTGGACTTCATTGTCCAGTGTTGTGAATGGTGGCCGCTGTTGATCCTGGCTTACAGGAGTTACAGCGGCAGCGGTGGGAAAGTGTGGTGGGCCTATGCCCGAAAAAAAGTAAGTACCTACTTATCAAGCAATTTAGATGATGTTTTGAAAAACTTATAAAGAGATTCTACTTTATATCTTAATTTTATGGCAAAAATTTATCCAACGAATTCCTTTTTCTTTATATCTTTTTTTTTTCATTTTCTTTCTTTTTATTTCCTTTTTCTTTATATTATTTCAGTGGTCTGCGCGTACGAAGTCGCGGGCACAGCTAGTCGTACATAAATTCCGAAAACTCATTGGTACGAGTCGGCCTGGACGGGGATCGAACCATCGCCTCCTGCACGGCAGGCAAGGTTACTCGCCACTGAACCACCACAGCTTCTTTTCAAAAATCTTTTAGGATAATGTACAAAAATCAAAAATACTACAGATTTTCGCAATAATGAAAATTCAAAACGAAAAATTGCTACTGCAGCTTAGGTAAGTAAGTAAGTACTGCAGTGTAGCTTGGCATAAAAAAACCGAACAAGCGAAGTGTGTAAGCACCCTAAACAGCCTACAAGGATTAGTTTGCAGAATAGCAACGGGGGCAATGAAATCTACACCCACGGCTGCTATGGAGGCAATATTAGGCTTGCCTCCACTACACATCCATGTGCAGAAAGAGGCAAAAATTGCAATGCTCCGAGCCTTGGAACGAGGAGACCCCAAATGGAAGTCCTCTGTTATGAGAAGGTTACACGAAACTCTCATAACAATTCCGATCATGTGTATGCCTAAAGACACCATGAACAAAGAGTATAACTTTAACAGGTTATACAGGGTAATCCTACCCCAAAGAGAGGACTGGAACGGGAATACCCCACAATCCTTCGGTGCTGGAGACGTCGTCTGGTTTACAGATGGCTCCAGGAAGGACAACCGTGCTGGAGCTGGAGTATGTGGTGGCAATCCCAAGATTAAAAAGGCGATCCATCTTGGCCAGCATGCCACGGTATTCCAGACAGAAATGTACGCTATCATAGATTGCGTACATGAGAATCTACAAAGATACCCAAAGGGGAAACACATTGTTATTTTATCAGACAGCCAGGCTGCTCTGAAGGCGCTAGGATCTGATGAAATAGAGTCGAAACTAACACTAGAATGTGTCCAAGCCCTAAACCAGCTAGGTTCGACAAATTCTGTCACCCTAGGCTGGGTGCCTGGACACTGCGGTATTGATGGAAATGAGGCTGCTGACGAGCTAGCACGAAGAGGGGCGGAAGACGACGCCATAGGCCCCGAGCCTTACTGCGGAATCTCTCGCAACACCTCTAGACGTGTGCTGAAGGAATGGGCCGTGAACCAAAGCCGTAAGCTCTGGTTGGATACACCAGGACTGAGGCACGCAAAAGAACTCGTGACCGGCTTTTCAAACAGACTTACCTCAGAGGCCATCAATTCAAACCGCAACGACTTAAGGCTCTTAGTGCGAGCCTTAACAGGACACTGCAAGTTAAACAAGCATCTACACAGAATGGGGCTTGTAGATTCACCCACCTGCAGATTCTGCTGTGAAGCAGAGGAAACGCCCATACACCTCCTCTGCGAATGCGAAGTGCTCATTCACAGCAGGAGTCGCCATCTAGGTGGATACGTAATAACACCTAATGACATTAGGGACCTCCCCTCCAAGAGCATAACACGGTTCATGAAGTCCGTGGGCCTAGGAAACGACCTTTAGGTCTAGGGTGACAGCTACAATAGATCTATTCAGGTCGCAGTAGCTATTGGTCATTGACCAAGCCCTTACAACCAAAATAATAAAATAATAGGTAAGTACCCATTAAAAAAGCCTAAAATCAATTTTTTATGTAATACTTTTATCGGTACCTAATTATTCTACTTTTAAGAATATCGAAATAAAAGTAGAAGTGGCAGTTTTTTTTTCTTTGTTCTTTATTTATAACTAGCTGTGCCCGCGACTTCGTACGCGCAGACCACTGAAATAATATAAAGAAAAAAGAAATAAAAAGAAAGAAAATGAAAAAAGAAAGATATAAAGAAAAAGGAATTCACTAGATGAATTATTGCCATCAAATTAAGATATAAAGTAGAATCTCTTTATAAATTTTTCAAAACATCATCTAAATTGCTTGATAAGTAGGTACCTACTTTTTTCGGGCATAGGCCCACCACACTTTCCCACCGCTGCCGCTGTAACTCCTGTAAACCAGGATCAACAGCGACCACCATTCACAACACTGGACAATGAAGTCCAGCGAGCCCGGGGGATGACGGACGCTAAGCTGTCTTGGAACCCGCAATTAATTAATCAAAGAAGATAGGAGTCAAGAGTAGGAAAAAGAAATATCCGACTTCCCTCTATGGCAAACGGGAGACAATAATAAGAAAAAAGCCTTCTTCTTCAGGTTCCTCTCCATTACTGGAGGTTGGCAGTCAGCTCTGCATATCCCTGTCTATCTCTCGCCAAACGAAACAGCTCTTCGACGCTGGCGATGTCTGTCCACTCTTTCAGGTTCGCGAGCCATGACATTCGTGGCCTACCGACGCTTCTTTTGCCCTCCACTTTGCCCATTATTATAGTCTGGAGCAGTTGGTATCGCTCATTCCTCAAAATATGACCAAGGTAGGCGACTTTCCTCCTTTTAATGGTTTGCAACATCTCCCGGGACTTCCTGACACGTCGTAGAACTTCCACATTGGTGACTCGTTGAACCCAACTAATTCGCAGCATTCTTCGGTAGAACCACATCTCTATAGCCTCTAGTTTCTGGCGAGTAGCTTCCTTAATGGTCCATGCCTCGCAACCGTACAGAACTATAGGCCATATGTAACACTGGAGCATTCTTACTCGGAGTCGTATATCCAGTTTTCGATTAGTTAGCACCTTTTTCATTTTTGTAAACGACGCGCGGGCTATTTCTATCCGGGTTTTAATCTCGTCGTCTGATTCCCATGTTTCATTAGCCCATGTGCCGAGGTACTTGTAACGAGAAACTCGCTCTATGATAGTATTATCCACAGATATTGTAGGATTCAAGCCACTATTTCGGGAAACAAACATGAACTTTGTCTTTGTGAGATTCATTGACAGACCAGCATTTTTACTACAATCGTGGACTCTATTAACTATCATTTGCAAATCTTCCGGCTTAGAGGCAATAAGAACGGTATCGTCGGCATATCGGATGTTGCTAATTATTTGTCCGTTAATGACTACCCCCCATTTTTGATCCTCAAGCGCTTCAGTAATGATAGCTTCTGAGTAAACATTATACAGTACGGGCGATAAAATGCAACCCTGTCTTACCCCCCGACAAATCGCCACCTCTTCGGTCTCTTCACCATCCACTCTAACCGTTCCAGTTTGACTCCAGTATAGATTTTGAATGATTCGCACGTCCATTCCATCGAGCCCTATGTTATTCAGAAGACGTATAAGCACATCATGCCGAACTCGGTCAAATGCTTTCTCGTAATCCACGAAACATAAAAATACGTCTTTTTGCATATCCCGGCATTTTTGGACTAGAACGTTAATTGCGAATAAGGCTTCTCTGGTGCCGACGCCTGATCTAAAACCAAATTGTGTCTTTCCTACTCGTTCATCACATTTCACTCGGATCCTGTCGTGAATTATGGAAAGAAACAGTTTCAGTACCTGGCTCATCAAACTTATTGTTCGGTATTCCGTACATTTCTTGGCATTAGGCTTTTTCGGCAAGGTTATGAATGTGGATTTCAACCACTCTCTTGGCAGAATTCCTGTACTATAGATGTTGTTGAAAAGAGTTGTCAAAGAGTCTATGTATTCATATTCTATTAGTTTTAGGATCTCTACATGAATATTGTCTGGTCCTGGAGATTTATCGGTTTTTGCTCTTTTCAGTGCACTGACTACCTCAGATCTCATTATTGGAGGACCATCCTGATTTTGTGGAGCGATGACTTCACCTCTAGTGGAGTCCGCAAACATGTTTTCTATGTAGTTTTTCCAAATAGAATGTTTCGTCTTAGCGTCTAGAAGCAACTTTCCGTTTTCGTCCACCAACATATTTTGCTTTGAACCCCCTTTAAATCCAACCATTTCTTTTATTTCCTTATGTAACTTAAAACTATCAAATTTTCTATCTAATTCTTCTATTTTGGCACATTTCTGTTCATAGAATTGTGTACGTGCTTTCCGAATTTCTATTTCAATCTGTTTGTCGAGGTGATTAAATTTCTCTGGGTCTATTTGTTTATATTTGCGAAGAAAAAAGCCAGTAAATACAAATTTAAAATCATCAGAACCATATGAATTGGTAATAATAGTTACACTAACGATATGTCAGAACATCGTCATGTCTCACCTAAGTGTCTCACATGGCAAAGTTTCTTCTTAACCCTACTAATTAACAATTATTAGAAACCTGTAGATTCTCAAAGCACACATACCTCACCACACAGTTACTCAATACATAGTTTATGTTGACATTACCTCCAAATGATCTGGACTGAGAAATTAGAACCCGGAGGTTGGTCTTTGCTTGATGCCAACAATGCTAATTCGTAGTCAAAAAACCGGCCACGCGTGTTGGGCCTCGCGCAGTGTAGGGTCCCGTATAGTTGCCCGTTACAGTATATGGATTATGAACTTAAAAGTGTGCTTTTTGTTTTACCATACCGTTATACTATTGCCGTGAATTTTTTCACATCTCCAACCACAACCGTTTAGTTGGGAAAGGGTGGGGGGACACTTGACTCCAACAAAAATGTTTGCTTTAAAGTTTAATATAACGGACCCCTAAATCGAAAAATACTTACTACTACTTACTAATTTAATACTTTTACTGTTTCGATACCTTTTAATTTGATTTAATTAATTTAAATGGCTTTTCCACACCCACAATATTTTTAAACGACCTATTCAACGATACCACATCATGCGATAAGAGAGAAAAAAGATTTCATCCCCACTTCAAGTCTAGGGGAGGTACCCTAAAAACAATATTTTTTAAGAATTTATTTTACCACTTTGTCGGCATGATTAGTATGTATACCCATGCCAAATTACAGTTTTTTAGTACTAAACATCTATGAGCTAAGCTGTAAACAGACAGATGGACAGACGGATGGACATGGCGAAACTATAAGGGTTCCTTGTTGACTACGCGGAACCCTAAAAAATTATCAATTGCAAATAATTTTTTATTGATTTTGGGGTTCTAACTCCTCAGTTCTAATGCTGAATTGGTAGTAACTACCTAAACCAAACCGTAAGCCTTGAGGATTTTTTGACTTGGTCTTTGCATAGCAGAACCCCATTCAGATCGGTTTTGTGCATTAAATTCAGTGGCGGTCGACTTTGTCTTTAAATACTAATAACTTTTAATTGAATTAACCGATTGCGATCAAATAACGCCTGTAATTATGTTAGTCCACGCTTTTGTGAAAACCTTATTCAAGGTTTAGAAGTTTTTAAGTGATGCGTGTATCAAATTCAGTTGTGCCCGCGACTTTGTATGAATGTACCGATTGCGATGAAATAAAGCTTATATGCTAATTCAAATTAAGCCCTACGTTTTTGTGAAAATTTCATTTAAATCGGTTTCGTAGTTTTTAAGTGATGCGTACCATACAATTCAGGGATGCTCGCGACTTTGTCTTTAAATACTCCTAACTTTAGATCGAATAAACCGATTGCGATGAAATAAAGCCTAAATGTTAATACAAATTATGCCCCATGTTTTTTGTGAATACATCATTCAAATCGGTTTATTAATTTTTAAGTTCAGCGTGCATTAAATTCAGTGTCGCTCGCAACTTTTTCTTTAAATACTCATAACTTTTGATTGAATAAACCGATTGCGATGAAATATAGCCTATAACTTGACCCAAGCCATGACCTATACTTTAGTGAAAACCCCATCCAAATCGGTTCAGTCGTTTTCAAGTGATGCGCGAACAAACAAACAGACAAACAGATAAACAGATAAACAGACAAACAGACAAAAATTCTAAAAATGGTCGTAATGTATTCCATTACGTATCCTGAACACCCCCAATTAATTTTATTGCAAATATCTTCAATGTACATCATCGGCAAGCTTAGAATTTTATTATATGTATAGATAGATTTATGGGGTCCTTCTTAATATGCCGACACTTTTTAAGGGGATGATCAGACCGTCAAACTGAACATCTTTCTCTATGGCACCAACATCAAAAGCGCGAAAAAAAATCTGCGCTTCCATATGAAACTGCAAATCTACTCGAGCCTAATGTATGGGAAAGCAGTTTTTTTTCGCGATTTCGATATTGTTTGTTGTTTTGCGAGTTTGTTGTTAGCGTGGAAAAAAGTCGATGCTGGCTCCCTCTACTTCACACACTTCCTCACACTCCAACCTGACTCCCCATGACTAAACCGAGGACTTTTCCTCGTCCTCGCTTTGAAAAGGTCCTCGGATGTTGTTTGTGTATTCAGGTGCGAGTCCTCGAATAGTACTTAAAACAAATAGACCTCCACACACACACATTTACCTACGTACCTAGGTTGGGGGTCTATTTCTATTTATTTTAAGTACATCCGAGGACTCGCACCTGAATACACAAGGAACATCCGAGGACCTTTTCAAAGCGAGGTTTGTTGTAAGCGTGTAAAAAATCGATGGTGGTGCCCTCTACTTCACCCACTTCCTCACACTCCAACCTGACTCCCCATGACTAAACCGAGGACTTTTCCTCGTCCTCGCTTTGAAAAGGTCCTCGGATGTTGCTTGTGTATTCAGGTGCGAGTCCTCGGATAGTACTTAAAACAAATAGACCCCCACACACACCTAGGTACACACTAGGTGTGTGGGGGTCTATTTTTAAGTACTATCTGAGGACTCCTGAATACACAAGGAACATCCGAGGACCTTTTCAAAGCGGATGACTGAACCGAGGACTTTGTCAGATTTCCTTGTTACAAGTACAGAAAGGGTCAAATAGCACAATAAAGACCTTTATGTGGTCAGGCCGATCCGAGGACCCACAAAAAAGTCCTCGCTTTGAAAAGGTCCTCGGATGTTCATTGTGTATTCAGGTGCGAGTCCTCGGATGGTACTTGAAACAAATAGGCCCCTACACACACACACACACACACACACATATACCTACCTACCTACCCACCCAACTACGTACGCACGCACATAATTATATAGGGTCCTTCTTAATGTGCTGGCTGGCTGACACTTTTTTAAGGGGATGATTAGACCGTAAAACTGAACAACTTTCTCTATGGCACCGACATCGAAATCGCGAAAAAAATCTACTCTTCCATACAAAACTGCAAATCTACTCGAGCCTAACGTACAGCGTACAGCTGTTTTTTGCGATTTCGATATTATTCCCATGGAGAAAGTTGTTTAGTTTGATGGTCTGATCAGCCCCTTAAAAAAGTGTCAGCTGCGTGACATTTTTGAACGATTTCAGCAGGTTAATAATTTTTTGTTTTGTTTGTTAATGAGTTTGGTACCTTAGGGTTGGGACTCGAATTTAGTATTCACCGATCACTCGCCTGCCTTGGATAGGTTAATGCAGGGGGTTCTCACGAAGGTCTTAAATTTGTCCTATGAACGGGCGTATTTGGTCTCAGGCTTTTCTTCCCATACATTTTGGTGGTTTAGGAATTAGAAAGGTGTCCGTAATCGCTCTCCCAGCTTACTTGTCGTCCGCACTTAGTGTACTACGTCTTCATGGAATTATTATTGACCCATCTCTGGGTATCGTGGAAGTGACGCACTTGTCAGACGCAGAGTCTGCTTGGCGTGAGATGTGTCCAAACAGTGAGCCTCCGGAAAATCGTGCTTCTCAGAAAGAGAGGAATGAGCCTCTCAGTAAGTTAAGGTACCTATACCAGGATTTACTAGACGGCAGCGCAAGCTTGCGGGCCGGGCCTGTCTTTTAGCGGTTGTTGAGGGTGAATCTGGTATGTGGTATCTGGTGTGGGGACTTTACCGGACAAGACCACTTTGACCTTGGCCGTCTGTTTGAGACTGGGGACTAGATCAGTGCATCCGTATGTTTGCCAGTATGGTGAGGGTGTTGGACAGCTCGGTCAACAATTTCGAATGCGCCTGCGGTACGTGAGCGACGGCTCACCAGGCATTATACGTAATTATGGAAAGCCTCCTGAGAAAGCCCTACGGCTTTGGAAGTTGGGAAGGTCTTTGGTTTGGGACGCGACTTGTGTGGACACATTGGCGGCGTCGCATATTGGTCGAACATCGTCGGGAAAGTGCCGGAGATAATTATGTTGATATTGGAGAGGGGTATATGTTTGTTCCCTTGGGAGTGGAGACCCTGGGACCACGGGAACCCGATGCCAAACAGCTTGTTAAGGAGATTTCAGCGCCCCTTATACAGACCACTGGTGATAAGAGGGCTGTTAGTTATCTTCGTTAGCGCATAAGCTTGGCGATACAGAGGGGGAATGCTGCCAGCGTTCTTGGAACCGTCCCTCGGGGAGCTTTGGAGGGGGTTTATAAGTTGTAGGTCCCCCCTTTTTACATTTTTATATAGAAATTGACGAAGCTTTTTGCAGATAATTATACAGGATGTATTTATTGACGAAACAAATTGTCGATCTGAGTGATGTATTTTCTTTGACGAAGCCTGTTGTGGATGTGAGTGATGTATTTACCTATGACGAAGCCTTTTGTTGTTATTTATGGTAATAAATCATTACAATGCTTAAATTAAATATACTTTCCCAGATTAGCCAAGTAGGACCAGCTTTTACATCTGGACACTTGAGGTTTTGATAATTACTAATTTGGGCGTGTTTCAGATTTTACAATATTATAGAAAATATTTTTAATTTATCATCCACCTTATTATGTGATTGGGACGACGGTGTGTTAAACTTATGCCCAGTGACGCCTAGTGACGCCAGTCTGAGGGCCCTTTCGCTTTCACAAAAACCTGCGCTAAGTTCTATTCAAGGATGACGTTTTTGAGCCCAGCTCGCACGAAGTGAGGACATAAAACGGTGTCTTAAACCATTCGAGAACATCGCCAACCTACCCAGTAATGCACAACTGAGGACCTTTTTTTACACAGAAACCCGCGCCAAGTACTATTCGAGGACGTTGTGTTAGACGAACCATTAACAAACAGAGGACGTTTGTCTGAGTGTACACGAGGACATGAGATGGTGTGTAAACTATTCGAGGACCTCGCCAACCTGCCCGATGGTGCATATCTGAGGACCTTTTTTTACACAAAAACCTGCGCTAAGTACTATTTGAGGATTTTCTGTTAGACAAACCATAAAAAAACTGAGAAAGTGTTTTGGGCACAGCTTGTAGAGAGCAAGGACATATACCATTGTCGGCACCTATCAAAGAAAAAAGAAGACCATTTTTTTATAAATTTGAAGCATGCCAACCCTGTTCGTCGGTCATCATCATCATCTCGGTGAAACTCACTGCTGGGTATAGACTTCTTCATTTTCACGCCAACAATAAAGGTCCCTCGTGTCCGTCGGTGATTACAAAAATTTTTTTTTTCATTCTAACTTCATTTTTTGAAACTATCTGTGCGTCGGGAGTTGTTCCGTTGTAGAGAAGATGGCCAGGCTAGTTTGTGCTGAAATCATGTTGAGTGCGGACGTTCGCCTGCATGCCTGCATCTACCTGTGCCTTCCAGATATGTTTTCTTTTCTAAAATTTTGGTGAAGGTTTAAGGTAAGCAAGCGCATATTAGGGCGGGCCGCATTGCAGCGCAAACACTTTTGAACCAAGTTTCAGGGTCTAACTTATCAGTCCTGATGCTAAGAAGTACTCCCTGCTTAAACTGTGTGGTTTGATGATCTGATGATTTCAAATGATTATTGTGGGTGTTGTAAGGGTACCTAATCTTTACGAAAAGAATTGAGATCCCACCAATAAAATTTCATACAAAAATGTAGCCGAGACTAAAAACTAAAAAAAAAGAGATCTTTTGTAGGCCAAGTCTTGAATAAGTCTTCTCCTCGATAAGTTACTGCGCTAACTCAGGGACTCGAAGTGAATCTTGGCCTCTGACCGCAAAAAACGCCTTTCATCTCTTTTCTGTGCTATCTCAGTCCAGTTTGGCACCTCGAGATCTTTCATCGAACAGGCCTGTACCCGCACTTTCGATGCTCGCTACATCGCCACTATTTCGGTCCGCACTTCATTGGAATAGAGTTGAAATTGGAACAAAAATGTTCACGTAATTGCGAAGTTCGAATGTGCGGGTAGACCCTCAGCAATTGGAGTACGTTTCCATGTTGTATGGTAACTGGGCCAATGTAGTGTGCCTCGCGGTAATGACGTTTAGCTGCGTAAGTAGTTCGTAAGTTATAAATAAGTGCAACAATGTTTTACGTAGTGTTTAGGCAATAATGATAGTATGGAAATAGGTCTGTAATTTCGAGTATTTTTTTTATTTCCACTTTTATATATGGGGACAATCTTAGCTTCTTTCCAATAATATGGGAAGGTTCCCGAGCAGAGCGATTTATTAATAAAATATGTAAAAAAAACTTTTTAAGTAAAACGATTTTATTTTAATAAAACTGCACTAAACGGTAAAAAATAATTTTGTAAAATTTTCCTACCAAGTTGCACCATACTGTTAGCTGGAAATTTGTGAGTATAACCTATGTCAACCTATCTTCATAATACTTATAACGAAAAAACGTATTACAATAGGGATCCATATTTTTGATTAATACTTTGTTAATTAATTTTGATTATAAAATCGTGGGCGCTTGCTAGTAAAATATAAAACTTTCCTAGCAATTTGCTATCATTCTTAATACAGGTACGACAGCCTTCATAGCTCGATACCATAAAACAATGAAAATCACAATCGATATCACATTAGCCGTACTACTTTGAAAATGTTTGAAAAGTTAAATAGTATGTGTAACTATTGAGTTATTCCTACTACTATGCAAGCGCCCACGATTTTATAATCAAAATTAATTAACAAAGTCTTAATCAAAAATATGGATCCCTATTGTAATACGTTTTTTCGTTATAAGTATTATGAAGATAGGTTGACATAGGTTATACTCACAAATTTCCAGCTAACAGTATGGTGCAACTTGGTAGGAAAATTTTACAAAATTATTTTTTACCGTTTAGTGCAGTTTTATTAAAATAAAATCGTTTTACTTAAAAAGTTTTTTTTACTTATTTTATTTTTGACTTTTTTGTTTCTGAGTAAAGATCTGCTACAATTAGTCGAGATCCCTTTACCACCTCCTGTCCCTATCATCAGACGCTCAATCTTACCGAGACTAAAAAAGTATTCATCGAAACAAATTAAATGATACCAAACATGAGTGTTCTGCTACAATTAGTTGTAAGTATAGATCCTTTGACAACCTTCCATCTCCATTATCAGACACTCAATCTTACCAGTACCTATCATTAAGTTCTCATCGACCAAAATTATATGATACCAATGACGAATGTTGTGCAACAGTTTAATAGTCACCTTCCGTCTGAATCATACCGGGACTATAAGGTCGTTATCAAAACCAATTAAATATTATCAAACACGACTGTACTGCTACAATTTACTGAAGTGTACCCTTGATCACCTTTTGTCTCCATTATCAGACCCTCAATCTAACAGAGACTATAGAATCCTCATCAAAATCAATTAATTGTGACCAAACACGAGTGTTCTACTTCAATTAACTGAGGAATTCCCTTGACGACCTTCCGTCTCCATCATCAGATCCTCAATCTTACTGACACTACAAAGTTCTTATCGAAGCAATTGAAACGTGATCAAACTCGAATGATTTGCTACACTTGTAGAGGAGATTGCTCGTCCACCATCCGTCTCCATTATCAAACCCTCAATTTTACTGGTACCATAAAGTTCTCATCGAAACAATCGAAATTACAACAAACAGAGTGCTCTGCCATAATTCGCGGATGAGATCCCTTGACCACCCTCCTTCTTCATCATCTGACCCACAATCTTACTGGTAAGTACCACAAAGTTCACATCGCAACAATTTAAATTACATCAAACACGAATGTTCTTCTATAATTCATCCCGAAGATACATTGACCGTCTTCCATATCCATTATCACTCCCTCAATCTTACTGGTAAGTATCACAAAGTTCTCATCGCAACATTTGAAATTTGACAAAACACAAGTTTTCTTCTATAATTCATCGAGGAGATCCCTTTACCATCTTCCATATCCAACATCACAGATCCTCTCAGTCTTACCCGGACTAAAAAGTCCTTATCAAAACAAATGAAATGATATCCAACACGGATGTACTGCTACAATTTACTGAGGAGATCCCTTGAACAACTTTCGTCTCCATTATAACACCCTCAATCTTAACGAGACTATAGAATCCTCACCAACACCAATTAAATGATTGTGTCCAAACACGAGTGTTCTACTTCAATTAACTGAGGAGATCCCTTGACCACCTTCGTCTCCATCATCAAATCCTAAATGTTACTATTACCACAAAGTTCTCATCGCAACAATTGAAGTTAGACCAAACACGACTGTTTTTCTATAATTCATTGAGGAGATCATTTGACCACCTTCCGTCTCCATCATCAGATCCTCAATCTTACTGGTACCACAAAGATCTCATCGCTACAATTGAAGTAAGACCAAACCCGACTGTTTTACTTTCATTTATCTTGGAGATCCCTTGACCACCTTCCGTCTCCATCATCAGATCCTCAATGTTACTGGTACCACAAAGATCTCATCTCTACAACTGAAGTAAGACCGAACACAACTGTTTGGCTTTCATTTATCTTGGAGATCCCTTGGCCACCTTCCGTCTCCATCATCAGATCCTCAATTTTACTGGTACCACAAAGTTCTCATCTCTACAAATCTCTACAATTGAAGTAATACCAAACACGACTGTTTTGCTTTCATTCATCTTGGAGATCCCTTGACCACCTTCCGTCTCCATCATCAGATCCTCAATCTTACTGGTACCACAAAGTTCTCATAGCAACAATTGAAATGAACCCAAACACGAGTGTTTTGCTACAATTCATCGAGGAGATCCCTTGACCACCTTCCGTCTCCATCATCAGATCCTCAATGTTACCGGTACCACAATGTTCTCATCTCTACAATTGAAGTAAGACCAAACATGACTGTTTTGCTTTCATTCATCTTGGAGATCCCTTGACCACCTTCCGTCTCCATCATCAGATCCTCAATCTTACTGGTACCACAAAGTTCTCATAGCAACAATTGAAATGAGCCCAAACACGAGTGTTTTGCTACAATTCATCGAGGAGATCCCTTGACCACCTTCCGTCTCCATCATCAGATCCTCAATGTTACCGGTACCACAATGTTCTCATCTCTACAATTGAAGTAAGACCAAACATGACTGTTTTGCTTTCATTCATCTTGGAGATCCCTTGACCACCTTCCGTCTCCATCATCAGATCCTCAATCTTACTGGTATCACAAAGTTCTCATAGCAACAATTGAAATGAGCCCAAACACGAGTGTTTTGCTACAATTCATCGAGGAGATCCCTTGACCACCTTCCGTCTCCATCATCAGATCCTCAATCTTTCCGGTATCATAAAGTACTCATCGAAACAATTTAAATGATATCAAACACGAGTCCTCTGCTGCAATTCATCGAGGAGATCCCTTGACCACCTTCCGTCTCCATCATCAGATCAACTCCATGTTACCATCATATTGTATTGTCATCAGAACTATACGTGTGTGTAAAGTTTCAACTTAATCGGTTGATAGGAAATGGGTGAGAATTCGTTTACAAGAATCCATTGTTAGTTAGTTAGATAGTTAGACAGCTTCGAAGTTAAATAAAATCGTTTAAAAATAGTCGTCAACGGATGAGATAGTTGGCCTGGCACAACTTGAAATAAACAGCGGAGGTAGACGATCTGGACCTGGGCCCTTATTCAGGTCTATCGATGTTAACTTCCTCAACACCGCTCTTTCACTCAGACATATAGAACTCAGTACACCTTGATAGTTTCCGTCTTGACTGTAACAGTGTTGCACTGAATTACTCAGACTACTAGTATTATAAAAGGAAGCAAAATTTTTTGCAAATAGCTTACAAATATCAATACCATTTGTTGCGGGTTCATCATCCAGATTCATAGTAGCCGGGATACAAGATTTGTCCTTTATGTACGTCCAAAAGTACTTAGGATTCTTCGCAATGTTTTTCTCCAAATTTTCACAATAGTTTGTATAATTTAACTTCATCAATCGATCTCTCATTCATTCTCTTTCTTAATATTTCCATTTGAATCTCATCCATTGGGTTGCGATATTTTTTTAATCTAATTCTAACATTATTTTTCTCTTTTAAAATCCTAATAAGTTCGCGAGAGTACCAAATGGGATATTTAGATCTTTTTGGCTTAGTAAGTGGGACATGAGACTCAATAATAGTATTTAACTTTTTATAGAATGCAGTTACCATATCATTTACATGATTACAATCTCCTGGAAGCGCATCCCAGTC
This sequence comes from Agonopterix subpropinquella, assembly GCA_922987775.1. Lineage (NCBI taxonomy): Eukaryota > Metazoa > Arthropoda > Insecta > Lepidoptera > Depressariidae > Agonopterix > Agonopterix subpropinquella. Next base: position 10,548,691 of record OV277718.1, on the reverse strand, counting down.
TATTTCAGCGAGTTCTCCATTAATACTGTCAAAGTGGGCCTTGAAAAAGTTCAACCTAGGCTGAATGTTGGGCTGTAAGGTTGGGGACGAATCAAAACCAATAACAAACTCAAGTGGAGGGTGATGTGCGTCTATTTTGCTCAATATGTCTTTGCTTTCTTCAAGCTGCTGAATAGACACTGACGCTAGAACCAAGTCTAAGATCCTAGAATTACAATTCAATTCGGAGTTGTATTTTTTTAGACCATTAAATGCCATAAATTCGGTCACCAGCTGATAGTGATCACGTGGGCAAGAATCGCTTCGAACCGGTACCAAAAATGCATTACAGCCACTGGCTGACCACATTAAATCCTTTAGATTAAAGTCCCCTACAACCATTATGTCTCCAAAGTTTGTATGATGATTACTTGTTATAGACCATCTGGGGAATCTGCTAAAAATCATAAATCGTCAGCATACATGATCTCGGAGGTCAATGCAAATGACACCTTAGTGCGTGTCTTTAACCTGGCTAAGTTAAAGAGTTTGCCATCTGTACGGAAACGGATGCGAATTCCTTCGGAAGAAGAATATAATGCCTCACGAACTACGACTGCAAATTATAATGCGAACAGAGTGGGTGCCAGGACGAACCCTTGTTTCACCCCGCATGCAGATGCATGCAGGAGTCTCAGAAGCCTCACAAACTTGCAGCTCCTCGCCACCATATTTAAGCAGTTCTCCGGGTATTGATTCGATGCCAACCACACGTATGTTTTGTTTTTGTTTGATGGCATGAATAACCTCGTTACGCGGCGACAACGGTTCATCCAGCTCGTTAGCAGTGAGAAGCTCTGGCATCATACGGAGGTGCTCTCTGAGATTAGCCGATCGATCGACGTTAAGCAGATTATTGTAATATTCTGCCCATTGCTTGAGCACGTCCTCCATGCTTTTGAAGAGGACCTCGCTATCCAACGACTTCAAAGGCACCTTCGCAGAGCCGGTTGTTCCAATCAGCTTCCTAACCTCACCATGAAATTCTCAAAGCCGGTTCGTATCAGCGAGCCAAAAACAGCGCCAAGGGGAAGAGCACACTCAAAATAGCATATAGAACCACTGGTGTCTGAGTAGAGGAGTACTTGGATGGACCGGATAAGTCCGGGAGTATCTCCCGAAGAGCGGTTACAAAACTTTATAATTACTAATTAAGATTGAATATCTGAGTAGTTCAAGTAGGTATTATAATTTCGATTAGAATGTTTTTTTTTTTTTTAAGTAGAGTTCTTAGAATACGAGCGTGTCGTGCCGGGTCAGCCGCACGGTAGGTACGGCGCGCGACTGCCACGGAGCTTGGTTAGAAACGTACTCCAATTGCTGTTCGATGAAAGATCTCGAGGTGCCAAACTGGACTAAGATAGCGCAGAAAAGAGATGAAAGGCGTTTTTTGCGGTCAGAGGCCAAGATTCACTTCGAGTCCCTGAGTTAGCGCAGTAGGGGAGAAGACTTATTCAAGATTTGGCCTACAAAAGATCTCTTTTTTTTAAGTTTTATGTCTCGGCTACATTTTTGTATGAAATTTTATTGGTGAGATCTCAATTCTTTTCGCAAAGATTAGGTACCCCTACAACACCCACACTGATACCCACAATAATAATTTGAAATCATCAGATTATCAAACCACACAGTTTAAGCAGGGAGTACTTCTTAGCATCAGGACTGATAAGTTGGACCCTGAAACTTGGTTCAAAAGTGTTTGCGCTGCAATGCGGCCTGCCCTAATATGCGCTTGCTTACCTTACCTTCACAAAAATGTTAGAAAAGAAAACATATCTAGAAGGCACATGTAGATGCAGGCATGCAGGCGAACGTCCGCACTCAACATAATTTCGGCAACAAACTAGCCTGGCCATCTTCTCTAAAACGAAACAACTCCCGACGCACAGGTAGTGTCAAAAAATGAAGTCAGAATAAAAAAAAAAAAATTTTTGATCACCGACGGACACGAGGGACCGTTCGCCATGCAAGTTAGACAATGGATGATACATGTCCTCGCTCTCTACAAGCTGTGCTCCAAACATTTTCTCAGTTTTTTTATGGTTTGTCTAACAGAAAATCCTCAAATAGTACTTAGCGCAGGTTTTTGTGTAAAAAAAGGTCCTCAGATATGCACCATCGGGCAGGTTGACGAGGTCCTCGAATGGTTTAACACACCGTCTCATGTCCTCGTGTACACTCAGACAAACGTCCTCGGTTTGTTAATGATTTGTCTAACACAACGTCCTCGAATAGTACTTGGCGCGGGTTTCTGTGTAAAAAAAAGTCCTCAGATGTGCATTACTGGGTAGGTTGGCGATGTCCTCGAATGGTTTAACACACCGTTTTATGTCCTCGCTTCGTGCGAGCTGGGCCCAAAAACGTCCGCAGTTTGTTAATGGCTTGTCTAAAAGTTGGCAACCCTATATATGTGTGTGTGTGGAGGTCTATTTGTTTTAAGTACTATCCGAGGACTCGCACCTGAATACACAAACAACATCCGAGGACCTTTTCAAAGCGAGGACGAGGAAAAGTCCTCGGTTTAGTCATGGGGAGTCAGGTTGGAGAGTGAGGAAGTGTGTGAAGTAGAGGGCACCACCATCGACTTTTTACACGCTTACAACAAACCTCGCTTTGAAAAGGTCCTCGGATGTTCCTTGTGTATTCAGGTGCGAGTCCTCGGATGTACTTAAAATAAATAGAAATAGACCCCCAACCTACGTACGTAGGTATATGTGTGTGTGTGGAGGTCTATTTCTTTTAAGTACTATCCGAGGACTCGCACCTGAATACACAAACAACATCCGAGGACCTTTTCAAAGCGAGGACGAGGAAAAGTCCTCGGTTTAGTCATGGGGAGTCAGGTTGGAGTGTGAGGAAGTGTGTGAAGTAGAGGGAGCCAGCATCGACTTTTTTCCACGCTTACAACAAAATTTCTCTATGGGACCAATATCGAAATCGGACCCACCTTCGATTCATCGCCCTATTCCCTTTACTCCCATTTTTCCCGAACCCCCCTTAATATGAGTCTTTGCGGTATAATTGATAGCTTTGGAAAATTTGTTCTTTGGAACCAACATCGAAATCGCGAAAAAAAGTCACTTGTCCCATACATTCGGAATTGAGTAGGTATAGTATGTGTGTTGTTTTGCATTGAAATCCTACAAATATTTTAAACGCGAAAGTTTGTATGTATGGATGTTACTCTTTCACGCTAAAACGGCTGGACCGATTTCGATGAAACTTGGCATATGGACAGTTCATAGCCCAGAATAACACATAGGCTACATATTATTATTAACAACTAGTAGCTGATATTTTTTTCGCGATTTTGACATTGGTCCCATTATCCCATAGAGAAATTTGCTCAGTTTGATGGTCTTATTTATAATCCTCTTAAAATAGTATCAGCAAATTTCTGAATCTTATAAATTATAATCTTTGTCCTCTAGTTTTGCGCAGATTTCTGTGTTAGTAAAATGTCCACTGAGCTGATGGACGTTTGGGAAGGTCGATGAGGTCCTCGAATGGCTTAACACACCGTCTAATTTCTCCGTGTACACTCGGAAAAACGTCCTCAGTTTGTTAATGGTAGGTCTAAACAACGTCCTCAGATGGGCGTCTCTAGGCAGGTCAGCGAGGTCCTCAGATGATTTAACACAACATCTCATGTCCTCGCTTTGTACAAGCTGCGCTCGGAAAAACGTCCTCGGTTTGGTAATGGTTTGTCTAGCACAACGTCCTCGAATAGTACTTGGCGCCAGTATCTGTGTAAGAAAAACGTCCTCAGATGGGCGTCTCTGAGCAGGTCGGTGAGGTCCTCGGATGGTGTAACACACCGTCCTCGCTTTGTATACCGTAAGTCTTGTTAACTTGTGTATTTTGAGTCCTCGTGTTGGTCATGAAAAGTCAGGTCAAAAAAGATAGAGATAGCAGTTTCGAACCATACTGGTCAGGCTTAGAATTCAATTTGCAATTTATTCATCTGGGTTATAATGACGTGCTTCATTGCTAAGTACCTTTTTTGAGAGGTCCTCGGATGGCCAGGTTTGGGCAGGGTCCTCGCAAGGTACTTAAAACAAACAGGTGTGTGTGTGTGTGTGTATGTGTGTATGTGTGTGTGCGTGTATGTGTGTGTGTGTGTGTGTGTGTGTGAGTGAGATAATACTAGATGAAAATAGCTGTCGTGGTAGCATTTGGCTACTGCTTTTGGATGATTTGTCTATTTTACTAGTAATTTCTACTTTCGAATCCGGACTTCTAGAGAATTGGAAGATTTTTTAAAAAATGCATTAATTTTTTCTATTTATAATAATTATGACCGCCGCACCGTCCTGAAGACCTTTAAGTTTTCGTAAAAAATGGCTGGGTCCAAATCTGCCCACCTTCTTTGGATGTTTTCAAAGGACTCTGGGCAGAAGTGGTCTAAGGCGCTGTCCTTTCGGTGACTCGCGCGGTAAGTCATGATCGTGAGCACAAGCGAAATGAAATTGAACCGAGATATTACGTGGGTTCTTCAGCACTGTGGCCCATTTGTCGCCGACCTACGACGTAGGTCGTCAGCAGTGAAAGTGTTAATGTCCTTCTGTCCTGAACACTTTTGAACACGACAGTAATGAATGCAAAAGACATTTTGAAAAACAGTCATTGGAAAAATCTGTCATTTTGAATTTCAGGCATTTTGGGAAAAGGTGATTTTGAAATTAGTTCAATAATGGTAATAGGATATTTTGGTTTTAGGTTCTTTTGGACCGGAGGCCTTCTGTCTTGTATTTTTAATTTAATTTAAAACGTCCACATAAAAATTAAACATCCTGTATCTTTTTTTTTTATCTCAAAAACATTTTGATGCCCTTTGCACACCATGTAAGTTAGGTTTCTCGCACTATTCATTAATAACTAGAACTAGGTTCTACAAAACTATAAAATACTGTAACAACCTGTGAACATGTACCGCTCTATGATTTCAGCAAAAACGTGTAATATACCTGGCAGCAAGTGCAGACTCTGCAATCTAACTATAAACTTTGCCGCTGTGCAAGAGGAAGCAAATGGCCTTGAAACTCTGTGTTCTATTCAATTTGTCGGCGACGGATTATTTGTACCGTTTGACGATGACACCCTGATCTTGCACAGAGATTGCCTGAAATCCTACACTGGTCCAAACTGGGTAAAGGCAGAAGGATCACCCTTTGATTTCGAAACGAAATGCGTGTTTTGCAACCAAAATGCGTCGATAGCGTTCAAAAAGTCACAAGAGCATAAACCACATTGGCAAAGAGCAACTGTAGCGACGATTAAGAGGGAAGCCACTAAAATTTATATTACTATAAAATGTATCCATCGTGGAGATGCATGGAGTGCACAGGTGAGTGCTTGCTACCTACCACTACCATTAGGGTCAGCGCACACGTAGAACTGCTCGCGCATGCTCGAGCATGTTCTTTGCAGTCGCGCACACCTAGCGGCAAAATCCGCCGGCGGCAGCGGCGGAGCATGCTCGCGCGTGTTCGAACAGACTCGCGGATGCTCCCGTGTTGCTACAGTTGACGTAGTGAATTTTGCCGTTGTGTTTACAATATTTTATAGTAAGGACGTGCGATAACAACAATTTTAAAGTATGGTAGACTGGGATTTGGTAATTATTGGGTGACTAGCAAAGGAAGAGGAGCAAGAAGAGCACATCAATAAGATGAAAAGAGGCAAGAAAGATGTACTTATATTTGGGAAATACTACGCCCTGTGCTGTGTTACGGTTTAAAGTTCTAGGGACAGTTATTTTATGTACTATAAAATGGAATATGAACAATTTGAAAACATACTAAATCTGCTTCGACCTTTTAGATTTTCTTTGTATTTTCAAAAAGAGTTATGCTCGATCGAACATGCTCGAGCATGCGCGAGCATGCTCGCGACTGCTCGCGTTGCCGCGAGGAGCATACGAGAGCATACTCGAACAGACGCTACAGGGATTTAATCCCTTGTAAGCTATTTTCAACTTAATTTCTATGGGAATAGAGTTCATTATCAATTGAATCAATGAAAACTGCTCGCGCATGCTCGAACAGTTTTACGCTAGGTGTGCGCTGACCCTTATATTAAGCACTAGCGACCCGCCCCGGCTTCGCACGCGTGCAGTGCTGATACTATGCATGTATTATATACATACAACGTGTTAATGAATTAACGCAAAACTAGAAAGTAGTTTATTTATAATCGAGAGCAGAATCCAATTATCATGGTTTCATCATAGGTAATTTTTTTCAAGATATTATACAGGGTCCTTCTTAATATGCTGACACTTTTTTAAGGGGATGATCAGACCATCAAACTGAACAACTTTCTCTATGGGGTCAACATCGAAATCGCGAAAAAATAATCAGCTGTCCCATACATTTGGCTCGAGTAGGTTTGCAGTTTTGTATGGGAGAGCAGATTTTTTTTTTCGCGATTTCGATTTTGGTTCCATAGAGAAAGTTTTTCAGTTTGATGGTCTGATCATCCCCTTAAAAAAGTGTCAGCATATTAAGAAGGACCCTGTATAATTTGTTATTTATCTAAACTATTATAAAACTGTAACAGAAATTTGTCTGTAAATTGAAGATATTTACAAAAAAAAAATTACGATATGGTTTTTAGATGTCCCTGATTCCAAATCACCAATTTTTGGATTTTTTGTCTGTCTGTTTGTTTGTTTGTTTGTTCGTTTGTTTGTTTGTTTGGGTGTTTGTTTGTTCGAGTATCACGCAAAAACTACTGAACCGATTTTGATGAAACTTTTTTGTTTGATAGCTTATCATCTGACTTAAAATCTGATATATAATTTATGCGGACTAATACGCGGGTAAAAGCTCGTTGTTATTAAAATTCAAAATTTTCTGAACCCGATGTCAACCCACCACACGGGCACCCTTACCCTACTTACTACCAAAACAAGATTTTTAAAATGCATCCATGAGTACGATAGGGCTTTTGAATTTATTGCTGAAAAGATAACAAAAGTGTGATTTTTGAAAATCATACGAGTAACTTGGCAGTAGAAAATGTCAAAATTACTATGGAGATTATGCATCTTTCTACTGCCAAGTCGCTCGTATGATTTTCAAAAATCGCACTTCTGATCATTTTTGCCTCAAAACTTAAAATGCGAATAACTTTAAATTTTAACTATGAAAATAATGAAATTATTGTTTCAATCTAATTATTTTGTTATAAATCAGTTGGGGTGTATGAGGTTTTGCGCTAATTTATTATCACGTTGTATAAACCTTCCCCTTGAATCACTTTATCTATTAAAAAACTGCATCAAAATCCGTTGCGTAGTTTTAAAGATCTAAGCATACATGCATAAGCATTTTGCGTAGCTCAAATGTTTTTGTGCCACACAGCGATTCGGTAACCATGTCAAGTTTTTAGGGTTCCATACCCAAAGGGTGAAAACGGGACCCTGTTACTAAGCCTATGTTGTCCGTCCGTCCGTCTGTCCTACCTATTTAGGGCTGTAACTTTTGAACCGTAATAGCTAGATAGTTGAAATTTTCTCAGATTATGCGTTATTACGGCGGATTTGTTAACAAATAATAAAAATGTCAAAAAATTATAAATTAAGGGGGTTCTCAACAAGAAACTAGTTTTTATCAACGTTTTTTCTTCACGCTCTATAGTAAAAACGGTAATACATACAAGCGTCAAACTTAGTGTGATTATAGAGCAAACTCTACAGAATAACAACAAATACTAAAAATCGGCCAAGTGTGAGTCGGTCTTGCGCAAAAGGTCCCGTACAAAAAAGTTTTTTTTTTCTAAGTTAATAATGTTTTGTTCTGTGGTGGTGTGGTACGGAACCCTCGGTGCGCGAGTAGCCCGACTCGCACTTGACCGGTTTTATTTCTAGAGTGGTGAAATCTGAAATGTTTGCCTTTTGTCTGAAATTTTTGAAACGAACTCGTGTAGATTAGAAATTATTTGGTGGGCAGGTTGTATTGCATAACGTAATGCAACTTTGTCTGTTAGGTATTAGAAGCGGAGTTGCAAAATTTAATTAATATGGTTTTAGGTTTTGCAGCGGATTCGTAACATCGATTTGGAGACTGTGATTGCAAGATACCACCAAAAATGTTACGCATTATTCTTTGATCCGAAAGTGTTAGGATCACGCAAGAGAGGTCGCCCCTCATTAGACGAGATCGATGAACAAATGTCCTACGTATACAATTATATTGAAAATGACGAGGACTCTCAACACACACTCGAAGAAATTCGCTTCAATCTAAAAATATCGGTCAGTGATAGGACAGTAAAAAAAAAATTGCACGAGAAATACGGCCACGAAATAATTTTTACAGCAGCACGTGGCGGGCATTCGATTATAAATTATGTTCAAGGCGTGAAGCTCCAAAAGACTTGGCACCCTGTACACCCTTGGACACGCAAGAGTGGTCGCCCCTGTCTAGACGAGATCGAAGAACAAATGTCTTACGTATACAATTATATTGAAAATGACGAGGACTCCCAACACACATTCGAAGAAATTAGCTTTAATTTAAAAATAACGCTCGATGATAAGACAGTAAAAAAAAAATTGCAGGACAAATACGGCCACGACATAATTTTTACATTTGGACGCGACGGGCAATGGATTTTAAATTTTGTCCCAGGCGTGAAGCTCCAAAAGACTTGGCACCCTGTACACCCTTGGACACGCAAGAGTGGTCGCCCCTGTCTAGACGAGATCGAAGAACAAATGTCTTACGTATACAATTATATTGAAAATGACGAGGACTCCCAACACACATTCGAAGAAATTAGCTTTAATTTAAAAATAACGCTCGATGATAAGACAGTAAAAAAAAAATTGCAGGACAAATACGGCCACGACATAATTTTTACATTTGGACGCGACGGGCAATGGATTTTAAATTTTGTCCCAGGCAAGAATCCCCAGAAGACTTCAAACGAGCCTCTGCGTACTAAAGAATGCATTCAAAAAGTGCATACAATACAATCAGCTGCAAATTTAATTAAGAACGACATTAGAACAAAAGTATACGAAATCTACCCCTCTCCAAATTCATTCCTAACCGCATTTCAGTCCGATATCCCGGAATCATTAGAATTATTCTTAGATTCGCTCATCGACACAACTGACGTTAAAACTAATAAATCTAAAAAGAAAGCTGCCATAGCACATTCAATAATTACAGCAGTCAGACCATGTTCATACAAATCTCCGTTGCTGTTGGGACTTGGTACACTATTACATCATAAGTACGCATCAAGGTATCTTATAGACCTTTTATCTGGTTTAGGATACAGTGCTGCCTACAATGAGGTACTGCTTTTTGAACTTATCAAACCTCACCAAACACCTTATCAAACTGGTTTTATGCAATTTGCATTTGATAATGTGAATCAAACGTTACATGATAGCAAAAGGGTACATGTGATGAAAGGAATAGAGAATATCAAGCCCATAGATCCGCCTAATCAGGGGGTTATTGGTGATCGTTGTGAATCAATTACCAGAAGAAATTCTATATAAAGCAAGAACATTGGTACCAATTCGGACTGTGCCACGACTTAACTAAATTTATTCCTGTCACTTTCTAAAATAAGATTAAGAAAAGAGACAGAAAACCAACAGCTGACTTTAGTGCTGTCAAAGTGACGTTAAATGCGCAAAATAAGATGCCATCATAATGTACGCCATCTTATTTAAAGCGTTTTTGGGCTTGTAACGTCACTTTGACAGCACTAAAGTCAGCTGTTGGTTTTCTGTCTCTTTTCTTAATCTTATTTTAGAAAGTGACAGGAATAAATTTAGTTTAGTTAAGTCGTGGTACACTCCGAATCGAGGCCATTGTATATCTATCTAAACTATTATAAAACTGTAACAGAAGTGGGTCCGTACATTGCAGATATTTACAAAAAAAGATTACGATATGATTTTTAGGTGTCCCTGATTCCAAATCACCAATTTTTGGATTTTTTGTCTGTCTGTTTGTTTGTTCAAGTATCACGCAAAAACTACTGAACCGATTTTGATGAAACTTTATTTGTTTGGTAGCTTAGGTAGCATCTGACTTAAAATCTGATATATAATTTATGCGGACGAAGTCGCGGGTAAAAGCTCGTACTATTATAAAACTGTAAATAAAAAAAAAGATTTTTTTTGCTTTGTGTGTTTGAACGAGCATCACGTGAAAACTACTGACCCGATTTTGATAAAAAAAATTTTTTTTTATAGCTATGATCTGACTTAAAATCTGGTATATAATTTGTGCGGACGAAGTCGCGGGTTAACGCTAGTAGTATTCTATAAGTGAACCAAACTCTCGAATTTCGTTGAGAATGCAAAATAAACTCAAATGTTACGTAAAAAGTATTAATTTCCTTCAATGTTGTTGTAAGCTGACAACCAAGCAAATGTATCGCTTCGGAGTACCGGTGTGTCTCTTTCTAACATGTTGCCAACACCCTGGTTAGAAAGGGACACACTGGTGTTCTGGGAATCTTACTGGTCTCGTTTTCCGCAACATGGCGAAGTTTTTTATTTAGCCCAGTCATTTTCGGAGTTAGGAGAGGTGGGAAATAATTACTAATTGGACTTTTAAACTGTAACCGGCACCGTTTAGTGACAAAAAGACTATCTGAAAGAATATTTAAAAATAATTTGCTACGCAACATAGAAATCAAAATTGTGAGTCCCAGAAGGCTTTTAAATTAATCATATTAATACCAATGCACTCATTTGAATTAGGTTTGACAATATAAATTATATTTGAGCAATAAAACAGGCATTGAAATTTTAAAAATTAGGTTTCTATTACAAAATACGAATGTATTTTTCAAAACCTTTTAAGTAGACAAAAATATTACACTACCATTATATATTGAAGAATATATAATGGTAGTGCCTTAAATATGTGCGAAAAAAATTACCATCAGGTATTTTATAAGGAGATAATAGCAAAATTTTAAATTTGGAACTGTTGCTGACGGGATTTTTTTTTAATTTTGGTACATTTCTAAGCTCAAATTGGCTCTTAAATACTACACCGAAAAAAAATATCAATTATTAATTAGTCCCGGCTCAAACCGTAAAATGACTGGGCTAATTTTTCTGGTCCGGCTTTGAAAAGATTGCGGGAATTGGTTCGTAATGAGAACATTGTTCAAAATTATCCTATTCTTCTAATATTGCAATTTCAAGAAAATATCAAATTACCTACTGTATATTTACAATAGATTTTCAAACCTATTGAAGTAGTGTATAAAAAAAGGCTATGTAGTAAGTTGGTATTGCATTATACTTTAGGTTTTCTTGATAGAAATATCTTAGATCTGAGAAAGGTGTCTATTTCCTTTAATTTTTTTTATAAGTATTTTTATGAGAAAAGTTATACCAAAAATCATAATGGAAAGGGTACTTGCGGCAAGATTTTTCTAGCAACTTGGTTGCGTTGAATTAACCCCTGTGTAAACATACACTAGAATGCATAATTTTACGGTCGGATCTCGGTCTATAATCATCCACTGGAAAACCGTAACAATATTCAGAAAGACCCTCTACAGGGTGAAATAGATATCATTAGCATCTTTTTAATAAACTAAGAGTCTACCCATCAAACTGAACAACTTTTACTATGGGAGCAAACCAATCGGAACAAAAACAAAATCAGCTGTTCCATACTAAATGCCGACGCGCGAGTTACCGACTAAAATGTATGCAACAGCAGATTTTTTAGTTGCTCCGATCGGTTTGCTCCCACAGTAAAAGTTGTTCAGTTTGATGGGTAGACTCTTTAGTTTAAAAGGATGCTATTGAATTAATGATATCAATTTCACCCTGTATACAGGGTGTAACAAAACACCCTAGTAATACTTAAGGGGGTGCTTCAGACCATCAAACTGAACAACTTTTACTATGGACCCAACATAGAAATCGCGAAAAAAAATCCGTTCTTTCATACAAAACTGCAGAACCTACCGCGTCTCGACTCAAATGTATGGGACGGCAGATTTTTTTTATTTTTTCTCGACGTTGGCTCCATAGTGAAAGTTGCGGCGTTTTTTCGTGATCCTACGATTTTGTCCTACTAGTAGGTCCATCAGGGACACCTATTTCTGTTGGTCCTAAAGTTGTTCAGATTGATGGTCTGAAGCACCCCTTAAGTATTACTAGGGTGTTTTGTTACACCCTGCATAGGGTCCTTTTAATATGCTGACACTTTTTAAGGGGATGATCAGACCATCAAACTGAACATCTTTCTCTATGGCACAGAATAGGTAATAGTATTGTCTATGGGACCAACATCAGACAACATCGATTTGACATCAATAATCCTTAAATATTTTCTTTTATTTGTAATGTTTTACCATCTGTACCTAATTCTTTAATATTGACAATATATCAATGTACCTACTTAGTATTGGACTGTAGAAACTATAATGTAATATAATCTATGTAGGTATACTAAACAATTGTAAATTGTAATTGTAATTGTAGAATTGTAAAGTAAATGCTCTGCATGCCCTCTCTCCAATTAAATATTGCATGCTCATGGGCAGATCACAGAGCTCTATCTAAAATACTGTTCACCACCTTTATATTACCTGTGTCGCAATAAAGTTTTTGAAGTTTGAAGTTTCGAAATCGCCGCCTACTTGAGCCGGAGCTTTGAGACAGCAGATTTTTTCTCGCGATTTCGATGTTGGTCCCATAGAGAAAGTTGTTCAGTTTGATGGTCTGATCATCCTCTCAAAAAAGTGTCAGAATATTTATAAGGATATTTCAGTTTTATATGTATATAAGATAATATCAATGGTTATATTATAAGATCTACAGGGTGAAATTGATATCGTTAGCATCCTTTTAAATTAAGAGTCTACCCATCAAACTGAACAACTTTTACTATGGGAGCAAACCGATCGGAGCAACTAAAAAATCTGCTGGAGCCATTTGAGTCGAGTAGACTCTTAGTTTAAAAGGATGCTAATGATATCAATTTCACCCTGTACAGGGTGTAACAAAACACCCCAGTAATACTTAAGGGGGTGCTTCAGACCATCAATCTGAACAACTTTCACTATGGAGCCAACATTGAGAAAAAAAAAAATCTGCTGTCTCATACATTTGAGTCGAGACGGTACACTGCAGTTTTGTATGAAAGAGCGTTTTTTTTTCGCGATTTCGATGTTGGCTCCATAGTGAAAGTTGTTCAGTTTGATGGTCTGAAGCACCCCCTTAAGTATTACTAGGGTGTTTTGTTACACCCTGTATACAGGGTCCTTCTTAATATGCTGACACTTTTTTAATGCGATGACCAGACTATGAAACTGAACAACTTTCTCTATGGAATCAACATCGAAATCGCGAAAAAAAAAAACAGTTGCCCCATACGTTTGGCTCCGAGTAGGTTTGCAGTTTTGTATAGAAGTGATAATTTTTTTTCTCGATTTCGATGTTGGTCACATAGAGGAAGTTGTTCAGTTTGACGGTCTCATCATCCCCTTAAAAAAGTGTCAGCATATTAAGAAGGACCCTGTATGCTTTGTACCTACGTTCAACATAATTTTTTTTTATTTGTTTTGACTACTACTGTACTCATTTTACCTACATATTTATCTAGAAAAGTTAAGATTAAAAATAAAATAAAATAAATTATCGAAAAATATTTTATTTATTTACACCTTATCAGTAACTTAAACGTAAAATTAACATTTTAATACTAATTATTGTACAAATCTTCACAGAAGGCATTTTTAACTTAAAGGGTTACAAATTAGATACATCCTTACATTTTAACGAAAGTCTGTCAACATCGAAAACTGTTCCATTATACAGGGTGTAACAAAACACCCTAGTAATATTTAAAGGGTGGTTTAGATTTAGAGCATCAATCTGAACAACTTTCACTATGGAGCTTAGACAATTTAATAGTATGGACGCGTAACGCGTGTCATTCTCCTATCAAAATTTTCTGCCACTTTTTGCGGGGGGCGAGGTAACAAGAAATCCGCAACTTTGGATTTTATAACTTTAGATTCTAATTTTGAAAGTTAAAAATCATGAAAAGTAGTCTCGTAACCCCAAACGTTCTAAGTTCAAAATTATTGTTTCGCTATTATAGGCTGTCTCGTTTAGTGATAAGGTATAAAATTGGGTGTAAATGCGCAAGATTCATTGATCTAATACCGTGGCAGAGGGGAAATGCTACCGCAAGGCCAGTCCTTACTATTAAATTGTCTAAGCTATGGAGACGTTGAAATATCCTATAGGTACATTTGAGTCGAGTAGGTATTGCTTTGATATTGAAATGGCCGATTTTTTACCGATGTTGACTCCATAGTGAAAGTTGTTCAGATCGATGATGGTTTAAATTACTCGGGTGTTTTTTACACCCTATATTTAAGAGGGTATCAAGCCTATTGTGCTGCCCTCAATCGTAAGTATTTTTTTAAATTTCTAAACAAACAATATTTCCAAAAAACAAGAATGTCACATTGTAGTCCTGAGTGGCTTTCAATTTATCGAAACATTACGGATTATTGTTTTACGCTTATAAAAACAAATCCACAGTGATCCGATAAATTGAAAATCAGCATTCAGCAATGACTAAAATGTGGCATTCTTGTTTTTTGGTTCAAATGTTGTATGATTCAAATTAAACATTGAAAAATTAAGTCTCGGGCGGGACTTGAACCCGCACCCTTCCAAACCGGGGAAGTGCGTTATCCAATTTCGCCACCGAGTCCACTAGCCAGAGAACGAAATTGTATAATTGTTTAGAAATTAATAAAACATCGAAATTGTATTGTATAATTGTTTAGAAATTTAAAAAACATACGATTGAGGGCAGCACAATAGACTCGGTGCCCCCTTAACTAATGCAATGTTAACATAATCGCCCATTTTCCTATTGCGGAGAGGAGGGGTAATGTTATGTGACAATTTTAGCAAAATTCAAAAGTTTTCGACTTAATACTATTTTTCACAGAATTCCAGAGTTTAGAAAAAAACATCAAAATTAGCTATAATACTTGTAAATCAACGAAAACTGCATGCTTCTGAAGCTTGAACTGAAATGAAAAAAAAAACTACAGGGTGTTAGGGTAAACAGTTGAATGCAACGCAAAGTAATGACTTTAGTAAGTTTAGCAAAGTATGACGGTGTTTGTACCCATCTTCTTATCGTGTGGGCAGAGCCCTGGTGTCAGAGTTTTTTCAGACCGCCTTACGGCCTCTGACGTGGTTTTTATGTAACGACTACTACCACCAGAGATAGTAGCCGAGACCAACGGCTTAAAGTGCCATCCGAAACACTGAATATTTTTTTTTTCAGACTCTGGTGATTTAGCCTGCAATGTCCTAACCAACTGGGGAAAAATGCACAAAGCGACATATCACTAGGTTACACATTAAGAAACAGCTTGACTAAGCAAGGGTATCGCTAAAAATGAGTTTAAATCTATACGCATGCAGCATGCATACACACGCTGTTCAGTATCATGTATACCATCACCCAAGTAATGCAACTGTCTTCCCTAACACCCTGTATATCGTCGACAATACTACAGAATTGTATATCGTCGACAATACTACAGAATTGAACGGATCATCTGATATTTAACATAAATATGGAATTCCCTTGAAATATATCGATTGTTCGCATTCATCGTCCAAGTAAATCAAATCCTTAGACAAATTAATAGGGACGAGTTACGCGTGTCATTCTACCCAAATGGCACATGTAGCATTATAAGAGACCACTTTTGGTGTACACGGAAACTAAAGGCTGTATAAGATGGTGTTACAATGGTGTTAACAGCGCTGTTAACACCGATATAACTCTTATTTGGGCACAAGTTATACAGCCTAAGGTTCTATATTGGAATTATAATGGGCCACAAGGCATTATATCAGCTGCTTAACAGAGTACAAGTGTCCTGTTATACAGACTAAGCCATTATATTGGGGTTACTGCTATACTTAAATAACGCTTGAGGTTCTACATTATACTTCTAGCATCAGCAGAGTGTGTACATAAAAACCTGAATTTATTTTATTAGTAGAGTTAAATTCTTTAAATAAATTCCGTGAGTGTTGGTTATTAATGGCGTGAAGTGAAGTTTTATTGAGAATTTGTGATAACCTAGTTAAGAACACTTTTATAATATTAGCCTGTGAAAACATTTGGGAATGCAAGTTCATTGTGAATGTTTATATGGTTTTATAGCAAATTTTTTACGCGCCTCGGAAATAATTTGTTTTTAATTAGAAATATTGTGAAAATAATTACACGTCAAAATATATGTGTACATTTTTTGTCTCTGATTTACATTTAATCATACAAAGTTTTATTTTATATTATAATAAATATGTGTTTTACGTGTAAATAAAAGCAGAAATCATTAGTAAAACATAAACAACACCATAATTTTATTTATCATATGGTTTTTAGGTTATAAAGTTATAACAAAATGGCGCTTTCTTAAGAAACCTATGTGAACTCTTATAATCCTGAATTAACGACTATGGCTGTACAAGAGTACACACCGGTTCCTCTATAACGCTTATTGCAGTAAATAAGAGTTCAAGTGAACCAATATGCAGCCTGTCGGCTTATATTAGTGTTATTATGGTTCACATCAACGCTTAAGCCATTCATGTGAACTACTTAAACGCCATTATGCAGACTAAAGCAATATAGTGGTATTTTCTGTAGCCATTTTACTGCCAAATGCTGTATTTCTGAGTTACAAGAGTATCTCGGAATACCTTTGGTGTTCAAGAGTGCTAATATAACACCTTTAAGCAGCTTTGAAAAAGAGGCTAATAACAGAGTTGAGGTGAACCAATATAGAACCTTAAGCGTTAAATCACTCTACGTGTACACCACTTTACTGCCAAATGCTGTATTTCTGAGTTACAAGAGTATCTCGGAATACCTTTGGTGTTCACGAGTGCTAATATAACACCTTTAAGCAGCTTTGAAAAAGAGGCTTAATTACAGAGTTGAGGTGAACCAATATAGAACTTTAAGCGTTAAATCACTCTACGTGTACACAACTTTACTACCAAATTCTGTATTTCTGAGCTACAAGGGTATCTCGGAATACCTATGGTGTTCACGAGTGCTAATATAACACCTTTAAGCAGCTTTGAAAAAGAGGCTGAATAACAGAGTTGAGGTGAACCAATATAGAACTTTAAGCGTTAAATCACTCTACGTGTACACCACTTTAACTCTATTGGCTGTACAGTAGTTCACATTGACTCTTTTAAGATGCTAGCATTACAGTGGTATAATTCTACACCTTTATACAGCAATAATCATATTTTACTGCCCCTATAATGCTCTTAAGCAACCAATGCAATATAGGCTGTAAGAAGGCATTTTTGACAGCTGCTCTAACTCTGATCCCGTTACAATTTTCGTTACGTTCCTGCTCTTATAATGCTATTATAAAGACTAAAGCGTAATAAGCAGCCCTAAGTTCTCAGTTGAACCCTATTAAGTGTTAATTAATGCAACAAGTTCCGAGTTACACCAAAAGTGGTCTCTTATAATGCTACATGTGCCATTTGGGTACTAACAAACATTTCTGCCAATTTTTGCGGGGGGCGAGGTAACATGAAATCCGCAACTTTGGATTTTATTCCCCATAAGTTTAGATTCTCATTTTGAATGTTAAAAATCATGAAAAGTAGTCTCGTGTGAACCCCAAACGTTCTAAGTTCAAAATTATTGTTTCGCTATTATAGGCTGTCTCGTTTAGTGATAAGGTATAAAATTGGGTGTAAAACCGTGGCAGAGGGGAAATGCTACCGCAATGCGAGTCCCTATTAAATTGTCTAAGATAAAATCAGACAATCTTACGTGCTGTTTATACAGAAGAGACGTGTTGCGGCGGCGGATACATACACCAATATAAACCTAACAGAACGTAGTATAGAGTCGTTTTTGTCGTAAAGGGAAATCGCGCCCGCGCTTTGGAGGCGCGGGCGTAATTCTCCGCGCGATGCTATGCTGCGTACTATAAGGTTTATATTGGTATCGATTCGGACTGTGTCACGACTTAACTAAATTTATTCCTGTCACTTTCTAAAATAAGATTAAGAAAAGAGACAGAAAACCAACAACTGACTTTAGTGCTGTCAAAGTGACGTTACATAAGATGGTGTACATTATTGCTACGGTTCGAATTATGCCAATAGTGCAAACGCTATGCACACGCTTTACCGGTCGGTCCAAATTAGTAAGTACGAATACACTGCTACACCGTTTGTACAATTTGAACCAGCTGTCAATTTGACATGCATATGCTGCACTACCTATTTTTCGTGTGCGGCGTAAGCGCAAGTTAATGACGTCACTGATGACGTCAGATAGCAAATGTATCCGCACATTCGCGCATTATGAACCGATTGTGTGCATGCTATCTCTACCGATAGCGCATATTTTGGACCGTAGCATATGATGGCATCTTATTTCGGGCGTGTAACGTCACTTTGACAGCACTAAAGTCAGTTGTTGGTTTTCTGTCTCTTTTCTTAATCTTATTTTAGAAAGTGACAGGAATAAATTTAGTTAAGTCGTGGCACAGTCCGAATCGACACCATTGTGTTACTTGACTATCCGCTACCGCCACACGACTCTTCTGTATAAACCGTGCCTTAGTGATAATAACTTCGATTCATTTGAGCTTACCTTACAAACAAATTGACTGATACTATCACAAAAATATCTTACAACCTAAACAGTATTCAATTAGGGTTGAATGTTATCTGGCAGCACAGAATCGCATTTTTTCACGCTCTATCCTTTTCTGTCGCTCAGGAACATCATTTGCTAGAGCGAGAAAGGTAGCAACACTGCCGGTGCTGTCGGGTGCCGCATTCCCGCTATCTTTCTCACTTCTTCTTCTTATCGTGTGGGCAGAGCCCTGGTGTCAGAGTTTTTTCAGACCGCCTTACGGCCTCTGACGTGGTTTTTATGTAACGACCACTACCACCAGAGATAGTAGCCGGGACCAACGGCTTAACGTGCCATCCGAAGCACGGAACCATTTTTCTTTTCGGACAATCAGGTGATTCAGCCCGCAATGTCCTAACCAACTGGGGAAAAACGCACAAAGTGACATATCACTAGGTGTCCCCCGTGGGAATCAAACCCACGACCTCCGTATCGAGAGCCAATGCTCTTAACCACTAGACCACGGAGGCAGTTTCTCACTCTTAGCAAATGACGTTTTAGAATGACAGAAAAGGATGGAGCGTGAAAAAATGCGATTCCGTGCTGCCAGATGAGATTCAACCCTTAGGGTGTATGCAGATGGACTGCATTTTGATAACAATGCCCAGCTGTAGAATTAATTGCCTGCCTATTATTCATATTAGGCTAACTGCAATATGTAGTTTTTTTTTAGAGCTGGATTGAAAACCATTTCGAGATAATGGACAAAATTTTTATCAAAGATACCGAAATTCGAAAACCGTTTTTGGAGATTTGAGATTGTGTGATACAAAGCTAATTTAGAAATTATCACATTTTTCTAGAATTTTTCGATCCATTATTTCTTGAGATATAAGAAAAATACTGATAAATTAAAAGCTTTCCTTTGCCTTTGATCGAATCATTATTTGAAATTTCTTTATAGTTTCTTGAAATTTCCTCCAGTGCTGCCCTCGATTGAATTATTCTAACTTCTTAATAATCATACAACATTCCTAAAAATGTTTTTTTTTTCATTTGTTTTAATAGTTCAAGAAAATCAAGAAATACGATTATGGTTAGCACTAGAGGCTCGGTATCCCCTTAATCATTTTCCCGACCAAAGGTGACAGAAATGAAATGTTGTCCATTAAGTCAATAACAATATTTTCCATGTTAGAGATTATAAAATGAACTATGGAACAAGGAACTATGGTCTTATTTACCTACTATTACATATAGATCCTTCTCAAGTGCTGCGCTGTGGTGATCGCGTTGCATTGCGGACAGATCTTCTTTGCGCGTAGCGATTGAAGCCAACACACCTGGAAATATATCATCATCAGCCTTTCATCCTCCACTGCCTTACTACTTATACAGGGTGAAATTGATATCATTAGCATCCTTTTAAACTAAGAGTCTACCCATCAAACTGAACAACTTTCACTATGGCAGCAAACCAATCGGAGCAAAAAAATAGTCAGCTGTTCCATACTAAACTGCAATGCCTACTCGACTCTAATGTATGCAGCAGCTGATTTTTTTTGTGCTCCGATCGGTTTGCTCCCATAGTGAAAGTTGTTCAGTTTGATGGGTAGACTCTTAGTTTAAAAGGATGCCAATGATATCAATTTCATCCTGTATAGGAACGAGTTACGCGTGTCATTCTACTAACAAACATTTCTGCCACTTTGTGCGGGGGGCGAGGTAACATGAAATCCGCAACTTTGGATTTTATCCCCCATAACTTTAGGTTCTAATGTTTAATCTTAAAAATCATGGAAAGTAGTTTCGTGTAAACCCCAAACGTTCCAAGTTCGAAATTATTGTTTCGCTATTATAGGCTGTCTCGTTTAGTGACAAGGTATAAAATTAGATGTAAATGCACATGATCAATTGTTCTTATATCGTGGCAGAGGGGAAATGCTACCGCAAGGCCAGTCCTTATAATAAATATTCAAAGTTCACTGCTCACATGTGAACATGGATACAGCATTTAGATCAGTGGGTCTACCCGCATTGAGGTCCCGTAATGCTACGGCAAATCCGTTAAAACTGTCCTTCATTTTATTCTTTATTATTTACCAATGATTATTCTTTTTGAATTTTGAAAATCGGTCCAGTAATTCCAAAGTTAATGAATTTTGAAGTGTGCTCGAAAATAAAATGCCCCGCGGACACGTGTGACGTCACGAGGCATTACTGCGTACCGGTTACAAGGGACTTTAGTATTAAAAATGTTATATCTCGGATATGGTGCGTCCTATGTCGAAAATTTATAGAACCAAAAACGTTCTCATGGATGTGTTCTACAAGATGCGTACATAAAAAGTGGGAGTCATACAGACATCTTACATTTTATATAATATTTTAAGTCCTAGAACAAATGTTAATTTACTACTTGAGCCCATGGCGGCTCGAATTTAGGGGTAGGGAGGGGGGGGAGGTGTGCGGGGTGGGGGAGATAATTTGGTAATTAAATAAATAAATAAATAAATAAATATCTTGGACAATGTCACACAAATTATCTAGTCACATTTAAAGTACCAGAATCTAGCCTGGACTTGTATTATGATGACTAGGCAACGTTATAGAATACATATATAGATACAAACATCCATGACTCGGGTACAAATATTCATATTCATCATACAAATATTTGTCCCTTACGGGATTCGAACCCGCGACCCTCGGCACAGCAGACAGGTTCACTACCGACTGTGCTACCGGGCCGCCAAATTGAATTGTAATTGACTTGGACAACATAAACGATCTAAACAACTCGAACAACTCGAATCACTTGGTCAACTTGAACAACTCGAACAACATAAACAACTCGAACAACTTGAACAACATAAATAACTCAAACAACTTGGCCAACTTCGTCAACTTGGACAGCATAAACAACTCGAACAACTCAGAAAACTCGAACAACTTAGGCAACTCGAACAACACGAACAACTTGGTCCCGATAAAGTTATTCAAGTTTTCCAGTTGACCAAGTTCGAGTTTTCTGAGTTGTTCGAGTTGTTTATGTTGTCCAAGTTGACGAAGTTGTTTGAGTTATTTATGTTGTTCAAGTTGTTCGAGTGGTTTATGCTGTTCGAGTTGTTCAAGTTGACCAAGTTGTTCGAGTTGCCTGAGTTGTTCGAGTTGTTCAGGGCCTCAATTGCGCTATTTTATATGGTTTTACCGTTTGGACGGAACGTTTTTGGTTTTGGTTTAGTTTTGGTTTAGATTTGGTTTAGCTGATGTAAAAATGCTATCGCGCTATTTTTTTTGAACGGTTAAATCGTTGACGTTACCAAAGCAAAACCAAACTTGAAACGTTTAAGCCGTAAACGTTTCAAGTTTGGTTACCACAATACATACCATACACCTACCACGCACCTATAATTAGCGCGATACGAATTGTGCATAACGTAACGTTTTTGGTTGTGGTTTTGTTTTGGTAGTATCGTTCAAAATTAGCGCGATTGACCCCCAGGTCGTTTATGTTGTCCAAGTCAATTACCAAATTATCTCCCCCACCCCGCACACCTCCCCCCTCCTCCCTGCCCCTAAATTCGAGCCGCCATGGGCTCTAGTAGTAAATTAACATTGGTTCTAGGACTTAAAATATTATATAAAATTTAAGATGTCTGCACTTTTTATGTACGCATCTTGTAGAACACATCCACGAGAACATTTTTGGTTCTATAAATTTTCGACATAGGACGCACCATATCCGAGATATAACATTTTTAATACTAAGGTCCCTTGTAGCCGGTACGCAGTAATGCCGCGTGACGTCACGCACTCCGCCGCGTGGCCGACTGGCCGCCCAACAGTTGCGGCATTCAATTGATCGTAGCTCGCTCATTTTTGGTCGTAGGAAAAAAATAAAAACACCAATGTTCAGGATTTTTAATGTACTTTAATACTACATTCAAAACAAAAATCGTTACGGATCCTCATTGCGTGAATGTTTTCGTTCCAATGTCAACTCTATTACAGTGAAGTGCGGACCGAAACAGGGGCGATCATCGAAACATCGAAAGTCCGGGTACATGGTCTGGCCGCAAGAGGAATTTAGTTTTTCCAAAATATGAGGACCATGGTTCCACTTGTGGACTGCGATTTTTGTATCTCATTCGCTGAGTTCAGTTTCATGCAGATTGCAGAGAGCATTGCTTAAAATGGCAAGGATATGCTTGCATGCATATGCTCACGACTAGGTATATTCCCTGAGGGGGTAGTCAGATATATTCTGAATCCTCAGAACATCCACGTCTCACTAGTAGTACCGTCTGTCCAGTGTGACGGGGAGCGAGCCCGTCGCGTCGATAGTAAATAATAATAGCTCACCTCGCAGTAGACGTGCCAACACTGTATGGAGACAGTCGGTGATGTGTGAGGACCCAAGCAGATCAGACATTTCGCCTGCAACAAGGCACCATTTATTTAGAACTAAATTTACATAAATATTATTTAAATAATTATTTATTATTTTTATTGACCGCGGCGAACTTCGTAACGCCTTAGAATCCTCCCGACACACACTTGGCCGTTTTTTTAGCCTATGTTAATCACGGATAATGTAGCATTCTAATGGTGAAAGAATTATTCAGATCGGACCAGTAGTTTCGAAGCCTATTCATTACAAACAAACAAACAAACAATCAAATCTTTCCTCTTTATAATATTACGAGCTTTTACCCGCGACTTCGTCCGCATAAATTATATACCAGATTTTAAGTTAGATCATAAGCTATCAAACAAAAGAAGTTTCATAAAAATCGGTTCAGTAGTTTTCGCGTGATGCTCGATCAAACAAACAAAATTTGTGATTTGGAATCAGGGACACCTAAAAACCATATCGTAATCTTTTTTTTGTAAATATCTTCAATGTACAGACACACTTCTGTTACAGTTTTATAATAGTTTAGATCAGTATAGAATTATAGATACAGGGTTCAAAGTTAAATGAGTTACTACTTCCAATATTT
Organism: Agonopterix subpropinquella; assembly: GCA_922987775.1. Lineage (NCBI taxonomy): Eukaryota > Metazoa > Arthropoda > Insecta > Lepidoptera > Depressariidae > Agonopterix > Agonopterix subpropinquella. The sequence continues at coordinate 10,524,969 of OV277718.1, read as the reverse complement.
TAGTCTTTCTGATTTCTGCGAGCAATGTGCCCCGCCCACTGCCACTTTAGTTCAGCAATTCTTTGGGCTATGTCAGTTACTTTGGTTCTTCTGCGGATCTCTTCATTTCTGATTCGATCTCGCAGGGAAACTCCGAGCATAGCCCTTTCCATTGCCCTTTGGCTGACTTTTAGCTTTTTTATGAGGCCTTGAGACGAACTTCCCAACCGCACTCGGATTCGCATGGCAGTAAAAAGACCCGAAAGGCAGGTAGCGGGTTCGAGTCCCATCCGATAGTAAATTTGTCCATGCATAAAAACAATGTAAAGCTTACCTCAGATGCCGCATTCTGTTTCTTCTCCAATTCTCTAATTTTCGCCTTTAAAGCTTGTATTCTAGTCTGAAACAGAATATTCATCATCATCATCATCAGCCTATAAACGTCCCACTGCAGGGCACAGGCCTACCCTCAGGCAGGGTGTATGGGCGTTAGTCCACCACGCGTGCCCAATGCGGATTGGTAGACTTCACATACACATCAGAATTTCTTCTTCAGTGTATGCAGGTTTCCTCACGATGTTTTTCTTCACCGTTTGAGAGCAGTCGGTATTACGTACATAATATAGGAAAACTCATTGGTACATGGCATGTTTAAACAGAATATTAATACATTGTATTTAAAGAAACCAATAAATGAATACCTATGAATAAAATCTATTATCAATTTCACCCACAGGGTGTAACGATACACCCTAGTAATACTTAAGGGGGTGCTTCAGACCATCAAACTGAACAACTTTCACTATGGAGCCAACCAAAGATAAAATATAGGGGTAGATAAGTAATATAAAGCAAAACATAGAAACGCTACTTGACATCCATTCACACTTATAACAACCGCCCATTAGAATAAGTGAAATGTCAACAGTAAACAGATACCGTCTTGAATCATTTTGTCACCAGACCTCCAACTGGAAGACTCAGCTATTTCCTTACGTTAAGAACGAATTTTGCTTGAATTTGCTTAAAAAGTGGTGACATTTGTTTAACAGACGTAACAGATTAACGTCTAATCTAGCTCTGTCACTCTTATGGCAATCTGTGTGCGACTGTAAGGAAGGACTATACATGTTAATTTTGTATAGTTTGATATTGGGTAGACCTGGAGCCAACGTCGAGAAATAATTTAAAAAATCAGCTGTCCCGTACTTTTTTAATTTTACTTACGTAAAATAAAATATTGGGGCAGTTAATATATCATGTGGGTGGTACGGAATCCTCGGTGCGCGAGTAGCCCAACTCGCACGTGGCCGGTTTTTTTAGGGTCAAATGTGCCCAAAACTCAATACCTCGGCGCTGGCCTCGACCAGTCCGTTATGTCGCGATGCGCCGGCGCTGGCGTTGGACGGTGGAGTCTTATCTTCTATCTTCTCTCCGTTCGTGTCTACTCTCTGTTCCGTCTCCTCTGACGGCGGCTCCTCTGCTATTTCTGCCTGCAGAATAAACGTAAAATAATAAAAATTTCGTTAATGGCGGACTTCAACAAAATGCAATGGTTTGATGTTAATCATGAGCTTTCAAACACAAAAAGTTTCATCAAAATAGGTCCAGTAGTTTATGTGCAGACAGATTAAAAAAATTGAAAATTTTTGATCTGGAATCAGGGACACCTAAAAACCGTATCGTAACTTTTTTAAATATCTTCCATTTCAATGTACAGACCATAGAGTACGAAGAGATGGCTTATCGGCTTGTTTCTATAGAAAATGTTGTCGCCAACAAAGGGGGTGAAAAACGGGTGAGGGGAGGGTTAACATTTAAATACGCTACTTCCCGCTAGATGTGTATGATACGACGTCAGGCCCAGTTGAGTATCTGTGCACAGTTCGATACAACATCTCTACCCCAGGGGAGCGCGTTATTTTCTCTATGGTACAGACACACTTCTGTTACAGTTTTATAATTATTATTATTATGTTGGTACATGAAAGATGCACGGGTCCACTGGGACCCGGTCCTTTGGGAGGCATACATGGGGCCGAAGCCAACACGAAGAGGCCTTATTTGGTACCATTTATTCTAAATGTGAGATGGCGTGCACCTATCGAGGCCTATCTCTAGATACACCATAGGGATGCACTAGAAGATCATTCTCGATGGATGCTGAACTATTGCCAGGAAGGGATACATTTGTCTGGGCTATGGGGATGGGATTCTGTGTACTGGATAACTGGGCTATGGAGTGAGATAACGGACGCCTGCTCTAGTTAAATATCTCACTAATTTAAAATCTAGCAGGCGGTGACTCGCCAACTCATTTGATGGGCCCCCCAAAACGGCCGCTCGCAAGGAGCGACAAGGCGGCAACATCTAGTGAGTGGCTAAGGTTGTAGAGAGGTGAGTCTGCGGGCGCCGGTTCCCGGTGCTAAGCGCACCAGTCAGCAGGTCCCGGCGTTATGACATTTTACACTTCCAACCTGGAGCATAGGTTCCGCTCTTGCGACTCCACTCCTGGCCGGCCGGTTAAGGCAAGACAGGAGGTGAGGGCCAAATCAATCCGGGCCCTCTGGAGAATCGGGTCCGTGGTGTCGCCGATCACCAACAGCTCGCCACAAGCTGCCCTGCGGGCTTATTATTATTATTATTATATCAGCCGTCGTTGTCCCATTGTTGGGCAAAGGCCTCCCTCCGTTCTCTCCATGCGTCCCGGTTTTGCGCTTCGATAGGCCAGTTCTTTAGGAAACTAAAGGTAGGTTCTAGGTTCTTAGTTTTATAATAGTAGAGATTTTCTGGAATCCACGATCTTTGCAGCGCCAATTTCCGTACAAACAAACTTTTATCCCAGATTTCGCGGGGGCGACCTTTGGGGGTTGAATTTCAAAAACCTTTTTTAGTAAGTACCTAGTCTAGATGGCAATAGAAACTTCCATGGCAAATTTTAAGTTAGTATCTTTAAGGTTTTGGAGAATTTGGGTTGAGTTATTATGTGGATTGCCTTGTATAGAATATCTTTGGTGGATTGGCATAGATACGAGCATATTCGACACACACACTTGACCAAAACAAGTACAAATATCTGCAACCCCGGGTGCTGCGATTGATTTGACAGCTCCCATCCCCCACTTCGCACATAGCCAATACTTACATCGGCTGCTATTCTGGAGGGGGAGTATTGTGGAGGTCCATACAACTCCGTGTCCTCGTCACCATCCACGACCTGGTGAAAAACATTCGTTTTTAAAGTAAAATACATTTATTTCAAAACTGTAGGTTCGACCAGGTGACTAGTAAATTAGGTACAAAGGAGCGCTACAATTTACAGGTTAAGGTGTACAATCAATGTACAATCTATACTTATAAGAGTTCCGTGACATACTTGCAGAAGAAACCTGTATGCTTCAATTTCGTTGTATGTATTATAAATTACCCACTGTCCATAAGTGGCGACGGGCTCATCCCCAATCACACTGGACCGAGTTTTGGTACTACCAGTGAAATGGACAGAGTTTCGGTACTACTAGTGAAATGGACAGTTTCGGTACTACTAGTGAAATGGACAGAGTTTCGGTACTACTAGTGAAATTGACAGTTTCGGTACTACTAGTGAAATGGACAGAGTTTCGGTACTACTAGTGAAATGGACAGAGTTTCGGTACTACTAGTAAAATGGACAGTTTCGGTACTACTAGTGAAATGGACAGAGTTTCGGTACTACTAGTAAAATGGACAGAGTTTCGGCACGGAATATATACGAGTACAACAGAAGGTTCACTATCTAAGAACGCTCGTTCCAAGCACGGCTGACAAGCACACATTGATTGAGTGTACTTTGTCTCTTAGACGACCCGGTTGGTGTAATGGTTACCACGCCGGACTGCCTAACCAGGGTCCTGGATTCGAATCCCGGTTCGGTCATGGATGTTTATATGTTTGTGCCGTTGTTGTATGGTTTCCATAATAAACAGCCTATAAATAGTGCTTTCTTGGGATCATTACAATGTATGTGCCCTGTGAGCGTTATTTTTTGTACGTGAATGTCACGCACACATGGACTCTCTGTGTGTGAATATGTGCAAGGGATGTCAGTAGTGCGTTCCGATTCCGAACGAACGAATGTTCCGTCACGGCGCGATTTAGAAAAAAAGTCATGAAAAAGAAAACTACCCATGCTACACTTAAATAAACACATTTTGGTTCATGTTAGTCATCAGAATAATTCCTAACAATGAAAAATACATAAAATTCAAATCAAATCAAATCAAAAGTTTATTGTTCAATTTGGGCCAAACAACCAATTGCGATGCAGTATTTTTTAGCAATCGAAAGATTAGGATATTACTTTATTGTGTTTGTACATCCGACGATGTATAGGATACTAATTTAATTTTCAAATGAAAAAACAGGTATCAAGGTCGTTCGGTGCGATACAATGAGCGCGTGGCACTCGACTGAATTAGGCCGCGACGTCGCGGCGCGACCGCGTAGGTACATTTTTATACCTACAGTGCGGAGTGAGACATGCTTGGTTTCGGTACTACTAGTGAAACGTGGATGTTTTGAGATTTCAGAATATCTCTCGACTACTGGGGACATAGTCGTGGGCATATGCTTATATGCTCGTCTCCCGTAGCCCCATCAGCGAAAGGTCGTTGACCCGCCGTACACACTCCCCGCTCCATTGACACTATCTGTTAACATAGCATACCAGCGCCAGGTCGTTGGAGGCGCGGCGCACGCAGGTGGCGGCGCGCGCGTGCGCGTCGCCCTCCTGCAGCGCGGAGGCTCGCACGCGCCACTCCCCGCACCACTGGTACTCCGCCCCGAAACCTCGCGCCGGCTCGTCGTTCTACAACACATTGTGACCCAAAACTCAACATCGAGCCGAAAACAGGAGTTATTCAAATTTATAGCTATCCAGGGAAAAATACAAGAAAAAAATCTAAATTTGATAGTTTTCGAAATTTTGACTTTGTTTTTTAAACATTGGGAAAATCGCCACCCTGCGCCAAACTTTTAAATTTTGCTACTACATCATATTTTTTCATTAACTTGCTATGCAATCATATCTTGCTATTCAATGGTCCCAATTAAAATATAAAGTATTAGTGCCATACTTTTTCACATTCTGTCAGTCTTATCTGGTAAAATTTTGTTCTTTAGCAACTTTAAGACAGGGCCGTAGCTAAGGGGGGGGGGGGGGGGGCCATTGCATGGGCAATGCCCTACCTTAAAATTCCAATGCCCTACCTTAAAAATTACCCAACCATTTCTATAATCTTTACAATATGGGCAAGTGGGGCAAATTCCCTTACAACATTGACGTTACTCTAGCCGCAATCGCGCACGTATTACGGCTGGGAAATTTCGAGCTTGCTTCACTTGCTCCTGGTTACTGATTTTGTTATATGAAACGGTAAAACTTATTACAATTTACTCTCATCTCGTCGTGAAATTTCGAGCATACTCTCCCACTCCAACTCCGACTTGAGTAAAATGTTTGGAACAGACAGAATTTTGGTTAAAACAAAGTTCAAGTGCTGTGAAATTTCGGTCTCGCTTCGCTCGCTTCAGCCTTTAAATGCTGTTTTAAGTGAACTCGGATTTACACTGTTTTGAGTCTTGGTAGGTAGGTAAGTGAAATTTCGGGCTCGCTCTAGCGTTTTAATGGTGTTATGAGCATAGAAAAGCTAATCGCACTCTTACCAATACCGTTTTGAGTCTTGTAGTGAGAAACTTCGAGCTCGCTTCGCTCGCTCCAGCCTATGATATGAGCGTAGCTAGGCTAATAGAACTCATACCAACACCATTCTGAGTATTGGAGTGTGAAATTTCGAGCTCGCTTCGCTTGCTGCAAACTTTAAATGGTGTTTTGGAAGTAGGTAAGTGTAGGCGAACTCAGTATCACCATAGTTTTGAATCTTTCCTGGAGTGAAAATTTCACAGACACTGAATTGTGTTACTCATCCAAAAAACTAGCCTTTGCTTCCGCCCTACCTTAAACCTCCTATGCCTTACCTTCAATTCAGTTCTAGCTACGGCCCTGATTTAAGACTACACGTGTATGTTTGGACTACACACTGTATAAAAAATGTAGGGAAACTGCGGGGCTAGTACGCCAACCCGCGATAGCGACATTTAACACATCCATCTGTCAAATTTAGTATTTTATCTCGTTCGCTCGCGCGCAAATAGAAAGAGAACGGAAGCGTGATAGCGCTGTATCACGCTATCGCGGGTTGGCGTGCTAGCTAAGCTGCTCTTAACACTTTAACTGCTGACGACCTACGTCGTAGGTCAGCGACATATGGGCCGCAGTGCGCACGACTCAAACGTTGAGTCAGAATTGTATAGCATTCCTCAGTGTTAGCACTGCGCGAGTGTCATTGTTTTGAGGCTTAGCTGCGAAAGTGTTAAACAGTAAAGAAAAACATCATGAGGAAATCTGGAAACCTGAGAAAGAAAATAATTGTGGATGTATGTGTAAAATATGGGTGAGCTTGGAGCGAACAGAATAGAGCAGCAATGATCACAGTGTTACATAGCACCTTGCTCGCCCTGCCAACAATGATAATAATAGGCAAGCTCTAGAGAAGAATCTCCAGGGGAAGAGAAAGTGTCCAGATGGACTCTCACCTCTACATCGATGCTGCCTTCTTCGCTGCTAGATACATCCTCGTCCACATCAGCGCCGGTTCGCTTCAGACAGCGCAGCGCGTGTCGATGCAGACGGGACACCGGCAGCGTGGCGTCGCAGACGGGACACTCGCCTTGCTGCGGCGGCGGGGTTGAGCGTCGCCGAGCGCGGAGGCGACGAAGGCGGTTCGAATGGATCCTCTGTGAATGGTATCAGGTTTTGAACATAAAGATATTATACCTTACGGAATAGAGTAAGTGACATGAGTTGTCAAATGAAACCGTTTTTGGACGTTTTTTGGAGTCCTCGGCAGGGTAAAAATTCGATTTCTGTGTATTAATTCTCAATCTAACGTGAAATGGTGAATAATTTAATGAAACAGTGTTAGTATATTTTACAAAATTATCTACGATTTCACTTTAGGTTCACGATTATTGACAGAAACTGAATTTTTACCAGGACTCCAAATCCCCAAAAACGGTTCTATTGCCTCGCGTCATGTATCTCTTTCTATTATACAGGCATGCCGCTAGGTACATCTCGCTCTCTCAGCTGTCACCGTCTCTCTTACGTAGTATAATACCTTTATGGTTTTGAAATTATCAAAATAATTATTTTCGTTGATAATAAAAGGACAGACACAACCTGCCTGTCTAGTATGATCTCTTCCCAAGCTTTTCAGATGCAGTGAACGAAGTCAAGTCGCGCGCATGTAGAGAAGTCATACTAGACAGGCTGGTTGCCTTCTTGGAGATGACATTTTGAGAGTTGGTCATTTCTTGTTGCACATCACAATATAGGTTTATTTTTATTTTTATTGGAGCTTTTAACCCTGAGGTTATGTCAGCCCCATCATGCCTTAACCTTGACTCTATAAAACAATAAAATGAAAACCTAACACTTCCTACCGAAAACACAACTAAACACTAGTTTTTATTTGCTTTTCCATTTGTTTATTTGTAACTATGAGGGGGCACCCAGCCTATTGCTGCCCTCAATCATATCTTTTTATTTTTAAACAATTGAGTTCAAAAACTTACCTAAAATCCACACAATTCAATTAAACAACATTTCCAAAAAACAAGAATGTCACATTGCTGATTTTCGATTTATCGGGTCACTGCAGATTTGTTTTTATAATGTTTGTAGTTATTATCTTTAGCATCCTTTTAAAGTAAGATTCTACCCATCAAACTGGACAACTTTTACTATGAGAGCAAATCTTAGACAATTTAATAGTATGGACGCGTAACGCGTGTCATTCTCCTATCAAAATTTTCTGCCACTTTTTGCGGGGGGCAAGGTAACATTAAAGCCGCAACTTTGGATTTTATTCCCTATAACTTTAGATTCTAATTTTGAATGTTAAAAATCATGAAAAGTAGTCTCGTGTGAACCCCAAACGTTCTAAGTTCAAAATTATTGTTTCGCTATTATAGGCTGTCTCGTTTAGTGATACGGTATAAAATTGAGTGTAAATGCGCAAGATTAATGAAATTTAATACCGTGGCAGAGGGGAAATGCTACCGCAAGGCCAGTCCTTACTATTAAATTGTCTAAGACTCGACTCAACAGCAAATTTTTCTTTTGCTCCTGTCGTTTTGCTCCCATAGTAAAAGTTGTTCAGTTTCATAGGTAGACTCTTAGTTTGCTTGCTTATCGTGTCGTACTCTTAGTTTAAAAGGATGCTTATGATATCAATTTTAACCAGATCTTAATTCTAATCATCAGTTATCAAACAACAAAAAAATCCATCAATGTTTTTGTGTGATGCTCGAAGAAAAAAACATACAGACAAAAATCTGTGAGTTTCCTACTATTCAAATCAGCAACTCTTTATCAAACGTCAAAACACAAGCTATGTTTGAAAAGTTGTACTAAATCATGAATAGTGGAGTCACATTGCAGGGACTGACCCGAGCACACGTCTCGCGTGGTTTCGCGCGTCGCGTTTTTGCCTGCCACGAGGCTCCGCAATCCTCAGTCTCTTCTTGTTCTTGTCCAAAAACAATCCCTGAGATTGGGATAGATTCTCCCATAAAATACTTGACACTGGCGGAAATGCAGCGCTAACGCACAAGCAAGATTCCATTTAATTATAAATAAAAAAAAATCATGAATAGTGACGGAGTCGCGTGGCTAGAGGGCTCTCGAGTGGACGTCTGTCGTTCAGCTCGCGATTTAGGTAGCCACGCCATTTTATGGCGGTTTCGAGTGTGTGTTTTTGTATAAAAACAGGGCTTTGAGATCGCCATATCCAATTACCGTACAACGTCAAGCACTAATTGCTCTTTTTAAACTAGATACTGGCAAAATCCACCAAGGAAACGCCATTAAACAAAAATAGAATAGAATGAATAGTAACGTCATAGTTTTTCATTGTCGTTTCAATACTTTTTATAGTTTATCCTTTTATTAAAAATAGTATTGGAGCTACAGAATTACTCAAAATGTAAGATTAGCATTATTTTCAATGGTATTTATTTCTGAGATGATAAAACTAAAATATATTTGATGCAGTCAACTCCCCAATTCTAAAAAAAGGTTGATTTGGAGCCAGGGATACCCAAAATCATGAAAAGTAGTCTCGTGTAAACCCCAAACGTTCTAAGTTCAAAATTATTGTTTCGCAATAATAGGCGGTCTAGTTTAGTGATCTTTAACTATTATAAAACTGTAAATTTAACAAAGAATTTAGTTTGTTTGTTCAAGTATCATGCAAAAACTACTGAACCGATTTTGATGAAACTTCTTTTGTTTGATAGCTTATGATCTGACTTAAAATCTGGTATACAATGTATGCGGACGAAGTCGCGGGTACACGCTAGTAAGTTATAAAATTGAATGTTTATTGTACATGATCATTGATCTTATACCGTGGCAGAGGGGAAATGCTACCGCAAGGCCGGTCCTTATACTAAGTAGTCTAAGGGTTCAATACATGCCTCGAAATTGAAGCATGCAGGTTTCCTCATAATGTTTTCCTTCACTGAAAAGCTAGTGGTGTTACAAATTGTACATAAATTCCGAAAAACTCATTGGGACCAGTCGGCCTGGACGGGGATCGAACCATCGCCTCCTGCACGGCAGGCAAGCTTACTCGCCACTGGACCACCATGGTTTCCCAACCAAAACTAAATCAAATCCATAATAATTATAAAAAACAAAAACTTACCTGATAAACATCGCTGCCTGGACACCCCGTAACATCAACATCTTGATCATCTAAGACTTCCAAACTGGTGCTAGACCCCGGCACAGCCAAGTTTGACCCCGAACTATTTGCACTAACACTTAGTTTCCTTTTAGAACTACCGGTAGACAACTTTTGAAGCCTTTCTACTTCTAATGAGAGGTGGGAATCAAGTTCCCCTTGCCTTACAGTTACGCTACAAACCGGGCAATTTGGCAATTCCGTAACCTTTTTCCGACTTCTAACACAGTTTAGTATTACATTTTCATCGTATACATTAGAGTAACTGGAGTTAGCATTGTTATTAATCGAATTAGAACCCCCTTCCATATTATTGTAAAGCAATATAGGTAACATTTCAAATTTTGTTTATGTTGGGTCGAGTCAGAAATCTGTTGACATCGCGGTTTTGGTAAGATTAAAATGCTAATGGACAGTTTAGAATTGTTAATGGAAGTTCGATGGACGCGGAGGAACTTTTCTTGCGGGCATTTTATGCGTAATTCACGTAATAAAAGTAATTAATTGAATCAAAACAATAATAAATAGACCGTTTGGTTTACGATTTTTTTTAATGAATGAAAGACACGGTGTTGCCAGGTGCCAGCCAGACTAAAGTCGCCCAATTTTTTCCCCGTGTAAATGTAATTTAGCCTAAAGTAGCCTTAAAATACCGCAAACTGGACAACTTAAACGCTGAATGTTTGCTGTATTCGCGAGATTTGCTATTCGTGACATATTATACATTTTTTAAATACTTATCTTTAGTACTACAAACTTGCATTTTTTGGTCTCTGTTTCAGCTGAATGCAAATAGCCTTAAATCGCCTATTTGAATTTTGGAGATAGCCTAGCGACGGTGGCACCGGTGTAACGCTTGTATAATCAAAGACCCTACTACGTCACTGCGGGAAGGCTGAGGTGAGGGGCGGATAAACCGTCGGTCACTTTTACTGACTTTTACCTGCGCCAGCACCGCGACAACACTGCGTTCACCTAATTCTAACATATTGTTCTGATTATATTAGAAATCAGTTAATCTCAGTGCTGTGTGCCGATTTAATCTTTTAAAACTAATATAAATATTAAAATCAATTATTCCCCGGACTGGGTGAGTGTTGCAATATTTTATTAATCTTAGAAATATAACTGTGTGCTAACTGTAGCTAATTAATCATCACCTTTAATACTTCATTATTTCATCAATTATAGATGCTTATGTTTGGTATTCTTACTGCAAATCATCTAGAAACTTCTATTCCTTTGTTCACTTATTTTATCGAGGTAGGTACCTACACCACCTTCCGACATATTGTAAATCGTATTTAAATATTTTAGATTGTTAAGATTTCCTGCTTTAATTGATGCTTGCGATCAACCTTAATATTGTAATTATTTTGCACATGAATTTCCCCATTGCAATCAAAGGTATCCTTCTATAAAACCTTTCAGAATTGTAAATATTGTACTTAAAGTAATCTCCTAAACTATTTTGCTGATCCTGCCTGGACTGCAACATTCTTGATCGCTAAATTAACGCTGTAGGATTCCACGCTTTAGCGGCTTCATAATATTTCATCGAATCCGGATGTTGCAGTCACTGGGAAATTTCGGACTTTTCAAAAATGCCTAAATCCGGATTTCCAGGGACCCAGTTTTGGGCTACATCTATACCTTCTGCTGCTGCTGTCTGACGCTGCCATCTATTGCTGAAGCCGGATTCCGGACAGACCTAACCGGACCGGAAGGAAGGCTGATTTACCACCACCGGACGACGGCTGGACGTCGCACCCATTACCAGGGCAGTGGATCCTACTCTAAAGTATTCTGACAACTCGGCCAGTGAATTTACTCCCCCCCTGAGTCTTTTAAATAAAATTATTACTTAGAACTAATAATCTCCTTTTATTTAAATTATATTAACTACCGATAACGTGAATTTACTCCCCCCCTGAGTCTTTTAAATAAAATTGTTACTTAGAACTAATAATCTCCTTTTATTTAAATTATATTAACTACCGATAACGCTAAACGTTACAGTGGCGCCCTCTGTAGGTATTTACTGAGCCGTGTTGTTAGAATATATTTTGGGCATTTCTTTAGTTATCATTGGTGTTGGCTGCTCTAGTGCTTGATATCGTTTCATTGTAATTTTCTAGGATTCATTAACTTTGGATTATCTAGTTAATTATTACGGTTGTGTCTACCCACAATTACATAAATTATTATCCTTAACATTTTCTAAAAATATATTTTCTATTCTTTTTAAATCCAAGGTTGGTGGATCAATCTAAGTTAATTATCGCAATGCTCATACCTATTTATAAATTAGTAGTTAGTAATTTGTAAATTGCAACACACACCCATTACTAGTGTTTGACGAAATGACGTACCCTATCAAATATTTATTTTATTCATACAAAAAACTGAACTTGAGTACGAAGTAGGTGTTAGAAGCTACTAAGAGACAACTATGATCTAAATCCCTCTCTTTCCTGTGCTGGACCGGGAACTATAAAAAGAATACGCCAGCTGCATTTCTACCCGTGCATGTCGTAAGAGGCGACTAAGGGTCAACTAGGGTATTATTCCCACTGCATTAGGTTCTATTCACAATTTTTACTACACAAATTAATTTTTTTATCGTACCATCACAAGTTTTTATTAAAATTCTAATGTTGTTTTTACCCAAACATATTAGTTTCTTTCAACTTATTATTTTGTTATTTTTATACAGGACGACGTAATGTTCTATCCGTATTATTTATTATATACCTACACAATACATAACACTACACAATGAGCGGTTAACAACTCGATAAATAAGCCTTCGTTTTCTGAGCGGTTGGTGACTCAATAAATATGCCCTTTACCACAACTATACAAAAACTACATTATTTATTTATTCTAAAACTACATCATGCTTTAAAGATCTCCTACAGATTTCTTTTGAAGCCTACTTATGTAATTACAAGCTGTATTCTATAGTCTAAATGATATAGTTCTACAAACTACATCATGCCTTAGAGATCCTCTACAGATTTCTTTGGAAGCGTGCAATACCACTAACGTATTGCATTCTATAGTGAAACTATTGTCAGTGTTAATTGCTCTAAACAATTAATCCGTATTATTTATTATATACCTACACAATACATAACACTACACAATGAGCGGTTAACAACTCGATAAATAAGCCTTCGTTTGCTGAGCGGTTGGTGACTCAATAAATATGCCCTTTACCACAACTATACAAAAACTATATTATTTATTTATTCTAAAACTACATCATGCTTTAAAGATCTCCTACAGATTTCTTTTGAAGCCTACTTATGTAATTACAAGCTGTATTCTATAGTCTAAATGATATAGTTCTACAAACTACATCATGCCTTAGAGATCCTCTACAGATAACTTTGGAAGCGTGCAATACCACTAACGTATTGCAAGCTTTATTCTATAGTGAAACTATTGTCAGTGTTAATTGCTCTAAACAATTAATATAAACAACCACTATTCTCTATCTATCTATCTACATTTTTCACTTAACATCCATTAATAGCCTTGAGAGTATTCGGAAAGTGAAAATCCCGATACTCAGTATATCAGGACGCAGACCCACAAGCTGATGTGGTAACTGTCAGATTGAATGTAGGATGAATGAATGGTGATTGAGTGTTGATTGAAGTATGATAAGATTGTATGGATGTGTTATCAAGTCGCTGTTAAGTTACTTAGAGAGTTAGCGGATTTTTCTTAGCTAAAATCCTACTCTAAAGGAGGGGATATGTAACGCTTACGTATAATCAAAGACCCTACTACGTCACTGCGGGAAGGCTGAGGTGAGGGGCGGATAAACCGTCGGTCACTTTTACTGACTTTTACCTGCGCCAGCACCGCGACAACACTGCGTTCACCTAATTCTAACATATTGTTCTGATTATATTAGAAATCAGTTAATCTCAGTGCTGTGTGCCGATTTAATCTTTTAAAACTAATATAAATATTAAAATCAATTATTCCCCGGACTGGGTGAGTGTTGCAATATTTTATTAATCTTAGAAATATAACTGTGTGCTAACTGTAGCTAATTAATCATCACCTTTAATACTTCATTATTTCATCAATTATAGATGCTTATGTTTGGTATTCTTACTGCAAATCATCTAGAAACTTCTATTCCTTTGTTCACTTATTTTATCGAGGTAGGTACCTACACCACCTACCGACATATTGTAAATCGTATTTAAATATTTTAGATTGTTAAGATTTCCTGCTTTAATTGATGCTTGCGATCAACCTTAATATTGTAATTATTTTGCACATGAATTTCCCCATTGCAATCAAAGGTATCCTTCTATAAAACCTTTCAGAATTGTAAATATTGTACTTAAAGTAATCTCCTAAACTATTTTGCTGATCCTGCCTGGACTGCAACATTCTTGATCGCTAAATTAACGCTGTAGGATTCCACGCTTGAGCGGCTTCATAATATTTCATCGAATCCGGATGTTGCAGTCACTGGGAAATTTCGGACTTTTCAAAAATGCCTAAATCCGGATTTCCAGGGACCCAGTTTTGGGCTACATCTATACCTTCTGCTGCTGCTGTCTGACGCTGCCATCTATTGCTGAAGCCGGATTCCGGACAGACCTAACCGGACCGGAAGGAAGGCTGATTTACCACCACCGGACGACGGCTGGACGTCGCACCCATTACCAGGGCAGTGGATCCTACTCTAAAGTATTCTGACAACTCGGCCAGTGAATTTACTCCCCCCCTGAGTCTTTTAAATAAAATTGTTACTTAGAACTAATAATCTCCTTTTATTTAAATTATATTAACTACCGATAACGCTAAACGTTACACCGGCGACCGGTCGCCAACGAACGTAGATCTCCTGATAAAGCCTAAATAGCGATAAATTGCCTAACCTGGCAGCACTTCAATGACATTTCAATGATTTGCGTTTAGAAACTGCAAGTAGATTTAAGAAAGTTTGTATTTTTAACGCTTTGATTTGGTGATGACCTTAAGAAAAATGATTCTTTTTAAACATATTTAGGTATTATTTATTTCGGTGAATACAAAAGCATTACAATTTATGTCTACAATCATTTTCCGATTGTTTTTTTGAAAATTTTGAAACAGATATTGCAAAATAGAAACGCAAGGGAAGAATAGAGTTTGGGCTCCGAATCTCGATTATGATTGTAATCTGAGATTTTATCATCATCTTGTTTTGAGAAACATTGAATAGGTACGGATATTAAAGTTTATATTTGCCATTGCCAAACAAGAATATTTTTATGCATACCGTCTTTCGTTCACCAGCAACCACAAATATTAACAGATTCAAACCAGTGTTGAAAGACAATCGATTATCGTGGATTTTTCGGTTATTACCGATACAGAGCTTCTCTAAATTCCAAAGTCAAAATTGTCAAGGAGTTTTTGGCGGGATTTGAACAGATACGTTTGGAGTCCTCATATTTCATCGAATTTTTATTGTTTATAGTGAGTTTTGGTTCGTAAAATCGGTGTTGTTTTGCGTAACAAAGTGTCGTGCAAGTGAACAATATACAGTTCAGTGAAATATGATGGTGTGGGTCGTGAACGGGAAAAGTGTTCCGTTCTTTTGTAGCGCGGCAAGCGGTCGGTTCACCTCTTTCCTGTGGACTTCTCTGCGTTTCCTGCGTTTCTCGATTGCCTCTAAAAACTCCAAAGAAGCGTTGAAACGTTGAACACCAACGTTTTATTTGCCATAAAATTAAATGAGAGTATTTATTCCTGACATCGGTTGTATGCGATGCTATAATCGCTTTACCTTGAACTGAACCAAAAAAAAAAAAAAATCAAAATTGTCAATGTCAATGTCAAAAGGAGTTTTTGGCGGGATTTGAACAGATACGTTTGGAGTCCTCATATTTCATCGAATTTTTATTGTTTATAGTGAGTTTTGGTTCGTAAAATCGGTGTTGTTTTGCGTAACAAAGTGTCGTGCAAGTGAACAATATACAGTTCAGTGAAATATGATGGTGTGGGTCGTGAACAGGAAAAGTGTTCCGTTCTTTTGTAGCGCGGCAAGCGGTCGGTTCACCTCTTTCCTGTGGACTTCTCTGCGTTTCCTGCGTTTCTCGATTGCCTCCAAAAACTCCAAAGAAGCGTTGAAACGTCGAACACCAACGTTTTATTTGCTATAAATGAGAGTATTTATTCCTGACATCGGTTGTATGCGATACTATAATCGCTTTACCTTGAACTGAACCAAAAAAAAAAAAAAAAAAAATGTCAATGTCAAATTATCTTTTTTGGTTTGTTGTGGACGCCGATTTGTAATTTTGTTTGCACAGAAAATACATTTTTTAGAGATAAATTATAAGATTTACCTGATATAAAATGGAGAAAAATGTGTTGTTAATTTAAAATTATACTTAAATTACTAAGGGATTTATAATATTGATCTTATAAATTGTAATACATTTTGGTGTTAGAAATTTAGCGAAAAAATGTTAACCTTGTTCATTAGTTTTTATCCAATTTTTTAACTAAAATGTCCAATGTAGTTATGTGCAGAGTGTGCCTAGTGGCTGATGTGCGAATGCATGTTATAATAAATACTCCATTTCAAGACATATTCACGAAATTCACTGATATTACGGTAAGTAAAAATAATCTTTTAGCTTGGGATATTAGTTAGTTTAGTTTAGTTATTTCACTCCCTTGCCGCTTTTTTAACTTAACCTCTTTGTGAAAGGCGACAGTAGGCAATGGCATAGTCCTTTCTCACTCACATCACCACAGTATAAGAAAGAGTATCTTTTTTTTTTTTTTTTTTTAATATCTTGGACAATGTCACACAAATTATCTAATCACATTTAAAGTACCAGAATCTAGCCTGGACTTGTATTATGATGACTAGACAACGATATAGAATACATATATAAATACAAACATCCATGACTCGGGTACAAATATTCATATTCATCATACAAATATTTGTCCCTTACGGGATTCGAACCCGCGACCCTCGGCACAGCAGACAGGTTCACTACCGACTGTGCTACCGGGCCGTCGAATATAGAAGAATATAGAAAGTATCTAGTTCTACATACAGGGCTGCGTTCAGAACCTACACCCGTTGTGCACCCCGAGTGCAACTTTTCGCACTAATGCCTCGGTGAAAAAATGCTCTTTGCAACTCGGTTCTCACAACTCAATCGTACCGAACCTCTTGACGGGTTGCAACTTTTAACCGTCTAATTCGATGGTTGAAAAACACTCTGACGTTTGGATTATCTGTGGTCACTTGACTCGTTTTGAATTAAAAGTTTGTTTTCCAAATTATTTTTTGATCCGCTTATTAGAACTATTACCTGGTAGCAGAGTTTGGCGTAGTATGCAGCAGTGTCGAAGTCGATGGATGCACTGAGGATTTGGAAATAGTCCTAAACACAAACACAGAATGTCACACTTGAAGTTCAATAAACACAACACAAAATGTTTTTCACTTCTCAGGTTTTTTCACACAAAACAAAAACCGTTGACAGTTCAAAGAATAACAGCCAAGACACAAACTTCAAAAACTTTATTGCGACACAGGTAATATAAAGGTGGTGAACAGTATTTTAGATAGAGCTCTGTGATCTGCCCATGAGCATGCAATATTTAATTGGAGAGAGGGCATGCAGAGCATTTACTTTACAATTCTACAATTACAATTACAATTTACAATTGTTTAGTATACCTACATAGATTATATTACATTATAGTTTCTACAGTCCAATACTAAGTAGGTCATCACATCGCTAGGCAACCGATTACAAAGTCTATGGTCACACGACGTGCCTTGCCTGCCAGCAACTTTAACACCGCTAACATGGAAGAAGAGTTTTTTATTGTATTTGGAAATGATGGAAGCCCTTGAAGCCCATTGTACCGTCAATGTCAAAATTTGAGGTTATAAAACATCTGTGATCGTTCCGTACCTTATGGCGAGTTGAAAAAATGCCCTGGCCGTTCCATACCTTAGAGCGAGTTGAAAAAACAACTGCACAAAAACGTTCTGAATGCAGCCCAGTATGGACCGTAGAAAGAGAAGGTCTAGTTCATTCTCTTTTACCGAACTTGTACCGAATTTTCGAATGCATTTTTTTACGTTTGACGTTTGACAGCGGCCGTGACCGTACTAAGGAAGCACATGTCTTGTCATATTCACTCAATAAGAGATGCACATAGCAAATACACTCTAGTAAAAAAGGAGATCGCTACCTTACTGGCGTAACCCTTTTACTACTTATATAGGGACTAGTTACGCGTGTCATTCGACTAACAAACATTTCTGCCACTTTTTGCGGGGGGTGAGGTAACATGAAATCCTGTCTCGCTCGCTCGCAACAGTATCTTAGTACGCTTCGATCAATCAAATAACCCCACATCAACCCACTGCTGGGCATAGGCCTTCCTTTTATTGCGGCACTGCACTCCTAACGTGGCGCAGTCACCATGTCCGACCCCCAGCACATGCTTGGGGTCATTATTTTATTCAGGGTACCATAATCGGGTCCCCTTCAAAGACAATGGAACAAAGGCGATTTTGTTAGTAAAATAGGTAAATTCCAAAATAAAACTGTTATCAGTAGCTACCGAGAAGAAACCAGTCTTAGAAAAACGTAGGACTTAAAGTAATATACTATACTTTTTTCGAAAATTACGTTAACTCAGTTGTTTGTTTAAGCAACGCAGTATAATTTTGTTGAAAAAACATCAATAAAAATAAAGAACTAGCAAGGAAACATAGCTGCAAATGTCTTTAATGATTACTATAAAAAAATAATGAATAAAAATCGGCATAAAACGGTAAAAAAGGCTTATTGATTTTATACAAAAAAGAAAATAAAATATTATCCAAATTGTGCCCTGAATAAAATAATTAAATTAAATTAAATTGAAAATTATTTATTTCAGATTATTCATCCATATTGTGTTAGTAACAATTGTCTTATAACTATGTTAGTTCACAAATAAATTCATATAATAATCAAAATAATTGCCCTCTTAACTCTTTTAAATTTTTCCCATTTGTATGAAATGCCAGCTATCAGTTTGATGGATACAGTAGTTTAAAGGTTAAGATATGTTTCCTTACACTCTGTATAGGCCGATGATTATGACATTTCTATCTATTCCAGATTTCTCCGGAAGATGGAAAGCCAGGGCTCCTCTGCTACATCTGCCACACTCTGCTGCGGAAATGCTTCAAATTCTACAACAAGGCTTTACAAGCTGACAAGCTCCTCACCCAAGTTATACAAGGCGGTGTTGTGGTACGTATTGTATATAATGATGTATATGAAATGCTTCAAATTCTACAACAAGGCTTTACAAGCTGACAAGCTCCTCACCCAAGTTATACAAGGTGGTGTTGTGGTACGTATTGTATATAATGATGTTATATGAAATGCTTCAAATTCTACAACAAGGCTTTACAAGCTGACAAGCTCCTCACCCAAGTTATACAAGGCGGTGTTATGGTACGTATTGTATATAATGATGTTATATGAAATGCTTCAAATTCTACAACAAGGCTTTACAAGCTGACAAGCTCCTCACCCAAGTTATACAAGGCGGTGTTGTGGTACGTATTGTGTATAATGATGTTATATGAAATGCTTCAAATTCTACAACAAGGCTTTACAAGCTGACAAGCTCCTCACCCAAGTTATACAAGGCGGTGTTGTGGTACGTATTGTATATAATGATGTTATATGAAATGCTTCAAATTCTACAACAAGGCTTTACAAGCTGACAAGCTCCTCACCCAAGTTATACAAGGCGGTGTTGTGGTACGTATTGTGTATAATGATGTTATATGAAATGCTTCAAATTCTACAACAAGGCTTTACAAGCTGACAAGCTCCTCACCCAAGTTATACAAGGCGGTGTTGTGGTACGTATTGTATATAATGATGTTATATGAAATGCTTCAAATTCTACAACAAGGCTTTACAAGCTGACAAGCTCCTCACCCAAGTTATACAAGGCAGTGTTGTGGTATGTATTGCGTGGTTTGATTTTAATTCCTTACTAGCTGTGCCCAGAATGTATTGCAAAGTGGCTTTTTTGTCAGAAACCTTCACAGACACCACAATGGTACCGATTCGGACTGTGCTACGACTTAACTAAATTTATTCCTGTCACTTTCTAAAATAAGATTAAGAAAAGAGACAGAAAACCAACAGCTGACTTTAGTGCTGTCAAAGTGATGTTACACGCCCAAAATAAGATGCCATCATAATGTACGCCATCTTATTTAAGGCGTTTTTGGGCGTGTAACGTCACTTTGACAGCACTAAAGTCAGCTGTTGGTTTTCTGTCTCTTTTCTTAATCTTATTTTAGAAAGTGACAGGAATAACGACGACCGACGACCGACGACCCGGACGACCCGGTTGGTGTAATGGTTACCACGCCGGACTGCCAAACCAGGGTCCTGGGTTCGAATCCCGGTTCGGTCATGGATGTTATATGTTTGTGCCGTTGTTGTGTGATTCCCATAACAAAAAGCCTGAGGCTTACTTGGGATCATTACAATGTATGTGCTTGTGAGCGTTATTTATTTATTTATTTTATTTATAAATTTAGTTAAGTCGTGGCACAGTCCGAATCGAGGCCAATAACCCACCAAAATTAAATGCTAATATTTGCAATATAATGATCGTTTTTCTTTTGGTTTTCTAGTGGATCGATAGATGGTGTTACGGTCTGTGCGAATAAAGGTCAAAATATCAAAATGTGTTTCTTTAAAATAATAAAGAGGGAGAAGATGATCAAAAAGATGCCAACTCAATTTTTGATTTAATATTTTATTATTTACGAATCATTTTAATCGAAAATATAAAACTTTTTACGTCTGACATTGTTGTATGGGCTCGATCCCTTGGCCTTTAAAAAAAAGTCAGGCACAGTCTTGACATGATTTTGACAGGATCAGGCCTACGTCTCTATGGAGCGAGAGTTTGCTTGCCGCCATTATTTTGTTCGTTTGTGTCTGTATTTGATATTTGTGAAAAGTTGGTTTTTAGTGATATTTGTGACATAATTTCGTGCGGATTGTGTACCAAACGGTTGCGTAGATCGACCAACATAACAGGAATCTCAAATACATACGAAGAAAGAACAAAAGTTTTGGTGCAAGTTTACTCGTACACGGTGGTTTTGGCGGCATCGCGCGAGCTTACAAAATCATCCACAATTTCATCGTCATCCTATCATCTCATCATCCCATCGTCATCAGGATGGTTTTGCACGGGAATCATGAGGATAAGGACGGGCTTTGTTTCTTAATTTTCTGGATTCGTTTTTTGTGGCTATTATTGTGTTAATGTGGTGAAATTAGTTTAATAATGTGTCATCAATGAAGAACAATATAGTAAAAGTGAGAAATAAAGAAGGCGCTCCCGTTTGATTCGGATTGATCCTCGCGTAAAACTTATCTTGAGCTTGGAATGTGTGTATCACCCACACATTTCAATATTTAGGTGTAAGATTAGTTAAGTTAGTTTTAAGTACAAAGAAAAATGTAACTTATGACCATGCTGTGAGGGCTAGTTCCCGTTGCATTTCCGAAAGGATAAATTGTATAAAAAAAAAAAAATCTATGGAGCGATAATCATGTCATCTGTCGAGTTTTTTAGGAACTAAAATTAAAAAAGAAAAGAAAAACGCTCATTGCAAATGACAAATGGTATAGGAATGCATGAGGGACAAACAGACAAACAAGATGGACGGGACGTCCAATAATTTTTTAAATATAGCCCAAAGTCATATCACTCATATTCTTTTTATTATTTTTTCGATATCTCATTTCGTTTTCGAGATATGATTTTTTTTCTGACCGAAACGGGGCGAAAAATTATTTTTTAATATTTTTTCATTTTCAAAAAAGTTTTGGAGATTTTTCAAAAAAATTACTCATTGTATCTCTCATCAAGACGCGTCTTTTGACAAGCCACGTTGTCGATGTCGCACTTTCGCTGAAAATCTGGCCTATATCGAAGCACCAAAAAACCATTTACAATGTTAAAATTAATATCCGTATTTTTTTTACATTTTTCTTCCTAATGAGCAGTCAAAAATAGGGGATGCTTCAGACCACCAAACTCTTAGTCTGTACTTATTACTGTTTATGTTTTTGGCATAGAATAGAATAGAATATATTATGATTGATTGGTTTATTGTAATACTTCAAGTTATTGGCCTCGATTCGGAGTGTACCACGACTTAACTAAACTAAATTTATTCCTGTCGCTTTCTAAAATAAGATTAAGAAAAGAGACAGAAAACCAACAGCTGACTTTAGTGCTGTCAAAGTGACGTTACACGCCCAAAATAAGATGCCATCATAATGTACGCCATCTTATTTAAAGCGTTTTTGGGCGTGTAACGTCACTTTGACAGCACTAAAGTTAGCTGTTGGTTTTCTGTCTCTTTTCTTAATCTTATTTTAGAAAGTGACAGGAACACATTTAGTTTAGTTTAGTCGTGGTACACTCCGAATCGAGGCCAATGTCTAACTAAAGTAAAAATCTTGTATTACAGAAAGCTGAAAGCGTACCCGTCCTCAACACACATACACACAAGCAGCTGTGCGTGTCTCCCATAGAAGTGATCTCATACAAAGACCCGCCGGAAACTGTAGGGCTCATAGAGGTTCCTGTAAAGGAAGAGGTACCCATCAAACGTGAGGTCAAACAGGAGAAGTGTGAAGGTACAGTTACTATTCTATTGTTACGAGCTACGGGTTCCGGGATTGGAGTGAAACGCTAAGTCCAATTTTACAGAGTTTATTTGGGGTACACTTACAAACGGTCCACCTCGCAGAGGTTCCCCTAAACGGTTCACTTCACCGGGTCCTCCTCGCAGAGATTCCCCGCGCACCACTTACTGTCACTGTTCACAGTCCACTACGTCACTACTGTGACGACACGACACGCGTCACGGCTATGACGTCACGACGTACGACACTATGACGTCAAGACGTACGACACTATGACGTCACGTACTACACTGACACTATGACGTCACGTACTACACCGACACTATGACGTCACGCACTACACTGACACTAATCTACTCACTGTTCCACTCTTAGCACTTTTCTCTTCACTAGTACTTTTCCACTTTTACTTTTCTTCCTTTTGTTTCGCACTGTTCACTGTTTCACCAAGGACTGCCCATAAGTCGGAATTCGCCGCCTTTTATAGTCCGCAGAATATTCCAGATCTACGAATTTCGTTATTCTTTTCTTTACTCGTTTGTTTTCCTCCAGATATTTCCAACCCCGCCTTCTTTTCTCGAATCCGATCGAAGACACGCCCACTTTTCTGGTTCTTTTCAAATATTCGTAATTTCGCCTCCTTTCTCGAAGTTCCTAGACACCCCTAGACCTTTTGGTCCCTTTTTAAATATTCCTTCTCTCTCTACCTTCTAGAACATTTCTAAAAACACAAAAATCTAGAAATATTTTTGGCGCGGATCGGATTCGAACCGTCACCCCCCAGCATGGGAGGCGGAACCTTAGACCGTAGGACCACGGCGATTGTTAATGAGCCGGCCGAATTTTCGAATGCCTTCTTTACGTTTGACGTTTGACAGCGGCCGTAACACTATTAACACTACCGTCACTTTTAGTGCTAAGGCCTTTTGTATCCTTCTTGTTTGTGTATATTGTTGTTGTTTTTAGGTTTCCGTACCCAAAGGGTGAAAACGGGACCCTATTACTAAGCCTATGTTGTCCGTCCGTCTTTCCTACGTATTTAGGGCTGTAACTTTTGAAGTGTAATAGCTAGACAGTTAAAATTTGCACAGTATATGCGTTATTACGGTGGATTTTTATCAAGGGGGGTCCTCATGCTAGGAACTAGTTTTTATCAACGTTTTTTCTTCTCGCTCTATCGTAAAAACGGTAATACATACAATCGTCAAACTTAGTGTGACTATAGAGCAAACTCTAGAGTTTAACAACAAATAATAAAAACGGGCCAAGTGTGAGTCAGTCTCGTACTAAAGGTCCCAGAGAAAACAAAACTTTTTTCTAAGTTGATATGTTGTGTGTTGGAGTCACGTTGCAGGAACTGACCCGAGCACACGTCTCGCGTGGTTTCGCGCGTCGCATTTTTGCCTGCCACGAGGCTCCACATTCCTCAATCTCTTCTGTTCTTGTCCAAAAACAATCCCTGAGATTGGGATAGATTCTCCCATTAACTACTTGACACTGGCGGAAATGCAGTGCTGACGCACAAGCTAGAGTCCATTAATTTATAAATAAAAAAAATGTTGTGTGGGTGTGGTACGGAACCCTCGTCGGAGCGCGAGTAGCCCGCCTTTGCTAAGTTCTAAGTTTCTTCTTCTTTCTTCTTCTTCTACGGAAAGGGATTACTAGGGATGTTTGTATGTCATATTTTATTTAATTTTTTTTCTCTTTTTCCATAGAGCCAGAACATTCTGACCTTGATGATAACGTCTGGCAATCAGACTCTGACGATAACATACCTTTAAAGAACTTTAGCCTGAAGAAGAGCGAGAAGGTGAAAGTAAGATTAAAAAGAGATGATAGAGGTAAGAACCATGTACATTATTACTTTATTTTATTCATTTTAGTAAAACTTATGGACTTTAGTCCATATACAGGGTGTAACAATACACCCTAGTAATACTTAAGGGGGTGCTTCAGACCATCAAACTGAACAACTTTCAGTATGGAGCCAACATGTAGAAAAAATAAAACAAATCTGCTGTCCCATACAAAAGTGCAGTACCGACAAAACTAAAATGTATGGGACAGCTGATTTTTTTAATTTTTTCTCTATGTTGGCTCCGTAGTGAAAGTTGTCCAGTTTGATGGTCTGAAGCACCCCCTTAAGTATTACTAGGGTGTTTTGTTACACCCTGTATACAGGATAGGATATCAACATTTTCAGGGTTCCGTACCCAAAGGGTGAAAACAGGACCCTATTAGTAAGCCTATGTTGTTCGTCCGTCTGTCTCTCCTACCTATTTAGGGCTGTAAATTTTGAACCGTAATAGCTAGACAGTTGAAATATTCACAGAATTTACGTTATTATGCCGGATTTAATAAAAAAGTCAATATAAATTAAGTTTCTTCAACCTCATACAAGAAACTAATTTTTATCAACATTTTTTCTTCTTGCTCTATCCTAAAAATGGTAATACATACAAGCGTCAAACTTAGTGTGATTATAGTGCAAACTCTAAAGTAAAACAACAAATAATAAAAACGGGTCAAGTGCGAGTCGGGCTTACGCTAAGGAGGATGTGAGTTGTCGATCCTGGTTTCCGTGGGTTATAGTGGTGGATCTACAACCCTTAGGTGCTGTTTAAACAGAAGTGACCTGGCGCGGACGTGACGCGGGCGGGGTGCGACAATATAAACCTTATAGTACGCAGCATAGCGTCGTTCCGCGACGTCGCCTGGTGGCGCGGGCGCGATTTTCTTTTACGACAAAAACGACGCTATGCTGCGTACTATAAGGTTGAATATTATGTTACTTTGACTATCCGCCACCGCGACGCGTCTCTTCCGTATAAACAGCCCTTACATATCCGCAGGTCGCATACCAGAGTTCGCACGTGAAATAATCCTGACCAAAGAGCAGCAACTGCAAGAGTTGGTGGACAGATCCAAGTCGGTCAACTACATCAACTCCCCGCTCAAATGTGAACTGTGCTTCAAGGGGTTTATTGATGTCAACGCGTATGATAACCATAGAGACAAGCATGATGAGGTAAGCATAGATATCACTATGGAGGAACTGAGGTGGAAGGTTCATACATTGAAAAGGGAAGTACTTCCACCAGGCTAGGCGTGAAGCCAGAGGACCGGCTGTGGTCCAATGGTTGTGAGTTGGACCTTGTATACAGGGTGTAAAATTTAATGCATTTCATACTTACAGGAGTGCTTCAGACTATCAAACTGAATAACTTTCACAACGGAGCCAACTTCGAAATCGTGAAAAAATAAACAATGGAATGCCGGCAGAAGTGAAAAATAAGAGATCTTACGTCACGTGACGTCACAGTCTGACTATATCTATGCTTACGAATTTTCGATCAGGTTACGTGACGTCACGGTCCTGACGCGAGTTTAACATTTTTTACCCATATCAAAAAGTGCACGCCGCTAAAAAAGTTTTCACTTCAAAATTTGTAGTTGTTTAATAGAAAATGTCAGCGGCACCACGCTAGAGTCTAATGTATGAAACAATTACTGATGTTCAGCCCATAGTAAAAGTACCTATGTAACATATTTTTTTCACCCTGTACAGTTCTATGGAACAAAACGAGAATAAATATGGAAAATATACTAGAGTAATTATTTAATTAAAATTAGGAACAGAGATGGCGACGGATTTTCATTGTGGCGATCCTTCTTTTTTTGTGTATTCAACTACGAATGTATTAAAACAACGAAACTAAACAACTTTCCCTTGAACATGGGTCGAAAAACGATAAAGGACTCAAACTCGAAGACAGAAAATGCCATAGTATAATAATATACTATGGAATTTTTTCATCATCATCATCATCATAACGGACAGGGAGTGGCCATTCTGTAGGTAGTCCTATTATAAAATTCTGTGTCTACTTGATTACAGAAAAGCGGTGCCCACGAATGCGACGTGTGTCACATGCGATACAAGACTCAGCGGCAGCTGCGTACACACTGCGCGACCTCACACTCGCGCCAGTACGCGTGCGTCAAGTGTACGCATCGCTCTCACACCGCGTTAGTATCTACTGTACAGTGTACACCTAAGATATACCGACCGTGTGTCACATGTGATACAAGACCAGGGCTGCCATCCGTCCGTGTTTCCCCGGATTTATCCTAGTTTGGAGGGCGTCCGGGGGCGTCCGGGCGGGGTCTTCACAAAAGTGTCCGGGGGAAACCCGGACATTTATTGTATCCGGGTAAAACCCGATTAAATATATAATTAATGGTAAAAAATCGTTTGTTTCATATCAAATCATAAATCAACTCGATTTCGGCATAAGCTTTACAATCGAGTTGTTATGTAGCAAAATCATGAGCTCGTCCTTACTCGCTCCAGCTTTTATTACATACATAGAGGCCTCGATTTCGGTATGAACTGGAAATGCGCTATAAATATGGCAAAATCTCGAGCTCACTTCGCTCGCTCCTGGTTTTATATTGTATTGAAACTATCTAATTTCATGGTTGTCCGGGGAAAATTTCAGATTTTACTGAAATGTCCGGTGTTTTTAATGTCTTTGTCCGGCGGCAATTTTGGCGATGGCAGCCCTATACAAGACTCAGCGTCAGTTGCGTACACACTGCGCGACTTTAGTGTAACTGTAAGGTGACTGCCTAGCAAATACTGAAACGTCACCTTTTGAGTTCACATTCAAACCATCAAACTGAACTACTTTCACCGTGGAACGAAAAAAGAACAGCTGTCCCATATAAAACTGCTGTACCTACCTGACTAAAATGTATGGGACAGCTGATTATTTTTCGCGTTTCCTGAGGTAGGCTCCATAGTGAAAGTACCTTGTTCAGATTGATGGTCTGAGTTCACCGTTTCAGTATTTGCTAGGCTGTCACTTACACCCTGTATTTTTTTAAGAACACTTTTGAATCGTGCCAATTTTGAACAATAAAAAGTTTTTATTCTGGACTAAGAGTTTACTCGGGAGTTCGTCCGCACTAGAACTAGATTTTAAGTCAAATCATAAGCTATCAAACGAAAAAAGTCTCATCGAAATCGGTTCAGTAGTTTTTGCGTGATGCTGTTACAAACAAACAAACATTTACAGTTTTATAATAGTTTAAATAGACTAAGATGTAAGATTATGATAGGTGATGAAAGGCTAGAGCAAGTCAGTGAGTTTGTGTACTTGGGTTGTATGTTCACAAGAGACGGAAAGTACGACGGAGATATAGAGAGACGAGTGAAAGCAGGAAATATGATTAATGGAGCCTCGCACACCGTCATGAAGAGTCAAACTATGTCTAAAAAGGCTCGTTTGGCGGTTCACGACGGTGTGCTGGCACCAACTTTAATGTATGGCAGTGAGAGTTGGGTATGGCAGAAGAAGCATGAATCTAGAATAAATGCTGTTGAAATGCGGTCCCTGCGTAGTATGTGTGGTGTGACTTTGAAGGACCGGATACGGAATAGTGTGATTAGAGAAAGATGTGGTCTGAAAGAAGATGTAGTGACCAGGATTGAAAAAGGCATGTTGAGGTGGTTTGGCCATGTAGAAAGAATGTGTGAAAGTAGGTTGACGTATGAAATTTACAAGGCAAGTGTGAATGGTATGGTTGAAAGGGGTCGCCTTAGGCGCACGTACGCTGACCAAATCGGATGCGTACTGAAGAAGGCCCAAATAAAATGTACCCGGAACCGACGAGCTTGTATGAAGAGACTTATGGATGTTGAGGAGGCGAGAGATGTGTGTCAGAATCGTAGCATGTGGCGATCTGTTGTCTCTGCCTACCCCAGTAGTGGGACATAGGCGTGAGCATATGTATGTAAATAGACTAGCAGCGCCCGCGACTTCGTACGCGCATTCCACTGACTTGAAATACTCATAACTTTGATTGGATGAACCGATTGCGATGAAATAAAGCGTAAATGTTAATACAAACTAAATCCTATGCTTTTGTGAAAACCCCATCCAAATCAGTTCAGTAGTTTTAAAGTGATGCGAACACAAACAAACACAAACAGAAAAAAATCTAACCATGGTCACAGGTCCGGCACTTCAAAGAACATTTTAGATTTGACATGATGACGTTCGCACATGCGCACTTTGCGAAAATTGTGAATGACATATGTGTAGGGTTGACTTAACACGCATCGTATGAACTACATTATACATTTCGTTACTTTTTATAGTCCATTCTGTGATTAAAAATAGTTTTTAAGCTAAAGAATCACAGAAAATGTGAATTTAGCGTTATTTTCCAACGTTTATTTTTATTATGAGGAGAAAAATAAAATATATTTTATGTAGTCAAATTGAACGGGTGCGCGCGCCTGACTGCCTTCCCTTGCTCGGCTTCCCTCAAGTTACCACAGAGAGTGTGAGGGGGGGTGGGGTATCTGAAGTCAGAGGGGGCGGGGAGTGGCCGTTCTGTATGTAGAACTATATACTATTACCTATTCTGTGCCATGGTCTAAATGTGTTCCATTACGTTTCCTAAACGCCTCCACTCAATATTTTGCACATATCTTCAATGTACACCCACGTCAAAATGTATAGATATCAGGTTTACACCGTTTAACGTGCCCACACATAACTTCGACGTCGCATCGCAAGTATCAGCGATGTGCTGCGTGCAATAATCATTCATAATATGTCATCGTAATAAGATACCAGAGGATATTCTAAACTTACCAGACAAAAAGTTTAAGTCCCATGTTAAACAAGTCCTTTGTAAAAAAGGTTACTATAAACTCGATGATTATTTGAATGACCAAAATGTCTGGTCTTGACAATTTTACACTATGTAATGCAATATTGTATTTTAATTGTACTTTGTACCATTTGTTTTGTTTAAAATATGTGTGTTGTAGAGTTTCTGGCCGCATCTTCTCTCAACGGAACACCTTCCGACGCGGTGGTAGAGTCAAAAAATGACGTCAAAAAGCTATCTATATGATATTATTTTGAATAAAAATTTTTGAATTTTGAATAAGTCATCGAGCGCTGGCAGATATTTGCGATGCGATGCGACGTCGCAGCTATGTGTGGGAGCCTTAATATCAGTAATACAATTAACTTAATGTTTGTTTTCAGTAACCAGGCGAGAGAGCACGAACAATGGCACGATGGGTATACATACGAGTGCAAGCTTTGCGGACAGAAGTTTAGGTAAGTGACCTACCACCAGTGGCGTAGCACGGGTTTCAGTTGCCCTGGGGCACAGACCGATTTTGTCGCCCCCTTAACTTAAACCTACACAATAAATTACGGAGCAAGCGGAGCGAGCTCAATATTTTTTAGCACAGCTATTCAGGGTATAGACATCTTTTGGTTTATTGCAAAAAATTGAAACTTAGAGCGAGCGAAACGAACTGGACTTTTCTCAATACGAATCGGTTAGAACCAGAGCTTTTTGCGTAGAAAACATTTTATTTATTTTATTTATTTAAGGACTGCCAACAAAGTATACACTATTACATTCTAAATACATTTTAACATAATTATTAAGTGTTACTTCCCTTACAGGCTGTCACAACATACATTGTAGCTTAAGTATACATAATTATATGTTAAGTCATACCGCGACAGAAAAATGTGGGTACCTACACAAATCAGTTGATAGTTGCATTTGCACTTAGATATATCTATGTTACAAATTAATTGTTTACTTAAAGCACTGAACAACAATAGGTACTAAACATAAATATTGATATTAAATACAAATAAAAATATCGGAACCAAAAATATCGGAACCAAAATAACAATACACAATCTACAATCTATACATTATCAAAGGAGGCCAGGACAGTTTTTTTGAAGCTATTATGAGACTGAGAAAATATATCTAAATCAGGCAAAGCCTTGTACATAGCGTTGTATCGTTTCTGCAATCTATTTAGTGTTGAGTATTGCCCCAAGTTGGTTTTAGCAGAAGCTGCAACAAACGGGTATACTTTGTGAAACGAGGGAATTTAAATGGCGCGTTAATCTTGATGCGGGATAATATGTGGGGACTATCGACATTAGAATTTATAATTTTATATAAGAACATTTGGTCCAATAATTCCCTTCTATGTTCTAGCTTGTTGAGTTTAAAGTATTTCAAGCGGTCCTCATAGTGTGGCAAAAGATCTGCAACGCCACAGCTATAACATAGATGCCATAGAAAACGCTTCTGGATTTTCTCCAGACGCTTTACATAGACATCGTAATTGGGGTTCCAGATAACACTGCAATATTCAAGGCCACTACGAACCAAGGCATATTTTCTTTGCCAAGGCGTTATAAAGTGATATTTTGCATGATGGATTCTTAAAAGGTTTACAGTTGCGCAGAACAAAACCAAGCATCTTGAGCCCCTTAGTCGCAATACTGTCGATATGTAAGTGAAACCGCAGTTTACTGTCAAGCAAGACTCCAAGGTCACGAATTGAGTCCACCGCCTTAAGAGTCTGACCGTCAAGTGTGTATCTGTGGCAAGGAGCGTTGGTGTTCCGGCTGAATTGGATGGAATAACACTTTGCAGCATTAGCAGACATAGCGTTGCACTCGCACCACGTTGCAAATCTATCGATGGCCTCTTGAAGCCTTACGCTATCCTATAATTAATTCGTGGAGCACAAAAAAGTTGAGCACGCATCGCTCGCTCTAGTTTTTAAATTAGGTACAGTGTACAGTACCTAGTCCTACCTACCTAGTACCTAGTAGTAGCGAGCGATGCGTGCTGAACTTTTTTGTGCTCCACGAATTAATTATAGACAGCGGTCAATCAATCTATACATCCAGAATGAGTCGGTGCCGCCCTATCATTTGTCAATTCCGGGATTGCGGGATTTTTGTCGCTCCATCTCGGGATCTCGGATATATCCCGGGATTTGGTAATGTGGTTCTAATTAGGGATCCTAAAGACTATAACTTGCTTTTCTTTGCAGGAAACACACATCCTACTTGACACACAAACGAAAGAGACATCCGACACAACATGTGTGTCCTATATGTGGACATAGCTTCGTTGGAAGACACGGTCTGCTCATGCACCAGAGTAAAGCGCATAGACTCATTGACAAGGTATCTATCTGGTATATAAGATGTTACAAAAGTAAAAATAAACATTTAAAACTTTTAAGGGGGTCGTTTAGACCTAAACATTATTAGTACATTACTGCAGCGGCCAGCAACAGAGGCATTGATGGACGGACGTGTAAATGTGGGCCGAGGCGAAGCCGAGCCACACATACGTAAGTCCATCAATGCCTAGTTGTGGCCAAGGCTTGTATAGTACTTTTCTCAAATAATGCGCGGAAATTAAAACAGTAAATTTTTCTCAAAAAATTCGCAGAAATTAAAACTCTTTTCAAAATCAATGACGAAAAACGAACAATTTTTTTTTTTTTTTCAATAAACAGCTTTCTTTTGCAAGCCAGTTCGAAATTTAAATAAAACCTTTGATGAGTTACCTCCTTGGTCGTCATGTTTCGGAGAAAAAGATCGTTCCATTTTTAAATTACACGACAGATATGAGTTTAGTATGTAATTTATTTGGTCGCTAAACACGACAGATATGGATTTTCATACAACATTGCCGGCCGCTGCGCGCATGTATTTGGCCAGTACAGCAATTTCGATTTATCTCGAAGAAGGTTGTCAAAATAATGCTCACATTTCCAAGCATGTTTGAGAAAAATAACTTTATGGACCTAAACCACCTCCTAAAATGTTTATTTGTATTTTTGTAACACCTTGTATACACAATGCAGAATCGTAGACTTCACATACGCATCAGAATTTCTTCAGCGTTTGCAGGTTTCCTCGCGATATTTTCCTTCACCATTTGAGAGCAGTCTTACGTACATAAGTTATGAAAACTCATTTTAGCAGCATTATAACTCTCTCAATCTTACTTACCACATCATCCTTCAACTTACACTGATCCCTTATAATCAGAGATCGGAACTACGGGTGCTATTACTATCAAAAGTATGGATATGACTAAAAATCCCGGGATGTCCCGGGATTCGGTAACTTAGTAACAGATGTAAATACATTACTAGGATTCCGAATGAACATGATTCTACTGCTTGTAGTATACACAATATGTACCTTTAAATGAATAACAGAAAACTGGTTACTAAACTAAGTAAATAAAACAATAATATGATATCCAGGGTATACTTTTTCGGTTTAAATATGAACAAAATATAACAGCTTTTATATAAACTTAAATTAGGTAATAAATTCATTGACTTCCCGGAATCTCGGGATTTCCAAGTCATATCCATGTTAATGATAACGTCTAAAATCGCACCCAGATTCCGATCTCTACCGATCTATAGAAATGTAAATGAAGCTCAAAAAGTGGAACTAAAAAAACTGCACCTTGTTCTAAATTTGTTCTTTAAAAACTGTACCTTGCCGCCAAAACTCATACAAAATGTAATTTTTCATTAGGTGACAAAAATTATATTGATTTTGTTTAAAGTTATTCTTCTATAGTTATTCTTATTCGTAGCTTATAATACTGTTCTTGATTAGATTAGCCACGATAAGTACAAATACTTCGTAAGCGACGCATTTCTATTACAGTCACTTCCATAGTATTTATTCGTAGTTTCCATACACGATATAGCAAGGATATAGCAAATAAACAAAACAATAAACATTGTTAACAGCAACCAGAAGTAACGGAGCCCGCTTCAGACCGACACTGCTCTCGCTGCGGTATCCAGTTCGTGACGCGACACGCGTGGCAGAGGCACGTACTGTCTGCCAGCGCCAGGCAGGGCTGCTGTGACAACAGGTAGCTTTATTATTGTCATTGTATCATCAGAGAACACTGCGGCGTCCAGTTCGTGACGCGACACGCGTGGCAGAGGCACGTACTGTCTGCCAGCGCCAGGCAGGGCTGCTGTGACAACAGGTAGCTTTATTATTGTCATTGTGTCATCAGAGAACACTGCGGCGTCCAGTTCGTGACGCGACACGCGTGGCAGAGGCACGTACTGTCTGCCAGCGCCAGGCAGGGCTGCTGTGACAACAGGTAGCTTTATTATTGTCATTGTATCATCAGAGAACACTGCGGCGTCCAGTTCGTGACGCGACACGCGTGGCAGAGGCACGTACTGTCTGCCAGCGCCAGGCAGGGCTGCTGTGACAACAGGTAGCTTTATTATTGTCATTGTATCATCAGAGAACACTGCGGCGTCCAGTTCGTGACGCGACACGCGTGGCAGAGGCACGTACTGTCTGCCAGCGCCAGGCAGGGCTGCTGTGACAACAGGTAGCTTTATTATTGTCATTGTATCATCAGAGAACACTGCGGCGTCCAGTTCGTGACGCGACACGCGTGGCAGAGGCACGTACTGTCTGCCAGCGCCAGGCAGGGCTGCTGTGACAACAGGTAGCTTTATTATTGTCATTGTATCATCAGAGAACACTGCGGCGTCCAGTTCGTGACGCGACACGCGTGGCAGAGGCACGTACTGTCTGCCAGCGCCAGGCAGGGCTGCTGTGACAACAGGTAGCTTTATTATTGTCATTGTATCATCAGAGAACACTGCGGCGTCCAGTTCGTGACGCGACACGCGTGGCAGAGGCACGTACTGTCTGCCAGCGCCAGGCAGGGCTGCTGTGACAACAGGTAGCTTTATTATTGTCATTGTATCATCAGAGAACACTGCGGCGTCCAGTTCGTGACGCGACACGCGTGGCAGAGGCACGTACTGTCTGCCAGCGCCAGGCAGGGCTGCTGTGACAACAGGTAGCTTTATTATTGTCATTGTATCATCAGAGAACACTGCGGCGTCCAGTTCGTGACGCGACACGCGTGGCAGAGGCACGTACTGTCTGCCAGCGCCAGGCAGGGCTGCTGTGACAACAGGTAGCTTTATTATTGTCATTGTATCATCAGAGAACACTGCGGCGTCCAGTTCGTGACGCGACACGCGTGGCAGAGGCACGTACTGTCTGCCAGCGCCAGGCAGGGCTGCTGTGACAACAGGTAGCTTTATTATTGTCATTGTATCATCAGAGAACACTGCGGCGTCCAGTTCGTGACGCGACACGCGTGGCAGAGGCACGTACTGTCTGCCAGCGCCAGGCAGGGCTGCTGTGACAACAGGTAGCTTTATTATTGTCATTGTATCATCAGAGAACACTGCGGCGTCCAGTTCGTGACGCGACACGCGTGGCAGAGGCACGTACTGTCTGCCAGCGCCAGGCAGGGCTGCTGTGACAACAGGTAGCTTTATTATTGTCATTGTATCATCAGAGAACACTGCGGCGTCCAGTTCGTGACGCGACACGCGTGGCAGAGGCACGTACTGTCTGCCAGCGCCAGGCAGGGCTGCTGTGACAACAGGTAGCTTTATTATTGTCATTGTATCATCAGAGAACACTGCGGCGTCCAGTTCGTGACGCGACACGCGTGGCAGAGGCACGTACTGTCTGCCAGCGCCAGGCAGGGCTGCTGTGACAACAGGTAGCTTTATTATTGTCATTGTATCATCAGAGAACACTGCGGCGTCCAGTTCGTGACGCGACACGCGTGGCAGAGGCACGTACTGTCTGCCAGCGCCAGGCAGGGCTGCTGTGACAACAGGTAGCTTTATTATTGTCATTGTATCATCAGAGAACACTGCGGCGTCCAGTTCGTGACGCGACACGCGTGGCAGAGGCACGTACTGTCTGCCAGCGCCAGGCAGGGCTGCTGTGACAACAGGTAGCTTTATTATTGTCATTGTATCATCAGAGAACACTGCGGCGTCCAGTTCGTGACGCGACACGCGTGGCAGAGGCACGTACTGTCTGCCAGCGCCAGGCAGGGCTGCTGTGACAACAGGTAGCTTTATTATTGTCATTGTATCATCAGAGAACACTGCGGCGTCCAGTTCGTGACGCGACACGCGTGGCAGAGGCACGTACTGTCTGCCAGCGCCAGGCAGGGCTGCTGTGACAACAGGTAGCTTTATTATTGTCATTGTATCATCAGAGAACACTGCGGCGTCCAGTTCGTGACGCGACACGCGTGGCAGAGGCACGTACTGTCTGCCAGCGCCAGGCAGGGCTGCTGTGACAACAGGTAGCTTTATTATTGTCATTGTATCATCAGAGAACACTGCGGCGTCCAGTTCGTGACGCGACACGCGTGGCAGAGGCACGTACTGTCTGCCAGCGCCAGGCAGGGCTGCTGTGACAACAGGTAGCTTTATTATTGTCATTGTATCATCAGAGAACACTGCGGCGTCCAGTTCGTGACGCGACACGCGTGGCAGAGGCACGTACTGTCTGCCAGCGCCAGGCAGGGCTGCTGTGACAACAGGTAGCTTTATTATTGTCATTGTATCATCAGAGAACACTGCGGCGTCCAGTTCGTGACGCGACACGCGTGGCAGAGGCACGTACTGTCTGCCAGCGCCAGGCAGGGCTGCTGTGACAACAGGTAGCTTTATTATTGTCATTGTATCATCAGAGAACACTGCGGCGTCCAGTTCGTGACGCGACACGCGTGGCAGAGGCACGTACTGTCTGCCAGCGCCAGGCAGGGCTGCTGTGACAACAGGTAGCTTTATTATTGTCATTGTATCATCAGAGAACACTGCGGCGTCCAGTTCGTGACGCGACACGCGTGGCAGAGGCACGTACTGTCTGCCAGCGCCAGGCAGGGCTGCTGTGACAACAGGTAGCTTTATTATTGTCATTGTATCATCAGAGAACACTGCGGCGTCCAGTTCGTGACGCGACACGCGTGGCAGAGGCACGTACTGTCTGCCAGCGCCAGGCAGGGCTGCTGTGACAACAGGTAGCTTTATTATTGTCATTGTATCATCAGAGAACACTGCGGCGTCCAGTTCGTGACGCGACACGCGTGGCAGAGGCACGTACTGTCTGCCAGCGCCAGGCAGGGCTGCTGTGACAACAGGTAGCTTTATTATTGTCATTGTATCATCAGAGAACACTGCGGCGTCCAGTTCGTGACGCGACACGCGTGGCAGAGGCACGTACTGTCTGCCAGCGCCAGGCAGGGCTGCTGTGACAACAGGTAGCTTTATTATTGTCATTGTATCATCAGAGAACACTGCGGCGTCCAGTTCGTGACGCGACACGCGTGGCAGAGGCACGTACTGTCTGCCAGCGCCAGGCAGGGCTGCTGTGACAACAGGTAGCTTTATTATTGTCATTGTATCATCAGAGAACACTGCGGCGTCCAGTTCGTGACGCGACACGCGTGGCAGAGGCACGTACTGTCTGCCAGCGCCAGGCAGGGCTGCTGTGACAACAGGTAGCTTTATTATTGTCATTGTATCATCAGAGAACACTGCGGCGTCCAGTTCGTGACGCGACACGCGTGGCAGAGGCACGTACTGTCTGCCAGCGCCAGGCAGGGCTGCTGTGACAACAGGTAGCTTTATTATTGTCATTGTATCATCAGAGAACACTGCGGCGTCCAGTTCGTGACGCGACACGCGTGGCAGAGGCACGTACTGTCTGCCAGCGCCAGGCAGGGCTGCTGTGACAACAGGTAGCTTTATTATTGTCATTGTATCATCAGAGAACACTGCGGCGTCCAGTTCGTGACGCGACACGCGTGGCAGAGGCACGTACTGTCTGCCAGCGCCAGGCAGGGCTGCTGTGACAACAGGTAGCTTTATTATTGTCATTGTATCATCAGAGAACACTGCGGCGTCCAGTTCGTGACGCGACACGCGTGGCAGAGGCACGTACTGTCTGCCAGCGCCAGGCAGGGCTGCTGTGACAACAGGTAGCTTTATTATTGTCATTGTATCATCAGAGAACACTGCGGCGTCCAGTTCGTGACGCGACACGCGTGGCAGAGGCACGTACTGTCTGCCAGCGCCAGGCAGGGCTGCTGTGACAACAGGTAGCTTTATTATTGTCATTGTATCATCAGAGAACACTGCGGCGTCCAGTTCGTGACGCGACACGCGTGGCAGAGGCACGTACTGTCTGCCAGCGCCAGGCAGGGCTGCTGTGACAACAGGTAGCTTTATTATTGTCATTGTATCATCAGAGAACACTGCGGCGTCCAGTTCGTGACGCGACACGCGTGGCAGAGGCACGTACTGTCTGCCAGCGCCAGGCAGGGCTGCTGTGACAACAGGTAGCTTTATTATTGTCATTGTATCATCAGAGAACACTGCGGCGTCCAGTTCGTGACGCGACACGCGTGGCAGAGGCACGTACTGTCTGCCAGCGCCAGGCAGGGCTGCTGTGACAACAGGTAGCTTTATTATTGTCATTGTATCATCAGAGAACACTGCGGCGTCCAGTTCGTGACGCGACACGCGTGGCAGAGGCACGTACTGTCTGCCAGCGCCAGGCAGGGCTGCTGTGACAACAGGTAGCTTTATTATTGTCATTGTATCATCAGAGAACACTGCGGCGTCCAGTTCGTGACGCGACACGCGTGGCAGAGGCACGTACTGTCTGCCAGCGCCAGGCAGGGCTGCTGTGACAACAGGTAGCTTTATTATTGTCATTGTATCATCAGAGAACACTGCGGCGTCCAGTTCGTGACGCGACACGCGTGGCAGAGGCACGTACTGTCTGCCAGCGCCAGGCAGGGCTGCTGTGACAACAGGTAGCTTTATTATTGTCATTGTATCATCAGAGAACACTGCGGCGTCCAGTTCGTGACGCGACACGCGTGGCAGAGGCACGTACTGTCTGCCAGCGCCAGGCAGGGCTGCTGTGACAACAGGTAGCTTTATTATTGTCATTGTATCATCAGAGAACACTGCGGCGTCCAGTTCGTGACGCGACACGCGTGGCAGAGGCACGTACTGTCTGCCAGCGCCAGGCAGGGCTGCTGTGACAACAGGTAGCTTTATTATTGTCATTGTATCATCAGAGAACACTGCGGCGTCCAGTTCGTGACGCGACACGCGTGGCAGAGGCACGTACTGTCTGCCAGCGCCAGGCAGGGCTGCTGTGACAACAGGTAGCTTTATTATTGTCATTGTATCATCAGAGAACACTGCGGCGTCCAGTTCGTGACGCGACACGCGTGGCAGAGGCACGTACTGTCTGCCAGCGCCAGGCAGGGCTGCTGTGACAACAGGTAGCTTTATTATTGTCATTGTATCATCAGAGAACACTGCGGCGTCCAGTTCGTGACGCGACACGCGTGGCAGAGGCACGTACTGTCTGCCAGCGCCAGGCAGGGCTGCTGTGACAACAGGTAGCTTTATTATTGTCATTGTATCATCAGAGAACACTGCGGCGTCCAGTTCGTGACGCGACACGCGTGGCAGAGGCACGTACTGTCTGCCAGCGCCAGGCAGGGCTGCTGTGACAACAGGTAGCTTTATTATTGTCATTGTATCATCAGAGAACACTGCGGCGTCCAGTTCGTGACGCGACACGCGTGGCAGAGGCACGTACTGTCTGCCAGCGCCAGGCAGGGCTGCTGTGACAACAGGTAGCTTTATTATTGTCATTGTATCATCAGAGAACACTGCGGCGTCCAGTTCGTGACGCGACACGCGTGGCAGAGGCACGTACTGTCTGCCAGCGCCAGGCAGGGCTGCTGTGACAACAGGTAGCTTTATTATTGTCATTGTATCATCAGAGAACACTGCGGCGTCCAGTTCGTGACGCGACACGCGTGGCAGAGGCACGTACTGTCTGCCAGCGCCAGGCAGGGCTGCTGTGACAACAGGTAGCTTTATTATTGTCATTGTATCATCAGAGAACACTGCGGCGTCCAGTTCGTGACGCGACACGCGTGGCAGAGGCACGTACTGTCTGCCAGCGCCAGGCAGGGCTGCTGTGACAACAGGTAGCTTTATTATTGTCATTGTATCATCAGAGAACACTGCGGCGTCCAGTTCGTGACGCGACACGCGTGGCAGAGGCACGTACTGTCTGCCAGCGCCAGGCAGGGCTGCTGTGACAACAGGTAGCTTTATTATTGTCATTGTATCATCAGAGAACACTGCGGCGTCCAGTTCGTGACGCGACACGCGTGGCAGAGGCACGTACTGTCTGCCAGCGCCAGGCAGGGCTGCTGTGACAACAGGTAGCTTTATTATTGTCATTGTATCATCAGAGAACACTGCGGCGTCCAGTTCGTGACGCGACACGCGTGGCAGAGGCACGTACTGTCTGCCAGCGCCAGGCAGGGCTGCTGTGACAACAGGTAGCTTTATTATTGTCATTGTATCATCAGAGAACACTGCGGCGTCCAGTTCGTGACGCGACACGCGTGGCAGAGGCACGTACTGTCTGCCAGCGCCAGGCAGGGCTGCTGTGACAACAGGTAGCTTTATTATTGTCATTGTATCATCAGAGAACACTGCGGCGTCCAGTTCGTGACGCGACACGCGTGGCAGAGGCACGTACTGTCTGCCAGCGCCAGGCAGGGCTGCTGTGACAACAGGTAGCTTTATTATTGTCATTGTATCATCAGAGAACACTGCGGCGTCCAGTTCGTGACGCGACACGCGTGGCAGAGGCACGTACTGTCTGCCAGCGCCAGGCAGGGCTGCTGTGACAACAGGTAGCTTTATTATTGTCATTGTATCATCAGAGAACACTGCGGCGTCCAGTTCGTGACGCGACACGCGTGGCAGAGGCACGTACTGTCTGCCAGCGCCAGGCAGGGCTGCTGTGACAACAGGTAGCTTTATTATTGTCATTGTATCATCAGAGAACACTGCGGCGTCCAGTTCGTGACGCGACACGCGTGGCAGAGGCACGTACTGTCTGCCAGCGCCAGGCAGGGCTGCTGTGACAACAGGTAGCTTTATTATTGTCATTGTATCATCAGAGAACACTGCGGCGTCCAGTTCGTGACGCGACACGCGTGGCAGAGGCACGTACTGTCTGCCAGCGCCAGGCAGGGCTGCTGTGACAACAGGTAGCTTTATTATTGTCATTGTATCATCAGAGAACACTGCGGCGTCCAGTTCGTGACGCGACACGCGTGGCAGAGGCACGTACTGTCTGCCAGCGCCAGGCAGGGCTGCTGTGACAACAGGTAGCTTTATTATTGTCATTGTATCATCAGAGAACACTGCGGCGTCCAGTTCGTGACGCGACACGCGTGGCAGAGGCACGTACTGTCTGCCAGCGCCAGGCAGGGCTGCTGTGACAACAGGTAGCTTTATTATTGTCATTGTATCATCAGAGAACACTGCGGCGTCCAGTTCGTGACGCGACACGCGTGGCAGAGGCACGTACTGTCTGCCAGCGCCAGGCAGGGCTGCTGTGACAACAGGTAGCTTTATTATTGTCATTGTATCATCAGAGAACACTGCGGCGTCCAGTTCGTGACGCGACACGCGTGGCATAGGCACGTACTGTCTGCCAGCGCCAGGCAGGGCTGCTGTGACAACAGGTAGCTTTATTATTGTCATTGTATCATCAGAGAACACTGCGGCGTCCAGTTCGTGACGCGACACGCGTGGCAGAGGCACGTACTGTCTGCCAGCGCCAGGCAGGGCTGCTGTGACAACAGGTAGCTTTATTATTGTCATTGTATCATCAGAGAACACTGCGGCGTCCAGTTCGTGACGCGACACGCGTGGCAGAGGCACGTACTGTCTGCCAGCGCCAGGCAGGGCTGCTGTGACAACAGGTAGCTTTATTATTGTCATTGTATCATCAGAGAACACTGCGGCGTCCAGTTCGTGACGCGACACGCGTGGCAGAGGCACGTACTGTCTGCCAGCGCCAGGCAGGGCTGCTGTGACAACAGGTAGCTTTATTATTGTCATTGTATCATCAGAGAACACTGCGGCGTCCAGTTCGTGACGCGACACGCGTGGCAGAGGCACGTACTGTCTGCCAGCGCCAGGCAGGGCTGCTGTGACAACAGGTAGCTTTATTATTGTCATTGTATCATCAGAGAACACTGCGGCGTCCAGTTCGTGACGCGACACGCGTGGCAGAGGCACGTACTGTCTGCCAGCGCCAGGCAGGGCTGCTGTGACAACAGGTAGCTTTATTATTGTCATTGTATCATCAGAGAACACTGCGGCGTCCAGTTCGTGACGCGACACGCGTGGCAGAGGCACGTACTGTCTGCCAGCGCCAGGCAGGGCTGCTGTGACAACAGGTAGCTTTATTATTGTCATTGTATCATCAGAGAACACTGCGGCGTCCAGTTCGTGACGCGACACGCGTGGCAGAGGCACGTACTGTCTGCCAGCGCCAGGCAGGGCTGCTGTGACAACAGGTAGCTTTATTATTGTCATTGTATCATCAGAGAACACTGCGGCGTCCAGTTCGTGACGCGACACGCGTGGCAGAGGCACGTACTGTCTGCCAGCGCCAGGCAGGGCTGCTGTGACAACAGGTAGCTTTATTATTGTCATTGTATCATCAGAGAACACTGCGGCGTCCAGTTCGTGACGCGACACGCGTGGCAGAGGCACGTACTGTCTGCCAGCGCCAGGCAGGGCTGCTGTGACAACAGGTAGCTTTATTATTGTCATTGTATCATCAGAGAACACTGCGGCGTCCAGTTCGTGACGCGACACGCGTGGCAGAGGCACGTACTGTCTGCCAGCGCCAGGCAGGGCTGCTGTGACAACAGGTAGCTTTATTATTGTCATTGTATCATCAGAGAACACTGCGGCGTCCAGTTCGTGACGCGACACGCGTGGCAGAGGCACGTACTGTCTGCCAGCGCCAGGCAGGGCTGCTGTGACAACAGGTAGCTTTATTATTGTCATTGTATCATCAGAGAACACTGCGGCGTCCAGTTCGTGACGCGACACGCGTGGCAGAGGCACGTACTGTCTGCCAGCGCCAGGCAGGGCTGCTGTGACAACAGGTAGCTTTATTATTGTCATTGTATCATCAGAGAACACTGCGGCGTCCAGTTCGTGACGCGACACGCGTGGCAGAGGCACGTACTGTCTGCCAGCGCCAGGCAGGGCTGCTGTGACAACAGGTAGCTTTATTATTGTCATTGTATCATCAGAGAACACTGCGGCGTCCAGTTCGTGACGCGACACGCGTGGCAGAGGCACGTACTGTCTGCCAGCGCCAGGCAGGGCTGCTGTGACAACAGGTAGCTTTATTATTGTCATTGTATCATCAGAGAACACTGCGGCGTCCAGTTCGTGACGCGACACGCGTGGCAGAGGCACGTACTGTCTGCCAGCGCCAGGCAGGGCTGCTGTGACAACAGGTAGCTTTATTATTGTCATTGTATCATCAGAGAACACTGCGGCGTCCAGTTCGTGACGCGACACGCGTGGCAGAGGCACGTACTGTCTGCCAGCGCCAGGCAGGGCTGCTGTGACAACAGGTAGCTTTATTATTGTCATTATATCATCAGAGAACACTGCGGCATCCAGTTCGTGACGCGACACGCGTGGCAGAGGCACGTACTGTCTGCCAGCGCCAGGCAGGGCTGCTGTGACAACAGGTAGCTTTATTATTGTCATTGTATCATCAGAGAACACTGCGGCGTCCAGTTCGTGACGCGACACGCGTGGCAGAGGCACGTACTGTCTGCCAGCGCCAGGCAGGGCTGCTGTGACAACAGGTAGCTTTATTATTGTCATTGTATCATCAGAGAACACTGCGGCGTCCAGTTCGTGACGCGACACGCGTGGCAGAGGCACGTACTGTCTGCCAGCGCCAGGCAGGGCTGCTGTGACAACAGGTAGCTTTATTATTGTCATTGTATCATCAGAGAACACTGCGGCGTCCAGTTCGTGACGCGACACGCGTGGCAGAGGCACGTACTGTCTGCCAGCGCCAGGCAGGGCTGCTGTGACAACAGGTAGCTTTATTATTGTCATTGTATCATCAGAGAACACTGCGGCGTCCAGTTCGTGACGCGACACGCGTGGCAGAGGCACGTACTGTCTGCCAGCGCCAGGCAGGGCTGCTGTGACAACAGGTAGCTTTATTATTGTCATTGTATCATCAGAGAACACTGCGGCGTCCAGTTCGTGACGCGACACGCGTGGC
This sequence comes from Agonopterix subpropinquella, assembly GCA_922987775.1. Taxonomy (NCBI): domain Eukaryota; kingdom Metazoa; phylum Arthropoda; class Insecta; order Lepidoptera; family Depressariidae; genus Agonopterix; species Agonopterix subpropinquella. Next base: position 10,481,463 of record OV277718.1, on the reverse strand, counting down.
AGAGGCACGTACTGTCTGCCAGCGCCAGGCAGGGCTGCTGTGACAACAGGTAGCTTTATTATTGTCATTGTATCATCAGAGAACACTGCGGCGTCCAGTTCGTGACGCGACACGCGTGGCAGAGGCACGTACTGTCTGCCAGCGCCAGGCAGGGCTGCTGTGACAACAGGTAGCTTTATTATTGTCATTGTATCATCAGAGAACACTGCGGCGTCCAGTTCGTGACGCGACACGCGTGGCAGAGGCACGTACTGTCTGCCAGCGCCAGGCAGGGCTGCTGTGACAACAGGTTGCTTTATTATTGTCATTATATCATTAGAGGACACTGATAGACACTTCGACATACTAAAACCTACTTTGAAATTACTGCCACAATCCCATAAAACGAAAAGGCAGATGAAAAAAATGTTTTTTCTACTAAATCGAGTGAGATGTCGTTAGGTCTTGCTTCTATCTCGAAATATTTGAGTTCAAAGCACAGGTCCGGCACTTCAAACAACGTTTTAGATTTGACATGATGACGTTCGCACATGCGCACTTTGCGAAAATTGTGCATGACATATGTGTAGGGTTGACTTAACACGCATCGTATGAACTACATTATACATTTCGTTACTTTTTATAGTTCATTCTGTTATCAAAAATAGTTTTTAAGCGAAAGAATCACAGAAAATGTGAATTTAGCGTTATTTTCCAACGTTTATTTTTACAGTGAGGAGGAAAATAAAATATATTTTATGTAGTCAAATCCAACGGGTGCGCGCGCCTGACTGCATTCCCTTGCTCGGCTTCCCTCAAGTTACCACAGAGAGTGTGAGGGGAGGTGAGGTATCTGAAGCCAGAGGGGGGCGGGGAGTGGCCGTCCTGTATGTAGAACTATATACTATTACCTATTCTGTGGTTCAAAGTCAAAAACAGGGCGTGAACACCTGGGCGTTGACCCAAATTACATTGCTCTATCGATTGCTTCTGCAAATTACCATAGTAAGTAAGTAATTTAACAGTTTCGTGGGCATAGGCCAGTCATTTTACGGAGTTTTGTTAGGCGGGGTAGGGAGTAATTATTAATTGGACTTTTAAACTGCAATCGGCACCATTTAGTGACAAAAATACTATCCTAAACCATATTAAAAAGAAATTTGCTACGCAACATAGAAATCAAAATTGTGTGTCCCAGAAGGCTTTTAAATTAATAATATGCACTCATTTGAATAAGATTTAACAATAAACATTATTTTTTAGAAATAAAATAGGCATAAAAATTTAAAAAATGAGGTAAGTATTTATTAGAAAATACGAATGTATTTTTCAAAACCTTCTAAGTAGAAAAAAATATTTACACCATGTTTGAAGTATGCATAATGGTAAAGCCTTCAATATGTGCAAAAAAATATTTATCATCAGGTTTTTAAGAACAAGATAATATCTAAATTTTAAAATAGGAACTGTTGCAGACTTGATTTTTTTTTTTAATTTTGAGACATTCCTAAGCTCAAATCGGCTCTTCAATATTATAGCGAAAAAAAAATGCAATTAGTAATTAGTCCCGGCTCAAACCGTAAAATGACTGGGCTAGGCAGTGAACGAGACACAATAGGAATTTTATTGTTATCACTGCTATAGTTGGTCAGTGTCCGCGAACGTGTTAAGCTGTACCAGGATAAGATTTTTACACAATGACTACGAAACCCTATCTGGGCGTATCCGACACGCTCTTAACAGATTTTTTTTTATCTAAGGGTCTGTCTATTCACCATTCTTAGTATGTTTTTGTTAGCTTATCTGACAGATGTTTTGACATATTTCATATGATAGACATGTCAAATGATCTGTCAGAACTTATTCACAAGTGGTGGAAGAGGCTCTAAATTTAAACTAATATAAAACTGTAACAGAAGTGTGTCTGTACATTGAAGATATTTACAAAAAAAAGATTACGATATGGTTTTTAGATGTCCCTGATTCCAAATCACCAATTTTAGGATTTTTTGTCTGTCTGTTTGTTTGTTTGTTTGGGTGTTTGTTTGTTCGAGTATCACGCAAAAACTACTGGACCGATTTTGATGAAACTTTTTTTGTTTGATAGCTTATCATCTGACTTAAAATCCGGTATATAATTTATGCGGACGAAGTCACGGGTAAAAGCTCGTATATGATAAATCGACCATCCGATAACATTTTGCAGTTTAACGTGTCGCATCTGCGACGTGACGTTTCCGTCCCGCGTCGCACTCCTCTCGCACTTCAAGGAGCACGAGCGATCTCTACGCACTAGCAAGACTAGCATGCCCCGCGCTGTCGCGGTGCCGCTCGCCTGCGATCAGGTAAACACCACCATCACCGTCCGTTTATTAGTTACTAGCGACCCGTCCCGGCTTCGCACGGGTGCCATGCTGATACTATACATGTATTATATACATATAAACCTTCCTCTTGAATCACTCTATCTATTAAAAGAAATCGCATCAAAATCCGTTGCGTAGTTTTAAAGATCTAAGCATACATAGGGACAGACAGGCAACGGGAAGCGACTTTGTTTTATACGTAGGGCACACTGAAAGTTTCAGGAACGGACCAGTTAGTGACAATGCCAATGAAAAATTTATTTTAATTACGAATAAGAAACTCTTTATCAAACTATAGCCGAAAATTTTATTCGATTGTCATTTGTTTTAACGATTTGGCGGCAATTTGAAAAGAGTGTGTCGCGAGGCAAAACGAATTTAGCAGGGAAAAATGTTTTCTCCCCAATTTATTACGAATTTCGTCGTGGTCCTAGTCTATAACAAAGTTAATGATAAACTTCGATAGGTATTTCATGATGAAGCCCTTTCCCTTGACACTTGTTTACAACTGGTTAAATGAGTTTAGGCATGATCGGAGCAATCTCAGTGATGATCTACCTGGGAGATGTCGCTCAATGGCGACAACTGAAAAAAACGCCAATGCTGTGCAGCTCATGAGAGAGGCCGATAAAAGAGTGACCTACCAGCAGATTAAGGCAAGCTTCAGCATTGATATGAGTGAAGTGCAAAAGATCCTACACGAATACTAAGGCGTAGGGAAGCTTTGTACTAGATGAATACCCCATAATTTAACCGATTTCAATAATTTCATAGTAAAGCAGAGGAGGTCCACTGCTTCTCACAGAGGTTCCATTGAACGGGACGATACATAAAATGGAATGGAGGCCACTTCTAAAAATATTAACCTCCTACTTCTATACACTTTTTATTGTCCTGAAACTTTCAGTGTGCCCCACGTACTATGTACTGATAGTGATAGCCTACGGCCACTACAGAGCGAAAACCTCTTATGACTAACACACCTACGATTCATGAGCGTAGGCGTTAAGGGGTCATAGGTTCAGACGAATATTTTCCATGAGAAACGCGATAAACGCGAAGAAAGACGATTCCGTGCTTCAGATGGCACGTTAGGCCGTTGGTCCCGGCTACTATCTCTGGTGGTAGTAGTCGTTACACAAAAACCACGTTAGAGGCCGTAAGGCGGTCTGAAAAAACTCACACACTGACACAAGGGTTCTGCCCACACGATAAGAAGAAGACTAAAATAATAGTAGCTTAAAAAATTATAATATAAATAAATATAATCTAATTTAGTTACTTTTGATTCTATTCTATTCTACTAAATAAATAAAACTAATCTTGATTGATTGATAAGACTACGATGTGTGTGGGGATTAAGAAAAACATTTATTTATGTATTTTTGTCAGTGCGGCGCAAACTTCGTGAACAGATCCAAACTGCAGGCCCACGTCAAGAGAATCCACCTCGGAGTGAAGTACAACAAGAACATCGTGTGCGAGGTCTGCGGCAAGAAATGTACCGTGAGTACACGCTATATCAATTTATACAGAGTGTTGGAGTACAAATACAAATACAAATATCTTTATTAACAAAATAGAAATTCAGTACACATGATACAATGGACCCCGCATGCGGCAAGCCAGAATCTCGGGAATCCTCTACGATTTATCAGGAAAAATTACAAATTTTAGGTAACGAAGACATGCAATGATATTTAAAAACCTACCCATTTAATTAAAAATTTTGAAATAGCAGGCTATAAAATAATATGTGAGTGGGTGTGTGTGTGTTTGTGTGTGTGTGTGTGTTTGTGTGTGTGTGTGTGTGTGTGTATATATATATATATATGTGTGTGTGTGTTAGTGAGTTGATGTTTTAATAAGGAACGGCTAAGAGTGATTCAGTGGCAACATAATCGAGGGACTTTAAATACTTGGTTACTTTATGTTTGACCTCTCTGGCACTAAGGTCTAGGTTTAGGTTACATATCCCGGGAACTTGGCTGTATAGAAAGGGGAACAGAAATGATCTGAAACGTTGAGCAAAGGTGGTCTTCACTCTCTGTGTTTTTATTATCATTCGGCGGCTCTGCTCGGACTTCATAACAGTAAACATAAACAGTTGCATTACTATAAGGGGTGATTGTACCCATGATACTGAACAACTTTCCCAAAGAAACACATGGGCGAACGGAGGTACGGACAGGGCAGCTGCCCCCTTAGAAGAGCGGTTCGCTAAGAAACTAAAAGGCTTAATTTAAGGCTGGCTTGTATACATTTTTCTGTGTCTGCCTATGAAGTGGTTTTCAGTGCCCCTTCTGGCCAGCTCGTCCGCATTCTCGTTCCCTTCCATGTCTGAGTGTCCTGGCACCCACTGTAGCACAAGCTGATTGTTATTGCCATGTTGATGATATCATGACGTTATGTTGCAGTCCAACGCGTCCCTGAAGTACCATCAGCGCACACATACGGGCGAGAAGCCCTACCAGTGCAGCACCTGTCCTAAACGCTTCGCCGACAAGAACCAGCTGCGGATACACACCAGGACACATACCGGTGAGTGTGTGTGTGTGTGTGTGTGTGTGTGTGTGTGTGTGTGTGTGTGTGTGTGTGTGTGTGTGTGTGTGTGTGTGTGTGTGTGTGTGTGTGTGTGTGTGTGTGTGTGTGTGTGTGTGGATGCACTCAAGTACCACCACAATTTTCCAAAATCCCACATATAGGGTCCTTCTTAATATGCTGACGGTTTTAAAGGGGTTGATCAGACCATCAAACTTAACAACTTTTGTCCATACAAAACTGCACACCTACTCGAGCCTAATATATGAGATAGCAGATTTTTTTTCGCGATTTCGATGTTGGTGCCGTTGAGAAAATTGTTCAGTTTGATGGTCTGATCAACCTCTTAAAAAAGTGTCAGCATATTTTCGACGGCTTTTTTAAGGAGATGATCAGACCATCAAACTAAATAACTTTCTCCATGGGACAGAAGTCGAAATCTCGAAATAAAAATCTGCTGTTCCACTGGCAGCACGGAATCGCATTTTTTGACGCTCCATCCTTTTCTGTCGCTCAGGAACGTCATTTGCTAGAGCGAGAAAGGTCGCCACACTGCTGGTGCGCCGCGTACTGTCGCATTCCCGCTATCTTTCTCGCTCTAGCAAATGACGTTCCTGAGCGACAGAAGGATAAAGCGCTAAAAAATACGATTCCGTGCTGCCTTTCTAGTAGGTACTTATCTCGGTTCCTACGGTCGAGTGACGGAGGCATGCTACGGTTTCCGTAATGTATGTATACAAATAAAGAAATAAAAAACAACATAAATATATGTTCAAAACCTAAATTTTGTAACTGTGCAGGTGAGCGTCCGTATTGCTGCACGGTGTGCGGGAAGAGATTCAGCCAGAAACCAGCCCTCAACAGACATTATAGGGTAAGTGTATGGCATGCTATGTTATCTTAGAACATTCTAAGTGGAACGCCGATTTCCATATACAGCTTCCGCCATCTATCGGTTACGTTTCGAAGTACTATGTGTTGAATTGAAGGGTACGTATCTTGATTCTTGAAGCGATAGCGCGCTACACTCTACACCTCACCGCTGCGCTGTACTAGTGAGAGATTTCGCCCGTATCAATCACTGTCTTGTTGGTCTAGTGGTCTAGACTAGACAACCGGCTCACGATTCAGGTGCTATCGTTCGAGCCTCGAGTCGGCCGACCGTCTTTTTCAATTTTATTTCATAACGAGCTCTTACCCGCGACTTCGTCCGCATAAATTATATACTAGATTTGAAGAGATGATAAGCTATCAAACAAAAAAAGTTTCATCAAAATCGGTTCTGTAGTTTTTGCGTGATACTCGAACAAAAAAACACCCGAACAAACAAACAAACAGACAGACAAGAAATCCAAAAATTGGTGATTTGGAATCAGGGATATCTAAAAATCATATCGTAATCTTTTTTTTGTAAATATCTTCAATGAACAGATGTACAATTACAGTTTTATAATAGTTTAGATGTGGCTCCCCCCGGTGCTAATATGGGACAACGCAAATAATAAGGACGTCCTAAAATTCAAAGCGACTTACCTATCTATAGCCAATATACATATTAATCTATGGTGTACCTATGGTACGAACTACACAGTAAGCGTGTCAATTGTGTCAATTTATGCCACCGTAGAAAGAGAAGGTACTAGAAGGAAACATCAGATTTGTCATATTCACTCAATAAGAGATGCACATAGCAAATTCGCTCTAGTTAAAGAAGGAGTTCGCTACCTAATGCTGTCCTTATCGACGTAACCACTTTTTTGTACTACAACGGCTAACTTCATATAAATTGTATAGGATTTGATGGCTATCGCTGTCTCATACGCGGTTACACTGATGTTACGTCTACCAGCGTAAGCGAAAAAAAAATCGTCTTCGGGTAACTGCCGAGGTAATCACAGGGCAATAGAGGGGGTGAGGTAAAAAGTTGGTGGGAAATAGGGAGTGTCCGTACTGTAGGTAGTAATCATAAAGTTATTCTTATTATACCTGTCGGAATAGAGCTGACATGAGTTGTCAAATGAAACCGTTTTTTGTGCATTTGTCGGCACTTATCGGCACCCTAAAACTTCGAGTTCTGTGTATAATTGTGAATCTAACGTGAAATCGTAGGTAATTTAATGAAATAGTGTTAGTATATTTCACAAAATAATCTACGACTTCACTTTAGATTCACTAATTATTCACAGAGCACGAATATTTACCCTGTCGATTGTGCTGACAAGTTCCCAAAAACGGTTCTATTGCCTCGCGTCACGTATCTCTTTCTATTATACAGTGGCACCGCTAGGTACATCTCGCTCTCTCAGCTGTCAGTTCCTCTATATGATACCTTTATGGTAGTAATAGATACTATTTCTTAAACTGTGGCTATATTAAGATAAGCTTTTCATATTATCAGTACGGAAGGAACCCTATCATGGGCGATCCTAACACGCTCTTGGCCGGTTTTTACCTTCAAATCACACGTTTAAAATCATGAAATTCATGATCGAATGACGAATAATCATCATAGTAATTTTGAAGTTTGATGTGATAACGTCTTATAAATCGATGAACACCGGCTGCACGCACGAAAAAGTGTCACGTTCCGCCTGAGCCTAAGCGTGCAAGCGAGAGCGCGGAACAAATCTCTCGTTCTCGCGTGACGTAAGAGCTCAAGGAACACGCAAGCTATATAGCAGCAGCACAGTAGCTGCATAAAGGAAATTTCCTTTATGCGGCTACTGTACAGCTGCTATATAGCTTACGTGTTCCTTGGGAGCTAGCAATTCGGATATTAATCAATGTTTCTTTATGACGTTATCACGTAAAGCTATCGTCCGTAAACCAACTTTACAGACAACAAATTTTTTTTTACTGCTAATTTGAAAGTCAGACTTTCAAAAACACGCACTCGTGAAAAAACCATTAAAAACGTTTATTTCAATTTGCAGGTGCACACCGGCGACAAACCCTACGTATGTCAGTTCTGCTCCAAAACGTTCACACAGTCCAACTCGTTGAAACTCCACGTGCGCACTGTCCACCTCAAAATGACCAGCAAGAGGAAAGCGCCTGCCGCCATAGACAAGGTCGAAGATACTGCCGTGCAAGCGTTATGAATGAGGCATCAAGTGATGATGATGATGTCGACTCGCTGAAGCTCCACTTACGAACCGTCCACCTCAAGGTGACCAGCAAGAGGAAAGTGCCTGCCGCCATAGACAAGGTCGAAGATAGTGGAGTACACGCGTTATGAATGAGGGATCAAGTGATGATGATGATGTCAACTTACTGAAGCTCCACGTACGAACCGTCCACCTCAAGGTGACCAGCAAGAGGAAAATGTCTGCCGCCATGCCGGACAAGGTCGAAGATACTGTCGTGCACGCGTTATGAATGAGGGATCAAGTGATGATGATGATGATGATGTCAACTCGTTGAAGCTCCACGTGCACCGTCCACCTCAAGATCACCAGCATTATCATCGAATTTGGAATGAATGTAGCAAGGAAGGAAATGGGTCCTACACAATCAACCCCTGTTTTGTCAAAAGTCAGGAGGGACGAGGATCATCCTCGTCGATAATCCTCGTGATTACGTAGGCACATTTCAATAAAATCTTGAGCTGGCTTCGCTTGCTCCAAGATTTAGAGTGTTACGGATTTGCAATGACCTGATAGAATAGTGATTCTTTTAAGTCCAATGCTCCATATTTGCAATTACAAGACTCCACCTTACAAGTCTCTTTTTCCTACATTAGATGTGCTACAGCATTTTTGACCCACACCTGTCAGCACGGAATCGCATTTTTCATGCTCTATCCTTTTCTGTCGCTCTGGAACGTCATTTGCTAGAGCGGCCAAGACCTCTGTCACAGTCTAAGAGCAAGGATCTCCGTGATCTTTGCTCTCACAGTATAAGAGTATCTAGTACTACATTACAGTACGGACACTCCCTGCTCCCTCCAATTTTATAAATAGTCGAGCATTTACCCGCGACTTCGTCCGCATAAATTATATACCAGATTTTAAGTCAGATGATAAGCTATCAAACAAAAAAAGTTTCATCAAAATCGGTTCAGTAGTTTTTGCGCGATACTCGAACAAACAAACACCCAAACAAACAAACAAACAGACAGACAAAAAATTCATAAATTGGTGATTTGGAATCAGGGACATCTAAAAACCATATCGTAATCTTTTCTTGTAAATATCTTCAATGTACAGACACACTTCTGTTACAGTTTTATAATAGTTTAGATAAATTATGAATTGTAAATTTTTCCCTATTTGTATGGCAGCCGACGTGATGAGGGTCATTGTATAATGTACATATTTATTCTTTTACTACATTTACAGTATTACTATAATCTAAGTAAATAAATATTATGAAATGTGTGAATAATAATTGTAAATAAATTTTGTATGAAAATAAACTTTTAGTAAGTAATTCAGTACTTTTTAATTTGAATTTTCATATATTTATACAAGGTATAACAAAACACCCTGGTAATATTTAGGGTTGAAATGGTTGAACCTCATCTGGCAGCACCGCATCGCCTTTTTCTGTCGCTCCATCCTTTTCTGTCACTCAGGAACGTCATTTGCTAGAGAAAATAAGATAGACGGAACGCGATCGCGCGCGGCGATGCCGTGCTGCCAGATGGATGAGGTTCAACCCTTCAAGTGGTGGTCTTCTATCTTGACATATAAATAAAATAAATAAATAACGCTCACAGGCACATACATTGTAATGATCCCAAGAAAGCACTATTTATAGGTTCTTTATTATGGAAATCATACAACATCTTTCTAGGTAAGCATGCTACATCTTCGGCCTCATCATCACTCAACATCAGGTGAGATTGGGGTCAAATGCTTACCTATCACACATAAAAAAAAAAAAAAAAAAAAAAAAAAACAACGGCACAAACATATAAACATCCATGACCGAACCGGGATTCAAACCCAGGACCCTGGTTTGGCAGTCCGGTGTGGTAACCATTACACTAACGGGGTCGTCAGTATAACTTATCAAAGGCCCTCGCCAGGAAGGTGGCATATTATGTATTGTGCCCGCATTGCATTTAGATTGCATTCATTGATTTGAATTGAAGGATTGCAACCTGCAATCGAATTCAAGCCAAGCAGGAAGCAAGCTGGCATAGGTATTGTCTATACCTTAAATCCTTGAAGCCAAGCCAGTTATAAAAAAAAAAACACGACGTAGAGTTGTACGCTAACCGGTAAATACCGCAAATAATACGATAATCGATTTAACTAAGTACCTAGACTGTTATCGATTGTTAAAACAAAGAAACGTGCCTCTCGTCTCTACTGGAAGTGGAATGTCAATGTCAATGTCAAAATTGCCAAACGAAAAGACGCTGCAAGGAAAATGAAAAAAAGTGAAACTTGTTTTATACTAACTTTCTTCAGTGGTAACAAAGGAAACTAACAAAAAATTAACCACAACAGTCTCCAATCAAAGAACTGATGTAAAACCTTCATATTTTCATTCAAATAGCTTTCAATCAAATGTCCGGCATAAGGAAAGAAAGAATGTATCGATGAAAATGTCTCCGGTTTCTTGTTTACAATGTAAGTACCTGCAGAAATAATAAATCTTGTCGTAAACCAGCTTTACGAGTAGGTATTTTACGCTAAATCTGATTATGCGCCGCCCGGATGAGCCAAATTATGTTACGTATTACACCGGGCTATACTCAAGTGGGCTTCGATTCGATCGTTGGCTCGGTGTTGATGGTACCGCACATAAACGAACCTACGTTTTTCCGAAAAAATATTCTCAATGCCATTGATTACTTAGCACTTGACAAAAGAAATAGTAGAACTTTCTTTTTTAAATGGCTTGTCTCAGGGATGAAACCACAGAACATTATAAGAGGGGTTAGAAATGCAAAGTATGCGTGGAACGTGTCGTCACAGGTTATGCAATGATTTGCATAACACCATAAGGCACGCGGCGTGGTGCGAGCAAGAGGGCATGTGTAATTGTAGCAGTGTGAGTGGGAAGACAAGTGGCGACAGCCGTCCCCGAAGCATAAGCGCTACTTTGCATATCTAACATAAGACATCTACAATAAGATACCCGACTTGTTTAAATACGGTTCTCGGGACATAATGTCTAAAAAGCTGAGAAATCTATTAATTGACTATTGTTTTTATAATGTAAATGAATTTCTCAATACACAATTATAATTTTGCATGCTAATCTAATTTAGTTGAATGGTGATACCTTTATAATAGTTTTATATTATTGTATTAATTGTATGACACTAAGATCTGTACTGTACCTATTCAGAGCAAATAAAGATATTCTATTCTATTCTAACCCCTCTTATAATGTTTTGTGGATGAAACTTATATTAAACTTGGCAGATGCCAAGAAAAGCTCGGATGCCCAGGGCCAGGCACTTAATTGTTAATTTCGGACATTGAAATCAAAATTTCCTTTTCTATTTTCAGGTTCGAGGATCACTCCTGTAAAAAAATGATTACAAATCTCAATTATCTACTGTCAATACTACACCTATGCACTGGTTTGAATAATCTTCACAATTAAGTCTCAAACATCAAAACTCAGGCCCAGAGACATTCATCATCACAGGCAATAGACATCCACTGGACATAGGTCTACCCCAAGGATCGCCACAACGACCGGACCTGCTCTGCTCTCATCTGACGGTTTCCTGCCGCCTTCACCAGGTTGTCCACCTTGTAGGCTACCCCCCCACACTTCGCTAAATAGAGACAGCTACGTAGGTAGCAATCATGTTCAATTCCCTAGACTTTGTTTGCGACTACTGCAGTCGTACATTCACACGGAAATACAATCTTCTAACGCACATAGAAAACTGCCATATAAACTTTTCATGCAACTGTGAGATTTGCGGTCAAAGCTTCGGCAGTCCGGCTGGATTGCAACTACATTTGAGCAGAGGCCACAATAGATATGAACAACCTTTCCCAGAATGTGATATCTGCGGGCGTATTTTTACTAGAAAACAGAATATTATGTCACATATGATTACGGTACATCTTCAAGGGATCGGGCCGGAAATTCGGTGTAAATTTTGTGAAAAGGTTTTCACTACGGAAAGGAATTTGAAACGGCATGTCAATCAATTGCACAATCCAGACGTTCAATATCCAACTTGTGATGTTTGCAAGAAAGTTTTTAAAGGAAAACACTCATTAATAGCGCATATACAAGCTACACACAACACTTCAGACAAGGGAGTAATCAAATGCGAACTGTGTAATAAAATTTATACGAACAACAGAAATTTGAAACGGCATATTGAGATGTTTCATGGAGAGAAGGAAGAATTCAAATGTGATATCTGCCCAAAAGTGTACACATCAAATCAGAGTTTACGAAGACATGCTCGCACCGCTCACAATACTGAAGATCAAGAGGAATATAATTGTAATATTTGCTCGAAATTGATCAACGGGAGAGATAATTTAGACAGTCATATCCAAGTCCACCACGGAGACAGTTTGAACTTTAATGACTGTATAGATACGGATGAAATTAACAATGTTACTTGTGAAAAATGCGGCAGAGATTTCCAAGATGAACCTTTATTGAGACAACACGTAAAAAACGAGCATTCTTTTAAAACATTCTACAAATATTGTAAAAAATATCTCGTCAATCAATTAGGTAATATCACACCGAAAATTAAAAGCGAAAATTACTTTCAGAACTGTGAATTTTGTAGCCACGCGTTCGATAGCGTATTTCAATTGAAAGATCATATGAGAATCAATCACGATAGACAGTACTCTTTGTCAACGTGTAACGTATGTTTTAATAAGTTTTATAGTAAAGAATCTATGCGAGAACACAAAAAAATATGTATTCCCCCAGCCAATGCTAACTCATGCAGTCACTGCGATAAATTGTTCACCGATGTCTCTAGTTTAGACTTTCATACAAGAATATTTCATCCGCAAGCTCAAATAGCAGATTCTAATATTTCATCAACCAACGTTGACGATTCAATGGATGCTGGCTGTTACAAATGTATCCACTGTAATAGAGTTTACTACAGTGATAGATCGTTGAAACATCATATTAAATTAAAGCATACGACCGACGAAGCCGTTGAATGCGAAATTTGCGGAAAAATTTGCAGCAATAAGTATTATTTAGCGTCTCATTTCAAAATTGTTCACAGCGATTCCTGGTCGAAATGCGACTATTGTGATAAGCAATTTAAATCAAAACGTAATATTAGACGGCACATTGAATACACGCATTTGGGAATGCAACGATATAAGTGCATAGAATGTGAAACACTTTTTAAAGAAAAACGAAGTCTACGTAAGCATGTTAGGACTAAACATCCAAATTCGGTCATCTTCCCACAATGCCAGTTCTGTCAGAAACGCTTTGAGTCTGCGAAATCCTGTAAAATACATTTGAAGTTACTGCATTCGTTCAATATGAACACGTATCCATGTGATCTTTGTTCCGTTTCCTTTAGCTCAAAGGAAGCTTTAAGTATCCATTTACAAACCAAACACTTGGCTGAAGATGAAATTTATAAATGTGAAGATTGCAACTTGGTTTTTAAGGGGCAGGAAAAATTCGAACAGCACAACGAAGTATATCACGTCAACGTAGTAACTAATGTTAAACAAAAAATCTTACCGCGTTGCATTATCTGTATGAAAGATTTTAGTACGAGGAAAACATTAAAAAGACATATAAAGAAATTCCATGACGGTTTTGATGTTGAAGAACTAGCCAATTTCGGTTCCAAGAAAAGAACGTTCAACATCGACTGCGAGGAATGCATTAAAAATTTCAACGATGACTTCTATTTTAATATTTATCAAAAGTTGAAACATATTAGAGACTCGATTATTTTTAAATGTGAAACGTGTAAGTCATCGTATAATATATTGGAATATTCGATACAGAGGTATAAGTTGACGAATTTAGATTTGTGTAAAAGTAAAATGATTTTGAGTGAGTTGTGTACGACTGAGATGAGCGAAGAAGAGGAACATTTAGGATTTGGTACGTTCCATGAGATGATGGAACCAGAGAGCACGACACAAGACATTATCATTAAACAGGAACCAGACGCTTTTGAGTATGATATAAAGTCTGAACCTGCTTCCCCTTGAAAGCATGTTTAGCATGCCCCCGTGATACAGCACTATCACACCTTCGCTCTCTTTCTATTTGCGTGCGAACGAACGAGATAAATGGCGTGGTATAGCCGTATCACGTGGAACATGCTATAGCGGCTGGTTTCATACATAAAACGTAGTAATTCCATTCTCTTTGGTCGTATAGATCTCCCTTCAAGGAGTGGGCAGAATTTTATAACTACAGGGTTTATTTAAACGGTGATTTTATTCATGAATCATGATAAACATCTTTCTCCAAGGAAGCTAAGGAAAATGCAAAAAGAAATCATATTTTTCATACAAACAAAACGTTTGATCAGATGCTTGCATTTTGTATGGCAAGTCCCAATTTCTTTTTTGCTACTTTCCTTAAGGTGCGTACGGACTAGAGGCAGCCTCAGGGTGAGCAGCCTCGGTACGCACGGCTCGTGTGGAGGCTGCCTCGGTAAATAATTAAAACCACATGAGGCAGACAGCTGAGGCAATGTGCCTCGGGCCGAGCCATGAAAAACAAAATAAATCACGTCCACACTTGCGAGGCACGTACGCCGAGGCGCCTTTGAGCAGTCAAAAAACCGACACCCAATGGCTCGCGCCGCGGCAGCCTCGCGTGAGGCACGCCTCGGGCTGAGGCACGTCCGCACTTGAGGCAACAGGGCGAGCCGTGCGTGCCTCAGGCGAGGCTGCCTCTAGTCCGTACGCACCTTATTTCTTGGGGAAAGTTGTCCAGTATCATGAGTATAATCACCCTATGAAATAATGCCACTTTCTACATACAAGGTACACCCTGTATACGAACTAATTGTCGCCAACAGAAACACTGCATAAGAAATCCTTATCCCTTAGTCGCTTTGTACGATACTCAACCATATGGGAATTGCATCAACCCATTAAAGAACTAAATGTATTGAAATAATGTGTAATCTCAACTATAGGTAATTTAAGACTTTAACTTAATTAAAATTATGTTAATTATACAGGATCCTTCTTAATATGCTGACACTTTTTTAAGGGGGTGATCAGATGGGTGAAAAAGTGTTAGCATAATTAAGAAAGACCCTGTATTGTATTGGCTATTTGCACGACACTAGCGCCACACTAGCGCGGCGTACTGACATAACTTTTTCGGGCAGCCGTGAATTATTTACACTATTATAGTACTGTAAAAGTCTGTGTTTGTTCGAGGATTCTGCCAAAACTACTGGACCGAATTTGATAAAACTTTTTATATTTAAAAGCTTATTATTATATTAGTCTTAAAAGCTAGCTTGTATTTTATTCCGGTACGATGACGGGAGCGGATGCGGACGAAGCCACGGACAAAATCTAATTTGTATCGGAATTCCCATACAAACTTTTACCTCAGTTTTAACACCTTTGGGGGGTTAAAATGCGAAAAGCCTTTTTTAAGTGAGCATCTAGATGCCAATGGAAACTTCCATGCCAAATTTTAAGTTTGTAGTATTGGCAGTTTTGGAGATTTCGTGTTAAGTTAGTGTGCTGATTTTCATAGATTCAAGCAAATAGCCATATACCTACCATTATGTTTAATCAATTATTGCTTATAGCTTTAGTAAATAAACATTACTACTTATATAGTTTATCTTTTATTGTTTAATTAGAAACTTGACTATGCTAGCTTCATTTTCGTTTTTAGGGTTCCGTACCCAAAGGGTAAAAACGGGACCCTATTACTAAGCCTACGTTGTCCGTCCGTCTGTCCGTCTGTCCGTCCGTCCGTCTGTCCTACCTATTTAGGGCTGTAACTTTTGAACCGTAATAGCTAGATCGTTGAAATTTTCTCAGGTTATGCGTTATTGCGGCGCGGATATATATAAAAATGTCAAAAAGTTAAAAATTAAGGGGGGTTCTCAAAAAGAAACTAGTTTTTATCAACGTTTTTTCTTCACGCTCTATCGTAAAAACGGTAATATATACAAGCGTCAAATTTAGTGTGATTATAGAGCATACTCTACAGAATAACAACAAATACTAAAAACCGGCCAAGTGTGAGTCGGTCTCGCGCTAAAGGTCCCGGACAAAAAAAGTTTATTTTTCTAAGTTAATAATATTGTGTTCTGTGGTGGTGTGGTACGGAACCCTCGGTGCGCGTGTAGCCCGACTCGCACTTGACCGGTTTTATTTGCTATTTCAGGTTTGCTCCCATAGTAAAAGTTGTTCAGTTTGATGGTCTGAAACGCCCCTAAAAATTTTGAAAGTGTTTACAAAATCACTACTAAAATCACCTGATTTTGATATTTCCCTGCTAAATGTATGGAAATAGCCGTGGTCGTCCAGTGGCGAGTAACCTTGCCTGCCGTGCAGGAGGCGATGGTTCGATCCCCGTCCAGGCCGACTCGTACCAATGAGTTTTTCGGAATTTATGTACGATTTGTAACACCACTGGCTTTTCGTTTTCGGTGAAGGAAAACATCGAGAGGAAACCTACATGCTTCAATTTCGAGACATGTATTGTACCCACTTTCCATTAGAAGTGGCGACGGGCTCACTCCCCGTCACACTGGACAGAATTTTGGTACTAGTGAAACGTGGATGTTCTGAGGTTTCAGAATATCTCTGACTACCCCCTCGGGGAATATAGTCGTGAGCATATGCCTATGCCTATGCCTATGTATGGAAATTTAATTTTCCTTTTTTCTGAGAGGTCTAATACCTCAACCTCGGTTGACCCCTTATACTTAGGCTGAGATTCAGAGACGATTTCTAAGTCTTAGTTCGAACTCTATCACTATGTTTGTTTATAAGTTCATTTGTAACTGTAATCCCAAATAAAGAAAAAAAAAAAACTCCCGTATGTTAAAATCCATACATTGGTACCGATTCGGGCTGTGCCACGACTTAACTTAACTAAATTTATTCCTGTCACTTTCTAAAGTAAGATTAAGAAAAGAGACAGAAAACCAACAGCTGACTTTAGTGCTGTCAAAGTGACGTTACACGCCCAAAATAAGATGCCATCATAATGTACGCCATCCTATTTAAAGCGTTTTTGGGCGTGTAACGTCACTTTGACAGCACTAAAGTCAGCTGTTGGTTTTCTGTCTCTTTTCTTAATCTTACTTTAGAAAGTGACAGGAATAATAGTTAAGTCGTGGCACAGCCAGAATCGAGGCCATTTTTGACCGTACTTAGTTCGAACTATGACTTAAAAATCGTTGCTGAATCTCAGCCTTATAATCGGAGATCCGACCGTAAAATTATGCACCTATTTCATAGACGAACGAAATGTGATTAGGCAAGTTGCCTAAAAAAACAAGCCACAAGTACCTTTTCCATTATGATTTTTAGTACTATCAGTTTAAAATAACAATTTGGATGACCTCACTCGCAAATCTGATGTCACTCAATCACACGAATTTCACTCGAGTCATTCAAATGATTATTTCCTTTACATAGAGTACATTTCTTTATCAACTGAGTGAAGTTATCCAACGGCCCTTCAGGGTCATGCACATTGTTATTTTTTACCACCACTGCCAGTTAAAAATAAATAAAACAAAATTATTAACTTAAAACAATTTATTTAAAACTTAGCACTTTTTCGTCGAAACCCTGACTTATTGTTCAAAGGCAACTTTAGTTGTACAACTTTTTTCGCACCTGTACCCACAAGAGACGCACCGGTCACTCTCACTTTCATTGATGCATTGTTCGCGGTCAATTTCATATCCTGAAAAAGGCTTTCAAGCTCAAATTTCAAGTTGTTAATAAGTAGAATGAAAACTATAGAGTGGCATAAAGCTTTGTCTTTATACGGAGTTGGTCTCGTTCGTCGTCCATTCGTCATCGTTGTAAACGTTGATAGAATGATCTCGTTCAATGAAGCGGAGTGGGGACAAGCAACGAAAGTCTTTTTAAGATCTTTTACCATCGTTGTGTATAGTTTTAGCAATGCGGTTGCATACACGGCTAATACTGTATATTTGTGCGATAGTTTTTTGCTGGTCGCTATATTTTTTATCAACGGTAACATATCTGTTGTGTATTCTTTACTTTCAAGTTCCGAATAGATCCTTTCAAACTGATCTTCAGTTAATATTTTGTCGATGTCGTATACGTTTTCAACTTTATCCGCAGTACGGTCTATAGGAGGTATATAGAAATCATCTGAATCACTTTTATTATACGAAGTCAAGTCTAGTTGGTCTTCAGATATGTTTTGGGTGACGTCCTGCATTTGTTCAGTTACAGTTTGAACGTTAACTTTTAATTTCTCTCGCTGTTCCATTTGTTGTTTCTGCTTTTTGGATCCGAACTTTCTGCTCAACTCCAAATTGCTAGTTTCAAGTAATTGCGATGTTTCGTTAAGCTTTAACACTGGTTTCAACTCGGCGTAACCAACTTCGATAAGTCTAACTTTACCTGTTATTTTATTACGCGCAAGGATTAAGGTCTTACCCAATTCTTCCTTTTCTTCTTCTCCAGCGTATATCAAGTCGTTTAATTCAGTTACTAATGTTTTCGACCCGTTATTTTCGTTCTCGAGCACCAGACAGTCTTGACTTTTGAATTTTTCCGTAGTGTACCCATTTTGGAAGTTAACTATGAGAGGATACGTAGATTCTTTAGTGTAAACTTCGTCTATGTGAAATTTCGACATTTTTAACATAAATTAGCATTTAACATTATGTTTTGAAATAAAAACAAAATGATCTTGCGAACAGTGTTGCCAGCCGGATCTTGTCAAAAGTAACCGGATATAGATAAAAAAGTAAACTTTTGGTGTGAAAAGTAACCTTTCATGTTTATTCCAGCAATAAGGGATTAAGAGTAGATAGACAGATGTTGGCTGTATTAATTTACAGAAATATAAAAAATTCAGTAGCGTTTTCCATTTTAAGTTGCAATTTTCATCCGTTTGATTGTAGACGCTTTAGTCCTTAGACCATTTTTTATTGACATTTGTGATTTGGTTTCAGATTTGGTATACATTAGTGTGAGAGAGAAAAACATGTTTTGAGGAATTGCACTCAATGCGTTACGAACGTTTTGCGTCATAAAACATTGCAAAAGCATGAAAAAGCATTCCTTTTCATGGAAAAATAAGGATTTTAAAATTGATTATACAAATTCCGAAAAATCACCTAAAAGTAACCATTTAAATCGTGTAACCTAAAAGTAACCTGACAGAGCTAAAAATCACCTAAAAGGTTACAAAAGTAACCTTCTGGCAACACTGCTTGCGCTTGCGAACGAGCTATTTTCACGCTGCAGCATAGACAAGATTTTTTATTTTTTTTTTATTTTTTGGCTTCGGCAACCAGGCTTTTAGCCTCAATTTCTATGAAATGTTGAGTTAATCGGTAAGAATCGGTAGCATCCGGGCTCTATTTTTTTTGGTTGGAATGTTGGCTATTAGGCAAATCTTGACAAATTCCAACATTCATGTGTCAACATTCTTATTACAGCGGCATAAAGGTGAAAATTGCTCAATTATGTGAATATTTTAAATGGCACGAAATCAATTGTTTACGCTATTTCCACGCTATTGCCATGGTAACCTGTGACGTCATCTCACGCTGCGGAATCACGGTACTAGCATGGTCCTAGGGGCCGGCCTAGCACTCGCCTTATGTTTATGTCAGAGTCAGAACTCTTATGGATATTTAATATAATAAATGGCTTGATTACATAGAGTACTTTAGGCGCTGTCCTATTGCCATCGCACGCGCGATCATGCGTCCGTCCGATGAAAATGATCGTGCGATCGTGCGATCAAACATAGGAATCAGTATTGACTGTCCTAATTTCGATCGCGCGATCATGCGATGCGTTCTAATTGTTCTTTTTTCGACGCACGATCGTGCGATCGTGCGATCAAACATAGGAATCAGTATTGACTGTCCTAATTTCGATCGCGCGATCGAGGAGCGCGACGAGGCAAGGGTGTACCTACACTCAGCGGGACCCCGTGTCCTAGAACTTGTTCTATAGAATTTGTTCTAATTTCAAATATTATTGATTTCAAACATATTACAGCCTTTGGATAACGCACTTCCCCGGTTTGGAAGGGTGCGGGTTCAAGTCCGGCTCGAGACTTAATTTTTCAATCTTTAATTTGATTAGAATTTGTTCTATCGAATCCAATTAGAAATAAAATGTGTTCCGTCAAAATGGGAGAATGGCATAGGCAAAGATTTTTTTTGGTCTTTACGACTAGAATTCGAGTTTCAACAACAACAAAAAATGAAAACCGACTTCAAAGTAAAAAAGTTAAAAAATAATATTTCAGTTTGACTTTTACGTTCGAATCTATAAGAAAATTAATATTTTGTTTTATCGAAGTTTGATAAAGGTGAGAAATAAAACCTTTGGCCTTAATAATTAAACTCAAATTGTTTTATTAAAATAATCAAGCACTGTTGTACAAGTAAGAACATAACATTGTCTACAATTGTATCATGGACAAACTTTTTCTATCATCAACCGTTGTCGAGATATCTGTCTATTACTATTTTAATTAATAATTTTTTGCAAATATCTCGTTTTGTATGCATCAAATCGTGAATAAAGTTATTACAAAACTTTTAGAACATAACATTGTCTACAATTGTATCTTTAAGAAACCTTTTCTATCATCAACCGTTGTCGAGATATCTGTCTATTACTATTTTAATTAATTCGTTTTTGCAAATATCTCATTTCGTATGCATCAAATCGTGAATAAAGTTATAACAAAACCTGTAGTACATAACATTATCTACAATTGTATGCTACACAAACTTTTCCTATCATCAACAATTTTCGAGATATCTGTCTATTACTATTTAATTAATTCGTTTTTGCAAATATCTCTTTTCGTATGCATCAAATCGTGAACAAAGTTATAACAAAACTTGTAGTGCATAACTTTATCTACAATTCTATGCTACACAACCTTTTCCTATCATCAACAATTTTCGAGATATCTGTCTATTACTATTTAATTAATTCGTTTTTGCAAATATCTCTTTTCGTATGCATCAAATCGTGAACAAAGTTAGAATAAAACTTGTAGAACATAACATTGTCTATAATTGTATTTTTAAGAAACTTTTTCTATCATCAACAATTTTCGAGATATCTGTCTATTACTATTTTAATTTATTCGTTTTTGCAAATATCTCTTTTCGTATGCTTGAAATCGTGAATAAAGTTATTACAAAACTTGTAGTACATAACATTATCTAGAATTGTATGCTACACAAACTTTTCCTATGATCAACAATTTTCGAGATATCTGTCTATTACTATTTTAATTAATTCGTTTTTGCAAATATCTCTTTTCGTATGCATCAAATCGTAAACAAAGTTAGAACAAAACTTGTAGAACATAATATTGTCTACAATTGTTTTTTTAGACAATATTTTTCTATCATTATCCGTTTTCGGCATATCTGTCTATTACTATTTTAATTAATAATTTTTTGCAAATATCTCGTTTCGTATGCATCAAATCGTGAACAAAATTATAACAAAACTTGTAGAACATAACATTGCCATAATTGTATATTTAAAAAACTTTTTCTATCATGAACCGTTTTCGAGATATCTGTCTATTACTATTTTAATTAATTATTTTTTGCAAATATCTCGTTTCGTATGCATCAAATCGTGAACAAAGTTAAAACAAAACTTGTAGTACATAACATTATCTACAATTGTATGCTACACAAACTTTTCCTATCATCAACAATTTTCTAGATATCTGTCTATTACTATTTTAATTAATTCGTTTTTGCAAATATCTCTTTTCGTATGCATCAAATCGTGAACAAAGTTAGAACAAAACTTGTAGAACATAACATTGTCTATAATTGTATTTTTAAGAAACTTTTTCTATCATCAACAATTTTCTAGATATCTGTCTATTACTATTTTAATTAATTCGTTTTTGCAAATATCTCTTTTCGTATGCATCAAATCGTGAACAAAGTTAAAACAAAACATGTAGAACATAACATTGTCGATAATTGTATTTTTAAGAAACTTTTTTTATCATGAACCGTTGTCGAGATATCTGTCTATTACTATTTTAATTAATTATTTTTTGCAAATATCTCGTTTTGTATGGATGAAATCGTGAACAAAGTTATTACAAAACTTGTAGTACATAACATTATCTACAATTTTATGCTACACAAACTTTTCCTATCATCAAAAATTTTCGAGATATCTGTCTATTACTATTTTAATTAATTCGTTTTTGCAAATATCTCTTTTCGTATGCATCAAATCGTGAACAAAGTTAAAACAATACATGTAGAACATAACATTGTCTATAATTGTATTTTTAAGAAACTTTTTCTATCATCAACCGTTGTCGAGATATCTGTCTATTACTATTTTAATTAATAATTTTTTGCAAATATCTCGTTTCGTATGCATCAAATCGTGAACAAAGTTATAACAAAACTTGTAGTACATAACATTATCTACAATTGTATGCCACGCAAATTTTTCCTATCATCAACAATTTTCGAGATATCTGTCTATTACTATTTTAATTAATTCGTTTTTGCAAATATCTCTTTTCGTATGCATCAAATCGTGAACAAAGTTAAAACAAAACATGTAGAACATAACATTGTCTATAATTGTATCTTAAGAAACTTTTTCTATCATGAACCGTTGTCGAGATATCTGTCTATTACTATTTAATTAATTCGTTTTTGCAAATATCTCTTTTCGTATGCATCAAATCGTAAACAAAGTTAGAACAAAACTTGTAGAACATAATATTGTCTACAATTGTTTTTTTAGACAATATTTTTCTATCATTATCCGTTTTCGGCATATCTGTCTATTACTATTTTAATTAATAATTTTTTGCAAATATCTCGTTTCGTATGCATCAAATCGTGAACAAAGTTATAACAAAACTTGTAGAACATAACATTGCCATAATTGTATATTTAAAAAACTTTTTCTATCATGAACCGTTTTCGAGATATCTGTCTATTACTATTTTAATTAATTAATTTTTGCAAATATCTCGTTTCGTATGCATCAAATCGTGAACAAAGTTAAAACAAAACTTGTAGTACATAACATTATCTACAATTGTATGCTACACAAACTTTTCCTATCATCAACAATTTTCTAGATATCTGTCTATTACTATTTTAATTTATTCGTTTTTGCAAATATCTCTTTTCATATGCTTCAAATCGTGAACAAAGTTATTACAAAACTTGTAAAACATAATATTGTCTACAATTGTTTTTTTAGACAATATTTTTCTATCATTATCCGTTTTCGGGATATCTGTCTATTACTATTTTAATTAATAATTTTTTAACATAATATTGTCTACAATTGTTTTTTTGGACAATATTTTTCTATCATTATCCGTTTTCGGGATATCTGTCTATTACTATTTTAATTAATATTTTTTTGCAAATATCTCGTTTCGTATGCATCAAATCGTGAACAAAGTTATAACAAAACTTGTAGAACATAACATTGCCCATAATTGTATCTTTAAAAACTTTTTCTATCATGAACCGTTTTCGAGATATCTGTCTATTACTATTTTAATTAATTATTTTTTGCAAATATCTCGTTTCGTATGCATCAAATCGTGAACAAAGTTAAAACAAAACTTGTAGTACATAACATTATCTACAATTGTATGCTACACAAACTTTTCCTATCATCAATAATTTTCTAGATATCTGTCTATTACTATTTTAATTTATTCGTTTTTGCAAATATCTCTTTTCATATGCTTCAAATCGTGAACAAAGTTATTACAAAACTTGTAAAACATAATATTGTCTACAATTGTTTTTTTAGACAATATTTTTCTATCATTATCCGTTTTCGGGATATCTGTCTATTACTATTTTAATTAATAATTTTTTGCAAATATCTCGTTTCTTATGCATCAAATCGTGAACAAAGTTATAACAAAACTTGTAGAACATAACATTGCCTATAATTGTATCTTTAAAAAACTTTTTCTATCATGAACCGTTTTCGAGATATCTGTCTATTACTATTTTAATTAATTATTTTTTGCAAATATCTCGTTTCGTATGCATCAAATCGTGAACAAAGTTAAAACAAAACTTGTAGTACATAACATTATCTACAATTGTATGCTACACAAACTTTTCCTATCATCAACAATTTTCGAGATATCTGTCTATTACTATTTAATTAATTCGTTTTTGCAAATATCTCTTTTCGTATGCATCAAATCGTGAACAAAGTTAGAACAAAACTTGTAGAGCATAACATTGTCTATAATTATATGTTTAAGAAACTTTTTCTATCATCAACAATTTTCGAGATATCTGTCTATTACTATTTTAATTTATTCGTTTTTGCAAATATCTCTTTTCGTATGCATCAAATCGTGAACAAAGTTAAAACAAAACATGTAGAACATAACATTGTCTATAATTGTATCTTCAAGAAACTTTTTCTATCATCAACCGTTGTCGAGATATCTGTCTATTACTATTTTAATTTATTCGTTTTTGCAAATATCTCTTTTCGTATGCTTCAAATCGTGAACAAAGTTATTACAAAACATGTAAAATATAATATTGTCTACAATTGTTTTTCAGACAAACTTTTTCTATCATGAACCGTTGTCGAGATATCTGTCTATTACTATTTTAATTAATAATTTTTTGCAAATATCTCGTTTCGTATGCATCAAATCGTGAACAAAGTTATAACAAAACTTGTAGTTCATAACATTATCTACAATTGTATGCTACACAAATTATTCCTATCATCAACAATTTTCGAGATATCTGTCTATCACTATTTTAATTAATTCGTTTTTGCAAATTTTGCAAATATCAAGTTTCGTATGCATCAAATCGTGAACAATGTTATTACAAAACTTGTAAAACATAACATTGTCTACAATTGTTTTCAGACAAACTTTTTCTATCATGAATCGTTGTCGAGATATTTGTCTATTACTATTTTAATTAATAATTTTTTGCAAATATCTCGTTTCATATGCATCAAATCGTGAACAAAGTTAAAACAAAACTTGTAGAACATAAAATTGTCTATAATTGTATCTGTAAGAAACTTTTTCTATCATCAATTGTTGTCGAGATATCTGTCTATTACTATTTTTATTAATAATTTTTTGCAAATATCTCTTTTCGTATGCATCAAATCGTGTGCAAAGTTGTAACAAAACTTGTAGTACATAACATTGTCTACAATTTTATGCTACACATACTATTCCTATTATCAATAATTTTCGAGATATCTGTCTATTACTATTTTAATTAATTCGTTTTTGCAAATATCTCTTTTCGTATGTATCAAATCGTGAACAAAGTTATTACAAAACTTGTAAAACATAACATTGTCTACAATTGTTTTCAGACAAACTTTTTCTATCATGAACCGTTGTCGAGATATTTGTCTATTACTATTTTAATTAATAATTTTTTTGCAAATATCTCGTTTCGTATGCATCAAATCGTGAACAAAGTTGTAACAAAACTTGTAGAACATAACATTATCTAAAATTTTATTTTTCAAAAACTTTTCCTATCATCAACCGTTGTCGATATATCTGTCTGTTACTATTTTAATTATTCAGTTTTTACAAATATCTCGTCTCCTATGCATAGGATTGTAAACAAAGTTATAACAAACGTGAAGACCATTAAATTTCCAACAATTTTGTTCATAACAAATTTTTTACTATCACTTACCATTGTCGAGATATCTGTCATTTTTGTTATATTATAAAAGTGGTCTGTTTCTGGAAAGGTGACCGATCTGCCATGTAAGACCGGGTTTTTTGTGATGGGTAAATTGTGTTCTTTCGATCCAAGTTGGTTTCACATTTCCTATATTCAACTGGGCCTAAACGGCCCAAGACCTATTTTTTTTAATTTTCAACCCCAATCTGATTTTGAACGGTGACCGATTTGAGAATAACTAAATCTGCTGTGGTGTTCTCCTAAGAGGGCTCTTTCTTAAAATGCATCCAGTTCGTTTCCTATATATTTAGGCCCAGACCCCATTTTTTGGCGATTGTCTTACCGCTGTAAAAAAAAATCAATGACCGCTTTGAGTCATAAGACCGAGGCTAAATGATGTATTTTGGCGTCTATTTTCGAGCTAGACTGAATCCAGCTTTCCTATACGTTTAGGCTCTAGACCGTTGGTGGCTCTGGATCTAATTCTTCCATTTTGACGGTTTTTTTTTAATTTCTAATTGAATTCGATAGAACAAATTCGGAACTAAATCCCATACATACTCGCATCGTTCTAGGACACGGGGTCCGGCTGAGTGCAGGTACACGAAGCAAGGGAGGGTGATCGATCGCATCGCACCAAATTAGGACACACGTTTTTTGATCGCGCGATCGGTTTCATCGCGCGATGAGATCGCATCGCACCATCGCGCGTGCGATGGCAATAGGACACCGCCTTAGACTCGAGTGAGAGTGAATAGTCTGTGAGAGTGATGTCTGATGTGATGAGTGAAGTAGGTTTATAAGCTAAGGTAGAAATCGCTGCCGTCTATTAAAACGTATCTTCTTTTGGTGTCAATTGTCCTATTTCTATATTTTATTGGCCAGATATTCGGCGAGCCTGACAGCATCCAGTGTAGCTTTATTGAGGTCCTCTCTCGTGCAGGTTTTTGGGCACAACGGGCATTCTAGCAGGTGCGCCATCGACTGGATAGGTTTGCCGCAATCACACTGCATTTGGCCAAGGTCCATCTAACCCCAGTTACATAAACTTTGTCTGCAAGGGCCAACTTGAGTGCGAAGGCGATTTAAAGACTTCCACAGTGGCTATTGCAGATTGTGCCCGGGAGGTAGATATTCCTGTGAGAGAATAAATTCAGCTGGTGGGGGTACCCTTTCCTTCCACAGAGTACATCTAGTGAGAGATGGGTCATCATTTATAGCCGAAGTTCAGCGCTGGAAGCTCATATAATCATCATCATCTCAGCCGATGGATGTCCACTGCTGGAAATAGGCCTCCCCCAAGGATCGCCATAACGATCAGTCCTGCGCTGCCCTCATCCAACGTTTTCTGATTTCTGTTGATTATTATTTGTGATACCCAAGTGAAACCGCAATAAAGATAGGTACTGAATACTGACCATCAGCAAAATGTAATGAGTTTCTTGTAAATTTTTCAGTATTAGAGGAAGAAGCAAATAAAGTTATAGATCCAAAGCCACCAACGGTCTAGGGCCTAAACGTATAGGAAAGCTGGATTCAGTCTAGCTCGAAAATAGACGCCAAAGTACATCATTTAGTCTCAGTCTTATTTATGACTCAAAGTGGTCACTGAATTTTTTTACAGCTGTCAGACAATCGCGAAAAAATGTGGTCTGGTCCTAAACATATAGGAAACGAACTGGATGCATTTTACGAAAGAGCCCTTTTAGGAGAATACCACAGCATATTTAGTTTTTTCAAATCGGTCACTGTTCAAAATCAGACCGGGGTTGAAAATTGAAAAAAATTGATCTTGGGCCTAAACATATAGGAAATGTGAAACCAACTTAGATCGAGAGAACATCACGAAAAACCCGGTCTTACATGGCGGATCGGTCACCTTTCCAGAATCAAACCACTTTTATAACATACTAAAAATGATAGATATGTCGACAATGGTTAGTGATAGAAAAATTTGTTACAAACAAAATTGTTGGAAATTTAATGTTCTTCAAGTTTGTAATAGCTTTGTTCACAATTTTATGCATAGGAGACGAGATATTTGTAAAAACTTTACAATTAAAATAGTAATAGACAGATATCTCAACAACGGTTGATGATAGAAAAAGTTTGTTGAAGACACAATTGTAGATAATATTTTGTTATACAAGTTTTGTAATAGCTTTGTTCACGATTTGATGCATACGAAATGAGATATTTGCAAAAACTAATTAATTAAAATAGTAATAGACAGATATCTCAAAAATTGTTGATGATAGGAAAAGTTTGTGTAGCATACAATTGTAGATAATATTATGTTCTACATGTTTTGTAATAACTTTATTCACAATTTTATGCATACGAAACGCGATATTTGCAAAATATAATTAATTAAAATAGTAATAGACAGATATCTCGACAACGGTTGAAGATAGAAAAAGTTTGTCGAGGATAAAATTGTAGACAATATTATGTTCTACAAGTTTTGTAATAACTTTGTTCACGATTTGATACAAAAAAAACGAGATATTTGTGAAACTAAATAATTTAAATAGTAATAGACAGATATCTCGACAACGGTGGATGACAGAAAAAGTTTGTCTAATAAAATGGTAGATAACTACAAATTGGGTTATAACTTTTATAACTTTGTTTACAATTCTATGTATTTGAAACGAGATATGTGCTAGCTGTTTCGTCAGTAACACCGCCCGAAAAAGGCCAAAATGGCACAAGGCGTCTGTGGCGGTACAAGTCGGCAGATTGGGACGAGATGCGTCACTTCTTCGCATCCTATCCTTGGCGGCAAACATGCTTTTCTTCTGGAGACCCGACGAGCTGCGCGAACGCCATAACCGACGTGGTGCTTCGAGGTATGGAATATTTTATTCCATACTCTGATGTACCAGTCGGTAGCAAGTCTCGCCCCTGGTACAACACCGAGTGTGCTCTTGCTGAGCAGCATAAGAACTCGGCCTACCAGAAGTGGGCCGAAGCCCGAAGTCGTAAAGCTCCGGATATTCGGGAAAAGAAAAAAGCCTTCAACCAAGCCGCCAAGTCAAGCAAAAGAGTTCTTCGCCGGGCCCGATACGACCATATTGGACGCATAGGCGCTAGATTGGCTTCGTACCCTTCAGGTAGTAAAGCGTTCTGGTCCCTAGCCAAATCGGTTGAGTCCAACTTCTGTCGCCCTTTGCTTCCTCCTCTGCTAAAACCTGACGGATCACTCGCGCACACCGCGAAAGACAAAGCGAATTTGTTTGCCTGTCTGTTTGCTGTTAATTCACGTCTGGATGCCGGCGCTAAAACACCGCCCTCGATACCATGTTGTGACACAGTAATGTCGTCCATTGGTATTCGAACAAAAGAGGTTCGAAAAGTGCTGCGCAACCTAGACGTGAATAAGGCTAGTGGTCCTGATGGGATTCCAGCCATAGTACTAAAGAACACCGCACCCGAGTTGTCTCCGGTCTTAACACGTTTATATCGCCTGTCTCTGGAAACGGGTAAAGTCCCAGAATCATGGAAGCTTGCGAACGTACAACCTGTTCCTAAGAAAGGTAGTCGGGCAGACCCTGCCAATTATCGTCCCATTGCTATCACCTCCATATTCTGTAAGGTTATGGAGCGTATTCTGAACACCCACATTCTTACGTACCTAGAAGAGTACAATATCCTTAGCGACCGTCAATACGGCTTCCGGCAGAGGCGGTCCACTGGCGATCTTCTAGTGTACGCCACACATATATGGGGCGAAGCCATGGAGAAACATGGTGAGGCTTTGGCGGTATCACTCGATATCTCCAAGGCGTTTGACAGGGTCTGGCACGCTAGCCTCTTAAGCAAGCTTCCATCATTTGGTTTCCCTTCTGGCCTGTGTGACTGGATAGCTGATTTCCTGAGCGAACGGTCTATTCGAGTTGTAATAGACGGCTCGTCGTCTGACCTTATGGCGATCAATGCTGGTGTCCCTCAGGGATCAGTTCTCTCTGCGACCTTATTTCTGCTGCACATCAATGATCTGCTACAGCCCGGTATATTTGGGTACGCAGACGACAGCACGGTCACCGAGAGATATCTGCCTGTTAGACAGGCCGACGGCCACGAAGTCCGGTCCCAGAGAGAGGCCATGGTCGAGCGTACGAATTCGACCTTGACGGCAGTGTCCGAATGGGGTTCTGCCAACTTGGTTGAATTCAATGCCACTAAAACACGGGCCTGTCTGTTTTCCGCAAAAAGGTCTCGTCCTAATGTGTCTCCTACATTCCAGGGTGTCTCCATTCCGATTTCCGAAAGTCTAGAGTTGTTGGGTCTCGAACTCACGTCGGACCTGAACTTCGGCCGCTCGATTGAGTCCAAAGCTAAAACCGCAGCCAAGAAACTTGGTATCCTGAACAAGGTTAAGCGGTACTTCACGCCTGCACAGCTTCTTACTCTCTACAAAGCCCAAGTGCGATCTTGCATGGAGTACTGCAGTCACCTTTGGGACGGCTCTGCGAAATACCAACTTGACGCACTGGACTCAGTTGAGCGTCGAGCCAAGAGACTCATCGATGACGATGCACTCGTCGAGACTAAGTTACACAGTCTGGAGCACCGACGATTGGTCGCTTGTCTGTCGGTATTCTATCGGCTACACTTCGGCGAATGTGCCCAGGAGTTACATGACCTGATTCCACCATCCCCCTTCCATCATCGTACGACAAGACGTAGTGCGAGACTGCATCCATACGTTGTCGATATTCCAACAATCCGCACAAATAGGTTCGCATCCTCTTTTATAATGAGAACCGGTAAGGTTTGGAACTCTCTCCCTGCGTCTGTTTTCCCAAGCAAATACAATCAGGATATTTTTAAAAGAAGAGTAAATAGGCTTTTTCTGGGCGAGCGCGCTACATCCTCGGCTTCATCTACACTTTCCATCAGGTGAGCTGAAGCCAAGCGCAAACCCATTATGAATAAAAAAAAAAAAAAAAAAAAATGTGCAAAAACTAATTATTAAAAATAATAACAAACCGTAATCCCGACAGTGGTAGAAAAAAATTGGTCAGAATAAAACTGTTGATACGAGTAATTGTTTGTTCTACAAGTTTTGTATATTAACTTTTTAAAATGTATGCAAATAAATAATTTTATTCCATTCCTATGTATGAAATCGTGAACAAAGTTATAAGAAACGAGATATTTGCAAAAAACTAACTTATACGATCTTAAACAATTACTCGTATCAACAGTTTTATTCTGACCAATTTTTTTCTACCGCTGTCGGGATTACTGTTTGTTATTATTTTTAATAATTAGTTTTGATAGTAAAACATTTATTTAACCAGGATCGGGTGCTACAGCCAGGAATGTCTCCGTACGAGGGTACTCCTCAACGGTTAACAACATCGGCTTGATTTTTTCATATTCACGTTCAGTTTTGATATCAAAACACATGTTTAAACAGTAGGTATCTGATTTCAAATATTATTGATTTTGAACATGTTACAGCCATGTTGTGCTATTTCGAATCAAATTAAAGATTGAAAAATTCAGTCTCGGGCGGGACTTGAACCCGAACCCTTCCAAACCGGGGAAGTGCGTTATCCAATTTCGCTACCGAGCCCACTAGCCAGAGAACGAATTTTTCAATCTGTTGCGTCTTGAGGGGACGTGAGCGACATCTACTGGCAGTTATTACAAACTAGCCAACCCGCTAGTTCAGCATTACAACTGAAATTCATACGGTATAGATGACACACCCTGTTCCAATTTCAAATATTATTGATTTTGAACATGTTACAGCCATGTTGTGCTATTTCGAATCAAATTAAAGATTGAAAAATTCAGTCTCGGGCGGGACTTGAACCCGCACCCTTCCAAACCGGGGAAGTGCGTTATCCAATTTCGCTACCGAGCCCACTAGCCAGAGAACGTATCGAGTAGGTATCTGATGCTGAAGCGAGGAATCTCTTCGTACGAGGGTACTCCTCAACGGTAAACAGCACTGGCATGAATTTTTTATGTTCACGTCACGGCCAGTTTTGATAGCAAAACACATATTTAACCAGGATCTGGTGCTACAGCCAGGAATGTCTCCGTAGGAGGGTACTCCTCAACGGTAAATAGAATTGACTAGATTTTTTTTAATTTTTGTTTTGATAG
This sequence comes from Agonopterix subpropinquella, assembly GCA_922987775.1. Taxonomy (NCBI): domain Eukaryota; kingdom Metazoa; phylum Arthropoda; class Insecta; order Lepidoptera; family Depressariidae; genus Agonopterix; species Agonopterix subpropinquella. The sequence continues at coordinate 10,449,606 of OV277718.1, read as the reverse complement.
CAAAACACATATTTTACTAGGATCTGGTGCTACATCCAGGAATGTCTCCGAACGAGGGTTTGACTTTTCTTTATTCTCGTTCAGTATTAATAGCAAAACGTATATTAAATCAGGAACTGGTGCTGAAGCCAAGAATGTCTCCGTACGAGGGTACTCCTCAACGGTAAACAGCATCGGCTTGATTTTATCATGTTCACGTTCAGTTTTGATAGCAAAATACATATTAAACCAGGATCCGGTCCTACAGCCGTGAATGTCTCCGTACTAGGGTACTCCTTAACAGTAAACAGCATTGACTTGACTAGCATATACCGTTTACAGTTGAGGAGTACCCTCTTAAGGAGACATTCCAAGTTTCAGCGCCAGATCCTGGTTAAATATGAGTTTTGCTATCATAACTAAACGTGTAAAAAAAATTGCAAGCCAGTGCTGTTTACCATTGAGGAGTACCCTCGTACGGAGACATTGCTGGCTTAAGCGCCAGATCCAGGTTAAATATGTGTTTTGCTATCAAAACTGAACGTGAACAAAAAAAATTCAAGCCAATGCTGTTAACCGTTGAGGAGTACCCTCGTACGGAGATATTCCTGGCTGTAGCACCAGATCCTGGCTAAATATGTGTTTAGCTATCAAAACTGAACGTAAACATTAAAAATCAAGCCAATGCTGATTACTGATGAGGAGTACCCTCGTACGAAGACATTCCTTACTTGAGAATCAGAGCCTGGTTAAGGCTGCCTATCCATTGACGCGAGCTAGCAGTGCGAGCTCGCTTCAATGGACAGGCAGCCTAAACATGTGTTTTGCTATCAAAACGGAACGTGAATATGAAAAAATCAAGCCAATGCTGTTAACCGTTGAGGAGTACCCTTGTACGGAGACATTCCTGGCTGTAGCACCAGATCCTGGTTAAATATGTGTTTTGCTATCAAAACTGAACATGAACATTAAAAATCAAGCCAATGCTGTTTACTGATGAGGAGTACCCTCGTACGAAGACATTCCTTACTTGAGAATCAGAGCCTGGTTAAGGCTGCCTATCCATTGACGCGAGCTGGCTGTGCGAGCTCGCTTCAATGGACAGGCAGCCTAAACATGTGTTTTGCTATCAAAACTGAACGTGAATATGAAAAAATCAAGCCAATGCTGTTAACCGTTGAGGAGTACCCTCGTACGGAGACATTCCTGGCTGTAGCACCAAATCCTGGTTAAATATGTGTTTTGCTATCAAAACTGACCGTGACGTGAACATAAAATAAAAGCGGTCAAGTGCGAATCGGACTACTCGCCCACCGAGGGTTCCGTACCACACCACTATAGAACACAACATAAACTAACGATTTAGGGGGTTGAAGAGCTGCGACAGTGGCGCCAGCAGTATTAAAATTAATTGTGCCTGAAATACAATCATTTTCATGAATATTTTACGTTTCGCGACAATCGTAACTGATTCTCTATTTTATAATCCATTATTATAATAATTCACACTAAGCCTAAAAGCTATGTATTGCAAATGTGCTAAAAGTTTTCCAATGTGGCCACTTTTAGCACATTTGCAATACATAGCTTTTATGCTCAGTGTGAAATGTTTGTATTTCAGGCACAATTAATTTAAAACTGATGGCGCCACGGTCGTAGCTCTCCAACCACCTTATGATAGAAAAAAAAACTTTTTTTGTCCGGAACCTTTAGCGCGAGTCCGACTCACACTTGGCCGGTTTTTAGTATTTGTTGTTATTCTGTAGAGTTTGCTCTATAATCACACTAAGTTTGACACATGTTGTTATTCTGTAGAGTTTGCTCTATAATCACACTAAGTTTGACGCTTGTATGTATTACCGTTTTTACGATAGAGCGTAAAGAAAAAAACGTTGATAAAAACTAGTTTTTTGTTGAGAACCCCCCTTAATTTTTAACTTTTTTATTATTTGTTAACAAATCCGCCGTAATAACGCACAATCTGAGAAAATTTCAACAATCTAGCTATTACGGTTCAAAAGTTACAGCCCTAAATAGGTAGGACAGACGGACGGACGGACAGACGGACAGACGGACAGACGGACAGACGGACAGACGGACAGACGGACAGACGGACAGACGGACAGACGGACAGACGGACAGACGGACAGACGGACAGACGGACAGACGGACAGACGGACAGACGGACAGACGGACAGACGGACAGACGGACAGACGGACAGACGGACAGACGGACAGACGGACAGACGGACAGACGGACAGACGGACAGACGGACAGACGGACAGACGGACAGACGGACAGACGGACAGACGGACAGACGGACAGACGGACAGACGGACAGACGGACAGACGGACAGACGGACAGACGGACAGACGGACAGACGGACAGACGGACAGACGGACGGACGGACGGACAACGTAGGCTTAGTAATAGGGTCCCGCTTTCACCCTTTGGGTACGGAACCCTAAAAATCAATCCAATGCTGTCATAGATTTATATATTACTAGCGTAAGGATAGGCCCGTCAGAATATTTTACAAAAACCTTCTTCATAGAAACAAAAATTTGCGCCATCTGTCATAACTCGTATAGGAACTATATCGTGTCATATATTTTCGAGTGCTCTAAACTGAAATTTTTCCTTGCATTTTAGAGCCAACAAACTGGGGACAACATTCAAGCTCATAGGCCATGTCCTTACGCTAGTAATATATATGTCTTTGAATGCTGTTTACCGATGAGGAGTACCTACCCTCGTACGAAGACATTCCTTGCTTCAGCATCAGATCCTGGTTAAACATGTGTTTTGCTATCAAAACTGAACGTGAATCACAAAATAATTAGAAAGATGACGTGAATAGGAAAAAATCCAATTTCATCAGTCCTCTGGTAAGTTTCGGTTTTTTCACCACTTTATCTGGTAACATCGATTTTTAAATGTGACCACCCCATTTTTATATCTGGCAACATCGATTTTTAGATGTTACCACCCCAGCGTGAAAATAGCCTTTGCCAAAACTCTGCCGCAGCCGTAGAGGGACTCCCTCTACGGCCGCAGCCAAAATGTTTTTTTTTTTTTTTGGTTCAGTTCAAGGTAAAGCGATTATAGTATCGCATACAACCGATGTCAGGAATAAATACTCTCATTTATAGCAAATAAAACGTTGGTGTTCGACGTTTCAATGCTTCTTTGGAGTTTTTGGAGGCAATCGAGAAACGCAGGAAACGCAGAGAAGTCCACAGGAAAGAGGTGAACCGACCGCTTGCCGCGCTACAAAAGAACGGAACACTTTTCCTGTTCACGACCCACACCATCATATTTCACTGAACTGTATATTGTTCACTTGCACGACACTTTGTTACGCAAAACAACACCGATTTTACGAACCAAAACTCACTATAAACAATAAAAATTCGATGAAATATGAGGACTCCAAACGTATCTGTTCAAATCAACAGCCAAAATGTTTCCCGCCAAATGTAAACAATTTTTTCGGGAAACGGAATATCACAGGTCTACCCAATATCAAACTGTACAAAAACATGTATAGTCATCCCTTACAGCCACACACAAATTGTCAAAAGAGTGACAAAGATAGATATACGTTCATCTGATACGACTGTTAAACCAATGTCACCACTTTTTTCAAGCGAACCTACCTGCGAACTAGGGTTTGACTTTTACTATCGATGCAAACTATCGATTTCCGCTATTGCAAACTATCGATATCCGTTATTGTTTTATTAGATGTTTTTTCAAAGGATTTATTATAGTTTTTACAATGAGGGTTTTTCTAGCAACTTTCTAGCAAAAATAACTACTAGATAACGTTATTGTTAGCTAGGTATATCTAAACTATTATAAAACTGTAACAGAAGTGTGTCTGTACATAGAAGATATTTACAAAAAAAAGATTACGATATGATTTTTAGATGTCCCTGATTCCAAATCACAAATTTTTGGATTTTTTGTCTGTCTGTTTGTTTGTTTGTTTGTTCGTTTGTTTGTTTGGGTGTTTGTTTGTTCGAGTATCACGCAAAAACTACTGAACCGATTTTGATGAAACTTTTTTTGTTTGATAGCTTATCATCTGACTTAAAATCTGGTATATAATTTATGCGGACGAAGTCGCGGGAAAAAGCTCGTTTCTTATAAAAGCGTTAGTGAATAGATCCGGTATCGATCATAATTTATAGTTTTAGGGCATGTTTCACCACTTCTGAGTAAGTTCTTGTTAGCTTATCCGACAGATAGTTTGACATATTTTGTATGAAAGATATGTCAAAATATCTGTCGGATAAGCTAACAAGAACTTACTAAGAAGTGGTTCGACTCTGCGTCAGTGGGAATTGAGCCTAACTGTTGGCGATACAGTGCCACTAGCGACACTCTATTATTAGTGTCACTCTACACAGTATAGGTACAACACTTCCGTAAGGAATGAGGGATTTTCCAAAAAAATAAAAAAGCTAGTTCCCAATTTCTCGATAGATGGCGTTGACCAGAGGAGTCGATTAGGTATGAGCGAATATATTTATTAATATTATTAATAAAAAGACACGCAACAAACCCTTTCATATTATTGTTGGTTTATTATTAAAAATCTCGGTGTTATTGTCTGTCAACAACGAATCAAGTATCGGACGTGGCTGTGTGGGCTTCGTATCCATTTTGAATATTCGAACAATAAACGAGAAAAAACAACAAACTACAATAAGACAAAAACCTGACAATTTCAACAAAAATAAAACGGTTAACTTGTAATCGCTACTTCGTCAACGGATACGTCAGATTCCGTGAATGAAAAGATGAAAAGCAAAGCCATAAACGAAAGATTTCGCTCTCAAAGCAAAGAAAATTGAAAAGTGAAGTGACCAATTTAAATATTGTTCGTACCTATTATAAAAATAGATACGAAGCCAATACCGCCATGTCTGATACTTTATTCTTTGTTGACGGCTGTGGTTGACGGACAATAATTGATTGTAAAGATAAGATAACAGATTAAGACTGGTAATAATAAACCAACAACAATAAGAATGAGTTTGTACACACGGTGACATATCAAGCTACGCAAAACCAAAATAAGCTGGTCGCGCGACGTTACACGTTATTCACCCTACGCGCGGTCAGCTTAAATTATATTGGTTTTGCGTAGCTTGATGTGTCGCCGTGTGTATTTTTATTATTAATATTAATAAATATATTTGCTCATACCTAATCGACCCCTCTCTGGTCAACGCCATCCATCGAGAAATTAGGAACTAACTTTTTCTTTTTTTTTGCTTCCGAAAATCCCTCATTATTTTGTCATCTCATTTGATTCTATCGACCAACTTGAGGTGAATGTGGTACATCACTATTTGGTACATCAAATGTCAAATTACCTTATCTTGCAAACAATGTTTTCGATTTCTTATCAACCCAAAATAGTTTACTGAAATGTTTTGTTCGATTTGTTAAACGGATACAAGTGCATTGTTTTTGTGAATTATAAGTGTGAGGATAGTAAATAGTGAATGATTTATGACCAGATTTGTTGAAATTGAGTTAGCGGTGGAATGAAAGTTTTTGGTTATTTTCTGGAAAGGCACACATTCGGCTATAACAGCCCACAACAGCTCACAATATTGGCATTTTGGGTACGTAGTTTTGTATCGGTACAATTTTTTTTCAAAATGGCTGCCAGATAACAATTCAGTGCAAAGTCTTCCAGCTGGAAGACCGTAGGTACTTAAAGTGGCGCGCGCCCGTTCAAGATGGCATGTGTTTACTATTGACATCTCTTTTACTCAAACGAACGTTCGTCGTAAGTGTGAATAGAAGAAAGGTTGCGTTTTTATGCTGCGCTTTATAATATTAATCTTCCTATATTTTATCTTTGGAATATCACCATACACGTTAATATAATTCCGATAAAAACCGGGTTTAGGACCCCTATTTTATTCTTAGGCTGCGATTCTGTTGATTGCATTTTTTTCACATGTTTGTGTCCTTGTCATTACTTTTACATTCCCTATCTATAAGACGAGGAAGAAAGCATTGTTTGTATCTCAGCATTCTGTCCGCAATCATTGCGTAAACAGCAAGCAGGTAGTCCGAATCTTATTTTTTTGTTAAATTCAAAGCAAATGGATCTAGCCCATTCAGCCGAAGTCTTTAGTAAGTTTTTTCAATATCGGTAGCACGAGCGATGCCGCCCAAATCACCGTGCACTTAGTGAACCCCTCCATCCTCCGTAGAATCGCATCATCATCAGCCTATATACGTCCCACTGCAGGGCACAGGCCTCATGGAGGGTGTATGGGCGTTAGTCCACCACCATGTCCAATGCGGATTGGTAGCCTCCACATACGCATCAGAATTACTTCTTCGGCGTACATGCAGGTTTCCTCACGACGTTTTCCTTCGCCGTTTGAGAGCAGTCGGTAATTACGTACATAAGTTAGGTATAATAATTCATTGGTACACACGGCGACACATCAAGCTATACAAAACCAACATAAGCTGGACCCGGGACGTTATATTTTACGCGACCTACGCGCGGCCAGCTTATTTTGGTTTTGTATAGCTTGATGTGTCGCCGTGTGTATATGGTATGGCATGTCGTCCGTGCGGATACGAACCCGGACCTCAACATTGAGTTTACAGACCTCTCGAAACACGCCACCGACGCTCTTCCTCCGCAGAATATATTCCGCATGTTTCTATCATCTAATTCAGCGGTTTATTTAGGCTGTGTGTTGTCCGTCTGTCAGTCAAAGTAGGTAGGTATAGAGCAAAACAGTGAACTTATAATAGTAGAAAATTTTAACAAAAACAATCGAAATACATAATGTTTATATTAAATACAAAGAAAGACAAGTGCATGTTTAAATCAAATTAAAATAAGTAAAAAGATCAAAAGCACAATGAGCAATAGGTATGGGCAGGTATTTATTTATATGCTTTGTACATACACACAGCGACAGGTCAGGTTACCCTGTTTGGACTTTGAACTATTAGAAGTTGAACGCTGCGAATCGTGCGAGAGGGTGCGGTATGTTGTTGTTGTTTCGTCTCACAGCACGCTGCGCCCGCGCCGGCAGTCGCGTGTATGCAGGCTCTCTACCGCACTATTTTGTGTTTTGTACGTAGTGTAGTTATGGGTATACAACGTGTTAATGAATTAGCGCAAAACCTCATACACCCCAACTGATTTACAACAAAATAAATAGATTGAAACAATAATTTCATTATTTTGATAGTTAAAATTTAAAGTTATTCACATTTTAAGTTTTGAGGCAAAAATGATTTGTTATCATTTCAGCAATGAATGAAAGCGCTAACGTAACCATGAATACATTTTAATAATCTTGTTTGGTAGTAAGTAGAGTGAGAGTGCCCGTACGGTGGGTTGACATCGGGTTCAGTAAATTTTAAATTTTACAAATAAATTATTTAATATCTTGATAAAAAATTCCTATGTTGAAACCATGATAATTCGATTCTGCTCTCGATTCTAAACAAAGTACTTTCTAGTTTTGCGTTATTTTATTAACACGTTGTATAGGGTGCGTAACCTGATGTGTCGACCAAGCTACGCAAAACCTAAATAAGCTGGAGTGCGATTTTTGAATCTCATACGTTGAACTCAGCAGTTGAAAATGTATGGAGATACGCATTTTTCTACTGCTGATTTGACTTTAAAAAATCGCACTCCTGTCAGTCAAATCATAGTAATATTTACATTATCAACTGCTGAGTTCAACGAATGAGTTTCAAAAATCGCACCCCTGACCGCGCGTATAAAGGTAGAATAATGTATAACATCGCGGGGCCAGGAGTGCGATTTTTGAATCTCATTCGCTGAGTTCAGCAGTTGAAAATGTCAAAATTACTGTGGAGATACGCATCTTTCTACTGCTGATTTGACTTTCAAAAATTGCACTATAAAAGCAATTATAAAAGGCTAAAGACAATGTTTAAGCTTGATTTACATTTCTGTACATTCTTATTTGTCAAAATTACTGTGGAGATACGCATCTTTCTACTGCTGATTTGACTTTCAAAAATCGCACTATAAAAGCAATTATAAAAGGCTAAAGACAATGTTTAAGCTTGATTTACATTTCTGTACATTCTTATTCGTAGTGTTTAAGTAATCGAAAACACAATATCCCTTAAATAACTAATTTTAGTACAGAAGTCTGTGGGTAGTACCGACCGCCCTTTGTGCCCTTCTCATTCTTGTTATAAATAATTGTATTTGTATGTTCCGTCTTAGGTATATTCTTGGAGTGCAAATAAAGAGTCAGACTGAAGAAAGGAGATGCCACTATACAGTTTCAGTTATATTTGTCTTTGTTTTTTAATCATAGAGTGCCATTATCTACGTTTTCAAAAAACGTAGTTTGACATTAAAGTCCAAGTCATTCTTGTTTCTTTTCTGGTTTCTTTAGTCTGAGAGTGGTCTGAGCTGGGTCTGAGAATCTGTCTGAGAACAAGAAGATTAGTCATAGATTCTGGCTTCAAAATGATGTTTGTAATGCAATCTCCATCTCTGTAGGTATGTAAGCTTCTTGTCTGAGAAGAACATTTATAATCCTGACTGACGGTCGTCAATGATTTATAGTTACTACCTTGTGCAAGTTGTCAAACCATTGAGGACCTGTACTGTAGGGATTGTTCACCAGGATCCCCTGGGGCGTCGGGCTAGGGGATCCTGGTGGCCTAAACCGAGGTAGTTACGTTTTCTTTCCTGTTGAAAGGTAGACTTTACAATTAATTCTCTGCTCAAAACAATTCGTGCTTTTCTATCGCGTGCACAATTTTGAGATTGAGAAAAACATCGCACGGAGCTGTCAAATGCCACAAATTTCTCGCACAAAGAACGTTCATGTTCGGCGAGATGACGAACACGCGATGACATAGTGGTGACGTCACGAACGCACCTCATGTTCGCAGATGTGATAAAATTTCAAAATGGCGGTTATCAAAGATTTTTTTGGTCTATACGACCAAAAAAATCTTTGGGCGGTTATATTATCTCACTTAAGAAGTTTAGAACTAACCTGCATCAAATCACTTTTCTGAGTTTTTCAGCTGTATATGGATTCGTAAATGTTGTTTCAAGTGATCTTTCCGTGCACATTTGTACTCGCACATGGAGCAAGAGTAAGGTTTCTCGCCAGTGTGGATTCTTAAGTGCTTTTTCAATCTATCATTTTGACTACATTTGTACTCACACATGGAGCAGGAGTAAGGTTTCTCGCCTGTATGGATTCTTAAGTGTATTTTCAAATCACCTTTTCGACTACATTTGTACTCACACATGGAGCAAGAGTAAGGTTTCTCGCCTGTATGGATTCTTAAGTGTTTTTTCAAACTACCTTTTTCACTACATTTGTACTCACACATGGAGCAGGAGTAAGGTTTCTCGCCTGTATGGATTCTTAAGTGTTTTTTCAAACTACCTTTTTCACTACATTTGTACTCGCACATGGAGCAGGAGTAAGGTTTCTCGCCTGTCATTTGTACTCACACATGGAGCAGGAGTAAGGTTTCTCGCCTGTATGGATTCTTAAGTGTTTTTTCAAACTACCTTTTTCACGACATTTGTACTCACACATGGAGCAGGAGTAAGGTTTCTCGCCTGTATGGATTCTTAAATGGTTTTCCAAATTAACTTTTTGAGCACATTTGTACTCACACATGGAACAGGAATAAGGTTTCTCGCCAGTATGTATTCTTAAGTGGGTTTTCAAATGAGCTTTTACACTACATTTGTACTCACACATGGAGCAGGAGTAAGGTTTCTCGCCTGTATGGATTCTTAAGTGTATTTTCAAAAAACCTTTTCGACTACATTTGTACTCACACATGGAGCAGGAGTAAGGTTTCTCGCCTGTATGGATTCTTAAGTGTTTTTTCAAACTACCTTTTTCACGACATTTGTACTCACACATGGAGCAGGAGTAAGGTTTCTCGCCTGTATGGATTCTTAAGTGTTTTTTCAAACTACCTTTTTCACGACATTTGTACTCACACATGGAGCAGGAGTAAGGTTTCTCGCCTGTATGGATTCTTAAATGGTTTTCCAAATTAACTTTTTGAGCACATTTGTACTCACAAATGGAACATGAATAAGGTTTTTCACCAGTATGGATTCTTAAATGTCTTTTCAAATCATCTTTTCGACATTTGTACTCACACATGGAGCACGAGTAAGGTTTCTCGCCTGTATGGATAATTTTATTACTTCTATAATCACAAATCCCACATTCATGTTTTTTATCATTATTAGAATGTACATTCTTAATATGTCGTTGTAATGTATCTTGGGTAATGTCTGTGTAAGAACACTGTTTACACTTGAAATAAATATCTCGATTTATTTTCTCATGAGATTGAATATGTTCTACTAAGTCAGATTTCTTGTCATATTGTTTATTACAATCATTGCATTTGAATACATTATTGGTAGTATGATTGTTAGTTTTATCAGTTTTGATTATTCTTTTATTGGGTTTATTAAACGTGTTTTGTCTTTTATTTCGTTTCTGGTTTTTAACTGGTTTCTTTTGTTGAGTATCTACATTCTCGCTGTGTTCATTGCTCATCTTTTTTTTTGAATCTGCTTCTTTTCTAATTTCTTTTGGGGAATAAAACAGATCAAATTTGTTGTCCTGTGTTCTGGAATCTTGGTTTTTTCAGTATAGGTACATCTGAAATCAGAATTTAATAACTTTCAAAATGTATCTTATTTCGTATACTATGCAGTAGATGCAAATCTTGAATCGGGAAAAAAGTCCCGGGTCAAACCGTAAAATGACTGGACTATAGAGCGTGTTGCACGAAGTATTTCCATTTCAAAATATATGTATTGTATACATCGTTTTGAAACACAATTTGGTTACTTAGTTATGAAAATAGCTTTTACAGATGGATATGTACTTCAGGTGTATTGAAAGATTTGGGTTAAATGTACCTATACTTCGTTTTGGTGCAACATCATGTATACCTACAGGGTGTATGAAAAGTAAGTTAGTCGAGTACCTAGGTATTGCAGTTTAGTATGGAGCAGCAGATTTTTTTTGCTCTGTCAGGTTTGCACCCATAGTCAAAGTTGTTCAGTTTGATGGCTAGAGTATGTGGTTTAAAGGTACTAATAATTTTCCTTACACCCTGTATTAAGTGGTGTAACTGTGTGTACGTACAATATTTTTTCTATTGAGAGATACCTAGGTACTAACCTTCGCAACAACTCGTGGCATTAACTACTCGTTGAAGCACCACAGAACACGGCGCACACTTGAAATAAATATCTTGTTTTATTTTCTCATGAGATTGAATATGTTCTACTAAGTCAGATTTCCTGTCATATTGTTTATCGCAATCATTGCATATGAATACATTATTGGTAGTCTGCTTTTTGGTTTTATCAGTTTTGATTCTTCTTTTTGTGGGTTTATTGAATGTTTTTAGTTTTCTATTAGATTTCTTGTTTTTTACTTGTTCCTTTGGATGAGTATCTATATTTTCGTTTTGTTCATTTCTCATTATTTCTTTTGAATCACCTTCATTTTTATTTTCTATTGGGGAATAAAACTGATCAAATTTGTTGTCCTGTGTATCTAATCTTGCATTTTTCAGTTTGAGTACATCTGAAATCCGAATTTAATAACTTATAAGGTAGATAGATAGATAAACAATTTATTAGGTACTAGGTAGTTTTTTTTTTTTTAGGTACTAGTAGACCGCGGCGAACTTCGTACCGCATTAGAATCTTCCCCCACACACACTTGGCCGTGTTTGTTTAACCTATGTTCATCACAGATAATGTAGCATTCTAATGGTGAAAGAATTATTCAGATCGGTCCAGTAGTTTCGAAGCCTATTCATTACAAACAAACAAACAAAAAATCAAATCTTTCCTCTTTATAATATTAGTGTAGATAGACAACGCAATGGAGACAAAGCTTGAAAACTATACGTTTGCAGGGAGGCAGGAGGTGGTAGAGGAGAGGGTTCTCCCTCTCACCGTGTATTCCCGGAGGTTCCACCTGATTGATTTATTTATTTGTCCAAAACACATGACAAGTAGATTTATTTAAATGAAATCTGCCAAACTGTATAAGTTTGTTGACAGCTCTCATTTTCTCATATTTTTATTACAATTTTATTCTGGTACAATATTCAAGCTTATCATTCTTCCAGAATATTATGTAACACTCAAATATTCTAGGAACAGCAGGAACATAGAGGGAGTAATTGAGGTCGGAACGTATTTGGTCCTATTCACTCAATAAGAGATGCACATCCTTGAGATCACTACCTTATTACTGTTTTTATCTATGTAGCCACATTTTTGTACTAAAGTCATTGACCAAGAAATGTCACTTCATATAAATTGTATGCAAGTGACATTTCTTGGTCAATGGGCAGGAGCCTTTAAAATGCTTTCGTCCTATTGAAGCGGTCTTGCTCATGTCAAGAACACACTGACTAATATAATATGTGAACAAACTTCATAATAGTTTACTACTACCCATTGACCAAGATTTTTTTTATCGCTAGTGCTGGTAGACAGAATGTCAGTGTAACCGCGTATGAGATAGCAATAGTCATAAAATCCTTTACAGTTTATATGAAGTGACAGTGAGTCAGGCACTTTAAGAAATTTATCAGCAATATGACAACCCGTGTTTCAAAGTTCATACTGAACAACAGCAGGAGCAAGGCTCGTGCCATCGTCGGAGCCCTCGCCGGGCACTATGCCACAGGCACGATGATGCACAAGATGAAGCTCACCCTAGACCCCAGCTGCCGAGCGTGTGGAGAGGAGGAGACCAGAACATATCCTTTATGACTGTGATGTCTTCTTCTTTTCGTGTATATGGTTCATCAGTGGTGTTTTTATATTTTAGTAGCCAGGTGTTCGGCAAGCCTGACAGTGACAGGAGTAAGGCTGACATCAGACGGACTGCACCAAAACAACCGCACGAAGTCGCATCAGCAACCACACAGTCGCTATATCAACTGCATGCAGTTGTACGTTTGACTTCGTGCAGTCATGATAGATATCAACAGCACTCGGTCGGCTGCAGTTGAGTGAAGTCAGTATCAACTGCATACAGTCGTGCCGTCAACATCGCGCGGTCGGCTACGGTAGGCACGACTGCATGCAGTTGATATTGACTTCACTCAACTGCAGCCGACCGCGTGCAGTTGACATCATGACTGCACGAAATCGAACGTACAACTGCATGCAGTTGATATAGCGACTGCGTGTGGTTGCTGATGCGACTTCGTGCGGTTGTTGTGGTGCAGTCTGTCTGATGTCAGCCTTACTGTATTTAAATCCGTGTGATGCCTTGGCGACTAGACTGAACGCATGTGCCTCCTCGGAGATGGATACCCAAAACCGGGAGATCTTAGGTTTCTTCCCCTCTATGGTATTGCCTCTAGTATTGCCTCCTTCATTGACCATGCATGTATTTGAAGCCAAGGTTCGGTTCTATTGAGAGATACCTAGGTACTAACCTTCGCAACAACTCGTGGCATTAACTACTCGCTGAAGCACCACAGGTCCTATAACCATCTCCTCTTTGATCTCGTGATCTGCATACAAGTCTAGCTCTGCATCGTCCGATAAGTTTTCTACTTTTACATCAATTACAACTTCTCTATATGTGTTTTCAGTATTCATTTTAGCTTCCGAATTTATAAATATTAGTAAGCATCAAACTGAAAGGAAAAATCAAATCCAAATAGTTTAATGAACGCAAAAATTGGTCAATCCAAGACAATATATTCTTTGATCCAAGATTGATTTGATTCCAAAAAAACAAAAACAATGCAGAATGCAGAATAGAGTGTTGCCAGCCGGATCTTGTCAAAAGTAACCGGATCACCCTAAAAAGTAACCTTTTGGTGTAAAAAGTAACCTTTCTTATTTTTTTCCAGTAATAAGGTATTAAAAGTTGATGGACAGAAGTGCGATTTTTGAAAATCATACGAGCGACTTGGCAGTAGAAAGATGCATAATCTCCATAGTAATTTCGACATTTTCGACTGCCAAGTCGCTCGCATGATTTTCAAAAATCGCACTTAAGATGTTGGTTCTATTAACTTAACTTAACTTACAGAAATGAAAAAAATCAGTAGCGTTTTCCATTTTAAGTTGCATTTTCATCCAATTGATTGATTGAGCGAGTAAGTGAGACTACTTAGACCATTTTTAGTCATTCGTGATTTGGTACTATAGGGGGTAGAGACGTAGCCAGACAGCCAGAGGCCAATTAAACTCTTGTTATCACTATTATTTGGATTTATAAAACAGTGCAAAGATAAAAAAAAACATTCCGTTTCATGGAAAAATGTGATTGATTATAAAAATTCCGAAAAATCACTTAAAAGTGACCTTTTGAATCGTGTAGCCTAAAAGTAACCTGACACAGCTAAAAATCACCTAAAAGGTTACAAAAGTAACCTTCTGGCAACACTCAGAACAGTTTTTTTTTTAATAATGTGTTTAATGGCTCTGGATACTATGTCTGTGGCAACACTATGAACGAGTACCTCGTTCATTCATTCATTCCATAGAGTACTGTAAACATTCATTCATTCATTCTCTCTCTGGCACTCACCGTAACAACACCTCCCGCATTAACTGCATTAGCAGAATGTGTTGAGAAGCTAACTAAGCAGGTCGCAGCGCTATCAACATCCAATGAACGCAGTAGGTCCCGGCAACGCTCCTTCTCAGGAAACAGAAATAGGAGAGATCACTCTAACAACAAACCCTGCTGGTATCACTCAAAATTCGGAGACAAAGCAACAAAATGCACCTCACCATGTAATTGGAAGCCGGAAAACTCAACGAACAGTCAGTAAAGGCGGCTACTGACGGCGCAAACCCCGGCCGCCGAATTTTTGTAACAGATCAGACGTCTAAACACTACCTTATAGATACAGGTTCGGACCTCTGTTGTTTTCCCCGGCATCTATTAAAAGGTCGATATTTTTCCAGTGGATATGATCTCAGTGCTGCTAATGGCAGTACAATTAAGACCTACGGCAATATTTCCTTGCAACTTAATCTAGGGCTCCGCCGTGACTTTCACTGGGATTTCATCATTGCTGACGTTAGCAGTCCTATCATTGGATCAGACTTTCTTAGCTACTACAACTTACTTCCAGATTGTCGAAATCAACGCCTCGTGGACGGAACTACTAAATTGTCTGCGCCAGTTTCGGTATCCAAATCTTCTCAGGTTAGCGTCAAAGCCTTAGCTTGTGGCAGTTCAGTTTTTGCACAGGTGCTTGCTGAATTCCCGGAAATAACACGTCCTCCTGGCTTACCTCGGACTATCAAGCATAACACCGTCCACTATATTAAAACCACTGGCGGACCTCCTGTGTCGTGTCGTCCTCGTCGTTTGGCGCCACCTAAACTTGTAGCTGCTAAAAAAGAATTTGAGGACATGATGCGGTGTGGGATTGTCAGACCATCCAAGAGTCCCTGGGCTTCACCCTTGCAAATGGTCCCCAAAAAGGACAACTCATGGCGTCCTACGGGCGACTATCGTGCTGTTAATGCTAGGACCGTGCCGGACAGATACCCCGTCCGACACATTAATGATTTTACCCACAATCTTTCTGGAGCTACCATATTTACCACTATCGACTTGGTAAAGGCTTACCATCAGATTCCTGTGTTTGAAAGCGACATTCCGAAGACTGCCATCACTACCCCGTTTGGCCTCTTCGAATTTCCTGTCATGCCTTTCGGACTGCGTAATGCTGGTCAAACCTTTCAACGCTTTATCGACGAGGTCACACGGGGTCTTGATTTTTGCTTTCCATACATTGACGATGTGCTGGTTTTCTCTCCAGACGAGGCTACTCATCTCCAACATCTTCGGACGCTTTTCAAACGCTTCCAGGATTATGGTGTTGTGGTTAATCCATCGAAATGTGTCCTTGGTGCCAAAGAGGTTTTGTTTTTAGGTTTCAACATCAGCGCCGAAGGTACCAGTCCTCCTAAAGACCGCATTCAAGCTTTGCTGGATTTTACGCCACCGAAAACCATCCAAGGTCTGCGCCGATTTCTCGGCATGCTGAATTAGTATCGTCGCTTTCTGCCGAACGCTGCCCAATTTCAGGCTCCCCTGATCGAGGCTATGGTCGCGACCAACAGTAAGGGTGCAAAACCATTCCCATGGACACCTGAGCTTCTGAAACACTTTGAGGCATGCAAGGCAAGCCTGTCCAGCGCGACATCACTCCAGCACCCTGTTAACGACACACCGCTTGGCCTTTTTACCGATCCTTCCAGCGCTAGCATTGGTGCATGCCTTCAGCAACAGGTTGACGGAGACTGGCATCCCTTGGCCTTCTTTAGTAAAAAACTAACCCCACAACAGGTCCAATGGCCTACATATTACAGGGAACTTCTGGCAGTGTACGAAAGTGTACAGCATTTTCGACACATCCTCGAGGCTCAACATGTCACGATCTACACTGATCACAAGCCACTGCTGTACGCCTTCGTACAGCGCCGAGAAAAACTCCCACCACCTCAATTGAACCAACTATCATTCATTGGTCAATTTACAACCGACATCCGGTACATCAAAGGTGAGGAAAATGTTGTTGCCGACGCGTTCTCACGGATCGACGCCATCTCTCTGGAGCAGGATTACGAAGCCCTTGCTAAATCACAGGAGGCAGACCAGGAGCTCTCAGACCTTCAAACAAGCGGTTCCAGCCTCCAGCTGACCAAGGTCACTATTCCAGGCACAAACATCTCGGTCACCTGTGATGTATCAACTGGCAAGCCTCGTGTTTACCTGACCCCTTCGTTTCGCCGTGCGGTGTTTGACAGGCTTCATAACCTGAGTCACCCTGGCGCACGAGCTACCACCCGCCTTCTTACCGACCGCTACGTTTGGCCTTCGATCAAGAAAGATTGTGGACAGTGGGGTCGATCCTGTCAAGCGTGTCAACGCAGTAAGATTACTAGACATAACTCTTCTCCCCTCAGCATATTCGACCAACCACCCGGTAGGTTTATGCATGTCCACATCGACATCGTGGGTCCCTTGCCTGTCTGCAACGAGTTCCGGTACTGCCTTACCGCCATAGACAGGTTCTCGAGATGGCCCGAGGTGTGGCCCATGCGCACCATCACCGCTGAGGAGACAGCTGAGACCTTTACCAGAGAATGGGTATCTCGTTTCGGCGTTCCGTCAAAGATAACAACAGATCAAGGTTCTCAATTCGAGTCTGACCTGTTTCGTCGCCTGACTCAGACATTCGCTACGAAACGCATTAGGACGACCGCATATCACCCCTGTGCCAATGGCATGATCGAGCGCTTACACCGCCAGTTGAAGGCGGCGCTCATGTGCCACGGCGACTCCTGGGTGAGGTCCCTACCTTTTGTTCTGCTCGGAATGAGAACCGCTTTCAAAGACGACCTAAAGGCTACGGCAGCAGAGATGCTATATGGTGAAACCCTGCGCTTACCTGGGGAAATGTTAGCTCCCATTCCCAATGCAAACAACTCAGAAAACCCGGCTGACTTTGTTGTGCAACTCCGACACAAAATGTCGAATGTGCGACCTGTCCCAGCCTCTCGCCACTCTAAGCCGACCCCCTTCATTTTCAAAGATCTCGCGACAGCAACCCACGTTTTTCTACGCGACGACACGGTTCGTCGCCCATTACAACCTCCGTACACGGGCCCTTACCTTGTCATAAATCGGTCCAAGGACGGAAAGACGGTGACGTTAAACATCAGGGGTAAGGAGGTTGTTGTGAGTGTTGACCGTGTCAAGCCAGCATACACACAGGATGACCCAGCGGCAGTTTCGGAATCACCCGTAAATAAGACCGCAGAAACCATCTACCCGCCTCTTGCAGATCCTCCTCCTACAGATCCATCCCCTACAAACCCACCTCGTACAGACCCACCTCCTACAGTCCCACCTCGTGCAGATCCACCTTACACCACAAGATCAGGCCGTAGAGTAACATTCAAGCTACCATTTGATTTATAAGTTTTATAACTTATTCTTCTCCGTGGGGGGGTGGTGTGGCAACACTATGAACGAGTACCTCGTTCATTCATTCATTCCATAGAGTACTGTAATCATTCATTCATTCATTCAAACGTAGTGATTCCATTCTCTTTGATTCATTCTCTCTCTGGCACTTGTCGTGACAAGAACGACCACTTTATATTTTGTACCGGTAGATCTTTTATAATGTAATTACTGTCAACATCTATAGTTTCCATTATACGAATTAGCACACAAGATCGCACCGGCAGTATCATTTCATTCTCCCTCCAAGCTAGCCGACAAGCGAGTCTACAGCCCATCGGACAACGGACGGGAGGCGAGCTCTCCACACGCACGCCCCCGCCAAAAAGTGACCACCTCCATTTCGTATGCACAAATTGAGCCCGACATGGCGCTGTTTGTGATTTACAGCTTCAAATGCACTGACATTTTTTTCTCTCAGTTCACTCACTGTGGTCGATTCAGTTTCATACACACATCTTTTAATTTCCCCCCAGAAATAAGGGATGATACTTGAGAAGCAGGGTGCATCTTGCGATAGCGTCTTTGCGTTTCACGAAGTCTCCGTGTTTCTCACTAATAAATTATCACCATATCCAAAAAACTGCAGATTTGTGTACGACTTTTTTTTACAAATTCAGGTTGAACCTAATACGACACTGCACTGAAATCCAAGTTCCGATACGTAAGCGGGCACTGATTGATTACAGAGCGCGGTAACCTCTTAATCAGATCGCGACCAAACGGAAACTGTTTTTGTTTTGTTTGCCTGAGGCGCGTGCGACCTTGCCGAGCGGTGGGGATGCGCTCGCTAGAGTTGTGCGGGGGTGCTCCGCCTGCGAGGGGATGGACGTTGACCGGGCCGCCCCGGCCGGTGGAAATGTACAGTTCGAATGAGAAAATGTTTATTTAAGGAATTATTTAATTTTAATTTAAAAAACATTTTTTTTATTTAAAGTGTGTATGACACAGAGCGTTTATTATGAACCCCTTCTGAATGTTTTGGCATGCTTAGAATGTCTTTTATTTTCATAATTTAGATTTCAAGAAAACCCTGCAATATAAGATCTAAACCAGGAGTACAACTCGCCACCAAAATTTGTCGAATGTCTTCGATTTCACCCTGTATACAAGCGTCAAACTTAGTGTGATTATAAAGCATACTCTACAGAATAACAACAAATACTAAAAACCGGCCAAGTGTGAGTCGGTCTTGCGCTAAAGGTACCGGACAAAAAAAAATTTTTCTAAGTTAATAATATTGTGTTCTGTGGTGGTGTGGTACGGAACCCTCGATGCGCGTGTAGCCCGACTCGCACTTGACCGGTTTTATTTGCTATTTCAGGTTTGCTCCCATAGTAAAAGTTGTTCAGTTTGATGGTCTGAACCGCCCCTAAAAATTTTGAAAGTGCATCACTACAACGCAAAATCACTACTAAAATCTCCCGATTTTGATATTTCCCTGCTAAATGTATGGAAATTTAATTTTCCTTTTTCTGAGAGGTCTAATACCTCGACCTCGTCGGTTGACCCCATAGAGACTTAGGCTGAGATTCAGAGACGATTTCTAAGTCTTAGTTCCAACTCCCGTTTATTAAAATCCATACATTTTTGACCCTTAGTTCGAACGATGACTTAAAAATCGTTGCTGAATCTCAGCCTTATAATTGGAGATCCGACCGTAAAATTATGCACCTATTTCATAGGCGAACGAAATGTGATTAGGCAAGTTGCCTAAAAAAACAAGCCACAAGTACCTTTTCCATTATGATTTTTAGTACTATCAGTTTAAAATAACAATGTGGATGACCTCACTCGCAAATCTGACGTCACTCAATCACACGAATTTCACTCGAGTCATTCAAATGATTATTTCCTCTACATTTCTTTATCAACTGAGTGAAGTTATCCAACGGCCCTTCAGGGTCATGCACATTGTTATTTTTTACCACCACTGCCAGTTAAAAATAAATAAAACAAAATTATTAACTTAAAACAATTTATTTAAAACTTAGCACTTTTTCGTCGGATCCCTGACTTATTGTTCAAAGGCAACTTTAGTTGTACAACTTTTTTCGCGCCTGTACCCACAAGAGACGCACCGGTCACTCTCACTTTCATTGATGCATTGTTCGCGGTCAATTTCATACCCTGACAAAGGCTTTCAAGCTCAAATTTCAAGTTGTTAATAAGTAGAATGAAAACTATAGCGTGGCATAAAGCTTTGTCTTTATACGGAGTTGGTCTCGTTCGTCGTCCATTCGTCATCGTTGTAAACGTTGATAGAATGATCTCGTTCAATGAAGCGGAGTGGGGACAAGCAACGAAAGTCTTTTTAAGATCTTTTACCATCGTTGTGTATAGTTTTAGCAATGCGTTTGCATACACGGCTAATACTGTATGTTCATGCGATAGTTTTTTGCTGGTCGCTATATTTTTTATCAAAGGTAACATATCTGTTGTGTATTCTTTACTTTCAAGTTCCGAATAGATCCTTTCAAATTGATCTTCAGTTAATATTTTGTCGATGTCGTATACGTTTTCAACTTTATCCGCAGCACGGTCTATAGGAGGTATGTAGAAGTCATCGGAATCACTTTTGTTATACGAAGTCAAGTCTAGTTGGTCTTCAGATATGTTTTGGGTGACATCCTGCATTTGTTCAGTTACAGTTTGGACGTTAAGTTTTAATTTCTCTCGCTGTTCCATTTGTTGTTTCTTCTTTTTGGATCCGAACTTTCTGCTCAACTCCAAATTGCTAGTTTCAAGTAATTGCGATGTTTCGTTAAGCTTTAACACTGGTTTCAACTCGGCGTAACCAACTTCGATAAGTCTAACTTTACCTGTTATTTTATTACGCGCAAGGATTAAGGTCTTACCCAATTCTTCCTTTTCTTCTTCTCCAGCGTATATCAAGTCGTTTAATTCAGTTACTAATGTTTTCGACCCGTTATTTTCGTTCTCGAGTACCAGACAGTCTTGACTTCTGAATTTTTCCGTAGTGTACCCATTTTGGAAGTTAACTATGAGAGGATACGTAGATTCTTTAGTGTAAACTTCGTCTATGTGAAATTTCGGCATTTTTAATATAAATTAGCATTTAACATTATGTTTTGAAATAAAAACAAAATGATCTTGATCTCACGTGTTTTTAGGTTATGATTTTTTTTTTTTTTTTTAAACAATTTATCCTTTTGGAAATGCAATGGGAACCAGCCCTCACAGCATGGTCATAAGTTACATTTTTCTTTGTACTTAAAACTAACTTATTTTATCACTTTATAGTAACAATACTTTGTTTCTAAACACTAGAATTACGCCACAATAACTAAATAACAAAACACGAACCCGGCGCCATTGACCGCATGAATGGCGGCCGGGCCGGACCACCTACCACATTTTAATTTTTTATTGCGTTTCGTTGTTCCCAAACCACACTCCAAAAAATGTGATGTGACATCCCAACAGTACACTAAGTCTATAAAAAAATAAAATAGTGAGGTGAACGGAACGCACCGGCACCACAAGCCAGCCAATGGCGGCGCTATGCTTACGGTACAGACCTTTGTTCCACAGACACTCTACGTATAGAAAAGTTGTGGTACAGAGGTATGTTCCACAGACATGTGACGGGTTAACTAATCTTACACCTAAATATTGAAATGTGTGGGTGATACACACATTCCAAGTTCAAGATAAGTTTTACGCGAGGATCAATCCGAATCAAACGGGAGCGCCTTCTTTATTTCTCACTTTTACTACTGTGTAGAAGAAATCGCGGGTTCGGGGCGATTGTTCCTTCTCCTACAGTGGTTTGGTTTGGTGGCGAATGATAACACCTGAATCTTCTGGCTGAATGATTTATTGAAGATTGAATACAGTACACTGAATTTTGCTTTGCTGAATATAATAAAAATCTGACCGTCCGCCATGCGTGGCGTCGGAAGAGAGAGAGATGTTGCCAGTAATCGCTACTGAATACATGAATAATATAATACAAATTAAAGTTAACTGACTGGCAACATTCATTATCATTGAGTTTATTGATTACATTGATAGTTCTGCTCCATCTCAATAGATGGCGTGAGTCGTAACTTTCGTAGAAATTGAAATAATGAAAACATGTTAATTTTGCGTTAACATTCCTGGCCAAAGATGAAATCTGATTGAACACTGAAATACTGATTTCTTAATTAACAGAGTTGAAATGTCCTTAACAAATATTATATTCTAACTAAATATAATTATGAAATATACAATTCTTATCATAGGTCCTTATCAGTATCTACAATAGGTAATTTACATAACTTGATAGTAGGTCTGACTAACTCGCCATGCTGAGTTTTTAATTTAACTGACCTGATTACTGAGTCCTGACCTGAATACAATTCAATTACTCTACCCCTTCTCCATTGTAATGGGGGTGTATTAACATCAATGATAAGAACTAAATCGTTTAATTTTAGATTATCAGACTGATTAAACCATTTGTTTCTAACTTGAAGTGTAGATAAATATTCTGAATGCCAACGTGACCAAATCGTTTGGTACATTTTTTGAATAGTTTGGAATCTAGATAATCGTGATATTTTAGTGTCCTTCCAGTGAGACTCGGGTAGGGCAACTAAAGGTTGACCTATAATGAAATGACCTGGTGTGAGAACCTCCAAATCACTTGGATCCTCTGACATTGGGACAAGAGGTCTGGAGTTCATTATTGACTCTATTTTAGCAAATAGAGTAGAGAGCTCTTCGAAAGTTAGTATAGTCTCACCTATTTCTCGTCTGAGTAGGTTCTTGGCGCTCTTGACAGCTGCCTCGAACAAACCTCCCATGTGGGGTGAGGCTGGTGGGTTGAATTCCCAATGAATGTTCTGACGACGGAACTCGTCCTTGAGTATGGTCTCGTTTGATAATAGAAACTGATTTACCTCCTTTAGGTAGTTGTTGGCTCCCACGAAGTTGGTGCCTCGGTCTGACCTGATGAGTGATGGAAGTCCTCTACGACTAACAAATCTTGTGAAGGCTGCAATGAAACCTTCGACTGACAAACTTGATACCACCTCTAAGTGGACTGCCTTTGATGCTAAGCACACAAAAACACATAAGTACGCTTTGACTGATTTAGCGTTTCTGAGTAAGCTGGATTTTACCAAATACGGCCCTGCGAAGTCCGTCGCGGTCCCTGAGAATGGCCGCGCAGCAATAACCCTGTCTGCTGGTAAATCTGACATGAATGGAGGTTGAATTGAGGGTCTGAATCTGAAACATACAATACATTTTCTGATGACACGCGACACTTGTCGTCGCACTGATGTGATCCAGTATTCTCTCCTTAGAATAGCGATTAACGCATTGGTTGCTGCATGACAATAGCTTTTATGATAATATTCAATGAGTAACTGAACGAATTGATTATCCTTTGGTAGTAAATATGGATGACGTGAGCCATATTTAAGCTCTGAACGCTTAAGTCGTCCTCCGACTCTTATTATTCCTTGGTGATCTAGAAATATGCTGAGTTTCTGAAGTGAAGTGCATACAGGTCTTCCTCTCTTCAATGAGGCAATTTCGGCGCTGAAATGCTCCTGCTGAATGCGTTGTACCCAATATTTGGTTGATATTCGTGTCTCTTCTAAAGACAGCGCTTTACTGGTTATCCTTTCTTCCTTAGGGACCACTAAATTGTTAGCGTATCTGAGAACATAAGCTGTAACATTAATAAGTTTGCTGAATGAACTGAATTTGTCTAATAGGGGTAAATCCCATGCTGAGATAGGAGTGATAACGTGGATATTCTTCTTGTATCCTGGTAGTTCCTTGGGTGAACTGAACTCTGGACTCGGCCATTTTGATTCTGGTCTCGCAAGCCAAAATGGAGACCACCACATCTTGCTAGAGATGAGTTTCTCTGCTGACATACCTCTGGATGCTATGTCGGCAGGATTGAGCTCTGACTGAATGTGTCGCCACGTGATTATTCTTTCTGAAGTCTGAATGAACTGAACTCGATTACCTTCGAACGTCTGAAGTGAATGAGGCTTTGAACGTATCCATGTTAATGCTATAGTGCTGTCTGACCATGCATTTAGACTGTCAATGTTGATTGATTGTTCATAAGTAGCTGCTACGTGATTGAGTAGCTTGCACGTAAGATGAGCTGCGCTGAGTTCTAGCTTGGGTATAGTCTGACGCGTCTTCTTTGGAGCTACGCGTGACTTAGCCATTAGTAGTTGTACTGAAGTGTTTCCTGACGAATCTTCTGTTCGTAGGTATATGCATGACGCATAACCAAGTTCTGAGGCATCTCCAAAGCCATGCAGTGAGTATGTGACTGCATTTCGTATAGTTACACAACGTGGTATCTGAAGTTTTGCTAGGTTTGAGAGATCCTTTGTCAAATCTTCCCATATAGTGGTGATTGAATCTGGGACTGGTTCATCCCAGTCTAGTCCGTCTATGAACAATGTCTGAAGTAGTATCTTGAATCTCATGATGACTGGATTACAGTATCCGCATGGATCATACAATCTTGCTATTGTACTTAGAATGTTCCTCTTGGTAACAGCTTGGCCTGATGGTATATTAACCTGATATGACATGACATCTGCCGTAGGGTCCCACTGTACCCCGAGTACCTTGATAAAGCTTTGATCGTCCTGATCAAATCTGTGAGGATTTTCGCAGTGATCTCCTGGTAGATCCTGTAACAATTTATAATTATTTGATGACCATTTCCTGAGTTCATAACCTGCGCTCTTCATTAACGCAATAAGCTCTTCCTTTAATTCCTGAGCCTCCGTCAGGGAGCTTGTTCCCGTTAAAACGTCGTACACGAATATATCGTTCCTGATAGCTGCTGATGCCTTCGAATTGGGGTGAGTAGCCTCCCAATCGTCTGCTAACTGAAGTAATGTCCTGATTGAGATAAATGGACTGGACCTGAGACCATATGTGTTTGTGTTTAACTCGTAAACTTCTAACTTCTGAGATGGATCTTTTCTCCATAATATGAGCTGATACTTCCTGTCTTCGGGGTGTATCCAGGTCATCCTGAACATCATCTTGATATCAGTGGTAAATACGACTGGATGCCGTCTGAAATTCAGTAATATTTTTGTTATGTCATTCTGAAGTGGAGGTCCTGAGTGAAGACATTGGTTAAGAGATACATTATTGGATGATTTGCCGCTACCATCAAATACGACTCTGAGTTTATCTGTACCCCTTTTGAATATTCCATGATGAGCTATAAAGTAATGTTCTGAATCAAACTGAAATCGGGACTTAGACATATGTCCTAACCTTTCATATTCATCCATGAATTCAATATATTTCTGAGCAAACAATTTATTTCTATTCAATTTGCCTTCTAACGCCTTAAATCGTTGAATAGCAATGGCCTTTGTTTCACCTAACAGTGATCTGTCTGATAAGAATGGAAGTTGTACCATATATTTACCATCTGGAGTCCTGACCGTAGTTTTCTCATAAAATTCCTCACACTCTTTATAATGTGGGTTTACTACCTTATCTGATGAAGGTGGTTCTTCTGACTTCCAAAATCGTTCCACCGCCTCTTCTAGGCGTGTCATTCGTAGTCCATACTGCTGAACTGAAGTTGGATGTGCTACTTTGTCTGATGAGTGTTGATGATGATGGGTAATATCTGAGGTCTGATGATGATTCTTTGATGAAACTGGTCCCATTATCACATGACCAAAGCAGGTGCCATACGCTGCGATTCCTGAAGTTAGAGGTATTTTCGTACCATCATAGACATAATTTAATATGTCAGCTCCTAATATTAACTCAATTTCCTGAGACTGATTGAATGAGTGATCAGCTAAGCGAATCTGATTTGTTTTCATAAAGTTATTAAATTTATTATCATTAATTGAAGGCAATTCTGAAGTTAATGAATACATAATGACTGCATCGGTACTGATTATAGGTAGGTCTTTATAAATTGGTTTGATAACTATCTTAGTAGTTTGACCTGGTTGGCTGACTATCTGATTGCCTATGCCATGTATTTTACATGAACTAAACTGTCGATGTAGATTTAATTTACTGACTAATGATTCTTTTATGACTGAAACACTAGCACCTGTGTCTAGCAATGCTCGTGCCTGAATATACTGACCATATTTATTTCTGATACATACCAGAGCAGTGGGGCACACACCACCTGCTGGTAAAGTTACATCGACAGTGGAACACCATCATTGTGAAGGATGGCCATAACGTAGGTCCTCGTACTGAATGTTAGCCTGACGTACTCTCTGACCTGGGCGCCTGACACCAGCGTGGAACTGATACCGAGGACTCTCAGTCTTTACTGATGGTGGTTCTGATGATTGATCATCCCGGGTGGCTGATGATGATGGATGTGAGACTGCTACCGGATGCGGTCCCTGATCTCTGTGAACCAGTGAAGCTCTTTCTGAACGGTGCGGTACTTGATCCCCACTCTGATTATAGGGTTGAGAAGGTCTCCTATATGCCTGACGTTGAGCAGTAGCCTGATGAGGGTTCGCATCATCAAAACACAGTAGCGTGTTATGTGCCTCTGAATTACAGTGCTTGCACCATGACGCGTGAGTGCACTCCTGAGTCTGATGAAGTCGCAAACACTTCTGACAGCGCTTCTCCTTTGAAGCCCACACCCTCCGCTGATAGGGATGTAGCTTGATAAACTCACCGCACTTGTACAGTGAGTGATTGTCCTGATTACAGTATGAGCATAAAATAACCTGATACTGAGATTTTCCTGAATTATCCCGAGCGTGATGCACCGCCAACGCACGTGGGTGAGACTGTCCTGAAGGCCGCCTCGTTGAATGTGTTGGTCTGATCGGTGACGTTGGAGCCTGACGTGGTGATCTCCTGTCTGAAATCACACTCTGAAGCCTACACTGCTCATCCAGCAGTTCCAGTAACTGATTAAAGGTAGGGAGTTGGTTGGGATCCTTCCCGAACCTTTCCTCGTACGTTTGCCTGATTCTGATTGGTAACTTCTGAAGCGTGATAAAAACTAATAAGTAGGACCATTGATCGATGGGTAATTTCAATTTTCCCAAAGCCTGATAACACTCTCTGAGCGGGTCGTAGAAGTCGCGACGCAGATCTGAATTTGCGGTGACGGGCGGTAAATTAATCAGACTGGTTAAGTAGCAGTCTGTTAATAACCTAGCGTTGTCATAACGCTTCCTGAGTAACTCCATGGCGACCGGATAACTAGTTGCATCCATGGACAGGTGACTGATGATGGAGAGCGCCTCCCCAGAAAGAGATGCTCTCAAGTAATAATACTTCTCACTATCTGATAGCTGGGACCTACTGTCTACCAACGACTGAAATAGGTCATGAAAACCCAGCCACTCCATCTTATTCCCGCTGAACTTGGGTAACTCGATGAGAGGGAGCTTTGCTCTAGAGGTACTTGCCTGAGGGTCCTGAATTGACTGAACATCGTCCGCTTCCTCCTGAATTATGGAAAGTATGTTATTTACCTTCGAGAACTGCTCGAGAAGGAAATTGAATTCGGGCTGATCGTCATCTCCAAACTCGCCTTCAAATTGGAGAATGGTCTCAAAGGCAGCGACGCAGTCCGGGTAGTATTTGCTGAAATGCTTTCTAGCTACTGAAGCGGCGATATGTGACTTTGAAGTCTTAGTAGTTTCGTAGAAGTCATTTAACATACGCACCTTTGCTTTGAACTGGGCCTTGGCCGTGATTAAAGCCTTAGATTGCGGCATGATTAACTGATATTGAGTATATTAACTGAAATCTACTTGAAATCTATTTGTAATTCAACCAAATTGAACAAAAGGGAATGTAAACAAAAAAATAATCTGAACTGACAGTCGACGATGACTTTAACTTTTTATATTGAACTTTTTTCGGCTTGGCACCTTGGTCGATGTCTTAATCGAGCAAAATATCGCTAGACCATGCTAGGCTGAGAAAAGTTGTCTATGGAGTGAATGTTGCTAGGTTGAAACTTACCAAAAATTAATGTATAATCGATAAACTGAATTGATAAACAAAGATGGCGTACACACAATTGCACAATGAAAATGAATAAAATTCTAACCTGAAATATGTAATAATGTCTCTAATGCCGCAGACACGAAATGAAATTTTCACCTTTGCTGTGATGACCTGATGCTGTCCACTTGATGACACAGACCGTTCCTTCGGATAAACGATCGCGCACTGACTGAACTAAAAGTTATTATGAACGCACAATATTGTTTGTATACTGATATTGTCCTACGCACTGAAACTAACTGAAATGATGAATGATTCCGCTGCGGCCCGCGCGGCTAGTCTTCCTGAATTCCTGGATCAGCAACGTCTTGATCCTAGTATCCTAGTCCTGGTCCTGAATAGTTTCGATTCGAATTTCTGATCTGATTGTCTTCGGATTTTCCGGTATAAAGCACTCTTTGCTTCGGATCCTGATGTTCTGATATTCCTGATGATCTGATTATCTGACGTCACTAGGGTTTCGTATCTTCCCTGTGGATGAATCTGATCTGTAAATACGTCTTGGAGAATACGTAAAAATGGCCTCCGTGCTGAAATTGACTCGGATGGCCGTGCAACTCGCTGATTTGAGTTGGAATCCTCACTGAAAAGTCGTTGATGTCTGAAGCTGGGTCTGATTCTAGCGGATTTCTGATTGGATTCCGACTAGATTGCGCTGATGAATCGCCGGTTGGCGTTTCTGTCCCCTCGTGGGCCACCAAAATGTGTAGAAGAAATCGCGGGTTCGGGGCGATTGTTCCTTCTCCTACAGTGGTTTGGTTTGGTGGCGAATGATAACACCTGAATCTTTTGGCTGAATGATTTATTGAAGATTGAATACAGTACACTGAATTTTGCTTTGCTGAATATAATAAAAATCTGACCGTCCGCCATGCGTGGCGTCGGAAGAGAGAGAGATGTTGCCAGTAATCGCTACTGAATACATGAATAATATAATACAAATTAAAGTTAACTGACTGGCAACATTCATTATCATTGAGTTTATTGATTACATTGATAGTTCTGCTCCATCTCAATAGATAGCGTGAGTCGTAACTTTCGTAGAAATTGAAATAATGAAAACATGTTAATTTTGCGTTAACAACTACATTGTCCTCCATTAATGGCACATTATTAAACAAATTCCACCACATTAACACAATAATGACTATGAAAAACTAATTTAGAAAATTAAGAAACAAAGCCCGTCCTTTTCTTCAAGATTCTCGTGCAGAACTCTCCTGGGCGATGATGGGATGATAGATGAAAAATGACAATGAAATTCTGGTTGATTTTGTAAGCTCGCGCGTTGCCCCCAAAACTACCATGTACGACTAAACTTGCACCAAAACTTTTGTTCTTTCTTCGTATGTATTTGAGATTCCTGTTATGTTGGTCGATCTACGCAACCGTTTGGTACACAATCCGCACGAAATTATGTCACAAATATCACTAAAAACCAACTTTTCACAAATATCAAATACAGACACAAACGAACAAAATAATGGCGGCAAGCAAACTCACTGACAGTGACAGTCTGACAGTTTTTTATTTTATTCAAGTTCTTTAAAAAGGCAATAGCATATAGCCCTTACAGCCGTTGTCTATAGTTTTTTCTGATACCTTAATATACATACAATACAGTGACAACCTAGCAAATACTGAAACGTTAAACTCGGACCATCAAACTGAACAACTTTCAGTATGGAGCCTACCCCAGGAAACGCGAAAAAAAATCAGCTGTCCCATACATTTTAGTCGGGTAGATACAGCAGTTTTGTATGGGACAGCTGATTTTTATTCGCATTTCCTGAATCATGCTCCATAGTGAAAGTTGTTCAGTTTGATGGTCCGAGTTCACCGTTTCAGTATTTGTTATAGTTAAGTCGGGTCTCCTGCGCCATGTTATCGTGTTTGCTAACACCAAAACATCGTTTCCTAACCGATTAGGGGCGTGGCCTAACAGTTTTGTTAGAAAAAATACAAATACATGTTTTCCGCGACGAATGGATAACATCCCCCGCGTTCGCCTGCGGGGAGGGGAAATTATTCATTTTTTGTTAGCTTTCACTAGAGGAAGACTACATCGTTTGAAGTTTCATTCTCTTTGGATTGTTTCGTGATGGAGCGAAATAAAAATAATACTTTGTTTTTTATACAACTAATTAGAGAGAGACCGGTGATTTGGGATGTTACATTGGAAGATCATAAAAATAAAAAGCTAGATGCCCTGTCGGAAATAGCAAAAATTATCGGAATTACAAAAAATGAAGTTAATTTAAAATGGGTGAGCCTCAAAGGACAATATATCAGATGCACATTTTTCAGTCTATTGTAGAGAGCTAAACAGACTTCTGGAATCAGTTTTGATAGTTGTTGTTTAGAGATTCTTAAGTGATACATTATACTGGTGTAACTGTCTCCGGTGGCTAAAAAGCGTAAAGTCGCACCTAATCTCATATTACGAGAGATAAGTGTACTTTTTGCAACCATAAGCAGCAAGGCTGATTCAGTGTTTATAGAGTGTAGAGCATCTCTGTGATGGGGTTGACGTCGGTCTGCCTGCATATCGTCAGTCGGTTTAGGAGATACAGCCGTTCAAAGGTGAGTTATGGGTGCAAAAAACGGCCGATCAGCAGCAAGGCTGATCGTATGATACTATTGTAATATGCACTGAGGCTATGTGAACAGTACAAAAACTGACGTGGTTCATCAGTCGGTTTAGGAGATACAGCCGTTCAAAGGTCAGTTATGTGTGCAAAAAACGGCCGATCAGCAGCAAGGCTGATCATAGGATACAATTGTAATATGCACTGTAGCTAAGTGAACAGTATAAAAACTGACGTGATCCGTCAGTCGGTTTAGTAGGTACAGCCGTTCAAAGTTGCAAAAATTAATGGTTACAAAAAAATTATGATCTCCCGAAAGGATGATTGTAGGATATTACTGTAATATGCACTGCAGTTATGTGAACAGCAAAAAAACTGACATGATCCGTCACTCTGTTTAGTAGGTACAGCCGTTCAAAGTTGCAAAAATTAATGGTTACAAAAAAATTATGATCTCCCGAAAGGATGATTATAGGATATTATTGTAATATGCACTGTAGTTATGTGAACAGTACAAAAACTGACATGATCTGTCAGTCGGTTTAGTAGGTACAGCCGTTCAAAGTTGCAAAAATTAATTTTTACAATAAAAAATAATGATCTCCCGAAAGGATGATCATAGGATATTATTGTAATATGCACTGTAGTTACTATACACTGTAGCTATGTTAACACTATTTAAACTGACATGATAATGTCGGTCAGTTTAACAGTTATTACCGGTAGTTAAAAAGAAACTTGCTGCTAAAAATTATTAGAAGTAGTTTAGTGGTTATGATTTTCGTTAGGTACTAGTATTGAAAAGTGAATGTTCAGAGTTTTATCTCTTTGATATCTTCCTGATTTGTATCTCTGACTATCCCCTCGGGGAATATAGTCAAAAGCACTATGCTATGTTGTGCTTGTAATGAACATGATTCGTCAATCAGATTACATACAGTCGTTCAAAGCTCATGGTTGCAAAAGAATAACGATTATGCGGTGTAGCTATGTAAGTACTGTTAAACTGATATGCTAATTATGTCAGTCCGTCAGTAGTTATCAAGGAACATACTGCTCGTAGTCAAAGAATAATTATATACACATACTAACGTAAACTGTAGTATTAATCACTGCTAGCAGAGAGAGGTGAGTTACGATTACGTTGAAAAAATCAAGGGGCACAACACAACCGAGGACTGTGCCGAAGGAAATTTTGGAGTGAAGACTTAGTCTATCCTTTTTGAAGGTCCGTCGCTTTTAGATATGATCCGAGCATACCTCGTAGGTAGTCAACAGTAGGTAGAATAACTTGGACAACATGAACAACTCGGTCGACTTGGACAACTCGGACAACTTGGTCAAATGATTCGACTTGTTCAAGTTGTTCATGTTGTCCAATTAAGCACTTTCGACAATAAAACATCTCGGACAACATGAAAAACTTGGTTAACTTGGACAACTCTGACAACATTGTATAAGTTGACCAAATCGTCAGAGCTGTTTATGTTGCCCGAGATTTTCATGTAGTTCGAGTTGTTAATGTTGTTCTAGTTGTTCACTTGAACACCACGACCACGATCAAGTTCTAATAGCTAGGGATCCTGGGATTGTTT
Organism: Agonopterix subpropinquella; assembly: GCA_922987775.1. Taxonomy (NCBI): domain Eukaryota; kingdom Metazoa; phylum Arthropoda; class Insecta; order Lepidoptera; family Depressariidae; genus Agonopterix; species Agonopterix subpropinquella. The sequence goes on along the minus strand of OV277718.1, from coordinate 10,417,315 downwards.
CATAAAATAAATAAATTAAGACTTGTACACAAATTAATCTTGTGAAAAATGAAGTTAGGTATTTACCGAAACCGGAGATCGAATATCCGCTCTACATGATCATACATGGTGATTTAAGGTTCCTTTACTTTTAATTTTTCTGTGTGATGGATGAATCTGTTAATTTTTTTGGTACCTATTTTGTATTTTTGTGTGGCAATAAAATGCATTTTGTTGATTTATTTTTGTTTTAAAGGAGTGAAATAAAGCTAAACAGTGTAAATTTTACCATCTTTAATGTTTTTACACAGAATTTTTTATAGTTAAGGATAGGATCTTTTATTTTACTGAAGTACAACTTTGACTTGACTTTGTGGCAAATCTATTATAAATTATACTATTTAAGGTTTTTTTTAATGGTACTTTAGTCTTTACGGGTTTTTAAATAGTCGTTTGTATTTTTGAAATTCACGTAAAAACAAGACTGGTACTCCATCAAACCTAAAAGTAATAGCGATCAGTATTATTTTGTTTGGCTTCAGAAATACAATAATTTATAGCTGAGTGGGCAATTCCGTCAGAGGGATAATAACATCAAATTGCTATAACTTTTGTCCTATAAGCTTTTATTCAGCAGTAATGACTGTGTGGGTAGATAGTTATCAAATAAATGTGATTTTTCTCAACCTACTGGATAAGACTTTATAGAACAAAAGTTATAGGCATTTGATGTAATGGAGAAAGTTCACACATTCTTGTATTGATTTTGCATTCCCTATTAAAAATTAAAAATGTCAGTGAAAACATTATTTAGATACATCAAGTAGTTTCCATGATATTGAACTTAGAAAAACAAATTCGCGACGCTAAATTCGTCCCCCTTACCCGCACACACTCATGAACGCACATGTCTGAATCACGTGGTTGCTGTCTTGAACTTTTTTGTTTCTCGACTGATTGCTTCCGGCGGCCACTTGTCTCAAATTCGACATCAGATTCGTGTTTGGAGTCACGCGGACCCTCAGATATAGATTTTGGAAGCAAGCGGTTGAGAAAAAAAAAACGATTTTGGAAGCAATCGATCGAGAAACAAAAAGTTCAAGATGGCAGCCACTTTTATCACATCTGACATTGGATTCATGTTCGGGGTCCACGCAGACCCTCAGATTTTGGAAGCAATCGGTTGATTGAGAAACAAAAAAGCTCAAGATACATACCTACCTACATAACATACATACTTACAAACCTAGCTACCTGCATACATACCTACAAACCTACCTACCCCTACCACTTCATAATTTGCCCTTTTCACAAGTCCGGGCGTGTCTACCTTTTTTCTGAACGCCCAACTCGCCCTGTGTTGAAGGCGACATGTCCCCTTCCTATTTCTAAAGAATGGCAACTCGCCGCAAGGCGAGATTTTTTACTGGCGAGTTGTCACCTAACCCGAAAATGTATACCTGTTCCTGCTGTTTCGTTTAAGCGGCATAAATTGTCATGTTTGTGTACGGTAGCGCAAATAAAAGAATATTGTATTTAACCTCATAAAAACTTTCATATTGATAATTAAAGCAATTTGCGCGAAATTATTCCCTAACCTTTGCAAAATATCAAAAATGCACAACGTAAGTGTTCAATTTTTCACTTCTACCGGCACTCCCGGAGTGCAACCCGTTGTTTTTTTTTTTTCATTTCAGCGTTTATAACCGGTGAATTGTTAGACAGTTAGACAATGATGTCAGTTTTAATAGTGTCTACATATCTACTGCGTATATGACAATACTTTCATATAATCAGGCTTTCTGGTAGTCATAACATCTTTATAAACATTAATTTGTTCAACTTTGAACGGCTGTTAAGTCAGCAGCAATATGTTATTATACACTTTAGTACTACGGCGAAGAACAAAAGTGTATGCAACTTATTGCTGCTGACTGTACCTACTAAACCAAGTGACGGATTATCTCAGTTTTTATCGTGTTCACATAACTACAGTGCATATTACAATATAATCATCCTTTCGGGAGATCATTATTTTTTTGTAACCATAAATTGTTGCAACTTTGAACGGCTGTACCTACTAAACCGACTGACAGATCATGTCAGTTTTTGTACTGTTCACATAACTACAGTGCATATTACAATAAAATCCTACAATCATCCTTTCGGGAGATCATAATTTTTTTGTAATCATGAATTTTTGCAACTTTGAACGGCTGTACCTACTAAACTGAGTGACGGATCATGTCAGTTTTTTTACTGTTCACATAACTACAGTGCATATTAAAATAATATGCTATTTTCATCCTTTCGGGAGATCATTATTTTTTTTTTACCATTAATTTTTGAAACTTTGAACGGCTGTACCTACTAAACCGACTGACGGATCATGTCAGTTTTTGTACTGTTCACTTTGCTACAGTGCATATTACAATAGTATCCTATGATCAGCCTTGCTGCTGATCGGCCATTTTTTGCACACATAACTGACCTTTGAACGGCTGTATCTCCTAAACCGACTGATGAACCACGTCAGTTTTTGTACTGTTCACATAGCTTCAGTGCATATTACAATAGTACCATACGATCAGCCTTGCTGCTGATCGGCCGTTTTTTGCACCCATAACTCACCTTTGAACGGCTGTATCTCCTAAACCGACTGACGATATGCAGGCAGACCGACGTCAACCCCATCACAGAGATGCTCTACACCCCATAAACCCTGAATCAGCCTTGCTGCTTGTGGTTGCAAAAAGTACACTTATCTCTTATACTATCATGTCAGGAGGTAGGTATCACATCATTCCTCCATGTCGTTTTCTTCTCTATGTCTGGTAAAATTAATGATAGCAGCTCTCGGAAATCACTTTCTAAACATCGAAAAAAAAATTTGATACCGAACCTATCATCAATTTTTAGTTCTTGATAAATATTGAACGCAGCGTCGGTCTGGGACTCAAAAAACTACCGGGAAAATTCAAACAAGCAGCCCACTGACTTTTTCCCCGCAAAGTCAAAAGAAAGGGCATGGATGGGCGTAGCAATTATTTTTTCCCAGGGCGTATAGAGGCTAGGATCAAGGTCAGGTTGCAAAACAATTTAGGAGCCAGGAGAGCCGGAGCGAGCGAAGCGAGCTCGAGTTTTACACGATCTAAAATATCCGAGCTAGCGAAGCGTGCTTGAGATTTTACTACAATACGACTAGGGCGTTACAATAAAAAACGCGTGTGACAGAAGAAACATGGTTCCATAAGCGACTAAAAACCAGGAGCGAGTGAAGCGAGCTCGATATTTCACTATGATATTTTGGCCATTCCAAATCTGCAATAAAAGATCACAAAAAATAAATCCTAGAGCGAGCTAAGTGAGCTTGAGATTTTACTCCAATAAGGCTAGGTCGTAAATCAATAGAGACGAAGCAAGCAATGACCACGCAATCCAGGAGCGAGCGAAGCAACCTCGTAGATTTACTGCAATGCCAATATGACTAGGTTGGGAATTAGGAGCGAGCGAAGCAAGCTCGAGATTTTACTGCAATGTGAGTTGGGACTAGGACGCTACAATACCACCAAGAACAAGGAGCGAGCGAAGCGAGCTCGAGAATTTGCTACATTGTGTTTTTTAAGGGGATGATCCTGTGATAATTAGACCATTTTGATCACCAGATTTCGATATTGGTCCCACGGAAACAGTTACTTACTCAGTTTGATGGTCTGATCATCTCCTGAAACCACCGTAAGCGTATGAAGAAGGACCCTATGACATGCTGGATTTAAAACAAGGAGCTTTCAGTTCATGCCGAAATCGAGTAGGCAGACATGTTTGTGAAACAAAAAGATAGAGCGAGCGAAGCGAGCTCGAAAATTCGCAAAATATTTTGACTACGCAGGGGGCCTCCGACTCAGTTACTTACTGAAAATATTTTGGCCTTGTTTTGAATTTGATCAAAAGGGTTCTCCAGGTTTGGAGGCCCCTTCAACCAAACTTATGATTAGAGAGCAAAACAAAACTGAACGAGCTTAGCGAGCTGGCAATATTGCAATAAGCAAATTTTTCTGAATTTCCCGGACTTTTTAAGAAAGTGAAAAAAAAATTACATAGTTGTCGATTATTTTATTGTAGATTTCTTATTTTTTTTTTTAATGTTACTCTTTTTAATCCTGTGGTGGGCCAGAAAGATTCTGGAGTGGGCTGAGCTGTGCCATTTTCTGTGGGACGAAAATGAATAGGGAGGAAGAGCTTGGCCGGACCGGCCCACGGGGGTACCGGCCCACCGGGAAAAGTCCCGGTGTTCCCTGGGGCCAGACCGACGCTGATTGAACGAACGTGAATGCAGGGTAGGGTCGGACCCGGAAATTATTCCTGTTTCTTCTTTGGAGAGCTAAATCTACTATTGACAATACAGCAGCCACGTCTTCTTCGTCGGAACTCATTTTTGAAGCAAAAATACGTTAAAAACAGGCGCAGCGGATTGGCTGTTTTACCAACATGTTTTACTAAAGTAAGGCCAATTTAATAGGCCACATTTGACATTAGTGCGAGTGCGATTTTTGAAAATCATACGAGCGACTTGGCAGTAGAAAATGTCAAAATGACTATGGAGATTATGCATCTTTCTACTGCCAAGTCGCTTGTATGACTTTCAAAAATCGCACTTCAGTTTCAGCTTTATAGTGAGGTGACCTGCTTAAAAAGTGAGTGATTCGATTCAGACTTCAATTTCTTCTATCTATCTATCTATCTATCTATAACGTCACGCCTCTTTCCCAGTGGGGTAGGCAGAGACCAGGGCGCGCCACTTACTACTTTTTTTTTTCAATTTCTTCAATTCAGTTATTATGAAAAGGTACTTATAGGTACTGTAATATTATTTTAAAAATCATCAGATGAATCCCTGGCCCATTATTATTTTATATCGTAAACAAATCGTTTAAGGATCAAAAGAAGATACCTACTTACATACCTAATTTATCGAACATTTTTGTTTTTTAACCGATTGCTTCCAAAATCGATATATAGGGGTTCCTGAGATCTCTTAACACGAATCCGATGTCAGATTTGAGAAAAGTGGCCGCCCTCTTGAACTTTTTTGTTTTTCAACCGACTGCGTCCAAAATGGATATCTAGGGGTTTCTGCGATCTCTTAACATGAATCTGATTTCAGATTTGAGAAAATTGGCCACTATCTTGAAACTTTTTAGTTTCTGGGCCGATTATTACCAAAATCGATATCTGAGAGTCCGCGGTCCTTAAGATTTCTGAAGCAATCTGTCCAAGAACAGAATAGTTCAAGATGGCGGCCACTTTTCTCAAATTTGACATCGGATCCGTGTTCAGAGTCCACGCGGACCCTCAAGGCAGGCATTAGTTTATTTTATAAGGATTTATTAGTTTTTATCATTTTTATATAAAAAAAACATTGTGCTTGCAACACCTCCTACTAAACAACATTGAGGCTGAGATTCTCAGAGACGATTTTTTAAGTCATAGTTCGAACTAAGTAGGGTCAAACAAAATGTATGGATTTTGACATACGGGAGTCCGAACTAAGACTTAAAAAACGTCTCTGAATCTCAGCCTGACAGTCATGTTGAGGTTGCTGCTTTTTTATAATTTATTAATAATAAATGATTAAATAACTCGTTAAATAAAAATAAATGATACTATCTGAGTCGTTTTTATAAAACCTCATAATTTATGACACATTTGACTTCAGTCAAAACTTCTATACATTTTAAGATATTTTTTCAAGGGAGAGCGGCCGCGGCGGTTGTCCTTTAAAATTTACTGAACCCGATATCATCCCACCGCACGGGCACACTCACCCTACATACTATCAAAACAAGATTATTAAAATGTATCCATAAGCATGTTAGCGCTTTCATTCATTGCTGAAATGATAACAAATCATTTTTGCCTCAAAACTTAAAATGCGAATAACTTTAAATTGTAACTATCAAAATAATGAAATTAGTTTCAATCTAATTACTTTGTTATAAATCAGTTGGGGTGTATGAGGTTTTGTGCTAATTCATTAACACGTTGTATAAGTACCTTTTCATAATAACTGAATACAATTCACATTTATGATTGAAGTCTGAATCGAATCAGTCTTCTTAAGCAGGGCACCTCACTATGAAGCTCAAACTGACAAATGTCAGAAGAGTTTTTGGCGGGATTTGAACAGATACGTTTGGAGTCCTCATATTTCATCGAATTTTTATTGTTTATAGTGAGTTTTGGTTCGTAAAATCGGTGTTGTTTTGCGTAACAAAGTGTCGTGCAAGTGAACAATATGCAGTTCAGTGAAATATGATGGTGTGGGTCGTGAACAGGAAAAGTGTTCCGTTCTTTTGTAGCGCGGCAAGCGGTCGGTTCACCTCTTTCCTGTGGACTTCTCTGCGTTTCCTGCGTTTCTCGATTGCCTCCAAAAACTCCAAAGAAGCGTTGAAACGTCGAACACCAACGTTTTATTTGCTATAAATGAGAGTATTTATTCCTGACATCGGTTGTATGCGATACTATAATCGCTTTACCTTGAACTGAACCAAAAAAAAAAAAAAAACTGACAAATGTCAAATGTGGCCTATTAAATTGGCCCTACTTGATAAAGGCGCAGCGGACGCGATGTTTTGCAAACTTGTTTTCCTAACTTGTTTTGATAAAGCCGGGTCCGCAGCGCCAATTTTCTAACAAAACATATTATCAAAACAAGTTAGCAAAACAAGTTTGCAAAACATCGCGTCCGCTGCGCCTTTATCAAAACAAGTTAGTAAAACATGTTGGTAAAACAGCCAATCCGCTGCGCCTGTTTTTAACGTGTTTTTGCTTCAAAAATGAGTTCCGACGACGAAGACGTGGCTGCTGTACCTATTGTCAATAGTAGATTTAGCTCTCCAAAGAAGAAACAGGAATAATTTCCGGGTCCGACCCTACCTGCATTCACGTTCGTTCAATATTTATCAAGAACTAAAAATTTATGATAGGTTAGGTATCAATTTTTTTTTTCGATGTTCAGAAAGTGATTTCCAAGAGCTGCTATCATTAATTTTACCAGACATAGAGAAGAAAACGACACGGAGGAATGATGTGACATGAGATTAGGTGTGACTTTACGCTTTTTAGCCACCGGAGACAGTTACACCAGTATAATGTATCACTTAAGAATCTCTTAACAACAATTATCAAAACTGATTCCAGAAGTCTGTTCAGTTCTCTACAATAGACTGAAAAATGTGCATCTGATATATTGCCCTTTGAGGCTCACCCATTTTAAATTAACTTCATTTTTTGCAATTCCGATAATTTTTGCTATTTCCGACAGGGCATCTAGCTTTTTATTTTTATGATCTTCCATGTAACATCCCAAATCACCGGTCTCTCTCTAATTAGTTGTATAAATAAAAAACAAAGTATTATTTGTATTCCGCTCCATCACGAAACAATCCAAAAAGAATTAAACTTCAAACGATGTAGTCTTCCTCTAGTGAAAGCTAACAAAAAATGAATAATTTCCCCTCCCCGCAGGCGAACGCGGGGGATGTTATCCATTCGTCGCGGCAAACATGTATTTGTATTTTTTCTAACAAAACTGTTAGGCCACGCCCCTAATCGGTTAGGAAACGATGTTTTGGTGTTAGCAAACACGATAACATGGCGCAGGAGACCCGACTTAATATGTTTTGTTATAAAATTGGCGCTGCGGACCCGGCTTTATACATAGCCAGGACAGGAAGCTGACATAGGTATTGTAAAATCAGGTATTGATTCTAAAATCTTTGTACATAGCAATATTTCAGTAGCGCGAATTTCTCAAGGTTCCGTCTAACTATCTAAAGCGCCGTATTCACGGTCCATCCCCGCTGTACGTCCCGCCAATACATGCACGACGCACGATGCAAAAGCACCGTGAGTAGGCTTGACGTACGTCGACTGAGCTGACGTACAGTGGGGCTAGACCGTGAATACAGCGCTTTTGCATCGTGCATCGTGCATGACCTTGGCGGGACGTACAGCGGGGATGGACCCTGAATACAGCGCGTAAGCCATCAAGATTCTTGGAAAAATATGACAGAGCATAAGTACCCGTAACGCGAATTCCTCAAAAAATAAACGTATAGTTTGGAATTTTCTGTGGGGGACGTAATGGCTAAAGATGAGTTCACAGCGTATAAAAATGTGTGGACGGACTTTATCATCATCAGTTTTTGTCCACCCACTGTCATAGAAGTACTTCCTATCTCTATGTCCACTACATCTAAATTTTTCCACCACCCTTCGAAATATCATGAGCCCACCTGGCTGCTGGACGACCCACTGCCCTCTTGCTTGATCTCGGCCACCAGTCGGTCAAGGGTTTGCTCTATCTGCCTTCTGTTTGACGTGGCTAGAAGATGAACGTTCTCTGGGAAAAGGGACCTTGCTGTCGGTTTTAGTTTCCAAGATATCTAGGCACTTATACTCGTACATATTTATTTAGAGAAATGTATTTAGATTCTTATCCATTAATTAACTCCACAACAACAATAACTTCATACTGACAATAAGGTCCCTTTGTCCTGAGAAAGTTACATAATTAAAATAAAATAAAATATAGCGTGAAATTAAATTTTATTTTACAATGATTCATATTGGCAAGACGAGGGCAAATATTTTTTTAATCGACGTAGAATCACACGAAAATGAAATCTTTAAAATAAGAAAAACACACAGGTATGTAATCAGTATCTGTAGGCAATTAGTGCCCCTATTTCAAATTCGTCATTGGTTCTAGAACAAGTAAAAAAATGAAAATACATAATAAATAAGTAGTTAGGTAGGCAATATTTTAAGAGTTACCTACCTACGTATCGTAAAATTTGTTGCGTGTGTTGTTTGTATTTATTATATTAGTTCCTATATTTCATAATATTGTGATAAAGATAAATATAATTAAGTTTTTGTTTAATAGGTAGTTCTCAAAGTAATATTATATTCTATAATTCACATAGCAAAGCCTGACCAGAAAAACAAAATACCTCACCATGTAAAAAAATTAATAAAACACTAAAAAATTTATGTATTTCGATTTTTTTTATAAAATAAACTAAATTAAAAAAAGTTACGAATAGATAATAATTATAACTTATTTTTACTTGAAATATTGACGTTAAAGTCGTACCGCCTTCAAAGCAGATTTTTTATTTTTCTGGTCAGGCTTTAAAAAATTGCATTACCTACTTAAGACCATTATCGCAGTTCAGTGGCACCCTCATCCCTTTCAAAAGATTTCTCAATAAAGAAAGCCTAAATTAAAAAAGTTCTCAACAGATAAACTACAAAAGCCTTCAAGCTATTTTCATAGAATACTTTTATAGGTTTTTTAAAGGTCTAAACATGCAAATTTTGAAAAAAGAAAAAAAAAACGGCCGCTTTTGTTTTTATTCGAAATTGTCTAAAAGTGGAATGTTTAGAACCTATAATAGTACATTACTGCAGCGGCCAGCAACAGAGGCATTGATGGACGAACGTGTAAATGTGGGCCGAGGCGAAGCCGAGGCACACATACTTAAGTCCATCAATGCCTAGTTGTGGCCACGGCTTGTATAGTACTTTTCTCAAATAATGCGCGGAAATTAAAACAGTAAATTTTCTCAAATAATTCGCAGAAATTAAAACTCTTTTCAAAATCAATGACGAACAACAATTTGATTTTTTATTTCAATAAACAGCTTTCTATTTGCAAGCTAGTTCGAATTTAAATAAAACCTTTGATGAGTCCTTTGTCTTTTTTTTTTCTCCTTGGTCGCCATGTTTCGGAGAAAAAGATCGTTCCATTTTTGAATTACACGACAGATATGAGTTTATTATGTAATTTATTTGGCCGCTAAACACGACAGATATGGATTTTCATACAAACATTGCCGGCCGCTGCGCGCATGTATTTGGCCAGTACAGCAATTTCGATTTATCTCGAAGAAGGTTGTCAAAATAATGCTCACATTTCCAAGCATGTTTGAGAAAAAGTATTTTATAACAATGGCTTGAAGGCTTTTGTATTTTATCTGTTGAGCACTTTTTTAATTTAGGCTTTCTTTATTGAGAAATCTTTTTTAATGTGATGAGGGCGCCACTGGGATGCGATAGCCCTCTTAAAAGGGAACTCATAATACTGAACAACTTTCCCTAAAAGGAAAATTCGGAATAAAAATCAACTTTTCATACAAGCGGAGCGTTCGGTAACCTAATTTCATATGGCAAATCGAAATTTTTGTTAGGTACTAATTTCCTTAAGGCTCCTTGTGAAAAGTTGTTCAGTATCATAAGTAAAAATAAAGTCAAATCACCCTTTAAATTAATAAAATGCTCTACACTCACACTCAGTTCATTAAATTATTTGCTTAGCTACAATATGACCTTCGCTTCGTGAGTTTTCATATGCATTTTTAACCGAAATGGTCTCCCAGTTTTATAGCCGCATGTTTCACAAACATGATTCTTTTGTGTTACAGCTGTCATGCTTAAAACACGTTTTGCTAAGTGAGAGGCAGAGCTAAGACTAGCGTGTCTTAAAATATGCTTTTTTAAGCTATCAAGTCTATGGGTCTTGAAGTCACATATATTACAGGCATGCTTTTGAATCTTTAGATTACGTTTCTTTTTGCATGCTGTAGAAATAGGTTCAGTATGTTTTAATAAATGTATTTTTAACGTCTGAAGTCGGATTGTTTTGAAATTACAAAATTTACAAGATCTATATGGGTTTGAATGAATTTCAACGTGTCTTTTGAAAGTTGTCCTACTTTTAAATCTATATTTGCAATTCTCGCACTCATATGGTCGGCTTTTGTCATGGAATTTCAGATGATTTTGAAACGTGTAATCAGATATTGTTTGAAAGTTACATTCATTGCATTTTTTAAGCATATCTTGCATTGTTTTATCGTGTTCTTTTATATGTTTGACCAATGAATCTTTATTAGTGAAGATTTTGCTACATTCGTCACATACAAAGCTGTCTTCCTTTTGTCCAATAATAGGTGAATTGAGAATTGACTTTAAACTTTCTTTGTTAGAATTTCCTTCAATATTATTTATGTCTGGTGTTACTTCGTTATCTGTTGTTCTGTTTTGAAAGGTTCTGATTTCTAAATCTTCATTAATCAATTCCATTTCAGGTGGTGCTTCAATAAAAAAGAATTCTTCATCAGCAAACGTCGCTTCTAATGTATCTTGTACACATTTTTCGTTTTTGGCCGTTTTGGATTTGGATATTCTTGTTTCAGGACCTGCAAAAATATTGTATATTATTAGGTAAGTATCTTATTAGTCATTAGGTAACTTCAATAATTTACTTAGGGCTACATTTAAAATTGAACTACTCCAAAATATAACAACTGTCAATCCATTGAATAAAATTACATTCCACTACTGGGCAAATGTTGGGCAAATGGAATAAAACTTTACGTGTAATGAATGTACCAAAATCCTGAATGAATGACTGAAATTATTGAAGGGAATTTAATATTATGAAGTATAAATGAAGGGACAAACAAAAGATTTTCCATTGTTTTTCGGTCATTTGACAGTCAAAGCCTTAATAATCATCTTATATTAACTATTACAAAACTGTAACAAGTGTGTGTGTGTGTGTCTGTAGGTACTGTACATTGAAGATATTAACAAAAAATAAGTTACGATATGGTTTTTAGGTGTCCTTGATTCCAAATCACCAATTTTAGGATTTTTTGTCTGTCGGTTCGTTTGTTTGTTTGTTTGCTTGATCGAGCATCACGAAAAAACTACTGAACCGATTTTGATGAAACTTTTTTGTTTGATGACTTATGATGTTATGATCTGGCTTAACATCTGCACGGCTAGCATGTATGCCACCCACGACCAAGCCAAGTTTAAACGAGAAAACCATCATGCGCGCTCTTTCTGGCAATATAAAATAATAAAGATGGAGGCACATCTCGATTTTATCGTTTTCTCGAGGGTGGCATGTGAATACAGGTATATAATTTGAGCGTGAGTGTGTGTGTGTAGTGTATAAATAAATGTATTCTTACCCCATATAGGCACAAATCCAAATGGTGAATTATAATTTCTCAGATCGATACGTAAGGTGTTCGCAAATTCACTTCCATAGTAGACCATCAGCTCGGTGAAGCGTGGGATAATTTTTATCGTTCTATAAAGTAAAATAAAATTATACATTATTCATAGAGATATACAAGGAATTGACACTGGGGTATTGGCAGTGGGGCATGATATACCTGTAATAAAGCTGTCCCTGGTACTCAGGCGCGTGCAGTGAAGGTAGGCAAAAAGCAGTGAAACCTTAATAATTTCTAAACGAAAAGCATTTTGTTTACTCAATGACTTTTAATTGGTTTAATTACCTGTATTTAAACAAATCAAAGTCATTTAGTGAATTAAATGCTTTTAGTTTAGAAATTATTAGGCTTTCACTGTGTTTTGCCTGCCCGCAGGACAGAAACCGAATAATTTATAAACTAAAAGCATTTTGTTTACCAAATGACTTTGATTTGTTTAAATACAGGTAATTAAACCAATTAAAAGTCATTGAGTAAACAAAATGCTTTTAGTTTCGAAATTATTAAGGTTTCACTGCTTGTTGCCTACCTTCACTGCACGCGCCTGCTGGTACTGGTAGGCGACGAGGTTCTGTTCGCTGCAGTGTCTCGCACAGTTCACGTAGCGCATCCAGTTGGACTTGTTAGCGTCCACAACATACCTGTAATACAGCTGTCCCTGGTACTGGTAGGCGACGAGGTTCTGTTCGCTGCAGTGTCTCGCACAGTTCACGTAGCGCATCCAGTTGGACTTGTTAGCGTCCACAACATACCTGTAATACAGCTGTCCCTGGTACTGGTAGGCGACGAGGTTCTGTTCGCTGCAGTGTCTCGCACAGTTCACGTAGCGCATCCAGTTGGACTTGTTAGCGTCCACAACATACCTGTAATACAGCTGTCCCTGGTACTGGTAGGCGACGAGGTTCTGTTCGCTGCAGTGTCTCGCACAGTTCACGTAGCGCATCCAGTTGGACTTGTTAGCGTCCACAACATACCTGTAATACAGCTGTCCCTGGTACTGGTAGGCGACGAGGTTCTGTTCGCTGCAGTGTCTCGCACAGTTCACGTAGCGCATCCAGTTGGACTTGTTAGCGTCCACAACATACCTGTAATACAGCTGTCCCTGGTACTGGTAGGCGACGAGGTTCTGTTCGCTGCAGTGTCTCGCACAGTTCACGTAGCGCATCCAGTTGGACTTGTTAGCGTCCACCGCATCCACAGCATGACACGGCTTGTTGTTACGGTCGTATAACTGCGATGGTTTCAAATAAGAACATTAATTACTACGTTTACAATAATTGTAGCCAAATGACGTCCACTGGTGAATATAGGCCTCCCCCTACGTCTCAACAACGAAAGATTTTGTGCAATAGGTACCCTTCAGTTCCGTAGCGTACCGGTTCCATGTTTATTCATCACCATAGTTTGAAATACCGTATTCTAAATTACCTGCCAGCAGTAAGGTGAGTCAACTTCCGTAGTTTTCTCGCCGAGGTACGGACCGAAGCGCACTCCACTTGGCAGTGTCAGAGTACTGAATACGCCTAGCCCCGCTCCTGTACATCATAATAAAAAATTAATTAATTAAGGATTTAATTAAAAATTTAAAAAATATATTTTTTAGAAAATTAAAGATTGAAAAAGTCGGGCGGCGAGCGGGATTCGAACCCACGAAATGCCTTTCCGGGGCATGCTCCTCTATAACAGAGCTGTCGGCGCCCCGCAGGCCACGACGAAATTTTCAATCTATATTATCGTCTTTAAGGGACGGCATATCTTTAATTTGATTAAGCTAACATGGCATACATGTAAAATCAATAAATTCGATATTTTTTAGACTCCCATTTTCATAAGCTTTCAATTGACAACTCACACGTATTGTAAAAAATATTTTTTTTTTACAATATCGTGTCTATCTTTTTACCTCCGAAAATTGCACTCCAATATAAAAATAACGCTTTTTTGACCATTTGTAACATTGGACCATTAGTTGCTATAGGAAATTCGTAAAAAAAATTTTGGACTTCCCATACTAAATGCAATCAGCTGATCGAACATTGGTATGAAAAATCGAAAAAAAATTGTGAATTTCTAATAGGTTTCTTTGGGAAAGTTGTTCAGTATCATGGGTACAATCACCCCTTAAAGTAATGCAACTGTTTACCCTAACACCCTGTAGTCTCTTGAGAAAAATGCCTGTGACAGACGGACGGATATACACCGAGCTGATTCCATGAGTGTTCCATTTTACCAATTTTGGTTGGGAACACTAAAAACAAATACAGAGACAAATTGATTACCTCCTCGCTTTTTTAAGTCGATTTAAAATAGTGCTAACTACCGAAAGTAACAAAAGAAACCTTTTTCCCTTGACTTCTAACTAAAGCCCGGCAATATCATTTATACAAATGTCACCACTTTTATTGCTGCGATCTACTTGAACATCGCCAGATTGGGAGGGCCGACTGTCGCTAAAATGCCCGGGCCACTATAAAGTCCCAGTCCAGCCCTGGTAGACTGACCGATTGCTTAATACAGCCTACTCGAGACGTAGTGGGAAACCCATCGACATGAGCGTCCCCGAACATGCCAGACCTAGGACGATTTAACCACTGAACGCGAGATGGTATTGATAATGTATGAAATGACATTCAACCGAAATTCGCGGGTTGAGGGGGGAAGTCATTCATAATTTTTTTACAAATTGATCACGTGAACACGACTCTAGTGATGGACATAGTCGATAACTTGTTTGTGAACGATTTTAATTTTATCGATAAAAAATTTATTCGTTATTTAATGTATGAGGATCATTATGTTTAATATGCTTACTTTGGTTATAAATAAAACTATTTAATCTCCTTAAGGGTTTGGGGGAGACCTTTGCCCAGCAGTGGGAAAAAATAGGTGAATAAAAAAAATCTCCATAACATAAAAACAATTTCTTCTCAAAAAATGTTACTGTACTGCTAAACTAAACCACACTTGGGGACACTGCGTACAAAAAACAGAAATTACAAGATGACACACATGCGAAACGCAGTCTAGGGCTGCAACAACATTAGCTGCGTGCGGTACAAATTGTGACGGAGTAAAAAAGTGCGAGTCGGGCTACTCGTGCACCGAGGGTTCCGTACCACCACCACCACACAACACTATTAACATAGAAAAAAAAATGTGTTTTCACCGGGACCTTAAGCGCGAGACCGACTGACACTTGGCCGGTTTTTTTTTATTTGTTGTTATACTGAAGAGTTTGCTCTATACTCACATCAAGCTTGACGCTTGTATGTATTACCGTTTTTACGATAAAGCGATAAGAAAAAATTATGATAAAAACTAGTTTCTTGTATGAGGTTGAGGACCGAGGGGGGAGGTTTTTAAATTTTTGAAATTTTTATTATTTGTCAACAAATCCGCCGTAATAACGTAATAAAATAAAATATTCTGTAAAAACATCAACTATCTAGTTAACAGTTTATAGCCCTAAATAGGTTCGACATATGGTCGGACGGACAACATAGGCTTAGTAATAGGGTCCCATTTTCACCCTTTGGGTAAGGAACCCTAAAAACTACTTACCTTGATTATTCCTTTGGTAAAATTTTCTTTAGAATTGCTTGGACAGCCGTATACCGAATATATTATGCCAGTCTTGCAAAAGAAAAAAAAAGAATAAAGAAATAAACTGAAATATTGGTTAGTACACCCACCTAACGTGTTATTTTCACTAAATACCTAGCAAAGAAAATAATACCTATACAGGGTGTTACAGAAGTAAAAATAAAAATTTTGAACTTTTAAGGGGGTTGTTAAAACCATCAAACTGATCAACTTTCAATATGGGACCAACATCGAAATCGCGAAAAAAAACTGCCATCCCATACATTTAGCTCGAGTAGATTTGTAGTTTTTTGAAGGCGGTTTTAGTCCATCCTGTATTGAATGACGAAAATAATCTTATGGCCTACGCAGACATTCAATATTTTCAATATTTCGTGAACTTTTTCGTTCCAATGCAAATTCCAATGAAGTTCCAACAAAAACGATCACGATAAACCAAACATCGAAAGTCCTAGGCCAGGATCTATTTGAACGAAGAAAATGTTATCTGATCTTCCTAATATGTATAATATTTTAGAAATTTTCACGCAGATTATCAATACAGAGAGTTAATGATTCATTCCCTTATTTGATTATATCGATACTATATTATCGACTATGTTCGACTATGTTTATCCCATCCATAGACTTCAATGTCAAGTTTAAAAAAATAATGACGTTATGAATGAGCGATAATTCGGCCTGATTAAGCTGATTAATGTTGTAATCTTTTTAGTTTCTTTGTATCAACAACATTACGTACGCGTAGGAGCGAAGCTCCGAAGCGTCCCCCCTGGAAGCCTGGTGGACCTGGTCTCCGGGGTCAGCCTGCCTGCCAAGCTCGCGCAGGCCGAGCCGGTCATAATAAAGTACTCTTTGATTACGTACTCAAATTGGTCGGATTGCACTGTTTATAATTTTCAACAATAATGATTTTCGTGAAAAATTGTTACTAAAATGGTGTAAAATTGTACTTATTCGTGAAAAGAAACATTACTTGTTTGCTCACTATAGCTTTTACATAGAATAATGGTGCATTTAGTCATTTTTCCTTGATGTTTTCTCACCGAGCTTGTAAGTCAAACTGATAGGGAAAAAACGCCGACTGAGCTAAAAAGTTTGGTTCGCGACAGCGGGGTACAGGCGAGAGCGGGCATCATTACGGGTCCAGTGGTTAAATCGTTCTAGTGCCAGACGTACTGCAAAAGCACGGCAGCCCCATCAGCATCAATTCAATTCAAAAATTTTTATTCAAAATAATATCACATAGATAGCATTTTGACGTAATTTTTTGACTCTACCACCGCGTCGGACGGTGTTCCGTTGAGAGAAGATGCGGCCAGAAACTCTACAACACACATCTTTTAAACAAAACAAAACGTACAAAGTAAAATTAAAATACAATATTGCATTACATAGTGTAAAATTGTCAAGAAGGTGTTAATATATTGAGGGCTTAGGGCCCTTAGCCTTAGTCCATCCCTGACGACGCAGTCCACAGACTACAGGTAGGCGTATAGTATAAGAAATGTGCAGTATGCTCTCAACAGTGTTATTTAAATGCAGTGCTTTAAATCGTGCAGTTGTATGCCAGTAATATGTAACGGTTGCAAACCAGGTATAATGGAGGGGGCGATGTGTAGGAAGACGTGGGGGATGGTGAGGGCGGCGCGGGGCACGTAGGAGGGGAGGCTTGTCTTAGCCGGCACCTGAATAAAGTTATTAATATCAGATAAATTAGTTCATAATTAAGATCGAAATAATTAAGTCACTGTTACGTACACACGGCGACACATCAAGCTATGCAAAACCAACATAAGCTGGCCGCGCGATGTTATACGTTACACTATCTACGCGCGGTCAGCTTATGTTGGTTTTGTATAGGCGTGCTCATCACAAAAGTAATGATTCCTCAATCAAAGTATATACACTGTAACATTAAAATTAAAACCAACATTTAACGAAAATGAGCATAAAAGCGTGACTCCAGCGACTGTATTTCAGCACACATTACAAAACAACATGGCGTCGTCGTCTCATAACAATTTAATTGAAAAACAAGATGGCGGACGACAAAAAGTGAAGCTATGATTTGTTTTCTTCATAAAAAACATTAGCTGGAGTCACGCCTTAACAAGCATAGAGATTAGTTTCTAGATTGTTTCTGAAAAAGTCTTTGACTTTAAGAGGGCTATTCGAGTCCAGTGGCGCCCTCGTCACAATAATAAAGATTTCTCAATAAAGAAAGCCTAAATTAAATAAAAAGGTGCCCACTTGACAAACTACAAAAGCTATTTTCATATAATACTTTTATAGGTTTTTTAAAGGTCCAAAAATAAAAATTTTGAAAGAAGAAAAAAAAAAGATTTATTCAAAATTGTCTAAAAGTGGAATGTTTAGAACCTATAAAAGTATTGTATATCAATGGCTTTAAGGCTTTTGTAGTTTGTCAAGTGGGCACTTTTAAAATTTAGGCTTTCTTTATTGAGAAATCTTTATTATTGTGACGAGGACGCCACTGAACTCCGATAGCCCTCTTAATTGGCATAGCGAAAAGTTTTTAATCTAAGTTAATTGGTTAGTATTGAAAATATAACCAGACTTCGTTTGTATGGAGCGTGCTCCGAAATCCTCCTTTTCTGTCGAAAAAACATTGAAAATTAATAATTATTTTAATCATACCTTGTCATCAGGTATAACAAGCAGTGGGCCATGTATGCTGCAATATTCATAAATGTAATCCCTACATGTTTCACAATCTGTAACAATACGTATGAAAGAAATATTGATAGGAAGAATGGTTAGGATGTATCCTGCGTTCCGAACCTACACCCTACCCTATGTGCACCTAGGCTGAGATTCAGAGACGTTTTTTAAGTCTTAGTTCGAACTCCCGTATGTCAAAATCCATACATTTTGACCCTACTTAGTTCGAACTATGACTTAAAAAATCGTCTCTGAATCTCAGCCCTAGAGTGCACCCCGAGCGCAACTTTTCGCACTAAACGCCGTTCAGCACTGGAAGCATGCACACCCGCGATAGCCGTGATACGGCTTTATCACGTCTTTTATGTCATTCTTTCTCTCTTTTCTTTTTTTTTTTTTTTTTTTTTTCTTTTTCTCTTTTTCTTTCTTTTATCTCGTAAAAGACGTGATAAAGCCGTATCACGGCTATCGCGGGTGTGCATGCTACCAGTGCAGATTTTGTACTTTTTTATTTAGTTTTGAAGTTGTTTTAAATTTTTCTTAAAATTTATTTTATTTCGCAGTTTTATTATTTTAGTGGTGGGATATACAGGGTGTAAAATTAAACGGAATACTTACTTAAAGGGTGCTCCAGGCCATCAAACTGAATAACTTTCTCTATGGCACCAACATCAAAATCGCGAAAAAAAATCTGCTGTCCCATACATTTCAGAGGAGTTATGTTTGCTTTGCAGTTTTATTTTATTTATTTAGGGACAGCGGTTTTTTTTTCGCGATTTCAGTGTTGGTCCCAAAGTTGTTCAGTTTGATGGTCTGAAGCACCCTTGAGGATTTCATTGTCTATCTCCTAATAACTTCACCAAATTAAAATGTGACCAACTTGGGAAGTAGCACATTGAATAAATAAAACCAGTCAAGTGCGAGTCGGGCTACTCGCGCACCGAGGGTTCCGTACTAAACATCCACACAACATAATATAAAACAAAAAAAAGTATTTCTCTGGCTGGTACCTTTAGTGCGAGAACGACTCACACTTGGCACGTTTTATTATTTTTTGTTATTCTGTAGAGTTTGCTCTATAATCAGAATCGCACCAAGATTTACGCTTGTATGTATTGCCGTTTTTACGATAGAGCGAGAAGAAAAAATGTTGGTAAAAACTAGTTTCTTGTGTGAGGACCTTAGGAGGTTAATTTTTGGGTCAATCAAAGACATATATATTACTAGCGACATGACCTATGAGATTGACTATTGTCCCCAGTTCGTTGGCTCTAAAATGCAAGGAAAAATGTCAGTTTAGAGCACTCGAAAATATATGACACGATATAGTTCGTATACGAGTTATGACAGACGGCGCAAATTTTTGATTCTATGAAGAAGGTTTTTGTAAAATATTCTGACGGGCCTATCCTTACGCTAGTCTAAACTATTATAAAACTGTAACAGAAATGTGTCTGTACATTGAAGATATTTACAAAAAAATAATATATAAATCTATGGGGTCAATATAATTATTGACCGAGTGCGTATCTACACTAATATTATAAAGAGGAAAGATTTGTACCTATTTTTGTATGTTTGTATGTTTGTAATGAATAGGCTCAAAAAGTACTGGGCCGATTTAAAAAATTCTTTCACCATTAGAAAGCTGCATTCACCCTGAGTAACATAGGCTATATTTATTGCTAGAAAAGATTAGACGTCCACCCGTGCGAAGCCGGGACGGGCCGCTAGTATGTGATAACTTCCTAAATAAAACTTAATACAAAATAACTTACATAAATATTCGTCGGGATCAGGCTCTTCTATTTCAAAATAACTGATAGGTGATCTTTTTCGAAGCTTTATACCGTTCATAACTCAAAAATGTAACTAGGTGCTAACAATAAAAACCAAGAGGTGCTGTGCCGAGTCCCAGTGTTGCCAAGTCCCAGCCAGTCTGAATCGCCAAAAATCTCGGGCCAAGTAGCCTAAAGTCGCCTAATTTTTTCCCCGTGTAATATAGCCTAAAGTCGCCTAAAAATACAGCAAATTGGCCAAAATAAATGCTATATTGGCTGCTCGTGACGGAAAAATGTATTTTTTTTACAACTGCAATCTCTACTCACAATTTAAAAATAGCTGTACCGCATAACATACACGTACATTATGTGGTACCTACATAGTGTGTTGTAGTGTACAGTTTATGCAGTATGCGATAAAAAATCATATAATTTTACTAAAGATAAGAAAATATATTTCTGATGTATCTTAAAATAGCCTAAAATAGCCCGAAACAGTCAGTTTTTCTTAATATAGCCCAAAATCGCCTATTTTAATTTGGGATATAGCCTAAATGGCGACCGGTCGCCAATCGTATTTTTTGGTCGCCGGTAGACCCCCTGATGTAGCCTAAAAGGCGATAAATCGCCTAACTTGGCAGCACTGCCGAGTCCGAACACCGAATGAAAAATAAATGTTTGGCGGGAAGGGAACAAGGCGGGAAGTGGGCACAGAGATATATTTTTTTTTTGGTTCAGTTCAAGGTAAAGGGTTCTATATATCCCATACAACCGATGTCTTCAATAAAGTTCTCTCATTTATAGCAATGTTACATATCTGTCTGATCAAGAAAACATAACCCTCCTTCTGGCGCAGTCGGGTAACAAGATGTCCGCCAACTGCGATTACACGACACTCCGTTTAGTTGAGGTAAAGCTAATCTTACCACTATAATCTAGAGATTATGAGAAACAAATCGACATGAGTTCCATAACTATATGCAGCTATAGGCTAACATTTTTATACTTATTAGCCTATTTCCCATACTAATCCGTTATTTAATAATACCGTTTTTTTTTCAGTCGAAGGTTTTGTTCAGTATTCTACCAGTTCTGGGAAATTTTCCGGTACCACGGAATATACAGGGTGGCCGGGGAGTTGACGTTCAAACGTAAAATTTTGGTCCGGTATGTCGTGGGGTATCCGAATCACCCCCATGTATGTTCCGCGATTTTTTGTAGTTTTCGAGTTATGATGATTTTTCTGATTTTTTGAGGAAACTCGACATGACTGGCTAAAGCAACTTCTAAAAAAAAAAGTGTAAGACTTTTTAGAGATTCTTTTTTTGCAGCTTAATCTTCATAAATTGTGCCTTTATTCAAAACATCATCAGCATCGTAACTTTGATAAAAGTTATGAAAATATTGGTCTAAATTTAAAAATTTGCGTTCCGTGAATTATGACTAAATTTTCAACTTTAAATTAAAACTCTAAACAGGTGACCTTATAATTTTTTAGCCAATTCCAAAAATGCGCCCAACTCTCAGCTTTCATAATCATAAATAAAAAGTAGTACGTAAGAGGGCTAATTTGGCTAGAATTTATCTTCAAAGACAACAAGGCGGAAAACTCTTAAAATTTTTTTTTTTTTTTGTCATAATTACCACGCCTAAGGCTAAATAATGATTAAAGAATGCTGGAAACCGAAACGGCGACGGGATATGCCGGAATTTTACCGGCTAAAACCCCACCGTGTTCCACCTCATCGCATATTGCCGTAGAGCCTGAGGGCCCGTGAGGAATCTTCCACACTCTACGGCGCAGCGACCGACCTTACCAGGTCTCATCTCTGTTGGCCTTGACAAGCCTACAGGCCTTTAGGTGGTGCATGGGAACACGCACACAACCACCTCGAGTCCCTATGATCGGACGCCGGACCCCCCAGCCCGACGCCCAGAGACTCAAAAATTACGGGGGAGGCAGACCGCGAGCAAACGCAGCCCGTCTGCGCCCCGTGCGTCTTTGGCGAATCGGGAGTTCAGAAGTCGACTCCCTCTCCCTCTCCGCCGTCTCCTTCTGGAGCATTACTGCCTCACAGAAGGAGAGAACCGCGCACCAAGACGCTTCACTGTCCACCATAGCGCGAACCATGGCCGGCAGCGAGAGGTCTGAAACTACCTGGGAGAGCTCACTGCGCTCTCCCGCCCACGCAGGGCACTCCTGCAGCACGTGCTGCGCCGTCTCGTCGAGGCCGTCGCAGTTGTGGCACCCGGCTGTCGGCTCCCTCCTCCTAGGTTAGGTTAGGTTAGGGTAGTTCATGTTAGGTTAGGTTATCTACTTTTTACTTAAAAATTTTCCTTATTTCACCAACACGATAGGTTTCCAGCATTCTTTAATCATTATTTAGCCTTAGGCGTGGTAGTTATGGCAAAAAAATTTTTTTTTTTTATTTATAAAATTTCCGCCTTTTTGTCTTTGAAGATCAATTCTAGCCAAATTAGCCCTCTTAAGTACTACTTTTTATTTATGATTATGAAAGCTGAGAGTTGGGCGCATTTTTGAGATTGGCTAAAAAATCATAAGGTCACCTGTTTAGAGTTTTCATTTAAAGTTGAAAATTTAGTCATAATTCACGGATCGCAAATTTTTAACTTTAGACCAATATTTTCATAACTTTTATCAAAGTTACGATGCTGATGATGTTTTGAATAAAGGCACAATTTATGAAGATTAAGTTGCAAAAAAAGAATCTCTAAAAAGTCTTACACTTTTTTTTTTAGAAGTTGTTTAAGCCGGTCATGTCGAGTTTCCTCAAAAAATCGGAAAAATCATCATAACTCGAAAACTATAAAAAATCGCGGAACATACATGGGGGTGATTCGGATACCCCACGACATACCGGACCTAAATTTTACGTTTGAACGTCAACTCCCCGGCCACCCTGTATAAGAGTAAAACCGGTACAAAGAAGATTTCCTACAGAATTAACTTTCCGTTCTCCATCAATCACAGAGTCTTTACTTAGTAAAATAAAAAACCGGTCAAGTAAGAGTCGGGACTCGGCCGAATCGGGCAATTCGTGTTCCGTACTACCGTAGTTTACCATGGGTGATTCACAACAACCCAGTGACGTATAGCGTGTCTGCCGCCCGGGGCATGCTATGATATCTTAGAACATTCTAAGTGGAACGCCGATATACAGCTTCCGCCATCTATCCGTTACGTTTCGAAGCACTAAGTGTTGAACTAAATGGTTCGTATCTTGATGCTTGAAGCGATAGCGCGCTACACCTCACCGACACACCGCACCGCTGCGCTGTACTCACTATGGCTGTACTAGCGAGATATTTCGCCCGTATCAATCAACGTCTTGTTGGGTCTAGACAACCGGCTCGCGATCCGGTAGCTATGGTTCGAGCCTCGTGTCGGCCGGCCGTCTTTTTCAATTTTATTTCACTACGAGCTTTTACCCGCGACTTCGTCCGCATAAATTATATACCAGATTTTAAGTCAGACGATAAGCTATCAAACAAAAAAAGTTTCATCAAAATCGGTTCAGTAGTTTTTGCGTGATGCTCGAACAAACAAACACCCAAACAAACAAACAAACATACAAACAAACAAAAAAACAAGGGTGAAATGCAGAACGGATGTACATAGATACAATTTAAGTTGTCCCGTAAGTTTAAAACAAGATACCGTCTTTTCTCTTTCCTTGATTAAAATTATTTCCATAATTCTGAGCAGTGTATTATTTTTTATTTTTTTGATGCGTGCAATAAGGCACGAATTATTATATTTTTAAAATTTAATACTAATATTACTTTCATACAAATTTTATATGTCTCTCCACCACCTTGTCAATTTTGAATATTAGGAAATAAATTTTTCTTAGGGTCAGCGCACACCCAGCGTAAAACTGTTCGAGCATGCGCGAGCAGGTTTCATTGATTCAATTGATAATGAACTCTATTTCCATTGAAATAAAGTTGAAAATAGCTTGCAAGTGATTAAATCCCTTCAGCGTCTGTTCGAGTATGCTCGCGTATGCTCCTCGCGGCGACGGGAGCAGTCGCGAGCATGCGCGCGGATGCTCGCGCATGCTCGAGCATACGCCCGTGTCGATGCTTGCGATCCGTCGTAAGTGTTGCCGCCTCGGCCGGTTTCGGACTAAATCTAGCATAATTTTTAACTACTTTAGCCCGAAAAGGGCAATTTACTACAGATAATATTATATAATAATCGAACTCTTTTTGAAAATACAAAGAAAATCTGAAAGGTCGAAGCAGATTTAATAGGTTTTCAAATTGTTCATATTCCATTTTATAGTTCCTAGCCATAAAATAACTGTCCCTAGAACTTTAAACCGTAACACAGCACAGGGCGTAGTATTTCCCAAATATAAGTACATCTTTCTTGCCTCTTTTCATCTTATTGATGTGCTCTTCTTGCTCCTCTTCCTTTGCTAGTAACCCAATAATTACCAAATCCCAGTCTACCATACTTTAAAATTGTTGTTATCGCACGTCTTTACTATAAAATATTGTAAACACAACGCAAAATTCACTACGTCAACTGTAGCAACACAGGAGCATCCGCGAGACTGTTCGAACACGCGCGAGCATGCTCCGCCGCTGCCGCCGGCGGATTTTGCCGCTAGGTGTGCGCGACTGCAAAGAACATGCTCGAGCATGCGCGAGCAGTTCTACGCTGGGTGTGCGCTGACCCTTAGTTTAATTTAGCTTTTTTTTGGTTAAAATGACCACTTATTATCTAAATTGTCAGATTGAAATAGGCTGGAATTAAAAGGAAACGATTTAGTCATAAGATTAACGTATTAAATGTTATCTCCATTTTTGTTAATTTCGTAACTCAGGGTTAGTAACGACATTTTGGGCACAATTACAACAACAATTCTACCATTCGATTGTATTTTTATAAAATGGCAACATTTTCTCAAGTTACGTCAAAATATTGACATTAAGATGGCCGTATTTTGCTTCGCAGTTCGAGGTTGGTGTATGACACGCATTTTGTTAAATATCAATATCAGGGTTAATAACGCGATTTTCCTATTTCCGGTAAGTGTAATTTGTCAGTTATTTGCTGATTTTTCTTGCGTAAGAGATATAATTACCGCTGGGATATAAGTTATTGTCAAACCAATAGCGATTTGGGTAGCAAATATTTTTGAGGTTAAGATTTCTCAGTTTATTTTATCAGTTTCGTAACGTTTCGTTACGTTTCGTTACGCAACGAAACTGAGCTCTCAGTTTCGTTACACTAAGGTCTCGTTCATATGAGTTTGTGACATAATACTGTTTTTTTTAACATTAGACATCAAGTAATATCCCAAATAGTAAATAATATGTATTAATTAATTTAATACTATAAACTAAAAAATATATTTTAATGTTCTATGAAAATAATTTTATAAAATATAATGAGATTATTAAACATAACACAAACTAAATAAACTATTAAAGCATTGTAATATATATATATATACATTTAAATAATTTCAGGTATGGCACCGATGACTAATGCAGAGAGGCAAAAAAAGTATAGACAAAAATTGCAGATAAGATTGATTTTTGACAAGGTTTTTGCAATTAGTAGAAAAATATAGATGTAAGTTAATTAATAAAGTTGATTTATGTCATAAATATTTTATTTATTTTAATGCTTATGTGATCTCACCCTTACCTTATCAGTTTCGTAACAATTTATCAGTTTCATTACAATCTCAGTTTAATAACGATTTCGTTACGGTACATCTATTCTGCATTTCACCCACAAACAAACAGACAGACAAAAAATCCAAAAATTGGTGATTTGGAATCAGGGACAGAAGTGCGATTTTTGAAAATCATACGAGCGACTTGGCAGTAGAAAATGTCAAAATTACTATGGAGATTATGCATATTTCTACTGCCAAGTCACTCGAATGATTTTCAAAAATCGCACTTCTGGAGTGCGATTTTTCAATATCAGACGTTCAAAACGAGTAGTAGAAAATGACGTAAAATCGATGATTTGCCATTTTTGAATTCAACTTTCTATCACTTGCAACGAGTGCTCCGAACCACTCGTATCCAATTCTACCACTCGAATGTTTGACGTACGTCAACAGATTAAACTTTTTTTTTACGTTCCGTTAACCCATAATTTTGGCGGTAAAGTCCGATTTGAAATGTTACTATGAAACCATTTATTCGTTCGTTCGTTCAATTGAAACGTTTTCTGTGTGAATCGAAACGGTTTTGGCACATCCGAAAGATTTCAAAAATAGAGAAAAACGTAACCACTCGGAATAAAATTCTCAATTCGTATGAGAATGTCAAATCGCACTCCAGGTAAAAACCATGTCGTAATTTTTTTTTTGTAAATATCTTCAATGTACAGACACACTTCTGTTACAGTTTTATAATAGTTTAGATTGTGGCTCCCCCCGTGCTAATATGGGACAACGCAAATAATTAGGACGTCCTAAAATTCAAGGCGACTTACCTATCTATATCTATCAGGGGCGAGTTTAACATTGGTGGGGGGGGGGGGGGGGGGAGTGTCCGTACTGTATGTAGTCCTAGATACTCTCTCTTACACTGTGCTATGGATCTACAATCAGTCTCTCGCAAAGTATACTAATCAATATTATTATAATTAGCTGTGCTGAGAATAAAACACTGAACTTATTATAGTTGAACATTTTATTATAACTAAAACATTAGGAAGAACTTTTATATTAAAAACTAAGAAAGAAAAGTCTGTTTCAAATCAAATTAAAATAAGTAAAAAAATCAAAAGCACAATTAGATATGTACTAACAATCGAAAACTACCTATACCTTAGTTTTTTTCCCTAAAATTTGTAATGTAAGGGTCGGCGTACATCTAGCGGAAACATTTTCTAGCAGTTTTCATTGATAAAGTGATAATGAACTATATTCCAATTGAAATAGAATTAAAAATAGCCTGCAAAAGATAAATCTCTATGGCGTGTGTTCGCGTTATCTCTCGCACACTATTTCCAACTGTATTGTAATTAGAATTGAGTTCATTTTCAACTTAGGGTTGAGTCTCATCTGGAAGCACGGAATCGCATTTTTTCACGCTCTATGCTTTTCTGTAGCTCGGGAACTTCATTGGCTAGAGCGAGAAAGGTAGCACCACTGCCGGTGCTGTCGCATTCCCGCTATCTTTCTCTCTCTAGCAAGTGTCGTTCCTGAGCGACAGAAAAGGATGGAGCGTTAAAAATTGCGATTACGTCCTGCCAGAGATGAGGTCCTACCCTTAATAAGTAGAAAATCGAAAGCACAATCAACATTATAGGCAGGTATGTACTAAACAATATAGTAACATTAGTTAAACCATTAAAATTATATTAAATAATCTAAAATACTACCACACTTTTTTCCCTAAAACTATAAAAGTAATATTCAAAACATATTTCCGAACAATAATCAATAATAATTATACAGGGTGTAAATGACAGCCTAGCAAATACTGAAACGGTGAACTCAGACCATCAAACTGAACAACTTTCACTACGGAGCCTACTTCAGGAAACGTGAAAAAAAATCAGCTGTCCCATACATTTTAATTTAGTCGGGTAGGTACAGACAGCAGTTTTGTAGATATCGGATAGCTGTTTGTTTTTCGCGTTTCCTGAGGTTGGCTCCATAGTGAAAGTTGTTCAGTTTGATGGTCTGAGTTCACCGTTTCAGTATTTGCTAGGCTGTCACTTACACCCTGTATAATAAATCTTATTTAAACAAGAATGTATTATTTAGGGTCTGTTTCACCACTTCTGAATAAGTACTTGATAGCTTATTTGAAAGATCGTTTGACATGTTTTTCATACAAAATAAAATATGTCAAACGAGCTGTCAGATAAGCCAACAAGAACTTATCCAAAAGTGGTGAAAAAGACCCTTAACAAAGTTAAACAAAATGCAAGTAATCTAAAACACTTGTATTTGATGTAGTTAGTACTCTTTCTTGTTTCCATTAATTGTACATACAAAAATAAACAGAATAGTTTCACCAGTATGAATTAGTGCAGATTAAGTGTACACACGGCGACACATCAAGCTATACAAAACCAAAATAAGCCGCGCGTAGGTCGAGTTATATAACGTCCCGCGTCCAGCTTATGTTGGTTTTGTATAGCTTGATGTGTCGCCGTGTGTACGTACATTTAAATTACTTATTTTATTACTTCTATTCATTCATGTTTTTATCATAAGAATGTACATGTTTCATATGTGTCAGTAACTTACATACACATATGTGACACGCCGACAGATCAACCTACTCATAGTTGAACTCGTAGGTTTTTCTGTCGCAGTGTGTCCACGAGTTCAACGTTTTTTCACTTACAATGGATGTTTAAGTGTGTTTTCAAAGCACCTTTTTGACTACATTTGTACTCACACATGGAGCAGGAGTAAGGTTTCTCGCCTGTATGGATTCTTAAGTGTTTATTCAAACTACCTTTTACACTACATTTGTACTCACACATGGAGCAGGAGTAGGGTTTCTCGCCTGTATGGATTCTTAAGTGTTTATTCAAACTACCTTTTACACTACATTTGTACTCACACATGGAGCAGGAGTAAGGTTTCTCGCCTGTATGGATTCTTAAGTGTCTTTTCAAATCTTCTTTTTGACTACATTTGAACTCACACATGGAGCAGGAGTAAGGTTTTGCACCACTATGTATTAGTAAGTGTCTATTTATATGACCAATATTATTACTTCTATAATCACAAATACTACATTCATGTTTTTTATCTTTATTAGAATGTACATTCTCAATATGTCGTTGTAATGTATCTTGGATAATGTCTGTGTAAGAACACTGTTTACACTTGAAATAAATATTCTGCTTCGTTTTGTCGTGAGATTGAATATGTTCTACTAAGTCAGATTTCTTGTCATATTGTTTATTACAATCATTGCATTTGAATACGTTATTTGTCATTTTATTGTTGTTTTTGTCAGTTTCAATCGGCTTTCTAGGCTTGTTAAATGTTTTCAGTTGTCTATTAGGTTTAGTGTTTGTTTGTACCTTTGGTTTAGTATCTGAACCTGTATTTTCGTTGTGTCCATTTTTCGTGATTTCTTTTGAATCAGCAACTTTTCTTGTTTCTTTTGGGGAGTCATGTTGATCTATTTTTTTGTTCTCTGTATCGAGTCTTGGTTTTTTCGGTAGAGGTGCATCTGAAATAAGATTTAAATATTAATAACGTATAAAAACGAATTGGAGGTATGTAGGAATACCTACACAATAATTTAAGGAAATATATTTATATACAGGGTGTAAGAAAAAGTACCTATCATTAACCTTTGAACCACATACTCTACCCATCAAACTGAAATTTTACTATGGGATCAAACCTGTCAGAACAAAAAAAATCTGCTGCCTCATACATTTGAGTCTCGCTGTTCTATTAAACCCCTTTTATGAGAATAAAAAATAATCTATAATAACAAATTAACTAATTTAATTACCAATAATTTCCAACAATGCAGCAGGTGAATTATATCTGCGCAGATCAATTTGAAGGAAGTGTGCGAATTCACTTCCGTAGAAGACCATCAGCTCGGTGAATCGTGGAATTATCTTTATTGTCCTGAAATAAGCGTAAAATGCTAAATAAGTTAATAAACTCATAAGGGGTAGGTTTTTGGATTCCTTTTATGAAAGTCCATAATTTTTTTGCAATACAGTTTTTTTCAACTAGACGTTCTTCGGAAGGCACGCTAAGCAGTTGGTCCCGGATGATTCCGTCAGATGGCGGTGTTCACATAGCGCATCCAGTTGGACTTGTTAGCGTCCACAACATACCTGTAATACAGCTGTCCCTGGTACTGGTAGGCGACGAGGTTCTGTTCGCTGCAGTGTCTCGCACAGTTCACGTAGCGCATCCAGTTGGACTTGTTAGCGTCCACAACATACCTGTAATACAGCTGTCCCTGGTACTGGTAGGCGACGAGGTTCTGTTCGCTGCAGTGTCTCGCACAGTTCACGTAGCGCATCCAGTTGGACTTGTTAGCGTCCACAACATACCTGTAATACAGCTGTCCCTGGTACTGGTAGGCGACGAGGTTCTGTTCGCTGCAGTGTCTCGCACAGTTCACGTAGCGCATCCAGTTGGACTTGTTAGCGTCCACAACATACCTGTAATACAGCTGTCCCTGGTACTGGTAGGCGACGAGGTTCTGTTCGCTGCAGTGTCTCGCACAGTTCACGTAGCGCATCCAGTTGGACTTGTTAGCGTCCACAACATACCTGTAATACAGCTGTCCCTGGTACTGGTAGGCGACGAGGTTCTGTTCGCTGCAGTGTCTCGCACAGTTCACGTAGCGCATCCAGTTGGACTTGTTAGCGTCCACAACATACCTGTAATACAGCTGTCCCTGGTACTGGTAGGCGACGAGGTTCTGTTCGCTGCAGTGTCTCGCACAGTTCACGTAGCGCATCCAGTTGGACTTGTTAGCGTCCACAACATACCTGTAATACAGCTGTCCCTGGTACTGGTAGGCGACGAGGTTCTGTTCGCTGCAGTGTCTCGCACAGTTCACGTAGCGCATCCAGTTGGACTTGTTAGCGTCCTCCGCGTCCACAACATGACACGGCTTGTTGTTACGGTCGTATATCTGAAAATCAATAATAATTGGCATTTAAATAAATCTTCTTCATTCGTACGACCGAAAATAATGCGCCAACCCTACGATGCGACCATC
This sequence comes from Agonopterix subpropinquella, assembly GCA_922987775.1. Taxonomy (NCBI): domain Eukaryota; kingdom Metazoa; phylum Arthropoda; class Insecta; order Lepidoptera; family Depressariidae; genus Agonopterix; species Agonopterix subpropinquella. The sequence goes on along the minus strand of OV277718.1, from coordinate 10,386,438 downwards.
ATTATGCAGAATATTCTTATTATTTCGTGTAGCTGATACTTTTAGCTTCAACATACAATTTATTGTCTAAACAAATGAAAGTATACAAAATCAACAGGAACAACATTTTTGCATTCGGCTTCCAGGGGACAGGCTTTAGGGTGGCAAACCAATTTTTTAAGACTAGAGTCTTCAAAAATGGATTTGCGTGTGTACATATTACATTGGAATGGTCATCGTTTCTTGCACAAATACTGTTGAAAACTTGCACTGGGATCTTGGAATATTAAAAGATGTTGATGTTGTGAGTTTACCTGCCAGCAATAAGACGAGTTAACTTCCGTAGTCTTCACACCGCGGTAGGGACCGAAGCGAACTCCACGCGGCAGCGTGAGTGTACTGAATATACCCAACCCCGCATCTGTTTACATACAAAGGTAAGTTGTAGCCTGTGGGATCCCACTGTAGGGCAAACGCCTCTCACGAGTAATGGTGAGAGGGAGTGGGACATACTCCACCACGCGGCGCAGTGCGGGGCGGCGGAGGCAAGTTAGTTTAGTGCTCAACTTGATGTTACATACATAATTATGCTCACGCCTATGTCCCACTGGGGAAGGCAGAGACAATAGATCGCCACATGCTAACTTTACATTGCATAACTGCTAACACAGCGTCGGTGGCGCGTTGCGGAGAGGTATGGACACCTAATTATGGGGTCCGGGTTCCAATCCGTACGGACAACATGCCATGTACCAATGAGATTTTAGAACTTATGTACGTAATACCGAATGCTCTCAAACAGTGAAGGAAAACATTGTGAGGAAACCTGCATATGCTAAAGAAGAAATTCTGATGTGTATGTGAAGTCTACCAATCCGCACTGGGCACGCGTGGTGGACTAACGCCCATACACCCTCCCTGAGGGTAGGTCTGTGCCCTGCAGTGGGACGTTTATAGGCTGATGATGATGATGACTGCTAACAACTTTAAACACGCTACGATTCTAACACTCATCTCTCGCCTCTTCAACATCCATAAGTCTCTTCATACATGCAAATTTAAATGCGTTACATATTCAAGGGGGTGCTTCAGACCATCAAACTGCTCAACTTTTACTATGGAGCCAACATCGATACGCGATTTCGATGAAAGTTGATGGTCTGTAACTCTGAAGCAAATAGTTTAATATGTAACGCTTTTATGAGAGTTGATCAGTTTGATGGTCTGAAGCACACCGTGTCATATGATAACTTAATAACGCATTTAATGTTAAACCCTGTAGAAGGAATAGGAATAGGAAAGGAACACACCAGGTATAATGGAGGGGGCGATGTGTAGGAAGACGTGGGGGATGGTGAGGGCGGCGCGGGGCACGTAGGAGGGGAGGCTCGTCTTAGCCGGCACCTAGACATTGGTTAGTTATTGTAATGGTGTCTACACAGCGGACCCGCGACCGCCGACACAGCCCGTCGACATTGTCGGCGGCTCAGTGCCCAGCGTCATTCACTAACTACGGCCGATGGGGCCGACGAGTTCTCGAGTGGCTACCGCGTACCGGAAAGCGCAGCGTGGGTAGACAGTGAGCCCCCACAAGGTGGACCGACGACCTGGTGAAGGCGGCGGGAACCCGTTGCATGAGGGCAGCACAGGACCGGTCGTTGTGGCGATCCTTGGGGGGGCCTATGTCCAGCAGTGGGCGTCTATCGGCTGAGATGATGATGATTCAAGTTGCGTATATCGTGTCGCCGACAAAGTTTTTCGACTTGCAACGATGTAAAGCCGCCGACACATGTCGGTTAGTGTGTAGACACCTTAAGCAGTATATTGGTTAAAAATTTTGACAAAATTTTTTGTTAACAATTTTTTTTACCAATATGCATAACAGATTTCAAAACTAAAACCATAAAAATAATAATACATTCGTATCTGGAAAATAAAAACTGATGGTATCAATTTTACTCTGGTGTTGTTCAGTTTTCATTAGATTTAAATTGTGAGACTTTTGTAAGTTTGAGGTTGAGCCCCATATGTTAAACCGAAATCCATACATTTTCGGCCCTATATAGAATCTCACACTTTTCAAAATAATGATTGAATGATGCTTATTCTCCATAATAATTTTAACATTTTCTACTGCTGATTTGAACGTGTGGCTTTCAAAAATCGTACTCCTGCTCGAAAGATGTCAGAATCTCGTTTTCAACCTAATAAAGACTGCATCAAACTGAACAGCATTTACTATGGGATTGCTGTTCCATACAAAACTGAAATGCCTACTCGACTCAAATGTATGGAACAACTGGTTTTTATACATACCTTATCATCGGGTACAACCAGCAAGGGGCCGTGTATAGCGCAATACTCGTATACATAGTCTTCACATTTGTCACAAACTGAAAACAATACAAAAACATACTTAATTAATTTAGAAATATAACTGTGGTACCACTAATTTGCGTTACATACTTAAAGGGGTGCTTCAGACCATCAAACTGAACAACTTTCACAATGAAAACAAAATTGACATCGCGAAAAATAAATCTGCGGTTCCATAGAAAACAAATGCAATGCCAACTCGAGCCAAATGTATGGGACAGCTGATTTATTTCTCGTAATTTTGATGTTGGCTCCATAGTGAAAGTTATTCAGTTTGATGGTCTTAAGAAACCACATTCAATATGTAACACATTTAAGTTTACACGCTGTATAAGTTTACACCCTGTATACCTACCTACAGGGTGTAAACTGCAACTTAATATGCTGACGGTTTTTTATGAAGATCATCAGACCATCAAACTGAACTACTTTCTCTATGGGACCAATGTCGAAATCGCAAACAAATTCTCCGCTGTTCCATACATTTGACTAGAGTAGGATTGCAGATTTCGACATTTTGGTCCCATAGAGAAAGTTGTTCAGTTTGATGGTGTGGTCATCTCCATAATAAGCCGTCATCACATTCCATTCCGTCCGTGCACTCGTGTTGAGTGGACGTGTGTCCGTTGTTATTAGAAATCGTGACAAATATTCCCAAAGTTAAATAGTGATTGGCTGTAAGTGATAATTTCGATTTCTTGTTACTCTTGAAGCGTGCTTACCTGTTGGCTCCTCCCACTGGGCAGTCCTAGAAAGAGACAACGACCTTTTGGCAGTTCGCCGAGCTTAAGAAGAATATTATTCGCTGCATCGAAAAACACTTCCCCGCCAGGGTTTGAACCCCCGTCCCTCCGAGCACGGAGCGACTAGTTACGCCACAAGGCCAACACACAATTACTACAACGCGACGAAATATCCAAGTGCCTAGTGCGTGCGAGTGACGTCAAGCTGACCGGTATACGTGCGCCTACGAGATCCCTACCACTCCACCGCTACGACCGCTACGAGTGCTACGCCAACCGGCTTTAGTGCTACAGACTGCTACGCGCTGCGCCTGCACTTGTACTACGTGAGTGCAATACAGCAGTGCTAGCATGATACCCCGCGACTTCGAGTCTCTCTATACCATATGTCAATATTAGCGCGCCTTCGCCTCTATCTCTACAGTAGCTAACATGATGGCCGCGACTTACGATGACGCGAGCTCTCAACTGTCATTCGTAGACTCTAGTCTACAAATGCGAGCATGATCACCGTTCGGTAGAGTTTGTGGCTCTACGTTTGACGTTTGTCTTTAGAGATATATGTCTTGCACCGATGGGGTCCGCGACTGTTGTTTTATGTGCAATTTTAGGCAATTTTCAGCAATAATTCATGTAATTTGGCAGTGACACTTATTTTTTTATGGTATTCATTACGGCGGGGCGGCTCAAATGACTTGGAAAACACATTAAATATAAAAGATTGCATTAATTAAAACAATGATAAAATCCGCAAGTAAACCTAAGTTTTGAAATAAAATTTAGGTAGGTATTCAATATACAGTGTATAAGTGGTGTGGGGTTGTTAAGACCATCAAACTGAACAACTTTCATTGCGGGACAAACATCGAAATCGCGAAAAAAAAAATCTGCTGTCCCAATACATTTAGCTCGAGTAAATTTGTAGTTTAGTATAAGGAACATCAGATTTTTTCCCCACGATGTTGTTCTGCTCCATCACCAAGCCCTCAGCAGTTCATGTACAGAAGCATCTCATCAAACACCATCAAATGAGCCTAAGCACGGTCTATTAGCTATGTGCCTTCGCTGAGTTCCCCGCGATGTTGTTCTGCTCCATCATCAGGCCCTCAGCAGTTCATGTACAGAAGCATCTCATCAAACACCATCAAATGAGCCTAAGCACGGTCTATTAGCTATGTGCCTTCGCTGAGTTCCCCGCGATGTTGTTCTGCTCCATCATCAGGCCCTCAGCAGTTCATGTACAGAAGAATCTCATCAAACACCATCAAATGAGCCTAAGCACGGTCTATTAGCTATGTGCCTTCGCTGAGTTCCCCGCGATGTTGTTCTGCTCCATCATCAGGCCCTCAGCAGTTCATGTACAGAAGCATCTCATCAAACACCATCAAATGAGCCTAAGCACGGTCTATTAGCTATGTGCCTTCGCTGAGTTCCCCGCGATGTTGTTCTGCTCCATCATCAGGCCCTCAGCAGTTCATGTACAGAAGCATCTCATCAAACACTATCAAATGAGCCCAAGCACGGTCTACTAGCTATATGTGCCTTCGCAGAGTTCCGCACGATGAGTCTCACCAAACACTATCAAAAGACCCCAAGCACGGACTCAGGGCCGTAGCTAAGGTGGGTATCGTGGGGCAATGCCCTACCTTAAAATCTCAATGCCCTACCTTAAAAATTATCCAACCATTATTATAGTCTGTATAATATGGGCAAGTGGGGCAAATTGAATTGTATTTTGGGGATGGCATATTAATGGAACTCGTACTGACACCGTTTTGAGACTTGAAGTGTTAAATTTCGAGCTCGCTATGCTCGCTCCAGCCTATAATTTTATAAGGGTGCATAGGCTAATGGAACTCATACCAACACTGTTTAGAGTCTTGGACTGTGAAATTTCGAGCTCGCTCTAGCCTTCGAAATAATATTTTGAGTATAGGAAGGATAACGGAACTTGTACCAAACACTGTTTCGAGCTCGAAAGCGATTTCTAGCTCGCTTTACTCGCTCCAGCCTTTGAATGGTGTTTTGTAAGGATTGGTAGGTTATTGGAACTTATACCAACACCGTTTTGAGACTGGAAGTGTAAAATTTCGAGCTCGCTTCGCTCGCTCCAACCTATGATATTATGAGTGAAGGTAGGATAAGGAATGAGATGCGATGCTGCCAAATGAGGTATAACCCTAACGGAACTCACACCGACACCATTTTGAATCTTAGAGTGTGAAATTTTGAGCTCGCTTCAGCTTGTTTGAATGTTGTTTCGAGGGTAGGTAGGCTTATAACATTCAGTATCACCATCGTTTTGAGTCTTAGTCAATAGTGACCTCTTTTCTTTCCTAAAGAGAAACATTTCAAAGACATTGAATTATGTTACTCATCGTACTCATCCAAAAAACTGCTTTTTGCATCTGCCCTACCTTAAGGCTGCCTGTCCATTGAAGCTGTGCGAGCTGTGTAGCTGTGTTTTTTTAACCAATCAGGAGCTCGGGCGAGGCGCGGCCGCGCTCCTGATTGGTTAAAAAAACACAGCTACACAGCTCGCACAGCTTCAATGGACAGGCACCCTAAACCTCCTATGCCCTACCTTTAATCCAGTTCTAGCTACGGCCCTGAGCACGGTCTATTAGCTATGTGCCTTTGCAGAATTCCCCGCGATGTTGTTCTGCTCCATCAGCAGCCTGCGGCCCTCAGCAGTTCATGTACAGAAGCATCTCATCAAACACCGTCAAATGAGCCCAAGCACGGTCTACTAAGCTATGTGCCTTTGCAGAGTTCCCCACGATGTTGTTCTGCTCCATCATCAGGCCCTCAGCAGTTCATGTACAGAAGCATCTCATCAAACACCATCAAATGAGCCCAAGCACGGTCTACTAGCTATGTGCCTTTGCAGAGTTCCCCACGATGTTGTTCTGCTCCATCATCAGGCCCTCAGCAGTTCATGTACAGAAGCATCTCATCAAACACTATCAAATGAGTCCAAACACAGTCAACTAGCTAAGTGCCTTCGCAGAGTTCCCCACGATGTTGTTCTGTTCCATCATCAGTAATTCAGGAGACAGTGACAGAAAAGAAATTGGTTCTTCTCAGTAGTAAAATTTAAAGAATTCTACCATCACTGTTATATTTAATAAATAATAAAGCTATCGTCAAAGAAAAACTCACATTTTATTAAAATTTTTAATATCCCGGATCCAAATTCCAAAAAAAATTCAATCTTTACTTATTGCAAAGTTAGGTACAGATTGGGTACAGACACATAATAAAGGTACTTTGATAAATCTATACAGTTTAAATTTTAACTTGCTAGAAATTTTACAATAAAAAAGATTAAATACAATTCAATAAAACTTACAACTAGGCACATGGTAAAATTGATATCATTAGCATCCTTTTAAACTAAGAGGTCTACTCATCAAACAGAACAACTTTTATTATGGGAGCAAACCGATCAGAGCAAAAAAAAACAGCCGTCCCATACTAAACTACAAACTGCTAAAATGCCTACTCGACTCAAATATATGCACAGTTAATTTTTATTTTGCTTTGATCGGTTTGCTCCTACAGTAAAAGTTGTTCAGTTTGATGGGTAGACTCTTAGTTTAAAAAGATGCTAGAGATATAAATTTCACCCTGTATAATATCAACTTACAATAATTACCTTATAATATACTATAATATAATGATGAGCAACTACAACATCACAATAATTATTATCTAAATGTAGGTACTGATGAACAACAACTTCCTGCAACAAAAAAAAGATATAATTATTACAAATATGAGTAAATACAAGATTTATTACCTCAGAAGTTAATTTTAGGTATGGTTTAGAGCCATCACTACTAAACCCCATCGGATACCGTACCAAGTTATATCAACGGCTAATATTAAAGTGTTGTCATTCTAAAATTATTTGGTTTACTTTACTTTGATTTGCTCGTGTCCTACTGACCCGCCCCAGCCCTGCCCGGGTAGGGCTGCCATCCGTCCGGGTTTCCCCGGATTTGTCCTAGTTTTAAGGGCGTCCGGGCGGGGTCTTCACAAAAGTGTCCGGGGGAAACCCGGACACTTATTGTGTCCGGGTAAAACTCGATTAAATATATAAATAATGGTAAAATTATTTTTGTTTCATACACAAATCAACTCGATTTCGGCATAACCTTTACAATATTGTTATGTAGCAAAATCATGAGCTCGTTTCGCTCGCTCCAGCTTTTATTACATACATAGTACGCCTCGATTTCGGTATGAACTGGAAATGCGCTATAATATGGCAAAATCTCGAGCTCGCTTCGCTCGCTTCTGGTTTTCCATTGTATTGCATTGATCTAGTCGTATTGCAAAATCGCGAGCTCGCTTCGCTCGCTCTGGTTTTATATTGTATTGAAACGATCTAGTTGTATTGCAAAATCTCGAGCTCGCTCCTTGTTTTATATTGTATTGAAACGATCTAGTCGTATTGCAAAATCTCGAGCTCGCTTCGCTTGCTCTTGGTTTTATATTGTTGTGAAACGATCTAGTCGTATTGCAAAATCACGATCTCGCTTCGCACGCTCCTGTTTTTATATTGTATTGAAACTATCTAATTTCATGGTAGTCCGGGGAAAATTTCCGATTTTACTGAAATGTCCGGGGTTTTTAATGCCTTTGTCCAGCAACGGCGATTTTGGCGATGGCAGTCCTATGCCCGGGTATAAGTAAATAAACCTACTATACACATAAACCTTCCGGAAGAAAATCTCTGAATGCCAGTGAAAACTGTATCGAAATCCGTGGCATGGTTTAGAAGAATTAAGCGGAGAAATAGAAATAATGAGGATGCTCCGGATAGTGACTTTGTTTTATACTACTACCCGTTCGCTTCGAATTGACTGTCGATGACCGTTACAAAATTTCGTCACAGGTACATTAACTGGTCCCAGTAACGTAGCGAGTGGGGGGCAGGGGGGGCAAATGCCCCGGGCGGCACTTTACTAGGGGTGGCAAATTCGGGAAAAAAATAAAATTATAGATTGATTGAGCTCTGTCTAAAACCAATTTGTAGAGCAAAGTCGAGCTCGCTTCGCTCGCTCAAAGTTTTGGTTTTGATTATTGTCCTACACAATGATCGTACAGAGTTCTGACCACACAGCTAGGACTTGGTGCTAAAAATTTCGATCTTGCTTCGCTCGATCCATAGCTTTTACTTAGGCTTGTTTACACATGTTTTGTACGTAAAAAGCTCTGGCTCTAAACCGATTCGTTTTGAGGAGCAAAATCGAGCTCGCTTTGCTCGCTCTAAGTTACTATTTTTGCATAGATAAACCAAAAGATATCTGACCACAACCCGAATAGATGTGCAAAAAAATGTTGATCTCGCTTCGCTCGCTCTGTTATTTTTACTGTCGGTAAAATAAGGGGGCGGCAAAATGGGTCTGTGCCCCGGGCGGCAGAAGCCCACGCTACGCCACTGACTGGTCCCGTCGTAAAAAATAATATAACAAGCAAATAAAAATTTAAAATTAAAAGCAATATTAGCGACCAAGACAGACGTGCCGTACGTGGTTGCGTTGCTAAAGGTTATAGGGTTGCGTTTAATAGGGTCTGTTAGGGGCGCAGTACAGTGAAGCGGGAAGGGTGGGAGCGGCCAACTAGAAGCAAACATGTAGTATTATCGTTATAACAAAATACAACATATTACAATCTCTAGTATTTAGAGATTATAATTTTGGAACCCTTAATTTATAGATTTTACTAGTGTAGCGTAGCTAGAGAAAACTATGCATTCTAAAGAGGATACATACATACATACATATAAACTCACAACCATTATCCCTTGCGGGGTGGGCAGAATCCTTGTTACAACTACCAACCATCTTTTGAAGCGTGAAGTTGTATAACCTCATTAATGCACATTTGAATGTGACAGCGATAGCTCTGGCAGTCGACTGCTGTAGCGGCTGTCATATTGCATCCTCAGCACATGGTAATATGTGGCAGCGATTACTATGGCATTTTAAAGCATCCGGTGACACAAATAGGGACGGTTGACGGATGGACGGTTTGAATGCTATGGTTTTCATATCCCTGAATGTGTTAATACTCGGGATGATCCTATTTGACTTCCTCTTGATTCATTCTATAGAAGAAGAGATAGATAGATATCCTAGAAGATAATTTAACACATTTATTATACCTAATGTGTCCAATTATCTTGATCATACATTATCTCCTAAAATTTGTTCTTTTCTGACAGATATACTTACATGGTACAAGGAATGTCCTAGATTTTATGACTTGAGTTGAGGTAAGATAAGACTGATTCTTCGCATCACAGCGCATCAATCTCGAGCCTTCATTTATAGCCAAGTATTCCCGTTTATCCGCCAATGGTGAAGACTTCAAATTGTCTGAAAGTTTATTTGCTCTCACTGTGCCTAGATTTCTGAAAGTGAAATAGAAGTAAAATGTAAATTTATTGTTTTAAACGTGAAATACTAGTTGGTATAAAGTGATCGAAAATTTTATATTTTACATCCAATAATACTTACTTAACATTGTTTTCTTTAGCAAACATGCTGACGTGACGATTGTTTACTGAAAACTAGCTATTTTATTTGTTTTAAAGTGGTTTTAAAATGATTATTTTCGATTTTCCCAAAATAAAATCAAAGTTGACAACTGTCAACTAATGTCAAGTCAGAAAAATCCAATAGCTTCAATTTAAGAATAAAACAACGAGTAAGCGAGACATCGCTATACCAACTTGATACCAACATTATCTTCTTACTCGTCACTCAAAACGTAAGCACTCAAAGCACGCAACGAAATAGACAAATGGACCAATGAAATTGGGACAGCTCTAATTACCGATTCGGTGTTTCAATATATAAAAATGATAGTTTTAACCGTATGGTAACCCAACAAACCCGCGCCGCGACTTTGCTATCTCTCGGTAGAGTGGCTGGCGCGCTGTCAAATCATGCTCAGCATCGCGGGATAAATGACAGGCGCGGGTATGGTTTTCAAACTCGCAGGCGCGCGTCAAGCGAGTAATCATGCTAGCACTGCAGTTATACTCTCTGTGCATTGAAATAAGATAGAAGGTTGCTTGAACGTTTTCTCGGTCGGATTTTTATACTAACTTCAACAGTACTATTTTTTATTACTACTTCCTACTGATCCAAGATAATGTCTCGACAGCAACGCACCTCCGCGACGTCACCAAACAGCCCTTTATCGCAAGCCCACTCCGAACCGGAAATGCCGTTAGTTGGTATACACAACGAGCAGAGAAATATTAACACTAATCCGCGCATAAAGCGCGCTAGAGTGGAGTATTCTCCGGGCGGAGAGTTAAACGTATTCAAACAGGAACTCAAGGACGAGATGACACAACTGCTTAGTTCTTGGAAAACGGGACAAGAAACGACCCTTACTAAAATAGTAACTGATCAGAACTTAATTCTATCGAAACTTGTCTCTGAATTAGCCGACATGAAACAACAAAATGTCCAGATCCAGAAAACTAACCTCGACATTGAAAAATCTCTGTCCTTTATAAGTCTGCAGTACGAAGACATGAAGATGCAAATCGATACTTTGCAAAAGGAGCGCAAGGAATTTAAAGACTATATCGAAAACTTGGAGAGCAAAATAAAAGATCTTCAATTAAGCTCGCGTTCTTCCAGCATTGAAGTCAGGAACATACCGCCCAAGGACAACGAGACGGTAACTGACCTGACCACTGTTATCACCAGCCTTGGTTCTGCTCTGGATTTGAGCATTTCACCCTCTGCTATTCGAGACATACATCGTTTACCAGGGAAACCGGGAACAAACAGAAGCATAATCGCTGAATTCACTACGGTTGGTTTGAAAAATAGTATTCTGTCCACAGCAAGGACTTACAACAATAAGCGCCAAAAGGAGGAAAAGCTAAACACCCTACTCATAGGGTTGCCAGGAGAACGCCGACCGATATTTGTTTCTGAACACCTTCCCCCCAGTGCGAAGAAGCTTTTCCATCTGGCTAGAGAGTTTGCCAAACAACACGACTTTCAATTTTGCTGGTCCTCAAATGGAAACATTTTTCTTCGAAAGGAAACTGGAGCTAAACAAATTATGGTGAAATCGGAAAAACACCTATTTGAATTGCACCAACAACAATGACTTATCATTACGAAATGTACTACTTTAGTGCCATCTTTTTCTTTTTGTCCATTTTTTATTACTATTCTTTTTGCTTTTGTTTTAAAATACTCTAACAATACAATCCTACACCACTTCTCCATTTACACACACACATCCTTAATACATAATTACACAAATACTCCCTGCTTACTGAATAATCTTAATCACCCCAATGTACTCGTACCGATCACATGCCGAATAACACAACTTATCTTATTATACTCACCCACTGTACCATTAAATATGTGTCGTATAAATTATCACAAATGGCTACCTTAAGGATGAATCAATTATTATCTGACCTAGATAATGATGCTAACAACAAGCATTTCTTTTGCCTGCCTGAAGATGTTAATAAGCATGTGAGCGATTCGGGTAAACGACTAAATATTGCCCACCTTAACATTCGTAGCATCAATAAAAACTTAGATCATTTCCAGACAATTCTTTCTCTTACCTCATTAAAATATGACGTCATAGTCCTGACGGAATGCTGGCTAAGTAAGGCCCCAAATACTCCTTTAATAGATGGCTACGTCCTCACAGGACTGTTAATTTAAAAAATCAAAATGACGGAGTAGTCATCTATGTCAGGGCTGAACTTATCATGGATATTACGGAACCCTCCTTCCTAGATGCAAACTGTCTCACTTGTAGGTATGGGAATAATTTAGCCATTATTGCAATTTATAGATCTCCTTCTTATATTGAACTAGAAAACTTTTTTAGTAGCCTTAATAATTTGTTAAAAACCTTAAACACCTGCAAGAACATTATCCTAATTGGCGATTTGAATATAGATATTGTAAAGGACAATCATAGTGAATCTTCGAATGATTACCTAGATCTATTAGCCTCACACGGGCTTCTCCCGGCCTATCAGACTCCAACCAGAATAAATACATGTTTGGACCATGTGTTCATCAAAGGCAGTCAGGAAACCGTAACACTGACCCTGGACACGAATGTAACCGACCACTCACCTGTGCTACTCTCCATGAGAATAAGCAATTCTGTATCAAAACAAAAAACTCAAACCCGTATTGACTTCCAGGCAGTGGTCCGCGACATTGAAAATGCAGATTTTACTAGTGTCTTAACGTCTACTGATGCAAACCTTGCAACAAACAGTCTATTACAAATCGTCACTTCTATAATAAAAACGCATACTAATATCATCAAAGTATCACGTAAAAACGTTATCCTAAAACCCTGGATCACGCCAGGATTGTTGAGATGTATACGAAATAGAGACCGGATGCACAGGAACCTCAAAAAATCTCCCGACAACCCCGTGTTAAAAATAACGTACACTCGCTATCGCAATTTTTGCAATAATCTCTTACGCAAGCTAAAGATCCAGTATGAGAAAAGTGAATTGAAAAAAGGTAGTGCTAACCCAAAAGCTCTGTGGGAAGCCATCAGAAAAATTACAAATGCTAACTCCAATCGAGCTCCTCCTACTCAGCTACTTAAAACCACCACTGATCCAATGTCCTCAGTTAACAGGGTAAATAAGTATTTTGCTAGTATAGGCGCCGAGCTCGCGGCGAAAATTAGTACTAGCCACCCAAGAACGCTCCCAATCTGTAGGAATGCAAATAGACACACTCAGAGTAACTCCATGGTGGCACTCGATGTTGATTGTGAAGAAATTAAGCGAATAATTCTTAGCTTGCGGGATGGCTGTGCGGTGGGGTGGGATGGCATATCCGCTGAAGTTATAAAATCCTCTTCTCAAGCATTAGTGCCACCCATCACTCACATATGCAGCCTCGCAATCTCTACAGGGGTATTTCCAAAGGCACTCAAAAAAGCTGTGGTTCATCCCGTATATAAGGGCGGTGACAGAGACAGTGCCAATAACTATAGACCAATAGCCGTCCTGACCACGATATCTAAAATTCTCGAGAAAGTACTAAACAAAAGACTCAGAGAATACCTAAAAAGTTTTAACCTACTAGCCCCAAACCAATACGGTTTTAGACCTGGATTATCGACAGAAGATGCTGTCTTAGGGTCAGCGCACACCCAGCGTAAATCTGCTCGCGCATGCTCGAGCATGTTCTTTGCAGTCGCGCACACCTAGCGGCAAAATCCGCCGGCGGCAGAGGCGGATGCTCGAGCATGCGCGAGCATGCTCGCGCGTGTTCGAACAGTCTCGCGGATGCTCCCGTGTTGCTACAGTTGACAGTGAATTTTGCAGTTGTGTTTACAATATTTTAAAGTAAAGACGTGCGAAGAGTAATTTTAAAGTATGGTGGACTGGGATTTGGTAATTATTGGGTTACTAGCAGAGGAAGAGGAGCAAGAGCAGGAAAAGTGCTGTGTTACGGTTTAAAGTTCTAGGGACAGTTATTTTATGGCTAGGAACTATAAAATGGAATATGAACAATTTGAAAACCTACTAAATCTGCTTCGACCTTTCAGATTTTCTTTGTATTTTCAAAAAGAGTTTATAATATTATCTGTAGTAAATTGCCCTTTTCGGGCTAAAGTAGTTAAAAAATATGCTAGATTTAGTACGAAACCGGCCGAGGTTGCAACACTTACGACGGATCGCAAGCATCGACACGGGCGTATGCTCGAACATGCTCGAGCATGCGCGAGCATCCGCGCGCATGCTCGCGACTGCTCCCGTCGCCGCGAGGAGCATACGCGAGCATACTCGAACAGACGCTGAAGGGATTTAATCACTTGCAAGCTATTTTCAACTTTATTTCAATGGGAATAGAGTTCATTATCAATTGAATCAATGAAATCTGCTCGCGCATGCTCGAACAGTTTTACGCTGGGTGTGCGCTGACCCTTAGGACTAACCGAATTTGTAGTAAGCAAATTGGATAGCGGCGACAAAAGCGTTGGCATTTTCCTTGACCTGTCTAAGGCTTTTGACACTGTCTCTGTCCCCATACTTCTGAACAAGCTGGAGCGCGTTGGAGTGCGTGGTACTACTTTGGAAATCTTTAGGGATTATCTCACTAACCGAACTCAAGCTGTCAAGATAGACTCTATAATTAGTGACGAAGAAACTCTCTCCTACGGCGTTCCTCAGGGTAGCGTTCTTGGCCCAACTCTATTTCTATTATACATAAATGATTTATGTCTATTATCACCTGAGCAGTGTAATATTTTCACTTATGCTGACGACACTGCGCTTATTGCCTACGGGAAAACCTGGGTCGAAGCCAAAGCGCACGCGGAGAGGGCCCTCAGTCTTGTCATGAAATGGCTGAACGACAACCTGCTTACATTGAACGTTACCAAAACCAATTACATCACTTTCTCATTGCGATCCTCCTCGCGACCTCAACGTGGTGCTTTCTCTATTGTTGCACATACTTGTGTTCCCACGCAAAACAATGACACATGTTGTTGCCTCAACCTCATAAGAGCCAATAATGTTAAGTACCTTGGGGTGCATTTGGATGAGGGCATGGACTGGCACAAGCAACTGTATGAACTGGTGCCCAGAGTTCGGAAATTAATTGCAACTTTCAAAGCATTGCGTAACTCAGCTGACCATAAGACCCTAAAAACAGTTTACATAGCACTGTGTCAGTCTGTGCTCTCTTACTGTATTACTGCGTGGGGAGGGGCGGGCAAAACTGCATTCAAACGCGTAGAGAGAGCACAGAGGTCCATATTGAAGGTGATGACCCGGAAGCCTTACAGGTACCCAACCACTCAACTATACTCAAACTGTATGGTTCTAACTGTAAGGCAGCTTTATGTTTTAAGAATAATCTTGAGGAAACATTTATCACTTCCGTTCAAACAATTGGACACAGGGAAGAGACGTCCACTGCTACCCTGCACTATTCCTCCCTTCAAAACTATTTTTGCTGCAAAACAACACGCACTGCATAGCTTTACAACAAAATACATGAAGATCTAAATATATTCCATTTAAATAAAACTGAATGTAAGAAGAAACTTATAAACTGGTTGATGGATTTGGACTACGATCATACAGAAAACTATATTAACAGAGTGTTTATGTAAACGAACAATAAATAAATAAATAAATAATTTGGTATCAAACGTACACTGTCAAACACACTCTCATACACAAACACACACACACACACACACACACACACACACACACACACACACACACACACACACACACACACACCCAACACACCCCTCCCCCCCAACACCCCCCCCCCCCCCCCCCACACACAAACAAGCACAATTAATATTTGCACACAATTAAGCTAACCAACATTTAAGAATCTAAGAATCTAACTAATAATTATTACCTAAAGTCCCTAAATTGCCACAACTTCACGAAATGTACGACGGAACACTGACCTCCAAAAGACAAATTACCTTCGTTTAGGTAATCTAGCTTGGAGACCAGAGATCCTAATATTGTTGAATGTAACACTGTGTAACATAGCCATATAATATAATCTGAACTTTGTATTCTCAAAATTGTGACAATAAAACTTTTTTTTTATTTTTTTTTTTTTTATTTTTTATCACATTAAGGAGCTCCCTGTATAAACATTCCCTGAACAAACTGTAATTTGAACGAGGTGCCGTCTCTGTCATAGAAACCATCACAAGATATGTACATATTTGGGTCAGAGTGTATTTTCCTTTGAAACCTTGGGCATTGTGGTGGCTTAGATTATTGTATTGAATTTAAGTATGAAAGACACCATTTAAAGTGGATTTCTTTTGTGCTGATAATGATGATAGTCGATCAATATATTTTGATAGAAATAAACTTCACTTACAGATATATTCATCAATATTTGGTTCTTCGGGTTCGAAGTAGCTAATTCGCGGCTTCCGCCGCAAATTGAATCTGCTCATGTCGCCTGAAAACAATACAGAGGTTATAACTTTATAAGTATTATCATTTTGTTATAACTTGCGTCAGTTAATCACGAGATAGGGGTCGAGTTTTAATAACTTTGCAAGTTTTCAATCTTTATCATGTTGAAATAGACGCTAAAAAGTTGCAGATTATAGAAATATTTGCACATATAGAAACAAAACAATTTTTCTTGTGAATACCAATTTCTTTGCTATTATAAGATACGTAGTGCTACATAAACATCGTCTTTAGTAATAAAACAGAATATTTACCAGATTTTCCTTCGAATTCAATAATTAATTTGCAAAAGATCAACTGAAAACTCTGCCGCAGCCAAAATGTTTCCCGCCAAATGTAAACAATTTTTTCCGGAAACGGAATATCAACATACACGTTTATATAATTCCGGTAAAAACCGGTTTTCGGACCTCTATTTTATTCTTAGGCTGCGATTCTGTTGATTGCATTTTTTTCACGAATCGCATCATCATCAGCCTATATACGTCCCACTGCAGCACGGCTAGCATGCCACCCACGACAAAGCGTTTAAACGAGAAAACCGTCATGCGCGCTCTTTTTGGCATACGTAAAATAATAAAGATGGAGGCACGTCTCGATTTTTGTCGTTTTCTCGGGGGTGGCATGCTAGGCCTACTGGGCACAGGCCTCATGGAGGGTGTATGGGCGTTAGTCCACCACCATGTCCAATGCGGATTGGTAGCCTCCACATACGCATCAGAATTACTTCTTCGGCGTACATGCAGGTTTCCTCACGACGTTTTCCTTCGCCGTTTGAGAGCAGTCGGTAATTACGTACATGAGTTAGGTATAATAATTCAGTGGTACACACGGCGACACATCAAGCTATACAAAACCAACATAGGTACCTAAGCTGGCCGCGCGACGTTATACGTTACGCGACCTACGCGCGGCCAGCTTATTTTGGTTTTGTATAGCTTGATGTGTCGCTGTGTGTATATGGTATGGCATGTCATCCGTGCGGATACGAACCCGGACCTCAACATTGAGTTTACAGACCTCTCGAAACACGCCACCGACGCTCTTCCTCCGCAGAATATATTCCGCATGTTTCTATCATCTAATTCAGCGGTTTATTTAGGCTGTGTGTTGTCCGTCTGTCAGTCAAAGTAGGTAGGTATAGAGCAAAACAGTGAACTTATAATAGTAGAAAATTTTAACAAAAACAATCGAAATACATAATGTTTATATTAAATACAAAGAAAGACAAGTGCATGTTTAAATCAAATTAAAATAAGTAAAAAGATCAAAAGCACAATGAGCAATAGGTATGGGCAGGTATTTATTTATATGCTTTGTAATACACACAGCGACAGGTCACGTTACCCTGTTTGGACTTTGAACTATTAGAAGTTGAACGCTGCGAATCGTGCGAGAGGGTGCGGTATGTTGTTGTTGTTTCGTCTCACAGCACGCTGCGCCCGCGCCGGCAGTCGCGTGTATGCAGGCTCTCTACCGCACTATTTTGTGTTTTGTACGTAGTGTAGTTATGGGTATACAACGTGTTAATGAATTAGCGCAAAACCTCATACACCCCAACTGATTTACAACAAAATAAATAGATTGAAACAATAATTTCATTATTTTTATAGTTAAAATTTAAAGTTATTCACATTTTAAGTTTTGAGGCAAAAATGATTTGTTATCATTTCAGCAATGAATGAAAGCGCTAACGTAACCATGAATACATTTTAATAATCTTGTTTGGTAGTAAGTAGAGTGAGAGTGCCCGTACGGTGGGTTGACATCGGGTTCAGTAAATTTTAAATTTTACAAATAAATTATTTAATATCTTGAAAAAAAATTCCTATGTTGAAACCATGATAATTCGATTCTGCTCTCGATTCTAAACAAAGTACTTTCTAGTTTTGCGTTATTTCATTAACACGTTGTATAGGGTGCGTAACCTGATGTGTCGACCAAGCTACGCAAAACCTAAATAAGCTGGAGTGCGATTTTTGAATCTCATACGTTGAACTCAGCAGTTGAAAATGTATGGAGATACGCATTTTTCTACTGCTGATTTGATTTTAAAAAATCGCACTCCTGTCAGTCAAATCATAGTAATATTGACATTATCAACTGCTGAGTTCAACGAATGAGTTTCAAAAATCGCACCCCTGACCGCGCGTATAAAGGTAGAATAATGTATAACATCTCGGGGCCAGGAGTGCGATTTTTGAATCTCATTCGCTGAGTTCAGCAGTTGAAAATGTCAAAATTACTGTGGAGATACGCATCTTTCTACTGCTGATTTGACTTTCAAAAATTGCACTATAAAAGGCTAAAGACAATGTTTAAGCTTGATTTAAATTTCTGTACATTCTTATTTGTCAAAATTACTGTGGAGATACGCATCTTTCTACTGCTGATTTGACTTTCAAAAATCGCAGTATAAATAAAAGCAATTATAAAAGGCTAAAGACAATGTTTAAGCTTGATTTACATTTCAGTACATTCTTATTTGTCAAAATTACTGTGGAGATACGCATCTTTCTACTGCTGATTTGACTTTCAAAAATCGCACTATAAAAGCAATTATAAAAGGCTAAAGACAATGTTTAAGCTTGATTTACATTTCTGTACATTCTTATTCGTAGTGTTTAAGTAATCGAAAACACAATATCCCTTAAATAACTAATTTTAGTACAGAAGTCTGTGGGTAGTACCGACCGCCCTTTGTGCCCTTCTCATTCTTGTTATAAATAATTGTATTTGTATGTTCTGTCTTAGGTATATTCTTGGAGTGCAAATAAAGAGTCAGACTGAAGAAAGGAGATGCCACTATACAGTTTCAGTTATATTTGTCTTTGTTTTTTAATCATAGAGTGCCATTATCTACGTTTTCAAAAAACGTAGTTTGACATAAAGTCCAAGTCATTCTTGTTTCTTTTCTGGTTTCTTTAGTCTGAGAGTGGTCTGAGCATCTGTCTGAGAACAAGAAGATTAGTCATAGATCCTGGCTTCAAAATGATGTTTGTAATGCAATCTCTATCTCTGTAGGTATGTAAGCTTCTTGTCTGAGAAGAACATTTATAATCCTGACTGACGGTCGTCAATGATTTATAGTTACTACCTTGTGCAAGTTGTAAAACCATTGAGGACCTGTACTGTAGGGATTGTTCACCAGGATCCCCTGGGGCATCGGGCTAGGGGATCCTGGTTGCCTAAACCGAGGTAGTTACGTTTTCTTTCCTGTTGAAAGGTAGACTTTACAATTAATTCTCTGCTCAAAACAATTCGTGCTTTTCTATCTCGTGCACAATTTTGAGGTTGAGAAAAACATCGCACGGAGCTGTCAAATACCATATATTTCTCGCACAAAGAACGTTCATATTCGGCGAGATGACGAACAGGCGATGACATAGTGGTGACGTCATGTTCGCAGATGTGATAAAATTTCAAAATGGCGGTTATCAAAGATTTTTTTTGGTCTATTCGACCAAAAAAATCTTTGGGCGGTTATATTATCTCACTTAAGAAGTTTAGAAGTAACCTGCATCAAATCACTTTTCTGAGTTTTTCAGCTGTATATGGATTCGTAAATGTTGTTTCAAGTGATCTTTCCGTGCACATTTGTACTCGCACATGGAGCAAGAGTAAGGTTTCTCGCCAGTGTGGATTCTTAAGTGCTTTTTCAATCTATCATTTTGACTACATTTGTACTCACACATGGAGCAGGAGTAAGGTTTCTCGCCTGTATGGATTCTTAAGTGTATTTTCAAATCACCTTTTCGACTACATTTGTACTCACACATGGAGCAGGAGTAAGGTTTCTCGCCTGTATGGATTCTTAAGTGTCTTCTTAAATAATCTCTTACACAACATTTATATTCACACATGGAACAAGAGTAAGGTTTCTCGCCAGCATGGATTCTTAAGTGTTTTTTCAAATGGCTTTTCACGCTAAATTTGTTTTCGCAAATGGAACAAGAGTAAGGTTTCTCGCCAGTATGGATTCTTAAGTGATCTTTCAACTGAGCTTTTTGATTAAATTTGTACTCACATATAGTACAGGAATAAGGTTTCTCGCCAGTATGTATTCTTAAGTGGGTTTTCAAATGATCTTTTAGACTACATTTGTACTCACAAATGGAACATGAATAAGGTTTTTCACCAGTATGGATTCTTAAATGTCTTTTCAAATGATCTTTTTGACTAGATTTGTACTCACACATGGAGCACGAGTAAGGTTTCTCGCCTGTATGGATTCTTAAGTGTATTTTCAATTTACTTTTATTATTACATTTGTACTCGCACATGGAGCAGGCATAAGGTTTCTCGTCTGTATGGATTCTTAAATGGTCTTTCAAATCACTTTTTTGATTACATTTGTACTCACACACAGAGCATGAATAATGTTTTGCACCGTGTATTAGTAAGTGTCTCTTTATATTACTAATTTTATTACTTCTATAATCACAAATCCCACATCCATGTTTTTTATCTTTATTAGAATGTACATACTTAATATGTCGTTGTAAATGTTTTGCATCATGTATTAGTATGTGTCTATTTATATGACTAATTTTATTACTTCTATAATCACAAATCCCACATTCATGTTTTTTATCTTTATTAGAATGTACATTCTTGATATGTCGTTGTAATGTATCTTGGGTAATGTCTGTGTAAGAACACTGTTTACACTTGAAATAAATATCCTGCTTCATTTTCTCATGAGATTGAATATGTTCTACTAAGTCAGATTTCCTGTCATATTGTTTATTACAATCATTGCATTTGAATACATTATTGGTAGTATGATCGTTAGTTTTATCAGTTTTGATTCTTTTATTGGGTTTATTAAACGTGGTTTCTTTTTTATTTCGTTTCTGTTTTTTAACTTGTTTCTTTAGTTGAGTATCTACATTCTCGCTGTGTTCATTGCTCATCATTTCTTTTGAATCTGCTTCTTTTCTAATTTCTTTTGGGGAATAAAACAGATCAAATTTGTTGTCCTGTGTATCTAATCTTGGTTTTAGTTTAGGTACATCTGAAATCAGAATTTAATAACTTTTTAAAATGTATCTTATTTCTTATACTATGCAGTGGATGCAAATCTTGAATCGGGAAAAAAGTACCGGGACAAACCGTAAAATGACTGGACTATAGAGCGTGTTGCACGAAGTATTTCCATTTCAAAATATATGTATTGTATACATCGTTTTGAAACACAATTTGGTTACTTAGTTATGTAAATAGCTTTTACAGATGGTTATGTACTTCAGGTGTATTGAAAGATTTGGGTCAAATGTACCTATACTTCGTTTTGGTGCAACATCATTTGTATACCTACAGGGTGTATGAAAAGTAAGTTAGTCGAGTACCTAGGTATTGCAGTTTAGTATGGAGCAGCTGATTTTTTTTTTCTCTGTCAGGTTTGCACCCATAGTCAAAGTTGTTCAGTTTGATGGCTAGAGTATGTGGTTTAAAGGTACTAATACTTTTCCTTACTCCCTGTATTAAGTGGTGTAACTGTGTGTTTTTTTTTTTTTTTTTATGTGTGATAGGTAAGCATTTGACCCCAATCTCACCTGATGTTGAGTGATGATGAGGCCGAAGATGTAGCATGCTTACCTAGAAAGATGCCTATTCACTCTCGCCTTGAAGAGGCCCAGGTTGTATTGCTCAGGGAACAGGTCCGCAGGCAGGGCATTCCACTCCTTAGCCGTGCGCATTATAAAAGAAGAAGCAAACTTCTTCGTGCGAATTGCTGGTAGGTCAACGACATAGGGGTGGAAACCCAGTCTGCGTCTCGTCCCCCGCAGATGAAAGGGAGACGGTGGTATCAGATCGTGTAATTCAGTCGCACACTCTCCGAAATGTATCCTATAAAAAACAGACAGACAGGCTACCTTGCGACGATGCTCAAGACTTTGTAGCTTCGCCACCGAGGTTGGATCACCTATGAGCTTCCTGGCACGCCTGTCGATTGAGTCCAGCGCGGCCAGCTGGTATTGGGCAGACCCGTCCCAGAGATGGCAGCAGTACTCCATACACGATCGGACTTGTGCTTGATAAAGTTGTAGAAGCTGTCCCGGAGTAAAGTACCGTCTGACCTTCGAGAGGACGCCCAGTTTTTTCGCTGCGGTTTTCGCCATGGACTCAATGTACCGTCCGAAATTCAGATCGGACGATATGTTAATGCCAAGGAGCTCCAGGCGATCAGCTATCGGTATGGACACATTTCGGAAAGTCGGGGTCAAAGCGAAGGGACTCCGTTTTGTGGAGAAAAGGCACGCCTGTGTTTTGCTTGCGTTGAAACTGACCCGATTAGTATCACCCCAGTCGGACGCAGATTCAAGGGCCAAGTTTATTCGCTGCACCATGGCCTCTCGACAAGACTGAGTAACGTCCAATTTGACCCCTGCACCGGACAGATATCTGTCAGCAACAGTGCTGTCGTCTGCATACCCAAAGGTTCCGGGCACAAGCATGTCGTTTATATGCAGCAGAAATAAAGTGGCTGACAGAACTGACCCTTGAGGAACACCGGCATTAATAGCCATTTGATCCGATGAGTATCCATCAATGAGTACTCGAATGGATCGTTCGCTCAAGAAGTCAGCTATCCAGTTGCATAGGTCAATCGGAATTCCATATGAAGGAAGCTTGCTTAAAAGGCTTGCATGCCAGACCCTGTCAAAGGCTTTGGATATGTCAAGAGACACGGCAAGTGCCTCCCCGTATCTCTCGACAGCCTCGCTCCACAGATGAGTGGCATACACAAGAAGATCCCCCGTGGACCGTCCTGGGCGGAACCCATACTGACGGTCACTGAGGAGGTCGTTATGTTCCAGGTATGCCAGGAGCCGGTTGTTAAGTACACGTTCCATAGTCTTGCAGAGTATGGAAGTGACTGATATTGGTCTATAGTTGACAGGGTCGGCACGACTGCCTTTTTTGGGCACGGGTTGCACGTTGGCAAGCTTCCATGACCTTGGGACTACCGCAGTCTTAAGTGAGAGGCGATACAGGCGTGTTAAAACAGGAGACAACTCTGGAGCACAGGTGCGTAGGACAATCGCTGGGATTCCGTCGGGTCCGCTAGCCTTGTTCACGTCTAGAGAACGCAGGATTTTAAGAACCTCTTTTTGGCGAATGTAAACTGATGCCATTGAGCATTCAGTACGAGGAATGGTAGGTGGTGTCATATCTGAGTTCTCCAGATACAATACATACAGTGTACAATATTTTTTATCCGACTGCGCGACGCAAAGGAAGGGTAATGTGTTTCTATTGAGAGATACCTAGGTACTAACCTTCGCAACAACTCGTGGCATTAACTACTCGTTGAAGCACCACAGAACACGGCGCACACTTGAAATAAATATCTCGTTTTATTTTCTCATGAGATTGAATATGTTCTACTAAGTCAGATTTCCTGTCATATTGTTTATCGCAATCATTGCATATGAATACATTATTGGTAGTCTGATTGTTGGTTTTATCAGTTTTCATTCTTCTTTTTGTGGGTTTATTAAACGTTTTTAGTTTTCTATTACATTTCTTGTTTTTTACTTGTTCCTTTGGATGAGTATCTATATTTTCGTTTTGTTCATTTCTCATTATTTCTTTTGAATCACCTTCATTTTTATTTTCTATTGGGGAATAAAACTGATCTAATTTGTTGTCCTGTGTATCTAATCTTGCATTTTTCAGTTTGGGTACATCTGAAATCAGAATTTAATAACTTATAAGGTACTAGTAGACCGCGGCGAACTTCGTACCGCATTAGAATCTTCCCGACACACACTTGGCCGTGTTTGTTTAACCTATGTTCATCACAGATAATGTAGCATTCTAATGGTGAAAGAATTATTCAGATCGGTCCAGTAGTTTCGAAGCCTATTCATTACAAACAAACAAACAAACAATCAAATCTTTCCTCTTTATAATATTAGTGTAGATAGACAACGCAATGGAGACAAAGCTTGAAAACTATACATTTGCAGGGAGGCAGGAGGTGGTAGAGGAGAGGGTTCTCCCTCTCACCGTGTATTCCCAGAGGTTCCACCTGAAAGATATATTTATTTGTCCAACACACATGACAGGTAGATTTATTTAAATGAAATCTGCCAAATTGTATAAGTTTGTTGACAGCTGTAAGCTCTCATTTTCTCATATTTTTATTACAATTTTATTCTGGTACAATATTCAAGCTTATCATTCTTCCAGAATATTATGTAACACTCAAATATTCTAGGAACAGCAGGAACATAGAGGGAGTAATAGAGGCCGGAACGTACTTGGTCCTATTCACTCAATAAGAGATGCACACAGCAAATTCGCGTTAGCTAAAAAAAGGAGATCACTACCTTATTACTGTTTTTATCTACGTAGCCACATTTTTGTACTATAGCCATTGACCAAGAAATGTCACTTCATATAAATTTCAAATATTATTGATTTTGAACATGTTACAGCCATGTTGTGCTATTTCGAATCAAATTAAAGATTGAAAAATTCAGTCTCGGGCGGGACTTGAACCCGCACCCTTCCAAACCGGGGAAGTGCGTTATCCAATTTCGCTACCGAGCCCACTAACCAGAGAACGAATTTTTCAATCTGTTGCGTCTTGAGGGGACGTGAGCGACATCTACTGGCAGCTATTACAAACTAGCCAACCCGCAAGTTCAGAATTACAACTGAAATTCATACGGTATAGATGACACACCCTGTTCCAATTTCAAATATTATTGATTTTGAACATGTTACAGCCATGTTGTGCTATTTCGAATCAAATTAAAGATTGAAAAATTCAGTCTCGGGCGGGACTTGAACCCGCACCCTTCCAAACCGGGGAAGTGCGTTATCCAATTTCGCTACCGAGCCCACTAACCAGAGAACGAATTTTTCAATCTGTTGCGTCTTGAGGGGACGTGAGCGACATCTACTGGCAGCTATTACAAACTAGCCAACCCGCAAGTTCAGAATTACAACTGAAATTCATACGGTATAGATGACACACCCTGTTCCAATTTCAAATATTATTGATTTTGAACATGTTACAGCCATGTTGTGCTATTTCGAATCAAATTAAAGATTGAAAAATTCAGTCTCGGGCGGGACTTGAACCCGCACCCTTCCAAACCGGGGAAGTGCGTTATCCAATTTCGCTACCGAGCCCACTAACCAGAGAACGAATTTTTCAATCTGTTGCGTCTTGAGGGGACGTGAGCGACATCTACTGGCAGCTATTACAAACTAGCCAACCCGCAAGTTCAGAATTACAACTGAAATTCATACGGTATAGATGACACACCCTGTTCCAATTTCAAATATTATTGATTTTGAACATGTTACAGCCATGTTGTGCTATTTCGAATCAAATTAAAGATTGAAAAATTCAGTCTCGGGCGGGACTTGAACCCGCACCCTTCCAAACCGGGGAAGTGCGTTATCCAATTTCGCTACCGAGCCCACTAACCAGAGAACGAATTTTTCAATCTGTTGCGTCTTGAGGGGACGTGAGCGACATCTACTGGCAGCTATTACAAACTAGCCAACCCGCAAGTTCAGAAATACAACTGAAATTCATACGGTATAGATGACACACCCTGTTCCAATTTCAAATATTATTGATTTTGAACATGTTACAGCCATGTTGTGCTATTTCGAATCAAATTAAAGATTGAAAAATTCAGTCTCGGGCGGGACTTGAACCCGCACCCTTCCAAACCGGGGAAGTGCGTTATCCAATTTCGCTACCGAGCCCACTAACCAGAGAACGAATTTTTCAATCTGTTGCGTCTTGAGGGGACGTGAGCGACATCTACTGGCAGCTATTACAAACTAGCCAACCCGCAAGTTCAGAATTACAACTGAAATTCATACGGTATAGATGACACACCCTGTTCCAATTTCAAATATTATTGATTTTGAACATGTTACAGCCATGTTGTGCTATTTCGAATCAAATTAAAGATTGAAAAATTCAGTCTCGGGCGGGACTTGAACCCGCACCCTTCCAAACCGGGGAAGTGCGTTATCCAATTTCGCTACCGAGCCCACTAACCAGAGAACGAATTTTTCAATCTGTTGCGTCTTGAGGGGACGTGAGCGACATCTACTGGCAGCTATTACAAACTAGCCAACCCGCAAGTTCAGAATTACAACTGAAATTCATACGGTATAGATGACACACCCTGTTCCAATTTCAAATATTATTGATTTTGAACATGTTACAGCCATGTTGTGCTATTTCGAATCAAATTAAAGATTGAAAAATTCAGTCTCGGGCGGGATTTGATTCGAAATAGCAAAACATGGCTGTAACATGTTCAAAATCAATAATATTTGAAATTGGAACAGGGTGTGTCATCTATACCGTATGAATTTCAGTTGTAATTCTGAACTTGCGGGTTGGCTAGTTTGTAATAGCTGCCAGTAGATGTCGCTCACGTCCCCTCAAGACGCAACAGATTGAAAAATTCGTTCTCTGGTTAGTGGGCTCGGTAGCGAAATTGGATAACGCACTTCCCCGGTTTGGAAGGGTGCGGGTTCAAGTCCCGCCCGAGACTGAATTTTTCAATCTTTAATTTGATTCGAAATAGCACAACATGGCTGTAACATGTTCAAAATCAATAATATTTGAAATTGGAACAGGGTGTGTCATCTATACCGTATGAATTTCAGTTGTAATTCTGAACTTGCGGGTTGGCTAGTTTGTAATAGCTGCCAGTAGATGTCGCTCACGTCCCCTCAAGACGCAACAGATTGAAAAATTCGTTCTCTGGTTAGTGGGCTCGGTAGCGAAATTGGATAACGCACTTCCCCGGTTTGGAAGGGTGCGGGTTCAAGTCCCGCCCGAGACTGAATTTTTCAATCTTTAATTTGATTCGAAATAGCACAACATGGCTGTAACATGTTCAAAATCAATAATATTTGAAATTGGAACAGGGTGTGTCATCTATACCGTATGAATTTCAGTTGTAATTCTGAACTTGCGGGTTGGCTAGTTTGTAATAGCTGCCAGTAGATGTCGCTCACGTCCCCTCAAGACGCAACAGATTGAAAAATTCGTTCTCTGGTTAGTGGGCTCGGTAGCGAAATTGGATAACGCACTTCCCCGGTTTGGAAGGGTGCGGGTTCAAGTCCCGCCCGAGACTGAATTTTTCAATCTTTAATTTGATTCGAAATAGCACAACATGGCTGTAACATGTTCAAAATCAATAATATTTGAAATTGGAACAGGGTGTGTCATCTATACCGTATGAATTTCAGTTGTAATTCTGAACTTGCGGGTTGGCTAGTTTGTAATAGCTGCCAGTAGATGTCGCTCACGTCCCCTCAAGACGCAACAGATTGAAAAATTCGTTCTCTGGTTAGTGGGCTCGGTAGCGAAATTGGATAACGCACTTCCCCGGTTTGGAAGGGTGCGGGTTCAAGTCCCGCCCGAGACTGAATTTTTCAATCTTTAATTTGATTCGAAATAGCACAACATGGCTGTAACATGTTCAAAATCAATAATATTTGAAATTGGAACAGGGTGTGTCATCTATACCGTATGAATTTCAGTTGTAATTCTGAACTTGCGGGTTGGCTAGTTTGTAATAGCTGCCAGTAGATGTCGCTCACGTCCCCTCAAGACGCAACAGATTGAAAAATTCGTTCTCTGGTTAGTGGGCTCGGTAGCGAAATTGGATAACGCACTTCCCCGGTTTGGAAGGGTGCGGGTTCAAGTCCCGCCCGAGACTGAATTTTTCAATCTTTAATTTGATTCGAAATAGCACAACATGGCTGTAACATGTTCAAAATCAATAATATTTGAAATTGGAACAGGGTGTGTCATCTGTAGAATACACATTTCTACTAAGGGTTGGTTGAGGTTGATGTATATAATGAAACACAGATATAGTCTTCACTAGTAATGTGACTAGCGCACGTCCGCCCAGCACGGCGGTCGGTGCACGAATACCCAGCGAATGAACGATAGATATTGACCACAGACCGCACCAGCCGATAGATGGCGCTACCGGCGCTTTCCGCATTAACTACTCTTTATTGCTGTACACTACATCCCTTTCTTGTTTTAATTTATTTTTTACGTTTACTCGAATCTACCACCGCTTCGGAAGGTATAGCCCGTGGAGAAGAAGCGGCGCAAGAAACTCCACAGTTTAGCTAATCTCTTAAATCTTATTTACAACACAGTGTTGACTGTTATCAATGCTATTACATTAAACAAATTACGAATAAGTTATTGAGACTAATTTGTTTACAGAAAATAGATATTTATCAAATATTGATCTGAAATTGTCAAACACCAAATTCAACGATAAACAATGTTTATGGAAATTACAATCTCATTATATTAACACATTTCAGTTATTGTTACTTCTGTTCTATACTATCCCTTCCCTGTAAAAATATTTTTCTATTGATAGGTGTAAGTAAACCTACAAAAATAACGTTCCATAGATCTTTATTATCTCTTATTTATTTATTTTGGCTAACTACTAGTCAAAGTCACTGCTTCAAGATCGTATCCATTTCCGTTTTATCAAATTAAGGAGGTAAGGACAAAAGAGTGAATCTGTGATAAGCACATACACTTATGCACTCAAAATATTCTGGCGGGTGCCAGCCATTGCAATTAAGCGCTCACAGCTATTTTATTTGCATGACCCTTTAGCTTTTGCTAACAAGTTGATAGTTGCATGGCTCTGTAACCCATATCATTTTATTGTTGCATGATATTTTAGCTTTCGCTAACAACTTCATAGTTGCATGTCCTATAACCCATATAATTTTACAGTTTCATGAATGCTGATATAACGCTGACTGACAACAATATTAAGTAAGGTACACTAGGTCGCTTTCGTTACCAGCTATGTACAGTAGTTACCTTTAGTTAGTCGACTAGACTAGTTTTGAGAAATCAGCAGTTTCAATTTAATGGACCCGTTTAATAAATAGATACTATTTTACTCAACCTATACAGATAAAATGCTGATACCTAAATAAAATAATAATCGTAATAATTTAATTAAATGTTCTTTGACCCACTTTAATGCTGATCTTTGACGGTGTTGCAATTACTCAAAAGATTCGCGATTTAATACGCAGTCACAATTTAATGTTACGGGCAAGTAAAAAATCAGAGTCCACACATTACTGTCGCTCTCATTTAGGGCTCTATGCCACGAGCACAATTTCAGCCAACGCCCTGTCTTATTCATCTATTTCCTCTTTGGTCTGTAAAAAGTTCTACCCCAGTAGGTATGCTATGCTTCGATTGTTCCTAATATTGGAATAAATTTTTGTGGTTGAAAAGCTTGTCATTCTCTCACCATTTGGTAAGTCATTCCGTCCAAAACCAAAAATAAAAAGAAGTCTAGTCTACTACAACAGTATGCTAGACTAGAAACTTGAGATTTGATTCCGCTATCTTGGTACTCACGAATATTGTTTTAGCAAAGGGTCTGATGGTGGTCTACCCTATGAGTTATTTTGTCTGCTATACATAAGTATTCAGTCACTAAAGCAGTATTCCAAATAAATTTTATAAATTGGCATAATATTTCCTGCCGTTCAACCGTGAATAAGTTATTATAATTAATTTCCCTTATACATACATACATTTCTATAACAATAACAATAAAATAAACTATAACCAATTTAGCAATTAGTTGTTAGTTACATGTAACGTCATGAAACTCATGAAAATATTGTCTAATGTAAGGTATACTTAGGTATGTATCTGAAACATTAGTTACTTACTTATTATTTAAACACTAATAATGTTTTCCTTTTACGAAACATACAGTTATATCATTTGGTAGGCTTTAAAAAAAATAATGCCATTTTTAATTACAATGTACATGAATTAAGTGCAACTGTTGTTTCAACTTAATTGCGTGGCGTAATATTATTACAGAACTGCAAATCATTTTGTTTTTTGACTTGCTTGCACTGAAATTATATTCTTTATTTAAAATATTATGAATTTATAACTAACCGATTTGGTTCAAGTACAGTGTAGTATACTTTAACACATACAAATGAATAAATTAACAGTGCAGTGCCTGCAGTGATTAGGTAAGATACAGATTTTATCTATGCAAAGAAGAAAGAGCAATAAGTCATTAATTCCTTATATTAATGTCAATGGAATGACCAACTACAAGCTGCTAATAATTACTTATTTGACTTGTCATCTGAATGACCAACTACGAGCTGCTTATAATAATTTATTTGACTTGTCCTTTGAATGACCAACTACAAGGTGCTGATAATGAAATAACAGTTTTTTTTCAATTGAATGACCAGCTGAAAGTTGCTAATAATTATTTTATTTATTTGACTTGTCATCTGAATGACCAACTACAAGCTGCTAATGTCAATTAAATGAACAGCTGATTGTTGCTAATGTCAATTGAATGACCAGCTACAAGTTGCTAATGTCAATTAAATGACCAGCTGAAAGATGCTAATGTCAATTAAATGACCAGCTGAAAGATGCTAATGTCAATTGAATGACCAGCTACAAGTTTCTAATGTCAATTGAATAACCAGCTAAAAGCGGCCTATGTCAATTGAATGACTTGCTAATGTCAATTAAATGACCAGCTGAAAGATGCTAATGTCAATTGAATTACGAGTTAAAAGTTTCTAATGCCAATTGAATGATCAGCTAAAAGCTGCTTATGTCAATTGAATGACCAGCTGAAAGATGCTAATGTCAATTGAATGACCAGCTACAAGTTTCTAATGTCAATTGAATAACCAGCTAAAAGCTGACAATGTCAATTGAATGACCAACTGTACTGTTTGTAACTGTTTGTTGTACATGGCAAAGCACTAACCATTAACCAGCTACAAGCTGACAATATGAGAGTAATCACCCTGACCATTTCAAACCTCTTAGCTATTAATTGGAGACATTTTCTCTTTATTAAGCACTAAAGCAAGGAGGTATGGTTCAATCGGCGCCTTAGCAGTCGTCCTGTTGAAGGCTGGTTTTTCTGTGACATCTAGGAACATACAATCTGCGAACAAAATTGTTAACCAGTATTATCGGTTTGGTCATGAATGTTATGATGCTTGAATATGATATAGTTATTAATCTTCTCTCAACTGAGATGAAGTGTTTCTTGTTAAAATGTGAGTAGGTATTTCCAGAAATACTAAATTTAATAAGAAATCACCTAATCATTTTCTAATACTTTTTGTAAATAATTGTCTGAATTTACATTGATCCTTAAAATATAAAATTCCTTGCTCAAATAGCCAAAGAAACTAATTAGTTTCACCTGGAGTAATTATATCCATAATTATGACATTAACAACAATGTTGCAAAGATAAGATCAACGTAAGGTTACTGAATTGAAGTTCTATAAAGTATAGAATACGTCAAACAAGTTCCGGTAACAAATCGGATGATGATCGGAAATTATGTTGGTACTATTGATGTTTGAATTGAAATATTTTCATGAACTAGTACCACCAAATAAGCTCCGAAAGTGTTGTATATTATTATTGTTCTCGCATACCTACACTGAGAATGTCCAATAAGTAAAACGTTCAAAACGTAAAACTTTGGATTACAACTTAAATTTTTGTGACATCAGAATGTTCGTTACGCCAAATGTTCGTTACGCCGAATGTTCGTTAAGTTGAATGTACGTTACTCAGAACGTTCGTTACGTCAAATGTTCGTGACGCCGAATGTTCGTTGCGCCGAATGTTCGTTACACCGAATGTTCGTTACGCCGAAAGTTCGTTTGCCGAATGTTCGTGGCGTCGAATGTTCGTTACGCCGAACATCGGTTACGCCGAATGTTC
Organism: Agonopterix subpropinquella; assembly: GCA_922987775.1. Classification (NCBI taxonomy): domain Eukaryota; kingdom Metazoa; phylum Arthropoda; class Insecta; order Lepidoptera; family Depressariidae; genus Agonopterix; species Agonopterix subpropinquella. The sequence continues at coordinate 10,354,502 of OV277718.1, read as the reverse complement.
TATACGTAGAATGTTCGGTACGCATAATGGTAATAAGTAACTTTTATTAGAGACCATCACAACTACGAAGTAAGACAATTACTTAAAAATGACAATGTGTCAATATAAGTATAAAAACTATTGGAATAAACTCACTTGGCATATCTTGGTTACCTAATCCTGTTTGTCTCGAATCAAGACACTATTCTTAACCTTTGGTATGCAGGAACGCGCATCAGCATGATGAAAACCATTTATTTCTATTGTGTCTGGCTTTTCCGGCATACGAGAGGTTAATGCCCGTATTTTGGATACCCATTAGGGCATAATGACGGACTACAAGCATGCATTAGTATATGCTCACGAGTACACTCCCCGAGGAGCAGTCAGAGACTCAGAAACCCCAGAACACCCTTGCCCCACCAGCACCGGAACTCCGTCCAGTCACGTGTGACGGGCAGTGAGCCTGGAGCTACGGACTTGAATAAATTCTTTCAATCGTTTAAAGTAATAAGGAATGATTACGTGACCTTAAAGATTGATGTCCACAGCTGGCGCTGGCGTACATTTGTTCATCCTAGGCGCCGCGCCGTCCCGTGTTGTCCCACACCTTCCTCCTGTCTGGTCTCTCCTCTTTCCTCCAGCATTCGATGGTCGACATGTGGGAAAAGAAATACAGTATGTAGATAATTCCAAATAAACGATTTAAAATCGGGACAAAAAACTATTTTTTCTTTTCTTTTGAAATATATTTTTATCACTAGGCAAAGGCAAAAACAAAGCAATGCTAGCAGAAACCAGATAATTAAGATAATTCCAAATAAACGATTTAAAATCGGGACAAAACTATTTTTACTTTTCTTTTGAAATATATTTTAACACTGTGTAACTTTTTAGGCAACAAATAAAGCAACGCCAGTAGAAACCGTCTTCGATTGTGTTTAAATAACTCGCTTAGCTTTCTTAACTGGGTGTCCTTAACTGGTGGATTTTATTTCGTTGGCACCGTTTGTATTTTTTAATTTTCAACCCTCAACAAACTGATAAACACTTTACTCACGTGAATTTCGAATCCCATCCTCGTCGCCAATGTAGAATACACATTTCTACTAAGGGTTGGTTGAGGTTGATGTATATAATGAAACACAGATATAGTCTTCACTAGTAATGTGACTAGCGCACGTCCGCCCAGCACGGCGGTCGGTGCACGAATACCCAGCGAATGAACGATAGATATTGACCACAGACCGCACCAGCCGATAGATGGCGCTACCGGCGCTTTCCGCATTAACTACTCTTTATTGCTGTACACTACATCATCTATACCGTATGAATTTCAGTTGTAATTCTGAACTTGCGGGTTGGCTAGTTTGTAATAGCTGCCAGTAGATGTCGCTCACGTCCCCTCAAGACGCAACAGATTGAAAAATTCGTTCTCTGGTTAGTGGGCTCGGTAGCGAAATTGGATAACGCACTTCCCCGGTTTGGAAGGGTGCGGGTTCAAGTCCCGCCCGAGACTGAATTTTTCAATCTTTAATTTGATTCGAAATAGCACAACATGGCTGTAACATGTTCAAAATCAATAATATTTGAAATTGGAACAGGGTGTGTCATCTATACCGTATGAATTTCAGTTGTAATTCTGAACTTGCGGGTTGGCTAGTTTGTAATAGCTGCCAGTAGATGTCGCTCACGTCCCCTCAAGACGCAACAGATTGAAAAATTCGTTCTCTGGTTAGTGGGCTCGGTAGCGAAATTGGATAACGCACTTCCCCGGTTTGGAAGGGTGCGGGTTCAAGTCCCGCCCGAGACTGAATTTTTCAATCTTTAATTTGATTCGAAATAGCACAACATGGCTGTAACATGTTCAAAATCAATAATATTTGAAATTGGAACAGGGTGTGTCATCTATACCGTATGAATTTCAGTTGTAATTCTGAACTTGCGGGTTGGCTAGTTTGTAATAGCTGCCAGTAGATGTCGCTCACGTCCCCTCAAGACGCAACAGATTGAAAAATTCGTTCTCTGGTTAGTGGGCTCGGTAGCGAAATTGGATAACGCACTTCCCCGGTTTGGAAGGGTGCGGGTTCAAGTCCCGCCCGAGACTGAATTTTTCAATCTTTAATTTGATTCATATAAATTGTATGCAAGTGACATTACTTGGTCAATGGGCAGGAGCCTTTAAAAAGCTTTTGTCCTATTGAAGCGATCTTGCTCATAAGTGCGATTTTTGAAAATCATACGAGCGACTTGGCAGTAGAAAATGTCAAAATTACTATGGAGATTATGCATCTTTCTACTGCCAAGTCGCTCGTATGATTTTCAAAAATCGCACTTCATGTCAAGAACACACTGACTAATATAATATGTGAACAAACTTCATAATAGTTTACTACTACCCATTGACCAATATTTTTGTTATCGCTAGTGCTGGTAGACAGAATGTCAGTGTAACCGCGTATGAGATAGCAATAGTCATAAAATCCTTTACAGTTTATATGAAGTGACAGTGAGACAGGCACTTTAAGAAATTTATCAGTAATATGACAACCCGTGTTTCAAAGTTCATACTGAACAACAGCAGGAGCAAGGCTCGTGCCATCGTCGGAGCCCTCGCCGGGCACAACGCCACAGGCACGATGATGCACAAGATGAAGCTCACCCTAGACCCCAGCTGCCGAGCGTGCGGAGAGGAGGAGGAGACCCGAACATATCCTTTATGACTGTGATGTCTTCTTCTTTTCGTGTCTATGGTTCATCAGTGGTGTTTTTATATTTTAGTAGCCAGGTGTTCGGCAAGGCTGACAGCGACAGGAGTAAGGCTGACATCAGAGGGACTGCACCACAACAACCGCACGAAGTCGCATCAGCAGCCGTACAGTTGTACGTTCGACTTCATGCAGTCATGATATCAACTGCACGCGGTCGGCCGCAGTTGAGTGAGTCAATATCAACTGCATGCAGTCGTGGTAGGCACGCTTCAACTTTGCGCAGTCGGCTACGGTAGGCACAACTGCATGAAGTTGATATTGACTTCACTCAACTGCAGCCGACCGCGTGCAGTTGATATCATGACTGCACGAAGTCGAACGTACAACTGCATGCAGTTGATATAGCGACTGCGGGCGGTTGCTGATGCGACTTCGTGCGGTTGTTGTGGTGCAGTCCGTCTGATGTCAGCCTTACTGTATTTAAATCCGTGTGATGCCTTGGCGACTAGACTGAACGCATGTGCCTCCTCGGAGATGGATACCCAAAACCGGGAGATCTTAGGTTTCTTCCTCTCTATGGTATTGCCTTTAGTATTGCCTCTTTCATTAACCATGCAAGTATTTGAAGCCAAGGATTCTATTGAGAGATACCTAGGTACTAACCTTCGCAACAACTCGTGGCATTAACTACTCGCTGAAGCACCACAGGTCCTATAACCATCTCCTCTTTGATCTCGTGATCTGCATACAAGTCTAGCTCTGCATCGTCCGATAAGTTTTCTACTTTTACATCAATTACAACTTCTCTATACGTGTTTTCAGTGTTCATTTTAGCTTCCGAATTTATTAATATTAGTAAGCATCAAACTGAAAGGAAAAATCAAATCCAAATTGTTTAATGAAATTGATCAACAGTGCTGCCAATGTAAATTTCTTGATTCCCCGCTTTAGTAGGCTCAATTCCCCGAATTTCCCCGATTTCCAATCATGCATTCCCCGAAAATTCCCCGACACTATAATATGCAAGAAATAAAGCATTTTTTCATGCAAAATGTAGTTAAATGTTTCAAAAATTAGCGTATCAACTTCTTTGGCTTCAAATTTTTATCAAAAAATCTACTTCAATATTTAGAATACGAGTTTTATTTATTATTTATATTTCTCCCACACTTTCGGACTAAGGATAGTCCGATTCGGTTCTAATTTTAGCAATTCTTCTTCATTAGACATCCTTTGTTCGACATTTATTACAAATAGGCGATTCCCCGAAATTCCCCGATTTGAATCATTCCCCGCGCTCTCCCCGCACGCACACCTGATTCCCCGAAAATCGGGGAAATTCCCCGGAATCGGCAGCCCTGTTGATCAATCCAAAATTGATTTGATTCCAAAAAACAAAGAATGCAGAATAGAGTGTTGCCAGCCGGATCTTGTCAAAAGAAACCGGATCACCCTAAAAAGTAACCTTTTGGTGTAAAAAGTTACCTTTCTTATTTTTTTCCAGAAGTGCGATTTTTGAAAATCATACGAGCGACTTGGCAGTAGAAAATGTCAAAATTACTATTGAGATTATGCATCTTTCTACTGCCAAGTCACTCGTATGATTTTCAAAAATCGCACTTCAGAAGTGCAATTTTTGAAAATCATACGAGCGACTTGGCAGTAGAAAATGTCAAAATTACTATGGAGATTATGCGTCTTTCTACTGCCAAGTCACTCGAATGATTTTCAAAAATCGCACTTCAGTAATAAGGTATTAAAAGTTGATGGAGAAATGAAAAAAATCAGTAGCGTTTTCCATTTTAAGTTGCATTTTCATTCGATTGATTGATTGAGCGAGTAAGTGAGACTACTTAGACCATTTTTAGTCATTCGTGATTTGGTACTATAGGGGGTGGAGACGTAGCCAGAGGCCAATTAAACTCTTGTTATAACTATTATTTGGATTTATAAAACAGTGCAAAAATAAAAAAAAGCATTCCGTTTCATGGAAAAATGTGATTGATTATAAAAATTCCGAAAAATCACCTAAAAGTGACCGTTTGAATCGTGTAGCCTAAAAGTAACCTGACACAGCTAAAAATCACCTAAAAGGTTACAAAAGTAACCTTCTGGCAACACTCAGAAAAGTTTTTTTTTAAATAATGTGTTTAATGGCTCTGGATACTATATCTTTTAAAGCCATATCTAAGTTAATTTCTTCTTGATTTCTTCATATTCTTAATGATGAATGATGTGATGATAGATGAAGATGAATTTTAAGCATCGAAACATTGGTGTTCGACGTTTCGACGCTTCTTTGGAGTTTTTGGAGACAATCGAAAGTAGCAGGAAACGTAGAAGTCCACAGGAAAGAGGTGAACCGACCGCTTTGCCGCGCTAAAAATGACGAACACTTTTCCTGTTTACGACCCGCGTACACCATCATATTTCACTGAACTGTATATTGTTCACTTGCACGACACTTTGTTACGCAAAAGAACACCAATTTTACGAACCAAAACTCACTATAAACAATAAAAATTCGATAAAATATGTGGACTCCAACCATAGCTATCGAATGACCGCCAAAAACTCCAAGCAGACAGAACACACTGCAGAATGTTTCCCGCTAAATGAAATTTTTTTTTTCCTGAAACGGAGAGTCACCACTCACATAAAACCATTCCGGTAAAAAACGGTTATAGGATCCCTATTTAGAGGGGCCCATTCACAGTAGTCCGTCTTGCAGTCCTACACCAATATCGGATCGTGAATGGTGTTGCAGTCCTACAAAGCGTCCGATGACCTTGGGCAAAATGTATGAGTAGTCCTACTTGCAGGATAGTGTGTGGCCTCGTAGTCCTGCATGTAGGACTACTGTGAATGGGCTTTTAGGCTGGGCTCAGCAATCCCAGCCCAAGAAGGTTGAAATTTTTTCCCAGCCTTATAAAAGTTATAAAAAAATATTGAGGTTTTTGACATTTTGTGTCCTTGTCAGCCATAAGCGAAAAGTTTTTAATCTATTAAGCCTTGTCATTACTTTTACTTTCACCTAAACTTTCCCTATCTGTCAGACAAAGACAAGGAATAAAACAGATTGTCTGCATCTCGGCATTCTGTCCGCAATCCAAAGAGTAGAGTAATATATCGGAAAAAGAGAGCCCTCTAGTGCCATTTTAATGCAAATAAATTTGAAACGCCACCTATGATATTTAACAAGAAACAGTTGCTATATATACGCATACCTATAGCTATATGTATGCTTTACAATGGAATCTACTTTTTCTCAGTAATGAGCTATTTTGTTCTAGTTTAGAGTAGTAGCCTCAGTAACAGGACGCAGGAGTAATCTTGCCTCAACGTCTGAAGTGAAGATCAACACTCAAATCACAAAATGGGCGCAAAACCCAGATAACATTTAGCCGTCCTAATGACGTCTTTTTACAGTCTTGCTCGACCCAGGTGACGTACATTTTCGACGTCTGTAGGTCCGATAAAGGATGTACATTTGTCACAACCTAATGACGTCGGATCAAGACGTCCGTAGGCCGTCGTATCAAGACGTACGTAGGCCGTCGTATTAAGACGTCCGTAGGCCGTCGTATCAAGACGTCATTAGGTTGTGACAAATGTACGTCCTTTATCGGTCCTACAGACGTCGAAAATGTACGTCACCGAGGTACGAGACTAGACGTACTTAGGACGTCATATCAAGACCGATCCAGGGACCTTAGGGTGCGTCCACAGCTGACGAACGCGCCGCGAATGTGCAGCTCGCGAGCGGCTCGCAAGTTGCGCATTTGCGGCGCGTTCGCCAGATGTGGCCCCCCCCATAGGTTGCCTGTCCATTGACGCGAGCAGGCTGGCGGAGCGGGGAAGCGGAATTTTATTAACCAATCAGGATTGCATAAAATCTCGAGCTCCTGATTGGTTAATATTTTCCTCGCTACACCGCTCCGCCAGCCAGCTCGCGTCAATGGACAGGCAGCCTTAGACTGAGATTCAGAGACAAGATTTGAGTATAAGATCCTACTTCGATATGTCAAAATTTTATTGATTTTTACATATCAAATTAGAAACTAATACTCAAATTTCGTTTCTGAATGTCAGCCGTAGAATGACGTTCCTAGACTACGGTGGAGTGAACTAGGGTTGTTAATAAATAAATTAATGAACACCGAAATGTAAAATTTTATTTAAAGATTTTACTTTTAGTAAAAGATGTTCTAAAAATAGTTCAAACATTTTAAGATCCGAGCATTTTCGTACATTTTTAATTGCATCTACATAATTATAAAGAAATCAATTTAAATTCGGAGAGGCGATAGTTTAAAGCTGTTGTTTACCGTTTGGGAAAACCAAAGCCTCTAACTATTTATCCTTTCTGGAGCATGCTGTAGCCAGGTTTTGATGCTAACTTCGACGCCCTCTGCCGTTGCAGTTGCAGTTGTGCTAACAACGCCTTCTATAAAGAAACAAGAAAGATACAATTTATTAATTGCAAAAAAATGGTCATGGGAGTATTACCCACGCACACAGGGCTCCGTATCTTTTTATTATTTGCCGAGATACCTAGATGCCACAAAAACAAACTGAATATGTTATCAGTAGGCCTTGCATGGCACCTCCGAGAAAACGATAAAAATCGAGATGTGCCACCATCCTTATTAATTTACGTATGCCAGAAAGAGCGCGCATGACATTTTTCTCGTTTAAACGCTTTGTCGTGGATGGCATGCTAGCCGTGCTGTTGTGGAGTTGTTTACAGTTGTTGAGATTATACCGCTGTGATATACTGAAAAACGGATGGACAGCATAGGCTTAGTAATAGGGTCCCATTGACAACCTATGTGTACGGAACCCTAATAATAATTAATTAAATCTAATTATTTGAATTCCAAATAGTGCAAAGATATTGAATGGGGGATTGACGCAAACAATATTGAGATAGTATAGGAGAATTTCGGTAGGTACTTATGTATCAAATTAAAGATTGAAAAATTCAGTCTCGGGCGGGACTTGAACCCGCACCCTTCCAAACCGGGGAAGTGCGTTATCCAATTTCGCTACCGAGCCCACTAGCCAGAGAACGAATTTTTCAATCTGTTGCGTCTTGAGGGGACGTGAGCGACATCTACTGGCAGCTATTACAAACTAGCCAACCCGCAAGTTCAGAATTACAACTGAAATTCATACGGTATAGATGACACACCCTGTTCCAATTTCAAATATTAATGATTTTGAACATGTTACAGCCATGTTGTGCTATTTCGAATCAAATTAAAGATTGAAAAATTCAGTCTCGGGCGGGACTTGAACCCGCACCCTTCCAAACCGGGGAAGTGCGTTATCCAATTTCGCTACCGAGCCCACTAGCCAGAGAACGAATTTTTCAATCTGTTGCGTCTTGAGGGGACGTGAGCGACATCTACTGGCAGCTATTACAAACTAGCCAACCCGCAAGTTCAGAATTACAACTGAAATTCATACGGTATAGATGACACACCCTGTTCCAATTTCAAATATTAATGATTTTGAACATGTTACAGCCATGTTGTGCTATTTCGAATCAAATTAAAGATTGAAAAATTCAGTCTCGGGCGGGACTTGAACCCGCACCCTTCCAAACCGGGGAAGTGCGTTATCCAATTTCGCTACCGAGCCCACTAGCCAGAGAACGAATTTTTCAATCTGTTGCGCCAAAGGGTTGGCTAGTTTGTAATAGCTGCCAGTAGATGTCGCTCACGTCCCCTCAAGACGCAACAGATTGAAAAATTCGTTCTCTGGCTAGTGGGCTCGGTAGCGAAATTGGATAACGCACTTCCCCGGTTTGGAAGGGTGCGGGTTCAAGTCCCGCCCGAGACTGAATTTTTCAATCTTTAATTTGATTCGAAATAGCACAACATGGCTGTAACATGTTCAAAATCATTAATATTTGAAATTGGAACAGGGTGTGTCATCTATACCGTATGAATTTCAGTTGTAATTCTGAACTTGCGGGTTGGCTAGTTTGTAATAGCTGCCAGTAGATGTCGCTCACGTCCCCTCAAGACGCAACAGATTGAAAAATTCGTTCTCTGGCTAGTGGGCTCGGTAGCGAAATTGGATAACGCACTTCCCCGGTTTGGAAGGGTGCGGGTTCAAGTCCCGCCCGAGACTGAATTTTTCAATCTTTAATTTGATTCGAAATAGCACAACATGGCTGTAACATGTTCAAAATCATTAATATTTGAAATTGGAACAGGGTGTGTCATCTATACCGTATGAATTTCAGTTGTAATTCTGAACTTGCGGGTTGGCTAGTTTGTAATAGCTGCCAGTAGATGTCGCTCACGTCCCCTCAAGACGCAACAGATTGAAAAATTCGTTCTCTGGCTAGTGGGCTCGGTAGCGAAATTGGATAACGCACTTCCCCGGTTTGGAAGGGTGCGGGTTCAAGTCCCGCCCGAGACTGAATTTTTCAATCTTTAATTTGATTCGAAATAGCACAACATGGCTGTAACATGTTCAAAATCATTAATATTTGAAATTGGAACAGGGTGTGTCATCTATACCGTATGAATTTCAGTTGTAATTCTGAACTTGCGGGTTGGCTAGTTTGTAATAGCTGCCAGTAGATGTCGCTCACGTCCCCTCAAGACGCAACAGATTGAAAAATTCGTTCTCTGGCTAGTGGGCTCGGTAGCGAAATTGGATAACGCACTTCCCCGGTTTGGAAGGGTGCGGGTTCAAGTCCCGCCCGAGACTGAATTTTTCAATCTTTAATTTGATTCGAAATAGCACAACATGGCTGTAACATGTTCAAAATCATTAATATTTGAAATAGGTACTTATGTACTCACCTACAATGCAGTTTTGGTTTTCGTTGCAGTTTTCATTCCATAGAAATTGTACTCTGCAGCTAGCTTGTCGGAAATGTAGAACTTCATTGTACGTGGCACTTTACTGGAAACATCTCGACCTGACACCTGTAAAAAGAAATAAGTTAGTTAGGTACTTGTACCAAACCAAATCAAACCAAAATTATTTTCTTAGACAATATATAAATAACTAGTGGACCCGTCAGCGGCCCCTCCCCAATCGCCCGCACCCCTTCCCTCCTGCTATAAAATTCTAAATCCAATCCTTTAATAATTCTCTGCGTTATTAAATAGAAGCGTCGTCGTAGTTAATTCATACAAGCATCCCGAGAAGCCAGGTTCCCCGAAACTGAAAACTGACTAGCGGGGCTAGTACGCCAACCCACGATAGCGTCATATTATCATTAGCTCTATCACGCTTCCGCTCTCTTTCAATTGGGGCGCGAACGAAAGAGATAAAAGAGTAAATTTTGCAGATGAATGTGTTAAATGTCGCTATCGCCGGTTGGCGTACTAACCCCAGAAGCCGTAGCATCATAGTGTAAAGAACTAATAGTGGTGAAGCTCAGCGGTCACGGCAGGCCAATCGTGCGAGGCGTGCGGGGGCCGGGAGGAGTGCCTCCCGATCCACGTTGCCTGCGCGCGTATCTTAACAGCGAATTGAGTTAGGGTACGCCCGTCCCCCGCATGCCGCGCGGGCATAGACCCGCCACGACCGCTGAGCTTCATCACTATTATTTTATTTACACTATGGTAGCATGCTACACGTGATACGGCTGTATCACGTCTTTTATCTCGTTCGTTCGTGCGCAAATAGAAAAAGAGCGAATGTGTGATAGTGCTGTATCACGGTGGCATGCTACCCATGCAGGAAAGGGAGAAAATACGTACCTACCAGTTTCGTAAAACACTTGCTGCACACCATAAAGTTTCCAATTTTCGCTGGGGGACGTGTTGAGATTGAGGATCAGCTCAAAAGCTTTGGGCCTTTTTATAACCGGCCAATACACTTCACACTATCGTGGCTTCAGTTCAGCCACTCTGAATCCACAACAGAAATAGCACCGCCACCGCAAACAATAAACTGGATCACTGCGCACTTGGCTGGGCGGTCCTCGTCCATTACTAACACACTTTAGGTTCAATTTCTTTGAATGACACTAACTCAACAACAAAAAGGACTCCGCGACACGTCCGATGCGCATAGAAAAATGGCGCGACTGAGCTGAGGCAAAATGAATGTCAATGTCATTGTCAAATTGACTGAGAACGTCCGTCAGTATAACGTCCAACTTGCGTCCAACACAGGACGTATACTGGCTGACGGTAAAATGACGTTCCTAGTACCAACTAGTACGTACTTCTACGACCAACATCGGACTATTCGGACTGGCTGTATAAGTACCTTAAAATGACGTCATTTTTAAGTCGCCGACCGTAAATGTTATCTGGGAACACAAACAAGCGTACGCGCAAGTTGTAACGGCGGCCATATTGTGACAGACAACTTGTGTAGCTGGTGTTGCTAGGTGACAATAATATGGTGCTACCGCAGAACATAAGTTAAATTATTTACTAATTTTAATTAAAACAGTTTTGAAATATAACGTAAATTGTATTAAATAGGATTAAAGTTTTTTTATAATTTTAGTAATAAATTTGCTGTATTGTTGAGTTTGAAGAGACATCTATCGGAAATTTGAGACAATATTTTTGTAGTTAAACGTTATTCAAAGAAGATGCCGCTGGTTTCTTTGCGTTTTTCCTCAAAGTTCCCCTCTGTCCCCCCTCTGCCGCAATCGTTGCGTGAACAGCAAGCACGAAACAGTATCAGATTCAACAGAGCCGCCATCTCTCGGTACCTGTTCGTACTAAAGTTAGTAATCGAATACCGAGAGGTGGCGCTTAATTGTATTCAAGCACAAGGTCGTGGGTTCGATTCCCACGGGGGACACCTAGTGATGTGATATGTCACTTCGTGCATCTTTCTCAATTGGTTAGGACATTGCAGGCTGAATCACCTGATTGCCTGAAAAAAAAAAGATTCTGTGCTTCGGATGGCACGTTAAGCCGTTCGTTCCGGCTACTATCTCTGGTGGTAGTAGTCGTTACATAAAAACCACGTCAGAGGCCGTAAGGCGGTCTGAAAATACTCTGACACCGGCTCTGCCCACACGATGAGAAGATAAACTGTAACTCTCATCTTTATTCAGAAGTGTAGGCAAGGTAGACTATATATGGACACCTAGCTGTAATGTCGCTTCTATTGCTTCAAGAATAAGGTCTATAATCCGATCTTTACTTACTAAAATCCCAAAATCTTTGAATTAGCTTCGCAGGTCCGCACTCTACCAGTAGGTCCATTGTAGCGACAGCTGCGATATACAGAAAGAGGCAGCACAACATGGCACACGCTAGTGAGCCATATTCCTAGAGATACCAAATACCGACGCATTCTCCAAATATTTGATTTATCAAGCAGGGGCGAGGTTAACATTGGTGGGGGGGGGGGAGTGTCCGTACTGTATGTAGTACTAGATACTCTCTCTTATACTGTGCTATGGATCTACAATCAGTCTCTCGCAAAGTATACTAATCAATATTATTATAATTAGCTGTGCTGAGAATAAAACACTGAACTTATTATAGTTGAACATTTTATTATAACAAAAACAATAGAAAGAACTTTTATATTAAAAACTAAGAAAGAAAAGTCGGTTTCAAATCAAATTAAAATAAGTAAAAAATCAAAAGCACAATTAGATATGTACTAACAATCGAAAACTACCTATACCTAAGTATGTTTTCCCTAAAGCTTGTTATGTTAGGGTCAGCGTACATCTTGTTATATCTGGATAAGGCTTGTTGGAAGTAATTAATTAATACTCCAATATTGAACGAATATTTATATTTTCCAATACGTTACATAAAAACCGACAGATAAGAATGACACATATTTATATGGCCTCAAAGGAGTATTGTTTATCTATGACACTCTCCCCTGCTTACTATAGTTTAAGCCACACTAATATTAACCTAGTATTACTTATTAATTTATAAGTTTTAAATATTTGGTATGTTTTGTAATACCGACTTTCCATTTTACTTTTCCCTTTCTCCTTTTCCCATTCGTTTTCTTCCCATCTTTCTTTTCCTGTTTTTCTTTCTCTTTTTCCCTTTTTCCTCCTTTTCCCGTTCGTATTCTTTCCAACTTTCTTTTTCTCTTTTCCCTTTTCTCTTTTCTTTTATCCTTTGTGAGAATAGTTGTAAAATTTCGGGATTCTTCATCGAGCTTGACCGCTTTTAAATCAAATTCAGAAAAACAATTCTTACCTTCCAAATGTATAATTATGTTATCCATAGAATGAGATGGGCAATAGTCAATTTTCATAGATTTCTTTGTTATTATACGATCATCTTCACATCGACGAATGGTTCTATCTGATTTTGGTACTGTTACTACTGGCGTACTCCACTCAGAACACTCAACAAGTTCAATACTTTTATTGTCAATATGAGATTTAAAACGTTCAATGTCCAGTCTTTTAGTTTCTTCGTTCATTGCACGATTGCATTTATTTGATAAGTGTATTAACATACCATCATGGTATCCAATACTTGGTTCAAAAATTTCCTTTAATTCATTGTTTATAATATCTGTGACTACCTCTTCATCTTTTGGTATAACTTGCTCAAATTTTGGAGGCCATAAATGTAATAAGGCTAACCATTCTTTCCCAATTATTGTAGGCAAACCATCCTTCACAACAAACAGTCTTTGATTATTTACATTAACAGATCCGTAGCTCTTTAAATTATCAATAATTCCTAATGGTGTTGAAGTTGACTGATCAAAATTAGTAAAAATAACTTTTCGTAAAAATAACTTTTCGCTGTTTAAATTCTATCTCCGGGAAATAAAATTTTTTGTCAGACTGGGTAATCGTACTCACATCCGCTCCCGTATCTACTTCAAAAGTTATTTCTTTTCCACAAACATCTACATTTAATGTAGCGGATGGAATTTTCTGTTTCTCATTAACATAGAAAACATCAAAAGCTTCAGTTTCATTTGCAGTATCTTCTTCCTCATCTTTTACTTCATTTTTGTCAGTAGTATACGTTTCAACCAGATTAATATTTTTTGTTGCCAGCGGCTTCTTACTGCACATCCTGAATACATGACCTTTAATACCACACTCACTGCAAAACTTTTCTTTCAGTGTACATTCTGTTTTCATGTGTCCATTTTTACCACAGCAAAAGCATGAAATATTGGTGTATTTGAAATCTGCGTTCTTATTTGTCATGGGCTTGTAATTTTGATTTTGTGCTACAAACATCTGAAATTGATCTTGTTGTTTCTTATGATTAAAAGCAAGTTTGTACGCTGTTTCTACTGTTTTTCCTAAAGTGGTTAGAGTTTCCAACGGTTGGTCAGCCTGTTTCAACAACTCAAAACGGACTGAATCATTATATGTACCATTTAGTAATATTTCTTTTATTTCTTCATCTAATTCTTTAAAATTACAATTTTTTGATAATTTTTGTAGCTCCATAATGTATTGTTCTATTGTTTCATTGGGTTGTTGACATCTTTTCCGGAATTCTGCTCGATGTAATGTGTAGTTCTTTACTGGGTGGTAGTACCTCTTCAATTTTTCACAAATTACTTCGTAGGTTATGTCCACAGGTGGTGTGGGCGTACACAAATTAGTCAATAAGTCATAAACATTTGTACTTAATTTAGTAATTAACATTGGTACTTTGTTTTCATTTGGGACCTTATTTAGAAGTATGAAACATTCAAACTGTTGTTGGTATGCATTCCAATTATTGCCACTAAATATTTCCAAACTTGTAATTGAAGTCCAGGTGGTTGGACGTTTTGACGTTTCGACTATTGTTTCATCAACATAATGGCGTAAATAGGTTCTAATTTCTTCAATTGTATTTTTGCTTGAAAATATAGGCTCGGATGTTATTTCATTTATAATTGCTATCAATTCTTCCTTATTCTTTGTTTGTATCCAAGCCTTTTTCCCTTGGGTTATAAATTGCCTGATTAAATCCATGAATGAAAACTACAGCGCTCACACTTTTAGGTTATGTTCTCGTTTTATCTTTTTAACAAAACAAAATTTTATTTTTATTTGCACAATATGGGTCGTTTCTTTTTCGTCGCCAATTGTTATATCTGGATAAGGCTTGTTGGAAGTAATTAATTAATACTCCAATATTGAACGAATATTTATATTTTCCAATACGTTACATAAAAACCGACAGATAAGAATGACACATATTTATATGGCCTCAAAGGAGTATTGTTTATCTATGACACATCTAGTGGAAAATTTTCGTGCAGTTTTCATTGATAAATTGAATCAACTCAATTCCAATTGAAATAGAATTAAAAATAGCCTGCAAAAGATAAATCTCTATGGCGTGTGTTCGCGTTATCTCTCGCACACTATTTCCAACTGTATTGTAATTAGAATTGAGTTCATTTTCAACTTAGGGTTGAGTCTCATCTGGAAGCACGGAATCGCATTTTTTCATGCTCTATGCTTTTCTGTCGCTCAGGAACTTCATCGGCTAGAGCGAGAAAGGTAGCACCACTGCCGGTGCTGTCGCATTCTCGCTATCTTTCTCTCTCTAGCAAGTGTCGTTCCTGAGCGACAGAAAAGGATGGAGCGTTAAAAATTGCGATTACGTCCTGCCAGAGATGAGGTCCTATCCTTAATAAGTAGAAAATCGAAAGCACAATCAACATTATAGGCAGGTATGTACTAAACAATATAGTAATATTAGTTAAACCATTAAAATTATATTAAATAATCTAAAATACTACCACACTTTTCCCCCTAAAACTATAAAAGTAATATTCAAAACATATTTCCGAACAATAATCAATTATAATTATACAGGGTGTAAGTGACAGCCTAGCAAATACTGAAACGGTGAACTCAGACCATCAAACTGAACAACTTTCACTACGGAGCCTACCTCAGGAAACGTGAAAAAAAAATCAGCTGTCCCATACATTTTAATTTAGTCGGGTAGGTACAGACAGCAGTTTTGTATGGGACAGCTGTTTGTTTTTCGCGATTCCTGAGGTTGGCTCCATAGTGACAGTTGTTCAGTTTGATGGTCTGAGTTCACCGTTTCAGTATTTGCTAGGCTGTCACTTACACCCTGTATAATAAATCTTATTTAAATAAGAATGTATTATTTAGGGTCTGTTTCACCACTTCTGAATAAGTACTTGATAGCTTATTTGATAGATCGTTTGACATATTTTTCATACAAAATATGTCAATCGAGCTGTCAGATAAGCTAACAAGAACTTATCCAAAAGTGGTGAAACAGAACCTTAAAAAAGTTAAACAAAATACAAGTAAGCTAAAACACTTGTATTTTATGTAGTTAGTACTCTTTCTTGTTTACATTAATTGTACATACAAAAATAGACAGAATAGTTTCACCAGTATGAATTAGTACAGATTAAGTGTACACACGGCGACACATCAAGCTATACAAAACCAAAATAAGCCGCGCGTAGGTCGAGTAACGTATAACGTCCCGCGTCCAGCTTATGTTGGTTTTGTATAGCTTGATGTGTCGCCGTGTGTACATTTAAACAATGACATTAGTAAACAAGAATGGACAGGCCTTACGCGAACATTTCAAACCAGAAAAATGAGGCAAAACAATTGACAGTTTTACTTCGAAAATGTACTGAGATGACAGACCAAGTACCCTAATTTGTATTGAAGTGCCCTAGTTTTGCGTGCTTCAACTTAAAGCGCTTTGGGCCTATCCATTCATTATACTTTGATCTAAGCATTTAAATGACAAATTTTATTACTTCTATTCATACATGTTTTTATCATAAGAATGTACATGTTTCATATGTGTCAGTAACTTACAGACACATATGTCACACGGCGACAGAATAACCTAGTCCGTGAGCACTTAGAATAGCATTCGTCTGTCGGTTAAATCGGTTAATATTAGTATAAGGGCCATTATACAAAAAAAAAGTCCATGACGAAATTGAAGTAATATTTTCTTATTTTTTTAAATAGGCTTAATATATAATTTATTCGAATAAATAACGTCAACATTTATTTAAAAAATAGAAAAAATCTTGTAATTGTTTAAAGGTTTATGGAAAATTTACAATATTAAGTAGTAGTAATTTTGCTATGGATTTTTTTTTAAACTCGCCCCTTTACTTTTGAGTACAAAAAGATTGTGATTGGTTGTGATATTATCTATTAACGAATATAACAGATTTTACCCGACACCCAAATCCTATTCTAAGTGCTCACGGACTGTACTCATAGTTGAACTCGTAGGTTTTTCTGTCGCATTGTGTCCACGAGTTCAACGTTTTTCACTTACAATGGATTTTTAAGTGTCTTTTCAAATTACCTTTTTTATTACATTTGTACTCACACATGGAGCAGGAGTAAGGTTTCTCGCCTATATGGATTCTTAAATGTCTTTTTAAATCACCTTTTTGATTACATTTGTACTCACACATGGAGCAGGAGTAAGGTTTCTCGCCTGTATGGATTCTTAAGTGTTTTTTCAAACTACCTTTTTCACTACATTTGTACTCACACATGGAGCAGGAGTAAGGTTTCTCGCCTGTATGGATTCTTAAGTGTTTTTTCAAACTACCTTTTTCGCTACATTTGTACTCACACATGGAGCAGGAGTAAGGTTTCTCGCCTGTATGGATTCTTAAATGGTTTTCCAAATTAACTTTTAAAGCACATTTGTACTCACACATGGAACAGGAGTAAGGTTTCTCGCCAGTATGTATTCTTAAGTGGGTTTTCAAATGAGCTTTTAGACTACATTTGTACTCACAAATGGAACATGAATAAGGTTTTTCACCAGTATGGATTCTTAAATGTCTTTTTAAATCACCTTTTTGATTACATTTGTACTCACACATGGAGCAGGAGTAAGGTTTCTCGCCTGTATGGATTCTTAAGTGTTTTTTCAAACTACCTTTTTCACTACATTTGTACTCACACATGGAGCAGGAGTAAGGTTTCTCGCCTGTATGGATTCTTAAATGGTTTTCCAAATTAACTTTTTGAGCACATTTGTACTCACACATGGAACAGGAGTAAGGTTTCTCGCCAGTATGTATTCTTAAGTGGGTTTTCAAATGAGCTTTTTCACTACATTTGTACTCACACGTGGAGCAGGAGTAAGGTTTCTCGCCTGTATGGATTCTTAAATGTCTTTTCAAATGATCTTTATGACTAGATTTGTACTCACACATGGAGCAGGCATAAGGTTTCTCGCCTGTATGGATTCTTAAATGGTCTTTCAAATCACTTTTTTGATTACATTTGTACTCACACACAGAGCATGAATAATGTTTTGCACCATGTATTAGTAAGTGTCTATTTATATGACTAATTTTATTACTTCTATAATCACAAATCCCACATTCATGTTTTTTATCTTTATTAGAATGTACATTCTTAATATGTCGTTGTAATGTATCTTGGGTAATGTCTGTATAAGAACACTGTTTACACTTGAAATAAATATCTCGTTTTATTTTCTCATGAGATTGAATATGTTCTACTAAGTCAGATTTCTTGTCATATTGTTTATTACAATCATTGCATTTGAATACATTATTGGTAGTATGATTGTTAGTTTTATCAGTTTTGATTATTCTTTTATTGGGTTTATTAAACGTGTTTACTAAGTCAGATTTCTTGTCATATTGTTTATTACAATCATTGCATTTGAATACATTATTGGTAGTATGATTGTTAGTTTTATCAGTTTTGATTATTCTTTTATTGGGTTTATTAAACGTGTTTTGTCTTTTATTTCGTTTCTGGTTTTTAACTGGTTCCTTTGGTTGAGTATCTACATTCTCGCTGTGTTCATTGCTCATCTTTTTTTTTGAATCTGCTTCTTTTCTAATTTCTTTTGGGGAATAAAACAGATCAAATTTGTTGTCCTGTGTATCTAATCTTGGTTTTAGTTTAGGTACATCTGAAATCAGAATTTAATAACTTTTTAAAATGTATCTTATTTCGTATACTATGCAGTGGATGCAAATCTTGAATCGGGAAAAAAGTCCCGGGTCAAACCGTAAAATGACTGGACTATAGAGCGTGTCGCACGAAGTATTTCGATTTCAAAATATACAGCGTGTCCGGTAAGTAATAGATAACCTTGCACCAGCTGACAGAGGACCTCAAACCAGTCCAGAAACCGGACTTTCATGTCCAGTAAAAGTGCCACGGTTTTCGAGATATTTGGACTTAAACATTTTTTCTGAAATTTGGTACCTTTGTTACTCTTTTGACCACCATGGCCACAAAAGAAGAGATTTTTACAGTCCACTTTTTGCATAATATTCTCTAAGAGTGGTGCTATCAGACGTGCATAAGAAAGTTAGTATAGCTAGGGTTGTTCTATTAAAAAAAGAATCTTAAAATCAACTTTAAACTTTTCCTCGAATTTTCACCAAAGTTTGAGCATGTGTGGTCTAAAAAAAATGTACGGCGACCAGAGTGGCCAACTTTACCAAAAATGCCCTATTTAGTGCTGATTTTAAAATGGTACAGCACATGCTATTTGTTTATTTAAAAATAAAGATAATGCTATTCAAACTGAACTGGAGCTATTTTTGCAGTATCCTAGTTTTTCAAAATAAAGACTTACAAGGCGGTAATTGATTTGACAATTATATTGGAAGGTGGGGTAAAGCCTTAATAGAGTCATGGCCAAGATTAGGCCAATGAGGAGAGGGTGGTATGGCAGCCAGAAATTTTGACTTCATCAAGAGAAGCGTCGGTAAGACCTGGATACAATTGACGCAGGATGGACAAAGATCGTGAAATGGGAAGGAGGCTTATGTCGTGGCTGGATACGGGCTGATGATGACGACGACGACGAGGGTAACATTAATGAAAAAGTAACAGAAATTGTTGAAAATTATTTAATTAGTACCTATAGTCAATGTTCAAATTGCTTTCCTTCTCCCCTGATACACGCTATACATCTTCTAATAAAATCCCGTTTGAGTGTAGCTGCGTTCACTAATTTTTTGAGCGGCGGTTTGGACGCGTTGACGCAACTTTTGTAATGAGCAGATAGGTCTGGAGTACACTTTTTCTTTTATGCAGCCCCAATAAAAAAAAATCTAGTGGGGTCAAGGCCGGGGACCGCGGTGGCCATAATATTCGGCCCGCACGGCCGATCCATCTGCTGGGATACGTCTCAGGAAGAATACATGCTCGAGGTGTAGGCGGCTACGGTGAAGGAAGACCCCAAGACGAAGAAAATGAAGACATACTGCTGCTTGAAGCCGATTGTTCTACTTCTACGCGTGTTATAGCACAGAACACTGGGATCGGAAAGTCGAAAGATAAAGTGTACTCCAGACCTATCAACTCATTACAAGAGTTGCGTCAACGCGTCAAAATCGCCGCTTAACAAATTAGTAAACAAAGATACGCCAAGACACCCAAACGGGCTTTTATTAGAAGATGTAGAGCGTGTATCAGGGCAGAAGGAAAGCAATTTGATCATTTACTATACTAATTAAATAATTTTCAACAATTTCTGCTACTTTTTCATTAATGTTACCCTCGTCGTCGTCGTCATCATCAGCCCGTATCCACCCACGACATAAGCCTCCTTCCCATTTCACCATCTTTGTCGATCCTGCGTCAATTGGATCCAGGTCTTACTGACGCTTCTCTTGATGAAGTCAAAATTTCTGGCTGCCATACCACCCTCTCCTCACTAGCCTAATCTTGGCCAAGGCTAAACCCCACCTTCCAACATAATAGGCCAGTCATTTAGTTTTGTTAGGCGGGGTAGGGAGTAATTATTAATTGGACTTTTAAACTGTTACCGGCACCATTTAGTGACAAAAATACTATCCTAAACCATATTAAAAAAAAATTTGCTACGCAACATAGATATCAAAATTGTGTGTCCCAGAAGGCTTTTAAATTAATAATATTAATACCAATGCACTCATTTTAATTTGATTTAACAATATACATTATTTTTGAACAATAAAATAGGCATTAAAATTTAGAAAATTACGTATTTATTAGAAAATACGAATGTATTTCTCAAAACCTTCTAAGTAGACAAACATATTTACACCATGTTTGAAGTATGTATGATGGTAAAGCCTTAAACATGTGCAAAAAAAAATGTATCATCAGGTTTTTTAGAACGAGATAATATCTATATTTTAAAATTGGAACTGTTGCTGACGTAATTTTTTTAAAATTTTGGTACATCTTAAGCTTTGTCTTTTCGGGGTCTTCCACTCAAATGGACGCTGCTACACAACAAGTCACAAATAACAACAGTATCTTGTCAGGAGTAATTATAAGAGAAGAGGAAATCTTAGCAAAAATAAAGAAACTCGATAGGAACAAGCAAAGAGTAATATAAGTATATTAGAAAAGAGAACCCACTCGTGGCAACATTATGCATCCATCTTATGTCAAATTGAAGGCTAGCTAACGCCATCTGTGTTTCTCTGAAAATAATTCTACCTATACTATGCATACCTACTTATATATATACTTATATACTCATACCGTTGTTTGAATGCTAGTTTTCGTTCAATCCCGCACCGATCGAGTGAAATTCCAGTATCCTTACTATTCCTGTAATCTGTACATTGGTAAGAGAACAACTGAAACTCCAGAACATCACTAAATCGGCACAAAATTGAACAAAAACTACAAACAACACGCACATTACGCAAGGTCGATCGCCATTTTGCAAATTTGTCAATTTGACATTGACATAGACAATATAATCTTTTTTTTTCATAGTAAAAGATATATTTAACAGATGGCAGCACATTCTATGCAAACTGAATCGGAAAAACCACCAAAAGGCAAATGTCCTCCGCCTGGGAACAAGGGTGCTGGTCCTGATGGGATTCCCGCTTCCTTTGTTATCGCATGTGGAAAGGAACTTTGCATTCCCTTAGGTATCCTTTTTAATTACTCCCTTCAGACTGGTAGGTTCCCTAACTGCTGGAAGACTGCTCATATTATTCCTGTCCATAAAACTGGCGATAAGTCATGCTGTGAAAATTATAGGCCTATAAGTATCCTGTCATGTATGGCAAAGTTGTTCGAGGCTCTCGTCTATAATCATCTCTACAATCATGCCAAGCAGTCCCTATCAGACAAACAGCATGGCTTTATTAAAAACAGGTCCACTCTCAGCAATCTCTTAGAGTACAAACACTATTTATGTCAATCGTTCGGTGCGAGGGGTCAAGTTGACTCTATCTACACAGATTTCTCGAAAGCTTTTGATAGGGTGAATCATTTCTTACTGTGTAACAAAATTTCGTCTTATGGCATTCATGGAAAC
This sequence comes from Agonopterix subpropinquella, assembly GCA_922987775.1. Classification (NCBI taxonomy): domain Eukaryota; kingdom Metazoa; phylum Arthropoda; class Insecta; order Lepidoptera; family Depressariidae; genus Agonopterix; species Agonopterix subpropinquella. Next base: position 10,332,559 of record OV277718.1, on the reverse strand, counting down.
TTGCTTCGCTGGATTTGCTCTTACCTTAATAATAGAAGCCAGTTGGTTGCAGTGAAGGGTTACACCTCCTCTCCGATTTGTGTGACTTCGGGGGTCCCTCAGGGATCACATTTTGGCCCTCTACTCTTTAATATATTCATCAACGACTTGATTGATAGTTTAGTGTGCCCTTGTCTCCTTTATCCTGACGATCTCAAAGTATTTGTTAGGATTGAAAGTGACCGAGATTGTAAAGCCTTGCAAAATGATCTTGACAGCATAACAGATTGGTGCGAGCGAAACGAGATGTCCCTCAACATTGCAAAATGTTTTGTAGTAACGTTCACGCGGAAACACACTAAAATAATGTATAACTACTCTATCTCAAATCTAACGCTGGAACGTAAAACTGTAGCTAGAGATCTTGGCGTATATTTCGATGAGGAGCTTTCGTTTCGTTCGCACTTCGAACACATAATAAAGAAAGGCAACCAATTGATGGGCTTCATTACGCGAACCACAAAAGGATTTAAAAATCCCCGTAGCTTTATTACGCTCTACTGTAGCCTTGTAAGAAGTGTTCTCGAATACTGCAGCCCAGTATGGTCTCCATACTATACTGTACATACGAAGAATATCGAACGAGTACAGAAGAAGTGTCTAAAAATCCTGTCTTTCCGCCTCAATCAAGGAAGATCACAGATCAGTTACGCTCAGAGATGTAGCACGTACAAACTGAACTCGCTTGAATCACGTCGTAAACAACACCTTCTAGTAACTTTACATAAAATACTGCACTCCGTTATTGACTCTCCCACACTGCTCAACTCGCTGGACATCAACACTTTCTACAGGACTCGTGTTCCTCGGACATTCACACTCAACGTTTACTTAAATAACACCTCCTTTTTCAACCCAATATCAAGAATGTGCCGGGAATATAACGAGTTGAGTGGAAAGCATGCGGAACTTGATGTTTTTAATAACAGACTAAACATTTTTAAAAGACGTCTCCATACAATCCTCCTCTCCTCCTCTCAACACGGTACATAGCTTGTATTTAATTTGTAGGTATACTTTATATTAAGTACTCATTATTGGCCAACTTTACTGTACCTAAATTGTTTAACTTGTAGCATGTTACTGTATTATAATTTTTTTCTTTTTTGTTTGTATGTTTAGTTCTGGATGTTTGGTCTTTTAAAAATTGTAAGTAATTGTAATCTTAAGCATATCTCACTTTTTTATAATCATGTTGTGTACTCATTTAATTGAGTCACAGTCTAGACTTAAAATATTTCATTCATGTTAATATAAGTTATAAAATTGATTGTGACTTGTTTGCTTAGACTAATTATATCGGGACGCGTAACCACGTGTCATTCTACTAACAAACTTTCTGCCACTTTTTGCGGGGGGCGAGGTAACATGTTATCCGCAACTTTGGATTTTATTCCCTATGACTTTAGATTCTAATTTTGAATGTTCAAAATCATGAAAAGTAGTCTCGTGTAAACCCCAAACGTTCTAAGTTCAAAATTATTGGTTCGCTATTATAGGCTGTCTCGTTTAGAGATAAGGTGTAAAATTGGGTGTAAATGCGCAAGATTAATTGATCTAATACCGTGGCAGAGGGGAAATGCTACCGCAAGGCCGGTCCGGATATAATTAGTCTAAGCTTGTTTGAGTATCTAATAAATAAAATAAAAAAAATTAAAATTAAGCTCAAATTGGCTCTTCAATATTATAGCGAATAAAAATGCAATTAGTAATTAGTCCCGGCTCAAACCGTAAAATGACTGGGCTATAATTGTCAAATCAATTACCGCTTTGTAAGTCTTAATTTTGAAAAAATCAGATACTGCAAAAATAGCTCCAGTTCAGTTTGAATAGCAGTACCTTTATTTTTAAACACACAAATAGCATGTACTGTACCATTTTAAAATCAGCACTCAATAGGGCATTTTTGGTAAAGTTGGCCACCCTGGTCGCCATACATTTTTTTTAGACCACACATGCTCAAACTTAGGTGAAAATTCCAGGAAAAGTTTAAGTTGACTTTAAGATTATTTTTTTAATAGAACAACCCTCGCTATACTAACTTTCTTATGCACGTCTAATAGCACCACTCTTAGAGAATATTATGCAAAAAGTGGACTGTAAAAATTTCTTCTTTTGTGGCCATGGTGGTCAAAAGAGTAACAAAGGTACCAAATTTCAGAAAAAATTTTGAAGTCCAAATATCTCGAAAACCGTGGCACTTTTACTGGACATGAAAGTCCGGTTTCTGGACTGGTTTGAGGTCTTCTATCAGCCGGTGCAGGGTTATCCATTACTTACCGGACACCCTGTATGTATTGTATACATCTTTTTGAAACACAATTTGGTTACTTACTTATGTAAATAGCTTTTAGAGCCAGGTTACACGTTCAGTATTTCATCAGTCTGGTCCATCAGTCTGGTCTGAATGACGGGAGAATGATGCCAGAATGATGGGAGAATGATGGACTGATGGAATGATGGTAAACCATCCATCCAGACTGTCATTCCGTTGTGAATGATGGTATACTGATGGTAAACTGATGGTCGTATCATTCTGGTGTCAGTCACCGTCGGGGTTGCCAGATTGGGGGTTTTTCACGAGATTTTGGGGAAAAATTTGGCCTTTGGGGAAAATCTGGAGAAGTGAAATAGTTGGGGAAATTTATGGGGAAAAAATTATCAAGGTGCGGAATTATTATATATAAAGCCCCCATTTAAATAAATAATTTTAACACCGCATTATGATTTATGTTACAAAATTAGAGCCTAATAATTAGAGATCGGATATTCGGATGCATAGTTAGCTAAACTTAATTTTTAGCAATAAAATTATGGCGGCTTCTTAAAATTATTATTTTTTAATATTTGTTGGGATGCCATGAAAATGCGGGAATGCATAACTAATCGGATGCATAGTAAACGCATGCATAGCAAAAATCAACTTTTCAAAATTATTTAATTTAAAAGTTAATCTTTTTTAATTTAAAAGAGAAATAAATCCCAGGATTTCAGTACCTCGTACGTCTGGCAACCCTGTAGTCTTCCATCATTCTGGCGTCATTCAACGTTTGACCAGACTGATGGACCAGAATGATGAAATACTGATGGGAAACTGATTGTGTAACCCACTCATCATTCTGGCGTCATTCAGAATGATGGACCAGACTCATGAAATACTGAACGTGTAACCTGGCACTTACAGATGGTTATGTACTTCAGGTGTATTGAAAGATTTGGGTTAAATGTACCTATACTTCGTTTTGGTGCAACATCATGTATACCTACAGGGTGTATGAAAAGTAAGTGAGTCGTGTACCTAAGTATTGCAGTTTAGTATGGAGCAGCTGATTTTTTCTTGCTCTGTCAGGTTTGCACCCATAGTCAAAGTTGTTCAGTTTGATGGCTAGAGTATGTGGTTTAAAGGTACTGATACTTTTCCTTATAATACCCTGTATTAAGTGGTGTAAATGTGTGTACGTACAATATTTTTTCTATTGAGAGATACCTAGGTACTAACCTTCGCAACAACTTGTGGCATTAACTACTCGTTGAAGCACCACAGAACACGGCGCACACTTGAAATAAATATCTCGTTTTATTTTCTCATGAGATTGAATATGTTCTACTAAGTCAGATTTCCTGTCATATTGTTTATCGCAATCATTGCATATGAATACATTATTGGGAGTCTGCTTGTTGGTTTTATCAGTTTTGATTCTTCTTTTTGTGGGTTTATTAAACGTTTTTAGTTTTCTATTAGATTTCTTGTTTTTTACTTGTTCCTTTGGATGAGTATCTATATTTTCATTTTGTTCATTTCTCATTATAGCTTGGACTTTATATCCATTTTTGTATGGGGAGGGTATATTTTTCGGATAGAAGGATGAGCCTGGGCACAATTGTTCCTTAGGTGGTCTAGTGTGAAAAACGCCCGGAGGACTCCCTCTATCACCCCGCGATGGGGGTGGAGGGGGGGTTGAACTTTTCAGATACCGCACTCACTGTGATTCGTTATAACTACCAATTTCTAGCTACTAGGGCATGTTTGGTATCGTTTTTGACTAAATCAAAGTAGCTTAGTTGATTTCTGAAACAAAAAAAATGTATTCCCATACAAAAAAATCGAAAAACAGTGAAAAATAAAAAATTAGTAAAAAATTTTTTTTTTTTTAAGTACCATAAACTTAAAACCGGTAGCAATATCGGACTTTAAAAAATATATTTTGAAAGCTGCTTTTATACAGATTCCAAAAATATAAGGTTTGTTGAGAAAAAAGCAAAAAAAAAACGAAAAAAAAAAATTGACGCAACTAGGCAGGAACAAAAAAAATTAAATGAAATGCAGGAGTGGACGTAGAAGTGTCCAATTTTGTATACAATTAGTAGTTACTATAAGCATTAAGGGAAAACTAAAATATTTTACAATATTATACCAGTTTTCTTGATACATAAACTGTACAAATAACTTGGTAATCCGGTGTATTTATACAGGATTACAAAGTTACACTTGCAGTGTACCTGTATATTGTCATGTCTTGTTAACTGACATATCAACGCACAGCCCAAACCACTGGTTCTAGAGATTTGGAACTTAGGTTCTTTATATAGGACGGTTTACAAAATGAAAGGAAATATCAGATGACATCATCAACATCATATATTTACAATAAAACAGATTAAAATATTATTTTTCTTCCTGTATACATTTGCCTTCGCAATGACACAACTCTGTGCACTTTAGTTGCCGTTGCAAACACCAGCACCTGTTGGTGTCGCACCCCTTTTTGCATCTACACCTAATCATTTCGATGCAGGCTTCAGCAGCAACAGGCAAGTCTGTCCATGTAGGTTGCCAACTATCGCCGACTTTTGTTTATCCCCAGTTAGATGGATCAGGAAGATCTTGAATCGACGACATTTGACCCCATACATGGACAGCTTGAAAAACTGCCCTCAAGAAATGTTGAAATAGAGCCGCTTTTGTGGGTGGTATATGCTCTAGTTGGCGGTCTTTTTTGGTAAATAAATGTTTTCTCGCTTCGTTTACCGTAGTACAGGAACTTCGTTTACTGTAATAAGGAAAAAATATGTACCGTTAAAATGTTGCTTTGTTACTTATTAGGTACCTAGTTTTATGAAGTTACCTACCTGTCATATAAAATTATAACAAACTTTTCAAGGATGGCAAATGAGTCCACCAAAATACCGAAAGGTTGGGCGAACTTCCTGAGAGACAACAAAAACAAGGAGGAATTATTTCAATTGCTGTCTTCTTTTTGCTATTCTTACGATTTTGATGAAAGTAAAGACGTTATTATTACAAACGGATCCAATGTGCTGTCAAAACGCTCTCGCAATATTGAAAGAAGATGCACAGTACGAATCATCACCCGCGAGCAACCCTGGTGTACTGCATCAGCCATATGCATCAACATTCTTGAGTCCGCCTCTTCATGGTTGCATGGAGCTAATCTTTCAATATTGCGAGAGCGTTTTGACAGCACATTGGATCCGTTTGTAATAATAACGTCTTTACTTTCATCAAAATTGTAAGAATAGCAAAAAGAAGACAGCAATTGAAATAATTCCTCCTTGTTTTTGTTGTCTCTTAGGAAGTTCGCCCAACCTTTCGATATTTTGGTGGACTCATTTGCCATCCTTGAAAAGTTTGTTATAATTTTATATGACAGGTAGGTAACTTCATAAAACTAGGTACCTAATAAGTAACAAAGCAACATTTTAACGGTACATATTTTTTCCTTATTAGATCCAGTTCCTGTACTACAGTAAACGAAGCGAGAAAACATTTATTTACCAAAAAAGACCGCCAACTAGAGCATATACCACCCACAAAAGCGGCTCTATATCAACATTTCTTGAGGGCAGTTTTTCAAGCTGTCCATGTATGGGGTCAAATGTCGCCAATTCAAGATCTTCCTGATCCATCTAACTGGGGATGGACAAAAGTCGGCGATAGTTGGCAACCTACATGGACAGACTTGCCTGTTGCTGCTGAAGCCTGCATCGAAATGATTAGGTGTAGATGCAAAAAGGGGTTGCGGCACCAACAGGTGCCGGTGTTTGCAACGGCAACTAAAGTGCACAGAGTTGTGTCATTGCGAAGGCAAATGTATACAGGAAGAAAAATAATATTTTAATCTGTTTTATTGTAAATATATGATGTTGATGATGTCATCTGATGTTTCCTTTCATTTTGTAAACCGTCCTATATAAAAAACCTAAGTTCCAAATCTCTAGAACCAGTGGTTTGGGCTGTGCGTTGATATGTCAGTCAACAAGACATGACAATATACAGGTACACTGCAAGTGTAACTTTGTAATCCTGTATAAATACACAGGATTACCAAGTTATTTGTGCAGTTTATGTATCAAGAAAACTGGTATAATATTGTAAAATAATTTAGTTTTCCCTTAATGCTTATAGTAACTACTAATTGTATACAAAATCGGACACTTCTACGTCCACTCTTGCATTTCATTTAATTTTTTTTGTTCCTGCCTAGTTGCGTAAAATTTTTTTTTTTTCATTTTTTTTTGCTTTTTTCTCAACAAACCTTATATTTTTGGAATCTTTATAAAAGCAGCTTTCCAAATATATTTTTTAAAGTCCGATATTGCTACCGGTTTTAAGTTTATGGTAATTAACAAAAAAAAATTTTTTTTCTTATTTTTTACTTTTCACTGTTTTTCAATTTTTTTTTATAGGAATAATTTTTTTTTGTTTCAGAAATCAACTAAGCTACTTTGATTTAGTCAAAAACGATACCAAACATGCCCTAGTAGCTAGAAATTGGCAGTTATGACGAATCACAGTGAGTGCGGTATCTGAAAAGTTCAACCCCCCCTCCACCCCCATCGCGGGGTGATAGAGGGAGTCCTCCGGGCGTTTTTCACACTAGACCACCTAAGGAACAATTGTGCCGAGGCTCATCCTTCTATCCGAAAAATATGGGTGTTGTCCTATAATGACCCAGCTATTATTTCTTTTGAATCACCTTCATTTTTATTTTCTATTGGGGAATAAAACTGATCAAATTTGTTGTCCTGTGTATCTAATCTTGCATTTTTCAGTTTGGGTACATCTGAAATCAGAATTTAATAACTTATAATGTACAACGCAATGGAGTCAAAGCTTAACTATGCATTTGCAGGGAGGTAGGAAGGGTAAACGACACAACACCTCTGGGGGCTACACCCACAAGATCTGGGGGGGTTTAAGGGGGTCCATGGACAGACGTATTGATTTGTAGCAAGTCGTAACATGTTTGCTGTGCTCCGCTACACTTCGCTCCTCGATTCTATATTACACCCCTTACTTTTGTCAACAAGGGGCCGGTGCCAATGCCGATACAGATAAGGTTCTTTGCTCTGTGTTGGTTCTCGCGCGCGCCTCGATTGCCCTCCCCGCCCGATGGGGCGATGGGGGATGAGGGGGGATGCCCCCTCCTTCCTCACTTTTTTCCTTTAGGGGCGGTATGGGGGGGGGGGGCATGTGGGGACCCCCCCTACCCCCATCGGCCCCCAAATTCGTGCCGCAGGATACTAAACCCAACCCGCAGGAAGGGGTGAGGTAAAATTGGTTTGAGGCAGAGAGTGTACGTCCTGTATATGTAGTACTAGATACTCTCTCTTATATAGTGACGGGGCTTGAGAATATCATTCTGGACACAGACACAAACAAGACCTAGTAACAGTTGTGTTCTATTGAGAGATACCTAGGTACTAACCTTCGCAATAACTCGTGGCATTAACTACTCGCTGAAGCACCACAGGTCCTATAACCATCTCCTCTTTGATCTCGTGATCTGCATACAAGTCTAGCTCTGCATCATCGTCTGACAAGTTTTCTAGTTTTATATCAGTTACAACTTCTGCAGATGTATTATCAGTATTCATTTTAGCTATTTTAGAGTAAGTAAGCACCAAATAAACACAAAGGAAAAAAATCAAATCCAAATGGTCAATGCAAAACAAATAAACCGATTTTTTTTTTAAACTGCTGCACAGTGTTCCCGAAACAAAAAAATAGAATTCGGTAGAAGTGTGGTCAAAAAATCGGGAGAAATCGGGAGATTTTGAAATTTGTTGTAAATAAAGCTAATTTAAGGTTTTTTGTACAGATTTGCATCAAAAGTATTATTAGATCAAATTAGATGTAATTAAAAACTAATTTAAAAAACTTTAAAACTTTATTTAAACATAATATTGTTACGAGCTACGGGTTCCGGGATTGGAGTGAAACGCTAAGTCCAATTTTACAGAGTTTATTTGGGATACACTTACAAACGGTCCACCTCGCAGAGGTTCCCCTAAACGGTTCACTTCACCGGGTCCTCCTCGCAGGGATTCCCCGTGCACCACTTACTGTCACTGTTCACAGTCCCCTACGTCACTACTGCGACGACACGACACGCGTCACGGCTATGACGTCACGACGTACGACACTATGACGTCAAGACGTACGACACTATGACGTCACGCACTACACTGACACTATGACGTCACGTACTACACCGCCACTATGACGTCACGCACTACACTGACACTAGTCTACTCACTGTTCCACTCTTAGCACTTTTCTCTTCACTAGTACTTTTCCACTTTTACTTTTCTTCCTTTTGTTTCGCACTGTTCACTGTTTAACCAAGGACTGCCGCCAGTCGAAATTCGCCGGCTTTTTATATCCCGCAGAACATTCCGGAATATCCTTTTTTCGATCTTCTTTTCTTTACTCGATTGTTTTCCTCCAGATAGTTCTAACCCCGCGTTCCTTTTTCGAAACCGATCGAAGACACGCCCACTTTTCTGGTTCTTTTCAAATATTCGTAATTTCGCCTCCTTTCTCGAAGTTCCTAGACACGTTCACCTTTTTGTCCCTTTTTAAATATTCCTTCTCTCTCTTCCTTCTAGGACATTTCTAAAAACACTAAAATCTAGAAATATTTTTGGCGCGGATCGGATTCGAACCGTCACCCCCCAGCATGGGAGGCGGAACCTTAGACCGTAAGACCACGGCGATTGTTAATACACCCTCCGAATTTTTGAATGCCTTCTTACGTCTAACGTTTGGCAGCGTTCGTGACACTGCCCCTCCCTTAGTTCTGCTCGTCCCGAGCATCATTAGTGCCGAAATATCGAGCTAGTCGATCCACGTGCACTATCTTCAACGGGCTCCTTGGCGATCGTCGAACTCGATAGGTGACGTCATTTATCCTGGTCACTACCTCATACGGTCCTTCCCAACTTACTTGTAACTTCGGACGTTTCCCTTTCTTACGAGCCGGATTATGCAGCCAAACCGGTGTTCCTTCCTCCTTCTCATGAGTAAACGGAATGCGCCTAAGTTGCTGCTTGACTGGCGCTACATCTCCTGTATTAATCGTGTGCTTCACCAGGTCTATTCTACCAATATCTGCGCCGTTCTTAGAGAGCGAGTTCTTCGCTATCACAGCCTGTGGCTTTGCCAGGTCCTTGCTGGAGTCTTCCACAACTTCCGATACTACATCCCCCTCAGCCTTCTGCTTCCTAGGAGGATTATCCTCACAGTGATCAACAATCTCCTCCTTCCCAATCATCAGGTCCATATCTCCAACGTTAGGTATCGGGATCGAAGCAGAAGAAACTGGTCCAACAACTTTCCTCAACGGAATCCAACAAGTCCTAGCTTCAACCTTTTCCATCACAGCACAGCTCCCATCGTTACTCTTGGGCAAAACAACAGGTACCAAGTTCTGTGACCCAGGCTCGAGAACCGTTCCTCTCACATAGTAGACCTTTTCCGATGATCTACCCTTCATCGGCACCTCCTCTGTGTTACATCGTAGCACTCCGTTCTTCATGTCTATGTCGCACTGGTGATTTTGTAAGAAATCCAAGCCAATGATGCAATCGTCCACTATCTCAGCTACAATCACCTCATGTTTGAAAAGAGTCTCCCCGATCGTAATTGAAACTCCCAACTCCCCCTTAACTGGTATGCGCTGGCCGGTAGCAGTCGTTAACTGTAGTTTAGTTCGCTGCAGGAGTCGGTTCCCCTGATAACTTCCCATTTCGCTTATCAGTCGAGCATTGACCACCGTCCTCGAAGCTCCGGTATCCACAGTTAGTTGACAGATTCTACCATTGACCTCTCCTTCAACTAACAAACTATCTCCGTCCGATATTTGCCTGACTCTATTGATTGGGTTTGCAACATAACCGGCCAACGTCCTCCAGTTCTCCTGCTGCTCATTAGTCGAGACTCCTATGTCCCGACGACCTGTACGCTTCGGGCAGGAACTGCGAATATGCCCCTGTTCACCACACTCGTAGCACACATAACGACGGCCTGTGCGCCCCGAGCAGGAGCTGCGAATATGCCCTCGTTCACCACACTTGTAGCACACATAACGACGGCCTGATCGGTTCGGACAGGAGCTACGAATATGCCCTTGTTCACCACACTTGTAGCACATATAATTGTCACTCCGATTTCTCGGCGCTGACGCTCCAGTCACCACAATCTCCCTGAGACGAGTGGAACGAGGATCCTGACGTACAGCTTCCACTTCCAATGCATGAGCAACCGCGTCCCTGAGTGTAACATGGTGCCCAAGTCGCACTGCAGCTCGCACCTCCGGGTCCCGTATCCCATCCGTAAAGGTCTGCAGGAGCATGTCATCGATGACTGCCGGTGATGACCGAAAAGCCTTCCGTACGAGCTTCTCCACTTCCACGGACCATTGCTGCAGACTCTCGTCAGCACGTTGGTTACGTTCCTTCAACCGTGCCCGATACACGTGTTCCATATGTCCATCGCCGAATCTAGCCTCCAGAGCTCCAAAAAGATTGTCGAACGACAGGTTTCCTCCAGCACCCACGGCTTCTAGTACTGTGAGAGCCTGTCCCTGGAGTGCTAATATCAACGCAGGCTCCGCCTCCTCCTTGCCCCAGCCATTAACTTTCATCGCTGTCTCAAACTGTAGCTTAAAGGCGGGCCATGACGTCAGTCCATCGTAAACCGGAGTCTTGACACCTTTCGGCTGTATGGGTGAGTCAAAAACAGCAGCGGCACGGCTATGAGATTTGCTCTGCTCAACCTCTCGCCGGATCTTGGCGAACTCACCCTCCACACGATCCAGCCTCCCCCCGAACTCACCCTTTACATGATCTAACCTCCCTTCGAGCTCTCCCTTCACACGATCCAACCTCCCTTCTACGGCTTCGACTCTCTCTACCACCTGTTGCAAGCCTTTCGTAATATCTTTATGAAGCGCTTCCTGCATTGTGCGCAATTGGTCTTCCTGCCGGCGCGCCTGTTCCTCCTGGCGTAGAACCTGTTCCTTCATCATGCGAGCCTGTTCCTCCTGGCAGCGAGCCTGCTCCTCTTTCAGTGCGCGCAGCTGTTCCTCCATCATACGCTGAATTTGACAGAGGAAATTTCCTGGGTTCTGCTCCGGAGTGCGCTGCACTTCACCCCCCTCAGGTCTTCTCTCTGGGGTTCGCTGTACCTCAGTTACAGGAGCCGCACCTTCCTGCCGCGCTTCCGACATAGCCCGGGTGGTGACTCCCTTTAACTCCTTTGGCACCAACGGCATCTTACTCCAATCCCACACTTCTGACACCAAATGTTACGAGCTACGGGTTCCGGGATTGGAGTGAAACGCTAAGTCCAATTTTACAGAGTTTATTTGGGATACACTTACAAACGGTCCACCTCGCAGAGGTTCCCCTAAACGGTTCACTTCACCGGGTCCTCCTCGCAGGGATTCCCCGTGCACCACTTACTGTCACTGTTCACAGTCCCCTACGTCACTACTGCGACGACACGACACGCGTCACGGCTATGACGTCACGACGTAAGACACTATGACGTCAAGACGTACGACACTATGACGTCACGCACTACACTGACACTATGACGTCACGTACTACACCGCCACTATGACGTCACGCACTACACTGACACTAGTCTACTCACTGTTCCACTCTTAGCACTTTTCTCTTCACTAGTACTTTTCCACTTTTACTTTTCTTCCTTTTGTTTCGCACTGTTCACTGTTTAACCAAGGACTGCCGCCAGTCGAAATTCGCCGGCTTTTTATATCCCGCAGAACATTCCGGAATATCCTTTTTTCGATCTTCTTTTCTTTACTCGATTGTTTTCCTCCAGATAGTTCTAACCCCGCGTTCCTTTTTCGAAACCGATCGAAGACACGCCCACTTTTCTGGTTCTTTTCAAATATTCGTAATTTCGCCTCCTTTCTCGAAGTTCCTAGACACGTTCACCTTTTTGTCCCTTTTTAAATATTCCTTCTCTCTCTTCCTTCTAGGACATTTCTAAAAACACTAAAATCTAGAAATATTTTTGGCGCGGATCGGATTCGAACCGTCACCCCCCAGCATGGGAGGCGGAACCTTAGACCGTAAGACCACGGCGATTGTTAATACACCCTCCGAATTTTTGAATGCCTTCTTACGTCTAACGTTTGGCAGCGTTCGTGACAATATTTTATTTTTTGATAGAGCAAAATAACACCGTTTTCCCCCCGAAGGGTAGAAAACGAATATTTAGGTTCCAGCCGAAGCTTGACCCACTGTGAGATAACCTCTTGGATTTTATGCGTGGCAACACTGTTTTTACCATAGAGCGCCCCACTGTACCTGTTCTATGACGTCATTCCCCCCCACCACGCGCACGGTCGCAGCGGCAGGCGCTTGCGCTTCCTCAGTACTCTCAAGCCAGCAAGAATGTTAATTCTTAGTGGGTCAAGCTTCGGCTGGAACCTAAATATTCGTTTTCTACCCTTCGGGGGGGAAACGGTGTTATTTAGGTGTCCGAGCCTTCGCTTGACCCACTGTGAGAGGTGTTTATTTTCTGCTGGCGCTGCGATCGCGACGTACTGTGGTTTGGAATGAAAGGGGACGCTAAATGCTGTGACGAACATTCAATATTAAGACACATTAAGACCAAATCACAAGTCTTTAATGTCTGGAATGTTAATTAATTAAGTGAACATAAACTTCTTATGTCAATCACAAGAAAAAGAGAATACAATTATTCTTCTTTTGATTACCAGCAGTGCATATGCATGCTCACTACTGTATATTCCCCGAGGGGGTAGTCAGAGATATTCTGAAACCTCAGAACATCCACGTCTTTTGATTACCAAATAACAACAAATATGAGTAATCTATTACAGTTCCATTATTATTAGGTATAATGGCGAAAACCAATTAGCAATAAGTAGGTATTATTACTATCAGTTTTTAGTATGATTTCGGCGACTCTCAGTTTCTAGTAATATTTTATTTAGAAATGTATCAAATGTATCCTATTTCCTCACTTTAAGATTTCATATAAATCTAGATTATAATTTTCCGGTTAGCACTATTCAATGCCGATCTGAAACTGCCGAGTGTATCATAAAATATGAAAAATCCTAAATCCGAATCCATCGTGCTATGATAGTGCAAGAAGCAGTTGCCGTTGTAATGGAAAGGCTAGTAAGGTGTTTGACCTGCGAGCTTCTGCTGTGGAAATCAGAACTTGAATCCAATGTACAAGATCAAACCATTGTACAATTTGTACATCATTAGGAGATAATTTCAAGCCTGACTGACGAAAAGTTGCACAGTCAGTCTTTGAACCGAGTTTGGGCCTGAGCATCAGGTGACCATCAAACTATTTCGAGTGTTCTCCTTCCGGTTGCAAGATGTAGGACCGCTAAATGACGGGACACTTGAAATAAGCTATCAACGTCAATGGTATAACTCCGGGGATATGCAATTAAGTCTGTTACTTCCCATGTATGAGGTGTCTGAGGAGGAGGTTTACTCAAAGGCAACTGTCGCGAATTGCGAGATCTTATGAATTTATAATTAAAAAACTGCTACAAGAAACATGGTTCGCGCCCCGCGAGCGTGACGCATAGAGTGCGAGAGAGACGGGAGAGTGGCAGACAAGATGGCGTAGCTGTGTACGTGGCAGAATGTTACGGGAGTAAAACGTGGATATAACCAGGAGAAGAAGACCTAAGGCGACGTAGAAAGGATTGCTGCAGAGAAGTATACTTAATTGGGATACGGTAAGATGGTCTCTAGACCAAAAGGAGTCCCGGGTGAGTCACAAACATTATAAGACAGAATTGTGCAGTCGTGCACTAAATATGAGATGGAAAGGGAACGGTTGTAAGGGGAGGCTTGGAGACCGTTGTGGGCCAGCTGTATGGCCCAAAAAAATAACACCAAATTCTGCTAAATGTTCAGCATTGGTAACTTGAATTCTACAGTATGTTATCAGTCATCAGTAGTCATCACATCTATGTACCATTGAAGAATCCAGTGAGAATAATTCTTATCTACAAAATTATCACTAAAAAGGATTGTGAAATCAATGCATATAAAATGAAGATTGCAATAAGGATTTAAAGTTGCATGATAGGGAAGGAATGGAATGTACCTACTTAATACTATGTGTCGTGCAGCATACAGAAATAATGAGTATCTTTCCAAAAGCTATGCAGATCCAGGAAATCATAGAGCAGGAGAGAACAAGAAGCAGTGTCACCTTAACAATCATCAGTGGATTAGCGGAAGGAAACAAAAATTATAATAAACTAAGATTTTATTTTAAGTTTAGACCTTAAGATTAGTTTAACTTGCACCTAGTCTGTAATAATATTATGTACTTTCACTAGATGTGGTATAAGACGGTTTTATCACTGAAAACGATTTCATCCAAACTAAATGTTCACTATGATTGGAAAAACATATGCTGGTTTAGATAGTTTAACTCAAATGATGATACATAAATGAATGCATATGTTCACGACTGAGTTCCCAGAGGGGTGAAGAGATGATACGTTATCTAAATTAAGTGAATGACTATGGCTAATATTTATAAATGGAATGAAGGACAACACTTTTATGACGAAATCTATCTAAGTGTTTCAATGTGGTTCATATTATGACAATATAGAGCAATGATGTACGGAGCAGATTGTAGATTGTTTTTGTATCTATAAAAATGATAACAACGGTTATGGATGGAATCAAAAATTGAGAATATGGTTTCAACAAATATCGGTTATTATTTGGAATCTGTATTATGTGTGTAAGAAAGTCGACATGCGCCATGACCGCAATTGATAGAGCGTTCCTCTATATGAAACACAATTCAATTTCAATACAATACTCTTGTTATTTTCAGAACATTTGCGAATGAAGGATGAGGAAATGAACAAAGAATAATTACCTAAATAAGTATAGTAAATCACGCCAAAGCGCGCGTCGGTGAGACGGCGCGAGGTGGTGATAACATAGGACAACTTCTGTATCATTAAGTGTGGTGTTATGAAGAAAATAGGTGAACAAGGAATATATTTAAAGTACCTACTTGACACAACTCAATTTAAATCGAAGCTGAATTTACACCATGAAGTGAAGAGAGAACTACATGGAATGAAAAGGAAAGAAAGGAAGACCAGTCTAACATAACAAACGGAAGGGAGAAAACAAGAAGCAGGCAAGAGAGAAGGCATGAAGTGGACAACACGAAAAAGGAGAAGAAGTCAAGTTATTTTTCATGCTACTAAAGAAACTAGATTCAATAAAATTTAATGGTATGTGACACCCGGGACCAATTGTACTTATATACAATAAAGATAACGACAAAAAAGTTTACTAAAATAACTCTGGAATACTTAAATCATGGAAGAAATGTTGGATTATTCATTAAAGACGTAGCGGTGATCTACATTATAGACGAAATATCAGAACGAGAACTAACTGAAAATTATACGAAAATATGATTTACATTTATTTGATAATTATTATGAAGATGGATTACAATCGTTGCATTGTATGGAGCAATTAACAATAGGAAAATATGCAACTAGAAAATAGCATCTATAGTTTGAAAAGGGAAGAAGAGAAAGAGAGCTATTATAATTAAAAGTAACTAGCGTAAAGAATACAAGGTTAGCAAACGAAATATCTGTAAGTGGGAAGTAAAGAACAACTGAAGATCTATTAGCAGTAGTAACGAATGGATTCTGTTTTCAATTAAATAGCATTTAAGATTATTAAAATAAAAATACTAAATATAACAAAGCAGGAGGAGCGAGCACTGTGAGTTCTTTAACGACTACATAGAACAAGATAGAATCAGGAGCAGTCATGTAGCAAGTGACCTTAGAAAGAATCTAACATATATATGAATGATTGCGAAGGCATAAAAAGTGAAAACATAATTATGGTTCACATCTAAAGCATTGGGCTATCGGATGTTTAAAAAGGACATTGACTAAATGAGAAAAAGAGACAGGTTTGATGATTCCTTCAAAGACGAAGAGCTTGAATCCTAAACAATAAATTGCAGATCCATCGAGTCAAACAAGCAGCTTTCTCTACGAGACTAACATCGAAATCGCGACAACTATTCTGCGTGAACCCCATCGTAAACCTTACTTTCAGGTCCAGCAAATGCACTTTGTTCGAGTTTTTTATTTTTTCTTTCAGACTTTCTAACACAGATACGAGAAGAATGAATACAACTTACATAATTATATCCTATTAGAATACTGACGGAGCTTAAAATTTACTTTCCTGTTATGGAAATTGGGCAGCAAATTGTTTATTGAGAATGATAAACTACTATTATCATTTAACATGAGAATATCGGATATGATATCAAACTGCTGGATGGTGTGAAGTAAGATTGGAAATATCCTACAACTTTTCGCCGTGGGGAGGGCCGCTAACGCTGGAGAAATATGATACAAAGATGACGAGTGTAACTTAATAATATAAAGAAGAAAAAATCTTACGATGGAAGAACAATTGAATGCTTATTAACTTAAACTGGAAGAACAACTTTACTGAAACAATCAGGAAATATGTCTTACAAGAGTAATGTTACCTATTTGATGGAATATGATAATACCTACTAAAAAATAGATAAAATACTGGAGAAGACAAAAGAGAAGAAGATCGACGAAGATAGAAGAAGTTGAAGGATATCAACATTAAAATAGAACTAAGAGAATAAAGCAATTGTACGAACTGTCAAGATAATTGTAGAAGTGTAAAGAAAATAGAATAGATTCTCAGTGGAAGGTCTAAATCTAAAGGATAGATCATTAACGGAACGGAGTTGGAAATAGACAATAAAGTAAGAAAAGGAGACAAAATAATTACAAGATAGTAGACAGGAAAAAGAGGATGGATTAGAAAACAGAAATAGAAAACAGGATAAGCGTATGAAATCGGTTTAGAAAAATTAAGAGTAAGGTAGTGAGGGTCCAATAATTTGTGAAGTAAGAATAAAGAAAATGTGAGTGATGGATATTATGAACCACATGATCAAGAGTTAATGGAAAACCTTTCATTTCTTGTCGTTCGGGAGTGTCGCGAATTGCGAGATCTTATGAATTTATAATTAAAAAACTGCTACAAGAAACATGGTTCGCGCCCCGCGAGCGTGACGCATAGAGTGCGAGAGAGACGGGAGAGTGGCAGACAAGATGGCGTAGCTGTGTACGTGGCAGAATGTTACGGGAGTAAAACGTGGATATAACCAGGAGAAGAAGACCTAAGGCGACGTAGAAAGGATTGCTGCAGAGAAGTATACTTAATTGGGATACGGTAAGATGGTCTCTAGACCAAAAGGAGTCCCGGGTGAGTCACAAACATTATAAGACAGAATTGTGCAGTCGTGCACTAAATATGAGATGGAAAGGGAACGGTTGTAAGGGGAGGCTTGGAGACCGTTGTGGGCCAGCTGTATGGCCCACCAGCTGTAAGCTGGAATCCAGAATGGATAAGAAAGAAGCTGGAAGAGATATTTCATCAGACCGCGTGGGTGCACGCACACAGGTACATCAACAGGTCAATGACATTACTCATTTACGAATTATAAAGATTTGCAGCGGAACCCAAGGCAAGAATTTACGCGTAAAGTGTGCTTCGCGTCAGCAACGGCTTTTACGGCTGGACGAACCAATGGATGGTTACTAAGTTCACTCATTCTTATAGGGTTTACGAACATTGTAACTACAGATTTATGAACGGCTATGATACTAGGGGCGAGGTTGATCTCCGTGTGCTAGAAGCAAATAAATTTGGAAGATCGCTCGCGTCTGGATCATTAGTGTTACAATGTTTCTGGGACCATTGTTGCACTCTTTCTCAGGCCGGCTTGTAGGTATATCTTCAGTGTTGACTTGCACCAAGAAGATTCTAAAAGTTTTTTATCCACGTCTGGCTAAGAAGCTGTTAGATTGAACCAGCACGAATTTTCCAGACCTGCAAAGACTTTTTGACTGCTACTGGCAGTCTGTCGGTTGTCAAATTTATCAGGTGTCTCCGGTGTTCCATATTATCATCGGTGGACATAACGCGCGTTGTCAAAGCTCGGCCTTCCAATTCAATTCAATAATACTTTATTGCATACCAAAACAAAACATTCGAATAAAGACAAAGAATTACAAGTAGGTACAAATAAGACCTTCCAAAAAGTCTTCTCCTATTTGGATACTAAAAATAGGTAGACTCCTTTGTACTTCTAGAGGTAGCGCAGAACGTGTGGTATGCGGTGGTGGCGGAAGGACTCAACCCAGTCTGAAATTCAACAGTTGACTGAATGCGTCCACAAACGCGCAATAAATTGTAGTCTTCTGCACTTTCGTTGACATAATTCTTTACCACAGTTCGCTTGCGAACAGGTCTTTGGAGGGTTTGCCACCCTCAATAGACCTGTTCACACAATTTAAGAAATATATTCAGAATTTAGAATGTTTTCTGATAACGTGGTAACTAATGCGTTTTCAAAGCGCAGTTTCTCTTTGTCTCGAAAGACAGTCGGCAATGAGGTTGCATTTGAAATTGATTTGCACGTTACAACCTTATGCCCTGCAGTGGGTGGATACAGGCTAAAGATGATGATGATGATGATAAACCTTTGTTATGTACGTTACAACCGTCTTTTGCTGTCTGTCTGCCTGCACCATAATAGTTTGTCCTTGAAGTGCGTCGCCTCTTATTTTTAATGCCTCCAAAATTGTCCATAGGTCCTCATTGCTATGCTATTTGACCTATGTCAGATTCCAAAACCCACTAAGGTTTTGTTTTGTCCGTTTACTGTAGCTCCCCATCCAAGATCCGTCGCGTCCGTACATACAGACGTCGTCGGATCTTTGTTTGCCTCTATTAAGACGAAGACGTCCATAAGGTACGTCGCAAGAAGCGAAGTTGATAGTCCCTAATAAGATGTTTGCAGATTGCCAGGTCCACCATCCTTTTAGTAGAGTAGCCTCTATTAGACTTCGGTTTCTGGAGACATGCAATCTGTGAGACTTTTGGTGTTGTGATGTGTATTCCGGATCAATCCGAGATACTATACTCAACTCAACGCAGTTCGTTGGTGTTAGTACTGACTTTTCTTGATTTACGCACCAGCTCAATTTGATCAGCTGATCAAGGACATAGTTAGTGTTTGTAGAATGTCTGGGTTTGTGTCATCTGGAGAAAGTCCTCTAAGTATACAATTATGCGGATTGATTTCACCCTGAAATAATCAGCAATTCAATTAGTGATATTCGCAAAAGTACACGGTGATGTGGCTTAACCAAAAGGTAAACCGGTCATTTCATATGTAACACCTGCATATAAGTGCTAAATATGTCTCTGTAGAATGTTGCACGTGATACGGCTATATCACGTCTTTTATCTCGTTCGTTCTCGCGCAAAAAGAAAGAGAGCGAAGATGTTTTAGCACTATATCACGCTGCCATGCTGATGAGATTTTGCAATTGGATGTGAAAGTATGCCCTGGACAGATCAAGTTTAGTCATATAGTCCGTCCGTTCAGTCAGTTTTGTGTTGATTTATTAATCGGAAATAATCGGAATTTAGAGGAGGCGTAAATATAGGTTTAGTTTTCTAAGGTCAAGGTCAGGTGATAGGTCTGCTTGACCCGTTTGCTTTCTTACGTAGGAACATGAATGATAATGATAACGAAACCCGGTTTGCTTTGACACTTGCATATTGCCCCCATTTGTTTCAGACCGTTGATAATTTAATTTCATATCGGATGCAAGTGTTTTTATCTAATATATAACTTGGTGGTCGTTTTATGAACGGGATCCTGTACCCAAGATAGGACAAATAAAATGCAACGTTAAGCACCGAGTGCCTCCCATTCTGTAAGAAACTTCGGTCTCTCCCTGAACCCTTGCTCTCCTTTAGGTTTAGAGTTAGTGGGTGCGTTGGATTTGTGGAACTTTCCTGGAAAGGCCTTGGATAAAAGTGTGAAAGATTGGGTTCAGCAATAGTAGTTCAGAATAATAATAATAACTGGCCGACGCGACGGCGGGATAGCGTTCAGTAACTCACTCATATATTATTTTATTCAGAGGTTTATAAAGGGCCCGTCTGTGATCTAGTACTTCTGCCCTTTTCCACATGTATTGTAAAAGAGAGTCAGACGCCTTCCTACTGAGCTTTATCTTTCGTTAGAAAGTGCTTACTGAGATAAGCTTTTAACATCTGGAGGTACATTTGCATATATTTCTTCGAAAGCTGTTCGCTGTTGTAATAGGCCGTGGGATACAGCTCCCAGGCAGAGGCCCATATTTTTTCAAAAATTGAGTCTATCGGCCAAGACGATGTCCTGACACCAGATGGCCATTCACCTTGAGCGCAGTGAATACGGGCGTGGCCTGAAACAACTTTTGTACCTCTGCATAACGGATGTTTAGCCAACCATCGGCGTTAAGCTTGGCAGCGGGTACCTATTTCTAATATTCTTTCAGTAGCCTCGCTAACTTTTGCTTCGCTTTCCTTAGTTTCAGGTGCAAAGTCGAGGATGGGTTCTTCAGCCTCCAGCTCAGGGTCTATTGGCTTTTCCTCTTCCTCTAGAGGCGTTGGACTTCAGGAAACCTTGTTGACTAGAGATCCCCCTTCGGAGAGCATGAATAGGACCAGCAGACGGTTGAGTACCTGGTGACTGATGAGTGAGGCCGTAGGCGATCTCGCACAGCCTGCCCAGAATCTCGTTTTGTTGTCGCACGTACTCCGACAAGGATTTAGAGGAGATGCTCTGCTCTTAAGATGTTAGGTGCGTCCTTACGAGGTAGGAAGTGCTGCTTCAACGCGGGAGCATGGCTTCCAGCTTATTCTGAGGGTTACTAGGGCGAACTTTTATAATTATAGCTAGCTGTTTGTTAAATAAGGGCTAGGCCGTTGGGCCACTCTAAGAGTTTTCTTTTTAGAGGTCTGTGGTGGCGTTCCCTAAGTGATTTCTCACAACGGGAGATTCTCACCATCGGAACAGCAAAGCGTAAACGGACTTCAGTGTCCAGAGTCACTGTTTCGCCCAAAAGTTCATTTTAGGTGACTTTCCTGACCCAGTCCTTCCGACAATCTGGGTATAGCCCTTTGTAGAACGAGGGCGCGGTAATAGCTTCATCCGCCGGCGCCGGCGGCGGATGATAGTCCAGCAGCTCTCTTATTGTCGTTGCAAGCGCAACTAAAGCAAATACCAAGCGACGTGCGTAGGCGACGTCGTAAGACTGCAGCATGTCGTCTGGCTGCAAATTGGGCAGCCGACGACATTTGATCAAGGATATGTCGTCTGAACAGCCGACGTCGTCTGTTGGCACAGGCGACATGTCGTCTGCCCTATGTCCATTTAAAACGGACAACAAAACGACAAGGTCTCATTTTACAAACTAGGGCTTTCCTAGTAGTTTGAAAAACACGCTTGCTCTCAATATTAAAATTCATATTGTTTATTGCATGTCAATATAACATAATATGCAAATACGGGGCTTTTCCGTACGAGAAGCGATAGCAAATCGAAAACAGGGCTTTCCTGCTCAAATTATTAAGTACGTTAGGTACGATGTACCTACATACCTACTTACCTTAGTTCACTTAGAAGTCACAGTGTTAACACGTCAAAAATTCAAGACGTACTGAGGAAGCGCAAGCGCCTGCCGCTGCGACCGTGCGCGTGGTGGGGGGGAATGACGTCATAGAACAGGTACAGTGGGGCGCTCTATGGTAAAAACAGTGTTGCCACGCATAAAATCCAAGAGGTTATCTCACAGTGGGTCAAGCGAAGGCTCGGACACCTAAATGTACTTTCTTACAATTTGAATTTGAAGTGTTTTATCTTTTTTCTTGAAAAACCTGTAACTTAATCCGTATTGCGATAATTTCCCCACTTCTGCCGTACCTAAATCCTAATTTTATTTGTTTGATATTGTATTTTCTTACGGACAGAAAACAACTATAAATGCATTAATGAAAACTTATTTAAAAATCCATAGATGCATTAATTATTATAATTTTTGTAGAAAGTTGGTTTTTATTATGAATTATTTAGAGAATCATAAAAATCGGGACAAATTGACCATGTTACGATAGATCGGGAGATGGGGTCGGAAATCGGTAGATCTCCCGTAAAATCGGGAGGTTCGGGAACACTGCTGCTGCAGAATGTTTCCCGCCAAATGTAAATTTTTTTTTCCGGTAACGGAAAGTCACCATACACGTAAATACAATTCCGGTAAAAAACGGTTTTAGGATCCCTATTTTATTATTAGGCTGGGATTCTGTTGATTGTTTTGTTTACCTACCTATATTATACATTTTGCAACAAGCACGTACTAGTCGTTTTTTTCGAGTTGGCCGCTCCTGCTGGGCGCCCTTCCCGCTTCACCGTACCGCACCCCTAAGAGACCCTATTAAACGCAATTTTATAACCTTCAGCAACGCAACCACGTACGGCACGTTCGTCCCAGTCACAAATATCGCTTTTAATTTTAAATTTTTGTTTGCTTGTTATATTATTTTTTGTCGACGGGACCAGGTTAATGTGCCTGTGACGAAATTTTGTAACGGTCATCGACGGCCAACTCCAAGCAAACGGGTAGTACCTACCTACTAGTCAGAATCTTTTTTTTTTGGGTAATTTCAAGGCAAAGGGATCTGTCTAGCCCATTCTGCCGATGCCTTTTGTAAGTTTTTTCGATAAATATCGGTAGCACGCTCGATGCCGCCAAAATCGCCGTGTACTTAGTGCACTCCTACATCCTCCGCAGAATCATCATCATCAGCCTATATGTATACGTCCCACTGACTGCAGTACATAGGCCTACCCTTAGGGAGGGTGTATGTATTGGCATAAGTTCACGACACGACGCGCGCCCAATGCGGATGGTAGGC
The DNA here is from genome assembly GCA_922987775.1 of Agonopterix subpropinquella. Taxonomy (NCBI): domain Eukaryota; kingdom Metazoa; phylum Arthropoda; class Insecta; order Lepidoptera; family Depressariidae; genus Agonopterix; species Agonopterix subpropinquella. The sequence continues at coordinate 10,309,306 of OV277718.1, read as the reverse complement.
TTCACGTACGCATCAAAATTTCTTCTTCAGTGTAGTGTATGCAGGTTTCATTTGAGAGCAGTCGGTATTACGCTTGTATTACGTACATAAGTTAGTATAACTCACTGGTACATGGCATGTTGTCCGTGCGGATACGAAGCAGGACCTCAGCATTGAGTTTCCAAAGCTCTCGCAACACGCCACCGACGCTCCTCCTCCGCAGAATACCTACTTATATTCCATGTTTCTATCATCGGCGGTTTAGGCTGTGCGTTGTCTGTCTGTCAGTCACAGAACTGTTTTATAAGTTACTAGCGTTAACCCTCGACTTCGTCCGCACAAATCATATACCCGATTTTAAGTCAGATCATCATAAGCTATCAAACAAACAAAGTTTCATCAAAATCGGTTCAGTAGTTTTTGCGTGATGCTAGAACAAACACACAAAGCAAAAAAAATTTTTTTTTTAATTTACCGTTTTATAATAGTAGAGATAAATAGATTTTAAAATCCTCGCTTGCTCGGTCCTCAAAATTGAGCACGCGGTTGCAAAGCAACTTTGCACTCTTGTATAACAGTAGTAGATTACCTACACACCGAGGGCAGGAAAGTAAGAAAGGTCTCAGATCTCATGCAACAAACATGTGATCTGAGGGTTTCTTATTTACTGCCCGAGGTTAGTACACTATTTTTCTCCCCGACGTAGGAGGAAAGCAGCAACTTCGTTTAGCGCAGCGGGACGAAAGGTTACGTGAGGGGAGTGTCCGTACTGTATGTAGTACTAGATACTCTCTCTTATACTGTGCTATGGATCTACAATCAGTCTCTCGCAAAGTATACTAATCAATATTATTATAATTAGCTGTGCTGAGAATAAAACACTGAACTTATTATAGTTGAACATTTTATTATAACAAAAAAAATAGAAAGGACATATATATTAAATAACAGCTAAGAAAGAAAAGTCGGTTTCAAATCAAATTGAAATAAGTAAAAAAATCAAAAGCACAATTAGATATGTACTAACAATCGAAAACTACCTATACCTAAGTATGTTTTCCCTAAAACTTGTTATGTAAGGGTCAGCGTACATCTAGCGGAAACATTTTCGAGCAGTTTTCATTGATATAAATTGATAATGAACTCCATTCCAATTGAAATAGAATTAAAAATAGCCTGCAAAAGATAAATCTCTGTGGCGTGTGTTCGCGTTATCTCTCGCACACTATTTCCAACTGTATTGTAATTAGAATTGAGTTCATTCTGTTGAGCCTCATCTGGAAGCACGGAATCGCATTTTTTCATGCTCTATGCTTTTCTGTCGCTCAGGAACTTCATTGGCTAGAGCGAGAAAGGTAGCACCACTGCCGGTGCTGTCGCATTCCCGCTATCTTTCTCGCTCTAGCAAGTGACGTTCCTGAGCGACAGAAAAGGATGGAGCGTCAAAATATTGCGATTACATGCGGCCAGATTAGATCCAACCCTTAATAAGAAGAAAATCGAAAGCACAATCAACATTATAGGCAGGTATGTACTAAACAATATAGTAACATTAGGTAAACCATTAAAATTATATTAAATAATCGAAAATACTAACACACTTTTTTCCCTAAAACTATAAAAGTAATATTCAAAACATATTTCCGAACAATAATCAATAATAATTATACAGGGTGTAAGTGACAGCCTAGCAAATACTGAAATGGTGAACTCAGACCATCAAACTGAACAACTTTCACTACGGAGCCTACTTCAGGAAACGTGAAAAAAAATCAGCTGTCCCATACATTTTAGTTAAGTCGGGTAGGTACAGACTGCAGTTTTGTATGGGACAGCTGTTTGTTTTTCGCGATTCCTGAGGTTGGCTCCGTAGTGAAAGTTGTTCAGTTTGATGGTCTGAGTTCACCGTTTCAGTATTTGCTAGGCTGTCACTTACACCCTGTATAATAAATCTTATTTAAATAAGAATGTATTATTTAGGGTCTGTTTCACCACTTCTGAATAAGTACTTGATAGCTTATTTGAAAGATCGTTTGAAATATTTTTCATACAAAATATGTCAAACGAGCTGTCAGATAAGCTAACAAGAACTTATCCAAAAGTGGTGAAACAGAACCTTAACAAAGTTAAACAAAATGCAAGTAATCTAAAACACTTGTATTTGATGTAGTAAGTACTCTTTCTTGTTTCCATTAATTGTACATACAAAAATAGACAGAATAGTTTCACCAGTATGAATTAGTAATGTATATGTTTCAGTCACACAGTCGACGGTTGTCACACGGCGACAGATCAACCTACTCATAGTTGAACTCGTAGGTTTTTTTTTGTCGCAGTGTGTCCACGAGTTCAACGTTATTCACTTACAATGGATTTTTAAGTGTCTTTTCAAAGTACCTTTTTGACTACATTTGTAGTTACACATAGAGCAGAAGTACGGTTTTTCTCCAGTATGGTTATTTAAGTGTAATTGCAAAGAAATTTTGTGTCTGCATTTGTACTCACACATGGAGCAGGAGTAAGGTTTCTCGCCTGTATGGATTCTTAAGTGTTTTTTCAAATTACCTTTTTCACTACATTTGTACTCACACATGGAGCAGGAGTAAGGTTTCTCGCCTGTATGGATTCTTAAGTGTTTTTTCAAATTACCTTTTTCACTACATTTGTACTCACACATGGAGCAGGAGTAAGGTTTCTCGCCAGTATGGATTCTTAAGTGTCTTTTCAAATCTTCTTTTCGACTACATTTGAACTCACACATGGAGCAGGAGTAAGGTTTTGCACCACTATGTATTAGTAAGTGTCTATTTATATTACTAATATTATTACTTCTATAATCACAAATCCCACATTCATGTTTTTTATCTTTATTAGAATGTACATTCTTAATATGTCGTTGTAATGTATCTTGGGTAATGTCTGTGTAAGAACACTGTTTACACTTGAAATAAATATCCTGCTTTATTTTGTCGTGAGATTGAATATGTTCTACTAAGCCCGATTTCTTGTCATATTGTTTATTACAATCATTGCATTTGAATACGTTATTTGCCATTTTATTGTTGTTTTTGTCAGTTTCAATCGGTTTTCTAGGTTTGTTAAATGTTTTCAGTTGTCTATTAGGTTTAGTGTTTGTTTGTACCTTTGGTTGAGTATCTGAACTTTCCGTATTTTTGTTGTTTGGTTCATTTTTTGTGTTTTCTTTTGAATCAGCTACTTTTCTTGTTTCTTTTGGGGCATCATGTTCATCTATTTTGTTGTCCTCTGTATCTAATCTTGGTTTCTTCGGTAGAGGTGCATCTGAAATCGGAATTTAATCTTAACTATTATAAAACTGTAACAGAAATGTGTAAAAACAGTGAAGACATTAAAAAAGTATGGGTATGGTGTTAAGTTGTCCCTGATTCCACTTTTACTGGGGTGTTTTGTTACACCCTAAGTTTTCGGTATTCTGGCTCGCTGTTCTATTACACCCCGTACAAAAGAATTAAAAGTAATTTGTAATAAAAAATTAACTAATTACCTATTATTTCCAACAATGCAGCAGGTGAATTATATCTGCGCAGATCAATTTGAAGGAAGTGTGCGAATTCACTTCCGTAGAAGACCATCAGCTCGGTGAATCGTGGAATTATCTTTATTGTCCTGAAATGAGTGTAAAATGCTAAATAAGTTAATAAACTCATTAGGGGTAGGTTTTTAGGATCTCTTTTATGGAAGCCCGTAATTTTGTTGTAATATAGTTTTATTCAACTAAACGTTCTTCGGAAGGCACGCTAAGCAGTTGGTCCCGGATGATTTCGTCAGATGGCGGTATTCACGTAGCGCATCCAGTTGGACTTGTTAGCGTCCACAACATACCTGTAATACAGCTGTCCCTGGTACTGGTAGGCGACGAGGTTCTGTTCGCTGCATGTTATTACGGTCGTATATCTGAAAATAATTGGCATTTAAATAAATCTTCTTCATTCGTACGACCGAAAATAATGCGCCAAGCCTACGATGCGACCATCATTATGCAGAATATTCTTATTATTTCGTGTAGCTGATACTTTTAGCTTCAACATACAATTTATTGTCTAAACAAATGAAAGTATACAAAATCAACAGGAACAACATTTTTGCATTCGGCTTCCAGGGGACAGACTTTAGGGTGGCAAACCTATTTTTTAAGACTAGAGTCTTAAAAAATGGATTTGCGTGTGTACATATTACATTGGAATGGTCATCGTTTCTTGCACAAAAACTGTTGAAAACTTGCACTGGGATCTTGGAATATTAAAAGATATTGTGAGTTTACCTGCCAGCAATAAGACGAGTTAACTTCCGTAGTCTTCACACCGCGGTAGGGACCGAAGCGAACTCCACGCGGCAGCGTGAGTGTACTGAATATACCCAGCCCCGCATCTGTTTACATACAAAGGGAAGTTGTAGCCTGTGGGATCCCACTGTAGGGCAAACGCCTCTCACGAGTAATGGTGAGAGGGAGTGGGACATACTCCACCACGCGGCGCAGTGCGGGACGGTGGAGGCAAGTTAGTTTAGTGGTCAACTGTCGGAGAATTTTTTATACATATATTGCATGTATACATAATTATGCTCACGCCCCTATGTCCCACTGGGGTAGGCAGAGACAATAGATCGCCACATGCTAACTTTACATTGCATTACTGCTAACACAGCGTCGATGGCGCGTTGCGGAGAGGTATGAATACCCAATTAGGTATGGGGATCCGGGTTCAAATCTGCACGGACGATATTCCATGTACCAATGAGGTATTCTAACTTATGTACGTAATACCGACTGCTCTCAAACGGTGAAGGAGAACATCGTGAGGAAACCTGCATACGTTGAAGAAGAAATTCTGATGTGTATGTGAAAGTCTACCAATCCGCATTGGGCACGCATGGTGGACTAACGCCCATACGCACTGAGGGTAGGCCTGTGCCCTGCAGTGTAATGTTTATAGGCTGATGATGATAACTGCTAACACCTTTTCACACGCTACGATTCTAACACTCATCTCTCGCCTCTTCAACATCCATAAGTCTCTTCATACATGCAAATTTAAATGCGTTACATATTCAAGGGGGTGCTTCAGACCATCAAACTGCTCAACTTTTACTATGGAGCCAACATCGATACGCGATTTCGATGAAAGTTGATGGTCTGTAACTCTGAAGCAAATAGTTTAATATGTAACGCTTTTATGAGAGTTGATCAGTTTGATGGTCTGAAGCACACCGTGTCATATGATAACTTAATAACGCATTTAATGTTAAACCCTGTAGAAGGAATAGGAATAGGAAAGGAACACACCAGGTATAATGGAGGGGGCGATGTGTAGGAAGACGTGGGGGATGGTGAGGGCGGCGCGGGGCACGTAGGAGGGGAGGCTCGTCTTAGCCGGCACCTAGACATTGGTTAGTTATTGTAATGGTGTCTACACAGCGGACCCGCGACCGCCGACACAGCCCGTCGACATTGTCGGCGGCTCAGTGCCCAGCGTCATTCACTAACTACGGCCGATGGGGCCGACGAGTTCTCGAGTGGCGACCGCGTACCGGAAAGCGCAGCGTGGGTAGACAGTGAGCCCCCACAAGGTGGACCGACGACCTGGTGAAGGCGGCGGGAACCCGTTGGATGAGGGCAGCGCAGGACCGGTCGTTGTGGCAATCTTTGGGGGAGGCCTATGTCCAGCAGTGGGCGTCTATCGGCTGAGATGATGATGATGATGATTCAAGTTGCGTATATCGTGTCGCCGACAAAGTTTTCCGACTTGCAACGATGTGAAGCCGCCGACACATGTCGGTTAGTGTGTAGACACTTTAAGCAGTATATTGGTTAAAAATTTTGACTACATTTTTTTTAACAATTTTTTTTACCAATATGCATTTCAAAACTAAAAACTTAAAAATAATAATACATTCGTATCTGGAAAATAAAAACTGATGGTATCAATTTTACTCTGGTGTTGTTCAGTTTTCATTAGATTTAAATTATGAGACTTTTGTAAGTTTGAGGTTGAGCCCCATATGTTAAACAGAAATTCATACATTTTCGACCCTATATGTATAGAATCTCATGCTTTTCAAAAAAATGATTGAATGATGCTTATTCTGCATAATAATTTTAACATTTTCTACTGCTGATTTAAAATGAGGCTTTCAAAAAACTCACTCCTGCTCGAAAGATGTCTGAATCTCATTCTCGACCTAATAAAGACTATGCATCAAACTGAACAGCACTTACTATGGGATTGCTGTTCCATACAAAACTGAAATGCCTACTCGACTCAAATGTATGGAACAGCTGGTTTTTATACATACCTTATCATCGGGTACAACCGGCAAGGGGCCGTGTATAGCGCAATACTCGTAAACATAGTCTTCACATTTGTCACAAACTGAAAACAATACAAAAACATTACTTAATTAATTTAGAAATATAATTGTGGTACCACTAATTTGCGTTACATACTTAAAGGGGTGCTTCAGACCATCAAACTGAACAACTTTCACAATGAAAACAAAATTGACATCGCGAAAAATAAATCTGCGGTTCCATAGAAAACAAATGCAATGCCAACTCGAGCCAAATGTATGGGACAGCTGATTTTTTTCTCGTGATTTCGATGTTGGCTCCAAAGTGAAAGTTATTCAGTTTGATGGTCTGAAGAAACCACATTCAATATGTAACACATTTAAGTTTACACCCTGTATAAGTTTACACCCTGTATACCTACAGGGTGTAAACTGCAACTTAATATGCTGACGGTTTTTTATGAGTATCATCAGAGCATCAAACCGAACAACTTTCTCTATGGGACCAATGTCGAAATCGCAAACAAATTATCCGCTGTTCCATACATTTGACTCGAGTAGGATTGCAGATTTCGACATTTTGGTCCCATAGAGAAAGTTGTTCAGTTTTGTGATGTATTATAATTGTCAAAGTGGGTAATAGGAAATATTGTGTCGCGCGACAGTCGTGAATAAACCATCAACCTAACTAGCTGTGCGTTTCATTCTGATATTCCTCAGTGCCGACGAGGATAAACTGTTTCGATTAACGAGATATTTTAATTATTCGCGTGCGATCGGAAACCATGTCGACGGGTAAAATTAACGAGTTCAATATGAAAACGGGAAACTGGACACTATACATAGAACGGGTGGAAATGTATTTAAAAGTGAACGGTGTTAAAGAGGAGTTATGGCTACCTACACTGATTGCCGGAATGGGCGACGAAACGTATGAACTTCTTAGCAACCTCACAAGTCCTTGTAAACCGGCGGATAAAACGTACAAAGATGTGGTGAAAGTGCTGCAGTATCATTTGCAACCGAAGCCGTCATTTGTTGCGGAGCGGTACAAATTTCGGCAGAGGCGGCAATTACAGAGCGAGAATATTTCTCAGTACATAACAGAACTTAAGAAATTATCAAAATTCTGTGAATTCGGTACAGTGTTGGAGGATAATTTAAGGGATCAGCTGGTTTGTGGGTTGAGGAGTGATGTTATCCGGCAAAGACTATTCGCCGAGGACAACCTGAAATATTCAGGGGCCGTGAAATTATCATGTGCTCTAGAGGCAGCGGAGCGGGATGCAGCTGCGGTGGAGCGGGAAGATGGCAGCGGCGGCGGCGCCGCCGGCGAATATTTCGGTGCATGCGGTGACGTCAGCGAGCAGTCGCGCGCGAGATAGTTTGTCGCGGGGCAGACGGTATGAAGATGGCGGTCGTGGCCGAATGGAATGTAACGCGTGCGGGGCGCGCGACCATCTAAGTGAACATTGTCGCTATAAACAATTTGTGTGCAGTAAGTGTAAACAAACGGGACATTTACGGCGAGTGTGCACTCAGCCGGCGCGGGTGGAACGTAAATCTAACAATAGGTACCGGAGGAATGTTCATCACATGGAGACGGCGGGACAGGAGCCGCCGCCGGCGCGCGGCGACGAGCTGTCAACAGACGACTCCGATGACAGTCTGGATCAGCTGGAAGAAGATCTACACCATCTTTGTTTAAATGGATACAAACCGGTGAGCCTACCGTTATCATTAGATAATGTGGAAATTATTATGGAAATAGATACGGGTTCGGCGTTGTCCTGTATAAGCAAACAAACTTATGATAAATATTTTACGAATAGAAGCATTGATAAATATGATATTATTTTAAAGTTTTATGACGGGAGCAGAGTAAAACCGTTAGGAGTTATTAAACCAGAAGTCAAGTACGGTAATATATCCAAAAGTTTAGAGCTTTTTGTTATAGACGGGGGAACTACTTCCTTGTTAGGGAGACAGTGGTTGGCGGAACTAGGGATTAAAATCCCTTCTTTTCACAACATGATAACTTGTCCGAATAACGCCAGTGATTGTGATACTAATGTGTCAATGTTACTCGACAGGTATAAGGAGTTGTTTTCCGGGGGATTGGGGCGGTTCAGAGGCGGCAAGGCGACACTTCGTGTGCGCGAGGGTGCGGCTCCAGTGTTTTGTCGCGCGCGACCTTTGCCCTACGCTCTCAAAAGCCGAGTGGATGCGGAGCTCGACGCGATGCTCCGGGAGGGCGTGATAGAACCGGTCGAGAGCTCGGACTGGGCAACACCTCTGGTACCGGTACGTAAGGCGGATGGAGGACTAAGGATTTGTGCTGATTACAAGGTCACTCTGAACCCGGTTTTACTGATCGATAGGTTCCCCCTGCCTAGGATTAGCGACCTTTTAGTGGGCTTAAACGGAGCGAAGGTTTTTTCGAAAATAGACTTATCGCAAGCCTATAACCAGATCGAGTTGGACGATTCAAATGTACTTACCGTAGTTAATACACACAGAGGGCTATTTAAATATAATCGCCTGGTTTATGGCTTGTCCTCAAGCCCGGGGATTTTCCAACGGATCATGTGTAACCTTTTTAACGATATTGAAAATGTTGAAGTATTCCTTGACGACGTCATAATTGGGTCACAGAATGAGAAAGAACATTTGCGAACGTTAGAAAAGGTATTTAATCGGTTACAGAGTCAGGGGATGAAACTGAAGCGTACCAAATGTTTATTTATGTTGGACGAAGTTAAATATCTGGGTTATATTATTTCAAAGGACGGCATTAAGGTAGATAGGGAAAAAGTGGAAGCTATCGTGAAAATTCCCCGCCCAAAAGATGTTACCGAGTTAAGATCATTCCTAGGCTTAGTAAATTTTTATGCGAAATTTGTAAAGAATATTAGTAATACCTTAGCACCCCTATATGATTTGTTAAAAAAGGGAGTGGCTTGGAAGTGGGACAAAAATTGTGAAAGAGCATTTGAGAAAATTAAAGCCGTATTAATTAGCGCGGATGTTTTGGTGCACTATGATCAAAACAAACCCTTAATATTGACATGCGATGCAAGCGCGCGAGGGATCGGAGGTGTTCTGACTCAGTTGTGCCCGGCGGGGGCGGGCCCCGAGGACAGGGGGGAGCGGCCGGTGGTCTATGTATCACGCGCGCTGAGTGAAGCGGAAAAACATTACTCACAAATTGACCGAGAGGCACTCGCGATCGTGTTCTGTTTAGAAAAGTTACACCAATACCTGTATGGCCGGCGCTTCACTCTGCGCACAGATCATAAACCGCTTGTTAGTATTTTTGGACCCAAATTAGGCATTCCTATGATGGCAGCAAGTAGGCTTCAGCGATGGGCGATTAAAATGTCCGCGTACTCTTACGATATTGAATACGTCAATACTAAACATAACGGCGCCGACGGCTTATCTCGCTTACCAGTACAATCACAAAAAAAGTCTAGTTTAGAGATGCCAGAACAAACGTTTTTGCACTTCGCACAAAACGACTTGTTACTTGATTATAAGGAAATTAAAAAACAGACAGGTCGTGATCCTATTTTAGGAAGAGTTTTACGCTATTTAAGAGACGATTGGCCTAATGAAGTCGAGATAAGGTCGTTGCAGCCATACTATAATCGAAGAAAAGAACTATACGAGGAGTTGGGCTGTGTTATGTGGGGTCACAGGGTCATAATACCAGAAGTATGTAGGAACCGCGTATTATTAGAGCTACATGAGTCACATATGGGCATAGTCAAAAGTAAAGGCCTCGCACGGAGCTATGTATGGTGGCCTGGCCTGGATGAAGCGGTCGAGATGATGTGCCGCTCGTGCAGTGTGTGTGCTGCGGAGGCGGACGCGTCGCAGCGTCACGTGCTGAACCCATGGCCATGGCCGATGAAGGCTTGGTCCCGCATTCATGTCGATTTCCTCGGGCCCCTCTTTAATAGAATTTATTTAGTGATTATCGATGCAAGAACCAAATGGGTGGAGGTGTTTCAGGTGCCTAGTACGGGGGGTAGTCATACTATTAACAAGCTGAGCGAAGTGTTCGCCAGGTGGGGTATACCGAGACAGCTAGTCTCTGACAATGGGCCACCGTTTACAAGTAAAGAGTTTTCAGATTTCTTATCAAGTAACGGAGTGGAACACATTTTTTCCGCACCGTATCATCCCGCTTCAAATGGAGCAGCGGAAAACGCAGTACGTACTGTTAAAAAAGTTATTAAAAAAGCTGTACGTGAAAACAAAGATATAAATCAATCTATAAATACCTTTTTATTACATTATCGGAATTCAGAGCATTGTACAACGGGAGATAGCCCAGCGTCGCTAATGTTGGGAAGAAGGTTACGCACTAAGCTCGATGCCTTGGTGCCAAACCAGGAAGACAAGGTGAGGGAGAAGCAGAGGCGTCAAATAGAATATGGGCCATCTGGAGACCGTGACTTGCAGCCAGGGGATGACGTGTGGCTCCGTCAATATCAGGGAAGGGATAGATGTTAAAACGGAAAAGCCGAAATTCCTTAATCTACCCAGTCAATCAGCCAAATCCTGAGTCATCTAAACCCTTGCTGGAACGAGGGAATAACAAGTCGCCTAGTCCGAGCCCATCCAAGCCTTTGGAGAGGTCGTGTGAAGTTATACAAGGCGAGAAAACGATACGAGATCAAAGTTCCAATGATGAAATAGAAATTCCCTCAGTCGAGTCGGGTTCTCAGTTACACACGGTACCACTGCCTGCCTCTGAACCCTCCCCAGTCTGCCGGCCGGTACGCAAGTGCCGGGTAGATAAGCCTCCCTGTTACAAGTATTAAATTTATAGTATAAAAGGTGTTAATTAAGTTAGTAGTGTGTTATCTGTACGAATGTTACGTTAGTTACTTATGCTATGTATAATAAGTAGATATACAAATACGGTAACTTGTTCCAGTAATTTAAACTATGTTATATAGAATATTGGTTCCCGGGTTATTCAGTATCATCACAGCAGTAAACAGTTAATTAGTTATATAAGTCCAAATTGTTTTGGGATTACCTTTAGATAAGGGTGGAGGATTGTGATGTATTATAATTGTCAAAGTGGGTAATAGGAAATATTGTGTCGCGCGACAGTCGTGAATAAACCATCAACCTAACTAGCTGTGCGTTTCATTCTGATATTCCTCAGTGATGGTGTGATCATCTCCATAATAAGCCGTCATCACATTAAGGAGCTCCCTGTATAAACATTCCCTGAACAAACTGTAATTTGAACGAGGTGCCGTCTCTGTCATAGAAACCATCACAAGATATGTACATATTTGGGTCAGAGTGTATTTTCCTTTGAAACCTTGGGCATTGTGGTGGCTTAGATTATTGTATTGAATTTAAGTATGAAAGACACCATTTAAAGTGGATTTCTTTTGTGCTGATAATGATGATAGTCGATCAGCGGCGGACTAAGCCCGCCGGAGGCCCGGGGCGGCAAAACTAAATGAGGCCCCCGGTCTTTCCAGAAATTGATATCTACAATTCTTTTGAGCCGTGGCAAAAACTTAACATCGGAGCCCCTTCCTTCCATAGGCATAGGTAGCAAGTATTTTGTCCCAGGGAGATCCAGGTCCTACAACACGGAGCGAGCGAAGCGGGCCTGTCAGGCTCGCTGTCGGGTTCCTGTCAGGTTCGTACAATGTAAAACCTAGAGCGAGCGGAGCGAGCTCGAGATTTCACTGAATTCTGGAGCGGGCAAAGTGAAATTTTACTGCAATATAATGAGATCAGTGGAATAAGATTTAAATCATTGAGCGAGCGAAGCGAGCTCGAGTTTTTTACGACTTAAAATCAGGAACGAACAAAGTAAGCTCAAGATTTAACTGCACACCAACAGTGCAACTGCGACTGCAACTGTATACTATGAAAAGACATAGGTACCATCCAAAACCAAGAGCGAGCGAAGCGAGCTCGAGACTTCCCTGAATTCTGGAGCAAGCAAAGTGAGCTCAAGATTTTAGTGCAATGTGTCTAGTCAGGAGCGAGCGAAGCGAGCTCGAGATTTTGCTTCATTATAACTCGACTTTTTCAGCTCATGCCGAAATCGAGGCGATTGATGTATTAAACAAATAGCTGAAATGAGCTTATAATAATAATGCTTATAATAACTCAATTGTAGAGCTCATCTTGAAATAGAGTAGGTTAGTATATTGGCGTATAAAATTAAAACCGGAGCGAACGATTCTATAATTATGCATGAACTCAATCAAAAAAACCATGCGAGCGAAGCAAGCTCAAATTTTCGAAACACATTCTAATTCCAACCACATTGACCTTTCAAGAAGTGAGCTCATAATTATGCTAACTGCATAACAACTTGAAAAAGATTGAGCGAGCAAAGCGAGCTCGCAAATTCGCAATATTTTGGACTCTATTTCCTTCTTTGACTTTCAATGACTAACTTACGGGGCCTCCAACTTCAAACTGCAGTTGGGACTGGGGTACCGGAGGTCAGGGCCTCCGGAGCGAGCGAAGCGAACTCATAATTATGCTAACTGCATAACAACTTGAAAAAGATTTAGCGAGCGAAGCGAGCTCGCAAATTCGCAGTATTTTTGACTCTATTTCTTTTCTTGACTTTCAATGACTAACGTACGGGGCCTCCAACTTCAAACTGCAGTCTCAGAACCTGTTCTGCTTCTGGCCTCCTGAGGCCCGGGCCTCCAATTTTAAACTGTGTCTTTACTTGCTATATAAACGTCATTATTTTGGTTTTGATTAAAAAAAAGGGATTCTCTTCTCGAGATTCGGAGGCCCCCCAGGACTGGGGGGCCCGGGGCGGACCGCCCCTCCGCCCCCCCCCTTAGTCCGCCAGTGCGATCAATATATTTTGATAGAAATAAACTTCACTTACAGATATATTCATCAATATTTGGTTCTTCGGGTTCGAAGTAGCTAATTCGCGGCTTCCGCCGCAAATTGAATCTGCTCATGTCGCCTGAAAACAATACAGAGGTTATAACTTTATAAGTATTATCATTTTGTTATAACTTGCGTCAGTTAATCACGAGATAGGGGTCGAGTTCTAATAACTTTGCAGTTTTCAATCTTTATCATGTTGAAATAGACGCTAAAAAGTGTCAGGTTATAGAAATATTTGCACATATAGAAACAAAACAAATTTTCTTGTGAAATGTGAATACCAATTTCTGTGCTATTATAAGATACGTAGTGCTACATATACTTCGTCTATAGTAATAAAACAGAATATTTACCAGATTTTCCTTCGAATTCAATAATTAATTTGCAAAAGACCAACTGAAAACTCTGCCGCAGCCAAAATGTTTCCCGCCAAATGTAAACAATTTTTTCCGGAAACGGAATATCACCATACACGTTAATATAATTCCGATAAAAACCGGGTTTAGGACCCCTATTTTATTCTTAGGCTGCGATTCTGTTGATTGCATTTTTTTCACATGTTTGTGTCCTTGTCATTACTTTTACATTCCCTATCTATAAGACGAGGAAGAAAGCATTGTTTGTATCTCAGCCAAAGACATATATAGTAATATATAAATCTATGATCTCAGCATTCTGTCCGCAATCAAGTCCGAATCTTATTTTTTTGTTAAATTCAAAGCAAATGGATCTAGCCCATTCAGCCGAAGTCTAAAGACTTCGGCTGAATGGGCTAGATCCATCCAAACCAACAACAAACCAACAACAACAAACAACAACTCCAACAACCAACCAACAACAAACGAACGATCCAACTTGCTAAAGCAAGTTTTTTCAATATCGGTAGCACGCGCGATGCCGCCCAAATCACCGTGCACTTAGTGCACCCCTACATCCTCCGTAGAATCGCATCATCATCAGCCTATATACGTCCCACTGCAGGGCACAGGCCTCATGGAGGGTGTATGGGCGTTAGTCCACCACCATGTCCAATGCGGATTGGTAGCCTCCACATACGGATCAGAATTACTTCTTCGGCGTACATGCAGGTTTCCTCACGACGTTTTCCTTCGCCGTTTGAGAGCAGTCGGTAATTACGTACATGAGTTAGGTATAATAATTCATTGGTACACACGGCGACACATCAAGCTATACAAAACCAACATAGGTACCTAAGCTGGCCGCGCGACGTTATACGTTACGCGACCTACGCGCGGCCAGCTTATTTTGGTTTTGTATAGCTTGATGTGTCGCCGGTGTCATGGGAAAGTAAAATTTCCCATGGCACTACTGGTAGTGCCAAAGGTAATAAATGGCCGTGTGTATATGGTATGTCATGTCGTCCGTGCGGATACGAACCCGGACCTCAACATTGAGTTGACATACCTCTCGCAACCGACGCTCTTCCTCCGCAGAATACAGGGTGTACAATAAAATGGGACAGCTACTTAAAGGGGTGCTTCAGACCATCAAACTGAACAACTTTCTCTATGGAACCAATATCGAAATCACGAAAAAAAATCTACTGTCCCATACATTTCAGTCGAGTTATGTTTGCAGTTTTGTATGGGAGAGCGGATTTTTTTTTCGCGGGTTCGTTGGTTTCGGGGGTTGAAGTGCGAATTTTTTTTTTTTGTGAACACCTAATAAATGACAATAAAAACATCCCTGCAAAATTTTAAGTATTTGTATTAGCTCTTTTGGATATTTGAGTATTGAATGAGTGTGCGGATTTGCATAGATTCAAGCAAACCAATCCGGGAGTATCCAACTTTTGGAAAAATGATTTAAACACTTTATTTGTTTAAAATAATGCCAATGAATTAATATTTATTTAAAATTACACCTTTAAATGCAATAAAAATAAATTTTTCAATTTAAATAAAAAATATGCCACAAAAACGCGCCATTATGATCACGTGACCACGTATGACGTCACTCTGCAAGTCTGCATGACACGAACAAAACCAAGTTACTATGTGCAGAGTTGATTTTGCTCGATTTAGGTAAAATTGATGTGAAAAATTACTATAAATGTTGTGCTCACATGTAGTGCCGTGCCTTCTTACGTGAACACTGCTATCAAAACTCCCACAAAACAGTTTATTCATGTCCCGCCCCCCGCTCGGCTAAAACAGATATTCGAAACCAAGTCCATGGAACTTGGTCGAGGGAATGTACCGAAATCAAAATGTTGTTGTGAAGATCATTTCGATGTAAGTAACAAGCCAATGCAATATTATTTCCAGGTCAATAGGGCAATAATTCCCTCTCAATAAACCTAACCTTTTTGTTAACCTTTTTGAGGTTATGTATGTTATGTAAGGAAATTTAAGTACGTTACTGAATGAATACTACAATATCTATCTATGTTTCAGCTCCCCAATGACATGGAGAACTACATGGAGTACCATTTGTTGAGTTGTGCTAAGTTGGCATGTCAACCCGATCGGAAAAAGACAACCACAACTACTCACCGAGATGCATATTCAAAAAAACTAAAAAGTTAAAAAATAATATTGCAGCCTATGACTTTCCCGTTCGCATCATAAGAACATTAATTTGTTTTATTGAAGTCGCTGTCAAGCCGGTACGATTCGCGACAGGGCTTGCATTTTTTGGCTTGGCTTGACACCGACTTCTATAAAACAAATTAATGTTCTTATGATGCGAACGGGAAAGTCATAGGCTGCAATATTATTTTTTAACTTTTTAGTTTTTTGAAGGCGGTTTTAATTTTTTTGTTAAAATTTTGTTTATTTCACAATTTTCAGTGGCAAATTCATTAGTTCGATTTAATAGTAGTGCTTTAAATTAACAAACGCACTAGTCGGCACTACGATTTTCGAAGGTTCCCCTCGATATCTCTGGGATCCATCATCAGATCCTGGTTTCCTTATCATGGGACCTCACTTGGGATATCTCCTTTCCAACAAAAAAAGAATCATCAAAATCGGTTCATAAACGACGAAGTTATCCGCGAACACACATAAAAAAAAAAAAATATATATATACGGTCGAATTGAGAAACCTCCTCCTTTTTTGAAGTCGGTTAAAAAGACAAAGAAAGGAACTTGTTGAACAACTACTACTGGATGAAAAAAGAATGAAAAAGAAGAAGTCGGTCTGAACCATTGAAGTACCTACCTACTAGAGGCGACACCCCAACAAAACTTTTGGTGCACAGATTTTGTTTGCGTTGTCTGTTCTGTACATAATTATTCAATGGTATGAACATGGCATCATCATCACATTATGTCCCACCCCAGGGCACAGGCCTACCCTCGGGGAGGTACACACTTGTCAGGATCTTCAAGCTCAGTGAATAAAATCAATTAACTATTGCAATAAATAAAAAATTGGTAGGTATTATCTCTACATAGTACAAAATAAAGTCGCTTTCCGCATTTGTCTGTCTGTATATCAGGTAAACAGCATGGTGGTGCTGGTTTACTATTGAGGAGTACCCTAGTACGGAGACATTCTTGAGTTCAGCACCAGTCTTGGTTAAATACTTATGTGTTTACGGGGCCGCGGCCGGCTCGGTCACTCTGCTGCGACAGATGACCCGGCACGGTGTAGCGTGAGTCATCCTTAATGTGTAGGTACTTATACAAGGTGTAAGGAAAAGTATCATTAACCTTTAAACCACATACTCTTGATACTCTTCTCATCAAACTGAACAACTTTGACCATGGGCACAAACAAGTCAAATAAAAAAGAAAACAGCTGTTCCATATTAAACTGTATTACCTACACAACTCAAATGTATGAGACAGCTGACTTTTTTTACAAGTTTGCTCCCATAGCAAAAGTTGTTCATTTTGATGTGGTTTAAAGGTTAATACTTAAGGCTACTCCTCCCATCTACAAGGCTCTCTTTCTTACAAGCAAACTTTTGCAATTAGCCATCCCACTTCAATTGCGCGGCTCCGGTCAGAATTTTCCGTTTTCTTTGAAAACCTGTATGATTTTTAATGAATTTTCAAAAAATAAGAAAACCACATCATTTTACATTGTATTGTGAAGAATATTGTAAATTTTCATATTCTTCTGATCAACAATGTAAGAGTAAAACGGTTACAACTGGAAAAAAAGAGGTGACTTTGCAGTCATTTTTCTTCAGTTCTATTAATTAAAATAGATTTCGAGAAAAACCACATCACTTCTCATATCCTGTAGATTGTTCAGTTTTGTTTTCTGCTTAAAAAGTTCCATAGCTAATGTATAAAATGGTTACAAAGTTACTCAAAACCGGACGGACGCCCCTTAATGATACTTTTCCTTCGGTGGGTCGCTAGTTCTGATATATGATGTAAAGTCTGTTAATCTAAGCATTAGGCAAGCATGGTGGACTGACGCCCATACACCCTCCGCCAGTGTAGGCTCAATACCTTATCAGGCTGTTGCAACCACATTACATTCAATAATGAACCTATTTTTATGTGGTCGATGAAGCGTACTATGCCTGATAAAGTGATCGGAATAGGTAGTGCAATTTAGGGTAAAGTTGCGAATATTTGTGAGATGAATACTGATATTTGTATTCAATTCATGGGTGTTTGTATCTACACGGGGCGTGCACCGTGTTTGATATACAATACATCAAATTTTACACCCCGTATAGATACAAACACCCATGAATTGAATACAAATATCAATATGCATCACACAAATATTCGCAACTTTACCCTAAATTGCACTACCTATTCCAATCACTGCTGATAAGGGTTAACGCCTGCTGTGGGACATATATAGGCTACAGGAGTGTGAAGCTGAAGTTCTCCGTGTGTCAGATTTTGCAGAAATTTTGTTGGTTCACCGTGTGTCAGATTTTGCAGAAATTTTGTTGTAACGGCCTAATATAAATATTGTTATATTATTGCTTTGTTTGATAAAATAAATAAAACAAACATTTAAACGATTATATGCTTTTATTTACTTACTTAACACAGCAGGATTGAACTTGCTAATGATTTTTTTTTTTTTGATAAAACAAGAGATTGTTCAGAATCCCTATACCCATTACCCGTACTACTTTTGCAAGACGTTTTAAGCCTTTCATTTCGAAGTACATCTATAACAACGTCATCAAAGCATGCGATATCAAAAAATGCTCAACATCAGAAGCAAAACGTAAAATACATGTGTGGTTAACTGGCCTATCGTACGAGCAGACAGAATCATTAATTAAATCAATTTTTTTGCAGTATGAACGGTGAAAATAATAGAACAAATATTTATTTATTAAATATTAGTATTACCTACCTATTTTATTTATGTAAATTGTTTATAAATTATCTTATATTTATATATCATAAACTTTACTTTGTATTATAAATTATAATAATTATTTAAGTCTATAGTCTTTTACCTGTTAGATGTCCAATCATTCAGATTGGTCACTATAGGTACACTACCAATTCTTACAATGTTTATTTAGACCCGAAGCTGTTATTTCGAGGAAACCCGTGTACTTGTAATGTTTTTAAATTTTCTGGGACCCCAATTTCCAGGCTTGCCTTGTGAGGGGACCAATGTTAACCTAGCGAAGCCTATAAATATATCATGCCAGCATGCATAGTTAAGATCCGGACACATTAGATTTTAATTCTAATTGTATCATTTCCTGTTCTGTTATCTTAGTCTGTTATGCATGTTGAAATAAAAATATTTTTCATTTTCATTTCATTTTTTCAATGAGTAATGACAAAAGTTTTCTCTGCATTGCACATTGTAGATAAACAATGTGGAGTGCTAACCTGCGCCAACTTGGGTTTCTTCCAGTAGCACTCTCTGGAAGTCTACTTCAAAGCCTAGCCTAGCCTTCATCTATGAAGGCTCTTGACTTAATCTATGAAGCCACCATGAGAAGCTACACATTCGAGGCACTGGACATCCGTGACTTTGCCTTCATCTTCGTTAACAACCAAACTAACGTTATAAGGCTTGGCGTGCACTATTTGTTCTGGACATTATTCTTGAAATTACTACACCAGAACCAACGTAACTGATTGCGACATCTTCGACAGCTTTCTTTTGAAGATCTGATAACAACAAAAAGATAGTTTTGTTTTTAGTATTTACCTACTAAACCATCGTAAATAACGACATTTTGTAAGTTTAATGCCCGCACTTCACTCTCGCCGAGAACTCACGGCGAGATGTTTCAAGGAAAATTACTATGGCTTATGATGCCACGAGAACAATGAAGGGCATCCACACTCTCGTTCTCGGCCTGTCTCGCCCGTTCTCGGCGAGAATGAAGAGCCGGCATCAAAATAAGCAAGTATACTCACGCAGGCAATGTGACTATTTTCAACACAGACTTAATAGAGAGTTGATAATTTCACTGTTTTTAAATATAAGGATAGGCCCGTCAGAATATTTTACAAAAACCTTCTTCATAGAATCAAAAATTTGCGCCATCTGTCATAACTCGTATACGAACTATATCGTGTCATATATTTGTAGTGCTCTAAATTGACATTTTTCCTTGCATTTTAGAGCCAACGAACTGGGGACAATAGTCAAGCTCATAGGCCATGTCCTTACGCTAGTAATATATATGTCTTTGGTTTTTAACAATTTTATTTGCACCAGATAACCTAAAAACACTGTCAAATGTGACTGTTTTCCGCAGAGTGACGTCACGTTTCCTGATTGGCGTTTCAAGTCACGTGACTCACAGATAAAAAATCGTGATTTTTAAAATTGAAAATAAAATAAATTAATAATTATTTTTTTCAAATTTGTATTGTTTTACACTTTTTACCAATAAATCTATGTAATTAAATAATTAACTTTTATATTTAATCACACTGTCAACTCGCGGTTTATATTATATTACATTTAATATTTTTACACATGCGTTAGACTATTATAGTTCGTTCAAAATATCATGGTGATTTTGACAGCCGGATTTCGACATTTCATTTCACTTTTTAAAGCTGTTTGAGCCGTCAAAGCTTTATAATACACTAAAAATAGTATACAAGATTAATTAACATTTAACATAAAAGGACAACCACCGCTCTCCCTTGAAAAAATACCTTAAAATGTATAGAAGTTTTGACTGAAGTCATTTTATTTTATTTAACGAGATATTTAATCATTTATTATTAATAAATTAATTGAATCAGGCGTCAGGCCTGAGGCGTTTATCGTGTCATCTACCTATTATTAATAAATTATAAAAAAGCAGCAACCCCAACATGGCTGTCAATGTTGTTTAGTAGGAGGAGGTAGGAGGTGTTGCAAGCACAATGTTTTTTTTAATATAAAAATGATAAAAACTAATAAATCATTATAAAATAAACTAATACCTGCAGTTAGTTTCTAGTGTTCCATAGTCCATAATAAAAATAGAAGGACGGTTATACATTTTTGGGTATTATGTGCCAGATGTCCTTTAAGGGTTTACAGAAACATTTAAATAAAACATTTTCAGAAAGTAAAATAATCGCTTTAAAACGATCTGTCAAAATCACCATCCTATGTTGGACAGACTATAATCACCATCCATGCCCGCCTCAATTACTCCCAAAATTTTAAAAACAAATACAGTGTAAACTCTATACAACGTGTTAATGAATTAACGCAAAACTAGAAAGTAGTTTGTTTAGAATCGAGAGCAGATTCGAATTATCATGGTTTCAACATAGGTAATTTTTTACAAAATATTAATTTTTTTTTTTGCAAAAAAAAAAATTTACTGAACCCGATGACAACCCACCGCACGGGCACACTCACCCTACTTACTACCAAAACAAGATTATAAAAATGTATCCATGAGTACGTTAGCGCTTTCTTTCAGTGCTGAAATGATAACAAATCATTTTTGCCTCAAAACTTAAAATGCGAATAACTTTAAATTTTAATTATCAAAATAATGAAATTATTGTTGCAATCAAATTATTTTGTTATAAATCAGTTGGGGTGTATGAGGTTTTGCGCTAATTCATTAACACGTCGTATAGTGACGCTTAAGGGACTGACTATAATACGACGTTTTAGAGAGTCGACGTTAAATGGAAAATAGAAAAATCCACATAATTTTACACTCAAAATATTATTTATTACTAACAAAGTATAATTTACAAAAACATATTACGACGCCAAATTTCACATAACATAATTGCGTAAAGTACCTATGTAATGAACCCAAAGCATGCCTATTCCAACATCACTTATCTTCTTTCCCTTCTGTATCGCGCATATTAATAAAACTTTGTTCACAATTTTAAAGTTTGTGAGCAACTAAGAATATGGTAACGTAAAGACAACCCATAATTATAACAACCTAACGACAGTCTACCAATCGAGCCAAACACGTGCAAGGCTAATAACAAACAAAAGAACGCATTTCTTAAAATCTCCAGTAATTCCGTAAGTACTATGCCGACAGTTGAGGTAAACACGTGCTAGACAATAAAACAACTAAATGAAAAAAAAACAAAAGAACTTAAGCAGCTGCGTCTTATCAGTTTCGGCAAATTAGAAAGCTTTTTGAAACTGACTAAAAAGTAATGTTTATTGTAGTATTGTTGACGCCACAGATCGCGATCGGTCTGTGGTGTACGGTATTTAGAGTTCATACGACGATACATAGAGGGTATCAATGTATGTATAACAAGGTAAACCAACCAAAGTCCAGTAATTTCGACGTTTTGGGGAGTTTGGCGTTATATTGGGTGGTGTTACGTGGAGTTTACACTGTATTGAAGAAATAATAGGTAACAAAAAAAAACTGCAATTTGATCAATGATCATAATGAAAATAATATTTTTTCAAAACTATGTATACCTACGGATGTGTCATACTACATGCTTTTGGCCGGTTTTTTTTTTTTATTGCAAGCTTTTTTTTAATTTGCCTGTTAGTAAGTATGTAACTATGTGTGAATGTAACTAAGATGTTCGTTTCAAAATTTACAAAGCATTTTTCAACCACTGGCAGCTATCCGATTAAGCTGAAATTTGGTTTAATGGAGAATCTTCACAAATTTAATTTTCAGCTTACCGTATTTCTTATTAAAAATAAAAAATATCTGTGAACAAATTATTTCGGTACTTCAAGTAGTTTCCGAGATATTGAACATAGAAAAATTTATTTACGATGCGAGATTGAGCTGCCTGGGAAGTTTGGAACGTGACGTCACACGCCGTTATTTTGTTTGGACGCACCGACAAAGTGGTTATACATGTTTTGTACAGCACATGATTTTCCGATATTTATGTACGACATTTAAAAAAAACTTGCGTAATCTTCGATTGACCCATTAGGGAAGCGCGCGAGCTATGCTATGCTAACCCTAGCTACAATATCTTTTTCATACTTGTCTGATAGGTCTGATAGCACTACTCTTAGAGAATGTTATTAAAATCAGACAAAAATCTCTTCTTTTGCGGCCATGACGGTCAAAAGAGTGACAAAGGTACCGAATTCCAGAAAAAAATTAAAAGTCCAAATATCTTGAAAACCGTGGCACTTTTACTGGACATGAAAGTTTATTTTCTGAACGGGTTCGAGGTGTTCTATCGACAGGTACAGGGTTATCTATTACTTACCGGACACCCCGTATATTTAGTCCTATAATAAATAGGTAGTAAGATTTACTACTTACTACATTATGCATAATGACATCCCTGTACTAAAAAGAGATTTTTTTGTATTTTCAATTAATCGGTGTATTTTTGTCAATGAGCGTGAAAAGTGATTCCACTACCCTTGTAGTCCAGTAGCCAGAAAATCCGAACCTTTGATAACTTTAAAGTTATTTATTTTTAGTGGGTGGATAGATTACAATCATTCTGGGCTAATTTCAAAATGTTAGAAAAATTTAACTGGTTATAGGTTTCCTAATATTTCCTAATATTTCTCATTATTCGAAGAATACAACTTTCGAGTTTAATGTATTAATGGTATCTGAATTGGGACTTTTTGACCGTGATGTTGCCGAAAGTTTAGAAAGATACGGTTTGTGGAACTATGAAAAATAAAAAATCTTCCATATTTCCTTCAATAAAATTTTAGATTTTTGTTTAATTTTTCATATCATTAATAATTGTTTCTAAAACTTATAAAAAAAGTTTAGAATGGTAAGTAGTGTGCTTCATGAGCAATTCATTTTTTTTTTCGCGGTGTGCGTAATATAGAATTTAAGTTATTAGAGTTTATAATTACTTATTCATAACCACAAACAACATCACTGTTCAAAAGTTTAGAAACATACACACTGTGGATATATGACTAAATTCCTAGCCGCCGCGCCAGCGCCGGCGGCGCCCGGCTGGATATCGGGTAAGGAAGTACACTACCCATGTTACCTACTTACAATCTTTATTGGACCTAAAGTTGACAACAGACGGCGGCTATACAGGGTGTAACAAAACACCCTAGTAATACTTAAGGGGGTGCTTCAGACCATCAAACTGAACAAGTTCACTAAGGAACCAACTTCGAAATAACGAAATAAAAATCAACTGTTTCATACAAAACTGCAATACCGGCTCGAGTCAAATGTATTTGATTTTTTCTCGACGTTGGCTTCAGAGTGAAAGTGGTTCAGTTTGATGGTCTGAAGCACCTCCTCAAGTATTACTAGGGTGTTTTGTTACATCCTGTATAATATACCTACAGAGTGTAAAAAAACACCCTAGTAAGACTTAAGGCGATTGTATTCGCCGATAACCTTGAGCGTCTGGGCGGGGCCTAGCGCGTTACCCCCGCGCACCCCCTCACGAAAATATCGCACAATCCGCGCGCACTGTACACCAAACACCGATAAAAAATTACGATAAAAATTTTGATCTTAAGGCCTATGGTAATGGGTAAATTGGTACGGAGTTTACTGAGGTATTTTTTTAGACCTTAATCGTCAATCAGTTTAAGATTTTTTTAATTTTAATCGACTCAAAAATGATTTTGACTAAAAGGAGTATCGGTAATATTGGCTTCATTTTTTGTCAAGCGGCCAGTCGCCAAATGTCATGGGTATTTTAGGGCAAATATTACCTTACATTAATGTGCAAAATTTTTTGTTCTACGTAGTAACGTTTCGAAGATATGTAATTTTAAAGTTAAAAAAACAGTTCCTCAAGCTTATTTTTAGTTAGGTACTCGTTTTCGTTCTTTATCACTTTTTTGTTTTTATAGCTCGGAATCAGTCGTTCTAACTATTTGTGACATTATTGACACAACATTATCATTGCAAATGTTTTGTGTAAGATTAGATCGCAATACTCGCTAGTTTGCAGATACTCTCTCTTTAAGAGCGTATCGATCGTTTGCAGATACTCAGAGCTCTTTTGAGTTAGTATTAATTCTACGCTGATTCCTACAGTTATGTTACGATGACGGCATGCGCTCTAGATCAAAGATCGGGTACCTATTATAATATCTTCTCGTGATTTGGGATGAGCGTACTGGATGAAATGAAAGCGCTCGTGGCCACCCAACTATACCTCATTCACGGAGTTCGTGTCTTATGGCGCTATCTCTGTCCCACATTTGCATACAAATGACAGGGATAACAAATGAGACTGCCCCGCCCATAGTCTTAACCGACCGGTTCAAAATCATAAGGCCTGTTCTGTGTACTCATGATTAAAAAAAATGTTTTTTTAAGAGGTGTAACAAGATTGATTTTCTCCTCCCGTCGCTAGAGGGCGCTGATCGTTTTTACATCGCGCTGTCGTTTGGTGCTGAGCATATCCATAATGTCTCTTTAGCTATTTTGTATTAGGCAAGCTCACGACCGCATTGGAGTATACCGTCCTACTTGGAAGTATACATCTGGACCTTCGTGTAGCCTCAAACCTATTCGTATGCATCGGGTTGTATCGTCCTCACTGCTGGAAATACATATCTGGACTTACGTATAGTAACCATCACCTCTCTCGCATCTCGCCGTACGTCCTACTTGGAATACGTGTGGGGACTTGAAGAGTGTGTCCTTTTTGTGAACCCTATACTCCGGCTCAAGGTCCGGCAGTACTTGTATCTCATACCCACTAGTTGCTATCATTAAAGCACTCTGAACAATCTCTGCGTCTTTACTTCACCACCATCCGGATCACCCCTTACAGAGGTGGTTTTTCAAAATTAAACTTTTGGTAGGTACATTTAAATGTAAAAATTGATGAATAAAAAATTAAGCATTTTTTTGTATGTTTGAAACGTTTCTACGATGCGGAAAGGGTGGTTAAGGACATCTTAGTAATATAATGAATGTATTTAAGCTCCGCTTAGGCCTATACTGTTAAAAAATCTGCTGTCCCATACATTTGTGTCTAGCAGGATTGCAGTTTTCTATGGAATTGCATTTCTTTTGCAATTGGCAATTATAAATCAAAGTCGTTGTGTATATGACAAAATTTGTAAAGAACCTATACAGGGTTTCACTTAATATGCTGTAGGTTTTTAAGAGGATGATCAGAACATTAAGTTGAATAACTTTCTTTATAGGATCTAAGTCAAAATCGCGAAAATAATATCAGCGGTTCCATACAAAACTGGAGTCCTACTCGACCAAAATGTATGCAGCTAAGATGATTCTTTTTCGCGATTTCGGTTTTGATTTCGTAGAGAAATTGTTTCAGTTTGATGGTCTGATCATCCCAAAAATATCTGCATATTAAGAAGGACCCTATATAAGGTTAAATCTAATTAGTTGGCGAAATTTAACAAACGTTTTTGGTATCTGTTAGTAAGCACAATTGCGTGGTAATGACCCGCCGCCCGATCACATGATTCTGAGGGCAATGTCCCGCGCATTGCAGCCTTACGCACGATAATAATAATTTTGTTAATCATCAACACCAATTATAAACATTGATAATGCAATCTATTAATCTGTTATCAACTTATCATTAACAAGGCCTGGCTTGGCCCTGGTTCAATGAGGATCCGTAACGATTTTTATTTTGAATGTAGTATTAAAATACATTAAAAATCCTGAACATTGGTGTTTTTATTTTTTTTCCTACGACCAAAAATAAGCGAGCTACTCAATTGAATGCCGTAACTGTTGTGTTGGACGGCCAGTCGGCCACGCGGCGGAGTGCATGACGTCACGTGGCATTACTGCGTACCGGTTACAAGGGACTTTAGTATTTAAAATTTTTATAATGTTACGAGCTACGGGTTCCAGGATTGGAGTGAAACGCTAAGTCCAATTTTGCAGAGTTTATTTGGGATACACTTACAAACGGTCCACCTCGCAGAGGTTCCCCTAAACGGTTCACTTCACCGGGTCCTCCTCGCAGGGATTCCCCGTGCACCACTTACTGTCACTGTTCACAGTCCACTACGTCACTACTGTGACGACACGACACGCGTCACGGCTATGACGTCACGACGTACGACACTATGACGTCAAGACGTACGACACTATGACGTCACGCACTACACTGACACTATGACGTCACGTACTACACGACACTATGACGTCACGCACTACACTGACACTAGTCTACTCACTGTTCCACTCTTAGCACTTTTCTCTTCACTAGCACTTTTCCACTTTTACTTTTCTTCCTTTTGTTTTGCACTGTTCACTGTTTAACCAAGGACTGCCCATCAGTCGGAATTCGCCGCCTTTTATAGTCCGCAGAATATTCCAGATCTACGAATTTCGTTATTCTTTTCTTTACTCGTTTGTTTTCCTCCAGATATTTCCAACCCCGCCTTCTTTTCTCGAAACCGATCGAAGACACGCCCACTTTTCTGGTTCTTTTCAAATATTCGTAATTTCGCCTCCTTTCTCGAAGTTCCTAGACACCCCTAGACCTTTTGGTCCCTTTTTAAATATTCCTTCTCTCTCTACCTTCTAGAACATTTCTAAAAACACAAAAATCTAGAAATATTTTTGGCGCGGATCGGATTCGAACCGTCACCCCCCAGCATGGGAGGCGGAACCTTAGACCGTAAGACCACGGCGGTTGTTAATGAGCCGGCCGAATTTTCGAATGCCTTCTTTACGTTTGACGTTTGACAGCGGCCGTAACACTGCCCCTCCCTTAGTTCTGCTCGTCCCGAGCATCATTACTGCTGAAATATCGAGCCAACCGGTCAACGTGCACTAACTTCAACGGGCTCCCTGGCGGACGGCGGAATCGGTATTGGCCGACGTTCATCCTGGTCACTACCTCATATGGCCTTTTCCAACTTGATTGTAACTTCGGACGCTTCTCCTTCTTACGAGCAAACGGAATGCGCCTAAGCTGCTGATTGACTGGCGCTACGTCTCCTGTATTGTTCGCATGCTTCACCAGGTCTATTTTACCAATATGTGCGCCGTTCTTAGAGAGCGAGTTCTTCGCTATCACAGCCTGTGGCTTTGCCAGGTCCTTGCTGGAGTCTTCTACAACTTTCGATACGACATCCCCCTCAGCCTTCTGCTTCCTAGGAGGATTATCTCCACAGTGATCAACAATCTCCCCCTTCCCAATCGTCAGGTCCATATCTCCAACGTTAGGTATCAGGATCGGAGCAGAAGAAACTGGTCCAACAACTTTCCTCACCGGAATCCAACAAGTCCCAGCTCCAACCTTTTCCATCACAGCACAGCTCCCATCGTTACTCTTGGGCAAAACAACAGGTACCAAGTTCTGTGATCCAGGCTCGAGAACCATTCTTCTCACATGGTAGACCTTTTCCGATGATCCACCATTCATCGGAACCTCCTCTGTATTACATCGTAGCACTCCGTTCTTCATGTCTATGTTGCACTGGTGATTTTGTAAGAAATCCAAGCCAATGATGCAATCGTCCACTATTTCAGCTACAATTACCTCATGTTCGAAAAGAGTCTCACCGATCGTAATCGAAACTCCCAACTCCCCCTTAACTGGTATGCGCTGGCCGGTCGCAGTCGTTAACTGTAGTTTGGTTCGCTGCAGAAGTCGTTTCTCCTGATAACTTTCCATTTCGCTTATCAGTCGAGCATTGACCACCGTCCTCGAAGCACCTGTATCCGGTATAGTTGACAGATTCTACCATTCACCCCTCCTTCAACTAACAGACTATCTCCGTCCGATATTTGCCTGACTCTAATGATTGGGTTTGCAACATAACCGGCCAACGTTCTCCAGTTCTCCTGCTGCTCATCAGTCGAGACTCCTATGTCCCGACGACCTGTACGCTTCGGGCAGGAACTGCGAATATGCCCCCGTTCACCACACTCGTAGCACACATAACGACGGCCTGTGCGCCCCGGGCAGGAGCTGCGAATATGCCCTCGTTCACCACACTTGTAGCTCACATAACGACGGCCTGATCGGTTCGGACAGGAGCTACGTATATGCCCTTGTTCACCACACTTGTAGCACATATAATTGTCACTCCGATTTCTCGGCGCTGACGCTCCAGTCACCACAATCTCCCTGAGACGAGTGGAACGAGGATCCTGACGTACAGCTTCCACTTCCAATGCATGAGCAACCGCGTCCCTGAGTGTAACATGGTGCCCAAGTCGCACTGCAGCTCGCACCTCCGGGTCCCGTATCCCATCCGTAAAGGTCTGCAGGAGCATGTCATCGATGACTGCCGGTGATGACCGAAAAGCCTTCCGTACGAGCTTCTCCACTTCCACGGACCATTGCTGCAGACTCTCGTCAGCACGTTGGTTACGTTCCTTCAACCGCGCCCGATACACGCGTTCGAGATGTCCATCGCCGAATCTAGCCTCCAGAGCTCCGAAAAGATTATCGAACGACAGGTTTCCGCCAGCACCCACGGCTTCCAGCACTGTGAGAGCCTGTCCCTGGAGTGCTAATATCAACGCAGGCTCCGCCTCCTCCTTGCTCCAGCCATTAACTTTCATCGCTGTCTCAAATTGTAGCTTGAAGGCGGGCCATGACGTCAGTCCATCGTAGACCGGAGTCTTGACACCTTTCGGTTGAATGGGTGAGTCAAAAACAGCAGCGACACGGCTATGAGATTTGCTTTGTTCAACCTCTCGCCGGATTTTGGCGAACTCACCCTCCACGCGATCCAGCCTCCCTTCTACAGCTTCGACTCTCTCTACTGCCTGCCGCAAGCCTTTCGCGATATCTTTATGAAGCGCCTCCTGCATCGTGCGCATTTGTTCCTCCTGGCGGCGAGCCTGTTCCTCCTGGCGGCGAGCCTGCTCCTCCTGACGGCGAGCTGCCTGTTCCTCCTGACGACGAGCTTGATCTTCCATCATGCACTGGATTTGATAGAGGAAGTTCCCTGGGTTCTGCTCTGGAGTGCGCTGCACCTCACCCCCCTCAGGTCTTCTCTCTGGGGTTCGCTGCACCCCCGTAACAGGGGCCGCACCTTCCTGCCGCGCTTCCGACATGGCCCGGGTGGTGACACCCTTTAACTCTTTTGGCACCAGCGGCATCTTACTCCAATCCCACACTTCTGACACCAAATGTTACGAGCTACGGGTTCCAGGATTGGAGTGAAACGCTAAGTCCAATTTTGCAGAGTTTATTTGGGATACACTTACAAACGGTCCACCTCGCAGAGGTTCCCCTAAACGGTTCACTTCACCGGGTCCTCCTCGCAGGGATTCCCCGTGCACCACTTACTGTCACTGTTCACAGTCCACTACGTCACTACTGTGACGACACGACACGCGTCACGGCTATGACGTCACGACGTACGACACTATGACGTCAAGACGTACGACACTATGACGTCACGCACTACACTGACACTATGACGTCACGTACTACACGACACTATGACGTCACGCACTACACTGACACTAGTCTACTCACTGTTCCACTCTTAGCACTTTTCTCTTCACTAGCACTTTTCCACTTTTACTTTTCTTCCTTTTGTTTTGCACTGTTCACTGTTTAACCAAGGACTGCCCATCAGTCGGAATTCGCCGCCTTTTATAGTCCGCAGAATATTCCAGATCTACGAATTTCGTTATTCTTTTCTTTACTCGTTTGTTTTCCTCCAGATATTTCCAACCCCGCCTTCTTTTCTCGAAACCGATCGAAGACACGCCCACTTTTCTGGTTCTTTTCAAATATTCGTAATTTCGCCTCCTTTCTCGAAGTTCCTAGACACCCCTAGACCTTTTGGTCCCTTTTTAAATATTCCTTCTCTCTCTACCTTCTAGAACATTTCTAAAAACACAAAAATCTAGAAATATTTTTGGCGCGGATCGGATTCGAACCGTCACCCCCCAGCATGGGAGGCGGAACCTTAGACCGTAAGACCACGGCGGTTGTTAATGAGCCGGCCGAATTTTCGAATGCCTTCTTTACGTTTGACGTTTGACAGCGGCCGTAACAATAATATCGTAGAATGAAAGACTGGTTGACTATTCAAAACTATATTTTACTTTCACTGCACTTTTATAATTTTACTAAACTATTTTAATTTTAAATATATCACAATCACTTTACAAAATACTAGTTATCACTTCGAGTGCCAGCCGAGAACTGACTGTTTAATCCGTTTTGCGCCATTTCCAACGGACTCCCCACTTTTTCCCGTCCACTGTACCAACCAAACGCACCTCGCGTTTCATTGGTCCAGCTCGCAAAAGTCTGTGCTACCAACCGAACGAATCAAACCGTTAAAAATATATTTCACGGCTCTGGATACAAGTCCTTTTTAAACCATTCATTAGTTATGTTTCAGTTAATTTGAAAGAATATTAAACGTGTTGCTAGCACAAAATAAAGATTTAGTAACAAAATATCATGAATCACGACATTCGGCCATCCGATTCTGTGCAACCTCCTGGTGCACAGTTATTAAACCGTCAGTTCTCATTACCATTTAGTCAAAATTATTCAAAATAATCTACATCAATGAAAGTGCACTAATAAACTAAGTTAAAAAAAATCTCAACATTGAAACATAAGGATAACTAAAGTTTCTCTTATATAAACTAGTTTACATGTTTTTCAAAATCACTCATTAAAAGAAATAATTCTTTTGTATTTTCATTTTAAATCTACCACCACTTTGTACTGTATTATGGCTGCAGAGAAGATGCAGCTAGAAACTCTACAGCAACAAATTTTTAGCAGTTATGCATTCAGTTATACAATATCAGGACCACAAATTTTAGTATTCAGTGTTTTAACTTTTTATTTAATTAAGTAAAAATTTTTTAAAAATGAAAGCAGGTACACAAAAGTAGGTACTTGCGAGTTTGATTTCCTGCATCTTCTTACTAGCACTTACATTATTTTATCTGTTATCTTATTTAAATTTATATTAACCTTAAGTAATAATTATACGAACAAATCACGACATTTGGCAGTTTAAGCATAGCATATGCTCACGACTATATTCCCCGAGGGGGTAGTCAGAGATATTCTGAAACTTCAGAACATCCACGTTTCACTAGTAGTACCGAAACTCTGTCCAGTTTACACTAATATCAATATTTATCAACTTGAATGTTTGTGAACGTTGCTGCAGTTCTAACGAAGGCAGCTCTCACGGATCTTCCTTGTCCAGTGATTGGAACTTGGATTTTGTTTATTTGGGAATAGTACATTCTAAAAATAAACATTTTAGACAAAGAAATATTCAAAAGTTTTAATATATAAACGGAAACACTCCTTGATTTTAATCTCTTTGCTGCTGCAACGTTCCCAATTTTACTTTATTTTGATGCTTATGTTTATACAATACAATATACAATACTCTTTATTTGTACATCAAAACATACCGTTCCTGTTTATACTGCTTTTAAATATTTACTACATTAGAGAAAAACAGTATTATAAATATATCCATCGATTAAATCTGGTAGTCGCTCAATAAGATAGCTGATAATAAATCTTGTCTTGAGCTCAGTGTAATCACGAGTGTAATATAATGTCATCGCCATCAGATAGTTAAACTGTCGGTAGGTTTATCATGAGCCCACACTGCAGTATACTACAGTAGTTTCACTGTAGTTTACTACAGTTTTGGTATTAAATTTCGTACAGCGCTTCTAGAAGTTACGCTGAGAACTAATTGTGTCATGCAAAATTGGCGCCGCGACTACTACAGTAGCAACGTACAGTGAAAACTCATGGCAGGCCCTCTGCAATATTTTACGCCTTTCGCACAGCCCAGCTTACTGGGGTTAAATATGAAACAGTTGCTATATTCATTTGCAAAATATTGTGTAATTTGTGAAAAATATACCAGTAATAAAGATAATGAAATAAAATCTATTACAACTTGGATCTATCATAATATCTACAATAGCAGCATAGTTTTGAAATGTTTGTTTATTTTAATTGTTTTTGTATTATAATTTACAGATCTTTGATCTTAGTTTCATAACAAATTTGTTTTGTACCTATACTCATTTCCGAACAAAGTGGAGCTTTATCTCCATTTCGCACGACAAAAATATATTTGGAACACTTTTTATTCTTAGAATGGTTTTACCAACGTCCAATTAAATAATTATAATCATTATTAAGTAGGTAGGTACCTAAATTGCATAGGAGCACTCTTTTTAAATTAAACAAATCTTCGGCATTCACTAGAGGGCGTTTTCAAACTCATCAAGTAAGCATTTGCAACGATTACCCAAAATTTTGTGAGATTATCGCTAGTGAATTAATAAAATTATGATTACGATGGTAAAATTTTGAAGATTTTTATAAAAATAATTATTATGACTACTACAACCAACTCCATCTAGCGACTTTGCTCAAAACAATCATGGAAATAGACTAGTCTCATTGTTAAAACAACATCTATAACGAACAAATGGAATATCTTTCCATTGTGAAATGGAACGAAGTATAACAATTGATTTCATGAGTATCTACTTATAACACTTACTCAATTGTCATACAAACGTTCATAAAATTTACCTATTTTCCTTCGGAAAATAACAGTAGTTACCTTAGCCAATATGTTTTTAAAGTGAACACTCTTTAGCGAAATAAGTCGAAATTAACCTTTGGTATGCCGGAACGCGGATCCGCGTGACGAAAACAATTGATTATTTTTTTGTTGTGTCTGTAATTCCCGGCATACGAGAGGTTAAGCGATCCTAGATAACACTAAATTAATTAATGATTCTTTGAATGTAGGTACCTCAACTTATTTGACTAGAAGAATAATAAAAAAAATACGGCATATAGAAGCAAATATGTTTCTGCTCTTTATTTTGGTTCAACATCGAGAGTATTTGATTCTTGTCATAATGGAAAACATACTTTGAACGCTTGTACTACTTGATCGTTAAAGTTAAGGCTTAGGGTGCCCGTAACTATCAGTTTTGTAAGCTAAGCAGCATTTGCGATAAGGAGCGTTATTTAGTTTACAAAAACTGGGTCTAAAATTGTCAAACATCTAAAGACAAACGAAAAGGCGCCGTCTTGTCTTCTAAAAGCTACTTATAACTGTACACTGGTGTTCCGATTGTATTCAATTATTCTACAAAAAAAAAAAAAACAATCTACAGCTATTAAGTAAACAACAAATATATGAAATTTACCCATACTCGGGGAAATCTACGGATTTTTGTATGGAGTAGGTAGCATTAATTGCACTTTAGGTGATGATTTGGAATAAAGTGCAAGACACATGCCTGAAAAACATAAATTTTTAATAATCCCCGGTTAATATCGTAAATTTGAGTAGATATTTAATATTTTGTAAGTACTCAAAAATTATAACATTAAAACTAAATTATTTACTGTTTGTTTGTACACATTAAATTTGCCTTGTGATAGTAAACTGTCCCTGTGCTGGGATGCTGCATGGAATATCTTTAGAAATAAGCTTGCCCTTACTAAATTTATATAGATTTTAAGGTATTTCTCAGGGTCCTGAGCCTAAAACAACCTCGAAATCTCGACATAAGTCTTATTAAACTAACAGTAATATTAGTTCAAACACAATTTACTAAAGTGTCTTTAATGCAACCTCAAACCGTATTTTTCCTAGACTACCAGCGGTTTCCTGGAGGAAATTTTGTATTAGATTTAAGCTCGCTTCCGTTCACATAATTATGCCAAAATGATGTGTAAAATAAAGAGTTTATTATAATTCATTAAAACAATATCAATATGTGAGTCCTAGGTAATAATTTATTTTACTATCGAACAATTGCTTATTACGTAACTAGAAAAACTAATGAGTATTAAATTTTATTGCCTGTGTGAGAGAACGAATAAAGTATTTTGCGTATATAATAAAAGATCTTAAAATGAAGACACTAATTTAGTGGTTGTCAAAATTTGCAGTTCTGCTGTGAACATTTCAGCATAAACATGTCGGACCTCAGACTCCCATGATGGAAAGTAGTAGCATCTCTGTCAGTGAAGGCGACCTCCTTCATATTCACCAATACCTCGGAATAAAAATTTGCATTGAGAAAAGTAATAAAAATAACTAAAACTTGGGAGATTAAGCAGATTTTACACGGATCAATTTCGGTTCAATATTGCTTTCAATTCCATTGCTTCAATGGCATTGAGACATCTAAATACATTTCAATTTGATTATTGAAAGCTAAGTATAGGAAATGCGTGCAATGTTTAATGTTTTTCAATGGAATTGATGCAATTTGGTTGATCCGTGTAATATCCGCTTTAGATCGCTAAAATGTGCGACAGTAAATTCTCAACATCTCACAACATCGACGCAACCTGCGTCCAGTAAACACATCTTCGTACCACTGTGCATTAAATAAATTAAAAACTCGGTAAAAAAGTCGTCGGGGCGCACTAGTGTGCAGAATTTTGTGAAGTAGTGCTTTTTATTATTATAAAATGTTTATAAAATAGTGCAGTGAAATTGCGTGGACAGTCAAATATTCCGTAATTTTGCTTGGTTTTCGTCGGTAGTCAGTTACTTGTTTATTTGTGTTGTAGGTGGTGGACATTTATTAAACCACCAGATACCTACCTCGCTTTATTGGATTAAAAACTTGACCTCGGAAGGATACGATATTTTCACCGCTACTCATAAGCGCTTCGTAGTCAAATCAAGACTATAGTGGACTGCCGAACCGTGTACGGCGGGTTCGATCCTACTGAGCGGCACAAAAAAATTTCTCTTTTTGCATTTTTTTTTCTATTTACTGATACATTGATTGCCGCAATCATGGTAAAACCTCAAGATACGCCTGCTGTTCCCATCTGCTTCGCCTGCAATTTTGACATTTCCAGGACAGATTTGGTAGTTTGCGGTACATGCTATACTGATTACCACAAGGAATGCTGTGGGTTTCCAGCGGATATGCGTGTATCGCGTAACAAAGTTGCCCCGGATGACTGGCAATGTACCCAATGCGTATCAAGACCTGGAGGGCGGATATATGCAGACACTCCTATCCATACACCTCGAACCTCTACGTCGTATTCACGCGATGATTCTCCGAGCAAGAAACCTCCAAGCAAGGAACCCCCGAGCAAAAAACCTCCCAGCAAGGAACCTCTGAGCAAGAAACCTCTGATCAAGAAACCTCCGAGCAAGGAACCTCCGAGCAAGGAACCTCCGATAAAGGAACCTCCAAGCAACGAACCTCTTAGCAAGGAACCTCCTAGCAAGGTTTCAGAGGAAGCTGATCTGGCACGGGAAATGAAAATGTTTCGCGACGAACTGCGGGAGGCCCGTGTCGAAATGAGGAACATGAGGCTGGAATTTTCAAACATGGCTCAATCCGTCAGTCTCTGCAACGAGCGTATGGACAAACTGGATGCACGTATGGATGCGTTGGAGCAAAGCGCTAAGGAGGCCAGTGGTCGAGATATTGCCGCTCTGGAACAAGTTATCGACCTACTTAAAACTGACCTTAATGATAGAGATCAGCAGCTTCTGCAAAACGATGTGGACATTGCGGGAATCCCAGAGAGTAAGGGAGAGGGTTTAATTCACGTCGTTATGACGATTGCAAATAAGCTGGGAGTGAACATTGAGGAGCGGGATATCGTGAGCGCAGAACGTGTCGGTCCAGTCCGTGGATTCATCGAAGGCGGCCCTGCACCTGGGCCACGTCCCATTGCCGTGCGACTGGCCTGCCGCGCGCATAAAGACGAGTTGCTTCGGCAGGCTCGCGTTAGGCGCGGCGCTACCACTGCTGATATGGCTTTGCCGGGCCCCGTCCTTTCTACATTAATGAGCGGCTGACACGTATAAACCGGCAGCTATTCTTGAGGGCACGGGAAGTCGGAGGTCGCTCAAAGTGGCGGTACATATGGACTCGCGACGGCAAGATCTTTGCGAGACGCGAGCCTGGACGAGACAGCGCACGCTATAGGCTGCGCACGGACGCTGACCTTGTTCGTGTTTTTGGGCCCCTTAGTGTTAGCTCTGATAGTAGCAACTAAAATTAAAATCAAAAATAAAATAAAACCCAATCTTCCAAATCTCTCTATTGTTCTACCGTTTTGTCTGATTGCTATGATTCTGTATAAATATTTTGTAAAAAATGTCGCATCATTTAATGTGTCGACTCTAACTATCTACTGCTGCCTTGATTTTGTATATGATGTCCATGCAGAAACAGTTCTCGCTGTGGTGGCAAAGGGGTCTCCGGCGGATTTGATGCTTCTTCAAATTATCGGTTACATATCATATTTTACACACTTTTTTCACAATTATATCATACACTCTAACACTTTCTTCAAACTGTTCAGTCAACTTTACGTATTACTACTTGCCTTGGAACGCAAACGTAGCGTGACGTCATTGGTCTCATTGTTTGTCTTGTCCCTTCCGTTATCTCTAAGTTTTATCGAGTTTTCTCGGTTTGATTGCTCTTTCTTGTTCAGATTTCTGATTAATTGCAATGGTACTGAAGACTAAATTAATAAAATTGGGTTTATATAATGCTGGCTCGCTTGGTACGGGACACGATGATTTTTTGGCGGCGATAAGCAGATTCGATCCAGACATCGTTGCGATCAATGAGACGTGGATGAAAGACGGCCAAGATGCTAAGGCCCCTAAGGCACCTGGTTACCGACTTCGTTATACTCCCCGACCGCTTAATATGCGTAGAGGGGTGGGAGGTGGAATAGCTTTTTATATTCGGAAAGGGTTTCGAGTGAGAGTGGTCAAGCACCCTGTAGCTCAGATCGAACAAATGTGGATATCTACATCTATTAATGGTTTAAGGTTAGCTATAGGCACAGCGTATCGTCCTAGGTGGATAAACGTGGACGTTTTTTTCGATGCACTTACTGATACCATCACAAATTTAGCAACATATGACAAAATTATTTTACTGGGAGATTTCAATATAAATACTTTGGAGCCTGGCAAGGCCAACACTATTAAATTAAATCAATTTCTGCATTGCACGGGTCTACAGCAGGTGGTCGATCAACCTACTCATTTTTCAACTGACGCTGAAACTCTTATTGACTTGGTTTGTACAAATGCCCGTACCAGGAATGTCAGTGCTACTAACATCACAGGGTCATTGGGACATGCTATGATAAACGTTACATTAAATATAAAAAAAGAGAAAATCGCACCGAGAACCATAACATATAGACCTATCAAGCATATACATTTAGAGAAGTTTAACGCTGACTTAAATTGTATTGATTGGGATTCCTTATGTCATCTTACGTCAGTGGACGACATGATCGATGGGTTTAATTCCGCACTCCTGGAACTTTTTGATAAGCATGCTCCAGTTAAGACAGTTCGGATTCGGGACAAGCCAGTTCCATGGATCACTGACAATATTAAATTAATGATTCGACTTAGAAATGCAGCTTTTAATAGGTTTCGGAGGACTAAGCTTGAAAGCCATAAAGAGTACTATAAGAGCCTGAAATCTCTTGTTAAGGCTAGTATTTTCCATGAAAAACGTGCCTATTACGATGAATTTATTAACAATAAGAACCATGACGCCAAAACTCTGTGGAGAAACATAAAAGAGAATATTACATTCGACACTAATAAATCGGAGTCTCTCCCGGATCACTTTAACAACCCAAACAATATTAATGCTCACTTCCTGGATGTCCCTGGAGCCAGCACGGTCCCTGCCACTGAGCTAGATTTCTTCGAATACCATAGATACGGTGACGCTATTTTCAAACTGAGGCCCGTTAATGAAAATGAAATAGCAAAAATTATACTTTCCATTAAGTCGAATGCTCAGGGGATCGATGGCCTGACCATGGATATGGTATTGCTTTCTTTGCCGCAAACACTTAGTGTTATCACAGCCATGGTTAATTGCTCAATCATAACGTCTACTTTTCCTCGTAAATGGAAGGTTGCACTTGTGACTCCTATTCCCAAGGTCAGTAATCCGGCGCAAATCAAAGATCTCAGACCTATTAGCATTCTTCCTTTTTTGTCAAAAGTAGTGGAACGTGCTATAAATACTCAAATAACAAAATTTGTTGAAAATAATAACATTCTCCCGGATTTGCAGTCCGGATTCAGGAAGGGACGAGGCACAACAACTGCCCTTCTAGATGTTGTGGACAATATACTTGTAGCTCAGGATGAACGAAAGGGCACTATTTTGACATTGCTGGATTTTTCTCGCGCTTTCGACTGCTTAAACATCTCACTACTGCTGGCTAAGTTATCATACTACGGCCTTGACTCGAGCTCGGTGGCCTGGTTCAGCAGCTATCTTAGTGACCGCTCGCAACAAGTAAAAGTCTGTAGGGAGGATGGTTCCACCCTTGTGTCTGATGCTAGGATTGTCAGTCGTGGTGTTCCACAGGGCTCCATTCTGGGACCACTACTTTTTATATTGTATAGCGCTCACATCACAAAGCATATAAAACATTGCAAGTATCATTTGTATGCGGATGACGTTCAGATTTACCTGTCTTTTTCTCCTAGTGAAATGACTGATGCATTATCCAAGATTGACGAAGATGTAAATCAGATAGCCCACTGGTCTAGAAGAAATGCGTTGGTTTTAAACTCGGCAAAGTCAAAATTTATGATTTTGGGATCTGATAGGCAGGTGGACGACATCACTCGGGAAAATCCAGTAATCAGCATCGCTGGGCAAGTTATAGAAAAGGTGGATGAAGCTAGAAACCTAGGGATTCTTTTTGATTGTAAATTACGTTTTGAGAAACATGTTCTAAATCTGGTTCAAAATTGTTTCT
Organism: Agonopterix subpropinquella; assembly: GCA_922987775.1. Classification (NCBI taxonomy): domain Eukaryota; kingdom Metazoa; phylum Arthropoda; class Insecta; order Lepidoptera; family Depressariidae; genus Agonopterix; species Agonopterix subpropinquella. The sequence goes on along the minus strand of OV277718.1, from coordinate 10,269,995 downwards.
ATCGGCTTTCAATTCTCTATAAAATTAGAAATCTTCTGAGTCTGGACATGCGAATAAAATTATGTGACACTCTTATATTATCTAAATTAAATTATGGCGATCTTGTCTACGGACCTCGTATGCTTTTCAAAACCCAGCGCCTTATACAGCGAGTGCAGAACGCGTGTTGCAGATTTTGTTTTACCATTCCTCCCCGAAGCCACATCACTCCTTACCTCAACAACGCTTCCATGCTGAATATGAGTTCGCGAAGGCAACTCCATCTGGCTACCTTGGTTTTCGATGTTGTCAAATTCCGAAAGCCTGTGTATCTGTACTCCAAGTTGCAATGGTCATCTTCTTTCAATAGATATAATACCCGAGCATCTCAGTACCTGCTCATCCTCAAGATACATAGAACCGTGGCGTTTGATGGCAGTTTTCGCTATCTTGCTACCAAATGTTGGAATAATTTGCCCCCCCCTCTGCGACAGATGACGTCAAAATTTACTTTTAAAAAAGGATATAAACTCTATGTTCTCGACTGTCAAAAAAAAAAAACTGTTAATTTGGTAGCAAATTCTGCGTAGTAATTTTGTACTTTTCTACATGTTTTTTAAATTGTTCTGTTCATTTTTAATTGCACACACACACACATACACACAAACATACACACACACTTGATGCTAAATAGTTACAAAATAATAACAAGTGTTGATTGGATTCGTTGCACATAAATATTATGTTAGATTCACCTCATAAGCTAGGCCCCGACATAAATTCAGAGTTCGGCTTCCGAGCCGAGCATTTTGCTGAGTTGGGACCTTTTTGCCACTGCGGCGCACAAACAATCTCTTTATTAATTAATGTTTTGACAATTTCACTAAAATGTTACCATGATGTAAGATTGTATGTGTGTCGGAGATCCAAATAAATAATTTTTCTTTCTTTCTTTCTAACATCTCTCAACATCTCTCAACATCTCTCAACATCTCGCAGCATATCTCAACATCTCTCAACATCTCGCAACATCTCTCAACATCTCGCAACATCTCTCAACATCTCGCAACATCTCTCAACATCCCTCAACATCTCTCAACGTCTCTCAACATCTCGCAACATCTCTCAAATAATTATTATGGCTCAGAATATTAGCTCGCTAGGTGTGCAAGAATAAATGTGATCTCTCGGAATTCTTAAAACTTTAAATATTTGTTCGCTAAATGTGCGATAGGAAATTTAGTTTCAGAATATTTGAAGATATCTTTTTTTTTTAATGTTCGCGTTTAAAGACAATGAAACAAATACGGCCTCTTTGTATGTTGCAATTTCAAACTTGATTATAGGACACCTATAATTTATAAGGCAGAGGCTTATACACTTTTAAAAAAATCCTGCGTACCAGAGTTCTTTTCTCATAAAACATTAGTCAAAATTGGGTTTAATCATCCAGTATCAAGCCTTTTAAGCAGTTTCATAACTTTTAACAACACAACAAATAATAATATCTCACTTGTTCACTGTCAATTTTATTTGATATACATGTCATTTATAAACTGATAAATTATTCTTAGTACCAGATCAGAACATCAAGAGCCAGAATTTGGCACAGATAAGGTAATTTTTAATGAAATATTTCGAATAGTGGCATGTTATCAGTGTGCTGCCTGGATTTCATTGGGAATACTATCTTAAATTTTTTTAGACTTGACTTTGCTAGTGATTTCACAAATTCTGTCATTATTAATATTAATAGTATTCTGAGTCTATTTTCTTTAAGCACCGATCAATGTAGGTAGAGAAATAATATTGAATTAACAAAATAATAAAATAATTGTAAGCAATTTAGCTCGAATACTGTTTTATCGCACAATAGCATTATCAAGGAGTAGCCTTGACCAAATGGTCATATACGATCACACAGCATCGTTATAATACCAGAAAATGCTGTCAAGGAGTAGCCCCGACCCTACATTAGTCTGGCAACTGATCAAAATGCTTACAATTTTAAATTCGGTGGTTAACGGTTTATGAATATTTCGGAGCACAATGCCAGGGAGTCGCCCTGACCGAATGGTCTCCGAAATAAAATCAGATTTAACATTGTCATGGGGTAGCCTGACCATGATTAATCCAATGTAACTATCAACCATCACGATTTTTTTTTATAAAATCCATAAGAAATAATTAATTTATAACTCAGTAGGTACTTAAAGAAAACAATAATGTTTCAATAGCCAAAGAATATCAGTGGACTTTGACCGAATTCACATACCTTGAGGGCTGAAGGTCTTGTTCCCGCTTCGGAAGTTTTATAATATCGTAGAATGAAAGACTGGTTGACTATTCAAAACTATATTTTAATATTTTACTTTCACTGCACTTTTATAATTTTACTAAACTATTTTAATTTTAAATATATCACAATCACTTTACAAAATACTAGTTATCACTTCGAGTGCCAGCCGAGAACTGACTGTTTAATCCGTTTTGCGCCATTTCCAACGGACTCCCCACTTTTTCCCGTCCACTGTACCAACCAAACGCACCTCGCGTTTCATTGGTCCAGCTCGCAAAAGTCTGTGCTACCAACCGAACGAATCAAACCGTTAAAAATATATTTCACGGCTCTGGCTACAAGTCCTTTTTAAACCATTCATTAGTTATGTTTCAGTTAATTTGAAAGAATATTAAACGTGTTGCTAGCACAAAATAAAGATTTAGTAACAAAATATCATGAATCACGACAAAATGTTATATCTCGGATATGGTGCGTCCTATGTCGAAAATTTATAGAACCAAAAATGTTCTCGTGGATGTGTTCTACAAGATGCGTACATAAAAAGTGGGGTCATGCAGACATCTTAAATTTTATATAATATTTTAAGTCGTGGAACCAATGTTGATTTACTACTAGAGCCCATGGTGGCTCGAATTTAGGGGTCGGGAGGAGCAGGGGAGGTGTGCGGGGTGGGGGAGATAATTTGGTAATTGACTTGGACAACATAAAAGACCTGAACAACTCGAACAACTCAGGCAACTCGAACAACTTGGTCAACTTGAACAACATAATCAACTCGAACAACATAAACCACTCGAACAACTTGAACAACACAAATAACTCAAACAACTTGGCCAACTTCGTCAACTTGGACAGCATAAACAACTCGAACAACTCAGAAAACTCGAACAACTCAGAAAACTCGAACAACTCATACAACTCGAACAACTTGGTCAACTGGAAAACTTGAATAACTTGATCGGGACCAAGTTGTTCATGTTGTTCGAGTTGCCGGAGTTGTTCGAGTTGTTTATGTTGTCCAAGTTGACGAAGTTGGCCAAGTTGTTTGAGTTATTTATGTTGTTCGAGTGGCTTATGTTATTCGAGTTGTTCAAGTTTGGTCAACAGTTGTTCGAGTTGCCTGAGTTGTTCGAGTTGTTCAGGTCGTTTATGTTGTCCAAGTCGAGAGCATACGTCCGAGAGAGCAGATAATTTTACTTGGGGACTTCAATGCCAGAGTCGGGCGGGACAATGAAGCCTGGCCTAAAGTTCTGGGCAGACACGGAATTGGTAATATGAACAACAATGGTCAGCTGCTGCTCAGTTTATGTGCACAGTTTGACCTAGCGATAACGAACACCATGTTCAGACTTCCCGCTAAATATAAAACGAAGTGGATGCACCCTAGGTCCAAGCACTGGCATCTGATAGACTATGCAATCGTCAGACAAAAAGATGTTTCTCAAGTCCAAATTACCCGGTGTTTGCATAGTAGAGGTGTAAATCTGTAGTTACCTACTTTCGGGGTTGGAACATATCTGCGATACCCTTAAGGCGGTGTCCTATTGCCATCGCACGCGCGATGGTGCGATGCGATCTGATCGTACTGATGGGTAATTCTCCGAAATTTTTCAAATTTTCAAATTTTTCTATGGAAAAATTTCAACGATTTGTAAAATTTCGGAGAATTACCCATCAGTACGATCACATCGCATCGCACCATCGCGCGTGCGATGGCAATAGGACACCGCCTTGACTAATTATATCGGGACGCGTAACCACGTGTCATTCTACTAACTTTCTGCCACTTTTTGCGGGGGGCGAGGTAACATGTTATCCGCAACTTTGGATTTTATTCCCTATGACTTTAGACTCTAATTTTGAATGTTCAAAATCATGAAAAGTAGTCTCGTGTAAACCCCAAACGTTCTAAGTTCAAAATTATTGTTTCGCTATTATAGGCTGTCTCGTTTAGTGATAAGGTATAAAATTGGGTGTAAATGCGCAAGATTAATTGATCTAATACCGTGGCAGAGGGGAAATGCTACCGCAAGGCCGGTCCGGATATAAGTAGTCTAAGGCGATACCTTTTTTTTCTTCGAATTTTTATCATTTCGCGTGGCCAACATTAAAACTTTGCATATCGATAGAACACGTCATTACAAACATACTTTCTTATTTGGTAAAATCTCCTAGCCTGCTTAGGATCACTAGTATCACTACCGATTAATAAAATATTAAATAATTAAACTTATTTCATATTGATTGTCTTATATTTTATTCCATTTCCGGCCATGGCCGCCATCTTGCAAACACCAAGTTTCATCTCGAACAGATGAGAAATAAAAATAAAAAAATAAAATCATTTATTTCAGACTTTCGCCCATATAAGTTAGAGGTAGTAGGTACATAGTTAAAATTAATAGAATTACATTAACAATATTATAAATTATCCAATACAATTATATTAACTTAAAAAATTTCAGAATAAAATTACATAAAAATAACAATGTCAATTATTACTACAATGTCAATACTACTACTACTATATAAATATAGTACCCACTCTGTTCACCAGTTTGACCCAATGAGCCAGAATGGGACAGTCAAATTTATCAACAATAGCCTTCAGAATGGTGTTGGTGCTCCCCCGCGTCCTGCTCAGCAGAGAGGCCGTCTTCTTCCGCATGATCGCGTGGAAGCCATCAGTTCGCATTTCAGCGAACATGGTCGACGCGCTGCAGAAGCGTGGGAGCCTCAACAGCATCCTGAAGATCTAGATCAGCATAAAGCCCCTAGGAGTCTTGAAAAATTAAAACTTTTAAAGTCGAATATCTAGCTTAAAACAGCAGGCTAGGAGATTTTGCCAAATAAGAAAGTATGTTTGTAATGACGTTTTCTATCGATATACAAAGTCTTAAGATTGGCCGCGCGAAATTATAAAAATTAGAAAAAAAAATTGGTATCCCAGAGATGTTCCTACCCTTTTGAGGTTTTACCTGCAACTTTTTTTTTATTCAAGCTTAAATGCTGACTTTCGGACTTTTTTGAGAAAACGCCTAAAAATTCACCAAAAAAAATCCATGATGCGGAATTTTTTTTGGGGACGTGGCGAGATATCAAACGGCCCCTCCTATCCACCAATTTAATTTGGCCAACGATGCACCAAACACCCTGTATATGTTTGGTAATATTGCACCAAAGAAGAACGACCACTTCCCATACAATCGAAAACCTGTCAAATTTTTATTTATTTCGTTGAAGTCGTATAATACTCAAATTTTGAAGTATACAGTTAATATTGATATAGAAAAACTATTAAATTAAATTAAATTAAATCATTTATTTCTCAGATAACTCAGATCCATTCTAGTGTTAGTAACAATGATCTTACAAACTATGTTAGTTATAATAATCTATCCGACAAAGATGTGGGCAGCTACAAGATGGCATGCAAGCGTACCCAACGTTGCAGCATTGGGGAGTCCCATCTGTCTCCCAACGCGCGCAGGATGGTGTTAGGGCTGCAGCGCATACGGCCCAGCAGAGACGCACACCGCTTTCGCATTATTGCGTGGAACCCATCAGTGTGCGCCTCCGCAAACATATTAGAAGCACTACAAAACCTTGGCAGCCCCATCAGCACCCTGAACGCGTTGTTATACTGCACGCGCAGAGCGTTGTATGTCCTCCGCGTGTAGCCAACCCACAGACCGCACGTGTAAAATGACTGGCAGTAAGCTTTAAAAAGTGTAACTTTTACTTGCCTTGTACAACGCGCAAACCTGCGGGCCAGCATATTGCATCGAACAGACAACGCCCGGCGCTCCCTCTCAATGTCTACGCTGTCATCCAGGTCCTCAGTGACCCAGTGTCCCAGATACTTGAACTGTGTGACCTTGCTCAATGGCGTACCACATAAGAGGACAGGAGGTACATTCGAATAATATTTATGGCGAGCCCTGAAAACCATCATCTCACTCTTTTTTGTGTTGTATCTGAGACCATGGGCCACTGCATAAGATTCACAAACATGTATCAATCTGCGCAGAGCATTGATCGATGGACCATATCATCAGCATAACTAATATTATTTATGGCTACTCCATCAACATGGCAACCAATTTTAGTACTGCTGAGTTCATCGATCAACTCGTTCATATACAAGTTAAACAGATTGGGAGACGACAACCCTCCCTGTCTATTGGTTGATTCCATTTACATCGGTAATAATTTATTTTAGTTTGACAATGAGGAAAAAAGTTAATAGTTGTTAAATTATTTGACAGGTAAAAAGTGGACATCCTTCTTTCCCATATCATTGGTCAATGACCGCCGGAAAAAAAACGCCATCCTCCATACAAAAATTACCCATTGGCCTTTATTACTTTGAATTTTGACAAAATTTTGTGGAAGTTTATCCTGACTACTACGGAATAGGGATTTCGGTCTCGTTAGAATTTTTGGTCCCGGGACCAGTCTCGGATTCTCAAACCCCATTCCCGGGATTCCCGGGAAATTCGAGACTGTGTGGTTTAATTTAAAAATACAAGGAATTATTTGTGTTTTCTGGCTTTAGACAGTCTTAGCGTATAGGTAAAATGAATAAAATGTCAGGGGATATAAAATCTGATTTTTAATTTAAACCTTAATAACCAAATTCATAGTAAAACGACTATTCTAACGTAACTAATGATTAGATTAATTAATTCTTCAAAAGTTACATCAAAATTGGTTTAATTATTATTTTCAGTATAATTAAAGCAATCGCCATGCAGAATCACAACATAAAATAATCATAAATTCCTAGTTTATCTGGTAAATCTACCTTTATGTCAGTCTCTCTAGCTAATAATACAGAATAGCTAGAAAACAAGCTTAATCACAATATTCACAGTAAACAGTCCAACTGCCAACGTCAACCCTCCAAGCGTGGCGGGCGATCAAGGCAAATCCTTCCAACAACATAGCCAGAACAACTAAAACCCGCCCCGGGGCAAACTCTGGGAGAGATTTGGCTACCAAAACCGATGACAGCTAGACCTGGCAACGTACAATACGCGATAGTACACACTACGAAGCTCACTGAAATTGAGGAAGAACAAGCAAGTGGCAATTAAGCAGGTTACAATAGGACGTTAATTAGATTATCGAAGTCTGAAGAAAGGGAGAGTACTCGATAATCCTCAAATGTGGTAACCGAACTGGTTACCGGAATCGCGGTCGAGCTCCTGAAGGCGCACTATGAATCAAAAGGCCGATTTAGCAAGACAAAAAGGGTTACTGCAATTCTATAATAATACTAGCAAAAGCAAAAATAATACTAGCAGACACTCCCGAGGTCACTATTCCGGTGATAATTTTTACCAAGTAACCTCCAATAAATTAATATTTAATTTTAAAGTGCGATTGCCAGTGACATTCATAATAAAATCACTCACTTTTCTCCACTTGATATGTCGATATTTCCAAGTGGGTATAAAATTAGTTGATATATTTAGTGATGTTTCGTGAAGTTGACGATAAGTACTACTATTTTTATTTATTCATGTTGCAAATACCTTTACGGTTGCTAAAAAAATTGCAGTCTGATGTGATGGATACAAAATTTTTATGCGAACTTCATGTTTCTTGGACCAGAAACTACATGTACCATCTTGTACCATGGCTGCACTTTTTTATGTAGTAGTCTCATTTATATAATATTGCTCAAAGTAAATTAGAAAGTGCGGACTGGTGCGGAACCCTCCCAAAATTTTTAGTTAAGCTGATACTAAGATTATTTTTATTACCCTTAATATTATTAAAATACTCATTTATTAACACATATTTTCGGCAGATTAGATTTAAATGAAGCTACAGATGAGTTTTTCAGATATATGATATCTGGTAGTGCTCTTCTTTAAATAATGGCAAAAATGCCTTGCTGAAGAACGAAAGGCACATCTTCTCTCTTTTAGCCATATGTCTGTAAGTTGTTTTCGAGAGTCATTACGAACAATCTCGCACGCAGGATCGATGTCTTCCAAGCCGGGATCCGAATAGGCTTCAACACTAGTGCACATAATTATAATTATATGGTCCAGCAGATTATACAGTAGACTGAAGAGTACCTGTTACCTGCCTCTTTGCTAAGCGTTCGTGGTCAATGAGAAAACCTTCGATTTGATCGAAACTTGAGCTGTACTGCAGTCTTTCTCGCAATGCCAAGTTACGTACCAAGTCCAAAGAAAATATACTCTAACGCGAAAAGAAGCGACACTCATGCATGTGTGCTTTTAGAAGTGGTGGGACGCCCATTCAATGACAATGACGGCTTCGGCCGGCAAGGCACAAGGCTGCACTCGCTCACTCGACTCGACGGACAACGCGACTTCATACCATCACGTGCGGAAACATGTCGTGCTGTATATTTACTGCTGTGTTTCCTACCTGCCTACTCATACTTTACCTTCTTTAAAGAAGTTAATTCAATAGGTATTTTAATGTTGATGATTGGTCACGCTCCCTACTTTTTTCGTTATTAACTATTCAGGTTTAAGTTTAGGAACCCGTATCCACCTTGATTTTCAAAAATACACGGCCAAGTACCTGATTTATTGCTAGCGTGATTTTATTTCTATACAATGGGGATCAAGCATGGTGTGAAATTGACATTAGGTAGGTACAATGAGAATATAATTTAATTTACGTAAATCAAACTTAACTTTTATTATTTCCTCGTTTTCGGTAGGTGTAGTGTACAGCAATAAAGAGTAGTTAATGTGGAAAGCGCCGGTAGCGCCGTCTATCGGCGGACGCGGTCTGTGGTGAATATCTATCGTGCATTCGCTCGGTATTCGTGCACCGACCGCCGTGCTGCGCGGACGTGTGCCAGTCACATTCACTAGTGAAGACTATATCTGTGTTTCATTATATACATCAACCTCAACCAACCCTTAGTAGAAAGGTGTATTCTACATTGGCGACGAGGATGGGATTCGAAATTCACGTGAGTAAAGTGCTTATCAGTTTGTTGAGAGTTGAAAATTTAAAAATGTAAACGGTGCCTACGAAATAAAATTACACTGTTCCTTTAAGGAAGCTAAGCGATTTATTTAAACACAATAGAAGACGGTTTCTACTAGCGTTGCTTTGTTTGTTACCTAAAAAGTTACACAGTGTTAAAATATATTTCAAAAGAAAAGTAAAAATAGTTTTGTCCCGATTTTAAATCGTTTATTGGGAATTATCTTAATTATCTGGTGTCTGCTAGCGTTGCTTTATTTTTGCCTAAAGTTCACAGTGATAAAAATATATTTCAAAAGAAAAGGAAAAATAGTTTTTTGTCCCGATTTTAAATCGTTTATTTGGAATTATCTACATACTGTATTTCTTTTCCCACATGTCGACCATCGAATGCTGATGCTGGAGGAAAGAGGGTAGACCAGACAGGAGTAAGGTGTGGGACAACACGTGACGGCGCGGCGCGGCGCCTAGGATGGACAAATGTACGCCAGCTGCGGACATCAATCTTTAAGGTCACGTAATCATTCTGTATTACTTTACACGATTAAAAGAATTTATTCAAAGCATTCCGCAAATGGGGGCGGGAAAACGTTGGATGAGGGCAGCGCAGGACCGGTCGTTATGGCGATCCTTGGGGGAGGCCTATGTCCAGCAGTGGACGTCCATCGGCTGAGATGATGATGATGATGATGATTCCGCAAATATAAAAGGGCCTCGTAGTCCGTAGCTCCAGTTTCACTGCCCGTTACACGTGACTGGACGGAGTTTCGGTGCTGGTGGGGCAAGGGTGTCCTGGGGTTTTGGAGTCTCTGACTGCTCCTCGGGGAGTGTAGTCGTGAGCATATACTAATGCATGCTTGTAGTCCGTCATTATGGCCTAATAGGTATCCAAAATACGCCCATTAACCTCTCGTATGCCGGAAAAACCAGACACAATAGAAATAAATGGTTTTCATCATGCTGATCCGCGTTCTGGCATACCAAAGGTTAAGAATAGTGTCTTGATTCGAGACGAACAGGATTAGGTAACCAAGATATGCCAAGTGAGTTTATTCCAATTGTTTTTTATACTTATATTGACGCATTGTCATTTTTAAGTAATTGTCGTACTTCGTAGATGTCATGGTCTCTAATAAAAGTTACTTATTACCATTATGCGTACGATGGCATGCAAGCGTACCCAACGTTGCAGCATTGGGGAGTCCCATCTGTCTCCCAACGCGCGCAGGATGGTGTTAGGGCTGCAGCGCATACGGCCCAGCAGAGACGCACACCGCTTTCGCATTATTGCGTGGAACCCATCAGTGTGCGCCTCCGCAAACATATTAGAAGCACTACAAAACCTTGGCAGCCCCATCAGCACCCTGAACGCGTTGTTATACTGCACGCGCAGAGCGTTGTATGTCCTCCGCGTGTAGCCAACCCACAGACCGCACGTGTAAAATGACTGGCAGTAAGCTTTAAAAAGTGTAACTTTTACTTGCCTTGTACAACGCGCAAACCTGCGGGCCAGCATATTGCATCGAACAGACAACGCCCGGCGCTCCCTCTCAATGTCTACGCTGTCATCCAGGTCCTCAGTGACCCAGTGTCCCAGATACTTGAACTGTGTGACCTTGCTCAATGGCGTACCACATAAGAGGACAGGAGGTACATTCGAATAATATTTATGGCGAGCCCTGAAAACCATCATCTCACTCTTTTTTGTGTTGTATCTGAGACCATGGGCCACTGCATAAGATTCACAAACATGTATCAATCTGCGCAGAGCATTGATCGATGGACCATATCATCAGCATAACTAATATTATTTATGGCTACTCCATCAACATGGCAACCAATTTTAGTACTGCTGAGTTCATCGATCAACTCGTTCATATACAAGTTAAACAGATTGGGAGACGACAACCCTCCCTGTCTATTGGTTGATTCCATTTACATCGGTAATAATTTATTTTAGTTTGACAATGAGGAAAAAAGTTAATAGTTGTTAAATTATTTGACAGGTAAAAAGTGGACATCCTTCTTTCCCATATCATTGGTCAATGACCGCCGGAAAAAAAACGCCATCCTCCATACAAAAATTACCCATTGGCCTTTATTACTTTGAATTTTGACAAAATTTTGTGGAAGTTTATCCTGACTACTACGGAATAGGGATTTCGGTCTCGTTAGCATTTTTGGTCCCGGGACCAGTCTCGGATTCTCAAACCCCATTCCCGGGATTCCCGGGAAATTCGAGACTGTGTGGTTTAATTTAAAAATACAAGGAATTATTTGTGTTTTCTGGCTTTAGACAGTCTTAGCGTATAGGTAAAATGAATAAAATGTCAGGGGATATAAAATCTGATTTTTAATTTAAACCTTAATAACCAAATTCATAGTAAAACGACTATTCTAACGTAACTAATGATTAGATTAATTAATTCTTCAAAAGTTACATCAAAATTGGTTTAATTATTATTTTCAGTATAATTAAAGCAATCGCCATGCAGAATCACAACATAAAATAATCATAAATTCCTAGTTTATCTGGTAAATCTACCTTTATGTCAGTCTCTCTAGCTAATAATACAGAATAGCTAGAAAACAAGCTTAATCACAATATTCACAGTAAACAGTCCAACTGCCAACGTCAACCCTCCAAGCGTGGCGGGCGATCAAGGCAAATCCTTCCAACAACATAGCCAGAACAACTAAAACCCGCCCCGGGGCAAACTCTGGGAGAGATTTGGCTACCAAAACCGATGACAGCTAGACCTGGCAACGTACAATACGCGATAGTACACACTACGAAGCTCACTGAAATTGAGGAAGAACAAGCAAGTGGCAATTAAGCAGGTTACAATAGGACGTTAATTAGATTATCGAAGTCTGAAGAAAGGGAGAGTACTCGATAATCCTCAAATGTGGTAACCGAACTGGTTACCGGAATCGCGGTCGAGCTCCTGAAGGCGCACTATGAATCAAAAGGCCGATTTAGCAAGACAAAAAGGGTTACTGCAATTCTATAATAATACTAGCAAAAGCAAAAATAATACTAGCAGACACTCCCGAGGTCACTATTCCGGTGATAATTTTTACCAAGTAACCTCCAATAAATTAATATTTAATTTTAAAGTGCGATTGCCAGTGACATTCATAATAAAATCACTCACTTTTCTCCACTTGATATGTCGATATTTCCAAGTGGGTATAAAATTAGTTGATATATTTAGTGATGTTTCGTGAAGTTGACGATAAGTACTACTATTTTTATTTATTCATGTTGCAAATACCTTTACGGTTGCTAAAAAAATTGCAGTCTGATGTGATGGATACAAAATTTTTATGCGAACTTCATGTTTCTTGGACCAGAAACTACATGTACCATCTTGTACCATGGCTGCACTTTTTTATGTAGTAGTCTCATTTATATAATATTGCTCAAAGTAAATTAGAAAGTGCGGACTGGTGCGGAACCCTCCCAAAATTTTTAGTTAAGCTGATGCTAAGATTATTTTTATTACCCTTAATATTATTAAAATACTCATTTATTAACACATATTTTCGGCAGATTAGATTTAAATGAAGCTACAGATGAGTTTTTCAGATATATGATATCTGGTAGTGCTCTTCTTTAAATAATGGCAAAAATGCCTTGCTGAAGAACGAAAGGCACATCTTCTCTCTTTTAGCCATATGTCTGTAAGTTGTTTTCGAGAGTCATTACGAACAATCTCGCACGCAGGATCGATGTCTTCCAAGCCGGGATCCGAATAGGCTTCAACACTAGTGCACATAATTATAATTATATGGTCCAGCAGATTATACAGTAGACTGAAGAGTACCTGTTACCTGCCTCTTTGCTAAGCGTTCGTGGTCAATGAGAAAACCTTCGATTTGATCGAAACTTGAGCTGTACTGCAGTCTTTCTCGCAATGCCAAGTTACGTACCAAGTCCAAAGAAAATATACTCTAACGCGAAAAGAAGCGACACTCATGCATGTGTGCTTTTAGAAGTGGTGGGACGCCCATTCAATGACAATGACGGCTTCGGCCGGCAAGGCACAAGGCTGCACTCGCTCACTCGACTCGACGGACAACGCGACTTCATACCATCACGTGCGGAAACATGTCGTGCTGTATATTTACTGCTGTGTTTCCTACCTGCCTACTCATACTTTACCTTCTTTAAAGAAGTTAATTCAATAGGTATTTTAATGTTGATGATTGGTCACGCTCCCTACTTTTTTCGTTATTAACTATTCAGGTTTAAGTTTAGGAACCCGTATCCACCTTGATTTTCAAAAATACACGGCCAAGTACCTGATTTATTGCTAGCGTGATTTTATTTCTATGCAATGGGGATCAAGCATGGTGTGAAATTGACATTAGGTAGGTACAATGAGAATATAATTTAATTTACGTAAATCAAACTTAACTTTTATTATTTCCTCGTTTTCGGTAGGTGTAGTGTACAGCAATAAAGAGTAGTTAATGTGGAAAGCGCCGGTAGCGCCGTCTATCGGCGGACGCGGTCTGTGGTGAATATCTATCGTGCATTCGCTCGGTATTCGTGCACCGACCGCCGTGCTGCGCGGACGTGTGCCAGTCACATTCACTAGTGAAGACTATATCTGTGTTTCATTATATACATCAACCTCAACCAACCCTTAGTAGAAAGGTGTATTCTACATTGGCGACGAGGATGGGATTCGAAATTCACGTGAGTAAAGTGCTTATCAGTTTGTTGAGAGTTGAAAATTTAAAAATGCAAACGGTGCCTACGAAATAAAATTACACTGTTCCTTTAAGGAAGCTAAGCGATTTATTTAAACACAATAGAAGACGGTTTCTACTAGCGTTGCTTTGTTTGTTACCTAAAAAGTTACACAGTGTTAAAATATATTTCAAAAGAAAAGTAAAAATAGTTTTGTCCCGATTTTAAATCGTTTATTGGGAATTATCTTAATTATCTGGTGTCTGCTAGCGTTGCTTTATTTTTGCCTAAAGTTCACAGTGATAAAAATATATTTCAAAAGAAAAGGAAAAATAGTTTTTTGTCCCGATTTTAAATCGTTTATTTGGAATTATCTACATACTGTATTTCTTTTCCCACATGTCGACCATCGAATGCTGATGCTGGAGGAAAGAGGGTAGACCAGACAGGAGTAAGGTGTGGGACAACACGTGACGGCGCGGCGCGGCGCCTAGGATGGACAAATGTACGCCAGCTGCGGACATCAATCTTTAAGGTCACGTAATCATTCTGTATTACTTTACACGATTAAAAGAATTTATTCAAAGCATTCCGCAAATGGGGGCGGGAAAACGTTGGATGAGGGCAGCGCAGGACCGGTCGTTATGGCGATCCTTGGGGGAGGCCTATGTCCAGCAGTGGACGTCCATCGGCTGAGATGATGATGATGATGATGATTCCGCAAATATAAAAGGGCCTCGTAGTCCGTAGCTCCAGTTTCACTGCCCGTTACACGTGACTGGACGGAGTTTCGGTGCTGGTGGGGCAAGGGTGTCCTGGGGTTTTGGAGTCTCTGACTGCTCCTCGGGGAGTGTAGTCGTGAGCATATACTAATGCATGCTTGTAGTCCGTCATTATGGCCTAATAGGTATCCAAAATACGCCCATTAACCTCTCGTATGCCGGAAAAACCAGACACAATAGAAATAAATGGTTTTCATCATGCTGATCCGCGTTCTGGCATACCAAAGGTTAAGAATAGTGTCTTGATTCGAGACGAACAGGATTAGGTAACCAAGATATGCCAAGTGAGTTTATTCCAATTGTTTTTTATACTTATATTGACGCATTGTCATTTTTAAGTAATTGTCGTACTTCGTAGATGTCATGGTCTCTAATAAAAGTTACTTATTACCATTATGCGTACCGAACATTCTACGTATAGAACATTCGGCGTAACGAACATTCGGCGTAACGAACATTCGACGTAACGAACATTCGGCGTAACGAACATTCTGATGTCACAAAAACTTTAAGTTGAAATCCAAAGTTTTACGTTTTAAACGTTTTACTTATTGGACATTCTCAGTGTAGGTATGCGAGAACAATAATAATATACAACACATTCGGAGCTTATTTGGTGGTACTAGTTCATGAAAATATTTCAATACAAACATCAATAGTACCAACATAATTGCCAATCATCATCATCATCCTATTTGTTACCGGAACTTGTTTGACGTAATCTATACTTTATAGAACTTCAATTCGGTAACATTACGTTGATCTTATCTTTGCAACATTGTTGTTAATGTCATAATTATGGATGTAATCACTCCAGGCGAAACTAATTAGTTTCTTTGGCTATTTGAGCAAGGATTTTTATATTTTAAGGATCAATGTTAATTCAGACAATTATTTACAAAAAGTATCAAAAAGGATCAGAAAATGATCAGGTGATTTCATATTAAATTTGGTATTTCTTGAAATACCTACTCACATTTTAACAAGAAACGCTCATCTCAGTTGAGAGAAGATTAATAACTATATCATATTCAAGCATCATAACATTCATAACCAAACCGATAATACTGGTTAACAATTTTGTTCGCAGATTGTATGTTCCTAGATGTCACAGAAAAACCAGCCTTCAACAGGACGACTGCTAAGGCGCCGATTGAACCATACCTCCTTGCTTTAGTGCCTAATAAAGAGAAAATGTCTCCAATTAATAGCTAAGAGGTTTGAAATGGTCAGGGTGATTACTCTCATATTGTCAGCTTGTAATGTTAATGGTTAGTGCTTTGCCATGTACAACAAACAGTTATTAGCAACGTACAGTTGGTCATTCAATTGACATTGGCAGCTTTTAGCTGGTCATTCAAATGACATTAGAAACTTGTAGCAGGTCATTCAATTGACATTAGCATCTTTCAGCTGGTCATTCAATTGACATAGGCAGCTTTTAGCTGATCATTCAATTGACATTAGAAACTTTTAGCTGGTAATTCAATTGACATTAGCATCTTTCAGCTGGTCATTTAATTGACATTAGCAACTTGTAGCTGGTTATTCAGTCATTCAATTGACATAGGCCGCTTTTAGCTGGTTATTCAATTGACATTAGAAACTTGTAGTTGGTCATTCAATTGACATTGGCAGCTTTTAGCTGGTCATTCAATTGACATTAGAAACTAGTAGCAGGTCATTCAATTGACATTAGCATCTTTCAGCTGGTCATTCAATTGACATAGGCAGCTTTTAGCTGATCATTCAATTGACATTAGAAACTTTTAGCTGGTAATTCAATTGAAATCAGCATCTTTCAGCTGGTCATTTAATTGACATTAGCAACTTGTAGCTGGTTATTCAGTCATTCAATTGACATAGGCCGCTTTTAGCTGGTCATTCCATTGACATTAGCATCTTTCAGCTGGTCATTCAATTGACATTGGCATCTTTCAGCTGGTCATTTAATTGACATTAGAAACTTGTAGCTGGTCATTCAATTGACATTAGCATCTTTCAGCTGGTCATTTAATTGACATTGGCATCTTTCAGCTGGTCATGTAATTGACATTAGCAATTTGTAGCTGGTTATTCAATTGACATTAGCAACTTGACATAGTAACTTGTAGCTGGTCATTCAGTCATTCAATTGACATAGGCAGCTTTTAGCTGGTTATTCAATTGACATTAGAAACTTGTAGCTGGTCATTCAATTGACATTAGCATCTTTCAGCTGGTCATTTAATTGACATTGGCATCTTTCAGCTGGTCATTTAATTGACATTAGCAATTTGTAGCTGGTTATTCAATTGACATTAGCAACTTTCAGCTATTCATTTGATTGACATTAGCAACTTGTAGCTGGTCATTCAATTGACATTTGCAACTTTTAGCTGGGCATCAAATGCTATCAAATTTACTATCAGCAGCTTGTAGTTGGTCATTCAGATGATAAGTCAAATAAATAAAATAATTATTAGCAACTTGCAGCTGGTCATTCAATTGAAAAAAAAACTGTTATTTCATTATCAGCAGCTTGTAGTTGGTCATTCAAATGACAAGTCAAATAGATAATTATAAGCAGCTCGTAGTTGGTCATTCAGATGACAAGTCAAATAAGTAATTATTAGCAGCTTGTAGTTGGTCATTCCATTGACATTAGCATCTTTCAGCTGGTCATTCTATTGACATTGGCAGCTTTTAGCTGGTCATTCAACTGACATTAGAAACTTGTAGCTGGTCATTTAATTGACATTGGCATCTTTCAGCTGGTCATTTAATTGACATTAGCAATTTGTAGCTGGTTATTCAATTGACATTTGCAACTTTTAGCTGGGCATCAAATGCTATCAAATTTACTATCAGCAGCTTGTAGTTGGTCATTCAGATGACAAGTCTAATAAATAAAATAATTATTAGCAACTTGCAGCTGGTCATTCAATTGAAAAAAAAACTGTTATTTCATTATCAGCAGCTTGTAGTTGGTCATTCAAATGACAAGTCAAATAAATAATTATAAGCAGCTCGTAGTTGGTCATTCAGATGACAAGTCAAATAAGTAATTATTAGCAGCTTGTAGTTGGTCATTCCATTGACATTAGCATCTTTCAACTGGTCATTTAATTGACATTGGCATCTTTCAGCTGGTCATTTAATTGACATTAGCAATTTGTAGCTGGTTATTCAATTGACATTAGCAACTTTCAGCTGTTCATTTAATTGACATTAGCAACTTGTAGCTGGTCATTCAATTGACATTTGCAACTTTTAGCTGGGCATCAAATGCTATCAAATTTACTATCAGCAGCTTGTAGTTGGTCATTCAGATGACAAGTCAAATAAATAAAATAATTATTAGCAACTTGCAGCTGGTCATTCAATTGAAAAAAAAACTGTTATTTCATTATCAGCAGCTTGTAATTGGTCATTCAAATGACAAGTCAAATAAATAATTATAAGCAGCTCGTAGTTGGTCATTCAGATGACAAGTCAAATAAGTAATTATTAGCAGCTTGTAGTTGGTCATTCCATTGACATTAATTATTGTGAGTAGCTACGCTATGAATAACTCTAAAGGAATTAATGACTTACTGCACTTTCTTCTTTGTATAGATAAAATCTGTATCTTACCTAATCACTGCAGGCACTGCACTGTTAATTTAATCATTTGTATGTGTTAAAGTATACTATACTGTACTTGAACCAAATCGGTTAATCATAAATTCATAATATTTTAAATAAAGAACATAATTTCAGTGCAAGCAAGTCAAAAAACAAAATGATTTGCAGTTCTGTAATAATATGACGCCAGGCAATTAAGTTTAAACAACAGTTGCACTTAATTCATGTAAATTGTAATTAAAAATAGCATTATTTTTTTTAAAGCCTACCAAATGATATAACTGTATGGTTCGTAAAATAGTATCTACATATTAAACGGGTCCATTAAATTGAAACTGCTGAATTCTCAAAACTAGTCTAGTCGACTAACTAAAGGTAACTAGTGAACATAGCTGGTAACGAAAGGGACCTAGTGTACCTTACTTAATATTGTTGTCAGTCAGCGTTATATCAGCATTCATGAAACTGTAAAATTATATGGGTTATAAGACCATGCAACTATGAAGTTGTTAGCGAAAGCTAAAATATCATGCAACAATAAAATGATATGGGTTACAGAGCCATCCAACTATCAAATTGTTAGCAAAAGCTAAAGGGTCATGCAAATAAAATAGCTGTGAGTGCTTTATTGCAATGGCTGGCACCCGCCAGAATATTTTGAATGCATAAGTGTATGTGCTTATCACAGATTCACTCTTTTGTCCTTACCTCCTTAATTTGATAAAACGGAAATGGATACGATCTTGAAGCAGTGACTTTGACTAGTAGTTAGCCAAAATAAATAAATAAGAGATAATAAAGATCTATGGAACGTTATTTTTGTAGGTTTACTTACCTACCTATCAATAGAAAAATATTTTTACAGGGAAGGGATAGTATAGAACAGAAGTAACAATAACTCAAATGTGTTAATATAATGAGATTGTAATTTCCATAAACATTGTTTATCGTTGAATTTGGTGTTTGACAATTTCAGATCAATATTTGATAAATATCTATTTTCTGTAAACAAATTAGTCTCAATAAGTAATTCGTAATTTGTTTGATGTAATTGTTACGGTTATGTAGCACATCACTAGAAATCCGTCCCAACACTATGGAGGGTCGGCCATTACTTTTGTTCAAGGAATATAACTACTCTCTACCTACTCTCTACCGAGAGAAGAAGTGTAACGTAGTACCAAAAAGATTTGAAATACACTGATTATCCGATATTACTAGCGCGTTTTTTTCCACAAGGAGTTATGAGGAACTAACAGTGGCAGGATATGCGAATATGGACCTTACGTCTTGTCATTAAAAGATTGATCGTTACAATGCTGTCCGCCAAATTTAAAATTCTTGAAAATTTTCAACTCTGCAATAAAACATATTTTTATGGAAGTTTCAAGACTAACAATCTAAAAACACATAATTTAGCGGACAGAACATAACGATCAACCTTAATTTTAAATTTAGCCATGGATTAACGATAATATTTAGTGACCACAGAGTACCTACTATGGCTATTACCATCATCTATTGAAGTTAAAGCCTGCTATGAATTTTATTACTTAATATTAATAATAATCTAAATGGAGGATATTTTGTTATGTAAATAAATATTAATAATCTCAAAATAAAAATAATACTACATCAAAATCTAATCAAAATCAGTTTATTCAAACTCAAACTTAGAGATCGTTTACTCAATGAAAATGCTTCTTAACATATTAAGTATTTAACACAACAATTTTTTTGGTCTTCGCAAAACAATCTTTGATTTAAGTTGTTCATGTTATCTAAAAATATGTAATCTAAGTTCCACCATATTAATAGGTACCTAAGCATTGTTATTAATAAGTTATTACTAAGCTTGATAAGCATTATTATTATTGAAGGGCATGGGCCTCATTAATATTTAAAAAATTAACCTAACTCAACCATCATTATACAGCCCCGGATAGATCTACTATTTTCCGACTCGGGGCAAAAACTTGACATTGGCACACCCCTCTTGCACAAGCAATAATAAAATTGTTCTCAGGGGAGCCAGGTCCTGCCGGCGTAACATGACAGAGGTGAGAGCGACACAGGTTACATCTAAACGTCAAATTTGAGTGAGATACTATGGAGATAATCGCCAACTTGACGTTTAAAAGTGACCTGTGTCGCTCTCACCTCGGTCATGTTACGCAGGCAGGTTTGGTCGTTGCAATAAAATCTATTTTATGACCTAAAATCTGGAACGAGCAAAGCCAGATCGAGATCTTACTTCACTATGAAAACTTACTGGATCGAAAACCTAGAGCGAGCAAAGCGAGCTCGAAATTTCACTGAATTCTGGCGAAGCTAAGTGAGTTCGAGATTACCCAACTCAACAACCCAAACCCAAATAAGCTTGAGAATTTACTGAAGTTAGGTATAATAATTAATGAGGTTAGGTATTGCATTATGATTTAGAACCAGAAGCGAGCGGAGCTCGGCGAACTCAAGATTTTACATTATAACTCGATTTC
Organism: Agonopterix subpropinquella; assembly: GCA_922987775.1. Taxonomy (NCBI): domain Eukaryota; kingdom Metazoa; phylum Arthropoda; class Insecta; order Lepidoptera; family Depressariidae; genus Agonopterix; species Agonopterix subpropinquella. The sequence goes on along the minus strand of OV277718.1, from coordinate 10,249,139 downwards.
CAGGCGAAATCAAGGCTGAATGTAAGAATTTGTATGAAACATAGTTAGCATAATTGCTTTTTGCATAACAAGTTGAAAAAGATTAAGCGAGCGAAACGAGCTCGCAAATTAGCAATATTTTGGACTCTAGTTTTTTCTTTGACTTTCAATGATCAACGTACATGTACAGGGCCTCTAACTTCAAACTGCAGTCCCAGAACCGGAGGCCCGGGCCTCCAACTCCAAACTGCGTCTTAACTTACATGTGGCTACACTCAGCGAGACCCCCACGTCCTAAAACGATGCGAGTAGAGTTGCCAGGTCTTAAAACCGAATAGCCGGACAGACCAGCCAGTTTGGCCGGACATTTGGGTAAAAAGGCCGGACACCCTTAATTATTGAGGATTTTTCACCTTAGTATTGATATGACAACAAAATATTTAATGCGAAACCATGCTTTTTTGACCATTTACCATAAAACCTTAAATTCTAATGAAACAATGCAATGGAAAACACAAAATTAAATAAAACAATAGTTCTTCACTAATTAATAAACTGAAGTAAGTAATTGAAACAAAAATAATCAATATTTTTGATACCAGAAGTGCGATTTTTGAAACCCATTCTTTGAACTCAGCAGTTGAAAATGTCAAAATTACTGTGGAGATTAGAGTTGTAAATCTACCTAGTCTACCAAATCGTGAGGTAGACTACCGGTAGGCTACATAAGCTACGGTAGCAATTGTAGATTATCCAGTCGTCGAAATTTTGGCCATTTCACAATATTTAAAGCGACTGCCATTTATTATTTGTGATAAATAAGCTAAGAGAGCTTCGGCAATAATTTTAGAGAAAGTAAAAATCAATCTAGAACGCGAAAAAAGGACATTGAAATACACTATTTTATAAAAGGTTGTTTTAAAATGTGATATTATGCACTAAGCCACGATAGCCTAGCTCCTAGGGGTATGGGTTCGATCCCCAGGGCACGTACGTACTACTGAAATGTGGTTTTTATAATTTATATTTCATGTCGGTACGGACGGTTTCAAAGAATTATCTTTTTGTTGGCTTTTTGGTGAAGGAAAACATAGTGAGGAAACCTTCATGTCCGAAAAGAGGGGCAATTTATAGCCTAATGACAATTTAAAATATTTTAAGTTTAAAATCGTCTTTTGTTGACATTTTAAAATATTTACATAATATTAATTAATTTGTATTGATTAGTACTTTCTCATAGTACATATTACATGAACAAAAATCAAAATTTTTTTTCAAAATAAATCGACGGCTTTTTATTTGAAATCTACATAATCTACGGTATGAATTGGTAGTCTACCATAGTCTACCGGTAGACTACCGTAGGCAGTGGTAGGCTACGTAGCATTTACAACTCTAGTGGAGATACGCATCTTTCTACTACTGATTTGACATTCAAAAATCATACTCCAGGGGCGCAATTTTTGAAAGTCAAATCAGCAGTTAAAAGATATGTATCTGCATACATTTTCAACTGCTGAGTTCAACGTATGAGATTCAAAAATCGCACGCCATGAAATAATAATTACATTTTGAGGGAATGAGAAAAATTTACATGGTTTTGGTTATGGACTATGTCAAGGACCTATTATGTAGATATCTAAATTTACTTTCTTGATAGAAGTCGCAATGTCCATTGTTCGTGATAGAGGATATATTAGAGGATCTCAAAATACAGTGAAATTTCTAAAAATGTTGAACTTCAATTTCTTTTTGAACAACGGATAGGATTGAATATCTTTAATATCCTTAGGTACTTACGTCAGGTTGTTGTATAGCTTGTTGTATAACGTTCTTTTTGCCATAATTAATGTGTGGCGCACGTAGACAGATATTGTTGGCTTGTCTAGTTATTCGTTTCTGGACTTGCGACTTTTTCGTAAAAGTTATTTGTGAGTGAATGTTTCTATTTTTTAAAAATAAATATACAGTGTGTTAAGGTAAACAGTTGCGTTAATTTAATTGGGGTTATTGTACCCGTGATACTGAACAACTTTCCCAAAGGAAGAAAGGGAAATTCGCAACTTGTTACTGTAAAAATAGGCATATAAATTATAATAACTAAATTGCAAAGATTTTGCCAATATTTCTAAAATCTTATTAAAATCTTTAGATGTCAATCTACACTAATATTATAAAGAGGAAAGATTTGTACCTATTTTTGTATGTTTATATGTTTGTAATGAATAGGCTCAAAAAGTACTGGGCCGATTTAAAAAATTCTTTCACCATTAGATAGCTGCATTCACCCTGAGTAACATAGGCTATATTTATTGCTAGAAAAGATTAGACGTCCACCCGTGCGAAGCCGGGACGGGCCGCTAGTATATTATAATTAAATTTTATATGCAGATTAGTCTCACTCTAAGTACCTGGTAAAATCAAACTGTAGGTATTTTAACAAGTATAACTTGATGATTTTGGCCAGTTGAAGCATTAGCATAGAAGATATAATAAAGTCCATCATATACTGCAAGTGGATTATGCAGAAAATACGTAACTAACGTACGTAAGTAACGTACGAAAATACGTAACGTAAGTAACTTGATAATTATCAATGAATATCCTTTAATAAAAAATGATTTCGTTCAGAGGCCATATTTGGCTTCGTATGCATTAGAGGGTTAACACAACTTTCTCCTCAAGTGGTTTCGATGCCCTCAAGGGCTAGTATATAGTTGTGCGCCACCGGCTCTTAGAACCGAATAATGTAGTACCAGAACTAATCACTATTTTCATTTAGAACGTAATAAAGGATAGTAGAACTAAAGTTCGATACCCATTTGGAGTTCCAGTGACTTATAAAATAAAAAGTATACCGCTGGCTGGAGGTTTTTTCAAACCAATGCCCTTCTTCCATTTTGACGGAACAAATTTTAATTCTAATTGGATTCGATAGAACAAATTCGGAACTAAATTCCAGACATACTCACATCGTATGCAGGCGAAGTGACGGAGTTTTACGGTTTTAAAAGATGAAATGACGTGTAAAGTGTTGATAGGTGGCTAGCCTTTCGCTCAACTTATACAACGTGTTAATGAATTAGCGCAAAACCTCATACACCCCAACTGATTTATAACAAAATAATTAGATTTCAACAATAATTTATAGCCCAGTAAAATTAAGCTGAAATATACCAATCAGGAGAAGTAATTTTCGGAGTTCTAAAACTTTTTTTAAACGTTCCTTTGGTACGTAATATTAAAGAAAAAAAAAGTCCTGGTGAGGGGGGGTGAGCTCGAGGAATGGGGGGGGGGGGGCTCTAACGGTGACTTTTTTCAGTTTTTCGCTTATTTCTTGAAATATAAAAGTCGTATCGAAATACTTTGTATAGACAAATTATACCTAACAAAATTTCCTACAAAACAAGTGGTATGCATTTTTGTCAGACTTAACCTTTGAGGGATACGGGGTCGAGAATGTAACGGCATTTCAAAAATTATGAAATTTGTATGTTGACCCTCATGGAAGTTGAAGATAAAAACAAAATGATTTCATATTCTTAATCAGCAACCCCGAAAACCCCCAGATACAAATTTTCTGTCGGTTCGGAGAACCCTTAAGAGCTGCATTGGCTTTTGAAATTTCCATGGCAGCCATCTTGGATATCGTAATTTTGGATTTTTTTCACCGCCAACCAAATCTGACCAAGGTCCTCTATGACAATTGTTCAAGGTCCATAACCCTATCTGTCATAGTTTCCGCGGGCCGTTGACCTCATCCGTTAGGAGTCGACCTTCTGAGGAAGTCGAAATATTATTTTTATCGGTATAATTTGTCCATACAAAGTATTTCGATACGACTTTTACATTTCAAGAAATAAGCGAAAAACTGAAAAAGTCACCTTTAGAGCCCCCCCCCCTTCCTCGAGCTCACCCCCCCCCCCCCCCCCCCCCCCCTCACCAGGACTTTTTTTTTCTTCAATATTGCGTACCAAAGGAACGTTTAAAAAAGTTTCAAAACTCCGGAAATTATTTCTTCTGATTTATCTAATTTTACTGGGTTATTAATTATTTTGATACTTAAAATTTAAAGTTATAAGCATTTTAAGTATTGAGGCAAAAATGATTTGTTATCATTTCAGCACTGAAAGAAAGCGCTAACGTACTCATGAATACATTTTTATAATCTTGTTTTGGTAGTAAGTAGGGTGAGTGTGCCTGTGCGGTGGATTGGCATCGGGTTCAGAAAATTTAAAATTTTGCAAACAAATTATTTAATATTTTGAAAAAAATAACCTATTTTGAAACCATGATAATTCGACTCTGCTCTCGATTCTAAACAAACTAGTTTCTAGTTTTGCGTTAATTCATTAACACGTTGTATAGTATCATTATACAATACGAGCTTTTACCCGCGACTTCGTCCACATAAATTATATACCAGATTTTAAGTCAGATGATAAGCTATCAAACCAAAAAAGTTTCATCAAAATCGGTTCAGTAGTTTTTGCGTGATACTCGAACAAACAAACACCCAAACAAACAAACAAACAAATAAACAAACAAACAGACAGACAAAAAATCCAAAAATTGGTGATTTGGAATCAGGGAAGCCTAAAAACCATGTCATACATTTTTTTTGTAAATATCTTCGATGTACAGACACACTTCTGTTACAGTTTTATAATAGTTTAGATAGGTAAATATACAACTTACAAGGTAATATTAGTTATTTCTTAATATACGCATTTTTCTTTCTAAGGCCTTCGATCTTTCCTCCTCACCAAACTCTCTATTTTTTAATGTTACGTATCTTTTAACACATATATAAAACGTTGAAACCATAATATGATATTTGTTTTGGAGAAAGTGTTGATGACAATTTTTCAAAAATCCCATATCAACCTGTGACAGCGCCAACATGCATGTTTTTTTTTATCCCTTTTCTCCACACCTCTAACTTTAATGTGGTATTTACTACTGAGGAACATATTTCGACGCAGTGAACAAAAGTTTTACTGACATATTTCAAGCTGTTGTGCATTGTGTCATACTCCTTGAAACTAACAAACAAATTAATGTTGTCGTATGATGAAGTAGCATTAGAGGACAAAAATGTGTTTTTACAACTGGTGCATCCACTAGTTTTTAATTTTTTGAAAATAAATCCGCACACATAGGCACATGCCTGCTCTAAAGCTTCGGTTGCATCAGCAATCAGTGGATCTAATTCAATGTTTGCTTCTTCATCACAAATATCGTCAGACGTATTGTTCATGACGTGTTGTTAGTGAAACATGGATGTTCTCAAGTTTCAGATTATCTCTGACTACCTCCTCGGGGAATATAGTCGTGAGCATATGCTGTATTCTTCTTATGCTGTATTGTTCATATTTGACAGTTAAAACTTTTTTAAGTTATCATTAAGGATAGCCGTGTCATCCTCACAATTTTTCTTAGAACTACTATGACGTAGATTGTTTATGATGGCAGTTTTTATTGCTGATATGAACTGTCCGACATTTGGATTATCATTGGATCCGCAGTGATAGCGTATACATCCAAAGCAGTTCTCCAGTGGATCCTGATTGAGGCGACGCGTGGAAAGGGTCTTCAAACCTAAAGCTTGCAAATTTTTCCATAGCCTATCCACAGCGTTCATTGTGCGAATCCAGCCGTCTTGAGATGGTGGAGGTGACTTGGAGCCAATAAACTTCATATCAGAGACAAATTTTCTCATTTCCCGAAATAGCTCTGCATGAGGCGATCGCTGAGAAATATTTGTTGAATATTTCTTCCCTCCACGCAAGTCCGGACTGTCAGCATTTAGAGCGTCGAATAATTGGTCAAATTTATTCAACAGCGTGGCTGTAGCGTGCGCCTCCGCAGGAAGTTCATCTGCAATTAATTTTTTTATTAAATTCACAAGGTAGGTATCCCACTGACACTAAAATGAGGGATTTGCCGAAAGCCATTACAAAAGAAAAAAATAGTTCTAAATATCTCGATAGAATAATTATGATTTTGACACGAGACGGGATGAGCAACCATGAAAGTTGAAATGAATATCAAATACTGAGATGTAAAATTTCTTGGTAAGGTTGCCTTAGGTCACACTACGGCTTAAGGGACGATTCAGACCTACTCGTACCGGCTCGCATCGGCCCGGCACGGAACGAACGACTTGTAGTTTATTATTTATGTCGGGTAAAAATGAAACAAACAACTTACTCGAAGCAATTTTAGTAAGTATTGTCTTTAAAGTGTCTTTTACATAACACTTTTCCATTTTTATGAAGCAGATTTAGTGAATCCACTGATGACCAGTCCTGTTCTGGCCAGTAAACTTCGCCCAAGCTCTCGTTCTGAAATCAATGGCTATTGATGACTACATGGTTATAGTGTAATAAAAACTATAGTAGATCAGCTTAGCAGTCGCGGCGGGTCTATACTTGCGCGGTGTGCGAGGCCCAGGGGTGTCGCACAACGCGCGCAGATCAGTCGGTACAGGGACGCGCTCCCCCGCGCTTATTTTATTTCGACTCCGCTAATCGCTGGCACGGTTTTCTCCAGCAAATCCATTCACATGCAAACAAATTGCGAACGACCGCCTGCCGTGCTTTTTTTTCGTGCGAAAGAATTGGCGCCGCGAAATTGTCATCGTATAAACCTGCCTTAATATTGTCTACACAATGGTGTGCGTCGCAAGTAAAAGTGACTTCAACACTTCAACTTACACAACGTGTTAATGAATTAACGCAAAACTAGAAACTAGTTTGTTTAGAATCCAGGGTAGAATCGAATTATCATGGTTTCAACCTTTCAACATAGGTAATTTTTTTCGAGCACGTCTTCTGTTTAGTGTAACTAGTGTAAGTCGAACGGAAGTCGTGCTCGATATAGTGGCTCATTTCTCCTTCACTTATTTTTATTTGTTTTTATTTTTAATTATGTATATTAATATTTTTAACTAAGTAAGTATATTTATTAATATTTTAAACTATATTAATATAATAAATATTTATTTTATGTTTATATTTAGCCTTAAGTTGTACATAGTTAATGCTGTAAATATCCAAACTTATTAAATTAATATTAATACGTAAAAAATAAAAAATAAATAAAAATAAAATATTCAAAATATTTAATAATTAATTTGTCAAGAATTTTGGCAGACAGCCATGTAATTTGAGACCCAGATTTAGAGGTCCTGTACATGAATGAAACTTAGTAATACGTGTAGAGTGAAACAAAACTAACAAAAATGTTAATTGGTACAACCAATTATGCGCTAATTCATGAACAACATGCACATAATACAGATTTTTTCCAATATTTAGGCTTTCCTTTGAACACGGGTTTCATATGTGTTTTATAGAAAAATCTGAAATATACTTCATAGCAAATACCTAAATCCGAGATGTTGAAGATCATTGCCACATTTTCAATAATAAGTATGTCTTTCAAATAACGAGAAGATAGCTTCTAAAAACCAGCAAAATATGGCCCGGTCCTGCGTTTACTTATAGCTTCTTAAGTAGGTAATGTTTGGCTTTATATAAAAACTACAGGGTGACATTGAAATCATTGGCATGCTTTTAAACTAAGACTCTACCCATTAAACTGAATATCTTATACTATGGGAACAAACCATTAATCGCAAAAACCTGTGTGGAAGAACACGGGACGCAAAATCGCAAAAACACTCGCGATAATATTGCACCTGTGTGGGAGAGCCTTAATATGAGAGGAAACAATATGTAAGGTAAGACTACTGAACAACAGCAGGAGCACCGGGCACTACGCTACAGGCACGATGATGCACAAGATGAAGCTCACCCTAGACCCCAGCTGCCGAGTGTGCGGAGAGGAGGAGGAGACCAGAACATATCCTTTATCACTGTGATGTCTTCTTCTTTTCGTGTCTATGGTTCATCAGTGGTGTTTTTATATTTTAGTAGCCAGGTGTTCGGCAAGCCTGACAGCGACAGGAGTAAGGCTGACATCAGACGGACTGCACCACAACAACCGCACGAAGTCGCATCAGCAACCGCACGCAGTTGCTATATCAACTGCATGCAGTTGTACGTTCGACTTCGTGCAGTCATGATATCAACTGCACGCGGTCGGCCGCAGTTGAGTGAGTCAATATCAACTGCATGCAGTCGTGGTAGGCACGCTTCAACTTTGCGCAGTCGGCTACGGTAGGCACAACTGCATGAAGTTGATATTGACTTCACTCAACTGCAGCCGACCGCGTGCAGTTGATATCATGACTGCACGAAGTCGAACGTACAACTGCATGCAGTTGATATAGCGACTGCGTGCGGTTGCTGATGCGACTTCGTGCGGTTGTTGTGGTGCAGTCCGTCTGATGTCAGCCTTACTGTATTTAAATCCGTGTGATGCCTTGGCGACTAGACTGAACGCATGTGCCTCCTCGGAGATGGATACCCAAAACCGGGAGATCTTAGGTTTCTTCCCCTCTATGGTATTGCCTCCTTCATTGACCATGCATGTATTTGAAGCCAAGGTTCGGTTCTATTGAGAGATACCTAGGTACTAACCTTAGAGGAAGGATCTCTTTATTTGGTACTAACCTTCGCAACAACTCGTGGCATTAACTACTCGCTGAAGCACCACAGGTCCTATAACCATCTCCTCTTTGATCTCGTGATCTGCATACAAGTCTAGCTCTGCATCATCGTCTGACAAGTTTTCTAGTTTTATATCAGTTACAACTTCTGCAGATGTATTATCAGTATTCATTTTAGCTATTTTAGAGTAAGTAAGCACCAAATAAACACAAAGGAAAAAAATCAAATCCAAATTGGTCAATGCAAAACAAACAAACCGATTTTTTTTTTAAAACTGCTGCCCAGTGTTCCCGAAACAAAAAAATAGAATTCGGTAGAAGTGTGGTCAAAAAATCGGGAGAAATCGGGAGATTTTGAAATTTGTTGTAAATAAAGCTAATTTAAGGTTTTTTGTACAGATTCGCATCAAAAGTATTATTAGATCAAATTAGATGTAATTAAAAACTAATTTTAAAAACTTTAAAACTTTATTTAAACATAATATTTTATTTTTTGATTGAGCAAAATGTACTTTCTTACAATTTGAATTTGAAGTGTTTTATCTTTTTTCTTGAAAAACCTGTAACTTAATCCGTATTGCGATAATTTCCCCACTTCTGCCGTACCTAAATCCTAATTTTATTTGTTTGATATTGTATTTTCTTACGGACAGAAAACAACTATACATGCATTAATGAAAACTTATTTAAAAATCCATAGATGCATTAATTATTATAATTTTTAGTAGAAAGTTGGTTTTTATTATGAATTATTCAGAGAATCATAAAAATCGGGAGAAATTGACCATGTTACGGTAGATCGGGAGATGGGGTCGGAAATCGGTAGATCTCCCGTAAAATCGGGAGGTTCGGGAACACTGCTGCTGCAGAATGTTTCCCGCCAAATGTATTTTTTTTTTCCGGAAACGGAAAGTCACCATACACGTAAATACAATTCCGGTAAAAAACGGTTTTAGGATCCCTATTTTATTATTAGGCTGGGATTCTGTTGATTATACTCGCGCCTTGTCCTCGAGATTAGTAGCAGTAGAATATTTAATAACACTTGTAGAAACGCGTAGCTTACACCATTTCCCACTAAAGACAACCACCAACTCGGGCCATTTTTGTACTACCAACTTTTTCTACAGCGTTATAAAAATATGGGAATAATAGTTCGCATACTCATATTACTAAAACTAATTATTTCAACGTTATATTTTATGGTACAAACGAGATATCTTGAATTGAATTTGGATATTTTAGTTACGAAATGTGAAAAAATGGCGAAAAAAACACAGAACAAGTAGTCACAAACTTTTTGAAAAAAGAAGGCCTTGACAATAAATTGATTGACATATTTTGACATTGACCACTTGACGTTGAGATAATTTTTTTTTAGGTTTTATTTCTCTAATTCTCTATTAAGGCCCCTCACACAGGTGCGATTTCATCGAGCGATAATATCGCTGCGATTTTACAATTTTTATTTTCAGTACAGCATTGGCTTCTAATTTTTTGAACACGATTGCGTTTAATAGCAAAACTAATATTTAAACCAAGATCTGGTCCTAACGCCAGGAATGTCTCCATATGAGGGAACTCTTTCTTTTTAGGAAAGCTTTTCTAGCGACAGTTACCAAAAGTATGTCTATCTCAGACTATACTTATTCATTCTCATTGGTGGGGCGGACGCGTGACGCTGATCGCAAAATCGCACCTGTGTGGTAGGAGTAGGACATGCGACGCGGTCACAAAGTCGCCGGGATATTATTGCTCGATAAAATCGCAACTGTGTGGGGGAGCCTTTAGTATAGGTAAATGGTGAAATAAAACAGTATTTGATTAAAAAACATAATTATTATTCATTTTCCACATCTTCTTTAACAATTATTTATCATCCAGATATATGCAGCAAGAGGCTCAATATTTGTCTGGTATCGTGCCCAACCCATGTACCAGACTACCTTCAGTATGCACAACACCCCACAGTCCTTTTACCACTAACACTGCTACAATAATAACACAAATGCTATCTTCCTACGACTATGTATCACACTTTCATTAATAAGTAGGTATAAAGCAGAAAAACACAGAAAAACTAAAGCGCAGCCGAATCGAACAAAAACATCAGATAATTCCACTGGATAATTCAGAGAAAGTACTCTTTGATTCAGAGCCATTTCAGAGCAAAATTCAGAGTGCGCTATCCATAAAGGAAGTAATGTGTAGTTTCACCTCCTTGAGGATTACCTCCTTGATGACGCTATCATTAACCAAGAAGTTTTACTACAGTAAAGATCGCTTTTTTATATTGCTAACTGCGCTATTTGTAATTACTTCGAGCTGTCATCATATTACTTTAAATATTTTGTAACACGAAACGACTTTATTTGTAGCTATTATAGCAATTGGTTTGTATTTTTATTATATTTGTCTATATTAAAATGCGTATATAAAAGCTATCACATGCATATGCATGCATATCACAAATTGGCCTGACGGCCCATACATTGATGAATGATGTCTTTTGAGAGTTTTTAAAGTTTTTGTTGTTTTTCTCATCAATTGGCTGTATGGTCGGGATCCCTTTGCCTTTGATCTTGCCGTATCCGGTTCTTCCGGTCAGTGCTGCCAAGTTAGGCGATTTATCGCCTTTTAGGCTACATCAGGGGGTCTATCGGCGACCAAAAAATACGATTGGCGACCGGTCGCCATTTAGGCTATATCCCAAATTAAAATAGGCGATTTTGGGCTATTTTAAGAAAAACTTACTTTTTCGGGTTATTTTAGGCTAATTTAAGAAAAATCTGAAATATTATACTTATTGTAAGTAAAATTATATAATTTTTTATCGCAGACTGCATAAACTGTACACTACAACACACTATGTACCACATAACGTAGTAGTGTATGTTACACAGTACAGCTATTTTTAAATTGTGAGTAAAGATTGCAGTTGTAAAAAAAAAATACTTTTCCGTCACGAGCAGCCAATATAGCATTTATTTTGGCCAATTTGCTGTATTTTTACGCGATTTTAGGCTATATTACACGGGGAAAAAATTTGGCGACTTTAGGCTACTTGGCCTGAGATTTTTGGCGATTCAGACTGGCTGGGACTTGGCAACACTGCTTCCGGTATCGTAGAGAGTAGTTATTGATGATTAAACGAACTTACCTTAAGTGAAGTTCTATCATAATTATACGAAGCGCCTTGTCCGAAGGGATTAGTAGCAGTAGAATATTTAATAACACTTGTAGTAACGCGTAGCTTACACCATTTCCCACTAATTTGAGAGTTTTTAAAGTTTTTATCGTTTATCTCATCATCTATTGGCTGTATGGTCGGGATACCTTTGCCTTTGATCTTGCCGTATCCGGTTCCGGTGTCAATTTTCATTTAGTTTAAAGTTATTTATTGTAAAATTATATTGATAATCATTGAGATAGGTATTTCCCGAAGACTTAATGGGGGTGGTCTCTGTGACCAGTCACAGTACCGCGCCGGGTGGGCGGGAGCTACTAATCCCTTCGGACTGGGTATTTGACTACATTCAATATATTTTATTTTTATCTACTCAATAAAAAAAGGGTTAGAAAATAACGCTAAACTCCCATTTTCATTGAGTTTTTAGCTTGAATACTATTTTTAATAACAAGATAAACTATAAAAAGTAATGAAAATGTTGATGACGTCACAACTCAATATTTAGTACAAATCTTCATACAAAGCGCATGTTTTGACATCCGATAAAGAGTAGCTGATTTGACTAGTTGTCAAGTAGCCAAACTTCACTTAAGGTAAGTTCGTTTTGGCTACTTGACAACTAGTCAAATTAGCTACTCTTTATCAGACGTCAAAACATGCGCTTTCTATGAAGATTTGTACTAAATATTGAGTTGTGACGTCATCAAAATTTTCATTACTTTTTATAGTTTATCTTGTTATTAACCGACGAAAAAACAAAAAACGGAGGAGGTTATCTATTCGACGCGTATATTTTTTGTTTTTTTTGTTTTATGTATGAACACGCATAACTTTCTACAGAGTAGTCCGATTTTGATAATTATTCTTTTATTGGAAAGGGTATACTCCCAAGGTGGTCCCATTTCAATTCGGTAAAGATCTGATGACGCACTTCGGAGCTACACAATAGAACTCCTCAAAAGTTGACAGCATATCATCGGCAATTGAAAAGTTTGCTTCGTATCGATGTACCCTTTGCGTGTGCTGATATCCAGAATTCAACTAATGTATTTCACCACAAAAAAATTATGAAATAAAAATTTTTTACAAAAAAATAAAACCGACTTCAAAACTCAAAAAGTATAAAATAATATTGCAGCCGATGAATTTTACGTTAGCTATAAATTTTTTTTATTGGAGTCGGTGTCAAGCCTAGCCCCAAAAAAAATACTGCAAGCTCAGTCTCGAATCAGACAGGCTTGACAGCGGCTTCGATAAAACAAATTGATAGCTAACGTAAAATTCATCGGCTGCAATATTATTTTATACTTTTTGAGTTTTTTAAAAATAGTATTCAAGCTAAAAACTCAATGAAAATGGGAGTTTAGCGGTATTTTCTAACCCTTTTTTTATTGAGTAGATAAAAATAAAATATATTGAATGTAGTCAAATACCCAAAGATTAGTAGCAGTAGAATATTTAATAACACTTGTAGATTTTGAGAGTTTCGAACATATTCCATGTTCTCAATGATAGTCTTCTTATTAAGATTAACACAAGTTTTTGTGATTAATCCGTGGATTATACTTGAATTAAGTAAATATTTGTAATAATTCGAGGTTCTCTATTAAAGAAAGTCTAACAATCGGTTAGACTTATTGTTGTTAGGTACCTAAGTAGAGTAAGAAAGTAATCCTAACTAGTGGGTTCCGTGATCGAGGTAGGCACTGTAATCAGGTCACTTCCCTTAGGAATATCTATTGTTATTTTAAATAGGTAACAGTAATTACAATCGTGAATTCTAATAGTTCTTACCTAGATGTAATTTAAGAATAGTACCTAACATAATAAATATGTTAAGCAATGGCATCCTTAACAATTATTATTAAACATGATTTAATTTTTAAATTGATGATAATCAATCTAGTTATCAGGCTACTGAGTTAAAGTCGCATCGATATTTTAATTCGGGGCGCGACAAGGACATTTACCAATAGGATAGCTTAGAAAATCCGATATGACTTGCTGATGCAAATGTTTGTTATTTTAATAAAAGCATTTGCCACGCATTAATTGTTTTTCATGAAGGGTTTCCCCTCTTATGAAGATCAATGGTTATTCATTATGCAGAGGCTACCTGTCGTGTCGGTCCAAACAGATAATGTTTTATAACAAAGTTTATGTAGGACTCTGGTTCTAAGATATTGGAAAGTTACCAATTGTCTTTTGATTAAAGTTTTTAAGAGCACAGCTCACAGGGATGCATTTTTGTCAGGCGACCTAGGATATAGGTAGTAAAAAGAAAACAACCTTTGGTTTTTCTCTTCACGAGGTACCTAGTGAAGGTGATATTTGTAGGTATGTAACAGCGGTGAAAAGCATAATTTGTACCTACTAGATAGTAGGTTTTTTAATAATATCTATCTAATGCTATGCTTAAAAGATAGGTGACTTTTAAAGCGGTCCCTGGCTCGCCAGCAGTCGAGATGGTTAAGGGAATTAATTCATATCATGCTATTATAGGTCTAGATAGTCATGATTGTATTATTCTGAGCTTGTTGAAGAAAAAGTACATTGAATTGCTAATACTTAGTTGAAAAATATGATTTAGAAATATGCTTAGTAAAAAAGGTTGCTATGGTTGACTATTAACCATTTTCAATGGTTTCATAATAGGTACAACAATTGTCGACTGGTTTTCGTTTACTTACAGAGGTAAGTGAGATTTGTATTAATCTAAAATTATTCGTAAAAAATATATTGAGTAAGTATTTATTTGGTTCACTAATGTGTAACCTGGGTCCTTTGACGTAGAATATGAGGCAAATATCAGCTATATTGCTCACTTTCACTACAAGCTGTTATTGCAGCGTAGATAATTAATAATTATATTATATGAAATGAGGAAACTGAAAATGAAGCCCATGAACAGGACTGCCACAGTTGAAGAACCACACTTATTCGATTATTTTATTTATAACGAATAAACTTGTTTATTTTAGACATTTGTCCGTACGAATTAAAGGTTTACAGTACCTTATTTATTTTTATATAAGTACCTAGGTAGGTACTGGCACCTAATAAAAGATATCAATTTCATGGCTTTGTTTTCACAGAAAAGTGTTACCTACTGTGTTAATCCTTTTGTTCTAAAGCTGTGTGGAGGAAATAGATTTTTAGCGAAAAGACCTTATTTGTATATACCTACATGGATTCTTTTTATGTAGGTAGGCACTTATTTGATTTGGTGAGAGTTAAGTGTAACTTGAATTGAAGTATTTTTTAACTAAGCAGACTGGTCAATAGATTGGACTGTTGAGCTTTTACTCCTGGTCAATGACTGGAGATTAGACCGCATCTACAATTTGTGTGATTACTGATCAAGTTACTAGAAACTTGATATATAAGAAAAAACCTTTATTGCTTAAGTTTTTTGGTATCATAGCAACGTATGTGCCTGTGAACTTTATTAATTTTATTTCATTAGATTACTCAAGTAGGATGGTAAAATTTTATTGGTTTCCATCAGCTGATGTATGGATACACTATGCAGTTGAGTTGAAATATTTGAAACCCACATTAGCAAATAAATCACAAAGTACTGAAGACACAAGAGCTGAAGAGCTTGCTTTGAACAGGAATACACGAGGTCTTTACCGCTCGCGGCCTCTTCTTGCAGGCAGAACAGACCTCAACCCCCTTCGTTGAGAGTGGATATTTCAGAGCCTCTGCTCCGAGTATTCATCGCATCTTATGTGATGTGGAGCGCTGAATGTCTAACATTGTACCACTTGTACAATGAGTTAATTAAATGGTCATGCATGATCTTATAGAATAGTTATTAAATTCAGGTTTAAAATAGAATTATACTTAATTAAGTAAAGTGGTCAGTGGCTCACTACTTGTCACATTGTAAAGAATTTGGGCACTGTTAGTGAATTGTGGATGTTTCAGTGTGATTATCCACAATTTGGAATATAATCTGACTTAACCCCTTTGGGGAATATAGTCATGAGCATAAATGGTCATGTTTATTATTGTTATAGTTTTCAGAAACTTAAACTAATTCCTAATGATGACTTAATTAATGTCGGTATTACCTTATGTCATAAAGTAATTGGATCCGTTTAGCTTATCAAATACTTTTGTAGTTGATTGTACTTACATAGACCATTCTAGGTCTAAAGTGTAGGAAAAGTTATCCAGTTTGGATATTGATCATAGGTAACTAGATACCTTGACGTTTTAACCTTTGTTTCTTGGGCTTGCTATTGCTAAATGTAACGCAGTCTGTTGCGTGGTGATTTGATGAATAAATGAGTAGGTATTTGAATTTATAAAAACTAGTACTTATTTTTATTTTTGTTAATATTTTAAATATGTGTTTATAATATTTTTACTTTTGGTAAACAATTATTCCTAATAGACTTTTATTTGTTTCTTGAAATTTGTGAATTTTTAGTTTAATAATTTTTATTTTCAACATCCATGTACCTGTGTGTGGATGCTTATATTATTTGAATTGAAGGGTGTGGAAGCCTTTTGCTCTTAATTTCTAAAAGCGTGTTATGAAGAACATAGATTAATACCTATGTAGGTATATTGGAGTACAAGACTGGTACAGCATCGTGGGGCTATAACCTGAACAAGGCTAAATAGAAGACATGGTCTTTGTGTTGTCATAGTTTATGGGTTATTTATTATTAAAGGCAACCCATCCTATGCTTATGATAATTTTCAGTTTGTTCACTTAAAAACCAAACTTGCATTTGGAATGGTTTAGAAATTTTTGAATAAAGTATTTCAAATGAGTGAATCATCCTTTGCATGGTTTATGTTTAATTGTGTATTAAATCATTTGCATCGTGTAATCGAAGGTAGGTATGTTTACCTATTAGGTAGGGTTACCTATTATACTTTTTCCCTATTTGTATATAGGATAGTGAAAACTTTCGTTTTCAACGGAGACGGGATGATTTCATGAATAACATTCACTATGTTATGATAGCCCCTCTGACTACCCCACCGGGAAGGAGGAGTGACATAGGTAGATAGAGATATTCGCTCTATATAAATTTATTAACCCTGGACAGATGGCTTGCGTACTTAACCGAGCTATCTGTCTCTGTCTAAAGCTGGTAGGGGTGCGGTGCTATTGAGAACGCTGGCAGGCATGTGATAAGTTTTTATGATGGCATGTGCTGAAGATAATATTTATTAGGTTTTACATTTGAATTAATACGATAATAGGTATTAAAAGCCGACATGGTTTTTGGTGTTTGTTGAAAAAAAAAGCTGGTTTTCAGCATCCTAAGGCATCGGTTGCTTTTGTCAAGCATTTAATATAGCCTCTGGGATTTTTCAGGTTATGAGTTTTAGTCCATAAGTGGAACTCATGAAGATGATCACAATAACTATTTATTGAGATCTTGGTGTGGTTACACGCTTGGGAAGGTACTGTATCGTTCCTTCCAAATCATTGATCGCCACTGCTGAAGGATGCAGATTAACCTGCTGAATACTTTTTGCAATCCGCAGACGGATGACTGATGTTGAATGCATTGTATTGTAAGGCATGCGACAGGTATGTGGTGAGTAGTCCCATCGACGGCTCAGGTTACATACTGTAATAAGCCACCAAGCGAGATTTATTGCATTTATAAGCGTCTTAGAAACCGCCTCTGGCAGCGGACAGGTGTGCTTGGAAAAGTAGAACGCTATGTTCATAGTATTGTTTGTTTTAGAAAACGTGTAGTGACCTATGTGAGTCTACCTATGTAGCTCGGGTTACATAGGTAGGTAGGTAATAAGATGTCATCCGTAGGTAACTTCTTGTATTGCAGCATCTTAGGAGACTAAGATGACACTCTGACCGCTGCTTCAAGTAGTAGACAGCTATGACTGATAGGTGTTGAGCTCCATGTTAAGAGATTGTATCATGAAGCGTGTAGCAAGCATGTGGTGAGGCAGTCCCATAGACAGCTCGGGTTACATACTGCAGTGTTGCACATAGGTATTAAGAAGCTTATAGCCAGCATGTGGTGAGACAGTCCCATAGACAGCTCGGGTTACATACTGCAGTGTTGCACGTAGGTACGTGCTAAGATTTTAGGTTAGGTTACGATCCCCATAGGATCGAACGCCAAGTGATAATCAATGCTTCCAGCTTCGATGAGCCCGTAGTCGACTGTTTTCCTCTGAAATCCTCTGCACCAGATACGACCCAGAGCGGACATCGCCGCCACTCTCAACCAACCTCCTGCCCAGCTCTCTTACAAACGCCTTATCCTCCACTCCCCACGTTCCAGACGTCTCCACAGCCAGTGGCACAAAGAAGTACTGGGACTCCAGTAGCGCGTACCTCACATGCTTCTGTGAAGCCGCCCATTCCGCCGCCGACCCAGCCGCACGCATAGTGCCTCTAATGTGGGAAGCCGCAAAAGTGCTTACGCAAGTGGCATCCCACAAAAGGCAGCGGCCCCTCTGCCACGGTACTAGGGTAAGACCATCAGGCCTTTTCCCGTCCGTGCGGCACAAACCGGGCGGCTCCGTCATACAAGGTACATTGGCTGCAACAAGCGCCCTCCGGACAATGTCATTAAGTGAATGGTGGCGAGGCCTTCTTCCAACACACCTCAAGCAGCCCAAAGCGTGGTGGCCATCAGCTCCCACCATCGCACCACAAACACAACGATGCGGAACACATACGTCACAACCCAACCTTAAAGCAGCTGCTATACGCAAGGTATTGTTGTCCAGATATGTGCCCAGTTGCGGCGACGGCAACGCATGAAGCCACTGCAATAAAGGAACATATAATATAAATATCTGTTGATGAAGGATCTTTTTAATTATTGTTGCTTAATTACACAAACATTGTTTTGTTTACTATTTTGTATATTATTTGTACTTTATCAACAGCCGGTTTGCCTGCATAGTCACCTCAAAACGTTATTCCATTATTTTAGTTTTTTAATTGGCTGTTAATCACTCATTGGTATACAAGGCGTAACAAAACACCCTAGTAATACTTAAAGGGGTGGTTCAGAACATCAAACTGAATAACTTTCACTAAGGAGCCAACGTCGAGAAAAAATTAAAAAAATCTGCTATCCCATACATTTTAGTAGAGTCGGTACGAAGTTTTGAATGGGACAGCTGATTTTTTTTTATTGTATATTTGAGGTTTTATTCATAGTTAATTTAATAAAAAGTACTTAATTAGGAACAAAATGAAATTATTAAAAAAATATAATTTTAGTTTGTTTCCCTTTAATTTCTTTACTGTCTCCGTATTGCATAGCATTGTTTTTATTTAATGCCAAATTGTATACTAGCGCATCGATATGCGCCGTTGACATGGTTACCATAGCAACATGACCAGGAAGTTGGCATAATGACTCAATCCCCGCCCCTTGTCAATAAGGAGACTCCAATCACGGCGTTTGCCGCCAAAACTCATAAAACGAAAATTTTGTTCGATGGTGCCAAAAAATAAGGAGATTTTGTTCTGAATTATCCTTCCATGTCTGTCATAGATATATTATACTTTTATAATATATCTATGATGTCTGTATTTGCTTTCACTGCCTAAGACGGAACCATAGAGTAAGAAGAGATGGCATATCGGCTTGTTTCCATAGAAAATGTTGTCGCCAACAAAGGGGGTGAAAAACGGGTGAGGGGAAGGGTTAACATTTAAATACGCTACTTCCCGCTATTATGACGTCAGGCCCAGTTGAGTATCTGTGCACAGTTCGATACAACATCTCTACCCCAGGGGAGCGCGTTATTTTCTCTATGGACGGAACATACAAATACAATTATTTATAACAAGAATGAGAAGGGCACAAAGGGCGGTCGGTACTACCCACAGACTTCTGTACTAAAATTAGTTATTTAAGGGATATTGTGTTTTCGATTACTTAAACACTACGAATAAGAATGTACAAAAATGTAAATCAAGCTTAGACACTGTCTTTAGCCTTTTATAATTGCTTTTATAGTGCGATTTTTGAAAGTCAAATCAGCAGTAGAAAGATGCGTATCTGTTCACCAAGATCCCCTGGGGCGTCGGGCTAGGGGATCCTGGTGGCCTAAACCGAGGTAGTTACGTTTTCTTTCCTGTTGAAAGGTAGACTTTACAATTAATTCTCTGCTCAAAACAATTCGTGCTTTTCTATCTCGTGCACAATTTTGAGGTTGAGAAAAACATCGCACGGAGCTGTCAAATGCCACAAATTTCTCGCACAAAGAACGTTCATGTTCGGCGAGATGACGAACACGCGATGACATAGTGGTGACGTCACGAACGCACCTCATGTTCGCAGATGTGATAAAATTTCAAAATGGCGGTTATCAAAGATTTTTTTGGTCTATACGACCAAAAAAATCTTTGGGCGGTTATATTATCTCACTTAAGAAGTTTAGAACTAACCTGCATCAAATCACTTTTCTGAGTTTTTCAGCTGTATATGGATTCGTAAATGTTGTTTCAAGTGATCTTTCCGTGCACATTTGTACTCGCACATGGAGCAAGAGTAAGGTTTCTCGCCAGTGTGGATTCTTAAGTGCTTTTTCAATCTATCATTTTCACTACATTTGTACTCGCACATGGAGCAAGAGTAAGGTTTCTCGCCAGTGTGGATTCTTAAGTGCTTTTTCAATCTATCATTTTGACTACATTTGTACTCACACATGGAGCAGGAGTAAGGTTTCTCGCCTGTATGGATTCTTAAGTGTATTTTCAAATCACCTTTTCGACTACATTTGTACTCACACATGGAGCAAGAGTAAGGTTTCTCGCCGGTATGGATTCTTAAGTGTTTTTTTCAAACTACCTTTTTCACTACATTTGTACTCACACATGGAGCAGGAGTAAGGTTTCTCGCCTGTATGGATTCTTAAGTGTTTTTTCCAAACTACCTTTTTCACTACATTTGTACTCACACATGGAGCAGGAGTAAGGTTTCTCGCCTGTATGGATTCTTAAGTGTTTTTTCAAACTACCTTTTTCACGACATTTGTACTCACACATGGAGCAGGAGTAAGGTTTCTCGCCTGTATGGATTCTTAAATGGTTTTCCAAATTAACTTTTTGAGCACATTTGTACTCACACATGGAACAGGAATAAGGTTTCTCGCCAGTATGTATTCTTAAGTTCAGTTCAGTCACGCCGCGCTTGCGAAAGAGGTCGGACGTTGGTATTGAGTGTGCTCGAGATGCGCTAACGTCGCGCCGTGACAATAAAATTAGCAATGGCGGCAAATTTTGTTAAATGTTCAAGCTGTAATATTGTTGTATGTGAGCTACTTGCGTTTGTGCAAAATAAAGCAGATGTGATGAACGAAGAAGATATTGTGCGATTGTGTATATCGTCTTTCTCGGAAGTGGATATTGAGAAAGCGAAATGTCTGCTATTCGAGTCATTGTCTACGAACGTTAGAAACAAGTTAAACCGAAAAGGACCCGGCAAAAACGTACGTAATATGCATGATGTTATTACTTGTCTGAAAGAAGTTGATCCTGAATTTGTGCCAATTTTTGTGGCCCGGGACCTGCACAAGCTGCCGCCTGTAACCTGGGATCACATAGATGCCACTAGACTGCTTAGGGAAGTAAATGTCTTACAACAAAACATCAGAGAAATTAAAGAAGATTTCGTACCATTGGAAGATTTCAACATTCTCAAAAACGAGGTATTTAATTTAAAACACGCATCCCTGATAAATAATTTTAACATAAACCGAAAGAGGGGAGGAGGAGGTAATGGTAGCTTTTTGGAGGGTAGCTTCGTCAATGACAGCGGTCCGATCGGACTACCGCACATTGACAACAAACAGCCGTCTCTGGTAGCGTCTCCGCATTCATACAAATCTGAGACTGCTGGTTCAGAGAACGAGGCTTCAGAGAACGAATCACCCTTGTCACCAACATGCTCACACCGATATGTACCTAAAAATGCTTCGTTACAGCCTGAGAGGCCTGACAATGACAAGGCGACATCTACAGACCACCATTTGAAACTGCAAAGTCCGGCGTCAATAATAATATTGCGGAGATCTTCAACCGTTGCCGATTCACCGACAGCGCCATCTATCGTTTTAGGTGAGAAGACGGTAACTACGCCACCTACAGATGAACGTCAGAACTCGCTAAGTAAGGGAGATGTGCGGTCCGACGGGTTAGATGGATTGCATGGTAATGCAATCTCCACACCGTTAGAGGGCGTTAAGAGTCCTTTTGCTAAAGTAGTGGAAGGAGGCGAGTGGAAACAAAACACTCCGGATGACAAGTGGATCTTGGCGCAAAGAAGAAAAACTAGGAATCGTTTTGTTGGTACGCGAGGGAAGGCGGAGAACAACGGGCAAAGTAATTTCAGAGCTGCTGAAGTGAAAATTCCAATTTTCATAAATAATGTCAGTAAAGAAACATCTGAGAGTGACATTATCGAGTATATAGGGATCCGCAAAATTTCAAAAGTATCGATACCTACTCGATACTGGTATCGCAGAAGAAAGTATCGATACCGATAAAAGTATCGAACCAAAAGAATCGATACTACTCAGTACTCGAGTAGGTAGGTACTTTTTTGATCACCTTAGAAACTGTAAATAACCGCAAAAAAACAGTAATAAACCAGCACATACTCAAGTTATTATTATTTGTTTTAAAAACATACAAAATTGCCATTATAATTATCATTAAAGTATCATTATATCAATCAATTAAAATTCGATTCTTTCGATTTTTTATGTCAGAGAGCAGATTGCAGGGAAAAATATTTGTTTTATAAATACTGATTTAAAGTGCATGTAAGTACTCTTTTGTAAAGTGAAAATTAAAATTAATTTTTAAATTCTTAATTTTCTTCGATGCAATCAGACATAAAAAGTAATTTGTCGATATACATGAGCCGGTTCCGAGTCGTTGGCACCGTCGCTCCTTTTGAAAAAAGCCTTTCAGATGGGACTGAAGTGCCTGGTATTAACAAATACTGATTTGCCAAACCATATAATTTTGGAAAAACTGCTTTCATCTCACTCCAATGATTAAATGGGTCAGACTCGTAGGTCAGACTTTATAGAGGACACCGTTATACGTCAGAAAGAGAAATGGTGAAAACTACACTAGTGAGGTGAGGAGACAAAAGTATCGAGTATGTTAAAAAGTATCGATACCTAGTAAAGTATCGGAGTCAAAGTATCGAGTACAAAAATACTAGGTATCGAAGAGAAAGTATCGATACTACTCAGGTATCGATACTTTTTGCGGATCCCTACGAGTATATTGAAAGTAAGACACAAGTCCAAGTGGCTTTACATAGAATTAACATGAAGGTAAAACGGGACTACAATGCTTTTAAATTGTTTGTTCCTCAGAGAAAACTTAACTTGTTTTTGCAAGACTGCCTATGGCCTGAAGGCGTAACCTTTCGCCGTTTCATTGACTATAGACACAATCCTAAGTACAATAAAGGAGAGGTGTCTGTTGAGAAAAAGCAATTTCGGAACTTAAATGGATAATACAACGTGTACGAAGCCTAAAACCGTGTTTACGAGTTTCAATTGTAAAAGTGTAACACGCTCGGTGGAGTGCATCCGGGCTTTGTGTAGTACAGCTGACATCGTGGCTCTGCAGGAGACATGGCTGCTGCCCCATGATCTTCCCTATCTGGACACCATTGACCCGGACTTCGGCGCGACGGGCACGTCGGCGGTGGACACGGCTGCTGGCCTGCTGAGAGGCCGACCGTACGGAGGCGTTGCGCTGATGTGGCGTAAAAGTGTGTTCAGTGAGGTCTCAGTGGTTCCGTGTAAGAGTGTGCGTATCTCCGCAATAAAAGTGTGTTTAACTGATCGCCAATTTCTAGTCTTCTCAATCTACATGCCAACAGACTCTATAGACAATTTAAATGAATTTTCAGAATGCCTGGGAGAAATAAGCTCTATTATAGAGAGCTACTCTGTAGAATCTGTGTTTATGTTAGGTGATTTTAACGCCCACCCCGGGACGCTATTCGGAAATGAATTGGTAGAATTCTGTGAGCAAGAAGAATGGACTTGTGCAGACCTTAGTATGTTGGGATCAGACGCTTATACCTACATCAGTGATGTTCACGGGACTAAGAGATGGTTGGACCATTGTGTAGTTACAGGCGCGGCAGGTTTGTCTGTTTTAGATGTTAGAGTGCAATACAATACCTACTGGTCCGACCACTTTCCAATGGAAATCCACTGTAACCTTAATATTATAAGACCGAAAACTGTATTGCAGAAAGATGTTTGTAATAAGATTAAATGGGGGGAACGTACTTGTGAACAAATTGAAAACTATAATAAATTTTGTAATAGCAGATTAAGAGATGTAGACTTTCCTGTAGAGTTCACCGAGTGTGGTGGTAAAATATGTACTAAGATAGAGCATAGAAAAATCTTGGACAATATGTATGAAACTGTGACAAATATACTGATAGAGGCGGCGGTGTCACAGCCACGACACTCCTCGTACGTGTGAGCCCCCGCGTCGGTGACCTATAGGGTTGATACTTGCGGAAAACGAATATTCAATTCAATTCATTTATACTTTATTGCACACCAAAACAGAATATAAGCATAAGCATATGCTCACGACTATATTCCCCGAGGGGGTAGTCAGAGACAACACACAACAAGACAACAGAAACAGAAAAAAACAGCATATACATTTGAATAAAGATATAGAATTACAAATAAGGTGGTCTTATCGCTAAAAAGCGATTTCTTCCAGACAACCTTATTTACACTGGTGCAAGGAAATAATAAAAGACATAGGTACTAATACTCTGGGGATGACACTAAGTAATTAGAATTGTTAATAATGTTCATTTCAAGTTTAAAATTATTTTAACAGAATTTATGTTGTAAAGAATATAATTATTTTGTAGGTGGGTTACTTACAACGTATTACAGGTAGTTCTTTCTAATTAGTTTGTGTATTACAGCTGGTAACTATAAAGACTTAAGACGTTTCAAAAAATTACATTAGAGCTTGAACCTAAACTTTTACTTATATGCAAGAAGGTTGAAATTTTCCTTGCTTATACGACATAAAGTTTAACTTACTACAAAATGATGGGCCTCGTATCTCATTCATTTTAAGGGATATCAAAACATGATTTAATACAGATCGATAGAGAAAAAAATTCGAAGTTCAGTGGTATTTTCAGGGGACTTACGACAAAATGTCCCTTACGACATTTGCAATTTCCACTGTTGATGTTTTTATCGTAAGCGACAAATTCAGCATACGACGCGCACAACTCTCAAGTTGCGTTTCAAATGTCGTAAGGGACATTTTGTCGTAAGTCCCCTGAAAATACCACTGAACTCCGATTTTTTTTCTCTGATTAAAAAATTCACTGTACGCTTAGGCACTTACATTAAAATCAATAGAAGGTATGGAACATATTCATCGCTTCTATCGAGCGTTTTTAGGAAGATCGTAAGCTGAGCTTTGCCCGCTGAATTTGTCACTCAAAATAAAATTTTATTGCTGTCTTTTGCGTTTAGTTGTTTATTCATCTATACTTATAAAACAGTTCCGCTGACTGACCGACACACAGCCGCTCACAGCCTTAATCGCTGAAGACAGAATTATGAAATAAATTTTCTGCGTAGGGGTGCACGAAAGGTTTTTTATATATTCGAATGAAAATACCCTTAAAATGTAGTTAGTAATTAAAACTAGTGGTGTATAGGGGGTGTAAGGAAAAGTATCATTAAACCTCTAAACCACATACTCTACCCATCAAACTGAACAACTTTTACTATGTGAGCAAACCTTTCAGAACAAAAAAAATCTGCTGTCTCTTACGTTTGAATCGAGTAGGTATTCCTACAAAAATATTGTTTCTTACAAGCGACACGATAAAACGTTAAAATCACATCGTAAGGGATAAATGTATTTTAATTTGAAGTAATGAGTAAGAAGTTACGATTAGAATAAACATGTAGTATGTAAATTCCAATTCATTAAAATTTAAAGTAATTAATTTTCATTCGATTGTTTCAAAATAAAATAAATAGTTTGTGTGTTACATTCATCGATTTCTAGGTTTAGAATAATGCCTTAAAATTTGACAATAATTTGGATACTAATATAATCAGGTTGAATTTAATACATATTGATGTCGCAAAGAATTTATAACTCGTATTTAGTCATTTGTAAAATCGTCATTAAATATAGGTAAAGTACGTTATTTTTAAATTTACTTATTTACAACTGGAAACAGAAACGGCAACATCAAATGTCAAATTCTGACATATTGAATCATTGAATATAATTATATTTTTTTCTCAATGGCCAGTTATTTTAAGTTGATTTTTATTTTACCTAGAAGTTTACAGGTCCGACGAATGACGTCACTAGTCGGACCGAAAAACGACTTTATTTTATTAAAAATATCTGTAATCTTTTCATTTTGAAATTTCTAACATAGAAAATATTTTTCTTTTTTATTACTGATTGGTTTGCTCTTGACCTCAAGCCAGTCCTCAAGACAAAGATGGGGTCGAAGATGTAGCGAACTTACCCAAAAGATGCCTATTCACTCGTACTTTAAAGGAATTCGGGTTGTAAGTGCTCGGAAATACTGACACAGGCAAGGCATTCCACTTCTTGTCTGTGCGCATTATAAATTATGAAAAACAAAAAACCCGACTGCATAAAAAAACTGTTAACTGAAAAGAGAAAAACAAGCTCTATAATCACTAATCAGCTATAACAACATTAAGTAAAATATAATTTGAATGTTATTAGGTTGGTATCGCAAACGGGGACAAAGATGAATTAAGTATAATACATACCTAGGTACCTTCCTTTGGTTTGTCCTCGCCTGCAATACCTACCTAATAACATTCAAATTATATTTAATTAATGTTGTTATAGCTGATTAGTGATTATAGAGCTTGTTTTTCTCTTTTCAGCTAACAGTTTTTTTATGCAGTCGGGTTTTTTTGTTTTTCGTAATAATTTGGTTTATTTCATACTTTTTAGTCCTTTGTCGAAATGGTAGCATAAAAGTACTACAATATACAACGTGTTAATGAATTAACGCAAAACCTCATACAACCCAACTGATCTATAACAAAATAATTAGATTGAAATAATAATTTCATTATTTTGATAGTTAAAATTTAAAGTTATTTGCATTTTAAGTTTTGAGGCAAAAATGATTTGTTGTCATTTCAGCAATAAATGAAAGCGCTACCTAACGTACTCATGGATATATTTTAATAATCTAGTATTGGTAGTTAGTAAGGTGAGTGTGCTTTTGAGGTGGTCTGACATCGGGTTCGGTAAATTAAAAATTTTAAAAACAAATAAATTAATATTTTGTCAAAAATTACCTGTTTTGAAACCATGATAATTCGATTCTGCTCTTGATTCTAAACAAACTATTTTTTAGTTTATTCATTAAGACGTTGTATACATATTTGGAATCGTCTGTTTACTAGCTTTCATTTGATACCCATATTGTAAATTTTTACAAATAAAAATTATTTATTCCCTCTCTTTTTTTTAATTCCCAGATGCCATAATAAAAAAATATAGCCTAAGTCACTCTCACGATTTTTACAAATCTAACGACACATCATACGTCAAAATCCATCGAGCCGCTTAGGCTGTAGGCCGTGCCAAAGAAATAGACATACAAACATACATACATACGCTCGAAAAACATAACCCTCCTTCTGGCGCAGTCGGGTAAAAAAGATTCAGAAAGGCGCTTGGTGCGGATATGTGGAATGTCAACCAAGAAATTGTGATATCCCGCGACAATTATTGAGACAATTATCTCGAAATAGTTTTCGATTTAGGCCTCCCAAAAATATTTTGACAAACCTAATTGGCGCCGACGCTGTAGGTACTTTTCGCAGCTGTCAAACAAGAGTGACGGAGGACTGATTATGATTATACTAACAACAAAAAGCTATAGGTATATTTTTTTAATGTCCTTTTTAACTTCACACAAACAGTTCCTGGGTAAGAACTAAGTTCCTCGTAAGTGACAAATATGGTTTATTCAAGTAATCTCTAGATTATGATATCCATATTTTTACACAGACGGCTAAGGCACAGATATTTACGATTTTATTAAATTGAGAAAATTTTATCGTAAGTTGCAAAACATGTTCATTTGTACATGTCAGTACTTGTCGGTTACAATGAAATTGTTGAATATTTAATTTATCGTAAGTTGAGCGTCGGTCATACACGCCTTGTCACTTACGATAAAATGAATAATTAAAATCGTTCTTGTAACTATGTATTACAATAGTATTGAATAAAAAAAATGTTTTGCTACGTATACTTGCAAATTACGATACAATTTTCTCATTTATTTATTTGAGAAAAGTAACTACCTCTTTAAGTACCTACTCCTTCTAATTGTATACCTACTCTTTTGTGCTGTGCTTTGGAATTAAACTAACCCTGAACTAACCTGTGTCCATAGATATAGTAAACAGTTTTTAATCTAAGCCTGTGTCATTATATTATTTATGTTCGGTATTATAAATCAGTTACAAAGCAAACTGAACATAATTATCCTAAAACTAAAATATAACATATTGGTCGGCGTCGCACGCTTCGCTCGCAGAATCAAAGAAAATATTTACCTATTTCAACGGCCGAGTCGTGCAGTTGTGCGAGCAAGAGCAACCATGTAATTCAAGCGGTCAATGACCTGTTTTCCCACCCGCTCGCATACTGCGCACCCCCCCTCGCTCGCCCGACCCGCACACATAGCCGCGAGCGGTTTTACGAGCACACATGCATGAGTGTCGCTTCTTTTCGCGGTAGTGTATATTTTCTTTGGCGGTGTGTAGTTTTGCTGGTAGATGTAAGCGTAAAAATAAACATGTAGCGGGATGGAACAGACATGTAAAGCAGGCTCATGGGGAGGCTCGACTTGCGTTCCAAAACTGGGACCTACACGGTAAACAGGCACGGGGAGTATTTTATGACCAGATGTGTGAAACCAGAAAAACATTTAAAGCTAAATTGAAATGGTGCCAAGATCATGAAACCCAAATAAAAATGGACATCCTTGCCACCAACCACAAAAGTAAAAAGTTTGGAAAATTTTGGAAAAATGTGAAAAAGTTGGATCCCAGGTCGAGTCTTCCAGTGAGTGTGGAGGGCGTGAGTGATCCAGGTCAGGTGGCCAACTTATTCAAAGATCATTTCGGGATCCAGTCTCCCTTGGGGGCGGCGTCGGAGGGAGGAGAGAACATGGCAACTGGTGGGGACCCGCATGTCAGGTTTTCAGCAAAGGAAGTGGCTCAAATAGTAAAGGGAATGACTCGGGGAAAGTCTCCGGGACATGACCACTTAAGCATTGAGCATTTGCAACATGCGGGTGTACACCTACCGAGAGTACTTGCCATGTTCTTTTCTCTTTGCGTAGGCCATTCATATCTGCCGGACAATCTAATGAAAACCATAGTAGTTCCCATTGTTAAAAATAGGACGGGGGACGCCTCAGACAGGAACAACTACAGACCAATATCGCTAGCCACGGTGATCGCTAAGGTACTGGACTGTGTGATAGACAGACGGATGGAAGAACATGTAGAGCTTCATGACGCCCAGTTTGGATTTAGGCCGGCTCTATCTACAGAGTCAGCTATCCTGTGTCTCAAACATACAGTCCAGTATTATACGGATAGAAAAACCCCGGTCTTTGCGTGTTTCCTGGACCTGTCTAAGGCGTTCGACCTAGTGTCTTATGACATACTGTGGAACAAGCTTTCAGAGGATACGACGCTCCCGAAGGAACTGATAGGGATCTTGAAATATTGGTACAGCAAGCAGTGCAATTATGTAAAATGGGCTGGATCACTCTCGGATGTGTACAGGTTGGAGTGCGGGGTGAGGCAGGGAGGGTTGAGCTCGCCCCGTCTTTTCAACCTGTACATGAACAAGCTGATTGTGGAGCTTAGCAGCACCAAGGTGGGCTGCTCTATTGACGGAACATCTATGAACAATATGAGCTATGCCGATGACATGGTGCTGCTAAGCCCGACAATCAATGCCCTCCGTAGGCTCTTAAGGGTCTGCGAGGAGTATGCGGTGACTCATGGTCTCAAATACAATGCAAGCAAGAGTGTACTGCTTGCTTTCAAAGCAGGAAATAAATGCTATAACATCCCTGGCATCACTCTTGCTGGCTCGCCACTTGTAAAGGTGAACGAGTTCAAGTATTTGGGACACTGGGTCACCGATGACCTTAAGGACAACTCTGACATGGAGCGGGAGCGCAGGGCGTTGACGGTGCGCTGTAATATGTTGGCACGCAGGTTTGCACGATGCACTGAGGAGGTAAAGCGTACACTTTTCAGAGCTTTTTGCCAGTCGATGTACACGTGCAGCCTGTGGGTCAGCTATACGCAGGGAGCCTACAATGCTCTGCGTATCCAGTATAATAATGGGTTCAGGATGCTGATGGGGCTTCCGAGGTTTTGCAGCGCGTCAGGGATGTTCGCGGCGGCAAGTGTGACTTCCTTTCACGCCATAATACGCAGTAGAGTCGCCTCCCTGATGCGTCGCGTCCAAAGTAGCGCCAACAGTCTCCTGAACACCATTTCAAACCGGCCACACTGTCCCATCTGGAGGCACTGGACGAAACTACACCTCTCCGCTGCCCCCTCTATCAGAAAATAGGCTATGTAGGTATAGGACTACAAGTTGATAATACTGTACTAATATAGTTTTTAAGTTTATGTATACTAACAATCTATGGACTTTGTCTGAAATAAAATTATTTTGAATTTTTTTTAAGTGGGTTTTCAAATGAGCTTTTACACTACATTTGTACTCACACATGGATGGAGCATGGTCTAGCTCTGCATCGTCCGATAAGTTTTCTACTTTTACATCAATTACAACTTCTCTATATGTGTTTTCAGTATTCATTTTAGCTTCCGAATTTATAAATATTAGTAAGCATCAAACTGAAAGGAAAAATCAAATCCAAATAGTTTAATGAACGCAAAAATTGGTCAATCCAAGATTGATTTGATTCCAAAAAAACAAAAACAAATAACAATGCAGAATAGAGTGTTGCCAGCCGGATCTTGTCAAAAGTAACCGGATCACCCTAAAAAGTAACCTTTTGGCATAGATATATATATTACTAGCGTAAGGATAAGCTCATCAGAATATTTTATAAAAACCTTCTTCATAGAACCAAAAATTGGCGGCATCTGTCATAACTCGTATACGAACTATGTCGTGTCACGTTGACTACGTGAGTGGTGCGATACACCTAACCTTGTATGTGCGTGCATAATATTTGATAATATTTTTAGTTTAAACTTTTAAGTTGGTTTAGAACAGATCAAAGCAAAATGTTTTAAGGTGTTCAAATGAAAGACATGATATTCAAGTCAAACAATTATATTGTGTTTTGGTTATCGGAACAACCACAGAAACATAAAATTATACCTATATACTTAGGTACAGTAATTTAAAATCACTCATATTTGCTTACAACAATCAACATTAACAAGAAAAAGAAAGGAGTCACTGTTTCAATATCGGTATGGTTTTTATTACACTTAGGGCACAGCGTAAACATAAATAATAAGCGCTCTATGGTCGCGACGGGCCAATTCGTGCGCGAGGTGCGGGACGCTGGAGGAGCGCGTCTCGGCCCTCTTTGCTTGCGCGCCGTACCAATTCTGAACTATGACTATTGGTACGCGCCGGCAGCAGTGTCAAATGTTATACTCAAGAGCGCGCACGTACCACAATGGTTCGAATTGTTTGTATTATTACGATCCAAACGGAGACGTCCACATTTTTTCATAATCATAATCATTTATTGCACAATCATATGGTACATAAGGTCAATAGGTACTCACATTCTAGGTACACCTAGACCTAGGTGTGTCGGTGTGTGTTTCGGATACATCCGAAAATAACCCATTTAGGGTGCCTGTCCATTGAAGCTGTGCGAGCTGTGTAGCTGTGTTGTTTTAATCAATCAGGAGCTCGGGCGATATCGGCCGCGCCTCGCCCAAGCTCCTGATTGGTTAAAAAAACACAGCTACACAGCTACACAGCTCGCACAGCTCGCACAGCTTTACTGGACAGGCAGCCTTATGTTCCGCGATTTGATGTAGTTTAGAAGTTATGATTTTTTAAATGTGTACCTATTTGAGAATTTTTTAAAGGAGCGGCTTAAAAATGTAATAACTTTTTTTGTACTAAGAATTTTTTTTATTTTCTTAATGTGCATGATCATTTAGATATACTCTTCCAAACGTAAAATAATCAGCAACATGAAGTCAATAGAAGTTACTGAAAAAAGAGTTGAAAGTGAAAATTGTAAGTTTGAGTTCGACTCAGCAAAATTTTCAAAATTCTCTTAAAAATACAAAATGGATGTTCCATAGGTTGAAACTAATATCAAAAGCTTCTGTGATTATTCAACTTACCAAATAAGAAACAAAAAGTGGTTCTTAACAAGCTATTTTATGCTGGAATCGGCTTCCAAAGTTACTTAGATGAAAAATAAAATTCGCTAAGAAATTTTATTTTTGAAAAAATAGTATTACCAATATTTTTTATTATTATTAGTGGAGTCGATGGAGGTTTTCACCTCGGAACCCAATTACTTTTGATGATATTTAATTAGTCATAATTTTAGCAACAATAATAAAAAATAATAATAATACTATTTTTTCGAAAGTAAGATTTTTTCTTAGTGGATTTTTCACCTAACTTTTAACTTTTAACTTTGGAAGCTTATTCCAGAGTAAAATGGCTTATTAAGAACCACTTTTTTTTTTTTTGGTAAGTTGAATAATAACTGAAGTTTTTAAAATTAGTCTCAACCTATGGAACATCCTTTTTGTATTTTGAGGAGAATCTTAAAAATTTTGCTTCTTCTAACTCAAACCTAAAATTTTCACAGTACAGAGTTATCTGTACAGAGTGTAACAAAAACACCCTAGTAATATTTTAAGTGAGTTTTTAGACCATCAAACTGAACAACTTTCACTAGGGAGCCAACATCGAACAACAATTAACAAAAAAAAATCGACTGTTTGATACAAAACTTCAGTACCAACTCGACTCAACTGTAAGGAACAGCAATTTTTTTTATTTTTTTCGACTTTGTCTCCCTAGTGATAGTTAATTCAGTTTGATAGTCTGAGCTAAACCAATCCTTTGAATAATTCTAGGTGTTTTTTCACACCCTTTATAGATATAAAGTTCGCTCTCATATTATATGTTAAGAGGATATAATTCGGAGCGCGCTTCATACCATCGAAGTCTGATTATATTTTCAATGCTAACCAATTAAAGACAATGCAAATTTTTAGACACGATCTAGAAAACAACATCTGTGCTTTAAACTTGTCAGATTTCCGTTAAAATATGCAGGGTTTAAGAAAAAGTATAAGTAACCTTTAAACCAGATACTCTACCCATCAAACTGATTTTTTTTTACTATGGGAGTAAACCAGTCAGCACAAAAAAAGCAGCAGTTCCCATACTAAATTGCAGCGCCTACTCTACATGATACTTTTCCTTACACCCTGTATAGTTTCAATGCTAGGATTAATTTAAGAATTGCATAGACAACTTTGAGCCACGATAACTTTGAAACTATGTTATATTTAAATACTCGCATGTATTTTGAATACTTCAGATTCAAATTTTGAATGTTAATAATAGTCTCGTGTGAACCTCAAACGTAACTAGTTTGAAGTTAT
This sequence comes from Agonopterix subpropinquella, assembly GCA_922987775.1. Classification (NCBI taxonomy): domain Eukaryota; kingdom Metazoa; phylum Arthropoda; class Insecta; order Lepidoptera; family Depressariidae; genus Agonopterix; species Agonopterix subpropinquella. Next base: position 10,215,642 of record OV277718.1, on the reverse strand, counting down.
GGTTCCGCAATTATAGGCTGTCTCATTTAGTGTTACAAGTGGCGACCGGCTCACTCCCCGTCACACTGGACAGAGTTTCGCTACTACTAGTGAAACGTGGATGTTCTGAAGTTTCAGAATATCTCTGACTACCCCCTCGGGGAATATAGTCGTGAGCATATGCTCATTTAGTGATAAGGTCGCATGTAAATGCAGATGATGGCAAAGCTGGTCCCTAGTTAAATGGTCTAAGGTCCCTAGTTATGTGGTCCTTAACATTTCAAAAATTAACTACTACTAAGCGCTGGGCAAAATGAAATTAATTACCAATTACTTTTTGTAATTGTTAATTGCAAGTACTCAATCACTTTTTTGGTTACTATTATAATATTTATAATCAACATATCAATTTGAAAGAAACAGATAATGTCTGCACTCGCATGTATTTTGCGCTAAACTTTAGGTGCCATATTAAATACCACAGCAGACCGCAGTCAGATAGCATACAGTCTGTACTCGTATGTTTTTTGCTCTGATGTTTTAAAGCAAACTGTATATCAACACAGACACTCTCTGTACTGGTATGCAGTATGCTCTTCATCTACAAAAGCAAACTGTGATCGATTGCAGAGCAACTCCTGTCTGTAGTAGCATACAGTTTGGCAATACGCCGACCGGTCCTGCGCTGCCCTCATCCAACGGGTTCCCGCCGCCTTCACCAGATCGTCGGTCCACCGTGTGGGGGGCCTGCCCACGCTGCGTTTTCCAGTACGCAGTCGCCACTCGGGAACTTTTCGGCCCCATCGGCCATCGGTTCTACGAGCAATGTGCCCCGCCCACTGCCACTTTAGTTTAGCAATTCTTTGGGCTATGTCAATTACTCTGGTTCTTCTGCGGATCTCTTCATTTCTGATTCGATCTCGCAGGGAAACTCCGAGCATAGAGCCCTCTCCATTGCCCTTTGGGTGACTTTCAGCCTTTTTATGAGGCCTTGAGTAAACGACCACGTCTTTGTTCCATATGTCATCACTGGCAACACACACTGATCAAAGCCTTTCATTTTAAGACACTGCGGTATTTGGGACGTAATGATACTACGTAGCTTCCCGAACGCTGCCCAGCCAAGTTGGATTCGACGGTTGATCTCTTTCTCGAAGTTGGACCTACCTAACTGAATAGTTTGTCCCAGGTAAACATAATGGTCAACAACTTCGAGCGCAGAGTTTCCAGTCATTACAGGAGTGGGTACAACATGAATATATATATATATATATATATACCTATCTACACGGACTTCATGGCCTACTGATTATTTTAAGTATGGAAGAGTATTTCTAGATAATCATGTTACACAGAGGAAAATTAAAAAAAAAATATCTGCCACTTTTAACAAGTAGATATTTGTCGGATTGCTAACAGAGGCTTTATCAGAAATCGGTGGAACAGACCCTTACCGTTTAATGTTTACTGGCCTTTAAATAAAACAAGTTTTTTAAATTTATTAAGTCGCGGTATAGCCGATCCTTTTAGTTTTCGTAGCCTCGCTTTTGAAATATCAACATCTTTGTCACAAAAATGAGCAGAGCATACTCTTGTGTTTTTATGAGGCTTAAAATAAGGCTCCTTTCGTTGTTTGCGAATAATGTGACTCCAGATATCATTACGCACTGGATCATTAGGAAATCTGTAATTAAATCATAACTTTTTTACATTCAAAATTCGATTCAAAATCCTTAAAATCCTTTTAATCCAATTTCAAATTAATTTATTAATGCACATGCATAAGATTACGTGCATACTTACGTACGTAAATATGCAAGTAGATACATATGTACGCACAGTGTCGATCCATACGTCCTTAATTCGTCCGTTCGTCCACCCTTCCGTCCTCCGTTCAGCGATCCGTTTGTCAGTTGGTCCATCCGTTCATCCGTCCTTCCACCCATCTGTTCGTGCGTCCGTCCGACCGTCTGTCCGTCTACCCATCCTTCCGTCCATCCACCCGTCCGTCCGTATATCATTTCATCCACCCGTACAGTATCTGTATGTGTACATAATCGTACATACTACATACATAAAGAATTTACACATATACGCACATACACCCGAAAAACATGTTAGGCGCATAGCCCGCTGAATGAAGAGTCGAGGCGGCGTCGAGGCGCGGGCGCGCCTCTTCTAGCTTTTCTATACAAGTGTAATAAGTCTGCGCACACTGCCAGAGTCCCGGCGCAGTCGAGGAGGTGGAGGGGCAGAGTCGCGGCGCAGACTAGGCGGCGTCGAGGCGCCCCCGCCGCGACTCTACCGCCATTTTCGGGCGTAGGCGCGTTTAGACGTTATTTGAAAATGTCAAAATTACTATGGAGATATGCAAATCTCTTCTTCTTCTTCTTCTATCTTTCAACTGCTGATTTGACTTTAAAAAATCATACACCTGGAGTGCGATTTTTGAATCTCATAAGTTGAACTCAGCAGTTGAAGATGTATGGGGATACGCATCTTTCTACTACTGATTTGACTTTCAAAAATCGCACTCCTGGAGTATGATTTTTTTAATGTCAGCAGTAGAAAGTCTCCATAGTAATATTGACATTTCAACTGCTGAGTTCAAAGAATGAGTTTCAAAAATCGTACTCCTGGTCGAAAATAAACAAAAGAATAAACAATGCACATAAGTACTTCAAATTCCGAACGAACCTACATGTAATTATTTTATTTGCTTTGAAAAAAAAAACTGTATGGAATTCATCCAAATACATCTATTATTAAACACAGGAGTGCGATTTTTGAATCTCATTCGCTGAGTTCAGCAGTTGAAAATGTCAAAATTGCTATGGAGATAGGCATCTTTCTACTGGTGACTTGACTTTTAAAAATCGCACTCCTGAAGTATGATTTTTGAAAGTCAAATCAGCAGCAGAAAGATGCGTATCTCCACTGTAATTTTGTCATTTTCAACTGTTGAACTCAGCGAATGAGATTCAAAAATCGCACTCCAGAGCTATTTTTGAAAGTCACTCGTTCTAATCAGCAGTAGAAAATGTCAAAATTAGTATGAAGATTATCCACCATTCGATCATGATTTTCAACTTGTGTCTTTAAAAAAATCACATTACAGTCTTCATTTTAGTGGATAGACTCCATACTAAAAAGTTTTGTTAAGTATAAAAGTAAATTGGAGTCTCATTTCCTACGAAATGTATGGGATAGGTTTTTTGCGATTTCTGACATTGCTAGTACTCTAACCTCGGTTGGTCCGATAGAGTTTATTGATTCTTATAAGAAACAGGATCGATCGGCATCAAAATTTTTTTTATGTAAATTGTAAATTTTCTTGCTGACTATACTTACATTTTTTTTTTTTCAAAATCTGTGAATGCAGTTCAAAATGTCTCAAAAAGTTAAGGATAGTCTCTTAAGAACGATTCGCTGTAACTAAAACGGTTTAGGGTGCACCCAATATTTTCTTTTCTGTTCAAATTGATAACTAACAGCAAGTACGTCTTTATCTTCTGACGACGACATGCTGAATGAGTACAAACGAGGCATGACGCCTCCGCCTCGCTCGACTTATTCCATGACCCCGCCCCAACCCGCCTCGACCGCGCCTCGACTCCGCCTCGACTCCTTCTGTATGCGATACCCCTTACAAACCTAATTCATAATCAGAAATCAAACTATCCTCATACAAAGAAGTATTATTTTAGAACGTCCCTACAAGGTTAGTTCGTTCAGCTTCACCATAATGAATCATGAATCTCGGTATAAAATTATCACTTTAAAATGCGAATGTTTAATTGTTAAAATAGAAAGAAATATAATGTAAGGTGACTTACCGATGATACGATATTCCATCTTTCTTTTTATTAACTTTTGTATGATAATTTTTGCACCCTTTAACGACGCAATTTGACATCTTTACGTACATATAATAGTCTGTGCAGTTGTCAGTCCCGCAGACGACTAAGTTGCGTAGTGCTCTAAACTGACATTTTAGAGCCAACGCACTGGGGACAATAGTCAAGCTCGTAGGCCGGGTCCTTACGCTAGTAATATATATATCTATGCCTTTTGGTGTAAAAAGTAACCTTTCTTATTTTTTTCCAGTAATAAGGTATTAAAAGTTGATGGACAGAAGTGCGATTTTTGAAAATCATACGAGCGACTTGGCAGTAGAAAGATGCATAATCTCCATAGTAATTTCGACATTTTCGACTGCCAAGTCGCTCGTATGATTTTCAAAAATCGCATTTCAGAAGTGCGATTTTTGAAAATCATACGAGCGACTTGGCAGTAGAAAGATGCATTATCTCCATAGTAATTTTGACATTTTCTACTGCCAAGTCGCTCGCATGATTTTCAAAAATCGCACTTAAGATGTTGGTTCTATTAACTTAACTTAACTTACAGAAATGAAAAAAATCAGTAGCGTTTTCCATTTTAAGTTGCATTTTCATCCAATTGATTGATTGATTGAGCGAGTAAGTGAGACTACTTAGACCATTTTTAGTCATTCGTGATTTGGTACTTTAGGGGGTGGAGACGTAGCCAGAGGCCAATTAAACTCTTTTTATCACTATTATTTGGATTTATAAAACAGTGCAAAGATAAAAAAAAAACATTCCGTTTCATGGAAAAATGTGATTGATTATAAAAATTCCGAAAAATCACTTAAAAGTGACCTTTTGAATCGTGTAGCCTAAAAGTAACCAGACACAGCTAAAAATCACCTAAAAGGTTACAAAAGTAACGTTCTGGCAACACTCAGAACAGTTTTTTTTTTTAAATAATGTGTTTAATGGCTCTGGATACTATGTCCTTTAAAGCCATATCTCAGTTAATTTCTTCTTGATTTCTTCATATTCTTAATGATGAATGATGTCATGATAGATGAAGATGAATTTTAAGCATCGAAACATTGGTGTTCGACGTTTCGACGCTTCTTTGGAGTTTTTGGAGACAATCGAAAGTAGCAGGAAACGTAGAAGTCCACAGGAAAGAGGTGAACCGACCGCTTTGCCGCGCTAAAAATGACGAACACGTTTCCTGTTTACGACCCGCGTACACCATCATATTTCACTGAACTGTATATTGTTCACTTGCACGACACTTTGTTACGCAAAAGAACACCAATTTTACGAACCAAAACTCACTATAAACAATAAAAATTCGATAAAATATGTGGACGCCAACCGTAGCTATCGAATGACCGCCAAAAACTCCAAGCAGAACCAGACAGTCAGACACTGCACTGCAGCAGAATGTTTCCCGCTAAATGTATTTTTTTTCCTGAAACGGAAAGTCACCACTCACGTTAAAATCATTCCGGTAAAAAACGGTTATAGGATTCCTATTTTTTTATAAGGCTGGGCTCAGCAATCCAGCAGCAATCCCAGCCCAGCCCAAGAAGGTTGAAATTTTTTCCCAGCCTTATAAAAGTTATAAAAAAATATTGAGGTTTTTGACATTTTGTGTCCTTGTCAGCGTAGGTAAGCGAAAAGTTTTTAATCTAAGCCTTGTCATTTCTTTAACTTTCACCCAAAATTTCAACCTTCTTGCTTTCACCTAAACTTTCCCTATCTGTCAGACAAAGACAAGGAATAAAACAGATTGTCTGCATCTCGGCATTCTGTCCGCAATCGTTGCGTGAACACCTAGCACGAAACAGTATCAGATTCAACAGAGCCGCCATCTCTCGGTACCTATTCGTACTAAAGTTAGTAATCGAATACCGAGAGGTGGCGCTTTATTGTATTCAAGCACAAGGTCGTGGGTTCGATTCCCACGGGGGACACCTAGTGATGTGATATATGTCACTTTGTGCATTTTTCTCAATTGGTTAGGACATTGCAGGCTGAATCACCTGATTGCCTGAAAAAAAAAAAAAAAAGATTCCATGCTTCGGATGGCACGTTAAGCCGTTCGTTCCGGCTACTATCTCTGGTGGTAGTAGTCGTTACATAAAAACCACGTCAGAGGCCGTAAGGCGGTCTGAAAATACTCTGACACCTGGGCTTGCCCACACGATAAGAAGATAAACTGTAACTCTCATCTTTATTCAGAAGTGTAGGCAAGGTAGACTATATATGGACACCTAGCTGTAATGTCGCTTCTATTGCTTCAAGAATAAGGTCTATAATCCGATCTTTACTTACTAAAATCCCAAAATCTTTGAATTAGCTTCGCAGGTCCGCACTCTACCAGTAGGTACATTGTAGCGACAGCTGCGATATACAGAAAGAGGCAGCACAACATGGCACACGCTAGTGAGCCATATTCCTAGAGATACCAAATACCGACGCATTCTCCAAATATTTGATTTATCAGACCTTACCCGAGTATACCTTACTGAGAGTGCGAGCGAGACAGCAATACTCCATTACCTACATTTTCCGCCACACTTCCTACCAAGCAGGGGCGAGGTTAACATTGGTGGGGGGGGGGGGGGGGGGGGGGGGGGGAGTGTCCGTACTGTATGTAGTTCTAGATACTCTCTCTTACACTGTGCTATGGATCTACAATCAGTCTCTCGCAAAGTATACTAATCAATATTATTATAATTAGCTGTGCTGAGAATAAAACACTGAACTTATTATAGTTGAACATTTTATTATAACAAAAACATTAGGAAGAACTTTTATATTAAAAACTAAGAAAGAAAAGTCGGTTTCAAATCAAATTAAAATAAGTAAAAAATCAAAAGCACAATTAGATATGTACTAACAATCGAAAACTATAAGTAACTAAGTATTTTTTCCCTAAAATTTGTAATGTAAGGGTCAGCGTACATCTAGCGGAAACATTTTCAAGCAGTTTTCATTGATAAATTGATAATGAACTCCATTCCAATTGAAATATAATTAAAAATAGCCTGCAAAAGATAAATCTCTGTGGCGTGTGTTCGCGTTATCTCTCGCACACTATTTCCAACTGTATTGTAATTAAAATTGAGTTCATTCTGTTGAGCCTCATCTGGAAGCACGGAATCGCATTTTTTTACTCGCTATGCTTTTCTGTCGCTCAGGAACTTCATTGGCTAGAGCGAGAAAGGTAGCACCACTGCCGGTGCTGTCGCATTCTCGCTATCTTTCTCACTCTAGCAAGTGACGTTCCTGAGCGACAGAAAAGGATGGAGCGTCAAAATATTGCGATTACGTGCTGCCAGATTAGATCCAACCCTTAATAAGAAGAAAATCGAAAGCACAATCAACATTATAGGCAGGTATGTACTAAACAATATAGTAACATTAGGTAAACCATTAAAATTATATTAAATAATCGAAAATACTAACACACTTTTCTCCCTAAAACTATAAAAGTAATATTCAAAACATATTTCCGAACAATAATCAATAATAATTATACAGGGTGTAAGTGACAGCCTAGCAAATACTGAAATGGTGAACTCAGACCATCAAACTGAACAACTTTCACTGTGGAGCCTACCTCAGGATACGCGAAAAAAAACATCTGTCCCATACATTTTAGTAATTTAGTCGGGTAGGTACAGACTGCAGTTTTGTATGGGACAGCTGATTTTTTATCGCGACTCCTGAGGTTGGCTCCATAGTGAAAGTTGTTCAGTTTGATGGTCTGAGTTCACCGTTTCAGTATTTGCTAGGCTGTCACTTACACCCTGTATAATCAATCTTATTTAAACCACTTCTGAATAAGTACTTGATAGCTTATTTGAAAGATCGTTTGACATGTTTTTCATACAAAATAAAATATGTCAAACGAGCTGTCAGATAAGCTAACAAGAACTTATCCAAAAGTGGTGAAACAGACCCTTAACAAAGTTAAAAAAAATGTAAGTAATCTAAAACACTTGTATTTTATGTAGTTAGTACTCTTTCTTGTTTCCATTAATTGTACATACAAAAATAGACAGAATAGTTTCACCAGTATGAATTAGTAGATTAGTAATAAATTAATGTATATGTTTCATATTCTGTCAGTAACTTACATACACATATGTCACACGGCGACAGATCAACCTACTCATAGTTGAACTCGTAGGTTTTTTTGTCGCAGTGTGTCCACGAGTTCAACGTTTCTTCACTTACAATGGATTTTTAAGTGTCTTTTCAAATCACCTTTTCGACTAGATTTGTACTCACACATGGAGCACGAGTAAGGTTTCTCGCCTGTATGGATTCTTAAGTGTTTTTTCAAACTACCTTTTTCACTACATTTGTACTCACACATGGAGCAGGAGTAAGGTTTCTCGCCTGTATGGATTCTTAAATGATGTTTCAAAGTACCTTTTTGAATACATTTGAACTCACACATGGAGCAGGAGTAGGGTTTCTCGCCTGTATGGATTCTTAAGTGTTTTTTCAAACTACCTTTTTCACTACATTTGTACTCACACATGGAGCAGGAGTAAGGTTTCTCGCCTGTATGGATTGTTAAATGATGTTTCAAAGTACCTTTTTGAATACATTTGAACTCACACATGGAGCAGGAGTAAGGTTTCTCGCCTGTATGGATTCTTAAGTGTTTTTTCAAACTACCTTTTTCACTACATTTGTACTCACACATGGAGCAGGAGTAAGGTTTCTCGCCTGTATGGATTCTTAAATGATGTTTCAAAGTACCTTTTCGACTACATTTGTACTCACACATGGAGCACGAGTAAGGTTTCTCGCCTGTATGGATTCTTAAATGATGTTTCAAAGTACCTTTTTGAATACATTTGAACTCACACATGGAGCAGGAGTAGGGTTTCTCGCCTGTATGGATTCTTAAGTGTTTTTTCAATCTACCTTTTTCACTACATTTGTACTCACACATGGAGCACGAGTAAGGTTTCTCGCCTGTATGGATTCTTAAATGATGTTTCAAAGTACCTTTTTGAATACATTTGAACTCACACATGGAGCAGGAGTAGGGTTTCTCGCCTGTATGGATTCTTAAGTGTGTTTTCAAATTACATTTTAGACCACATTTGTACTCACACATGGAGCAGGAGTAAGGTTTCTCTCCTGTATGTATTCTTAAGTGTTTTTTCAAATTACCTCCAAGACTACATTTGTACTCGCATATAGAGCATGAATAAGGTTTTGCACCACTATGTATTAGTAAGTGTCTATTTATTTGACTAATTTTATTACTTCTATAATCACAAATCCCACATTCATGTTTTTTATCTTTATTAGAATGTACATTCTTAATATGTCGTTGTAATGTATCTTGGGTAATGTCTGTGTAAGAACACTGTTTACACTTGAAATAAATATTCTGCTTCATTTTGCCGTGAGATTGAATATGTTCTACTAAGCCCGATTTCTTGTCATATTGTTTATTACAATCATTGCATTTGAATATGTTATTTGTCATTTTACTGTTGTTTTTGTCTGTTTCAATCGGCTTTCTAGGTTTGTTAAATGTTTTCAGTTGTCTATTAGGTTTAGTGTTTGTTTGTACCTTTGGTTGAGTATCTGAACTTTCCGTATATTTGTTGTTTTGTTCATTTTTCGTGTTTTCTTTTGGATCGGCTACTTTTCTTGTTTCTTTTGGGGCATCATGTTCATCTATTTTGTTGTCCTCTGTATCTAATCTTGGTTTCTTTGGTAGAGGTGCATCTGAAATCGGAATTTAATATTAACTATTTTAAAACTGTAACAGAAATGTGTAAAAATATTGAAGATATTTAAAAAAAGTTTAGATATGGTGTTTAGGTGTCCCAGATTCCAGATAATTTTTTAAATTTTTTTTTTTTTTCTGTTTGTTTGTTCGAGCATCATGCGAAAATTATTGAACCGGTTTCGATGAAACTTTATGTTTCAAAGCTTATCTTCAAATCTGGGCCCTATTTAATAAACATTACAATTGTAATTTACAATTACAATTCAGGGTACATTGCTGGTAATGTTAGTGACACATTACCTACTACATGTTTAGCGTCAATAGTAACCAGCAATGTACCCTGAATTGTAATTGTATATTACAATTGTAACGTTTATTAAACAGGGCCCTGGTATATGATTTATGCGGACGAAGTCGCGGGTAAACTCTTAGTACGGTCCCCAATAGACATCAAATCCACTTTCGTGGGACTCTGCTCCGCCATACCGACTACTGGTATGTACTTATTCGGTATGTTTTCCCGAATACAAAAAGTGCGGTAGTCACCTCTTAGGGGTATGGAGGGTGGAGCTGTGACGTAGCAAAGATGGCGGCCGGCCCATTCTATTAAGCGGTATTACTAGATAACTACTGAACCGATTAACCTAAATAAGGTGTCGAATGAAAGACCATGTAATGTACATTATTTGATTTCATACATGCGTTCATGTAAAGCTAATATCAAACGAAATAACTTAAAAAAACAACATTTTGAAGGAAAACAATTTTTTTGTGTGTGTATAGTACGGCAACCGTTAGGATGGTGGAAATTTAGCTTATTATAAAACATATTGCTACTTTTATCTGATTTCTAATAAGCTTTAAATCATTACAATCGAGTAATAAACAACGAAGTTACAGTCGTTTTAGTGAGCGGAGTCCTGGTACAAGTCCTGGTCAAATTGATGTAACGAGACTTTTTTAAATGATGATAAAATTGTAAGTAAGTACAAAGTTTACATGCATCAATATAAATATCTTAGACATTGTCACACAAATTATCTAGTCCCATTTAAAGTACCAGAATTTAGCCTGCGACTTGTATTATGATGACTAGACAACGATATAGAATACGTTAGTAGAGATGTCAATTAATTACAAGAAATTTTCCTTAGGTCAGTAGTTTTATTCCGACATGTGGTATAGTTGCATTCAGTAGAGTTTCCTGAGTAGGAAAAATGACGTTGTCGCTTTCTCAATTGGTGGAGTGGGGAGTTATGACGTCATAAATTTGTTGTATGGGATTAAAAATTTCTTTTTCTGAAACCTGTCGTGTTGGGTATCAAATGAAAGGGCTTCTTGAGCCGGTTCTAAAAATATACTACACTATTACGTTTCAGCCACTTATCTCCAAAAAATCCAAAAAAGTATTCTCAAAACATACCAAGTTTGGGCTCCTCCGGGTGGGAAACGGCTGGGTAAATTTTTGTAAAACATATGCCAAATGACAAATAACATCCTCGTATCTAAGGTCAAAAAAATTATTTTAAAAATATAAATGTTTACTAATTATTTAAGATTTTTTTCATAGTGACAAAATCAAAAAAATTTATTATCAAAAAAAATTAAAATTGCTTTTTTGACCATTGATAATAAGTATGTTATGAGTCATTAGGCGTATTTTTAGAACCGGCTCATGAAGCCCTTTCATTTGATACCCAACAAGACAGGTTTTAGAGTTCCTTACTAGTTCCCACTGCGTGCTGCGGCCAGAAATCGCAGTATGTTTTTGGGCAGGGCGATTTGTATCTCATCTGATGTCAATACCTGCCTACCCAGATGAGTATTGCGTTTGTACATCAAGGGGCAACAGTCACATAGGACGTGCAGAGGACTTTCCATCTTCTCCTTGTAGAATCTGCAGGCGGTCGTACCGAGCTGTTTAAGCACATGCACACACTGAAATTAAGTGATACGACCGCCTGCAGATTCTGCAAGGAGAAGATAGAAACTTCTCTGCACCTCCTATGTGACTGTGGCCCCCCGATGTCCAAACACAATCTCATCTGGGTAGGCAGGTATTGACATCAGATGAGATACAAATCGCCCCGCCCAAAAACATACTGCGATTTCTGGCCGCAGTGGGAACTAGTAAGGAACTCTAAAACCTGTCTTGTTGGGTATCAAATGAAAGGGCTTCATGAGCCGGTTCTAAAAATATGCCTAATGACTCATAACATACTTATTATCAATGGTCAAAAAAGCAATTTTTATTTTTTTTGATAATAATTTTTTTTGATTTTATCACTATGAAAAAAATCTTAAATAATTAGTAAACATTTATATTTTTAAAGTTATTTTTTTGACCTTAGATACGAGGATGTTATTTGTCATTTGGCGTATGTTTTAAAAAAATTTACCCAGCCGTTTCCCACCCGGAGGAGCCCAAACTTGGTATGTTTTGAGAATACTTTTTTGGATTTTTTGAAGATAAGTGGCTGAAACGTAATAGTGTAGTATATTTTTAGAACCGGCTCAAGAAGCCCTTTCATTTGATACCCAACACGACAGGTTTCAGAAAAAGAAATTTTTAATTCCATACAAAAAATTTATGACGTCATAACTCCCCACTCCACCAATTGAGAAAGCGACAACGTCATTTTTCCTACTCAGGAAACTCTACTGAATGCAACTATACCACATGTCGGAATAAAACTACTGACCTAAGGAAAATTTCTTGTAATTAATTGACATCTCTACTAACGTATTCTATATCGTTGTCTAGTCATCATAATACAAGTCGCAGGCTAAATTCTGGTACTTTAAATGGGACTAGATAATTTGTATGACAATGTCTAAGATATTTATATTGATGCATGTAAACTTTGTACTTACTTACAATTTTATCATCATTTAAAAAAGTCTCGTTACATCAATTTGAGATTCTTCGTACCAGGACTCCGCTCACTAAAACGACTGTAACTTCGTTGTTTATTACTCGATTGTAATGATTTAAAGCTTATTAGAAATCAGATAAAAGTAGCAATATGTTTTATAATAAGCTAAATTTCCACCATCCTAACGGTTGCCGTACTATACACACACAAAAAAATTGTTTTCCTTCAAAATGTTGTTTTTTTAAGTTATTTCGTTTGATATTAGCTTTACATGAACGCATGTATGAAATCAAATAATGTACATTACATGGTCTTTCAGTCGACACCTTATTTAGGTTAATCGGTTCAGTAGTTATCTAGTAATACCGCTTAATAGAATGGGCCGGCCGCCATCTTTGCTACGTCACAGCTCCCCCCTCCATACCCCTCCCCTAGGAGGTGACTACCGCACTTTTTATATTCAGGAAAACATACCGAATAAGTACATATAAGTAGTCTGTATGGCGGAGCTGAGTCCCACCAAAATCGTTATTTGAAGACTTTTGGACAATTGGGGCTTGTACTATCTAGTAACTTATAAAAACAAATTGGGAGTATGTAGGAATAGGACACGCAATAGAAAGTAACAAGACAATTTTCAGAAGAATATGTGTATTAGATAATAGTTCACTGGTAAGGGCTTCGTTTAAATTCAATGGTCTGCGCGTACGAAGTCTTATAGGTCAGGTTTGCACCCATAGTCAAAGTTGTTCAGTTTGATGGCTAGAGTATGTGGTTTAAAGGTACTGATACTTTTCCTTATAATACCCTGTATTAAGTGGTGTAAATGTGTGTACGTACAATATTTTTTCTATTGAGAGATACCTAGGTACTAACCTTCGCAACAACTTATGGCATTAACTACTCGTTGAAGCACCACAGAACACGGCGCACACTTGAAATAAATATCTCGTTTTATTTTCTCATGAGATTGAATATGTTCTACTAAGTCAGATATCTTGTCATATTGTTTATTTCAATCATTGCATATGAATACATTATTGGGAGTCTGATTGTTGGTTTTATCAGTTTTGATTCTTCTTTTTGTGGGTTTATTGAATGTTTTTCGTGTTTTATTAGATTTCTTGTCTTTTACTTGTTCCTTTGGATGAGTATCTATATTTTCGTTTTGTTCATTTCTCATTATTTCTTTTGAATCACCTTCATTTTTATTTTCTATTGGGGAATAAAACTGATCAAATTTGTTGTCCTGTGTATCTAATCTTGCATTTTTCAGTTTGGGTACATCTGAAATCAGAATTTAATAACTTATAAGGTACTAGTAGACCGCGGCGAACTTCGTACCGCATTAGAATCTTCCCGACACACACTTGGCCGTGTTTGTTTAGCCTATGTTCATCACAGATAATGTAGCATTCTAATGGTGAAAGAATTATTCAGATCGGTCCAGTAGTTTTGAAGCCTATTCATTACAAACAAACAAACAAAAAATCAAATCTTTCCTCTTTATAATATTAGTGTAGATAGACAACGCAATGGAGACAAAGCTTGAAAACTATACGTTTGCAGGGAGGCAGGAGGTGGTAGAGGAGAGGGTTCTCCCTCTCAACCGTGTATTCCCAGAGGTTCCACCTGAAAGATTTATTTATTTGTCCAACACACATGACAGGTAGATTTATTTAAATGAAATCTGCCAAACTGTATAAGTTTTGTTGACAGCTGTAAGCTCTCATTTTCTCATATTTTTATTACAATTTTATTCTGGTACAATATTCAAGCTTATCATTCTTCCAGAATATTATGTAACACTCAAATATTCTAGGAACAGCAGGAACATAGAGGGAGTAATTGAGGTCGGAACGTATTTGGTCCTATTCACTCAATAAGAGATGCACATAGCAAATTCACTTTAGTTAAAAAAAGGAGATCACTACCTTATTAGTGTTTTTATCTACGTAGCGACATTTTTGTACTAAAGCTATTGACCAAGAAATGTCACTTCATATAAATTGTATGCAAGTGACATTTCTTGGTCAATGGGCAGGACTTTAAAATGCTTTCGTCCTATTGAAGCGGTCTTGCTCATGTCAAGAACACACTGACTAATATAATATGTGAACAAACTTCATAATAGTTTACTACTACCCATTGACCAAGATTTTTTTTATCGCTAGTGCTGGTAGACAGAATGTCAGTGTAACCGCGTATGAGATAGCAATAGTCATAAAATCCTTTACAGTTTATATGAAGTGACAGTGAGACAGGCACTTTAAGAAATTTATCAGCAATATGACAACCCGTGTTTCAAAGTTCATACTGAACAACAGCAGGAGCAAGGCTCGTGCCATCGTCGGAGCCCTCACCGGGCACTACGCTACAGGCACGATGATGCACAAGATGAAGCTCACCCTAGACCCCAGCTGCCGAGCGTGCGGAGAGGAGGAGGAGACCAGAACATATCCTTTATGACTGTGATGTCTTCTTCTTTTCGTGTCTATGGTTCATCAGTGGTGTTTTTATATTTTAGTAGCAGTTGAGTGAAGTCAATATCAACTGCATGCAGTCGTGGTAGGCACGCTTCAACTTTGCGCAGTCGGCTACGGTAGGCACGACTGCATGCAGTTGATATTGACTTCACTCAACTGCAGCCGACCGCGTGCAGTTGATATCATGACTGCACGAAGTTGAACGTACAACTGCATGCAGTTGATATAGCGACTGCGTGCGGTTGTTGTGGTGCAGTCAGTCTGATGTCAGCCTTACTGTATTTAAATCCGTGTGATACCTTGGCGACTAGACTGAACGCATGTGCCTCCTCAGAGATAGATACCCAAGACCGGGAGATCTTAGGTTTCTTCCCCTCTAAGGTATTGCCTCCTTCATTGACCATGCATGTATTTGAAGCCAAGGTTCGGTTCTATTGAGAGATACCTAGGTACTAACCTTCGCAACAACTCGTGGCATTAACTACTCGCTGAAGCACCACAGGTCCTATAACCATCTCCTCTTTGATCTCGTGATCTGCATACAAGTCTAGCTCTGCATCGTCCGATAAGTTTTCTACTTTTACATCAATTACAACTTCTCTATATGTGTTTTCAGTATTCATTTTAGCTTCCGAATTTATTAATATTAGTAAGCATCAAACTGAAAGGAAAAATCAAATCCAAATTGGTCAAAGAACGCAAAAATTGGTCAATGCAAAATTGATTTGATTCCAAAAAAAAAACAAAGAAAGCTGAACAGAGTGTTGCCAGGCGGATCTTGTCAATGTCAAAAGTCTCCCTCTATACACTGTAGTCTTTGGTCAAAAGTAACCGGAATTAGATTAAAAAGTAACCTTTTGGTGTAAATAGTAACCTTTCATATTTTTTTCCAGTAATAAGGTTGATGGACAGAAGTGCGATTTTTGAAAATCATACGAGCGACTTGGCAGTAGAAAGATGCATAATCTCTTAGTCCTAGTCGTTATGGAGATATTTTAAGGAAAAGCTGCACTTTGGGATGGAAGCAAGCCGCTTTGCACAGTGATAGTAGGGACCAAAATAAGCGATTTGACCCGCAGCAGCGCAACTTTCATCCCTTAGGATAATAGATGGCGCCACTTCATTAAAAAAAACTTTGAAAAATTCTACAAGCCAAACGGCTTCACCGATTTCTATTATTAATGTGTCAATCGAAAGAATATTTATTAGTTTATGATAAAAAAAATAAAAAATAAAAATATCTATAATGGCTGCAAAAAGCCATGCATTTTTGTAAATTTTTTAAAGTTATTTTTCCGTTTTTTCTTAATAACATTAAAAAAATGTATGAATTGGGTATATTAATAATTATTCACATTGTTAATAAATCAATAACATGTTTAATAAAAAAACTGCATGTCAATATCTTTAATAGTTAGGAAAATATTTAAGATTACATAAGCAGGTAAGGCGCGCCCCAGTCTTAGTAATTATGCAAAAATTACTCAATTTGGTACTGGAAGCAAGCCGCTTTGCACAGTGATAGAAGGGACTAAAATAAGCAATTTTACCCGCAGCAGCGAAACATTAATCGTTTAGGATAACAGATGGCGCCACATATTTCAACAAACTTCAAAAAATTATAGAAACTAAACGGCTACACCGATTTTAATTATTTAGGTGTCAAACGGTTCGACTTTTTATGTTTAAATTTAAAAAAATTAAATACTCAATTATTTGTAGAAATAGAAAGTGCAAAAATAATAAAATATATAAAAAAAATGAAAAATGTCATGTTTTCACTAAACTACGTTGAACAATGTATGAAGTGTGTTTTTTTCTTTGTCTAAAATTAGACAGATCTATTTCGAATCTAAAAGTGAAAACTGTATCGAAATCGGTTTAGTAGTTATGTAGATATTTCTAATTTCTGCCGATAAACGTCCACTAAACGTTGACGTAGGCCCCCTCAAGGATCGCCAAAACAACTGGTTCTGCACTACTCTCATCCAAAAGGTACCCACTATCATCACCGGATCGTCGGTTCACCTAGTGGAGGCCTACCCACGGTACGTTTTCCGGTACGCGACCTCGCGGTCGCCGGTCGAGAACTTTTCTGCCCCATCAGCATCGGCCAGCTGTTCTGCGAGCAATATGCCCAGCCCATTGCCACTTTAGTTAGCAATTCTTCGGGTTGTGTCGAATACATTTCTGATTTGATTTAGAAAGGGAAACTCCGAGCTTAGCCCTCTAGCCCATTGCACTTTGGTTGACTTGCAGCCTTCAAACTATGCCTTCATTTAGTATTATAATAATAATATTAGTATAGCCAGGTATTGTAGTTAGTGATTGGTATTGTAGTTGTGGTGTATGAGTTTAGATTCCGGTACTTTAAATGTACTAGATAATTTGTGTGACAATGTCCAAGATATTTATTTATAGCATTTCAAAATTTTATAGGTAGGTACTTTACTTACGTTTGATTCCCACAGACGCTTTTGCAGAATATTTTACACTGCAAGGTGCAAGGTTGGTCGACGTGTCGGCAACTATAGCGTATTGAGTCCGTCGCAGCCTCATTTATAAGTACATTGGTCGGAGAATGTTTTCAATTTAATAGTTCCCATCCCATGCCTATCTTTTTATGATGATGTAACAAGACCTCCTAAGGTAAGATGGACTCCACAATGGTCAAAAGTTGCAATTTGTCAGAATTATCCCTCTTCGACTAACTAAATACGCTTGTAAATCAGGCTGCGCACAATGCACTGACCATTGTATATTTTAACTACTGTGAAGTCCATCCACCTTAAGAGCTCTTGTTACATCCCTAAAAAGATGGGCATGGGATGATACTATTAAACAGAAAATATTCTTCAACCAATTCGCTTAGAAATCAGGCTGTGACGGACACAATGCGTTGTGGTTGCCGACACGTTGACCTAGCTTGCACCCTGTCCTCTGCAGTGTAATAAAAATTCTGCAAGGGCGGCTGTGGAAATCATACGTAAGTTAATAGATATGATTTGAAATGATATACAAATATAATATAATAAATTATGCTATTACATGGTCGCTCACTAAATTAAAGCCAAGTAAAAATGTTGTAAGTCACCCAAAGGCAATGGAGATGGCTATATAGATTGTCCCTGCGAGATCGATTAAGAAATGAAGAGGTCCATCCGCAAGAGAACCAGGGTAGCCGACAGCCCGACACAACCCGGAGAATTACTAACTAAAGTAGGAATGGGCTTAGCACATTGCTCAACGTACGGATGGGCGATGGGGCTGAAGAGTTCTCGAGTGGCCACCGCGCAGTCGCGTACCGGAAAGCGTATCGTGGATAGTCGTAATCGTAAGCGTATATCGTAAGCGTATCGTAATAAATCGTAAGCGTATCGTAAGGTGGACCGACGATCCGGTGAAGGTAGCGGGCACTCGTTGGATGAAGATAGTACAGGGCCGGTCCTGTTGTGGCGATCCTTGATTTGTGGACTTTTATCAGCAGAAATTAGAAATATTTACAAAACTACTAAACCGATTTCGATGCAGTTTTCATCTTTAGATTCGAAATAAATCCGTCTAAAATAAAAATACACACTTCATACATTGTTCAACGTAGTTTAGTGAAAACATGACATTTTAAAATTTTTTGTATATATTTTATTATTTTTGCACTTTCAATTTCTACAAATAATTGAGTATTTAATTTTTTTAAATTGAAACATAAAAAGACGAACCGTTTGACACCTAAATAATTAAAATCGGTGTAGCCGTTTAGTTTCTATAATTTTTTGAAGTTTGTTAAAATATGTGGCGCCATCTGTGATCCTAAACGATTAATGTTTCGCTGCTGCGGGTAAAATTGCTTATTTTAGTCCTTTCTATCACTGTGCAAAGCGGCTTGCTTCCAGTGCCAAATTGAGTAATTTTTGCTTAATTACTAAGACTGGGGCGCGCCTTACCTGCTTATGTAATCTTAAATATTTTCCTAACTATTAAAGATATTGACAAGCAGTTTTTTTATTAAACTTGTTATTGATTTATTAACAATGTGAATAATTAAAAATATACCCAATTCATACATTTTTTTAATGTTATTAAGAAAAAACGGAAAAATAACTTTAAAAAATTTACAAAAATGCATGGCTTTTTGCAGCCATTATAGATATTTTTATTTTTTATTTTTTTTTATCATAAACTAATAAATATTCTTTCGATTGACACATTAATAATAGAAATCGGTGAAGCCGTTTGGCTTGTAGAATTTTTCAAAGTTTTTTTTAATGAAGTGGCGCCCTCTATTATCCTAAGGGATGAAAGTTGCGCTGCTGCGGGTCAAATCGCTTATTTTGGTCCCTACTATCACTGTGCAAAGCGGCTTGCTTCCATCCCAAAGTGCAGCTTTGATTTCATAACGACTAGGACTATCTAGGGATGCAACGATTACGAAGCGGTGCATCGTTTTGCATCTGTAATCGTAATAATCACGATTAATAACGATGCAGTGCACCGTAGTAAGAATCGTACGATTATTAAATCGAATTGAAAACTTCAATGGGATTGCACTTTTTGACAAATACCAGACCTGAATACATCTAGTATATCTAGAGCCGAAAAACAACCTTACAAAAATCGGATCTCTCGCTGCCATTTTAGCTCATTTTGTGCTAAATCTGACTTTTTTTTGTCAGATTTGACTCTCATTTTAAGTTCTACTGACAAGGTCTATGATTTGATTTTCGGTTTGAAGAAGAAGAATACATTTTCGTTTTCGCGATATCTCATTCACATTTTAAAAGATTAATCTCCCACGTAAAAAGAATGAGATATCGCTTGATTAACGAGATTATACAGAATCATGTTCCATAATGTGTTTTTCAAAACAAATTGGCCTCTACGCATTCAAAAATCAGAATCCTGACCAAGTGAACCTTTAACTTCGATCTCAAATTAGTAGAAAAGGTTACAAAATCTTTGACTTTCTTAAAGTTTTTTTTTAATGATTTAACTCTCATTGGAATGCAAAGAAACACTATGAGAACTCATTCTGAGGATAATCTCAACTAAATTTGATTAAATAATCGTAATGCATCGGTTATCGTAATACATAACGATTAATATCGTAATCGTAATCGTAATGGCCGAATCGTTGCATCCCTAATAATCTCCATAGTAATTTTGACATTTTCGACTGCCAAGTCGCTCGTATGATTTTCAAAAATCGCACTTTCGCAGTAGAAAGATGCATAATCTCCATAGTAATTTTGACATTTTCTAGTGCCAAGTCGCTCGTATGATTTTTAAAAATCGCACTTCAGATGTTGGTTCTATTAACTTACAGAAATGAAAAAAATCAGTAGCGTTTTCCATATTTAATTGCATTTTCATCCGATTGATTGAGCGAGTAAGTGAGACTACTTAGACTATTTTTAGTCATTCGTGATTTGGTACTTTAGGGGGTGGAGACGTAGCCAGAGGCCAATTAAACTCTTTTTATCACTATTATTTGGATTTATAAAACAGTGCAAAAATAAAAAAAAGCATTCCGTTTCATGGAAAAATGTGATTGATTAGGGAGATTGGGTCACAGTGGATAGTGGGTCACAGTGGATAAATCATCATAGCTGCGTATGTATAGCATGTATACACGTGTACGTCCATGCGATTGTCGTTCTAACACCCCTCCCCGCGACCGAACTAGTCGCGTTCTTCGTTTCGGAGCGGAAGTTGCGGCGAGGCGCATCGGTCAACAAGTAAGCCACAAAGTAATTTTTTACGTGTTTTTGTAAAAAGTATTGCCATTCCGTGTGCTAAGATTTTGCTGGTTTTGATAATTTTTCTTAGACTATAGTTAACATTGAGGTATTTTTTTACAATAATTTGTTTATTATACAAATAAGAAAAGTGCTGGAATTTTTCAAAAACAAAATCGAATGGTGGGGAACACTGGATCGTTTTGAATTGGGGTACAGTGGATCTCGATCCACTGTACCCCGTGTCAGTAATCATTTTTATAATAAACTGTCTTTTTAGGTAAAATGCCACGAGACAGAAAGAGGAAGACCAATATTTGTCAACATACTAAAGAATAAATGCGGGGGCTGCAATTTATTAAAAATATCTGAAGGGCAAAAAATAAAATCTGTTGCTAAATTTATTAATGAATACTTATGAATGAATAAAGATTGATTTCAATTAAATTATATTAGTAATAAAGAGTTCCTAATTAAGTTACATTATAGTTTATAAACAGTGCAAATGGCGATATTGATACCACAGGGTGTAAGAAAAAGTAGCAATAACCTTTAAACCACATACTCTACCCAACAAACGTAACAACTTTTACTGTGGGAGCAAACCGATCGGGGCAAAAAAAAAATCAGCATAAAAGGTTATGATACTTTTCCTTACACCCTGTATAGTTTCTAAGTTACGTGTCAATACACGTGTCATCATTTATTTTAGATCAATATCAAAAATAAACGATACAAAAAAATGTTCAAGGATTCTTAATAGTAATTATCCAGTGTACCCCGTACGATCCATTGTTACCCATACATGGGTCACAGTGGATCATCATCATCATCATCATCATCTCAGCCGATGGACGTCCACTGCTGGACATAGGCCTCCCCCAAGGATCGCCATAACGACCGGTCCTGCGCTGCCCTCATCAAACGTTTTCCCGCCGCCTTCACCAGGTCGTCGGTCCACCGTGTGAGGGGCCTACCCACGCTGCGCTTTCCGGTACGCGGTCGCCACTCGAGAACTTTTCGGCCCCAACGGCCATCGGTTCTGCGAGCAATGTGCCCCGCCCACTGCCACTTAAGTTTAGCAACTCTTTGGGCTATGTCAGTTACCCTGGTTCTTCTGCGGATCTCTTCATTTCTGATTCGATCTCGCAGGGAAACTCCGAGCATAGCCCTCTCCATTGCCCTTTGGGTGACTTTCAGCCTTTTTATGAGGCCTTGAGTGAACGACCACGTCTCTGTTCCATATGTCATCACTGGCAACACACACTGATCGAAGACTTTCGTTTTAAGACACTGCGGTATTTGGGACGTGAAGATACTACGTAGCTTCCCGAACGCTGCCCAGCCGAGTTGGATTCGACGGTTCACAGTGGATACTTTAATAAAAAAGAACATGACTTATTTCATGACCAAGTTCATTCACACTCATTGGTTCAACCAAGACCAAAGCTGTTTTCGTTATGCCGTTTCAAACTTCAATATATCTTTTATGAATTTTTTAAAGCACTGACCAATTTAGAATGGAAAAAATGAAGTCACAGCGCTTTAAAAAAAAGGATTCATTGTGACCCACGTCCCCTATCCAGTGTACCCCGTACGATCCATTGTAACCAAACACCTGTATCCACTGTTACCTATACATGGGTAACACTGGATACAAACAAAAAACATGAATTATTTCATAATCCGCTTGCGTTGCTTACTGGAAGTGGACGTGTTTTTTGCTTGCATTACAAGAGAAATACCTAGCCGAAAGCGATATTCGTGCATATCTTCATACACCCAAGTGCGTTATCTCCATGAAAGTGAACAGTGATAAGTGAATTTAAAACTTAAAAACTGGAAACGTAGTTTCTTCCGTAAACCAGCCCCCGCACCCCCTCGGGTAAACGAGAGGACCCTGTTTATTTTCATCTCTTTCGCGCTAGCGACCATCCATCGCCTGCGGGACGTATCACTTCACCTCCTCTGCGGTAAGAGATAGTGTACATAATTGCTGTCCCTGTCTGAGGTGCTTGGAGTGCGCGTGCACTGGTTACCGACATCTGCCTAATATTTTAACCAAAACAATGAAGAACTGCGCTGCGTGCCGCAACGAAATAGACGGTAGAAATGAAGCTTTTCAGAAATGTTTACGGTGTAATGCATATTACCACTTATTATGCCTTAGTGCCCCGGGAGATACTCCTGAAATTGACTGGACATGCCCTGATTGCTTTAGTAAGTTACCTAAGCATGGTAATGCGGATTCGCCCTTACGTTTCACACCTCAGAGCATCGAAACGCTGAACGTAAACACTAACAAGCGTACGAATGCTAAACGTAAGAACGTCAATAGAACCCCACCGTCTGATCTTAGAAAGGACGTGCCTCCAGAAATGCCCGACCCATCTTGCGAACTGCGTCAAATGATACGTGACGAAGTTTGTAACGCCGTTAAGGGATGCATATCGGGGATGAACTCCCAACTGATCGAGGTATGCCAACAAATGAGGGGGTTTCAGGAGTCCATGCATTTCTTCAACGATCAGTTTGAAAAATTAAGCTCTGAAATCTCTGGTTACAAGGAAAGCATAAATATTCTAACGAAAGAAAATGAAACCCTTCGCGCGGAGATTAATATCATGGGACAACGCCTCAATCAAATCGACCAGGCTTCCCGGAATAGTAACTTGGAACTGTAGTGTGTCCCGGAGCGGAAAACTGAAAATATACTGAGCATTGTAAAGCTCGTCAGCAATGTTATTAACCACCCACTAAACGACAGCGACATCCACCATTACACTCGCATTGCAAAAATGAACAAGGAGAGTGCCCGGCCTCGTTCGATTCTGGTTAAATTCAGCTGCCCCCGTGTACGAGACTCCTTTTTGGCTGCGACAATAAATTACAACAAAAGCAACCCACAAGACAAACTTAACTCGAAACATCTTGGTCTTGGCGAAGAAAAATCACCCGTGTTTGTCGTAGAAAACCTGTCAGCTGAGAATAAACACCTTCACGCTGCTGCCCGGGCCAAAGCGAAGGAACTCAATTATAGATATGTATGGGTTCGCGGCGGTCGCATTTACATGCGTAAAACTGAGGGTTCTGATTATGTGTTCGTACGCAGTCTGTCAACATTAGATAAGCTTACTTAATTAATACTTTAATATATATTTTTTCTCTTTTCTGTTTTAATCCTTATTATGGAACTAAACTGTGTTAAAATTCTCAGATAAAATAAATGTTTATTATCAGAATGTAAGGGGATTAAATTCTAAAACCTGTAATGTTTATAAAAATGTTGAAAATAACAATTTCGATGTAATTATTTTTAGCGAAACTCACTTAACGTCCAGTGTGTATGACTCGGAGCTGTTCAGTGACCGTTACGTTGTATACAGGCGTGATCGAGAATCACGAGGTTTTTTTAAGGATAAGCAAGACGGCGGAGTTCTAATAGCTGTGTCTAAAAGACTTAACTCATCTAGAATACCAAATTTTGAAAGTGATTGTGAGGATGTTTGGGTGTCTGTTGATGTTATGGTCCACAAAACAATTGAAAAACTTTATATATGTGGTGTATATCTGCGATCACCGCTAGATAAGCGCAATTTAGACCATTTCGTTGACAACAGTAATCGAGTAATGGAAGCTCAGAAAAATACTATAATCTTCGGTGATTTTAATTTAAGAAATATTTCTTGGACTAAAGACTCCCACACATTAGGTACAACCGCGTCCCTAGTGAACTGCTCATTTGCAAATACGCTTTTGGATTTTGTCTCCTTGAACAATCTTGTACAGTATAACTATATTAAAAATCACCAGGATAAAATTTTAGATCTTGTTCTGGCCAATGTGACCGTGGATGGTCTGGCTCCTAGTCATACAACACTTAGTAAAGTAGACCCATACCACCCTCCATTTGAGTGTGACATTGTTATAAAATATCAAAAGACGCTGTCCTATGCAGATTCTAAAAAATATAATTTTCATAAAGCTGACTACATTAGTGTAACTAGACAATTAAACGATGTTCAGTGGCATGAGGTTACGTCAAATTGTTGTACTGTCGATGAAATGGTTGAATTGTTTTACGAAATTCTAAATGGTATTATATCCAAAACTGTCCCTAAATATCGGCCCCATACAAAGAATTATCCTGTTTGGTATAGTAGCGAATTAATACGTCTATTGAATCAGAAGTTTAAATATCGTGCAAAATTCAAGAAATATAATAACCCCCTAGATAGCATTATCTTTCAATCTCTCAAAGCTAGATGCAATAAGCTAGCTAATGCAGCTTATAACGCCTATATCACGAAAATTGAATCGTCCATCTCTTGCAACCCAAAATACTTTTGGTCATTTATAAAACAAAAACGTCGTAACAGCAGCGTGTATCCCTCTAATATGACTTATGATGACACTGCAGCCAACTCGGGTAGCGGCATTTGCAACCTCTTTGCACATTGTTTTTCATCTGTCTACGATTCTGGCGTCAAATCAATCTCATCCCCAGTTGAAGAACCTAACGCGGTCGTAACAAACTACGTAAATTCTGTATACCTCTCTCGAACTCAAATCTTTGTGAAGTTGAACGTATTGGATATAGCAAAAGGTTCAGGCTCCGATGGAATTCCACCCATCTTTGTTAGAGGGTGTTCAGAGGCCCTTTCGCACCCACTATATTTGATTTTTAATAAATCTCTTGTTACCGGAGCATTTCCTTCATTATGGAAGCACGCACTTATTGTACCAATTTTTAAATCTGGAGACAAATGTAATGTTAAGAATTATAGGCCCATATCAATACTCCCAGTTTTTGGTAAGGTTTTTGAATCTCTTCTCTGCCCTCTATTTTCGTGGCACCTAAAGAACCTCATCATCCCTAACCAGCATGGCTTCGTAAAGGCGCGCTCTACAGCCACAAACATGGCCTCCTTCTTGAACGATGTCATTACGCTCGTGGACACCCGTGTGCCAGTTGATGTTATATACACGGATTTTAGCAAGGCGTTCGACAAGGTGAATCACGACTTACTGATACAAAAACTAGCCCATCACGGACTTTCAGGAGCACTTCTTTCATGGTGCGCTTCCTACCTTCAAAATCGTTACTCTCGAGTAGTGGTGAACGGTTACTCATACGAACCTTTTCTAGCCCAGTCTGGGGTCCCACAGGGCTCACACCTCGGCCCTATATTCTTTAACGTCTTTATCAACGACGCAAAGCTTTCCTTCAAACATAGCAACATCTATCTTTACGCGGACGACTTGAAGATTATGCGAGGCATACAAAACCTAAACGATTCTGTTCTGTTACAATCAGATATTGATAGTTTTAGTGCATGGTGTGATAAAAACTTAATGTATCTCAATATTGAGAAGTGTAACTTCATTAGGTTCACAAAGAACAAAATTGTTCCCCCGACTACTTACACTATTAACGGTCAAAATCTAACAGAAGTCAAAACAATTCGGGACCTAGGGATATATTTGGACAGTAAATTACAATTTCACGTACATATAGACAAAATTGCTTCCAAAAGTTTGAAAACGCTTGGATTTGTACTGAGAAATACCAAAGAATTCAAACGGCCGGCCACTAAAATCCGCATTTTCAATGCGCTAGTGAGAAGCTTGCTTGAGTACTGTAGTATTGTCTGGTCTCCAAACTATGAAGTCCATATTAAAAGACTGGAACAAGTACAAAAGAGATTCCTGTGGCACTTGGCATTCCAGTGTAATCTAGCGAAAAAGCTCCCGTCCTACTCTGATCGTTTGAAGCATTTTAAACTAAATAGTCTCAAAAACCGAAGACATCTCTTGGACAGCGTCTTTCTACATAAATTATTGAATGGAAATATAGATTGTTGTAAACTCCTTCAAGCCATTACATTTAATACACCTCACAGATTGCCACGCCAGTCCAAATACGTACTCTTTAAAGAAAAATTCTCAAGGACAAACTTGGGCTATCACTGCACCCTAAATAGACTGCAAAGGCAGTACAATATCTTATCAAAAAAAGCAAATGTAGATATTTTCGAAAAACGCATCAACAAATTTAAAAAAGATATATTTTCTACCTACGACTAAAACTTTTGGCAATAATTATAAATAAGTCAAAGTCATTTATTGCACTAATTAAATACACAAATTATATTAATTCACCTACTTAAAAGGTTATATTGTCCATTTCCGCATTTTGAATGTCGTGGCAGCCTATAATTAAGTTAGCACTTAGTCTATATACCTACTGTGTACCACTGTAACATAACAATGTATTGGTGCTTAACTTGTTGGTTGTCCTTAATAAATAAAATAAAAAATAAATAAAATAAATAAATAAAATAACCAAGTCTTTGTAAAGCTGTGTTTGTCATGCAGATTCAAACTTCAATATATCTTCTAAGATTTTTTTAAAACACTGACCAATTTACGTAGGAAAAAGTGAAGTTACAGCGCTTTAAAAAAAACCGATCCACTGTGACCCACGCTCCCCTATACAAATTCCGAAAAATCACCGAAAAGTTACCTTTTGAATCGTGTAGCCTAAAAGTAACCTAACACAGCTAAAAATCACCTAAAAGGTTACAAAAGTAACCTTCTGGCAACACTCAGAACAGTTTTTTTTTTATTGTGTTTAATGGCTCTGGATACAGTATGTCCTTTAAAGCCATATCTAAGTTAATTTCTTCTTGATTTCTTAATGATGAAATTGATGAATGATGTGATGATAGATGAAGATGAATTTTAAGCATCGAAACACCAAGTTCGACGTTTTGACGCTTCTTTGGAGTTTTTGGAGACAATCGAAAGTAGCAGGAAACGTAGAAGTCCACAGGAAAGAGGTGAACCGACCGCTTTGCCGCGCTAAAAATGACGAACTCTTTTCCTGTTTACGACCCGCGTACACCATCATATTTCACTGAACTGTATATTGTTCACTTGCACGACACTTTGTTACGCAAAAGAACACCAATTTTACGAACCAAAACTCACTATAAACAATAAAAATTCGATAAAATATGTGGACTCCAACCGTAGCTATCGAATGACCGCCAAAAACTCCAAGCAGAACAGACAGTCAGACACTGCACTGCACTGCAGCAGAATGTTTCCCGCTAAATGTTTTTTTTTTTTCCTGAAACGGAAAGTCACCACTCACGTTAAAACCATTCCGGTAAAAAACGGTTATAGGATTCCTATTTTTTTATAAGGCTGGGCTCAGCAATCCAGCAGCAATCCCAGCCCAAGAAGGTTGAAATTTTTTCCCAGCCTTATAAAAGTTATAAAAAAATATTGAGGTTTTTGACATTTTGTGTCCTGAAGTGCGATTTTTGAAAATCATACGAGTGACTTGGCACTAGAAAATGGCAAAATTACTATGGAGATTATGCATCTTTCTACTGCCAAGTCGCTCGTATGATTTTCAAAAATCGCACTTCTTGTCAGCGTAGGTAAGCGAAATAGTACATTACTGCAGTGGCCAGCAACAGAGGCATTGATGGACGAACGTGTAAATGTGGGCCGAGGCGAAGCCGAGGCACACATACGTAAGTCCATCAATGCCTAGTTGTGGCCAAGGCTTGTATAGTACTTTTCTCAAACAATGCGCGGAAATTAAAACAGTAAATTTTCTGAAATAATTCGCAGAAATTAAAACTCTTTTCAAAATCAATGAAGAACAACGAACAACAATTAGTTTTTTTTTTCAATAAACAGCTTTCTATTTGCAATCCAGTTCGAAATTTAAATAAAACCTTTGATGAGTTACTTCCTTGGTCGCCATGTTTCGGAGAAAAAGACCGTTCCACTTTTAAATTACACGACAGATATGAGTTTACTATGTAATTTATTTGGCCGCAAAACACGACAGATATGGATTTTCATACAACATTGCCGGCCGCTGCGCGCATGTATTTGGCCAGTACAGCAATTTCGATTTATTTCGAAGAAGGTTGTCAAAATAATGCTCACATTTCCAAGCATGTTTGAGAAAAGTTTTTAATCTAAGCCTTGTCATTTCTTTAACTTTCACCCAAAATTTCAACCTTCTTGCTTTCACCTAAACTTTCCCTATCTGTCAGACAAAGACAAGGAATAAAACAGATTGTCTGCATCTCGGCATTCTGTCCGCAATCGTTGCGTGAATAGCGAGCACGAAACAGTATCAGATTCAACAGAGCCGCCATCTCTCGGTACCTATTCGTACTAAAGTTAGTAATCGAATACCGAGAGGTGGCGCTTTATTGTATTCAAGCACAAGGTCGTGGGTTGGATTCCCACGGGGGACACCTAGTGATGTGATATATGTCACTTTGTGCATTTTTCTCAATTGGTTAGGACATTGCAGGCTGAATCACCTGATTGCCTGAAAAAAAAAAAAAAAAGATTCCATGCTTCGGATGGCACGTTAAGCCGTTCGTTCCGGCTACTATCTCTGGTGGTAGTAGTCGTTACATAAAAACCACGTCAGAGGCCGTAAGGCGGTCTGAAAATACTCTGACACCTGGGCTTGCCCACACGATAAGAAGATAAACTGTAACTCTCATCTTTATTCAGAAGTGTAGGCAAGGTAGACTATATATGGACACCTAGCTGTAATGTCGCTTCTATTGCTTCAAGAATAAGGTCTATAATCCGATCTTTACTTACTAAAATCCCAAAATCTTTGAATTAGCTTCGCAGGTCCGCACTCTACCAGTAGGTACATTGTAGCGACAGCTGCGATATACAGAAAGAGGCAGCACAACATGGCACACGCTAGTGAGCCATATTCCTAGAGATACCAAATACCGACGCATTCTCCAAATATTTGATTTATCAAGCAGGGGCGAGGTTAACATTGGTGGAGGGGGGGGGGGGAGTGTCCGTACTGTATGTAGTACTAGATACTCTCTCTTACACTGTGCTATGGATCTACAATCAGTCTCTCGCAAAGTATACTAATCAATATTATTATAATTAGCTGTGCTGAGAATAAAACACTGAACTTATTATAGTTGAACATTTTATTATAACTAAAACATTAGAAAGAACTTTCACATTAAAAACTAAGAAAGAAAAGTCGGTTTCAAATCAAATTAAAATAAGTAAAAAATCAAAAGCACAATTAGATATGTACTAACAATCGAAAACTACCTATACCTAAGTACTTTTTCCCTAAAGCTTGTTATGTTAGGGTCAGCGTACATCTAGTGGAAACATTTTCTAGCAGTTTTCATTAATAAATTGATGATGAACTGTATTCCAATTGAAATAGAATTAAAAATAGCCTGCAAAAGATAAATCTCTGTAGCGTGTGTTCGCGTTATCTCTCGCACACTATTTCCAACTGTATTTTAATTAGAATTGAGTTCATTTTCAACTTAGGGTTGAGCCTCATCTGGAAGCACGGAATCGCATTTTTTCACGTTCTATGCTTTCTTGTCGCTCAGGAACTTCATTGGCTGGAGCGAGAAAGGTAGCACCACTGCCGGTGCTGTCGCATTCCCGCTATCTTTCTCGCTCTAGCAAGTGACGTTCCTTTTCATCAGAAAAGGATAGAGCGTTAAAAATTGCGATTAAGTCCTGCCAGATGAGGTCCAACCCTTAATAAGTAGAAAATCGAAAGCACAATCAACATTAAAGGCAGGTATGTACTAAACAATATAGTAACATTAAGTTAAATCATTAAAATTATATTAAATAATCGAAAATACTACCACACTTTTTCTCTAAAACTATAAAAGTAATATTCAAAACATATTTCCGAAAAATAATCAATTATAATTATACAGGGTGTAAGTGACAGCCTAGCAAATACTGAAATGGTGAACTCAGACCATCAAACTGAACAACTTTCACTATGGAGCCAACCTCAGGATACGCGAAAAAATTTCAGCTGTCCCATAAATTTTAGTAATTTAGTCGGGTAGGTACAGACAGCAGTTTTGTATGGGACAGCTGATTTTTTATCGCGATTCCTGAGGTTGGCTCCATAGTGAAGGTTGGTCAGTTTGATGGAATGAGTTCACTGTTTCAGTATTTGCTAGGCTGTCACTTACACCCTGTCAATCTTATTTAAATAAGAATGTATTATTTATGGTCTGTTTCACCACTTCTGAATAAGTACTTGATAGCTTATTTGATAGATCGTTTGACATATTAATCATACAAAATATGTCAAAAGAGCTGTCAGATAAGCTAACAAGAACTTATCCAAAAGTGGTGAAACACGTCCTTAACAAAGTTAAACAAAATGTAAGTAATCTAAAACACTTGTATTTGATGTAGTTAGTACTCTTTCTTGTTTCCATTAATTGTACATACAAAAATAGACAGAATAGTTTCACCAGTATGAATTAGTACAGATTAAGTGTACACACGGCGACACATCAAGCTATACAAAACCAAAATAAGCCTCGCGTAGGTCGAGTAACGTACAACGTCGCGCGTCCAGCTTATGTTGGTTTTGTATAGCTTGATGTGTCGCTGTGTGTACATTTAAATGACTTATTAAGATGTTTTTATCATAAGAATGTATATGTTTCATATACTGTCAGTAACTTACAGACACATATGTCACACGGCGACAGATCAACCTACTCATAGTTGAACGCGTAGGTTTTCCTGTCGCAGTGATCACCAGGTGTCCACTAGTTCAACGTTATTCACTTACAATGGATTTTTAAGTGTGTTTTTAAATTACTTTTTTGATTACATTTGTACTCACACATGGAGCAGGCGTAAGGTTTCTCGCCTGTATGGATTCTTAAGTGTGTTTTCAAATGACCTTTTACACTACATTTGTACTCACACATGGAGCAGGAGTAAGGTTTCTCGCCTGTATGGATTCGTAAGTGTTTTTTCAAACTACCTTTTACACTAAATTTGTACTCACACATGGAGCAGGAGTAAGGTTTCTCGCCTGTATGGATTCTTAAATGTTTTTTCAAATCACCTTTTTGACTACATTTGTACTCACAAATGGAGCAGGAGTACGGTTTCTCGCCTGTATGGATTCTTAAGTGTATTTTCAAATGACCTTTTTCACTACATTTGTACTCACACATGGAGCAGGAGTAAGGTTTTGCACCACTATGTATTAGTAAGTGTCTATTTATATTACTAATATTATTACTTCTATAATCACAAATCCCACATTCATGTTTTTTATCTTTATTAGAATGTACATTCTTAATATGTCGTTGTAATGTATCTTGGGTAATGTCTGTGTAAGAACACTGTTTACACTTGAAATAAATATTCCGCTTCATTTTGTCGTGAGATTGAATATGTTCTACTAAATCAGGTTTTCTGTCATATTGTTTATTACAATCGTTGCATTTGAATTCATTATTGGTTATTTTTGTATTGTTGTTTTTATCAGTTTTAAACGGTTTTTTAGAAGGTTTGTTTAATGTTTTGAGTTTTTTATTAGGTTTAGTGTTTGTTTGTAACTTTGGTTGAGTACCTGAACCCGTATTTTCGTTGTGTTCATTTTTCGTGATTTCTTTTGAATCAGCAACTTTTCTTTTTTCTTTTGGGGAGTCATGTTGATCAATTTTTTTGTTCTCTGTATCGAGTCTTGGTTTTTTCGGTAGAGGTGCATCTGAAATAAGAATTAAATATTAATAACGTATAAAAACGAATTGGGGGTATGTAGGAAGGAAGGAATATGCAATAACTTATGGAAATATATTTACAGGGTGTAACAAAATACCCTAGTAATATTTAAGGAGGTGCTTCAGACCATCAATCTGAACAACTTTCACTATGGAGTCAACGTTGAGAAAAAATAAAAAAAATCTGCCGTCCCATACATTTGAGTCGAGACGGTACTGCAGTTTTGTTTGAAAGAGCGGATTTTTTTTCGCGATTTCGATGTTGGCTCCATAGTGAAACTTGTTCAGTTTGATGGTCTGCAGCACCCCCTTAAGTATTACTAGGGTGTTTTGTTACACCCTGTATAAGAGAATTAAAAGTAATTTGTAATAACAAATTAACTAATTACCTATTATTTCCAACAATGCAGCAGGTGAATTATATCTGCGCAGATCAATTTGAAGGAAGTGTGCGAATTCACTTCCGTAGAAGACCATCAGCTCGGTGAATCGTGGAATTATCTTTATTGTCCTGAAATGAGTGTAAAATGCCAAATAAGTTAATAAACTCATATGGGCTAGGATTCTTGGATTCCTTTTATGAAAGCCCGTAATTTTGTAGTAATATAGTTTAATTCAACTAAACGTTCTTCGGAAGGCACGCTAAGCAGTTGGTCCCGGATGATTCCGTCAGATGGCGGTGTTCACGTAGCGCATCCAGTTGGACTTGTTAGCGTCCACAACATACCTGTAATACAGCTGTCCCTGGTACTGGTAGGCGACGAGGTTCTGTTCGCTGCAGTGTCTCGCACAGTTCACGTAGCGCATCCAGTTGGACTTGTTAGCGTCCACAACATACCTGTAATACAGCTGTCCCTGGTACTGGTAGGCGACGAGGTTCTGTTCGCTGCAGTGTCTCGCACAGTTCACGTAGCGCATCCAGTTGGACTTGTTAGCGTCCACAACATACCTGTAATACAGCTGTCCCTGGTACTGGTAGGCGACGAGGTTCTGTTCGCTGCAGTGTCTCGCACAGTTCACGTAGCGCATCCAGTTGGACTTGTTAGCGTCCTCCGCGTCCACAACATGACACGGCTTGTTGTTACGGTCGTATATCTGAAAATTAATAATAATTGGCATTTAAATTAATCTTCTTCATTCGTACGACCGAAAATAATGCGCCAACCCTACGATGCGATGCGACCATCATTATGCAGAATATTCTTATTATTTCGTGTAGCTGATACTTTTAGCTTCAAAATACAATTTATTGTCTAAACAAATGAAAGTATACAAAATCAACAGGAACAATATTTTTGCATTCGGCTTCCAGAGGAGAGGCTTTAGGGTGGCAAACCAATTTTTTAAGACTAGAGTCTTAAAAAATGGATTTGCGTGTGTACATATTGCATTGGAATGGTCATCGTTTCTTGCACAAAGACTGTTCAAAACATGCACTGGGATCTTGGAATATTAAAAGATGTTGATGTTGTGAGTTTACCTGCCAGCAATAAGACGAGTTAACTTCCGTAGTCTTCACACCGCGGTAGGGACCGAAGCGAACTCCACGCGGCAGCGTGAGTGTACTGAATATACCCAACCCCGCATCTGTTTACATACAAAGGTAAGTTGTAGCCTGTGGGATCCCACTGTAGGGCAAACGCCTCTCACGAGTAATGGTGAGAGGGAGTGGGACATACTCCACCACGCGGCGCAGTGCGGGGCGGTGGAGGCAAGTTAGTTTAGTGCTCAACTTGCTGTCAGAGAATTTTTAATACATATGTTACATACATAATTATGCTCACGCTTATGTCCCACTGGGGAAGGCAGAGACAATAGATCGCCACATGCAAACTTTACATTGCATTACTGCTAACACAGCGGTGGCGCGTTGCGGAGAGGTATGGACACCCAATTATGGATGATGAACCCGGACCGGTTCAAATCCGCACGGACAACATGCCATGTACCAATGAGTTTTTCTAACTTATACAACAACAATACCGACTGCTCTCAAACGGTGAAGGAAAACATTGTGAGGAAACCTGCATATGTTGAAGAAGAAATTCTGACGTGTATGTGAAGTGTACCAATCCGCATTGGGCACGCGTGGTTGACTAACGCCCATACGCACTGAGAGTAGGCCTGGGTAAGTCTGTGCCGTGCAGTGGGACGTTAATAGGCTGATGATGATGATGACTGCTAACACCTTTTCACACGCTACGATTCTGACACTCATCTCTCGCCTCTTCAACATCCATAAGTCTCTTCATACATGCAAATTTAAATGCGTTACATATTCAAGGGGGTGCTTCAGACCATCAAACTGCTCAACTTTTACTATGGAGCCAACATCGATACGCGATTTCGATGAAAGTTGATGGTCTGTAACTCTGAAGCAAATAGTTTAATATGTAACGCTTTTATGAGAGTTGATCAGTTTGATGGTCTGAAGCACACCGTGTCATATGATAACTTAATAACGCATTGAATGTTAAACCCTGTAGAAGGAATAGGAAAGGAACACACCAGGTATAATGGAGGGGGCGATGTGTAGGAAGACGTGGGGGATGGTGAGGGCGGCGCGGGGCACGTAGGAGGGGAGGCTCGTCTTAGCCGGCACCTAGACATTGGTTAGTTATTGTAATGGTGTCTACACAGCGGACCCGCGACCGCCGACACAGCCCGTCGACATTGTCGGCGGCTCAGTGCCCAGCGTCATTCACTAACTACGGCCGATGGGGCCGACGAGTTCTCGAGTGGCGACCGCGTACCGGAAAGCGCAGCGTGGGTAAACAGTGAGCCTCCACAAGGTGGACCGACGACCTGGTGAAGGCGGCGGGAACCCGTTGGATGAGGGCAGCGCAGGACCGGTCGTTGTGGCGATCCTTGGGGGAGGCCTATGTCCAGCAGTGGGCGTCTATCGGCTGAGATGATGATGATGATGATTCAAGTTGCGTATATCATGTCGCCGACAAAGTTTTCCGACTTGCAACGATGTGAAGTCGCCGACACATGTCGGTTAGTGTGTAGACACCTTAAGCGGTATATTGGTAAAAATATTGTTGACTAAATTTTTTGTAAAAAATTTTTTTTTACCAATATAACAGATTTCAAAACTAAAAACACAAAAATAATAATACATGTATTCAATAACATAACATAATATGTACATTCGCATATGGAAAATAAAAACTGATATCAAGTTTACTCTGGCTCTGGAGTGTGATTTTTGAATCTCATTCGCTGAGTTCAGCAGTTGTAAATGTCAAAATAACTACATAGATACGCATCTTTCTATTTATGATTTGACTTTCAAAAATCGCACTCCTGGAGGATGATT
Organism: Agonopterix subpropinquella; assembly: GCA_922987775.1. Lineage (NCBI taxonomy): Eukaryota > Metazoa > Arthropoda > Insecta > Lepidoptera > Depressariidae > Agonopterix > Agonopterix subpropinquella. Next base: position 10,180,053 of record OV277718.1, on the reverse strand, counting down.
TTTGAAAGTCAAATCAGAATTAGAAAGATGCATATCTCCAAAGTTATTTTGACATTTACAACTGCTGAACTCAGCGAATGAGATTCAAAAATCGCACTCCTGGTGTTGTTCAGTTTGATGCATACAATCTTAGCTTCGTTAGATTTAAATTCAGTGACTTTTTTAAGTTTGAAGTTGAGTTGAGACCCAATGTGTTAAACTGAAATCCATATATTTTTGACCCTATTAAATCCAGAAGTACTATTTTTTAATCTCACGCTTTTAAAATCATGATCGAATGATGTTTATTCTCCATAGGTCCACCGTAATTTTAACATTTTCTACTGCTGATTTGAATGTGTGGCTTTCAAAAATCATACTCCTGCTCGAAAGATGTCTGAATCTCATTCTCAACCTAATAAAGACTAAGCATCAAACTGAAAAACACTAACTATGGGATTGCTGTTCCATACGAAACTGAAATGCCTACTCGACTCAAATGTATGGAACAGCTGGTTTTTATACATACCTTATCATCGGGTACAACCAGCAAGGGGCCGTGTATAGCGCAATACTCGTAAACATAGTCTTCGCATTTGTCACAAACTGAAAACAATACAAAAACATACTTAATTAATTTAGAAATATAACTGTGGTACCACTAATTTGCGTTACATACTTAAAGGGGTGCTTCAGACCATCAAACTGAACAACTTTCACAATGAAATCTAAATTGACATCGCAAAAAATAAATCTGCGGTTCCATAGAAAACAAATGCAATGCCAACTCGAGCCAAATGTATGGGACAGCTGATTTATTTCTCGTCATTTTGATGTTGGCTCCATAGTGAAAGTTATTCAGTTCGATGGTCTGAAGAAACCACATTCAATATGTAACACATTTAAGTTTACACCCTATATAAGTTTACACCCTGTATACCTACAGGGTGTAAACTGCAACTTAATATGCTGACGGTTTTTTATGAGGATCATCAGACCATCAAACTGAACTACTTTCTCTATGGGACCAATGTCGAAATCGCAAACAAATTCTCCGCTGTTCCATACATTTGACTCGAGTAGGATTGCAGATTTCGACATTTTGGTCCCATAGAGAAAGTTGTTCAGTTTGATGGTGTGATCATCTCCATAATAAGCCGTCATCACATTAAGGAGCTCCCTGTATAAACATTGCCTGAACAAACTGTAATTTGAACGAGGTGCCGTCTCTGTCATAGAAACCATCACAAGATATGTACATATTTGGGTCAGAGTGTATTTTCCTTTGAAACCTTGGGCATTGTGGTGGCTTAGATTATTGTATTGAATTTAAGTATGAAAGACACCATTTAAAGGGGATTTCTTTTGTGCTGATAATGATGATAGTCGATCAATATATTTTGATAGAAATAAACTTCACTTACAGATATATTCATCAATATTTGGTTCTTCGGGTTCGAAGTAGCTAATTCGCGGCTTCCGCCGCAAATTGAATCTGCTCATGTCGCCTGAAAACAATACAGAGGTTATAACTTTATAAGTATTATCATTTTGTTATAACTTGCGTCAGTTAATCACGAGATAGGGGTCGAGTTTTAATTACTTTGCAGTTTTCAATCGTTATCATGTTGAAATAGACGCTAAAAAGTGTCAGGTTACAGAAATATTTGCACGTATAGAAACAAAACAAATTTTCTTGCGAATACCAATTTCTTTGCTATTATAAGATACGTAGTGCTACATAAACATCGTCTTTAGTAATAAAACAGAATATTTACCAGATTTTCCTTCGAATTCAATAATGAATTTGCAAAAGATCAACTGAAAACTCTGCCGCAGCCAAAATGTTTCCCGCCAAATGTAAACAATTTTTTCCGGAAACGGAATATCACCATACACGTTAATATAATTCCGATAAAAACCGGTTTTAGGACCCCTATTGTATTCTTAGGCTGCGATTGTGTTGATTGCATTTTTTTCACATGTTTGTGTCCTTGTCATTACTTTTACATTCCCTATCTATCAGACGAGGAAGAAAACATTGTTTGTATCTCAGCATTCTGTCCGCAATCATTGCGTAAACAGCAAGCAGGAGTGCGATTTTTGAAAATCATACGAGCGACTTGGCAGTAGAAAATGTCAAAATTACTATGGAGATTATGCATCTTTCTACTGACAAGTCACTCGTATGATTTTCAAAAATCGCACTTCAAAAGTGCGATTTTTGAAAATCATATGAGCGATTTGGCAGTAGAAAATGTCAAAATTACTATGGAGATTATGCATCTTTCTACTGCCAAGTCGCTCGTATGATTTTCAAAAATCGCACTTCAAGTCGCTCGTATGATTTTTTTTTTTTTGGTTCAGTTCAAGGTAAAGCGATTATAGTATCGCATACAACCGATGTCAGGAATAAATACTCTCATTTATAGCAAATAAAACGTTGGTGTTCGACGTTTCAACGCTTCTTTGGAGTTTTTGGAGGCAATCGAGAAACGCAGGAAACGCAGAGAAGTCCACAGGAAAGAGGTGAACCGACCGCTTGCCGCGCTACAAAAGAACGGAACACTTTTCCTGTTCACGACCCACACCATCATATTTCACTGAACTGTATATTGTTCACTTGCACGACACTTTGTTACGCAAAACAACACCGATTTTACGAACCAAAACTCACTATAAACAATAAAAATTCGATGAAATATGAGGACTCCAAACGTATCTGTTCAAATCCCGCCAAAAACTCTCGCTCGTATGATTTATGCGTAGCGAATCTTATTTTTTTTGTTAAATTCAAAGCAAATGGATCTAGCCCATTCAGCCGAAGTCAATCAATCAATCAATGAATTTTTATTTTGTAAACATGGGTACATAATAGGTTACAGGTTATAGTGTATACATAAAGTCATAGATCTCCACATTTTGTCTTTCGACGTACAAAATATTTAATTACAAATTAGCAATTATATTTGTATTAAAGAGGCCAAAATAAACGAAAATTATAAGCTTGGCAAACAAAAGCAAATTATATAAAATGTCCAATTAAAAAAGAAACAAAATCAACAGTAGCACACAAATAAACAAGCAAGATAATAAATGTCAACTAAAGCAAGCAAAGAGCAGCAGATAAATTAATAATTAATAATATGTCACAATGATTCAAATAAAGAGGCGTTAACATGTCATAATTATCAGCAAGAATGATAACAAAAAAACTGTAAGTAAGTAATACACAACAGTCATACAATATTACAGTGAGTCACATAGGTAGTCTGAAACTTTATAGTAGCATTTCTGTACCAACAGTTTAAACAATTCATTTTTAAATTTATTTAATTGAAGATTTTTCAAATAATTTGGCAGTTTATTGTAAATTTTCGGTGCCATGCACACGATCATAGCCCGATAACGTTATTATCTGTTGTGAACTTCAGACGCTTTTACAAATAGTTCACTGTTTGTTTTAAAAAAACTGACGTTTCAAAGATGTATAGAGACGGTAAAGTTAGGACCTTCAAGCTTTTAAAATGTGGTACACAGCTGTCTGTCCTTTTTATTCCACATATAGCGCGTATACACTGTTTCTGGCCTTTAAAAATTACCTCTCTTTCAACGGAATTACCCCAAAATATGATACCGTATCGAAGATTTGCGACTACATACCCGTGATAAGCAGATAAAACAGCATCGTTGTTGACTATTTTAGCAAGTTCATACAATGCAGTCTTTAGTAAGTTTTTTCAATATCGGTAGCACGCGCGATACCGCCCAAATCACCGTGCACTTAGTGCACCCCTACATCGTCCGTAGAATCGCATCATCATCAGCCTATATACGTCCCACTGCAGGGCACAGGCCTCATGGAGGGTGTATGGGCGTTAGTCCACCACCATGTCCAATGCGGATTGGTAGCCTCCACATACGCATCAGAATTACTTCTTCGGCGTACATGCAGGTTTCCTCACGACGTTTTCCTTCGCCGTTTGAGAGCAGTCGGTAATTACGTACATGAGTTAGGTATAATAATTCAGTGGTACACACGGCGACACATCAAGCTATACAAAACCAACATAGGTACCTAAGCTGGCCGCGCGACGTTATACGTTACGCGACCTACGCGCGGCCAGCTTATTTTGGTTTTGTATAGCTTGATGTGTCGCCGGTGTCATGGGAAAGTAAAATTTCCCATTGCACTACTGGTAGTGCCAAAGGTAATAAATGGCCGTGTGTATATGGTATGTCACGTCGTCCGTGCGGGTACGAACCCGGACCTCAACATTGAGTTTACATACCTCTCGCAACACGCCACCGACGCTCTTCCTCCGCAGAATATATTCCGCATGTTTCTATCATCTAATTCAGCGGTTTATTTAGGCTGTGTGTTGTCCGTCTGTCAGTCAAAGTAGGTAGGTATAGAGCAAAACAGTGAACTTATAATAGTAGAAAATTTTATTGAAACAAAAACAATCGAAATACATAATGTTTATATTAAATACAAAGAAAGACAAGTGCCATGTTTAAATCAAATTAAAATAAGTATGTTTAAATCAAATTAAAATAAGTAAAAAGATCAAAAGCACAATCAGCAATAGGTATTGGCAGGTATTTATTTATATGCTATGTATACACGGCGACACAACAAACTACGCAAAACCTAAATAAGCTGGAGTGCGATTTTTTGATCTCATACGTTGAACTCGGCAGTTGAAAATGTATGGAGATACGCATTTTTCTACTGCTGATTTGACTTTAAAAAATCGCACTCCTGTCAGTAAAATCATAAGTAGAAAGATAAATATTTCCATAGTAATATTGACATTATCAACTGCTGAGTTCAACGAATGAGTTTCAAAAATCGCACTCCTGACCGCGCGTATAAAGGTAGAATAATTAAAACGTCGCGGGGCCAGCCCCTGTACCCGCACTTTCGATGTTCGCTATATCACCACTGTTTCGGTCCGCACTTCATTGTAATAGAGTTGACATTGGAACGAAAATGTTTACGCAATTGCGAAGTTCGAATGTGCGGGTAGAGGCCCTGAGGGTCTACCCGCACATTCGATTCCAACTTTTGCGTGAATGTTTTCGTTCCAATTTCAACTCTATTACAATGAAGTGCGGACCGAAACAGTGGCGATATAGTGAAGATCGAAAGTGCGGGTGAGGGGGCTAGAGTGCGATAAAAATCGCAGTAATACTATAGCGTTAATACAATAAGTGGGTGCGCTTAGTGGCCGCGTTGGGTGTATGTTCGCGCGGAGTGTGGACGGGCTCTTGCGTCGCGCGGTGTGCGGACGGGGAGGGGTGGGGAGGGGGAGGGGGAGGGGTGTGGGGTACAGGGCGCAGGTGACTCGGTACTGGGACCGCGCCCCCCGCCACCCGCACCCCCCGCACGATGAATATAGGCGCGTGAAGCGACCCGAGAGCGCCCTCTTGCTAATACCATGTAATACTATTAAAATTATATTAAGAGGGCTATCGCAGTCCAGTGGCGCCCTCATCACATTAAAAAAGATTTCTCAATAAAGATAGCCTAAATTAAAAAAGTAATCAACACGAACACTACTAAAGCCTTCAAGCCATTGTTACCCAATACTTTTGTAGGTTCTAAACATTCCACTTTTAGACAATTGCGATTAAAAACAAAAGCGGCCGTTTTTTTTTTCTTTTTTAAAAATATAATTATAACCACCACCAATCAATCACTAAAACTAGAAAGTTTATTAGGACCATACCATTTGTGCACTTCACATAGGATGGGTTCTGACAAGATTTTTATGTCAACACAGTAAGTGCGAAAGTTGCTTGTTTTACGTTCCTTCCCATGTGAAATGGATAATAGTGGGTACACTTACAAAGATTTAATTCAATACAATATGCGAACAACAAAAACACAGACTAAGTAAAATATGCAATATTACAGATGTCTAACATTATTCATAACATACGTTTTGAAACGTTTTTTGTAGATATTTAAAGTGTCAGATTCTTTGATAATTTTAGGTAGAAAGTTGTGCTCCCTCGTATACAATATTTCTCTTTCCATATTCGGTTCTTGGTGCCCTCAAAACTAGATTATTTTTTTACCTATAAAAGTATTCTATGAAAATAGCTTGAAGGCTTTTGTAGTGTTCGTGTTGATTACTTTTTTAATGTAGGTTTTCATAATTAAGAAATCTTTTTTAATGTGATGAGGGCGCCACTGAACTGCGATAGCCCTCTTATGTACCTACCTACCAATATGTTTTCGTTGAAACTATAAAAGTAATACTAAGAACATAAGTTATTTCCGAATTAATTCATTATAATCGTAATCTTATCATACTAACTTATTATACATTGGAAAATAAAATTGTACAAGACTTCAAACTTTTTCATTTACAAGTGTATTTTTTATTGATTACATTATTATACTTATAAGAATTTAATTACTATAAAAGCAATTATAAAAGGCTAAAGACAATGTTTAAGCTTTATTTACATTTCTGTACATTCTTATTCGTAGTGTTTAAGTAATCGAAAACACAATATCCCTTATTTTAATAACTAAATTTATTAAGTACTTCTACAGGTTTTTTTACAATTTAGTGGTAGGTAGTACAGAAGTCTGTGGGTAGTACCGACCGCCTACCGACCGCCCTTTGTGCCCTTCTCATTCTTGTTATAAATAATTGTATTTGTATATTCCGTCTTAGGTATATTCTTGGTGTGCAAATAAAGAGTCAGACTTAAAAAAGGAGATGCCACTATACAGTTTCAGTTATATTTGTCTTTGTTTTTGAATCATAGAGTGCCATTATCTACGTCTGATATACGTTTTCAAACATAGACGAAGAATTTTTCGCTTACGCTGATAGACGGAATGTCGGTGTAACCGGGTATGAGATAGCGATACTCATGAAATCCTATACAATTTATATGAAGTGACAGTTGTGAGTCAGGTGGCCGTAGTACAAAAAAGTGGTTACGCCGATAAGGACAGCAATAAGGTAGCGATCTCCTTTTTTAACTGGAGCGAATTTGGTATGTGCATCTCTTATTGAGTAAATATGACAAGACATGTGCTTCCTTCTAGTACCTTCTCTTTCTACGTTTTCAAAAAACGTAGTTTGACATAAAGTCCAAATCATTCTTGTCACGTAGTGATTCCATTCTCTTTGATTCTTGTTTCTTTAGTCTGAGAGTGGTCTGAGAACCACGAATAATAAACAAGTATGGAAGTCGTACTAACGCACTAAAAATGATACCACCAAAATCACCGATTCGGACTGTGCCACGACTTAACTAAATTTATTCCTGTCACTTTCTAAAATAAGATTAAGAAAAGAGACAGAAAACCAACAACTGACTTTAGTGCTGTCAAAGTGACGTTACACGCCCAAAAACGCCTTAAATAAGATGGCGTACATTATGATGGCATCTTATTTTGGGCGTGTAACGTCACTTTGACAGCACTAAAGTCAGTTGTTGCTTTTCCGTCTCTTTACTTAATCTTATTTTAGAAAGTGACAGGAATAAAAGACAACCACCAACTCGGGCCATTTTTGTACTACCAACTTTTTCTACAGCGTTATAAAAATATGGGAATAATAGTTCGCATACTCATATTACTAAAACTAATTATTTCAACGTTATATTTTATGGTACAAACGAGATATCTTGAATTGAATTTGGATATTTTAGTTACGAAATGTGAAAAAATGGCGAAAAAAACACAGAACAGGTAGTCACAAACTTTTTGAAAAAAGAAGGCCTTGACAATAAATTGATTGACATATTTTGACATTGACCACTTGACATTGACTGAATTTTTTTTTAGGTTTTATTTCTCTAATTCTCTATTAAGGCCCCTCACACAGGTGCGATTTCATCGAGCGATAATATCACTGCGATTTTACAATTTTTATTTTCAGTACAGCATTGGCTTCTTATTTTTTGAACACGATTGGGTTTAATAGCAAAACTAACATTTAAACCAAGATCTGGTCCTAAAGCCAGGAATGTCTCCATATGAGGAAACTCCTTCTTTTTAGGAAAGCCTTTCTAGCGACAGTTACCAAAAGTATGTCTATCTCAGACTATACTTATTCATTCTCATTGGTGGGGCGGACGCGTGACGCTGATCGCAAAATCGCACCTGTGTGGTAGAAGTAGGACATGCGACGCGGTCACAAAGTCGCCGGGATATTATTGCTCGATAAAATCGCAACTGTGTGGGGGAGCCTTTAGTATAGGTAAATGGTGAAATAAAACCAAAATAAAACAGTATTTGATTAAAAAACATAATTATTATTCATTTTCCACATCTTCTTTAACAATTATTTATCATCCAGATATATGCAGCAAGAGGCTCAATATTTGTCTGGTATCGTGCCCAACCCATGTACCAGACTACCTTCAGTATGCACAACACCCCACAGTCCTTTTACCACTAACACTGCTACAATAATAACACAAATGCTATCTTCCTACGACTGTATCACACTTTCATTAATAAGTAGGTATAAAGCAGAAAAACACAGAAAAACTAAAGCGCAGCCGAATCGAACAAAAACATCAGATAATTCCACTGGATAATTCAGAGAAAGTACTCTTTGATTCAGAGGTACATATAATAGTCTGTGCATTTCAGAGCAAAATTCAGAGTGCGCTATCCATAAAGGAAGTAATGTGTAGTTTCACCTCCTTGAGGATTACCTTCTTGATGACGCTATCAATAACCAAGAAGTTTTACTACAGTAAAGATCGCTTTTTTATATTGCTAACTGCGCTATTTGTAATTACTTCGAGCTGTCATCATATTACTTTAAATATTTTGTAACACGAAACGACTTTATTTGTAGCTATTATAGCAATTGGTTTGTATTTTTATTATATTTGTCTATATTAAAATGCGTATATAAAAGGTATCACATACATATGCAAGCATATCACAAATTGGCCTGACGGCCCATACATTGATGAATGATGTCTTTTAGTTAAGTCATGGCACAGTCCGAATCGGTACCATTATCTCACTTAAGAAGTTTAGAAGTAACCTGCGTCAAATCACTTTTCTGAGTACTCTACTGTACTCACACATGGCACAGGAGAAAGGTTTTTCAGCTGTATATGGATTCGTAAATGTTGTTTCAAGTAATCTTTCCGTGCACATTTGTACTCGCACATGGAGCAAGAGTAAGGTTTCTCGCCAGTGTGGATTCTTAAGTGCTCTTTCAATTTACCTTTTTGACTACATTTGTACTCACACATGGAGCAGGAGTAAGGTTTCTCGCCTGTATGGATTCTTAAGTGTATTTTCAAATCACCTTTTCGACTACATTTGTACTCACACATGGAGCAGGAGTAAGGTTTCTCGCCTGTATGGATTCTTAAGTGTCTTCTTAAATAATCTCTTACACAACATTTATACTCACACATGGAACAAGAGTAAGGTTTCTCGCCAGTATGGATTCGTAAGTGGTTTTTCAAATGACTTTTCACGCTAAATTTGTTTTCGCAAATGGAACAAGAGTAAGGTTTCTCGCCAGTATGGATTCTTAAGTGATCTTTCAACTGAGCTTTTTGATTAAATTTGTACTCACATATAGTACAGGAATAAGGTTTCTCGCCAGTATGTATTCTTAAGTGGGTTTTCAAATGAGCTTTTAGACTAAATTTGTACTCACAAATGGAACATGAATAAGGTTTTTCACCAGCATGGATTCCTAAATGTCTTTTCAAATGAGCTTTTTGACTACATTTGTACTCACACATGGAGCACGAGTAAGGTTTCTCCCCTGTATGGATTCTTAAGTGTATTTTCAATTTACTTTTATTATTACATTTGTACTCACACATGGAGCAGGCATGAGGTTTCTCGTATGTCTTGTGTTTTGTATGGATTCTTAAATGGTCTTTCAAATCACTTTTTTTATTACATTTGTACTCACACACAGAGCATGAATAAGATTTTGCACCATGTATTAGTAAGTGTCTATTTATATGACTAATTTTATTACTTCTATAATCACAAATCCCACATTCATGTTTTTTATTTTTATTAGAATGTACATACTTAATATGTCGTTGTAAATGTTTTGCATCATGTATTAGTATGTGTCTATTTATATGACTAATTTTATTACTTCTATAATCACAAATCCCACATTCATGTTTTTTATCTTTATTAGAATGTACATTCTTGATATGTCGTTGTAATGTATCTTGGGTAATGTCTGTGTAAGAACACTGTTTACACTTGAAATAAATATCCTGCTTCATTTTCTCATGAGATTGAATATGTTCTACTAAGTCAGATTTCTTGTCATATTGTTTATTACAATCATTGCATTTGAATACATTATTGGTAGTATGATTGTTAGTTTTATCAGTTTTGATTCTTTTATTGGGTTTATTAAACGTGGTTTGTTTTTTATTTCGTTTCTGGTTTTTAACTTGTTCCTTTAGTTGAGTATCTACATTCTCGCTGTGTTCATTGCTCATCATTTCTTTTGAATCTGCTTCTTTTCTAATTTCTTTTGGGGAATAAAACAGATCAAATTTGTTGTCCTGTGTATCTAATCTTGGTTTTAGTTTAGGTACATCTGAAATCAGAATTTAATAACTTTTTAAAATGTATCTTATTTCTTATACTATGCAGTGGATGCAAATCTTGAATCAGGAAAAAAGTCCCGGGACAAACCGTAAAATGACTGGACTATAGAGCGTGTTGCACGAAGTATTTCCATTTCAAAATATATGTATTGTATACATCGTTTTGAAACACAATTTGGTTACTTAGTTATGTAAATAGCTTTTACAGATGGATATGTACTTCAGGTGTATCAGAATCAGAATCAGAAATATTTATTGGCTTTATTGCATTGCCACATTATAAATATTATAATGTACATAGTAATCAATTACTGTATTGAAAGATTTGGGTCAAATGTACCTATACTTCGTTTTGGTGCAACATCATGTATACAGGGTGTATGAAAAGTAAGTGAGTCGAGTACCTAAGTATTGCAGTTTAGTATGGAGCAGCAGATTTTTTTTTGCTCTGTCAGGTTTGCACCCATAGTCAAAGTTGTTCAGTTTGATGGCTAGAGTATGTGGTTTAAAGGTACTAATACTTTTCCTTACACCCTGTATTAAGTGGTGTAACTGTGTGTACATACAATATTTTTTCTATTGAGAGATACCTAGGTACTAACCTTCGCAACGATTCGTGACATTAACTACTCGTTGAAGCACCACAGAACACGGCGCACACTTGAAATAAATATCTTGTTTTATTTTCTCATGAGATTGAATATGTTCTACTAAGTCAGATTTCCTGTCATATTGTTTATCGCAATCATTGCATATGAATACATTATTGGTAGTCTGCTTGTTGGTTTTATCAGTTTTCATTCTTCTTTTTGTGGGTTTATTAAACGTTTTTAGTTTTCTATTAGATTTCTTGTTTTTTACTTGTTCCTTTGGATGAGTATCTATATTTTCGTTTTGTTCATTTCTCATTATTTCTTTTGAATCACCTTCATTTTTATTTTCTATTGGGGAATAAAACTGATCAAATTTGTTGTCCTGTGTATCTAATCTTGCATTTTTCAGTTTGGGTACATCTGAAATCAGAATTTAATAACTTATAAGGTACTAGTAGACCGCGGCGAACTTCGTACCGCATTAGAATCTTCCCGACACACACTTGGCCGTGTTTGTTTAGCCTATGTTCATCACAGATAATGTAGCATTCTAATGGTGAAAGAATTATTCAGATCGGTCCAGTAGTTTCGAAGCCTATTCATTACAAACAAACAAACAAAAAATCAAATCTTTCCTCTTTATAATATTAGTGTAGATAGACAACGCAATGGAGACAAAGCTTGAAAACTATACATTTGCAGGGAGGCAGGAGGTGGTAGAGGAGAGGGTTCTCCCTCTCAACCGTGTATTCCCAGAGGTTCCACCTGATTGATTTATTTATTTGTCCAACACACATGACAGGTAGATTTATTTAAATGAAATCTTCCAAACTGTATAAGTTTGTTGACAGCTGTAAGCTCTCATTTTCTCATATTTTTATTACAATTTTATTCTGGTACAATATTCAAGCTTATCATTCTTCCAGAATATTATGTAACACTCAAATATTCTAGGAACAGCAGGAACATAGAGGGAGTAATTGAGGTCGGAACGTATTTGGTCCTATTCACTCAATAAAGTCAAAAGAAAAAAGAAGAAGAGAAAGAAGAAAAAAAAGAAGAACAAGAGAATAAGAGATGCACATAGCAAATTCACTTTAGTTAAAAAAAGGAGATCACTACCTTATTAGTGTTTTTATCTACGAAGCGACATTTTTGAACTAAAGCTAATGACCAAGAAATGTCACTTCATATAAATTGTATGCAAGTGACATTTCTTGGTCAATGGGCAGGAGCCTTTAAAATGCTTACGTCCTATTGAAGCGGTCTTGCTCATGTCAAGAACACACTGACTAATATAATATGTGAACAAACTTCATAATAGTTTACTAATACCCATTGACCAAGTTTTTTTTTCTCGCTAGTGCTGGTTGACAGAATGTCAGTGTAACCGCGTATGAGATAGCAATAGTCATAAAATCCTTTACAGTTTATATGAAGTGACAGTGAGACAGGCACTTTAAGAAATTTATCAGCAATATGACAACCCGTGTTTCAAAGTTCATACTGAACAACAGCAGGAGCAAGGCTCGTGCCATCGTCGGAGCCCTCGCCGGGCACTACGCTACAGGCACGATGATGCACAAGATGAAGCTCACCCTAGACCCCAGCTGCCGAGCGTGCGGAGAGGAGGAGGAGACCAGAACATATCCTTTATGACTGATGTCTTCTTCTTTTCGTGTCAATGGTTCATCAGTGGTGTTTTTATATTTTAGTAGCCAGGTGTTCGGCAAGCCTGACAGCGACAGGAGTAAGGCTGACATCAGACGGACTGCACCACAACAACCGCACGAAGTCGCATCAGAAACCGCACGCAGTCACTATATCAACTGCATGCAGTTGTACGTTCGACTTCATGCAGTCATGATATCAACTTCACGCGGTCGGCCGTAGTTGAGTGAGTCAATATCAACTGCATGCAGTCGTGGTAGGCACGCTTCAACTTTGCGCAGTCGGCTACGGTAGGCACAACTGCATGCAGTTGATATTGTCTTCACTCAACTGCAGCCGACCGCATGCAGTTGATATCATGACTGCACGAAGTCGAACGTACAACTGCTGCATGCAGTTGATATAGTGACTGCGTGTGGTTGCTGATGCGACTTCGTGCGGTTGTTGTGGTGCAGTCCGTCTGATGTCAGCCTTGCAGTATTTAAATCCGTGTGATGCCTTGGCGACTAGACTGAACGCATGTGCCTCCTCGGAGATGGATACCCAAAACCGGGAGATCTTAGGTTTCTTCCCCTCTAAGGTATTGCCTCCTTCATTGCCCATGCATGTATTTGAAGGTTCGGTTCTATTGAGAGATACCTAGGTACTAACCTTCGCAACAACTCGTGGCATTAACTACTCGCTGAAGCACCACAGGTCCTATAACCATCTCCTCTTTGATCTCGTGATCTGCATACAAGTCTAGCTCTGCATCATCGTCTGATAAGTTTTCTACTTTTACATCAATTACAACTTCTCTATATGTGTTTTCAGTGTTCATTTTAGCTTCCGAATTTATTAATATTAGTAAGCATCAAACTGAAAGGAAAAATCAAATCCAAATTGGTCAAAGAACGCAAAAATTAGTCAATCGTAGAGAGTACATATCACAGATTACTGATATGTAGCAAGCTACAGATGCGACAGTGAAATTTGCACTTAGTTCCATTGTTTCCGTTGTGGCGTTCTGTCGTCAAACTAATGTGTATAGAACTTGTAGTTATAGGTATATATATATACACTGATTCCAGGATGCAAAAATAGGGATATTTGACCAAGGAACAAACTATTCAACGATATTATTATGTCATACGACGGAGAAGAATTGAGGCTTCTCAAGGATTCTAAACTCAAGCTAAAATACCAGGAAAATCACAAGATATAAGCTTCTGACGCAACAACACGGCATGAGGCTGCTGTTGTTGTAAGTTCAATATGGCGTTGTATCTCGTCCTCATTGGACGATGATACAATGTATCATCGTCCAATGAGGACGATGGGAAACAGCGCCACAACGGCTACACCAGAACTAAGACGTCATAGGCCTGGTACATATGTTCCTTGGGACCTTGGGTCAATCATTGCAAAATCAGTGTTCCCGAAACAAAAAATTAGAATTCGGTAGAAGTGTGGTCAAAAAATCGGGAGAAGTCGGGAGATTTTGAAATTTGTTGTAAATAAAGCTAATTTAAGGTTTTTTGTACAGATTCGCATCAAAAGTTTTAGATATTTTATTTAATCAAATTAGATGTAACTAAAACTAATTTAAAAATCTTTAAAACTTAATTTAAACATAATATTTTATTTTTTAATAGAGCAAAATGTATATTCTCACAGTTTGAATTTCAAGTGTTTTGTCTTCTTTCTTTAAAAACCTGTAACTTAATCCGTATTGCAATAATTTCCCCATTTCTACCGTACCTAAATCCTAATTTTATTTGTTTGATATTGTATTTTAATTTATCATTACCAGAAATATGTAGCTATCTTAAACTTTCTTACGGACAGAAAACCACTAAATGCATTAATTAACTTAACTGGTTATTTAAAAGCCCATTGATGCATTAATTATTATAATTTTTAGTAGAAAATTGGTTTTTATTATGAATTATTCAGAGAGTCATAAAAATCGGGAGAAATTGACCATGTTACGGTAGATCGGGAGATGGAGTCGGAAATCGGTAGATCTCCCGTAAAATCGGGAGGTTCGGGAACACTGTGCAAAATTGATTTGTTTCATTTGATTCCAAAAAAAAAAAAAAACAAAGAAAGTTTTTTTTTTTTATAATTTTTAACGGCTCTGGATTTTATTTCCTTTTGAGACAAAGAAAGCTGAACAGAGTGTTGCCAGCCGGATCTTGTCAAAAGTAACCGGAATTAGATTAAAAAGTAACCTTTTGGTGTAAAAAGTAACCTTTCATATTTTTTTCCATTAATAAGGTATTAAAAGTTGATGGACAGGAGTGCGATTTTTGAAAATCATACAAGCGACTTGGCAGTAGAAAGATGCATAATCTCCATAGTAATTTTGACATTTTCGACTGCCAAGTCGCTCGTACGATATTCAAAAATCGCATTTCAGATGTTGGTTCTATTAACTTACAGAAATGAAAAAAATCAGTAGCGTTTTCCATTTTAAGTTGCATTTTCATCCGATTGATTGATTGAGCGAGTAAGTGAGACTACTTAGACCATTTTTAGTCATTCGTGATTTGGTACTATAGGGGGTGGAGACGTAGCCAGACAGCCAGAGGCCAATTAAACTCTTGTTATCACTATTATTTGGATTTATAAAACAGTGCAAAAATAAAAAAATGCATTCCGTTTCATGGAAAAATGTGATTGATTATACAAATTCCGAAAAATCACCTAAAAGTGACCTTTTGAATCGTGTAGCCTACAAGTAACCAGAAGTGAGATTTTTGAAAATCATACGAGCGACTTGGCAGTAGAAAGATGCATAATCTCCTTAGTAATTTTGACATTTTCTACTGCCAAGTCGCTCGTACGATTTTCAAAAATCTCACTTCTGACACAGCTAAAAATCACCTAAAAGGTTACAAAAGTAACCTTCTGGCAACACTCAGAACAGTTTTTTTTTTTTTTTTTTTAATAATGTTTTTAATGGCTCTGGATACTATGTCCTTTAAAGCCATATCTAAGTTAATTTCTTCTTGATTTTGTCATATTCTTAATGATGAATCATGAGAGATGAAGATGAATTTTAAGCATCGAAACATTGGTGTTCGACGTTTTGACGCTTTTTTGGAGTTTTTGGAGACAATCTAAAGTAGCAGGAAACGTAGTAGTCCACAGGAAAGAGGACCGCTTTGCCGCGCTAAAAATGACGAACAATTTTCCTGTTTACGACCCGCGTACACCATCATATTTCACTGAACTGTATATTGTTCACTTGCACGACACTTTGTTACGCAAAAGAACACCAATTTTATGAACCAAAACTCACTATAAACAATAAAAATTCGATAAAATACGTGGACTCCAATAAGTAATTTCAATACAACATAAAAAACCAAGAGCGAGCGAAGCGAGCTCGATATTTCACTGAAATATAATGAGATAACTGCAATGAGATTTTAAACCAAGAGCAAGCGAAGCGAGCTCGAGATTTCACTGCAATATAATGGGATGACTACAATACGATCTTAAACCAAGAGCGAGCGAAACAAGCTCATATTTCGTTACTGCAATATAATGAGATGACTGCAATGAGATCTAAAACCAAGAGCGAGCGAAGCGAGCTCGAGATTTTACTGCAATATGATTAGGTCGAGTCAGAAATTTGCAATATGATCGAATTCTGCGATAGGTAATTTCAATACAACAAAAAAACAAAGAGCGAGCGAAGCGAGCTCGATATTTCACTGAAATATAATGAGATGACTGCAATAAGATCTAAAAGCAAGAGCGAGCGAAGCGAGCTCGAGATTTCACTGCAATATAATGGGATGACTGCAATACGATCTTTCACCAAGAGCGAGCGAAACAAGCTCAGATTTCGTCACTGCAATATAATGAGATGACTGCAATGAGATCTAAAACCAAGAGCTAGCGAAGCGAGCTCGAGATTTTACTTTTATATGATTAGGTCGAGTCGAAAATTCGCAATATGATCGAATTCTACGATAAGTAATCTCAATACAACAAAAAACCAGGAGCGAGCGAAGCGAGCTCGATATTTCACTCAAAAAAAATAGATTTTACTGCAATATGATTTGGTCGAGTTAGAAATTCGCAATATGATCGAATTCTGCGATAGTTAATTTCAATACAACAAAAACACCAAGAGCGAGCGAAGCGAGCTCGATATTTCACTGAAATATAATGAGATGACTGCAATAAGATCTAAAAGCAAGAGCGAGCGAAGCGAGCTCGAGATTTTACTTCTATATGATTAGGTCGAGTCAGAAATTCGCAATATGATCGAATTCTGCGATAAGTAATTTCAATACAACAAAAAAAACCAAGAGCGAGCGAAGCGAGCTCGATATTTCACTGAAATATAATGAGATAACTGCAATGAGATTTTAAACCAAGAGCAAGCGAAGCGAGCTCGAGATTTCACTGCAATATAATGGGATGACTGCAATACGATCTTAAATCAAGAGCGAGCGAAACAAGCTCGAGATTTCGTCACTGCAATATAATGAGATGTCTGAAATCAGGAGCGAGCGAAGTGAGCACGAGATTTTTTTGCAAAATTCTCAAGTCGATGCAATATTTTTTTTCCATCTTGATTTTGGCGCCCCCTAAACCTGCCGCCCGGGGCGTGTTCCCCGGTTTGCTGTTAAATCTTTAGGATTATATTATGTGTATAATCCTAAAGATTTCTGACCACAGCCTTGTTTTAATTATTGTACAGGTACTATAATTAAAACAGTAACATAGAGCGAGCGAAGCGAGCTCTAATTTTCTCCGCTCTACGAATTGGTTATGGACAGAGCTCAATCAATCTACGCCCTAGTAAAGTGCCGTCATTACTCAGCCTCGAAATTCAATGCAATCCGCAGAGGTCCGTGGGGGGGGCCATGGCCCCCTGGGCCCCCCCCCTGGATCCGCCCTTGGAGCGAGCGAAGCGAACCTTTATTTTTTTTACTATTTGAATTAGAAGTAGGTTATATTCTAATCCTGATAGCACAAAAAATTAAAACCGCCTTCAAAAAAACTAAAAAGTTAAAAATATTACATTACTGCAGCGGCCAGCAACAGAGGCATTGATGGACGAACGTGTAAATGTGGGCCGAGGCGAAGCCGAGGCACACATACGTAAGTCCATCAATGCCTAGTTGTGGCCAAGGATTGTATAGTACTTTTCTCACATAATGCGCGGAAATTAAAACTCTTTTCAAAATCAATGACGAACAACGAACAACAATTTGTTTTTTTTTTTCAATAAACAGCTTTCTATTTGCAAGCCAGTTCGAAATTTAAATAAAACCTTTGATGAGTTACCTTCTTGGTCGCCATAGAAAAAGATGGTTCCATTTTTAAATTACACGACAGATATGAGTTTACTATGTAATTTATTTGGCCGCTAAACACGACAGATATGGATTTTCATACAACATTGCCGGCCGCTGCGCGCAAGTATTTGGCCAGTACAGCAATTTCGATTTATCTCGAAGAAGGTTGTCAAAATAATGCTCACATTTCCAAGCATGTTTGAGAAAATAATATTACAGCCGATTACTTTTTCGTTCGCATCATAAGAACATTAATTTGTTTTATCGAAGTCGCTGTCAAGCCGATTCGCGACAGGGCTTGCGTTCGTTTTTTGGCTTGGCTTGACACCGACTTCTATAAAACAATAGTACATTACTGCAGCGGCCAGCAACAGAGGCATTGATGGACGAACGTGTAAATGTGGGCCGAGGCGAAGCCGAGGCACACATACGTAAGTCCATCAATGCCTAGTTGTGGCCAAGGCTTGTATAGTACTTTTCTCAAATAATGCGCGGAAATTCAAACAGTAAATTTTCTCAAATAATTCGCGGAAATTAAAACTCTTTTCAAAATCAATGACGAACATCGAACAACAATTAGTTTTTTTTCTTTCAATAAACAGCTTTCTATTTGCAAGCCAGTTCGAAATTTAAATAAAACCTTTGATAAGGTACCTCCTTGGTCGCCATGTTTCGGAGAAAAAGATCGTTCCATTTTTAAATAACACGACAGATATGAGTTTACTATGTAATTTATTTGGTCGCTAAACACGACAGATATGGATTTTCATACAACATTGCCGGCCGCTGTGCGCATGTATTTGGCCAGTACTGCAATTTCGATTTATCTCGAAGAAGGTTGTCAAAATAATGCTCACATTTCCAAGCATGTTTGAGAAAATTAATGTTCTTATGATGCAAACGAAAAAGTAATCGGCTGTAATATTATTTTTTAACTTTTTAGTTTTTTTGAAGGCGGTTTTAATTTTTTGTTAAAATTTTGATTATTTCACAATTTTCAGTGGTGAATTCATTAGTTTGATTTAACAGTAGTGCTTCAAATTAACAAACGCTCTAGTTGGCACTACGATTTTCGAAGGTTCCCCTCGATTTCTCTGGGATCCATCATCAGATCCTGGTGTCCTTATTATGGGATATTTCCTTTCCAACAAAAAAAGAATCATCAAAATCGGTTCATAAACGACGAAGTTATCCGCGAACACACATAAAAAAAATATATACGGTCGAACTGAGAACCTACTCCTTTTTTTGAAGTCGGTTAAAAAAAGTATATTTTTTTATAAACCTTATTAGAATTTGGAAATGCACCTTTGGATCCCTCCGCTCCTTCGTGCCTCTGGCTATTCTTAATTTCTTTGGGCAAAAATTTCCTCCAGGCCGCCCCCCTTGACCTGGCCGCCCTTATAGTACGAGATACGAACGTAAGATCATGCACCTATCCCTTAGGCGAACGGCATGTGATTCATGTTAAAGTTTACACAGGGGTTCACACAATGCCACCGGGTTGCCTAGCAAAATCTTGCCGCAAGTACCTTTACCATGATGATTTATGGTACCATATTTAACAAAAAATGCACCTATCTTTTAGGCCAGCAAATGGGGTGCCATCGGAAGGAGACCGATCTAAAGATCTGGAAAGACTAGGGTTGCCACCTCTCAGTCTGCCGCAACTCTAGGGTTGCCAGGTTCAAAGAAGTCATTTTTTACGAGAAATGCACCTATAAAGTAGGGACTTAATTTCTACACCAAATTGAAGCTATCGTCTTCGTCGACACGGTGGACCAGGGTTGCCAGCCTAAAAGCTGCCGCAAATGAGGGTTGCCAGCACTTTTACCAACAATTACACATACCTGATAGGAACGATTTTAACAAGTAAATGGGGTGCCATCGGAAAGAGACCGACCTAAAGAACTGGAAAAACTAGGGTTTTCACCTCTCAGTCTGCCGCAACTCTAGGGCTGCTAGGTTCAAAGAAATAATTTTTCTGCGAAAAGTGCACCTGCAAAGTAAGGATTAATTTCTACACAAAATCGAAGCCATCGTCTTCTACCAGACCAGACTCTCGCCAGACCTGATCTACCATGGAAACTCTCGTTTTCTAACATCTATACATATTACATAGGGCATACACTGAAATGCGTTACATGCCTTCCTACTTAAGGTTAAATTAATTCTGAAGACGGATACCTATAGGTAAAGGTAAACCGATTATTTCATTCATAGTTAAATACGTTTCATACATATTTATAAACACTCTAGTACAGCAAACAATGTTGATATTTAATAATAAAAATGGACCAAGTAAAAGGACAATGGGCAAAAATGTCTGGAGTGTGGCCCCGTCCTACTAAACCTTCAGTAAGTATGGCATGTCTGTCTAATTGTTGGTCTATTTACATGCATTCAATAACATTAACGCGCATTCCAGAAATACTTTATTATAGAAGATAATATACATGGTGTAATAAAAAACCCTATTAATAATTTTAACCTCTCGTTTAAAATTAATTGTTTTCGTCGCGCGGATCCGCGTTCCGGCGTACCAAAGGTTAAAGGGCTAGTTAATACCATCAAAACGAACAACTTTCACCACGGAGACAACTTCGAAAAAATAATACAATCTGGTGTTTCATACAAAACTGCAGTAGGTACCTTCAGCCGAATTTTTCCCCGACGTTCTCTCTGTAGATAACGTCGTTCAGTTTGATGGTGTTAAATTAAATATTACTAGAGTGTCTTATTACACCAGTATACACTGACACCAACGAAAACTCTCGCACACACCAAATTATTTTTAAATTTTCTGCCTAAGCTCAAATTGTTTTCTTTTTAACCGACTTAAAAAAAGGAGGTTATCAATTCGATTCGTATGTATGAATCATTCCCATCACGTCGCTTCCCATGACGCCGCTTCTGTAGATGTGCCTTGGTTCTATTCCCATCATGTCGCTCCTCCTATGTGAGTACAGGTGAATGTAATATTAAAGGAATTGCAAAATATTAGGGCTTCCAAACAAATATACAAAATTTCATAGGTGTATGTATGTTTGTATGTATGTTTGTCCACGCATATCTCCGAAACTATTAATCGAATTGTGACCATTCTTTTTTTATTGGCTTACATTTACTCCAATTTAGGGAACAATTTAAGTTACATTAAAATCAGTTCAGTAGTTTTCAAGATAATTATGAATTAATACGCGTAAGTGTGACGGCCTGGTTTGTATGTATTTCGCACATCTACAGAAGCGGCGTCATGGGAAGCGACGTGATGGGAATGATTCATACATACGAATCGAATTGATAACCTCCTTTTTTTAAGTCGGTTAAAAAGAAAACAATTTGAGCTTAGGCAGAAAATTTAAAAATAATTTGGTGTGTGCGAGAGTTTTCGTTGGTGTCAGTGTATACTGGTGTAATAAGACACTCTAGTAATATTTAATTTAACACCATCAAACTGAACGACGTTATCTACAGAGAGAACGTCGGGGAAAAATTCGGCTGAAGGTACCTACTGCAGTTTTGTATGAAACACCAGATTGTATTATTTTTTCGAAGTTGTCTCCGTGGTGAAAGTTGTTCGTTTTGATGGTATTAACTAGCCCTTTAACCTTTGGTATGCCGGAACGCGGATCCGCGCGACGAAAACAATTAATTTTAAACGAGAGGTTAAAATTATTAATAGGGTTTTTTATTACACCATGTACATTATCTTCTATAATAAAGTATTTCTGGAATGCGCGTTAATGTTATTGAATGCATGTAAATAGACCAACAATTAGACAGACATGCCATACTTACTGAAGGTTTAGTAGGACGGGGCCACACTCCAGAAATTTTTACCCATTGTCCTTTTACTTGGTCCATTTTTATTATTAAATATCAACATTGTTTGCTGTACTAGAGTGTTTATAAATATGTATGAAACGTATTTAACTATGAATGAAATAATCGGTTTACCTTTACCTATAGGTATCCGTCTTCAGAATTAATTTAACCTTAAGTAGGAAGGCATGTAACGCATTTCAGTGTATGCCCTATGTAATATGTATAGATGTTAGAAAACGAGAGTTTCCATGGTAGATCAGGTCTGGCGAGAGTCTGGTCTGGTAGAAGACGATGGCTTCGATTTTGTGTAGAAATTAATCCTTACTTTGCAGGTGCACTTTTCGCAGAAAAATTATTTCTTTGAACCTAGCAGCCCTAGAGTTGCGGCAGTCTGAGAGGTGAAAACCCTAGTTTTTCCAGTTCTTTAGGTCGGTCTCCTTCCGATGGCACCCCATTTACTTGTTAAAATCGTTCCTATCAGGTATGTGTAATTGTTGGTAAAAGTGCTGGCAACCCTCATTTGCGGCAGCTTTTAGGCTGGCAACCCTGGTCCACCGTGTCGACGAAGACGATAGCTTCAATTTGGTGTAGAAATTAAGTCCCTACTTTATAGGTGCATTTCTCGTAAAAAATGACTTCATTGAACCTGGCAACCCTAGAGTTGCGGCAGACTGAGAGGTGGCAACCCTAGTCTTTCCAGATCTTTAGATCGGTCTCCTTCCGATGGCACCCCATTTGCTGGCCTAAAAGATAGGTGCATTTTTTGTTAAATATGGTACCATAAATCATCATGGTAAAGGTACTTGCGGCAAGATTTTGCTAGGCAACCCGGTGGCATTGTGTGAACCCCTGTGTAAACTTTAACATGAATCACATGCCGTTCGCCTAAGGGATAGGTGCATGATCTTACGTTCGTATCTCGTACTATTATCACTTGCCCATTTTGCCCAGCGGGGCTAGTACGTCAACCCGCGATATCGTGATATAGCGCTATCACGCTTCCGCTCTCTTTCTATTTGCGCGCGAACGAACGAGATAAAAGACTAAACTTGACAGATGGATGTGTTAAATAAATGTCGCTATTGTGGGTTGCCTATTAGCACCAATATGGATGCGGATACTGGTTACTTTGGGTTTTCGGATAGGATTCAGACAACTTTCTTAAAAGTACAAAGTGCACTACAATGATTATTTTCAACAAATTAAAATAACTTCTAAGAAACAAAGACCGTTTGATTTGTAGTAAAGAACTGCAGTGTAGTAGTGGCACCGTTGACTCATATAATGATGAATGACAGACAAGGCAAAAACAACAGCAAAAACTAAAAGCGGCTTCCAAGACAAAACAAAAGAAATTACTTTTTACTTCTTACTAGCAAATCCAACATCTGGGAGCCGTGCCGTGTGAAGGCGGTTATAAGGGCTATAAAATATTTGACACTTCTATTGTACGCGCCCACCATCGAACTCAGATGGGTCGGTGCATACAATGCGTTTCGGGAGTCGATAAAATGTTTTAGAAGATAGCTAAAGATTGAGATACTTAATTATTTAATGGTGTGTAGTTAGTAGGTAACTACTATTTAGCGTATTTCCTGGTATTCGGCCTCTGAATTAATTTCCTTAACACTTTTTAAAAATTTTGCCTATGCCTCATCATGATTTTGGCGCCCCCCTGGTTAAGGCGCCCGGGGCGGGCGCCCCCTTCGCCCCCCCCTTCGCACGGCTCTGTTGGTGGGGGGGGGGGGGAGTGTCCGTACTGTATGTAGTTCTAGATACTCTCTCTTACACTGTGCTATGGATCTACAATCAGTCTCTCGCAAAGTATACTAATCAATATTATTATAATTAGCTGTGCTGAGAATAAAACACTGAACTTATAATAGTTGAACATTTTATTATAACAAAAACATTAGGAAGAACTTTTATATTAAAAACTAAGAAAGAAAAGTCGGTTTCAAATCAAATTAAAATAAGTAAAAAATCAAAAGCACAATTAGATATGTACTAACAATCGAAAACTATAAGTAACTAAGTATTTTTTCCCTAAAATTTGTAATGTAAGGGTCAGCGTTGAAACGTTGTGGGTAGTGAGGATAATAAAATTAAACCCACAAAAACGTTTACAAAAAAATACTTTTATTGGGAACAACAAGTTCCCCAAAATAAAGAAAGAATTGGGCCGTGGGTGAGTAGGCCCGTCTACAATTGCTTCCGCAGATCAGTACTTCCCCGGGACTTGGTTTTCCGTGACTCGGCGACCAGGGCTCGAAGAAAAAAACTGGACCGGAGGCGTCCGGCAGGGAAGAAGGTGAACGGGCAGCTTAACGAGCGTGTACCCGTGACGTAGAACCCCAATGGGGTTTTTACAATCACGCACTTAATAAATGGCTGACGATATAATTAGAAGTGTTAATAGACCATAATTAATAAATTATCTACGCGCGCAACAGACGGTTGCAAAAATGGCGCGGAACCGAACGCCGAGCGACACAGCCGTGTCGTGACGAGGTCTTGGAAGAAGTGTCCGTCGGAAGAGATGCGACCGCAGCCAATCACAAACGAGCCCGGCATGAGAACAATGGAGCACGGTTAGAAGTACAGTCCGTCGCGCAGTTATTATAACTGAACTATAACTATAAAATAATTAATGTATAATATAACTATTGTACACTCATATCCAACTACTTCAGTAGAACGTAACGTTTAACGTTACATTACCCCCTCTGCTACATAAGGATTTTGTTCTTATAATAAAATCCGCTAATCCTCCAACTATTAAAAAAAATATGTTAATATAATTTAATGTTAACTATGTATACACAATACAGTATTTTACTTGGTTGTTATTTTTAGATCTTTTATATGCCAGGTGCCAATATTTTTGCCCTGCATATTCTGTAGTTCGTAAACTAAGGGTGATTTCTTGTCGATTATGCGACACTTTATGAATTTTGGTGCTAGTTTTTTACAAAAATACTTGTCCTTATCACTTAAGACGTAAGTTCGCTTCATGACTAAGTCACCAATTTCAAATTCCGCCGGTTTCCGGCGCAAGTTATAATGCGTAGTGTTTTTAACATGAGCGTCATACAGGTTCTTTTGTACTTTATCGAAAATGCTTGCCAAACAACCCTGATTTTCCGCATAAATATCGCGTGGAAGGAACAAAACTTCGTGACCAAGGTCTGAGTCTATGTAATGTGTACCACAGGGGACCAGTTCCCTGCCATACACTAAAAACGAAGGCGTATAGCTTGTAGCCTCATTGACCGAGTTATTAATTGCGAACTGTATTTTCGGAATTAATGTGTCCCAAGTCCTATGGTCGTTTTCAACAAAAGTTGCAATACAAGTCACTATAGTCTTATTGTATCGCTCAACTGTATTTATTTGAGGCGTATATTTTGGAGTATAAAACACATTTGGTACATTATACTTTTTGAAAAACGTATCAGTAGTTCCACTAATAAACTGACTTCCATTATCCATAAGAATAGTTTGTGGTACACCATGAACCAGAAAAACGTTATTTTCTAATATCTTAATAATTACGTCCGAAGTTGGTCTTCTAATCGGAAAAATGTGACAATATTTAGAAAAACAGCACGTAACAACTAAAATGTAGCTATTTTGTGCTCGACTGACAGGAAGAGGTCCTACAAGGTCGATAGAAATCATTTGAAATGGCCGGGAACATTGTTTTGGTCGGCCCATTTCGCCTAGAGTTTTATGATTCTGTGTTTTATACTCAAGGCACTTGTTACAAGAACCAACAAACTTCACTACGTCTCCATGCATCCCCAGCCAAAAATACCGCAAAGCGAGGCGACGGTAAGATTTAAAAATGCCTAAGTGACCCGCTGTGGGTTCACTATGATTTTCCATTAGGACTTGGTCACGGAGTTCTATCGGTATAACTTCCTTCCACGAAAATTCCGATGTTAACTCGTGTTTGTTTTTGCTTAGCCTGAACAAACGACTGTTTTTAATAATAAAATTTGGGAAATTTTGTGGAGTATTTATGACACCATTATATGTATGTTTATACCAAGAGTCTGCCGTACTTGCATAACAATCAGTGGTGTTAATTGCACCGACTGGAACTGCTCTTGAAAGTGCGTCGGGAATAACGTGATCTACTCCACGACGGTGTTTCACTTCGAAGTCAAAAGCAGATAGACGGACTCCCCAACGAGCTAACCTCCCAGTGGGGTTATTTAGAGAGAGAAACCATTTCAATGCGCTGTGGTCGGTATAAAGCGTAAAACGTCTACCGTTCTCTAAATAGCATCGCCAATGCTCTAACGCGGTGATGACAGCTAAGGTTTCGCGCTCTGTGATGCTGTAGTTCTTTTCAGCCGCTGATAATGATTTGCTCATATAAGCTATCGGGTGTTCCTTATCATCAATATTCTGTGTTAGCATTGCCCCAACACCGTAATTTGACGCATCGGTATGCACCTCGAAAGATTTATTGTAATCCGGACAGGCGAGAACTGGCGCGGATATTAAGGCCTCTTTAAGTTTTTGGAATGCAGCATCGGCTTCTAGTGTCCATTGAAAAGAAGGAACACCTTTCTTGCTCGAAGTCAGCTTATTCAGTGGTCCAGCTAGTGTACTAAAATTTGGAACAAAACGACGGTACCATGTCGCAGTTCCTAAGAACCGCTTCAGATCTTTACGAGAAGAGGGTGTTGGGTATTTTTGAATTGCCTCCACCTTTTCTGGATCCGTCCGTAGTCCGTGACTGTCCACAACATAACCAAGTGTTGTGAATAAGGAGAAGAAACGAACGCGCGGGCGCCGCGCGTTGTCACCCTGCAACGTGAGGGGGCTGAGGGTAGCCGCGGGGCGGGAGAAGCCGGGAATCGGGAGCTTCGCTTCAGTCTCGCTTAGCGCGGTGCTGAGTAAGACGTGCGGTCGGTCGTGCCAATTTTTAGATTCTCGTCGCGGAATAAAGCTTAAAACCTAATCCGATACGTTTTCTTTAGTATAGTTAAGATCAGAATCGGGATTCGTAACTTACGCTGTTCTATCCGCTTTGTGTTAGCCTGACTAAGTTGTTAGATAAGCAATAGTTTAGTTTTCGGAAAAACTAAATACCTAGTCAAAATGTCGGATCGAAATAGTTTGGACCGGGGCCGTAAAAACGTAGTAGTTGACATCGCCGACGCGATCGTACTCCGGATAGTGAACTTCGGTGTCAAATGACAACGATTTGGCGCGGTTTAACCCATTGGAGGACCAGCCTTCCCCTGGAGTGCCTCAAGTGCCGGAAATTTTGTACACGTCGCCCCGGTGCTGCCGGTGAACTCTCACACGCCGCGGCAGAGTCTGTGGACGAACCAGATACCGCCGCAGTCGCGACCAAGCCGATCAGCTGATCGGACTCCATCTCGGTACTCTAGCCGGTCGTCTGTACCACCCACCCTATCCTGAACAGAATACCTATACTCCACCGATAGGATCGTGGATGCAATACGTTCCATAAATAATTCGGTAAGATCGAACCAAAATTTGTATATTTCTAGTTTTGACCCTAGTTTACATGATATTGAGGTATGGTGCGAGAAGGTGGATCGCGCTAAGTTACTTGATAATTGCAGTGATAACGAATGTCTATCTCGAATCGGCAATTGCTTAAAAGGCGATGCTCGAGTGTGGGTAACGAGCGATCGCAGCTGGACCAATTTCAAACGAGAGTCAGCTGTTGGGTCCGAGACAGCCCGATGTGGCGAACATTTTATTTGAGGTCATGAACTCTACTGACAGCTACGCTACATACGTTGATTATGCCCAACGCTCATTACGTCGCCTGCGTATTGTTAAGGGGCTAAGTGACGAGTTAATTTCTGCGATAATAATTCGTGGTAGGTATGACCGACCCTAACATTCTGCTGCTACCTAATGCCAAGCTTTTACCAACAGACTAACAACCACCTCAAATGATAACTCAAAGTCGTGTAATCAAAAAAATAGATCATTAACATTTTAACTGCTGACGACCTGCGTCGTGGGACTCGTGGGTCAATGGCACGTGGGCCGCGGTGCGCGCGACTCGCCCGGTGAGTCGGAGTTGTATTCCACACTGCGCGAGTAGGTATCATTGTTTTGAGTTTGGCAGCGAAAGTGTTAAGCGGTGGTGGTTTGTCAGTTCGGAAAAGGCGATTTGAGGAAGGAAAGTGTTTTTCTTATGGTCAGGTCACATGCAGGCATGCGTAAAAAAAAAATAGTGTAAGCAGCAGTCACGTTCCGAACACTAATCATTTTAATCCAAGACCTTTCACGGAATCTAAACCGGAGCCTTGTCAGGTACTAGACACATGTTTTGCTAAACTAAAATCTGAATCATGTAATAATAACAATCTAAACTTTTGTCGTATTGTTGTCGCGATTATACAGGATGTTCCTGTGGATGTTTTAATCGATAGTGGCTCAAATATTTCGCTTATCTCTTCATCTCTATTAAAACATTTTCCATGTATCCGTAAGCTGTCTTTTCGCGTGTTCTTTCTTATCTTGTGGGCGGAGCCCTGGTGCCAGAGCTTTTTCAGGCCGCCTTGCGGCCTCGGACGTGGTTTTTATGTGATGAGTGCTGCCACCAGAGATAGTGGCCGGGACCGGCGGCTTGGCGTGCCATCCGAAGCGCGGAATCATTTTATTTTTCGGGTGATTCGGCTTGCGATGTCCTGGCTAACTGGGGAGGGACGCACAGGGTGACTTGTCACTGGGTGTCCCCCGTGGGAATCGAACCCACGACATCCGCATCGCGTTTTCGCGTGTTAAAAAGAATAGCCAAGAAGTTGAGTCTACACAGTAGGTACGTAACTTTACCTGTTGAGTTTAACGAAATAACACTAGAGGTAGATTTGTTTGTTGTTTCGGCTGAATTTATGAGAACTCCAGTAATCATAGGAACAGATGTTCTTAACCGTTAAGGAGTTACTTATGCACGTACTCGTGACCGCCAGTGTATTAACTCGTGACGGTCAGTGTATAACTCGTGACAAGCAGTGACTGACTCGTGATGACATAACTGTCTCAGTGATTTTCGTAATCGAGTCTGATGGACAACCTATGCTCAATACATCTCTGGTTGATGCTGAGCTACAACAACTACTGTCGATTATTAACGAGTTTTCTCAGTATTTTATAACTTTTACAGCTGTATGTCCATCAAACTCAAAAGTGGCACGCTCGTTAACTATAGACCGTATCGACTATCTCAACCTGAGACTATGCGTGTGCGTGAGATCATAAAAGATCTGATCGACAAGGGTATAATTCCTCATTCGTCAAGAAGATAGGTCGGACCGTATGTGCGATGACTTTCGGAAATTAAATTAGGATACCATTAAAGACCGCGTTCCGTTACAGCTGATTGATGACCATTTCGATCGGCTAGGTCACAATAAGTATTTTTTCAGCTTGGATATGGCAACCGGGTTGCACCACATCCCTATGGAAGACAGTTCGATTCCCAAAAACGGCTTTGTGACCACTGAAGGTTATTACTGAGCAACACAATCGAGCGAGGCTCATTTCTGTCATCCCAATTTGAGTACCTAGAACGAACTATTAGTAACAGGTCAGGTACGGCCAAGTCAAGTGCAGGAAAAATTCAAGCTTTAGTTCAGGCTCCTGAACCGAAAAATGTAAAACAAGTTTGTCAGTTTCTTGACTTAGCCAGTTACTTTCGGAGATATTATATACCCGGATTTACACAAATTTGCATGTGTTGCACATCTAACGCGAAAGGGAGTCAAGTTTTCATGGGAAGCTTGATTCAGGAATGCGTGGTCCCTATAGAGTTGTGAAGGCTCTTCCTCAAGGAAGATACGAACTGCAGTTATTGGCTGGTTTTTATGGCAAGTCCACCTAAGCTGCCGCAGATTATATGGTCCCGTGGCGAGGCGAGTTGAATGGACACAAGATACATGCGCGGCTTATTTTGAAGGTGAGTTGGCCTATAGTGTTGGGTCAAGCTTCACGTCGCGCCTCTGACTCACAGGGATAGCTTCACGCAGCGCTTCCTCCCTGCATTGATCTTTTGTTTCTGAACTGTCAAGCCTCACGTCGCGCCTCTGACTCACAGGGATAGCTTCACGCAGCGCTTCCTCCCTGCATTGATCTTTTGTTTCTGAACTGTCAAGCCTCACGTCGCGCCTCTGACTCACAGGGATAGCTTCATGCAGCGCTTCCTCCCTGCATTGATCTTTTGTTTCTGAACTGTCAAGCCTCACGTCGCGCCTCTGACTCACAGGGATAGCTTCACGCAGCGCTTCCTCCCTGCATTGATCTTTTGTTTCTGAACTGTCAAGCCTCACGTCGCGCCTCTGACTCACAGGGATAGCTTCACGCAGCGCTTCCTCCCTGCATTGATTTGTGTTTCTTTCTGAACTGTCAAGCTTCACGTTGTGCCTCTGACACACAGGGACAGCTTCACGCAGTGCTTCCTCCCTGCTCTTGTAATGTTTATTTATCTGGAAATTTTAACGTTTTGCCTTTGCATTGAAGGGATAGCTTCACGTTGCGCTTCCTCCCTCTAAAGTAATGTTTATGGAACCTCTATCTTATTGTGTTTGTTGCTGCAGGCAGGACATGCATCACGTAGAGCCTCTGTCTTCGCTGATCGACAGTCATTTATAGATATAGGCGCTGATGAAAATGATACTGCTGCTGGTCCCATTGCTACTTCTGAGGTGCCGGAAAACGAAGCTGAGCCGCAGCCAGAAGAGACCGAGGACGGTCTCGCGTCAGGAGAGCCGTGTTGTGAATAAGGAGAAGAAACGAACGCGCGGGCGCCGCGCGTTGTCACCCTGCAACGTGAGGGGGCTGAGGGTAGCCGCGGGGCGGGAGAAGCCGGGAATCGGGAGCTTCGCTTCAGTCTCGCTTAGCGCGGTGCTGAGTAAGACGTGCGGTCGGTCGTGCCAATTTTTAGATTCTCGTCGCGGAATAAAGCTTAAAACCTAATCCGATACGTTTTCTTTAGTATAGTTAAGACAAGATATCGTAGCTGACTTCGGAAGAACTTGCATTTTTCCAGGTTAATGGTCAAGTTAGCCTGTTTTAACTTTTCTAATACACGTAACAGTAGGGTGACGTGACTATCAAAATCTTGGGAGACGATGATGATGTCGTCAAGGTAGGCAAAAACTTTAAGTTCAAACTCGCTAAACAGTCGGTCTACAAGACGTTGCTGCGTCGCTGGAGCATTAGTGAGGCCAAAAGCGGTCCTCTTAAAACGAAAGGTGCCTCTTCCAGGGATGTAGAAAGCGGTCTTGTCTCTATCTTCGGCTGCAATCGGTATTTGCCAGAAGGCTTTTGATAAGTCTATGCTCGACAAAAAACGAGCATCACGTAGATTGTCGAGTATTTCCGATACATAAGGCAAACTGTATGCATCCTTCTTAGTGACCGAGTTGAGTTTACGACTATCCAGACAAAAACGGGGCTGACCATTCTTTTTTGTAACCAGCAGAACTGGAGAAGACCACGCGCTCTCGCAGGGTTCGACGACGTCTAAGGACAGCATCTCGTCCACCTGTTCTACTAAAATGCGTTGCTTCTCTGGTGAAATTCTATAATAGCGCTGTCGAATAGGCTGCACATCGCCTGTGTTTATATGATGAGTAATAAGGTCCGTCTTGCGCAATCCTTTATGTTCTGATGATATATTTCTGAACTGATCTATAACCTTATCTGCTTTCGGACGCTCCTCCTTACTCAAGTTGTCGTAACAGTACAGAAAACGTTGTTTGTCTTTAATTTCTTTATCTAAAAGTGTAGTAATGCTACTTAAGTACTTAGGGCATATTTTAAATGCTCGCCAGAAGTCAATTCCTAATATGAGGTTAGATTGAACATCTGGGACAACGTATGCTTTAATATTATGAACTTGACTATCAAATTTGATTGGCAAGTTGAAATAACCAATGCTCTGCAATGATTGACCACCGGCAGTAGAAACAGTTATGTAGTAATTGTCACTCAGCGCTAAGCCTTGGTCAATTAGTAGTTTATGCGCATCGTTCCCTATTATAGTGACAGCCGACCCCGAATCTAGTAAACCCGATAATTTAATTTCGTTAATTTGTACGGAGACATAAGGTCTACTATCATTTACTGGCTTTTCTTGGAGAATTGTGTCTAGCTTAAATGTATTAAAGAAGATATGGATTTTTTCAAGCCACTGCTTCCAGTCTTCTTTATCAAATCGTTTATTTTTTGAAGCACAATTCCCCTTGATTAGTTTTTTGAGTTAGATGCCTTGTTTTTAGCGCATACTGGGCAATCTGGAGTCTTAACATCCTTACGTCCACAGACGAAACAAAATACGCTGTCTTTGGTTGCCGTACACTGACGTAAGTTATGAGTATTTACGCGGCAACGAGGGCAAAAGCGTTTGTTTTCATTATTTTGTAAATTGATTGCATCCAGATTAGTTTGATCTAACTCGTGTAAATCAATCGCATCTAAATTATTCTGATTATTATTTATGTTCTTATATTTGTTATTGTTGTAGCTACCTTTGTAAAAATTTGTTGATTTATTATTGTAGTGTTGGTTATTTAAATTAAAATTTTGTCTTTGATTATATTTGTTTCTATTAAGATTGCTAGTATAAGAGAATTCCGGAGCTAGGGTCTCGGTTGAAGGCTTTTGTGGCTCATTAAAATGTACAAGACGTGCTTGTATATTTTCGTAATGTCTGCAAATTGATCTCAAGGAGTCGATGTCCTTAACTTCCGGTACGGTTACCAGACAACTTGCATATGTGGGCCGTATGTTGTGAAGTATAATTTCCAACTTTTCTTCTTCACTTAACCGCTTTGAAAGGCGTGAAAACATGCCAGAGATTATAGACAGGTAAATAGTAATATTTTCTGTCTCGCCTTGTGTACGTGACCTGATCTCGGCTAAAAGTCTATAATCGTAATCGGATTGGTCAAAGTCCTTTTGTAATAAAGCCACTAGCTGCTCCCAGCTGGAAACACTATCTTTAATGCTCCTAAACCAGTGAAGTGCATCACCAGTAAATATTTCCGTGCCGAGTGTTAATATTCTGTCGTGCTCAATGTTTCTAGCACTACAAAACTCTGAAGAACGTTGTATGAACGTTCGCACGCATGATTTGCCATCGTACTTTAATTTGGCCAATTCGCCAAAACCTCCACGATCACAAGATACGGTGATATTTACCGGTGTAGGAGCTTCAGTAGTTTCATTATTGGGTGTGTCCAGGGGATCCAATGCACCATCTTTCATTGAGAGGCATTTTGCAGCGTAATTCTTGTATTTTGTAACGTAAGATTGGTACAGTGACGCTGTTTCATCATCTGTACATTCAATCCGATTAAGACGATGATATAAATGATTTAAAATATTCTGAGTACGCTGCAGAACGTTTTTATCTATGACCGAGGAATCTAATGCACACTTGACTTTATTGAGAACTGTGCTAACACCCATCAAATCCTCCGATACCTGTACGCTACTAACCATAATATCGTCAGAAGGAAAAAGTGGGCCTAATTTTGCAATTTGTTTCCTCAAATCCTGCACTGTTGTTGCCGGGGTCTCGCCACGAATTGTAACCTCATATTCCAATTCTGATTTTGTAAGTGATAAAAATTTTATCTGACGAGCCATTTTTTTTTTTTTTTTTTTTTTTTTTTTTTTAATATTGAAGTTTTAAGTGACGTAAAATTACTTTAATTGAATAAGAGTTGAACAGTATTTAAAAAATTAAAAGAAACTAAAACTACTCTACTCTGTTACAATAATTTAAAGCTAATGATTGACGAACGTTTATTCCTTTTACGGTTGATTGTATGAACCAAAACCTTAAAATCAACAATACCAAGCCATGAAATGAGCGAGAAATAAAAATTATCAACAAGAAGAATTGACCCAGAATGAAAAAATAAATGACAATAATGATTGTGACGTTTGTGTCGATGAATCGGTGAAAATGGTATGATAACGATTGTAGTGTAGGTACTTATTACAAAATAGTACGTTTATGGTATAAAAAAAATGTTTACATTTGGATGTGGCTAACTGTACCTTAGACTGAACGTATACGACTCACAATTAGACAATTATGGCGATTATGATTGAATTATAATTATTATAATTTTAATTGACACAATTATGTGACTGACTGTACTTTGAAACAAAAGTTGATAGTTTATTTAAGTACTTACACTACAATCGCGTGGCAAGGAGATGAGAAATAAACGTTTCACAAAACAATAAAAAAACACACATGCACACTAACTACAATTACGGAAGCAATGTAGACCATGAAATGAAATGTAATTACCACGTTTGAGGCGCCAGTGAAACGTTGTGGGTAGTGAGGATAATAAAATTAAACCCACAAAAACGTTTACAAAAAAATACTTTTATTGGGAACAACAAGTTCCCCAAAATAAAGAAAGAATTGGGCCGTGGGTGAGTAGGCCCGTCTACAATTGCTTCCGCAGATCAGTACTTCCCCGGGACTTGGTTTTCCGTGACTCGGCGACCAGGGCTCGAAGAAAAAAACTGGACCGGAGGCGTCCGGCAGGGAAGAAGGTGAACGGGCAGCTTAACGAGCGTGTACCCGTGACGTAGAACCCCAATGGGGTTTTTACAATCACGCACTTAATAAATGGCTGACGATATAATTAGAAGTGTTAATAGACCATAATTAATAAATTATCTACGCGCGCAACAGACGGTTGCAAAAATGGCGCGGAACCGAACGCCGAGCGACACAGCCGTGTCGTGACGAGGTCTTGGAAGAAGTGTCCGTCGGAAGAGATGCGACCGCAGCCAATCACAAACGAGCCCGGCATGAGAACAATGGAGCACGGTTAGAAGTACAGTCCGTCGCGCAGTTATTATAACTGAACTATAACTATAAAATAATTAATGTATAATATAACTATTGTACACTCATATCCAACTACTTCAGTAGAACGTAACGTTTAACGTTACAGCGTACATCTAGCGGAAACATTTTCAAGCAGTTTTCATTGATAAATTGATAATGAACTCCATTCCAATTGAAATATAATTAAAAATAGCCTGCAAAAGATAAATCTCTGTGGCGTGTGTTCGCGTTATCTCTCGCACACTATTTCCAACTGTATTGTAATTAAAATTGAGTTCATTCTGTTGAGCCTCATCTGGAAGCACGGAATCGCATTTTTTTACTCGCTATGCTTTTCTGTCACTCAGGAACTTCATTGGCTAGAGCGAGAAAGGTAGCACCACTGCCGGTGCTGTCGCATTCTCGCTATCTTTCTCACTCTAGCAAGTGACGTTCCTGAGCGACAGAAAAGGATGGAGCGTCAAAATATTGCGATTACGTGCTGCCAGATTAGATCCAACCCTTAATAAGAAGAAAATCGAAAGCACAATCAACATTATAGGCAGGTATGTACTAAACAATATAGTAACATTAGGTAAACCATTAAAATTATATTAAATAATCGAAAATACTAACACACTTTTCTCCCTAAAACTATAAAAGTAATATTCAAAACATATTTCCGAACAATAATCAATAATAATTATACAGGGTGTAAGTGACAGCCTAGCAAATACTGAAATGGTGAACTCAGACCATCAAACTGAACAACTTTCACTGTGGAGCCTACCTCAGGATACGCGAAAAAAAACATCTGTCCCATACATTTTAGTAATTTAGTCGGGTAGGTACAGACTACAGTTTTCTATGGGACAGCTGATTTTTTATCGCGACTCCTGAGGTTGGCTCCATAGTGAAAGTTGTTCAGTTTGATGGTCTGAGTTCACCGTTTCAGTATTTGCTAGGCTGTCACTTACACCCTGTATAATCAATCTTATTTAAATAAGAATGTATTATTTAGGGTCTGTTTCACCACTTCTGAATAAGTACTTGATAGCTTATTTGAAAGATCGTTTGACATGTTTTTCATACAAAATAAAATATGTCAAACGAGCTGTCAGATAAGCTAACAAGAACTTATCCAAAAGTGGTGAAACAGACCCTTAACAAAGTTAAAAAAAATGTAAGTAATCTAAAACACTTGTATTTTATGTAGTTAGTACAGTCAAGAGCACGTCAAGCTTGATACTTTGGACTTTGTACCGTTCTTATTTAGTGCGCCATAAGCGTTACAATCGAACTGCAAGTGTAAAGCTTGATGTGCTCTTGACTGTACTCTTTCTTGTTTCCATTAATTGTACATACAAAAATAGACAGAATAGTTTCACCAGTATGAATTAGTAGATTAGTAATAAATTAATGTATATGTTTCATATTCTGTCAGTAACTTACATACACATATGTCACACGGCGACAGATCAACCTACTCATAGTTGAACTCGTAGGTTTTTTTGTCGCAGTGTGTCCACGAGTTCAACGTTTTTTCACTTACAATGGATTTTTAAGTGTCTTTTCAAATCACCTTTTCGACTAGATTTGTACTCACACATGGAGCACGAGTAAGGTTTCTCGCCTGTATGGATTCTTAAGTGTTTTTTCAAACTACCTTTTTGAATACATTTGAACTCACACATGGAGCAGGAGTAGGGTTTCTCGCCTGTATGGATTCTTAAATGATGTTTCAAGGTACCTTTTTGAATACATTTGAACTCACACATGGAGCAGGAGTAGGG
Organism: Agonopterix subpropinquella; assembly: GCA_922987775.1. Classification (NCBI taxonomy): domain Eukaryota; kingdom Metazoa; phylum Arthropoda; class Insecta; order Lepidoptera; family Depressariidae; genus Agonopterix; species Agonopterix subpropinquella. Next base: position 10,143,425 of record OV277718.1, on the reverse strand, counting down.
TTTCTCGCCTGTATGGATTCTTAAGTGTGTTTTCAAATGACATTTTTGACCACATTTGTACTCACACATGGAGCAGGAGTAAGGTTTCTCTCCTGTATGTATTCTTAAGTGTTTTCTCAAATTACCTTCAAGACTACATTTGTACTCGCATATAGAGCATGAATAAGGTTTTGCACCACTATGTATTAGTAAGTGTATATTTATTTGACTTATTTTATTACTTCTATAATCACAAATCCCACATTCATGTTTTTTATCTTTATTAGAATGTACATTCTTAATATGTCGTTGTAATGTATCTTGGGTAATGTCTGTGTAAGAACACTGTTTACACTTGAAATAAATATTCTGCTTCATTTTGTCGTGAGATTGAATATGTTCTACTAAATCAGGTTTTCTGTCATATTGTTTATTACAATCATTGCATTTGAATTCATTATTGGTTATTTTTGTATTGTTGTTTTTATCAGTTTTAAACGGTTTTTTAGAGGGTTTGTTTAATGTTTTGAATTTTTTATTAGGTTTAGTGTTTGTTTGTACCTTTGGTTGAGTACCTGAACCCGTATTTTCGTTGTGTCCATTTTTCGTGATTTCTTTTGAATCAGCAACTTTTCTTGTTTCTTTTGGGAAGTCATGTTGATCTATTTTTTTGTTCTCTGTATCGAGTCTTGGTTTTTTCGGTAGAGGTGCATCTGAAATAAGATTTAAATATTAATAACGTATAAAAACGAATTGGAGGTATGTAGGAATACCTACACAATAATTTAAGGAAATATATTTATATACAGGGTGTAAGAAAAAGTACCTATCATTAACCTTTGAACCACATACTCTACCCATCAAACTGAAATTTTACTATGGGATCAAACCTGTCAGAACAAAAAAAATCTGCTGCCTCATACATTTGAGTCTCGCTGTTCTATTAAACCCCTTTTATGAGAATAAAAAATAATCTATAATAACAAATTAACTAATTTAATTACCAATAATTTCCAACAATGCAGCAGGTGAATTATATCTGCGCAGATCAATTTGAAGGAAGTGTGCGAATTCACTTCCGTAGAAGACCATCAGCTCGGTGAATCGTGGAATTATCTTTATTGTCCTGAAATAAGCGTAAAATGCTAAATAAGTTAATAAACTCATAAGGGGTAGGTTTTTGGATTCCTTTTATGAAAGTCCATAATTTTTTTGCAATACAGTTTTTTTCAACTAGACGTTCTTCGGAAGGCACGCTAAGCAGTTGGTCCCGGATGATTCCGTCAGATGGCGGTGTTCACATAGCGCATCCAGTTGGACTTGTTAGCGTCCACAACATACCTGTAATACAGCTGTCCCTGGTACTGGTAGGCGACGAGGTTCTGTTCGCTGCAGTGTCTCGCACAGTTCACGTAGCGCATCCAGTTGGACTTGTTAGCGTCCACAACATACCTGTAATACAGCTGTCCCTGGTACTGGTAGGCGACGAGGTTCTGTTCGCTGCAGTGTCTCGCACAGTTCACGTAGCGCATCCAGTTGGACTTGTTAGCGTCCACAACATACCTGTAATACAGCTGTCCCTGGTACTGGTAGGCGACGAGGTTCTGTTCGCTGCAGTGTCTCGCACAGTTCACGTAGCGCATCCAGTTGGACTTGTTAGCGTCCACAACATACCTGTAATACAGCTGTCCCTGGTACTGGTAGGCGACGAGGTTCTGTTCGCTGCAGTGTCTCGCACAGTTCACGTAGCGCATCCAGTTGGACTTGTTAGCGTCCACAACATACCTGTAATACAGCTGTCCCTGGTACTGGTAGGCGACGAGGTTCTGTTCGCTGCAGTGTCTCGCACAGTTCACGTAGCGCATCCAGTTGGACTTGTTAGCGTCCACAACATACCTGTAATACAGCTGTCCCTGGTACTGGTAGGCGACGAGGTTCTGTTCGCTGCAGTGTCTCGCACAGTTCACGTAGCGCATCCAGTTGGACTTGTTAGCGTCCTCCGCGTCCACAACATGACACGGCTTGTTGTTACGGTCGTATATCTGAAAATCAATAATAATTGGCATTTAAATAAATCTTCTTCATTCGTACGACCGAAAATAATGCGCCAACCCTACGATGCGACCATCATTATGCAGAATATTCTTATTATTTCGTGTAGCTGATACTTTTAGCTTCAACATACAATTTATTGTCTAAACAAATGAAAGTATACAAAATCAACAGGAACAACATTTTTGCATTCGGCTTCCAGGGGACAGGCTTTAGGGTGGCAAACCAATTTTTTAAGACTAGAGTCTTCAAAAATGGATTTGCGTGTGTACATATTACATTGGAATGGTCATCGTTTCTTGCACAAATACTGTTGAAAACTTGCACTGGGATCTTGGAATATTAAAAGATGTTGATGTTGTGAGTTTACCTGCCAGCAATAAGACGAGTTAACTTCCGTAGTCTTCACACCGCGGTAGGGACCGAAGCGAACTCCACGCGGCAGCGTGAGTGTACTGAATATACCCAACCCCGCATCTGTTTACATACAAAGGTAAGTTGTAGCCTGTGGGATCCCACTGTAGGGCAAACGCCTCTCACGAGTAATGGTGAGAGGGAGTGGGACATACTCCACCACGCGGCGCAGTGCGGGGCGGCGGAGGCAAGTTAGTTTAGTGCTCAACTTGATGTTACATACATAATTATGCTCACGCCTATGTCCCACTGGGGAAGGCAGAGACAATAGATCGCCACATGCTAACTTTACATTGCATAACTGCTAACACAGCGTCGGTGGCGCGTTGCGGAGAGGTATGGACACCTAATTATGGGGTCCGGGTTCCAATCCGTACGGACAACATGCCATGTACCAATGAGATTTTAGAACTTATGTACGTAATACCGAATGCTCTCAAACAGTGAAGGAAAACATTGTGAGGAAACCTGCATATGCTAAAGAAGAAATTCTGATGTGTATGTGAAGTCTACCAATCCGCACTGGGCACGCGTGGTGGACTAACGCCCATACACCCTCCCTGAGGGTAGGTCTGTGCCCTGCAGTGGGACGTTTATAGGCTGATGATGATGATGACTGCTAACAACTTTAAACACGCTACGATTCTAACACTCATCTCTCGCCTCTTCAACATCCATAAGTCTCTTCATACATGCAAATTTAAATGCGTTACATATTCAAGGGGGTGCTTCAGACCATCAAACTGCTCAACTTTTACTATGGAGCCAACATCGATACGCGATTTCGATGAAAGTTGATGGTCTGTAACTCTGAAGCAAATAGTTTAATATGTAACGCTTTTATGAGAGTTGATCAGTTTGATGGTCTGAAGCACACCGTGTCATATGATAACTTAATAACGCATTTAATGTTAAACCCTGTAGAAGGAATAGGAATAGGAAAGGAACACACCAGGTATAATGGAGGGGGCGATGTGTAGGAAGACGTGGGGGATGGTGAGGGCGGCGCGGGGCACGTAGGAGGGGAGGCTCGTCTTAGCCGGCACCTAGACATTGGTTAGTTATTGTAATGGTGTCTACACAGCGGACCCGCGACCGCCGACACAGCCCGTCGACATTGTCGGCGGCTCAGTGCCCAGCGTCATTCACTAACTACGGCCGATGGGGCCGACGAGTTCTCGAGTGGCTACCGCGTACCGGAAAGCGCAGCGTGGGTAGACAGTGAGCCCCCACAAGGTGGACCGACGACCTGGTGAAGGCGGCGGGAACCCGTTGCATGAGGGCAGCACAGGACCGGTCGTTGTGGCGATCCTTGGGGGGGCCTATGTCCAGCAGTGGGCGTCTATCGGCTGAGATGATGATGATTCAAGTTGCGTATATCGTGTCGCCGACAAAGTTTTTCGACTTGCAACGATGTAAAGCCGCCGACACATGTCGGTTAGTGTGTAGACACCTTAAGCAGTATATTGGTTAAAAATTTTGACAAAATTTTTTGTTAACAATTTTTTTTACCAATATGCATAACAGATTTCAAAACTAAAACCATAAAAATAATAATACATTCGTATCTGGAAAATAAAAACTGATGGTATCAATTTTACTCTGGTGTTGTTCAGTTTTCATTAGATTTAAATTGTGAGACTTTTGTAAGTTTGAGGTTGAGCCCCATATGTTAAACCGAAATCCATACATTTTCGGCCCTATATAGAATCTCACACTTTTCAAAATAATGATTGAATGATGCTTATTCTCCATAATAATTTTAACATTTTCTACTGCTGATTTGAACGTGTGGCTTTCAAAAATCGTACTCCTGCTCGAAAGATGTCAGAATCTCGTTTTCAACCTAATAAAGACTATGCATCAAACTGAACAGCATTTACTATGGGATTGCTGTTCCATACAAAACTGAAATGCCTACTCGACTCAAATGTATGGAACAACTGGTTTTTATACATACCTTATCATCGGGTACAACCAGCAAGGGGCCGTGTATAGCGCAATACTCGTATACATAGTCTTCACATTTGTCACAAACTGAAAACAATACAAAAACATACTTAATTAATTTAGAAATATAACTGTGGTACCACTAATTTGCGTTACATACTTAAAGGGGTGCTTCAGACCATCAAACTGAACAACTTTCACAATGAAAACAAAATTGACATCGCGAAAAATAAATCTGCGGTTCCATAGAAAACAAATGCAATGCCAACTCGAGCCAAATGTATGGGACAGCTGATTTATTTCTCGTAATTTTGATGTTGGCTCCATAGTGAAAGTTATTCAGTTTGATGGTCTTAAGAAACCACATTCAATATGTAACACATTTAAGTTTACACGCTGTATAAGTTTACACCCTGTATACCTACCTACAGGGTGTAAACTGCAACTTAATATGCTGACGGTTTTTTATGAAGATCATCAGACCATCAAACTGAACTACTTTCTCTATGGGACCAATGTCGAAATCGCAAACAAATTCTCCGCTGTTCCATACATTTGACTAGAGTAGGATTGCAGATTTCGACATTTTGGTCCCATAGAGAAAGTTGTTCAGTTTGATGGTGTGGTCATCTCCATAATAAGCCGTCATCACATTCCATTCCGTCCGTGCACTCGTGTTGAGTGGACGTGTGTCCGTTGTTATTAGAAATCGTGACAAATATTCCCAAAGTTAAATAGTGATTGGCTGTAAGTGATAATTTCGATTTCTTGTTACTCTTGAAGCGTGCTTACCTGTTGGCTCCTCCCACTGGGCAGTCCTAGAAAGAGACAACGACCTTTTGGCAGTTCGCCGAGCTTAAGAAGAATATTATTCGCTGCATCGAAAAACACTTCCCCGCCAGGGTTTGAACCCCCGTCCCTCCGAGCACGGAGCGACTAGTTACGCCACAAGGCCAACACACAATTACTACAACGCGACGAAATATCCAAGTGCCTAGTGCGTGCGAGTGACGTCAAGCTGACCGGTATACGTGCGCCTACGAGATCCCTACCACTCCACCGCTACGACCGCTACGAGTGCTACGCCAACCGGCTTTAGTGCTACAGACTGCTACGCGCTGCGCCTGCACTTGTACTACGTGAGTGCAATACAGCAGTGCTAGCATGATACCCCGCGACTTCGAGTCTCTCTATACCATATGTCAATATTAGCGCGCCTTCGCCTCTATCTCTACAGTAGCTAACATGATGGCCGCGACTTACGATGACGCGAGCTCTCAACTGTCATTCGTAGACTCTAGTCTACAAATGCGAGCATGATCACCGTTCGGTAGAGTTTGTGGCTCTACGTTTGACGTTTGTCTTTAGAGATATATGTCTTGCACCGATGGGGTCCGCGACTGTTGTTTTATGTGCAATTTTAGGCAATTTTCAGCAATAATTCATGTAATTTGGCAGTGACACTTATTTTTTTATGGTATTCATTACGGCGGGGCGGCTCAAATGACTTGGAAAACACATTAAATATAAAAGATTGCATTAATTAAAACAATGATAAAATCCGCAAGTAAACCTAAGTTTTGAAATAAAATTTAGGTAGGTATTCAATATACAGTGTATAAGTGGTGTGGGGTTGTTAAGACCATCAAACTGAACAACTTTCATTGCGGGACAAACATCGAAATCGCGAAAAAAAAAATCTGCTGTCCCAATACATTTAGCTCGAGTAAATTTGTAGTTTAGTATAAGGAACATCAGATTTTTTCCCCACGATGTTGTTCTGCTCCATCACCAAGCCCTCAGCAGTTCATGTACAGAAGCATCTCATCAAACACCATCAAATGAGCCTAAGCACGGTCTATTAGCTATGTGCCTTCGCTGAGTTCCCCGCGATGTTGTTCTGCTCCATCATCAGGCCCTCAGCAGTTCATGTACAGAAGAATCTCATCAAACACCATCAAATGAGCCTAAGCACGGTCTATTAGCTATGTGCCTTCGCTGAGTTCCCCGCGATGTTGTTCTGCTCCATCATCAGGCCCTCAGCAGTTCATGTACAGAAGCATCTCATCAAACACCATCAAATGAGCCTAAGCACGGTCTATTAGCTATGTGCCTTCGCTGAGTTCCCCGCGATGTTGTTCTGCTCCATCATCAGGCCCTCAGCAGTTCATGTACAGAAGCATCTCATCAAACACTATCAAATGAGCCCAAGCACGGTCTACTAGCTATATGTGCCTTCGCAGAGTTCCGCACGATGAGTCTCACCAAACACTATCAAAAGACCCCAAGCACGGACTCAGGGCCGTAGCTAAGGTGGGTATCGTGGGGCAATGCCCTACCTTAAAATCTCAATGCCCTACCTTAAAAATTATCCAACCATTATTATAGTCTGTATAATATGGGCAAGTGGGGCAAATTGAATTGTATTTTGGGGATGGCATATTAATGGAACTCGTACTGACACCGTTTTGAGACTTGAAGTGTTAAATTTCGAGCTCGCTATGCTCGCTCCAGCCTATAATTTTATAAGGGTGCATAGGCTAATGGAACTCATACCAACACTGTTTAGAGTCTTGGACTGTGAAATTTCGAGCTCGCTCTAGCCTTCGAAATAATATTTTGAGTATAGGAAGGATAACGGAACTTGTACCAAACACTGTTTCGAGCTCGAAAGCGATTTCTAGCTCGCTTTACTCGCTCCAGCCTTTGAATGGTGTTTTGTAAGGATTGGTAGGTTATTGGAACTTATACCAACACCGTTTTGAGACTGGAAGTGTAAAATTTCGAGCTCGCTTCGCTCGCTCCAACCTATGATATTATGAGTGAAGGTAGGATAAGGAATGAGATGCGATGCTGCCAAATGAGGTATAACCCTAACGGAACTCACACCGACACCATTTTGAATCTTAGAGTGTGAAATTTTGAGCTCGCTTCAGCTTGTTTGAATGTTGTTTCGAGGGTAGGTAGGCTTATAACATTCAGTATCACCATCGTTTTGAGTCTTAGTCAATAGTGACCTCTTTTCTTTCCTAAAGAGAAACATTTCAAAGACATTGAATTATGTTACTCATCGTACTCATCCAAAAAACTGCTTTTTGCATCTGCCCTACCTTAAGGCTGCCTGTCCATTGAAGCTGTGCGAGCTGTGTAGCTGTGTTTTTTTAACCAATCAGGAGCTCGGGCGAGGCGCGGCCGCGCTCCTGATTGGTTAAAAAAACACAGCTACACAGCTCGCACAGCTTCAATGGACAGGCACCCTAAACCTCCTATGCCCTACCTTTAATCCAGTTCTAGCTACGGCCCTGAGCACGGTCTATTAGCTATGTGCCTTTGCAGAATTCCCCGCGATGTTGTTCTGCTCCATCAGCAGCCTGCGGCCCTCAGCAGTTCATGTACAGAAGCATCTCATCAAACACCGTCAAATGAGCCCAAGCACGGTCTACTAAGCTATGTGCCTTTGCAGAGTTCCCCACGATGTTGTTCTGCTCCATCATCAGGCCCTCAGCAGTTCATGTACAGAAGCATCTCATCAAACACCATCAAATGAGCCCAAGCACGGTCTACTAGCTATGTGCCTTTGCAGAGTTCCCCACGATGTTGTTCTGCTCCATCATCAGGCCCTCAGCAGTTCATGTACAGAAGCATCTCATCAAACACTATCAAATGAGTCCAAACACAGTCAACTAGCTAAGTGCCTTCGCAGAGTTCCCCACGATGTTGTTCTGTTCCATCATCAGTAATTCAGGAGACAGTGACAGAAAAGAAATTGGTTCTTCTCAGTAGTAAAATTTAAAGAATTCTACCATCACTGTTATATTTAATAAATAATAAAGCTATCGTCAAAGAAAAACTCACATTTTATTAAAATTTTTAATATCCCGGATCCAAATTCCAAAAAAAATTCAATCTTTACTTATTGCAAAGTTAGGTACAGATTGGGTACAGACACATAATAAAGGTACTTTGATAAATCTATACAGTTTAAATTTTAACTTGCTAGAAATTTTACAATAAAAAAGATTAAATACAATTCAATAAAACTTACAACTAGGCACATGGTAAAATTGATATCATTAGCATCCTTTTAAACTAAGAGGTCTACTCATCAAACAGAACAACTTTTATTATGGGAGCAAACCGATCAGAGCAAAAAAAAACAGCCGTCCCATACTAAACTACAAACTGCTAAAATGCCTACTCGACTCAAATATATGCACAGTTAATTTTTATTTTGCTTTGATCGGTTTGCTCCTACAGTAAAAGTTGTTCAGTTTGATGGGTAGACTCTTAGTTTAAAAAGATGCTAGAGATATAAATTTCACCCTGTATAATATCAACTTACAATAATTACCTTATAATATACTATAATATAATGATGAGCAACTACAACATCACAATAATTATTATCTAAATGTAGGTACTGATGAACAACAACTTCCTGCAACAAAAAAAAGATATAATTATTACAAATATGAGTAAATACAAGATTTATTACCTCAGAAGTTAATTTTAGGTATGGTTTAGAGCCATCACTACTAAACCCCATCGGATACCGTACCAAGTTATATCAACGGCTAATATTAAAGTGTTGTCATTCTAAAATTATTTGGTTTACTTTACTTTGATTTGCTCGTGTCCTACTGACCCGCCCCAGCCCTGCCCGGGTAGGGCTGCCATCCGTCCGGGTTTCCCCGGATTTGTCCTAGTTTTAAGGGCGTCCGGGCGGGGTCTTCACAAAAGTGTCCGGGGGAAACCCGGACACTTATTGTGTCCGGGTAAAACTCGATTAAATATATAAATAATGGTAAAATTATTTTTGTTTCATACACAAATCAACTCGATTTCGGCATAACCTTTACAATATTGTTATGTAGCAAAATCATGAGCTCGTTTCGCTCGCTCCAGCTTTTATTACATACATAGTACGCCTCGATTTCGGTATGAACTGGAAATGCGCTATAATATGGCAAAATCTCGAGCTCGCTTCGCTCGCTTCTGGTTTTCCATTGTATTGCATTGATCTAGTCGTATTGCAAAATCGCGAGCTCGCTTCGCTCGCTCTGGTTTTATATTGTATTGAAACGATCTAGTTGTATTGCAAAATCTCGAGCTCGCTCCTTGTTTTATATTGTATTGAAACGATCTAGTCGTATTGCAAAATCTCGAGCTCGCTTCGCTTGCTCTTGGTTTTATATTGTTGTGAAACGATCTAGTCGTATTGCAAAATCACGATCTCGCTTCGCACGCTCCTGTTTTTATATTGTATTGAAACTATCTAATTTCATGGTAGTCCGGGGAAAATTTCCGATTTTACTGAAATGTCCGGGGTTTTTAATGCCTTTGTCCAGCAACGGCGATTTTGGCGATGGCAGTCCTATGCCCGGGTATAAGTAAATAAACCTACTATACACATAAACCTTCCGGAAGAAAATCTCTGAATGCCAGTGAAAACTGTATCGAAATCCGTGGCATGGTTTAGAAGAATTAAGCGGAGAAATAGAAATAATGAGGATGCTCCGGATAGTGACTTTGTTTTATACTACTACCCGTTCGCTTCGAATTGACTGTCGATGACCGTTACAAAATTTCGTCACAGGTACATTAACTGGTCCCAGTAACGTAGCGAGTGGGGGGCAGGGGGGGCAAATGCCCCGGGCGGCACTTTACTAGGGGTGGCAAATTCGGGAAAAAAATAAAATTATAGATTGATTGAGCTCTGTCTAAAACCAATTTGTAGAGCAAAGTCGAGCTCGCTTCGCTCGCTCAAAGTTTTGGTTTTGATTATTGTCCTACACAATGATCGTACAGAGTTCTGACCACACAGCTAGGACTTGGTGCTAAAAATTTCGATCTTGCTTCGCTCGATCCATAGCTTTTACTTAGGCTTGTTTACACATGTTTTGTACGTAAAAAGCTCTGGCTCTAAACCGATTCGTTTTGAGGAGCAAAATCGAGCTCGCTTTGCTCGCTCTAAGTTACTATTTTTGCATAGATAAACCAAAAGATATCTGACCACAACCCGAATAGATGTGCAAAAAAATGTTGATCTCGCTTCGCTCGCTCTGTTATTTTTACTGTCGGTAAAATAAGGGGGCGGCAAAATGGGTCTGTGCCCCGGGCGGCAGAAGCCCACGCTACGCCACTGACTGGTCCCGTCGTAAAAAATAATATAACAAGCAAATAAAAATTTAAAATTAAAAGCAATATTAGCGACCAAGACAGACGTGCCGTACGTGGTTGCGTTGCTAAAGGTTATAGGGTTGCGTTTAATAGGGTCTGTTAGGGGCGCAGTACAGTGAAGCGGGAAGGGTGGGAGCGGCCAACTAGAAGCAAACATGTAGTATTATCGTTATAACAAAATACAACATATTACAATCTCTAGTATTTAGAGATTATAATTTTGGAACCCTTAATTTATAGATTTTACTAGTGTAGCGTAGCTAGAGAAAACTATGCATTCTAAAGAGGATACATACATACATACATATAAACTCACAACCATTATCCCTTGCGGGGTGGGCAGAATCCTTGTTACAACTACCAACCATCTTTTGAAGCGTGAAGTTGTATAACCTCATTAATGCACATTTGAATGTGACAGCGATAGCTCTGGCAGTCGACTGCTGTAGCGGCTGTCATATTGCATCCTCAGCACATGGTAATATGTGGCAGCGATTACTATGGCATTTTAAAGCATCCGGTGACACAAATAGGGACGGTTGACGGATGGACGGTTTGAATGCTATGGTTTTCATATCCCTGAATGTGTTAATACTCGGGATGATCCTATTTGACTTCCTCTTGATTCATTCTATAGAAGAAGAGATAGATAGATATCCTAGAAGATAATTTAACACATTTATTATACCTAATGTGTCCAATTATCTTGATCATACATTATCTCCTAAAATTTGTTCTTTTCTGACAGATATACTTACATGGTACAAGGAATGTCCTAGATTTTATGACTTGAGTTGAGGTAAGATAAGACTGATTCTTCGCATCACAGCGCATCAATCTCGAGCCTTCATTTATAGCCAAGTATTCCCGTTTATCCGCCAATGGTGAAGACTTCAAATTGTCTGAAAGTTTATTTGCTCTCACTGTGCCTAGATTTCTGAAAGTGAAATAGAAGTAAAATGTAAATTTATTGTTTTAAACGTGAAATACTAGTTGGTATAAAGTGATCGAAAATTTTATATTTTACATCCAATAATACTTACTTAACATTGTTTTCTTTAGCAAACATGCTGACGTGACGATTGTTTACTGAAAACTAGCTATTTTATTTGTTTTAAAGTGGTTTTAAAATGATTATTTTCGATTTTCCCAAAATAAAATCAAAGTTGACAACTGTCAACTAATGTCAAGTCAGAAAAATCCAATAGCTTCAATTTAAGAATAAAACAACGAGTAAGCGAGACATCGCTATACCAACTTGATACCAACATTATCTTCTTACTCGTCACTCAAAACGTAAGCACTCAAAGCACGCAACGAAATAGACAAATGGACCAATGAAATTGGGACAGCTCTAATTACCGATTCGGTGTTTCAATATATAAAAATGATAGTTTTAACCGTATGGTAACCCAACAAACCCGCGCCGCGACTTTGCTATCTCTCGGTAGAGTGGCTGGCGCGCTGTCAAATCATGCTCAGCATCGCGGGATAAATGACAGGCGCGGGTATGGTTTTCAAACTCGCAGGCGCGCGTCAAGCGAGTAATCATGCTAGCACTGCAGTTATACTCTCTGTGCATTGAAATAAGATAGAAGGTTGCTTGAACGTTTTCTCGGTCGGATTTTTATACTAACTTCAACAGTACTATTTTTTATTACTACTTCCTACTGATCCAAGATAATGTCTCGACAGCAACGCACCTCCGCGACGTCACCAAACAGCCCTTTATCGCAAGCCCACTCCGAACCGGAAATGCCGTTAGTTGGTATACACAACGAGCAGAGAAATATTAACACTAATCCGCGCATAAAGCGCGCTAGAGTGGAGTATTCTCCGGGCGGAGAGTTAAACGTATTCAAACAGGAACTCAAGGACGAGATGACACAACTGCTTAGTTCTTGGAAAACGGGACAAGAAACGACCCTTACTAAAATAGTAACTGATCAGAACTTAATTCTATCGAAACTTGTCTCTGAATTAGCCGACATGAAACAACAAAATGTCCAGATCCAGAAAACTAACCTCGACATTGAAAAATCTCTGTCCTTTATAAGTCTGCAGTACGAAGACATGAAGATGCAAATCGATACTTTGCAAAAGGAGCGCAAGGAATTTAAAGACTATATCGAAAACTTGGAGAGCAAAATAAAAGATCTTCAATTAAGCTCGCGTTCTTCCAGCATTGAAGTCAGGAACATACCGCCCAAGGACAACGAGACGGTAACTGACCTGACCACTGTTATCACCAGCCTTGGTTCTGCTCTGGATTTGAGCATTTCACCCTCTGCTATTCGAGACATACATCGTTTACCAGGGAAACCGGGAACAAACAGAAGCATAATCGCTGAATTCACTACGGTTGGTTTGAAAAATAGTATTCTGTCCACAGCAAGGACTTACAACAATAAGCGCCAAAAGGAGGAAAAGCTAAACACCCTACTCATAGGGTTGCCAGGAGAACGCCGACCGATATTTGTTTCTGAACACCTTCCCCCCAGTGCGAAGAAGCTTTTCCATCTGGCTAGAGAGTTTGCCAAACAACACGACTTTCAATTTTGCTGGTCCTCAAATGGAAACATTTTTCTTCGAAAGGAAACTGGAGCTAAACAAATTATGGTGAAATCGGAAAAACACCTATTTGAATTGCACCAACAACAATGACTTATCATTACGAAATGTACTACTTTAGTGCCATCTTTTTCTTTTTGTCCATTTTTTATTACTATTCTTTTTGCTTTTGTTTTAAAATACTCTAACAATACAATCCTACACCACTTCTCCATTTACACACACACATCCTTAATACATAATTACACAAATACTCCCTGCTTACTGAATAATCTTAATCACCCCAATGTACTCGTACCGATCACATGCCGAATAACACAACTTATCTTATTATACTCACCCACTGTACCATTAAATATGTGTCGTATAAATTATCACAAATGGCTACCTTAAGGATGAATCAATTATTATCTGACCTAGATAATGATGCTAACAACAAGCATTTCTTTTGCCTGCCTGAAGATGTTAATAAGCATGTGAGCGATTCGGGTAAACGACTAAATATTGCCCACCTTAACATTCGTAGCATCAATAAAAACTTAGATCATTTCCAGACAATTCTTTCTCTTACCTCATTAAAATATGACGTCATAGTCCTGACGGAATGCTGGCTAAGTAAGGCCCCAAATACTCCTTTAATAGATGGCTACGTCCTCACAGGACTGTTAATTTAAAAAATCAAAATGACGGAGTAGTCATCTATGTCAGGGCTGAACTTATCATGGATATTACGGAACCCTCCTTCCTAGATGCAAACTGTCTCACTTGTAGGTATGGGAATAATTTAGCCATTATTGCAATTTATAGATCTCCTTCTTATATTGAACTAGAAAACTTTTTTAGTAGCCTTAATAATTTGTTAAAAACCTTAAACACCTGCAAGAACATTATCCTAATTGGCGATTTGAATATAGATATTGTAAAGGACAATCATAGTGAATCTTCGAATGATTACCTAGATCTATTAGCCTCACACGGGCTTCTCCCGGCCTATCAGACTCCAACCAGAATAAATACATGTTTGGACCATGTGTTCATCAAAGGCAGTCAGGAAACCGTAACACTGACCCTGGACACGAATGTAACCGACCACTCACCTGTGCTACTCTCCATGAGAATAAGCAATTCTGTATCAAAACAAAAAACTCAAACCCGTATTGACTTCCAGGCAGTGGTCCGCGACATTGAAAATGCAGATTTTACTAGTGTCTTAACGTCTACTGATGCAAACCTTGCAACAAACAGTCTATTACAAATCGTCACTTCTATAATAAAAACGCATACTAATATCATCAAAGTATCACGTAAAAACGTTATCCTAAAACCCTGGATCACGCCAGGATTGTTGAGATGTATACGAAATAGAGACCGGATGCACAGGAACCTCAAAAAATCTCCCGACAACCCCGTGTTAAAAATAACGTACACTCGGTATCGCAATTTTTGCAATAATCTCTTACGCAAGCTAAAGATCCAGTATGAGAAAAGTGAATTGAAAAAAGGTAGTGCTAACCCAAAAGCTCTGTGGGAAGCCATCAGAAAAATTACAAATGCTAACTCCAATCGAGCTCCTCCTACTCAACTACTTAAAACCACCACTGATCCAATGTCCTCAGTTAACAGGGTAAATAAGTATTTTGCTAGTATAGGCGCCGAGCTCGCGGCGAAAATTAGTACTAGCCACCCAAGAACGCTCCCAATCTGTAGGAATGCAAATAGACACACTCAGAGTAACTCCATGGTGGCACTCGATGTTGATTGTGAAGAAATTAAGCGAATAATTCTTAGCTTGCGGGATGGCTGTGCGGTGGGGTGGGATGGCATATCCGCTGAAGTTATAAAATCCTCTTCTCAAGCATTAGTGCCACCCATCACTCACATATGCAGCCTCGCAATCTCTACAGGGGTATTTCCAAAGGCACTCAAAAAAGCTGTGGTTCATCCCGTATATAAGGGCGGTGACAGAGACAGTGCCAATAACTATAGACCAATAGCCGTCCTGACCACGATATCTAAAATTCTCGAGAAAGTACTAAACAAAAGACTCAGAGAATACCTAAAAAGTTTTAACCTACTAGCCCCAAACCAATACGGTTTTAGACCTGGATTATCGACAGAAGATGCTGTCTTAGGGTCAGCGCACACCCAGCGTAAATCTGCTCGCGCATGCTCGAGCATGTTCTTTGCAGTCGCGCACACCTAGCGGCAAAATCCGCCGGCGGCAGAGGCGGATGCTCGAGCATGCGCGAGCATGCTCGCGCGTGTTCGAACAGTCTCGCGGATGCTCCCGTGTTGCTACAGTTGACAGTGAATTTTGCAGTTGTGTTTACAATATTTTAAAGTAAAGACGTGCGAAGAGTAATTTTAAAGTATGGTGGACTGGGATTTGGTAATTATTGGGTTACTAGCAGAGGAAGAGGAGCAAGAGCAGGAAAAGTGCTGTGTTACGGTTTAAAGTTCTAGGGACAGTTATTTTATGGCTAGGAACTATAAAATGGAATATGAACAATTTGAAAACCTACTAAATCTGCTTCGACCTTTCAGATTTTCTTTGTATTTTCAAAAAGAGTTTATAATATTATCTGTAGTAAATTGCCCTTTTCGGGCTAAAGTAGTTAAAAAATATGCTAGATTTAGTACGAAACCGGCCGAGGTTGCAACACTTACGACGGATCGCAAGCATCGACACGGGCGTATGCTCGAACATGCTCGAGCATGCGCGAGCATCCGCGCGCATGCTCGCGACTGCTCCCGTCGCCGCGAGGAGCATACGCGAGCATACTCGAACAGACGCTGAAGGGATTTAATCACTTGCAAGCTATTTTCAACTTTATTTCAATGGGAATAGAGTTCATTATCAATTGAATCAATGAAATCTGCTCGCGCATGCTCGAACAGTTTTACGCTGGGTGTGCGCTGACCCTTAGGACTAACCGAATTTGTAGTAAGCAAATTGGATAGCGGCGACAAAAGCGTTGGCATTTTCCTTGACCTGTCTAAGGCTTTTGACACTGTCTCTGTCCCCATACTTCTGAACAAGCTGGAGCGCGTTGGAGTGCGTGGTACTACTTTGGAAATCTTTAGGGATTATCTCACTAACCGAACTCAAGCTGTCAAGATAGACTCTATAATTAGTGACGAAGAAACTCTCTCCTACGGCGTTCCTCAGGGTAGCGTTCTTGGCCCAACTCTATTTCTATTATACATAAATGATTTATGTCTATTATCACCTGAGCAGTGTAATATTTTCACTTATGCTGACGACACTGCGCTTATTGCCTACGGGAAAACCTGGGTCGAAGCCAAAGCGCACGCGGAGAGGGCCCTCAGTCTTGTCATGAAATGGCTGAACGACAACCTGCTTACATTGAACGTTACCAAAACCAATTACATCACTTTCTCATTGCGATCCTCCTCGCGACCTCAACGTGGTGCTTTCTCTATTGTTGCACATACTTGTGTTCCCACGCAAAACAATGACACATGTTGTTGCCTCAACCTCATAAGAGCCAATAATGTTAAGTACCTTGGGGTGCATTTGGATGAGGGCATGGACTGGCACAAGCAACTGTATGAACTGGTGCCCAGAGTTCGGAAATTAATTGCAACTTTCAAAGCATTGCGTAACTCAGCTGACCATAAGACCCTAAAAACAGTTTACATAGCACTGTGTCAGTCTGTGCTCTCTTACTGTATTACTGCGTGGGGAGGGGCGGGCAAAACTGCATTCAAACGCGTAGAGAGAGCACAGAGGTCCATATTGAAGGTGATGACCCGGAAGCCTTACAGGTACCCAACCACTCAACTATACTCAAACTGTATGGTTCTAACTGTAAGGCAGCTTTATGTTTTAAGAATAATCTTGAGGAAACATTTATCACTTCCGTTCAAACAATTGGACACAGGGAAGAGACGTCCACTGCTACCCTGCACTATTCCTCCCTTCAAAACTATTTTTGCTGCAAAACAACACGCACTGCATAGCTTTACAACAAAATACATGAAGATCTAAATATATTCCATTTAAATAAAACTGAATGTAAGAAGAAACTTATAAACTGGTTGATGGATTTGGACTACGATCATACAGAAAACTATATTAACAGAGTGTTTATGTAAACGAACAATAAATAAATAAATAAATAATTTGGTATCAAACGTACACTGTCAAACACACTCTCATACACAAACACACACACACACACACACACACACACACACACACACACACACACACACACACCCAACACACCCCTCCCCCCCAACACCCCCCCCCCCCCCACACACAAACAAGCACAATTAAAATATTATTCTTTCTTGAAAAATATAAAATTTTACACGAACACCAATATGGCTTCAGGAAACACCGCTCTACCACCCTAGCTATTTACAAATACGTACAAAAGATTTTCGAACTTATTGACATGAAGAAATACGCAGTGGGCCTCCTTCTAGACATGAGCAAAGCATACGATAGAGTCTGTCACGAGACTTTACTGGACAGCCTCTATAACTCGGGAATAAGAGGAACAGCCCACGCATGGTTTAAATCATACCTGCAAAAACGCTTTCAATGTGTGGAAATCCAAAACACAAATTTTGATACAGGAAAAATAGAGCATTTAAGATCTGATAGAGTCCTCTCAATTGGCTCTATCCCACAAGGTAGCGTTTTGGGATGTGTGCTGTTCCTTCTTTATGTAAACAGCCTTCCTAATATGATCGACGAAGAATGTGTTCTTTTTGCGGATGACGTCTCTATCCTAATGTCATGCTCAAACACAAACGAACTAGAGAATAAATTAAATTCATCCTTAAATAAAATTTCAGATTGGCTAGTCATGCATAACCTGGAACTCAATCTAAAAAAAACTAAGATCATCCAATTCAAACCCTCACAAAAACCGCCACTTCAGATATCTTACAACTACGATAATTCAGCACTTGAGGTGACAAATGACGCTACTTTACTAGGAATCGACTTAGATACAAATATGACTTGGAAACCATACATCCTAAAACTAAGAAATAAATTGTCTTCCTTTATTTATGCTCTCTATCAGCTGAAGCGGGTTACAGATTTAAAGACTACTCTCGCAGCGTACCACGCTAATGTCCATTCAAGGCTCTCGTACGGAATAGTTCTGTGGGGAAATTGTTGTGAAGTGGGAGATGTTTTCGTCCTTCAAAAAAAATGCATCAGAATTATAACAAATATCGACCAAATGGTGTCTTGTAGACCTTACTTTGTGAAGCACCAGATATTGACACTCACGTCCGTTTATATTTTGGAGTCATGTAAATTTGTCAGGAAAAATATGAATTTGTACTCCCCAATGACCAATAACAGAAGAAATAATCGAAATTTAAATAAATTATTTAGACCTTCCACAAAAATGTACCTTGTTTCTTCTAGCCCCCACCACATGGTAATTAAAATATATAACCACATTCCAAATTCTATAAAAAACATTGAAAAACTCAACATATTTAATAATCACCTTAAAAATTTTCTTTTGAATAAATCCTACTATAATATTTTAGAATTCTTTGACGATAAACTAGATACCTAGATGCTTCGATGACTCTACGACTAGCAATTAATTTTGACTTACGATGTTACTTATTAATTTTAATTTTTTCACTATCTTTTTAACATATTAACATTATATAACGTTGACATTGTGATTTGAATTAACTGATACTATGATTTGTTATTGACTAATTTAATTATGTAATTATTAATATGATGACAACTAGTAGCCCTTTACGTTTTGCTGTGCCCTTACAGGGCGTCACCTGTACCTACTTTATATTATATAACATCCAAATAACTTGTGACTTGCAAATAAATAAATATGAAATATGAAATATTAATATTTGCACACAATTAAGCTAACCAACATTTAAGAATCTAAGAATCTAACTAATAATTATTACCTAAAGTCCCTAAATTGCCACAACTTCACGAAATGTACGACGGAACACTGACCTCCAAAAGACAAATTACCTTCGTTTAGGTAATCTAGCTTGGAGACCAGAGATCCTAATATTGTTGAATGTAACACTGTGTAACATAGCCATATAATATAATCTGAACTTTGTATTCTCAAAATTGTGACAATAAAACTTTTTTTTTTTTTTTTTTTTTATCACATTAAGGAGCTCCCTGTATAAACATTCCCTGAACAAACTGTAATTTGAACGAGGTGCCGTCTCTGTCATAGAAACCATCACAAGATATGTACATATTTGGGTCAGAGTGTATTTTCCTTTGAAACCTTGGGCATTGTGGTGGCTTAGATTATTGTATTGAATTTAAGTATGAAAGACACCATTTAAAGTGGATTTCTTTTGTGCTGATAATGATGATAGTCGATCAATATATTTTGATAGAAATAAACTTCACTTACAGATATATTCATCAATATTTGGTTCTTCGGGTTCGAAGTAGCTAATTCGCGGCTTCCGCCGCAAATTGAATCTGCTCATGTCGCCTGAAAACAATACAGAGGTTATAACTTTATAAGTATTATCATTTTGTTATAACTTGCGTCAGTTAATCACGAGATAGGGGTCGAGTTTTAATAACTTTGCAAGTTTTCAATCTTTATCATGTTGAAATAGACGCTAAAAAGTTGCAGATTATAGAAATATTTGCACATATAGAAACAAAACAATTTTTCTTGTGAATACCAATTTCTTTGCTATTATAAGATACGTAGTGCTACATAAACATCGTCTTTAGTAATAAAACAGAATATTTACCAGATTTTCCTTCGAATTCAATAATTAATTTGCAAAAGATCAACTGAAAACTCTGCCGCAGCCAAAATGTTTCCCGCCAAATGTAAACAATTTTTTCCGGAAACGGAATATCAACATACACGTTTATATAATTCCGGTAAAAACCGGTTTTCGGACCTCTATTTTATTCTTAGGCTGCGATTCTGTTGATTGCATTTTTTTCACGAATCGCATCATCATCAGCCTATATACGTCCCACTGCAGCACGGCTAGCATGCCACCCACGACAAAGCGTTTAAACGAGAAAACCGTCATGCGCTCTCTTTTTGGCATACGTAAAATAATAAAGATGGAGGCACGTCTCGATTTTTGTCGTTTTCTCGGGGGTGGCATGCTAGGCCTACTGGGCACAGGCCTCATGGAGGGTGTATGGGCGTTAGTCCACCACCATGTCCAATGCGGATTGGTAGCCTCCACATACGCATCAGAATTACTTCTTCGGCGTACATGCAGGTTTCCTCACGACGTTTTCCTTCGCCGTTTGAGAGCAGTCGGTAATTACGTACATGAGTTAGGTATAATAATTCAGTGGTACACACGGCGACACATCAAGCTATACAAAACCAACATAGGTACCTAAGCTGGCCGCGCGACGTTATACGTTACGCGACCTACGCGCGGCCAGCTTATTTTGGTTTTGTATAGCTTGATGTGTCGCTGTGTGTATATGGTATGGCATGTCATCCGTGCGGATACGAACCCGGACCTCAACATTGAGTTTACAGACCTCTCGAAACACGCCACCGACGCTCTTCCTCCGCAGAATATATTCCGCATGTTTCTATCATCTAATTCAGCGGTTTATTTAGGCTGTGTGTTGTCCGTCTGTCAGTCAAAGTAGGTAGGTATAGAGCAAAACAGTGAACTTATAATAGTAGAAAATTTTAACAAAAACAATCGAAATACATAATGTTTATATTAAATACAAAGAAAGACAAGTGCATGTTTAAATCAAATTAAAATAAGTAAAAAGATCAAAAGCACAATGAGCAATAGGTATGGGCAGGTATTTATTTATATGCTTTGTAATACACACAGCGACAGGTCACGTTACCCTGTTTGGACTTTGAACTATTAGAAGTTGAACGCTGCGAATCGTGCGAGAGGGTGCGGTATGTTGTTGTTGTTTCGTCTCACAGCACGCTGCGCCCGCGCCGGCAGTCGCGTGTATGCAGGCTCTCTACCGCACTATTTTGTGTTTTGTACGTAGTGTAGTTATGGGTATACAACGTGTTAATGAATTAGCGCAAAACCTCATACACCCCAACTGATTTACAACAAAATAAATAGATTGAAACAATAATTTCATTATTTTGATAGTTAAAATTTAAAGTTATTCACATTTTAAGTTTTGAGGCAAAAATGATTTGTTATCATTTCAGCAATGAATGAAAGCGCTAACGTAACCATGAATACATTTTAATAATCTTGTTTGGTAGTAAGTAGAGTGAGAGTGCCCGTACGGTGGGTTGACATCGGGTTCAGTAAATTTTAAATTTTACAAATAAATTATTTAATATCTTGAAAAAAAATTCCTATGTTGAAACCATGATAATTCGATTCTGCTCTCGATTCTAAACAAAGTACTTTCTAGTTTTGCGTTATTTCATTAACACGTTGTATAGGGTGCGTAACCTGATGTGTCGACCAAGCTACGCAAAACCTAAATAAGCTGGAGTGCGATTTTTGAATCTCATACGTTGAACTCAGCAGTTGAAAATGTATGGAGATACGCATTTTTCTACTGCTGATTTGACTTTAAAAAATCGCACTCCTGTCAGTCAAATCATAGTAATATTGACATTATCAACTGCTGAGTTCAACGAATGAGTTTCAAAAATCGCACCCCTGACCGCGCGTATAAAGGTAGAATAATGTATAACATCTCGGGGCCAGGAGTGCGATTTTTGAATCTCATTCGCTGAGTTCAGCAGTTGAAAATGTCAAAATTACTGTGGAGATACGCATCTTTCTACTGCTGATTTGACTTTCAAAAATTGCACTATAAAAGGCTAAAGACAATGTTTAAGCTTGATTTAAATTTCTGTACATTCTTATTTGTCAAAATTACTGTGGAGATACGCATCTTTCTACTGCTGATTTGACTTTCAAAAATCGCAGTATAAATAAAAGCAATTATAAAAGGCTAAATACAATGTTTAAGCTTGATTTACATTTCAGTACATTCTTATTTGTCAAAATTACTGTGGAGATACGCATCTTTCTACTGCTGATTTGACTTTCAAAAATCGCACTATAAAAGCAATTATAAAAGGCTAAAGACAATGTTTAAGCTTGATTTACATTTCTGTACATTCTTATTCGTAGTGTTTAAGTAATCGAAAACACAATATCCCTTAAATAACTAATTTTAGTACAGAAGTCTGTGGGTAGTACCGACCGCCCTTTGTGCCCTTCTCATTCTTGTTATAAATAATTGTATTTGTATGTTCTGTCTTAGGTATATTCTTGGAGTGCAAATAAAGAGTCAGACTGAAGAAAGGAGATGCCACTATACAGTTTCAGTTATATTTGTCTTTGTTTTTTAATCATAGAGTGCCATTATCTACGTTTTCAAAAAACGTAGTTTGACATAAAGTCCAAGTCATTCTTGTTTCTTTTCTGGTTTCTTTAGTCTGAGAGTGGTCTGAGCATCTGTCTGAGAACAAGAAGATTAGTCATAGATCCTGGCTTCAAAATGATGTTTGTAATGCAATCTCTATCTCTGTAGGTATGTAAGCTTCTTGTCTGAGAAGAACATTTATAATCCTGACTGACGGTCGTCAATGATTTATAGTTACTACCTTGTGCAAGTTGTAAAACCATTGAGGACCTGTACTGTAGGGATTGTTCACCAGGATCCCCTGGGGCATCGGGCTAGGGGATCCTGGTTGCCTAAACCGAGGTAGTTACGTTTTCTTTCCTGTTGAAAGGTAGACTTTACAATTAATTCTCTGCTCAAAACAATTCGTGCTTTTCTATCTCGTGCACAATTTTGAGGTTGAGAAAAACATCGCACGGAGCTGTCAAATGCCATATATTTCTCGCACAAAGAACGTTCATATTCGGCGAGATGACGAACAGGCGATGACATAGTGGTGACGTCATGTTCGCAGATGTGATAAAATTTCAAAATGGCGGTTATCAAAGATTTTTTTTGGTCTATTCGACCAAAAAAATCTTTGGGCGGTTATATTATCTCACTTAAGAAGTTTAGAAGTAACCTGCATCAAATCACTTTTCTGAGTTTTTCAGCTGTATATGGATTCGTAAATGTTGTTTCAAGTGATCTTTCCGTGCACATTTGTACTCGCACATGGAGCAAGAGTAAGGTTTCTCGCCAGTGTGGATTCTTAAGTGCTTTTTCAATCTATCATTTTGACTACATTTGTACTCACACATGGAGCAGGAGTAAGGTTTCTCGCCTGTATGGATTCTTAAGTGTATTTTCAAATCACCTTTTCGACTACATTTGTACTCACACATGGAGCAGGAGTAAGGTTTCTCGCCTGTATGGATTCTTAAGTGTCTTCTTAAATAATCTCTTACACAACATTTATATTCACACATGGAACAAGAGTAAGGTTTCTCGCCAGCATGGATTCTTAAGTGTTTTTTCAAATGGCTTTTCACGCTAAATTTGTTTTCGCAAATGGAACAAGAGTAAGGTTTCTCGCCAGTATGGATTCTTAAGTGATCTTTCAACTGAGCTTTTTGATTAAATTTGTACTCACATATAGTACAGGAATAAGGTTTCTCGCCAGTATGTATTCTTAAGTGGGTTTTCAAATGATCTTTTAGACTACATTTGTACTCACAAATGGAACATGAATAAGGTTTTTCACCAGTATGGATTCTTAAATGTCTTTTCAAATGATCTTTTTGACTAGATTTGTACTCACACATGGAGCACGAGTAAGGTTTCTCGCCTGTATGGATTCTTAAGTGTATTTTCAATTTACTTTTATTATTACATTTGTACTCGCACATGGAGCAGGCATAAGGTTTCTCGTCTGTATGGATTCTTAAATGGTCTTTCAAATCACTTTTTTGATTACATTTGTACTCACACACAGAGCATGAATAATGTTTTGCACCGTGTATTAGTAAGTGTCTCTTTATATTACTAATTTTATTACTTCTATAATCACAAATCCCACATCCATGTTTTTTATCTTTATTAGAATGTACATACTTAATATGTCGTTGTAAATGTTTTGCATCATGTATTAGTATGTGTCTATTTATATGACTAATTTTATTACTTCTATAATCACAAATCCCACATTCATGTTTTTTATCTTTATTAGAATGTACATTCTTGATATGTCGTTGTAATGTATCTTGGGTAATGTCTGTGTAAGAACACTGTTTACACTTGAAATAAATATCCTGCTTCATTTTCTCATGAGATTGAATATGTTCTACTAAGTCAGATTTCCTGTCATATTGTTTATTACAATCATTGCATTTGAATACATTATTGGTAGTATGATCGTTAGTTTTATCAGTTTTGATTCTTTTATTGGGTTTATTAAACGTGGTTTCTTTTTTATTTCGTTTCTGTTTTTTAACTTGTTTCTTTAGTTGAGTATCTACATTCTCGCTGTGTTCATTGCTCATCATTTCTTTTGAATCTGCTTCTTTTCTAATTTCTTTTGGGGAATAAAACAGATCAAATTTGTTGTCCTGTGTATCTAATCTTGGTTTTAGTTTAGGTACATCTGAAATCAGAATTTAATAACTTTTTAAAATGTATCTTATTTCTTATACTATGCAGTGGATGCAAATCTTGAATCGGGAAAAAAGTACCGGGACAAACCGTAAAATGACTGGACTATAGAGCGTGTTGCACGAAGTATTTCCATTTCAAAATATATGTATTGTATACATCGTTTTGAAACACAATTTGGTTACTTAGTTATGTAAATAGCTTTTACAGATGGTTATGTACTTCAGGTGTATTGAAAGATTTGGGTCAAATGTACCTATACTTCGTTTTGGTGCAACATCATTTGTATACCTACAGGGTGTATGAAAAGTAAGTTAGTCGAGTACCTAGGTATTGCAGTTTAGTATGGAGCAGCTGATTTTTTTTTTCTCTGTCAGGTTTGCACCCATAGTCAAAGTTGTTCAGTTTGATGGCTAGAGTATGTGGTTTAAAGGTACTAATACTTTTCCTTACTCCCTGTATTAAGTGGTGTAACTGTGTGTTTTTTTTTATTTTTTTTATGTGTGATAGGTAAGCATTTGACCCCAATCTCACCTGATGTTGAGTGATGATGAGGCCGAAGATGTAGCATGCTTACCTAGAAAGATGCCTATTCACTCTCGCCTTGAAGAGGCCCAGGTTGTATTGCTCAGGGAACAGGTCCGCAGGCAGGGCATTCCACTCCTTAGCCGTGCGCATTATAAAAGAAGAAGCAAACTTCTTCGTGCGAATTGCTGGTAGGTCAACGACATAGGGGTGGAAACCAAGTCTGCGTCTCGTCCCCCGCAGATGAAAGGGAGACGGTGGTATCAGATCGTGTAATTCAGTCGCACACTCTCCGAAATGTATCCTATAAAAAACAGACAGACAGGCTACCTTGCGACGATGCTCAAGACTTTGTAGCTTCGCCACCGAGGTTGGATCACCTATGAGCTTCCTGGCACGCCTGTCGATTGAGTCCAGCGCGGCCAGCTGGTATTGGGCAGACCCGTCCCAGAGATGGCAGCAGTACTCCATACACGATCGGACTTGTGCTTGATAAAGTTGTAGAAGCTGTCCCGGAGTAAAGTACCGTCTGACCTTCGAGAGGACGCCCAGTTTTTTCGCTGCGGTTTTCGCCATGGACTCAATGTACCGTCCGAAATTCAGATCGGACGATATGTTAATGCCAAGGAGCTCCAGGCGATCAGCTATCGGTATGGACACATTTCGGAAAGTCGGGGTCAAAGCGAAGGGACTCCGTTTTGTGGAGAAAAGGCACGCCTGTGTTTTGCTTGCGTTGAAACTGACCCGATTAGTATCACCCCAGTCGGACGCAGATTCAAGGGCCAAGTTTATTCGCTGCACCATGGCCTCTCGACAAGACTGAGTAACGTCCAATTTGACCCCTGCACCGGACAGATATCTGTCAGCAACAGTGCTGTCGTCTGCATACCCAAAGGTTCCGGGCACAAGCATGTCGTTTATATGCAGCAGAAATAAAGTGGCTGACAGAACTGACCCTTGAGGAACACCGGCATTAATAGCCATTTGATCCGATGAGTATCCATCAATGAGTACTCGAATGGATCGTTCGCTCAAGAAGTCAGCTATCCAGTTGCATAGGTCAATCGGAATTCCATATGAAGGAAGCTTGCTTAAAAGGCTTGCATGCCAGACCCTGTCAAAGGCTTTGGATATGTCAAGAGACACGGCAAGTGCCTCCCCGTATCTCTCGACAGCCTCGCTCCACAGATGAGTGGCATACACAAGAAGATCCCCCGTGGACCGTCCTGGGCGGAACCCATACTGACGGTCACTGAGGAGGTCGTTATGTTCCAGGTATGCCAGGAGCCGGTTGTTAAGTACACGTTCCATAGTCTTGCAGAGTATGGAAGTGACTGATATTGGTCTATAGTTGACAGGGTCGGCACGACTGCCTTTTTTGGGCACGGGTTGCACGTTGGCAAGCTTCCATGACCTTGGGACTACCGCAGTCTTAAGTGAGAGGCGATACAGGCGTGTTAAAACAGGAGACAACTCTGGAGCACAGGTGCGTAGGACAATCGCTGGGATTCCGTCGGGTCCGCTAGCCTTGTTCACGTCTAGAGAACGCAGGATTTTAAGAACCTCTTTTTGGCGAATGTAAACTGATGCCATTGAGCATTCAGTACGAGGAATGGTAGGTGGTGTCATATCTGAGTTCTCCAGATACAATACATACAGTGTACAATATTTTTTATCCGACTGCGCGACGCAAAGGAAGGGTAATGTGTTTCTATTGAGAGATACCTAGGTACTAACCTTCGCAACAACTCGTGGCATTAACTACTCGTTGAAGCACCACAGAACACGGCGCACACTTGAAATAAATATCTCGTTTTATTTTCTCATGAGATTGAATATGTTCTACTAAGTCAGATTTCCTGTCATATTGTTTATCGCAATCATTGCATATGAATACATTATTGGTAGTCTGATTGTTGGTTTTATCAGTTTTCATTCTTCTTTTTGTGGGTTTATTAAACGTTTTTAGTTTTCTATTACATTTCTTGTTTTTTACTTGTTCCTTTGGATGAGTATCTATATTTTCGTTTTGTTCATTTCTCATTATTTCTTTTGAATCACCTTCATTTTTATTTTCTATTGGGGAATAAAACTGATCTAATTTGTTGTCCTGTGTATCTAATCTTGCATTTTTCAGTTTGGGTACATCTGAAATCAGAATTTAATAACTTATAAGGTACTAGTAGACCGCGGCGAACTTCGTACCGCATTAGAATCTTCCCGACACACACTTGGCCGTGTTTGTTTAGCCTATGTTCATCACAGATAATGTAGCATTCTAATGGTGAAAGAATTATTCAGATCGGTCCAGTAGTTTCGAAGCCTATTCATTACAAACAAACAAACAAAAAATCAAATCTTTCCTCTTTATAATATTAGTGTAGATAGACAACGCAATGGAGACAAAGCTTGAAAACTATACATTTGCAGGGAGGCAGGAGGTGGTAGAGGAGAGGGTTCTCCCTCTCACCGTGTATTCCCAGAGGTTCCACCTGAAAGATATATTTATTTGTCCAACACACATGACAGGTAGATTTATTTAAATGAAATCTGCCAAATTGTATAAGTTTGTTGACAGCTGTAAGCTCTCATTTTCTCATATTTTTATTACAATTTTATTCTGGTACAATATTCAAGCTTATCATTCTTCCAGAATATTATGTAACACTCAAATATTCTAGGAACAGCAGGAACATAGAGGGAGTAATAGAGGCCGGAACGTACTTGGTCCTATTCACTCAATAAGAGATGCACACAGCAAATTCGCGTTAGCTAAAAAAAGGAGATCACTACCTTATTACTGTTTTTATCTACGTAGCCACATTTTTGTACTATAGCCATTGACCAAGAAATGTCACTTCATATAAATTTCAAATATTATTGATTTTGAACATGTTACAGCCATGTTGTGCTATTTCGAATCAAATTAAAGATTGAAAAATTCAGTCTCGGGCGGGACTTGAACCCGCACCCTTCCAAACCGGGGAAGTGCGTTATCCAATTTCGCTACCGAGCCCACTAACCAGAGAACGAATTTTTCAATCTGTTGCGTCTTGAGGGGACGTGAGCGACATCTACTGGCAGCTATTACAAACTAGCCAACCCGCAAGTTCAGAATTACAACTGAAATTCATACGGTATAGATGACACACCCTGTTCCAATTTCAAATATTATTGATTTTGAACATGTTACAGCCATGTTGTGCTATTTCGAATCAAATTAAAGATTGAAAAATTCAGTCTCGGGCGGGACTTGAACCCGCACCCTTCCAAACCGGGGAAGTGCGTTATCCAATTTCGCTACCGAGCCCACTAACCAGAGAACGAATTTTTCAATCTGTTGCGTCTTGAGGGGACGTGAGCGACATCTACTGGCAGCTATTACAAACTAGCCAACCCGCAAGTTCAGAATTACAACTGAAATTCATACGGTATAGATGACACACCCTGTTCCAATTTCAAATATTATTGATTTTGAACATGTTACAGCCATGTTGTGCTATTTCGAATCAAATTAAAGATTGAAAAATTCAGTCTCGGGCGGGACTTGAACCCGCACCCTTCCAAACCGGGGAAGTGCGTTATCCAATTTCGCTACCGAGCCCACTAACCAGAGAACGAATTTTTCAATCTGTTGCGTCTTGAGGGGACGTGAGCGACATCTACTGGCAGCTATTACAAACTAGCCAACCCGCAAGTTCAGAATTACAACTGAAATTCATACGGTATAGATGACACACCCTGTTCCAATTTCAAATATTATTGATTTTGAACATGTTACAGCCATGTTGTGCTATTTCGAATCAAATTAAAGATTGAAAAATTCAGTCTCGGGCGGGACTTGAACCCGCACCCTTCCAAACCGGGGAAGTGCGTTATCCAATTTCGCTACCGAGCCCACTAACCAGAGAACGAATTTTTCAATCTGTTGCGTCTTGAGGGGACGTGAGCGACATCTACTGGCAGCTATTACAAACTAGCCAACCCGCAAGTTCAGAAATACAACTGAAATTCATACGGTATAGATGACACACCCTGTTCCAATTTCAAATATTATTGATTTTGAACATGTTACAGCCATGTTGTGCTATTTCGAATCAAATTAAAGATTGAAAAATTCAGTCTCGGGCGGGACTTGAACCCGCACCCTTCCAAACCGGGGAAGTGCGTTATCCAATTTCGCTACCGAGCCCACTAACCAGAGAACGAATTTTTCAATCTGTTGCGTCTTGAGGGGACGTGAGCGACATCTACTGGCAGCTATTACAAACTAGCCAACCCGCAAGTTCAGAATTACAACTGAAATTCATACGGTATAGATGACACACCCTGTTCCAATTTCAAATATTATTGATTTTGAACATGTTACAGCCATGTTGTGCTATTTCGAATCAAATTAAAGATTGAAAAATTCAGTCTCGGGCGGGACTTGAACCCGCACCCTTCCAAACCGGGGAAGTGCGTTATCCAATTTCGCTACCGAGCCCACTAACCAGAGAACGAATTTTTCAATCTGTTGCGTCTTGAGGGGACGTGAGCGACATCTACTGGCAGCTATTACAAACTAGCCAACCCGCAAGTTCAGAATTACAACTGAAATTCATACGGTATAGATGACACACCCTGTTCCAATTTCAAATATTATTGATTTTGAACATGTTACAGCCATGTTGTGCTATTTCGAATCAAATTAAAGATTGAAAAATTCAGTCTCGGGCGGGATTTGATTCGAAATAGCAAAACATGGCTGTAACATGTTCAAAATCAATAATATTTGAAATTGGAACAGGGTGTGTCATCTATACCGTATGAATTTCAGTTGTAATTCTGAACTTGCGGGTTGGCTAGTTTGTAATAGCTGCCAGTAGATGTCGCTCACGTCCCCTCAAGACGCAACAGATTGAAAAATTCGTTCTCTGGTTAGTGGGCTCGGTAGCGAAATTGGATAACGCACTTCCCCGGTTTGGAAGGGTGCGGGTTCAAGTCCCGCCCGAGACTGAATTTTTCAATCTTTAATTTGATTCGAAATAGCACAACATGGCTGTAACATGTTCAAAATCAATAATATTTGAAATTGGAACAGGGTGTGTCATCTATACCGTATGAATTTCAGTTGTAATTCTGAACTTGCGGGTTGGCTAGTTTGTAATAGCTGCCAGTAGATGTCGCTCACGTCCCCTCAAGACGCAACAGATTGAAAAATTCGTTCTCTGGTTAGTGGGCTCGGTAGCGAAATTGGATAACGCACTTCCCCGGTTTGGAAGGGTGCGGGTTCAAGTCCCGCCCGAGACTGAATTTTTCAATCTTTAATTTGATTCGAAATAGCACAACATGGCTGTAACATGTTCAAAATCAATAATATTTGAAATTGGAACAGGGTGTGTCATCTATACCGTATGAATTTCAGTTGTAATTCTGAACTTGCGGGTTGGCTAGTTTGTAATAGCTGCCAGTAGATGTCGCTCACGTCCCCTCAAGACGCAACAGATTGAAAAATTCGTTCTCTGGTTAGTGGGCTCGGTAGCGAAATTGGATAACGCACTTCCCCGGTTTGGAAGGGTGCCGGTTCAAGTCCCGCCCGAGACTGAATTTTTCAATCTTTAATTTGATTCGAAATAGCACAACATGGCTGTAACATGTTCAAAATCAATAATATTTGAAATTGGAACAGGGTGTGTCATCTATACCGTATGAATTTCAGTTGTAATTCTGAACTTGCGGGTTGGCTAGTTTGTAATAGCTGCCAGTAGATGTCGCTCACGTCCCCTCAAGACGCAACAGATTGAAAAATTCGTTCTCTGGTTAGTGGGCTCGGTAGCGAAATTGGATAACGCACTTCCCCGGTTTGGAAGGGTGCGGGTTCAAGTCCCGCCCGAGACTGAATTTTTCAATCTTTAATTTGATTCGAAATAGCACAACATGGCTGTAACATGTTCAAAATCAATAATATTTGAAATTGGAACAGGGTGTGTCATCTATACCGTATGAATTTCAGTTGTAATTCTGAACTTGCGGGTTGGCTAGTTTGTAATAGCTGCCAGTAGATGTCGCTCACGTCCCCTCAAGACGCAACAGATTGAAAAATTCGTTCTCTGGTTAGTGGGCTCGGTAGCGAAATTGGATAACGCACTTCCCCGGTTTGGAAGGGTGCGGGTTCAAGTCCCGCCCGAGACTGAATTTTTCAATCTTTAATTTGATTCGAAATAGCACAACATGGCTGTAACATGTTCAAAATCAATAATATTTGAAATTGGAACAGGGTGTGTCATCTATACCGTATGAATTTCAGTTGTAATTCTGAACTTGCGGGTTGGCTAGTTTGTAATAGCTGCCAGTAGATGTCGCTCACGTCCCCTCAAGACGCAACAGATTGAAAAATTCGTTCTCTGGTTAGTGGGCTCGGTAGCGAAATTGGATAACGCACTTCCCCGGTTTGGAAGGGTGCGGGTTCAAGTCCCGCCCGAGACTGAATTTTTCAATCTTTAATTTGATTCGAAATAGCACAACATGGCTGTAACATGTTCAAAATCAATAATATTTGAAATTGGAACAGGGTGTGTCATCTGTAGAATACACATTTCTACTAAGGGTTGGTTGAGGTTGATGTATATAATGAAACACAGATATAGTCTTCACTAGTAATGTGACTAGCGCACGTCCGCCCAGCACGGCGGTCGGTGCACGAATACCCAGCGAATGAACGATAGATATTGACCACAGACCGCACCAGCCGATAGATGGCGCTACCGGCGCTTTCCGCATTAACTACTCTTTATTGCTGTACACTACATCCCTTTCTTGTTT
Source organism: Agonopterix subpropinquella (assembly GCA_922987775.1). Taxonomy (NCBI): domain Eukaryota; kingdom Metazoa; phylum Arthropoda; class Insecta; order Lepidoptera; family Depressariidae; genus Agonopterix; species Agonopterix subpropinquella. The sequence goes on along the minus strand of OV277718.1, from coordinate 10,111,411 downwards.
TAATTTATTTTTTACGTTTACTCGAATCTACCACCGCTTCGGAAGGTATAGCCCGTGGAGAAGAAGCGGCGCAAGAAACTCCACAGTTTAGCTAATCTCTTAAATCTTATTTACAATACAGTGTTGACTGTTATCAATGCTATTACATTAAACAAATTACGAATAAGTTATTGAGACTAATTTGTTTACAGAAAATAGATATTTATCAAATATTGATCTGAAATTGTCAAACACCAAATTCAACGATAAACAATGTTTATGGAAATTACAATCTCATTATATTAACACATTTCAGTTATTGTTACTTCTGTTCTATACTATCCCTTCCCTGTAAAAATATTTTTCTATTGATAGGTGTAAGTAAACCTACAAAAATAACGTTCCATAGATCTTTATTATCTCTTATTTATTTATTTTGGCTAACTACTAGTCAAAGTCACTGCTTCAAGATCGTATCCATTTCCGTTTTATCAAATTAAGGAGGTAAGGACAAAAGAGTGAATCTGTGATAAGCACATACACTTATGCACTCAAAATATTCTGGCGGGTGCCAGCCATTGCAATTAAGCGCTCACAGCTATTTTATTTGCATGACCCTTTAGCTTTTGCTAACAAGTTGATAGTTGCATGGCTCTGTAACCCATATCATTTTATTGTTGCATGATATTTTAGCTTTCGCTAACAACTTCATAGTTGCATGTCCTATAACCCATATAATTTTACAGTTTCATGAATGCTGATATAACGCTGACTGACAACAATATTAAGTAAGGTACACTAGGTCGCTTTCGTTACCAGCTATGTACAGTAGTTACCTTTAGTTAGTCGACTAGACTAGTTTTGAGAAATCAGCAGTTTCAATTTAATGGACCCGTTTAATAAATAGATACTATTTTACTCAACCTATACAGATAAAATGCTGATACCTAAATAAAATAATAATCGTAATAATTTAATTAAATGTTCTTTGACCCACTTTAATGCTGATCTTTGACGGTGTTGCAATTACTCAAAAGATTCGCGATTTAATACGCAGTCACAATTTAATGTTACGGGCAAGTAAAAAATCAGAGTCCACACATTACTGTCGCTCTCATTTAGGGCTCTATGCCACGAGCACAATTTCAGCCAACGCCCTGTCTTATTCATCTATTTCCTCTTTGGTCTGTAAAAAGTTCTACCCCAGTAGGTATGCTATGCTTCGATTGTTCCTAATATTGGAATAAATTTTTGTGGTTGAAAAGCTTGTCATTCTCTCACCATTTGGTAAGTCATTCCGTCCAAAACCAAAAATAAAAAGAAGTCTAGTCTACTACAACAGTATGCTAGACTAGAAACTTGAGATTTGATTCCGCTATCTTGGTACTCACGAATATTGTTTTAGCAAAGGGTCTGATGGTGGTCTACCCTATGAGTTATTTTGTCTGCTATACATAAGTATTCAGTCACTAAAGCAGTATTCCAAATAAATTTTATAAATTGGCATAATATTTCCTGCCGTTCAACCGTGAATAAGTTATTATAATTAATTTCCCTTATACATACATACATTTCTATAACAATAACAATAAAATAAACTATAACCAATTTAGCAATTAGTTGTTAGTTACATGTAACGTCATGAAACTCATGAAAATATTGTCTAATGTAAGGTATACTTAGGTATGTATCTGAAACATTAGTTACTTACTTATTATTTAAACACTAATAATGTTTTCCTTTTACGAAACATACAGTTATATCATTTGGTAGGCTTTAAAAAAAATAATGCCATTTTTAATTACAATGTACATGAATTAAGTGCAACTGTTGTTTCAACTTAATTGCGTGGCGTAATATTATTACAGAACTGCAAATCATTTTGTTTTTTGACTTGCTTGCACTGAAATTATATTCTTTATTTAAAATATTATGAATTTATAACTAACCGATTTGGTTCAAGTACAGTGTAGTATACTTTAACACATACAAATGAATAAATTAACAGTGCAGTGCCTGCAGTGATTAGGTAAGATACAGATTTTATCTATGCAAAGAAGAAAGAGCAATAAGTCATTAATTCCTTATATTAATGTCAATGGAATGACCAACTACAAGCTGCTAATAATTACTTATTTGACTTGTCATCTGAATGACCAACTACGAGCTGCTTATAATAATTTATTTGACTTGTCCTTTGAATGACCAACTACAAGGTGCTGATAATGAAATAACAGTTTTTTTTCAATTGAATGACCAGCTGAAAGTTGCTAATAATTATTTTATTTATTTGACTTGTCATCTGAATGACCAACTACAAGCTGCTAATGTCAATTAAATGAACAGCTGATTGTTGCTAATGTCAATTGAATGACCAGCTACAAGTTGCTAATGTCAATTAAATGACCAGCTGAAAGATGCTAATGTCAATTAAATGACCAGCTGAAAGATGCTAATGTCAATTGAATGACCAGCTACAAGTTTCTAATGTCAATTGAATAACCAGCTAAAAGCGGCCTATGTCAATTGAATGACTTGCTAATGTCAATTAAATGACCAGCTGAAAGATGCTAATGTCAATTGAATTACCAGTTAAAAGTTTCTAATGCCAATTGAATGATCAGCTAAAAGCTGCTTATGTCAATTGAATGACCAGCTGAAAGATGCTAATGTCAATTGAATGACCAGCTACAAGTTTCTAATGTCAATTGAATAACCAGCTAAAAGCTGACAATGTCAATTGAATGACCAACTGTACTGTTTGTAACTGTTTGTTGTACATGGCAAAGCACTAACCATTAACCAGCTACAAGCTGACAATATGAGAGTAATCACCCTGACCATTTCAAACCTCTTAGCTATTAATTGGAGACATTTTCTCTTTATTAAGCACTAAAGCAAGGAGGTATGGTTCAATCGGCGCCTTAGCAGTCGTCCTGTTGAAGGCTGGTTTTTCTGTGACATCTAGGAACATACAATCTGCGAACAAAATTGTTAACCAGTATTATCGGTTTGGTCATGAATGTTATGATGCTTGAATATGATATAGTTATTAATCTTCTCTCAACTGAGATGAAGTGTTTCTTGTTAAAATGTGAGTAGGTATTTCCAGAAATACTAAATTTAATAAGAAATCACCTAATCATTTTCTAATACTTTTTGTAAATAATTGTCTGAATTTACATTGATCCTTAAAATATAAAATTCCTTGCTCAAATAGCCAAAGAAACTAATTAGTTTCACCTGGAGTAATTATATCCATAATTATGACATTAACAACAATGTTGCAAAGATAAGATCAACGTAAGGTTACTGAATTGAAGTTCTATAAAGTATAGAATACGTCAAACAAGTTCCGGTAACAAATCGGATGATGATCGGAAATTATGTTGGTACTATTGATGTTTGAATTGAAATATTTTCATGAACTAGTACCACCAAATAAGCTCCGAAAGTGTTGTATATTATTATTGTTCTCGCATACCTACACTGAGAATGTCCAATAAGTAAAACGTTCAAAACGTAAAACTTTGGATTACAACTTAAATTTTTGTGACATCAGAATGTTCGTTACGCCAAATGTTCGTTACGCCGAATGTTCGTTAAGTTGAATGTACGTTACTCAGAACGTTCGTTACGTCAAATGTTCGTGACGCCGAATGTTCGTTGCGCCGAATGTTCGTTACACCGAATGTTCGTTACGCCGAAAGTTCGTTTGCCGAATGTTCGTGGCGTCGAATGTTCGTTACGCCGAACATCGGTTACGCCGAATGTTCTATACGTAGAATGTTCGGTACGCATAATGGTAATAAGTAACTTTTATTAGAGACCATCACAACTACGAAGTAAGACAATTACTTAAAAATGACAATGTGTCAATATAAGTATAAAAACTATTGGAATAAACTCACTTGGCATATCTTGGTTACCTAATCCTGTTTGTCTCGAATCAAGACACTATTCTTAACCTTTGGTATGCAGGAACGCGCATCAGCATGATGAAAACCATTTATTTCTATTGTGTCTGGCTTTTCCGGCATACGAGAGGTTAATGCCCGTATTTTGGATACCCATTAGGGCATAATGACGGACTACAAGCATGCATTAGTATATGCTCACGAGTACACTCCCCGAGGAGCAGTCAGAGACTCAGAAACCCCAGAACACCCTTGCCCCACCAGCACCGGAACTCCGTCCAGTCACGTGTGACGGGCAGTGAGCCTGGAGCTACGGACTTGAATAAATTCTTTCAATCGTTTAAAGTAATAAGGAATGATTACGTGACCTTAAAGATTGATGTCCACAGCTGGCGCTGGCGTACATTTGTTCATCCTAGGCGCCGCGCCGTCCCGTGTTGTCCCACACCTTCCTCCTGTCTGGTCTCTCCTCTTTCCTCCAGCATTCGATGGTCGACATGTGGGAAAAGAAATACAGTATGTAGATAATTCCAAATAAACGATTTAAAATCGGGACAAAAAACTATTTTTTCTTTTCTTTTGAAATATATTTTTATCACTAGGCAAAGGCAAAAACAAAGCAATGCTAGCAGAAACCAGATAATTAAGATAATTCCAAATAAACGATTTAAAATCGGGACAAAACTATTTTTACTTTTCTTTTGAAATATATTTTAACACTGTGTAACTTTTTAGGCAACAAATAAAGCAACGCCAGTAGAAACCGTCTTCGATTGTGTTTAAATAACTCGCTTAGCTTTCTTAACTGGGTGTCCTTAACTGGTGGATTTTATTTCGTTGGCACCGTTTGTATTTTTTAATTTTCAACCCTCAACAAACTGATAAACACTTTACTCACGTGAATTTCGAATCCCATCCTCGTCGCCAATGTAGAATACACATTTCTACTAAGGGTTGGTTGAGGTTGATGTATATAATGAAACACAGATATAGTCTTCACTAGTAATGTGACTAGCGCACGTCCGCCCAGCACGGCGGTCGGTGCACGAATACCCAGCGAATGAACGATAGATATTGACCACAGACCGCACCAGCCGATAGATGGCGCTACCGGCGCTTTCCGCATTAACTACTCTTTATTGCTGTACACTACATCATCTATACCGTATGAATTTCAGTTGTAATTCTGAACTTGCGGGTTGGCTAGTTTGTAATAGCTGCCAGTAGATGTCGCTCACGTCCCCTCAAGACGCAACAGATTGAAAAATTCGTTCTCTGGTTAGTGGGCTCGGTAGCGAAATTGGATAACGCACTTCCCCGGTTTGGAAGGGTGCGGGTTCAAGTCCCGCCCGAGACTGAATTTTTCAATCTTTAATTTGATTCGAAATAGCACAACATGGCTGTAACATGTTCAAAATCAATAATATTTGAAATTGGAACAGGGTGTGTCATCTATACCGTATGAATTTCAGTTGTAATTCTGAACTTGCGGGTTGGCTAGTTTGTAATAGCTGCCAGTAGATGTCGCTCACGTCCCCTCAAGACGCAACAGATTGAAAAATTCGTTCTCTGGTTAGTGGGCTCGGTAGCGAAATTGGATAACGCACTTCCCCGGTTTGGAAGGGTGCGGGTTCAAGTCCCGCCCGAGACTGAATTTTTCAATCTTTAATTTGATTCGAAATAGCACAACATGGCTGTAACATGTTCAAAATCAATAATATTTGAAATTGGAACAGGGTGTGTCATCTATACCGTATGAATTTCAGTTGTAATTCTGAACTTGCGGGTTGGCTAGTTTGTAATAGCTGCCAGTAGATGTCGCTCACGTCCCCTCAAGACGCAACAGATTGAAAAATTCGTTCTCTGGTTAGTGGGCTCGGTAGCGAAATTGGATAACGCACTTCCCCGGTTTGGAAGGGTGCGGGTTCAAGTCCCGCCCGAGACTGAATTTTTCAATCTTTAATTTGATTCGAAATAGCACAACATGGCTGTAACATGTTCAAAATCAATAATATTTGAAATTGGAACAGGGTGTGTCATCTATACCGTATGAATTTCAGTTGTAATTCTGAACTTGCGGGTTGGCTAGTTTGTAATAGCTGCCAGTAGATGTCGCTCACGTCCCCTCAAGACGCAACAGATTGAAAAATTCGTTCTCTGGTTAGTGGGCTCGGTAGCGAAATTGGATAACGCACTTCCCCGGTTTGGAAGGGTGCGGGTTCAAGTCCCGCCCGAGACTGAATTTTTCAATCTTTAATTTGATTCGAAATAGCACAACATGGCTGTAACATGTTCAAAATCAATAATATTTGAAATTGGAACAGGGTGTGTCATCTATACCGTATGAATTTCAGTTGTAATTCTGAACTTGCGGGTTGGCTAGTTTGTAATAGCTGCCAGTAGATGTCGCTCACGTCCCCTCAAGACGCAACAGATTGAAAAATTCGTTCTCTGGTTAGTGGGCTCGGTAGCGAAATTGGATAACGCACTTCCCCGGTTTGGAAGGGTGCGGGTTCAAGTCCCGCCCGAGACTGAATTTTTCAATCTTTAATTTGATTCATATAAATTGTATGCAAGTGACATTACTTGGTCAATGGGCAGGAGCCTTTAAAAAGCTTTTGTCCTATTGAAGCGATCTTGCTCATAAGTGCGATTTTTGAAAATCATACGAGCGACTTGGCAGTAGAAAATGTCAAAATTACTATGGAGATTATGCATCTTTCTACTGCCAAGTCGCTCGTATGATTTTCAAAAATCGCACTTCATGTCAAGAACACACTGACTAATATAATATGTGAACAAACTTCATAATAGTTTACTACTACCCATTGACCAATATTTTTGTTATCGCTAGTGCTGGTAGACAGAATGTCAGTGTAACCGCGTATGAGATAGCAATAGTCATAAAATCCTTTACAGTTTATATGAAGTGACAGTGAGACAGGCACTTTAAGAAATTTATCAGTAATATGACAACCCGTGTTTCAAAGTTCATACTGAACAACAGCAGGAGCAAGGCTCGTGCCATCGTCGGAGCCCTCGCCGGGCACAACGCCACAGGCACGATGATGCACAAGATGAAGCTCACCCTAGACCCCAGCTGCCGAGCGTGCGGAGAGGAGGAGGAGACCCGAACATATCCTTTATGACTGTGATGTCTTCTTCTTTTCGTGTCTATGGTTCATCAGTGGTGTTTTTATATTTTAGTAGCCAGGTGTTCGGCAAGGCTGACAGCGACAGGAGTAAGGCTGACATCAGAGGGACTGCACCACAACAACCGCACGAAGTCGCATCAGCAGCCGTACAGTTGTACGTTCGACTTCATGCAGTCATGATATCAACTGCACGCGGTCGGCCGCAGTTGAGTGAGTCAATATCAACTGCATGCAGTCGTGGTAGGCACGCTTCAACTTTGCGCAGTCGGCTACGGTAGGCACAACTGCATGAAGTTGATATTGACTTCACTCAACTGCAGCCGACCGCGTGCAGTTGATATCATGACTGCACGAAGTCGAACGTACAACTGCATGCAGTTGATATAGCGACTGCGGGCGGTTGCTGATGCGACTTCGTGCGGTTGTTGTGGTGCAGTCCGTCTGATGTCAGCCTTACTGTATTTAAATCCGTGTGATGCCTTGGCGACTAGACTGAACGCATGTGCCTCCTCGGAGATGGATACCCAAAACCGGGAGATCTTAGGTTTCTTCCTCTCTATGGTATTGCCTTTAGTATTGCCTCTTTCATTAACCATGCAAGTATTTGAAGCCAAGGATTCTATTGAGAGATACCTAGGTACTAACCTTCGCAACAACTCGTGGCATTAACTACTCGCTGAAGCACCACAGGTCCTATAACCATCTCCTCTTTGATCTCGTGATCTGCATACAAGTCTAGCTCTGCATCGTCCGATAAGTTTTCTACTTTTACATCAATTACAACTTCTCTATACGTGTTTTCAGTGTTCATTTTAGCTTCCGAATTTATTAATATTAGTAAGCATCAAACTGAAAGGAAAAATCAAATCCAAATTGTTTAATGAAATTGATCAACAGTGCTGCCAATGTAAATTTCTTGATTCCCCGCTTTAGTAGGCTCAATTCCCCGAATTTCCCCGATTTCCAATCATGCATTCCCCGAAAATTCCCCGACACTATAATATGCAAGAAATAAAGCATTTTTTCATGCAAAATGTAGTTAAATGTTTCAAAAATTAGCGTATCAACTTCTTTGGCTTCAAATTTTTATCAAAAAATCTACTTCAATATTTAGAATACGAGTTTTATTTATTATTTATATTTCTCCCACACTTTCGGACTAAGGATAGTCCGATTCGGTTCTAATTTTAGCAATTCTTCTTCATTAGACATCCTTTGTTCGACATTTATTACAAATAGGCGATTCCCCGAAATTCCCCGATTTGAATCATTCCCCGCGCTCTCCCCGCACGCACACCTGATTCCCCGAAAATCGGGGAAATTCCCCGGAATCGGCAGCCCTGTTGATCAATCCAAAATTGATTTGATTCCAAAAAACAAAGAATGCAGAATAGAGTGTTGCCAGCCGGATCTTGTCAAAAGAAACCGGATCACCCTAAAAAGTAACCTTTTGGTGTAAAAAGTTACCTTTCTTATTTTTTTCCAGAAGTGCGATTTTTGAAAATCATACGAGCGACTTGGCAGTAGAAAATGTCAAAATTACTATTGAGATTATGCATCTTTCTACTGCCAAGTCACTCGTATGATTTTCAAAAATCGCACTTCAGAAGTGCAATTTTTGAAAATCATACGAGCGACTTGGCAGTAGAAAATGTCAAAATTACTATGGAGATTATGCGTCTTTCTACTGCCAAGTCACTCGAATGATTTTCAAAAATCGCACTTCAGTAATAAGGTATTAAAAGTTGATGGAGAAATGAAAAAAATCAGTAGCGTTTTCCATTTTAAGTTGCATTTTCATTCGATTGATTGATTGAGCGAGTAAGTGAGACTACTTAGACCATTTTTAGTCATTCGTGATTTGGTACTATAGGGGGTGGAGACGTAGCCAGAGGCCAATTAAACTCTTGTTATAACTATTATTTGGATTTATAAAACAGTGCAAAAATAAAAAAAAGCATTCCGTTTCATGGAAAAATGTGATTGATTATAAAAATTCCGAAAAATCACCTAAAAGTGACCGTTTGAATCGTGTAGCCTAAAAGTAACCTGACACAGCTAAAAATCACCTAAAAGGTTACAAAAGTAACCTTCTGGCAACACTCAGAAAAGTTTTTTTTTAAATAATGTGTTTAATGGCTCTGGATACTATATCTTTTAAAGCCATATCTAAGTTAATTTCTTCTTGATTTCTTCATATTCTTAATGATGAATGATGTGATGATAGATGAAGATGAATTTTAAGCATCGAAACATTGGTGTTCGACGTTTCGACGCTTCTTTGGAGTTTTTGGAGACAATCGAAAGTAGCAGGAAACGTAGAAGTCCACAGGAAAGAGGTGAACCGACCGCTTTGCCGCGCTAAAAATGACGAACACTTTTCCTGTTTACGACCCGCGTACACCATCATATTTCACTGAACTGTATATTGTTCACTTGCACGACACTTTGTTACGCAAAAGAACACCAATTTTACGAACCAAAACTCACTATAAACAATAAAAATTCGATAAAATATGTGGACTCCAACCATAGCTATCGAATGACCGCCAAAAACTCCAAGCAGACAGAACACACTGCAGAATGTTTCCCGCTAAATGAATTTTTTTTTTTCCTGAAACGGAGAGTCACCACTCACATAAAACCATTCCGGTAAAAAACGGTTATAGGATCCCTATTTAGAGGGGCCCATTCACAGTAGTCCGTCTTGCAGTCCTACACCAATATCGGATCGTGAATGGTGTTGCAGTCCTACAAAGCGTCCGATGACCTTGGGCAAAATGTATGAGTAGTCCTACTTGCAGGATAGTGTGTGGCCTCGTAGTCCTGCATGTAGGACTACTGTGAATGGGCTTTTAGGCTGGGCTCAGCAATCCCAGCCCAAGAAGGTTGAAATTTTTTCCCAGCCTTATAAAAGTTATAAAAAAATATTGAGGTTTTTGACATTTTGTGTCCTTGTCAGCCATAAGCGAAAAGTTTTTAATCTATTAAGCCTTGTCATTACTTTTACTTTCACCTAAACTTTCCCTATCTGTCAGACAAAGACAAGGAATAAAACAGATTGTCTGCATCTCGGCATTCTGTCCGCAATCCAAAGAGTAGAGTAATATATCGGAAAAAGAGAGCCCTCTAGTGCCATTTTAATGCAAATAAATTTGAAACGCCACCTATGATATTTAACAAGAAACAGTTGCTATATATACGCATACCTATAGCTATATGTATGCTTTACAATGGAATCTACTTTTTCTCAGTAATGAGCTATTTTGTTCTAGTTTAGAGTAGTAGCCTCAGTAACAGGACGCAGGAGTAATCTTGCCTCAACGTCTGAAGTGAAGATCAACACTCAAATCACAAAATGGGCGCAAAACACAAACAAGCGTACGCGCAAGTTGTAACGGCGGCCATATTGTGACAGACAACTTGTGTAGCTGGTGTTGCTAGGTGACAATAATATGGTGCTACCGCAGAACATAAGTTAAATTATTTACTAATTTTAATTAAAACAGTTTTGAAATATAACGTAAATTGTATTAAATAGGATTAAAGTTTTTTTATAATTTTAGTAATAAATTTGCTGTATTGTTGAGTTTGAAGAGACATCTATCGGAAATTTGAGACAATATTTTTGTAGTTAAACGTTATTCAAAGAAGATGCCGCTGGTTTCTTTGCGTTTTTCCTCAAAGTTCCCCTCTGTCCCCCCTCTGCCGCAATCGTTGCGTGAACAGCAAGCACGAAACAGTATCAGATTCAACAGAGCCGCCATCTCTCGGTACCTGTTCGTACTAAAGTTAGTAATCGAATACCGAGAGGTGGCGCTTAATTGTATTCAAGCACAAGGTCGTGGGTTCGATTCCCACGGGGGACACCTAGTGATGTGATATGTCACTTCGTGCATCTTTCTCAATTGGTTAGGACATTGCAGGCTGAATCACCTGATTGCCTGAAAAAAAAAAGATTCCGTGCTTCGGATGGCACGTTAAGCCGTTCGTTCCGGCTACTATCTCTGGTGGTAGTAGTCGTTACATAAAAACCACGTCAGAGGCCGTAAGGCGGTCTGAAAATACTCTGACACCGGCTCTGCCCACACGATGAGAAGATAAACTGTAACTCTCATCTTTATTCAGAAGTGTAGGCAAGGTAGACTATATATGGACACCTAGCTGTAATGTCGCTTCTATTGCTTCAAGAATAAGGTCTATAATCCGATCTTTACTTACTAAAATCCCAAAATCTTTGAATTAGCTTCGCAGGTCCGCACTCTACCAGTAGGTCCATTGTAGCGACAGCTGCGATATACAGAAAGAGGCAGCACAACATGGCACACGCTAGTGAGCCATATTCCTAGAGATACCAAATACCGACGCATTCTCCAAATATTTGATTTATCAAGCAGGGGCGAGGTTAACATTGGTGGGGGGGGGGGAGTGTCCGTACTGTATGTAGTACTAGATACTCTCTCTTATACTGTGCTATGGATCTACAATCAGTCTCTCGCAAAGTATACTAATCAATATTATTATAATTAGCTGTGCTGAGAATAAAACACTGAACTTATTATAGTTGAACATTTTATTATAACAAAAACAATAGAAAGAACTTTTATATTAAAAACTAAGAAAGAAAAGTCGGTTTCAAATCAAATTAAAATAAGTAAAAAATCAAAAGCACAATTAGATATGTACTAACAATCGAAAACTACCTATACCTAAGTATGTTTTCCCTAAAGCTTGTTATGTTAGGGTCAGCGTACATCTTGTTATATCTGGATAAGGCTTGTTGGAAGTAATTAATTAATACTCCAATATTGAACGAATATTTATATTTTCCAATACGTTACATAAAAACCGACAGATAAGAATGACACATATTTATATGGCCTCAAAGGAGTATTGTTTATCTATGACACTCTCCCCTGCTTACTATAGTTTAAGCCACACTAATATTAACCTAGTATTACTTATTAATTTATAAGTTTTAAATATTTGGTATGTTTTGTAATACCGACTTTCCATTTTACTTTTCCCTTTCTCCTTTTCCCATTCGTTTTCTTCCCATCTTTCTTTTCCTGTTTTTCTTTCTCTTTTTCCCTTTTTCCTCCTTTTCCCGTTCGTATTCTTTCCAACTTTCTTTTTCTCTTTTCCCTTTTCTCTTTTCTTTTATCCTTTGTGAGAATAGTTGTAAAATTTCGGGATTCTTCATCGAGCTTGACCGCTTTTAAATCAAATTCAGAAAAACAATTCTTACCTTCCAAATGTATAATTATGTTATCCATAGAATGAGATGGGCAATAGTCAATTTTCATAGATTTCTTTGTTATTATACGATCATCTTCACATCGACGAATGGTTCTATCTGATTTTGGTACTGTTACTACTGGCGTACTCCACTCAGAACACTCAACAAGTTCAATACTTTTATTGTCAATATGAGATTTAAAACGTTCAATGTCCAGTCTTTTAGTTTCTTCGTTCATTGCACGATTGCATTTATTTGATAAGTGTATTAACATACCATCATGGTATCCAATACTTGGTTCAAAAATTTCCTTTAATTCATTGTTTATAATATCTGTGACTACCTCTTCATCTTTTGGTATAACTTGCTCAAATTTTGGAGGCCATAAATGTAATAAGGCTAACCATTCTTTCCCAATTATTGTAGGCAAACCATCCTTCACAACAAACAGTCTTTGATTATTTACATTAACAGATCCGTAGCTCTTTAAATTATCAATAATTCCTAATGGTGTTGAAGTTGACTGATCAAAATTAGTAAAAATAACTTTTCGTAAAAATAACTTTTCGCTGTTTAAATTCTATCTCCGGGAAATAAAATTTTTTGTCAGACTGGGTAATCGTACTCACATCCGCTCCCGTATCTACTTCAAAAGTTATTTCTTTTCCACAAACATCTACATTTAATGTAGCGGATGGAATTTTCTGTTTCTCATTAACATAGAAAACATCAAAAGCTTCAGTTTCATTTGCAGTATCTTCTTCCTCATCTTTTACTTCATTTTTGTCAGTAGTATACGTTTCAACCAGATTAATATTTTTTGTTGCCAGCGGCTTCTTACTGCACATCCTGAATACATGACCTTTAATACCACACTCACTGCAAAACTTTTCTTTCAGTGTACATTCTGTTTTCATGTGTCCATTTTTACCACAGCAAAAGCATGAAATATTGGTGTATTTGAAATCTGCGTTCTTATTTGTCATGGGCTTGTAATTTTGATTTTGTGCTACAAACATCTGAAATTGATCTTGTTGTTTCTTATGATTAAAAGCAAGTTTGTACGCTGTTTCTACTGTTTTTCCTAAAGTGGTTAGAGTTTCCAACGGTTGGTCAGCCTGTTTCAACAACTCAAAACGGACTGAATCATTATATGTACCATTTAGTAATCTTTCTTTTATTTCTTCATCTAATTCTTTAAAATTACAATTTTTTGATAATTTTTGTAGCTCCATAATGTATTGTTCTATTGTTTCATTGGGTTGTTGACATCTTTTCCGGAATTCTGCTCGATGTAATGTGTAGTTCTTTACTGGGTGGTAGTACCTCTTCAATTTTTCACAAATTACTTCGTAGGTTATGTCCACAGGTGGTGTGGGCGTACACAAATTAGTCAATAAGTCATAAACATTTGTACTTAATTTAGTAATTAACATTGGTACTTTGTTTTCATTTGGGACCTTATTTAGAAGTATGAAACATTCAAACTGTTGTTGGTATGCATTCCAATTATTGCCACTAAATATTTCCAAACTTGTAATTGAAGTCCAGGTGGTTGGACGTTTTGACGTTTCGACTATTGTTTCATCAACATAATGGCGTAAATAGGTTCTAATTTCTTCAATTGTATTTTTGCTTGAAAATATAGGCTCGGATGTTATTTCATTTATAATTGCTATCAATTCTTCCTTATTCTTTGTTTGTATCCAAGCCTTTTTCCCTTGGGTTATAAATTGCCTGATTAAATCCATGAATGAAAACTACAGCGCTCACACTTTTAGGTTATGTTCTCGTTTTATCTTTTTAACAAAACAAAATTTTATTTTTATTTGCACAATATGGGTCGTTTCTTTTTCGTCGCCAATTGTTATATCTGGATAAGGCTTGTTGGAAGTAATTAATTAATACTCCAATATTGAACGAATATTTATATTTTCCAATACGTTACATAAAAACTAGGGATGCAACGATTCGGCCATTACGATTACGATTACGATTACGATATTAATCGTTATTTATTACGATAACCGATGCATTACGATTATTTAAACAAATTTAGTGGAGATTATCCTCAGAATGAGTTCTCAGTGTTTCTTTGCATTCTAATGAAAGTTAAATCATTAAAAAAAAATGTTTTTAAATTCCAAGATATTGTAACTTTAACTACTAATTTGAGATCGAAGTCAAAGGTACACTTGGCCAGGATTCTGATTCGTTGATGCGTGGAAGCTAATTTGCTTTGAAAAACACAATATTGAACATGATTCAGAGGTATAATCTCGTTAAATAAACCGATATCTCGTCCGATTACGTGGGAGATTAATCTTTTGAAATTAATGTGGATGAGATATCGCAAGAACGAAAATTTATATAATACTTCAAACCGAAAATCAAATCAAAGACATCAGTAGAATAAAAAAAAAGAGAGTCGAGTCTGACCAATAAAAAAGTCTGATTTTCCTCAAAATGAGCTAAAATGGCAGCGAAAGACCCGATTTTTCTAAAGTTGTTTTTCGGCTCTGGAATCTAGTATTCAGGTCTGGTATTTGTGAACAAATGCAATCTGATTGACGTTTTTAATTCATTTTAATAATCGTACGATTCTTACTACGGTGCATTGCATCGTTATTAATCGTGATTATTACGATTACAGATGCAAAACGATGCACCGCTTCGTAATCGTTGCATCCCTAATAAAAACCGACAGATAAGAATGACACATATTTATATGGCCTCAAAGGAGTATTGTTTATCTATGACACATCTAGTGGAAAATTTTCGTGCAGTTTTCATTGATAAATTGAATCAACTCAATTCCAATTGAAATAGAATTAAAAATAGCCTGCAAAAGATAAATCTCTATGGCGTGTGTTCGCGTTATCTCTCGCACACTATTTCCAACTGTATTGTAATTAGAATTGAGTTCATTTTCAACTTAGGGTTGAGTCTCATCTGGAAGCACGGAATCGCATTTTTTCATGCTCTATGCTTTTCTGTCGCTCAGGAACTTCATCGGCTAGAGCGAGAAAGGTAGCACCACTGCCGGTGCTGTCGCATTCTCGCTATCTTTCTCTCTCTAGCAAGTGTCGTTCCTGAGCGACAGAAAAGGATGGAGCGTTAAAAATTGCGATTACGTCCTGCCAGAGATGAGGTCCTATCCTTAATAAGTAGAAAATCGAAAGCACAATCAACATTATAGGCAGGTATGTACTAAACAATATAGTAATATTAGTTAAACCATTAAAATTATATTAAATAATCTAAAATACTACCACACTTTTCCCCCTAAAACTATAAAAGTAATATTCAAAACATATTTCCGAACAATAATCAATTATAATTATACAGGGTGTAAGTGACAGCCTAGCAAATACTGAAACGGTGAACTCAGACCATCAAACTGAACAACTTTCACTACGGAGCCTACCTCAGGAAACGTGAAAAAAAAATCAGCTGTCCCATACATTTTAATTTAGTCGGGTAGGTACAGACAGCAGTTTTGTATGGGATAGCTGTTTGTTTTTCGCGATTCCTGAGGTTGGCTCCATAGTGACAGTTGTTCAGTTTGATGGTCTGAGTTCACCGTTTCAGTATTTGCTAGGCTGTCACTTACACCCTGTATAATAAATCTTATTTAAATAAGAATGTATTATTTAGGGTCTGTTTCACCACTTCTGAATAAGTACTTGATAGCTTATTTGATAGATCGTTTGACATATTTTTCATACAAAATATGTCAATCGAGCTGTCAGATAAGCTAACAAGAACTTATCCAAAAGTGGTGAAACAGAACCTTAAAAAAGTTAAACAAAATACAAGTAAGCTAAAACACTTGTATTTTATGTAGTTAGTACTCTTTCTTGTTTACATTAATTGTACATACAAAAATAGACAGAATAGTTTCACCAGTATGAATTAGTACAGATTAAGTGTACACACGGCGACACATCAAGCTATACAAAACCAAAATAAGCCGCGCGTAGGTCGAGTAACGTATAACGTCCCGCGTCCAGCTTATGTTGGTTTTGTATAGCTTGATGTGTCGCCGTGTGTACATTTAAACAATGACATTAGTAAACAAGAATGGACAGGCCTTACGCGAACATTTCAAACCAGAAAAATGAGGCAAAACAATTGACAGTTTTACTTCGAAAATGTACTGAGATGACAGACCAAGTACCCTAATTTGTATTGAAGTGCCCTAGTTTTGCGTGCTTCAACTTAAAGCGCTTTGGGCCTATCCATTCATTATACTTTGATCTAAGCATTTAAATGACAAATTTTATTACTTCTATTCATACATGTTTTTATCATAAGAATGTACATGTTTCATATGTGTCAGTAACTTACAGACACATATGTCACACGGCGACAGAATAACCTAGTCCGTGAGCACTTAGAATAGCATTCGTCTGTCGGTTAAATCGGTTAATATTAGTATAAGGGCCATTATACAAAAAAAAAGTCCATGACGAAATTGAAGTAATATTTTCTTATTTTTTTAAATAGGCTTAATATATGATTTATTCGAATAAATAACGTCAACATTTATTTAAAAAATAGAAAAAATCTTGTAATTGTTTAAAGGTTTATGGAAAATTTACAATATTAAGTAGTAGTAATTTTGCTATGGATTTTTTTTTAAACTCGCCCCTTTACTTTTGAGTACAAAAAGATTGTGATTGGTTGTGATATTATCTATTAACGAATATAACAGATTTTACCCGACACCCAAATCCTATTCTAAGTGCTCACGGACTGTACTCATAGTTGAACTCGTAGGTTTTTCTGTCGCATTGTGTCCACGAGTTCAACGTTTTTCACTTACAATGGATTTTTAAGTGTCTTTTCAAATTACCTTTTTTATTACATTTGTACTCACACATGGAGCAGGAGTAAGGTTTCTCGCCTATATGGATTCTTAAATGTCTTTTTAAATCACCTTTTTGATTACATTTGTACTCACACATGGAGCAGGAGTAAGGTTTCTCGCCTGTATGGATTCTTAAGTGTTTTTTCAAACTACCTTTTTCACTACATTTGTACTCACACATGGAGCAGGAGTAAGGTTTCTTAGCTTGGACTTTATATCCATTTTTGTATGGGGAGGGTATATTTTTCGGATAGAAGGATGAGCCTGGGCACACTTGTTCCTTAGGTGGTCTAGTGTGAAAAACGCCCGGAGGACTCCCTCTATCACCCCGCGATGGGGGTGGAGGGGGGGTTGAACTTTTCAGATACCGCACTCACTGTGATTCGTTATAACTACCAATTTCTAGCTACTAGGGCATGTTTGGTATCGTTTTTGACTAAATCAAAGTAGCTTAGTTGATTTCTGAAACAAAAAAAATGTATTCCCATACAAAAAAATCGAAAAACAGTGAAAAATAAAAAATTAGTAAAAAATTTTTTTTTTGTTAAGTACCATAAACTTAAAACCGGTAGCAATATCGGACTTTAAAAAATATATTTTGAAAGCTGCTTTTATACAGATTCCAAAAATATAAGGTTTGTTGAGAAAAAAGCAAAAAAAAACGAAAAAAAAAAATTGACGCAACTAGGCAGGAACAAAAAAAATTAAATGAAATGCAGGAGTGGACGTAGAAGTGTCCAATTTTGTATACAATTAGTAGTTACTATAAGCATTAAGGGAAAACTAAAATATTTTACAATATTATACCAGTTTTCTTGATACATAAACTGTACAAATAACTTGGTAATCCGGTGTATTTATACAGGATTACAAAGTTACACTTGCAGTGTACCTGTATATTGTCATGTCTTGTTAACTGACATATCAACGCACAGCCCAAACCACTGGTTCTAGAGATTTGGAACTTAGGTTCTTTATATAGGACGGTTTACAAAATGAAAGGAAATATCAGATGACATCATCAACATCATATATTTACAATAAAACAGATTAAAATATTATTTTTCTTCCTGTATACATTTGCCTTCGCAATGACACAACTCTGTGCACTTTAGTTGCCGTTGCAAACACCAGCACCTGTTGGTGTCGCACCCCTTTTTGCATCTACACCTAATCATTTCGATGCAGGCTTCAGCAGCAACAGGCAAGTCTGTCCATGTAGGTTGCCAACTATCGCCGACTTTTGTTTATCCCCAGTTAGATGGATCAGGAAGATCTTGAATCGACGACATTTGACCCCATACATGGACAGCTTGAAAAACTGCCCTCAAGAAATGTTGAAATAGAGCCGCTTTTGTGGGTGGTATATGCTCTAGTTGGCGGTCTTTTTTGGTAAATAAATGTTTTCTCGCTTCGTTTACCGTAGTACAGGAACTTCGTTTACTGTAATAAGGAAAAAATATGTACCGTTAAAATGTTGCTTTGTTACTTATTAGGTACCTAGTTTTATGAAGTTACCTACCTGTCATATAAAATTATAACAAACTTTTCAAGGATGGCAAATGAGTCCACCAAAATACCGAAAGGTTGGGCGAACTTCCTGAGAGACAACAAAAACAAGGAGGAATTATTTCAATTGCTGTCTTCTTTTTGCTATTCTTACGATTTTGATGAAAGTAAAGACGTTATTATTACAAACGGATCCAATGTGCTGTCAAAACGCTCTCGCAATATTGAAAGAAGATGCACAGTACGAATCATCACCCGCGAGCAACCCTGGTGTACTGCATCAGCCATATGCATCAACATTCTTGAGTCCGCCTCTTCATGGTTGCATGGAGCTAATCTTTCAATATTGCGAGAGCGTTTTGACAGCACATTGGATCCGTTTGTAATAATAACGTCTTTACTTTCATCAAAATTGTAAGAATAGCAAAAAGAAGACAGCAATTGAAATAATTCCTCCTTGTTTTTGTTGTCTCTTAGGAAGTTCGCCCAACCTTTCGATATTTTGGTGGACTCATTTGCCATCCTTGAAAAGTTTGTTATAATTTTATATGACAGGTAGGTAACTTCATAAAACTAGGTACCTAATAAGTAACAAAGCAACATTTTAACGGTACATATTTTTTCCTTATTAGATCCAGTTCCTGTACTACAGTAAACGAAGCGAGAAAACATTTATTTACCAAAAAAGACCGCCAACTAGAGCATATACCACCCACAAAAGCGGCTCTATATCAACATTTCTTGAGGGCAGTTTTTCAAGCTGTCCATGTATGGGGTCAAATGTCGCCAATTCAAGATCTTCCTGATCCATCTAACTGGGGATGGACAAAAGTCGGCGATAGTTGGCAACCTACATGGACAGACTTGCCTGTTGCTGCTGAAGCCTGCATCGAAATGATTAGGTGTAGATGCAAAAAGGGGTTGCGGCACCAACAGGTGCCGGTGTTTGCAACGGCAACTAAAGTGCACAGAGTTGTGTCATTGCGAAGGCAAATGTATACAGGAAGAAAAATAATATTTTAATCTGTTTTATTGTAAATATATGATGTTGATGATGTCATCTGATGTTTCCTTTCATTTTGTAAACCGTCCTATATAAAAAACCTAAGTTCCAAATCTCTAGAACCAGTGGTTTGGGCTGTGCGTTGATATGTCAGTCAACAAGACATGACAATATACAGGTACACTGCAAGTGTAACTTTGTAATCCTGTATAAATACACAGGATTACCAAGTTATTTGTGCAGTTTATGTATCAAGAAAACTGGTATAATATTGTAAAATAATTTAGTTTTCCCTTAATGCTTATAGTAACTACTAATTGTATACAAAATCGGACACTTCTACGTCCACTCTTGCATTTCATTTAATTTTTTTTGTTCCTGCCTAGTTGCGTAAAATTTTTTTTTTTTCATTTTTTTTTGCTTTTTTCTCAACAAACCTTATATTTTTGGAATCTTTATAAAAGCAGCTTTCCAAATATATTTTTTAAAGTCCGATATTGCTACCGGTTTTAAGTTTATGGTAATTAACAAAAAAAAATTTTTTTTCTTATTTTTTACTTTTCACTGTTTTTCAATTTTTTTTTATAGGAATAATTTTTTTTTGTTTCAGAAATCAACTAAGCTACTTTGATTTAGTCAAAAACGATACCAAACATGCCCTAGTAGCTAGAAATTGGCAGTTATGACGAATCACAGTGAGTGCGGTATCTGAAAAGTTCAACCCCCCCTCCACCCCCATCGCGGGGTGATAGAGGGAGTCCTCCGGGCGTTTTTCACACTAGACCACCTAAGGAACAATTGTGCCGAGGCTCATCCTTCTATCCGAAAAATATGGGTGTTGTCCTATAATGACCCAGCTATCTCGCCTGTATGGATTCTTAAGTGTTTTTTCAAACTACCTTTTTCGCTACATTTGTACTCACACATGGAGCAGGAGTAAGGTTTCTCGCCTGTATGGATTCTTAAATGGTTTTCCAAATTAACTTTTAAAGCACATTTGTACTCACACATGGAACAGGAGTAAGGTTTCTCGCCAGTATGTATTCTTAAGTGGGTTTTCAAATGAGCTTTTAGACTACATTTGTACTCACAAATGGAACATGAATAAGGTTTTTCACCAGTATGGATTCTTAAATGTCTTTTTAAATCACCTTTTTGATTACATTTGTACTCACACATGGAGCAGGAGTAAGGTTTCTCGCCTGTATGGATTCTTAAGTGTTTTTTCAAACTACCTTTTTCACTACATTTGTACTCACACATGGAGCAGGAGTAAGGTTTCTCGCCTGTATGGATTCTTAAATGGTTTTCCAAATTAACTTTTTGAGCACATTTGTACTCACACATGGAACAGGAGTAAGGTTTCTCGCCAGTATGTATTCTTAAGTGGGTTTTCAAATGAGCTTTTTCACTACATTTGTACTCACACGTGGAGCAGGAGTAAGGTTTCTCGCCTGTATGGATTCTTAAATGTCTTTTCAAATGATCTTTATGACTAGATTTGTACTCACACATGGAGCAGGCATAAGGTTTCTCGCCTGTATGGATTCTTAAATGGTCTTTCAAATCACTTTTTTGATTACATTTGTACTCACACACAGAGCATGAATAATGTTTTGCACCATGTATTAGTAAGTGTCTATTTATATGACTAATTTTATTACTTCTATAATCACAAATCCCACATTCATGTTTTTTATCTTTATTAGAATGTACATTCTTAATATGTCGTTGTAATGTATCTTGGGTAATGTCTGTATAAGAACACTGTTTACACTTGAAATAAATATCTCGTTTTATTTTCTCATGAGATTGAATATGTTCTACTAAGTCAGATTTCTTGTCATATTGTTTATTACAATCATTGCATTTGAATACATTATTGGTAGTATGATTGTTAGTTTTATCAGTTTTGATTATTCTTTTATTGGGTTTATTAAACGTGTTTACTAAGTCAGATTTCTTGTCATATTGTTTATTACAATCATTGCATTTGAATACATTATTGGTAGTATGATTGTTAGTTTTATCAGTTTTGATTATTCTTTTATTGGGTTTATTAAACGTGTTTTGTCTTTTATTTCGTTTCTGGTTTTTAACTGGTTCCTTTGGTTGAGTATCTACATTCTCGCTGTGTTCATTGCTCATCTTTTTTTTTGAATCTGCTTCTTTTCTAATTTCTTTTGGGGAATAAAACAGATCAAATTTGTTGTCCTGTGTATCTAATCTTGGTTTTAGTTTAGGTACATCTGAAATCAGAATTTAATAACTTTTTAAAATGTATCTTATTTCGTATACTATGCAGTGGATGCAAATCTTGAATCGGGAAAAAAGTCCCGGGTCAAACCGTAAAATGACTGGACTATAGAGCGTGTCGCACGAAGTATTTCGATTTCAAAATATACAGCGTGTCCGGTAAGTAATAGATAACCTTGCACCAGCTGACAGAGGACCTCAAACCAGTCCAGAAACCGGACTTTCATGTCCAGTAAAAGTGCCACGGTTTTCAAGATATTTGGACTTAAACATTTTTTCTGAAATTTGGTACCTTTGTTACTCTTTTGACCACCATGGCCACAAAAGAAGAGATTTTTACAGTCCACTTTTTGCATAATATTCTCTAAGAGTGGTGCTATCAGACGTGCATAAGAAAGTTAGTATAGCTAGGGTTGTTCTATTAAAAAAAGAATCTTAAAATCAACTTTAAACTTTTCCTCGAATTTTCACCAAAGTTTGAGCATGTGTGGTCTAAAAAAAATGTACGGCGACCAGAGTGGCCAACTTTACCAAAAATGCCCTATTTAGTGCTGATTTTAAAATGGTACAGCACATGCTATTTGTTTATTTAAAAATAAAGATAATGCTATTCAAACTGAACTGGAGCTATTTTTGCAGTATCCTAGTTTTTCAAAATAAAGACTTACAAGGCGGTAATTGATTTGACAATTATATTGGAAGGTGGGGTAAAGCCTTAATAGAGTCATGGCCAAGATTAGGCCAATGAGGAGAGGGTGGTATGGCAGCCAGAAATTTTGACTTCATCAAGAGAAGCGTCGGTAAGACCTGGATACAATTGACGCAGGATGGACAAAGATCGTGAAATGGGAAGGAGGCTTATGTCGTGGCTGGATACGGGCTGATGATGACGACGACGACGAGGGTAACATTAATGAAAAAGTAACAGAAATTGTTGAAAATTATTTAATTAGTACCTATAGTCAATGTTCAAATTGCTTTCCTTCTCCCCTGATACACGCTATACATCTTCTAATAAAATCCCGTTTGAGTGTAGCTGCGTTCACTAATTTTTTGAGCGGCGGTTTGGACGCGTTGACGCAACTTTTGTAATGAGCAGATAGGTCTGGAGTACACTTTTTCTTTTATGCAGCCCCAATAAAAAAAAATCTAGTGGGGTCAAGGCCGGGGACCGCGGTGGCCATAATATTCGGCCCGCACGGCCGATCCATCTGCTGGGATACGTCTCAGGAAGAATACATGCTCGAGGTGTAGGCGGCTACGGTGAAGGAAGACCCCAAGACGAAGAAAATGAAGACATACTGCTGCTTGAAGCCGATTGTTCTACTTCTACGCGTGTTATAGCACAGAACACTGGGATCGGAAAGTCGAAAGATAAAGTGTACTCCAGACCTATCAACTCATTACAAGAGTTGCGTCAACGCGTCAAAATCGCCGCTTAACAAATTAGTAAACAAAGATACGCCAAGACACCCAAACGGGCTTTTATTAGAAGATGTAGAGCGTGTATCAGGGCAGAAGGAAAGCAATTTGATCATTTACTATACTAATTAAATAATTTTCAACAATTTCTGCTACTTTTTCATTAATGTTACCCTCGTCGTCGTCGTCATCATCAGCCCGTATCCACCCACGACATAAGCCTCCTTCCCATTTCACCATCTTTGTCGATCCTGCGTCAATTGGATCCAGGTCTTACTGACGCTTCTCTTGATGAAGTCAAAATTTCTGGCTGCCATACCACCCTCTCCTCACTAGCCTAATCTTGGCCAAGGCTAAACCCCACCTTCCAACATAATAGGCCAGTCATTTAGTTTTGTTAGGCGGGGTAGGGAGTAATTATTAATTGGACTTTTAAACTGTTACCGGCACCATTTAGTGACAAAAATACTATCCTAAACCATATTAAAAAAAAATTTGCTACGCAACATAGATATCAAAATTGTGTGTCCCAGAAGGCTTTTAAATTAATAATATTAATACCAATGCACTCATTTTAATTTGATTTAACAATATACATTATTTTTGAACAATAAAATAGGCATTAAAATTTAGAAAATTACGTATTTATTAGAAAATACGAATGTATTTCTCAAAACCTTCTAAGTAGACAAACATATTTACACCATGTTTGAAGTATGTATGATGGTAAAGCCTTAAACATGTGCAAAAAAAAATGTATCATCAGGTTTTTTAGAACGAGATAATATCTATATTTTAAAATTGGAACTGTTGCTGACGTAATTTTTTTAAAATTTTGGTACATCTTAAGCTTTGTCTTTTCGGGGTCTTCCACTCAAATGGACGCTGCTACACAACAAGTCACAAATAACAACAGTATCTTGTCAGGAGTAATTATAAGAGAAGAGGAAATCTTAGCAAAAATAAAGAAACTCGATAGGAACAAGCAAAGAGTAATATAAGTATATTAGAAAAGAGAACCCACTCGTGGCAACATTATGCATCCATCTTATGTCAAATTGAAGGCTAGCTAACGCCATCTGTGTTTCTCTGAAAATAATTCTACCTATACTATGCATACCTACTTATATATATACTTATATACTCATACCGTTGTTTGAATGCTAGTTTTCGTTCAATCCCGCACCGATCGAGTGAAATTCCAGTATCCTTACTATTCCTGTAATCTGTACATTGGTAAGAGAACAACTGAAACTCCAGAACATCACTAAATCGGCACAAAATTGAACAAAAACTACAAACAACACGCACATTACGCAAGGTCGATCGCCATTTTGCAAATTTGTCAATTTGACATTGACATAGACAATATAATCTTTTTTTTTCATAGTAAAAGATATATTTAACAGATGGCAGCACATTCTATGCAAACTGAATCGGAAAAACCACCAAAAGGCAAATGTCCTCCGCCTGGGAACAAGGGTGCTGGTCCTGATGGGATTCCCGCTTCCTTTGTTATCGCATGTGGAAAGGAACTTTGCATTCCCTTAGGTATCCTTTTTAATTACTCCCTTCAGACTGGTAGGTTCCCTAACTGCTGGAAGACTGCTCATATTATTCCTGTCCATAAAACTGGCGATAAGTCATGCTGTGAAAATTATAGGCCTATAAGTATCCTGTCATGTATGGCAAAGTTGTTCGAGGCTCTCGTCTATAATCATCTCTACAATCATGCCAAGCAGTCCCTATCAGACAAACAGCATGGCTTTATTAAAAACAGGTCCACTCTCAGCAATCTCTTAGAGTACAAACACTATTTATGTCAATCGTTCGGTGCGAGGGGTCAAGTTGACTCTATCTACACAGATTTCTCGAAAGCTTTTGATAGGGTGAATCATTTCTTACTGTGTAACAAAATTTCGTCTTATGGCATTCATGGAAACTTGCTTCGCTGGATTTGCTCTTACCTTAATAATAGAAGCCAGTTGGTTGCAGTGAAGGGTTACACCTCCTCTCCGATTTGTGTGACTTCGGGGGTCCCTCAGGGATCACATTTTGGCCCTCTACTCTTTAATATATTCATCAACGACTTGATTGATAGTTTAGTGTGCCCTTGTCTCCTTTATCCTGACGATCTCAAAGTATTTGTTAGGATTGAAAGTGACCGAGATTGTAAAGCCTTGCAAAATGATCTTGACAGCATAACAGATTGGTGCGAGCGAAACGAGATGTCCCTCAACATTGCAAAATGTTTTGTAGTAACGTTCACGCGGAAACACACTAAAATAATGTATAACTACTCTATCTCAAATCTAACGCTGGAACGTAAAACTGTAGCTAGAGATCTTGGCGTATATTTCGATGAGGAGCTTTCGTTTCGTTCGCACTTCGAACACATAATAAAGAAAGGCAACCAATTGATGGGCTTCATTACGCGAACCACAAAAGGATTTAAAAATCCCCGTAGCTTTATTAAGCTCTACTGTAGCCTTGTAAGAAGTGTTCTCGAATACTGCAGCCCAGTATGGTCTCCATACTATACTGTACATACGAAGAATATCGAACGAGTACAGAAGAAGTGTCTAAAAATCCTGTCTTTCCGCCTCAATCAAGGAAGATCACAGATCAGTTACGCTCAGAGATGTAGCACGTACAAACTGAACTCGCTTGAATCACGTCGTAAACAACACCTTCTAGTAACTTTACATAAAATACTGCACTCCGTTATTGACTCTCCCACACTGCTCAACTCGCTGGACATCAACACTTTCTACAGGACTCGTGTTCCTCGGACATTCACACTCAACGTTTACTTAAATAACACCTCCTTTTTCAACCCAATATCAAGAATGTGCCGGGAATATAACGAGTTGAGTGGAAAGCATGCGGAACTTGATGTTTTTAATAACAGACTAAACATTTTTAAAAGACGTCTCCATACAATCCTCCTCTCCTCCTCTCAACACGGTACATAGCTTGTATTTAATTTGTAGGTATACTTTATATTAAGTACTCATTATTGGCCAACTTTACTGTACCTAAATTGTTTAACTTGTAGCATGTTACTGTATTATAATTTTTTTCTTTTTTGTTTGTATGTTTAGTTCTGGATGTTTGGTCTTTTAAAAATTGTAAGTAATTGTAATCTTAAGCATATCTCACTTTTTTATAATCATGTTGTGTACTCATTTAATTGAGTCACAGTCTAGACTTAAAATATTTCATTCATGTTAATATAAGTTATAAAATTGATTGTGACTTGTTTGCTTAGACTAATTATATCGGGACGCGTAACCACGTGTCATTCTACTAACAAACTTTCTGCCACTTTTTGCGGGGGGCGAGGTAACATGTTATCCGCAACTTTGGATTTTATTCCCTATGACTTTAGATTCTAATTTTGAATGTTCAAAATCATGAAAAGTAGTCTCGTGTAAACCCCAAACGTTCTAAGTTCAAAATTATTGGTTCGCTATTATAGGCTGTCTCGTTTAGAGATAAGGTGTAAAATTGGGTGTAAATGCGCAAGATTAATTGATCTAATACCGTGGCAGAGGGGAAATGCTACCGCAAGGCCGGTCCGGATATAATTAGTCTAAGCTTGTTTGAGTATCTAATAAATAAAATAAAAAAAATTAAAATTAAGCTCAAATTGGCTCTTCAATATTATAGCGAATAAAAATGCAATTAGTAATTAGTCCCGGCTCAAACCGTAAAATGACTGGGCTATAATTGTCAAATCAATTACCGCTTTGTAAGTCTTAATTTTGAAAAAATCAGATACTGCAAAAATAGCTCCAGTTCAGTTTGAATAGCAGTACCTTTATTTTTAAACACACAAATAGCATGTACTGTACCATTTTAAAATCAGCACTCAATAGGGCATTTTTGGTAAAGTTGGCCACCCTGGTCGCCATACATTTTTTTTAGACCACACATGCTCAAACTTAGGTGAAAATTCCAGGAAAAGTTTAAGTTGACTTTAAGATTATTTTTTTAATAGAACAACCCTCGCTATACTAACTTTCTTATGCACGTCTAATAGCACCACTCTTAGAGAATATTATGCAAAAAGTGGACTGTAAAAATTTCTTCTTTTGTGGCCATGGTGGTCAAAAGAGTAACAAAGGTACCAAATTTCAGAAAAAATTTTGAAGTCCAAATATCTCGAAAACCGTGGCACTTTTACTGGACATGAAAGTCCGGTTTCTGGACTGGTTTGAGGTCTTCTATCAGCCGGTGCAGGGTTATCCATTACTTACCGGACACCCTGTATGTATTGTATACATCTTTTTGAAACACAATTTGGTTACTTACTTATGTAAATAGCTTTTAGAGCCAGGTTACACGTTCAGTATTTCATCAGTCTGGTCCATCAGTCTGGTCTGAATGACGGGAGAATGATGCCAGAATGATGGGAGAATGATGGACTGATGGAATGATGGTAAACCATCCATCCAGACTGTCATTCCGTTGTGAATGATGGTATACTGATGGTAAACTGATGGTCGTATCATTCTGGTGTCAGTCACCGTCGGGGTTGCCAGATTGGGGGTTTTTCACGAGATTTTGGGGAAAAATTTGGCCTTTGGGGAAAATCTGGAGAAGTGAAATAGTTGGGGAAATTTATGGGGAAAAAATTATCAAGGTGCGGAATTATTATATATAAAGCCCCCATTTAAATAAATAATTTTAACACCGCATTATGATTTATGTTACAAAATTAGAGCCTAATAATTAGAGATCGGATATTCGGATGCATAGTTAGCTAAACTTAATTTTTAGCAATAAAATTATGGCGGCTTCTTAAAATTATTATTTTTTAATATTTGTTGGGATGCCATGAAAATGCGGGAATGCATAACTAATCGGATGCATAGTAAACGCATGCATAGCAAAAATCAACTTTTCAAAATTATTTAATTTAAAAGTTAATCTTTTTTAATTTAAAAGAGAAATAAATCCCAGGATTTCAGTACCTCGTACGTCTGGCAACCCTGTAGTCTTCCATCATTCTGGCGTCATTCAACGTTTGACCAGACTGATGGACCAGAATGATGAAATACTGATGGGAAACTGATTGTGTAACCCACTCATCATTCTGGCGTCATTCAGAATGATGGACCAGACTCATGAAATACTGAACGTGTAACCTGGCACT
This sequence comes from Agonopterix subpropinquella, assembly GCA_922987775.1. NCBI lineage: Eukaryota > Metazoa > Arthropoda > Insecta > Lepidoptera > Depressariidae > Agonopterix > Agonopterix subpropinquella. Next base: position 10,082,897 of record OV277718.1, on the reverse strand, counting down.
TACAGATGGTTATGTACTTCAGGTGTATTGAAAGATTTGGGTTAAATGTACCTATACTTCGTTTTGGTGCAACATCATGTATACCTACAGGGTGTATGAAAAGTAAGTGAGTCGTGTACCTAAGTATTGCAGTTTAGTATGGAGCAGCTGATTTTTTCTTGCTCTGTCAGGTTTGCACCCATAGTCAAAGTTGTTCAGTTTGATGGCTAGAGTATGTGGTTTAAAGGTACTGATACTTTTCCTTATAATACCCTGTATTAAGTGGTGTAAATGTGTGTACGTACAATATTTTTTCTATTGAGAGATACCTAGGTACTAACCTTCGCAACAACTTGTGGCATTAACTACTCGTTGAAGCACCACAGAACACGGCGCACACTTGAAATAAATATCTCGTTTTATTTTCTCATGAGATTGAATATGTTCTACTAAGTCAGATTTCCTGTCATATTGTTTATCGCAATCATTGCATATGAATACATTATTGGGAGTCTGCTTGTTGGTTTTATCAGTTTTGATTCTTCTTTTTGTGGGTTTATTAAACGTTTTTAGTTTTCTATTAGATTTCTTGTTTTTTACTTGTTCCTTTGGATGAGTATCTATATTTTCGTTTTGTTCATTTCTCATTATAGCTTGGACTTTATATCCATTTTTGTATGGGGAGGGTATATTTTTCGGATAGAAGGATGAGCCTGGGCACACTTGTTCCTTAGGTGGTCTAGTGTGAAAAACGCCCGGAGGACTCCCTCTATCACCCCGCGATGGGGGTGGAGGGGGGGTTGAACTTTTCAGATACCGCACTCACTGTGATTCGTTATAACTACCAATTTCTAGCTACTAGGGCATGTTTGGTATCGTTTTTGACTAAATCAAAGTAGCTTAGTTGATTTCTGAAACAAAAAAAATGTATTCCCATACAAAAAAATCGAAAAACAGTGAAAAATAAAAAATTAGTAAAAAATTTTTTTTTTGTTAAGTACCATAAACTTAAAACCGGTAGCAATATCGGACTTTAAAAAATATATTTTGAAAGCTGCTTTTATACAGATTCCAAAAATATAAGGTTTGTTGAGAAAAAAGCAAAAAAAAACGAAAAAAAAAAATTGACGCAACTAGGCAGGAACAAAAAAAATTAAATGAAATGCAGGAGTGGACGTAGAAGTGTCCAATTTTGTATACAATTAGTAGTTACTATAAGCATTAAGGGAAAACTAAAATATTTTACAATATTATACCAGTTTTCTTGATACATAAACTGTACAAATAACTTGGTAATCCGGTGTATTTATACAGGATTACAAAGTTACACTTGCAGTGTACCTGTATATTGTCATGTCTTGTTAACTGACATATCAACGCACAGCCCAAACCACTGGTTCTAGAGATTTGGAACTTAGGTTCTTTATATAGGACGGTTTACAAAATGAAAGGAAATATCAGATGACATCATCAACATCATATATTTACAATAAAACAGATTAAAATATTATTTTTCTTCCTGTATACATTTGCCTTCGCAATGACACAACTCTGTGCACTTTAGTTGCCGTTGCAAACACCAGCACCTGTTGGTGTCGCACCCCTTTTTGCATCTACACCTAATCATTTCGATGCAGGCTTCAGCAGCAACAGGCAAGTCTGTCCATGTAGGTTGCCAACTATCGCCGACTTTTGTTTATCCCCAGTTAGATGGATCAGGAAGATCTTGAATCGACGACATTTGACCCCATACATGGACAGCTTGAAAAACTGCCCTCAAGAAATGTTGAAATAGAGCCGCTTTTGTGGGTGGTATATGCTCTAGTTGGCGGTCTTTTTTGGTAAATAAATGTTTTCTCGCTTCGTTTACCGTAGTACAGGAACTTCGTTTACTGTAATAAGGAAAAAATATGTACCGTTAAAATGTTGCTTTGTTACTTATTAGGTACCTAGTTTTATGAAGTTACCTACCTGTCATATAAAATTATAACAAACTTTTCAAGGATGGCAAATGAGTCCACCAAAATACCGAAAGGTTGGGCGAACTTCCTGAGAGACAACAAAAACAAGGAGGAATTATTTCAATTGCTGTCTTCTTTTTGCTATTCTTACGATTTTGATGAAAGTAAAGACGTTATTATTACAAACGGATCCAATGTGCTGTCAAAACGCTCTCGCAATATTGAAAGAAGATGCACAGTACGAATCATCACCCGCGAGCAACCCTGGTGTACTGCATCAGCCATATGCATCAACATTCTTGAGTCCGCCTCTTCATGGTTGCATGGAGCTAATCTTTCAATATTGCGAGAGCGTTTTGACAGCACATTGGATCCGTTTGTAATAATAACGTCTTTACTTTCATCAAAATTGTAAGAATAGCAAAAAGAAGACAGCAATTGAAATAATTCCTCCTTGTTTTTGTTGTCTCTTAGGAAGTTCGCCCAACCTTTCGATATTTTGGTGGACTCATTTGCCATCCTTGAAAAGTTTGTTATAATTTTATATGACAGGTAGGTAACTTCATAAAACTAGGTACCTAATAAGTAACAAAGCAACATTTTAACGGTACATATTTTTTCCTTATTAGATCCAGTTCCTGTACTACAGTAAACGAAGCGAGAAAACATTTATTTACCAAAAAAGACCGCCAACTAGAGCATATACCACCCACAAAAGCGGCTCTATATCAACATTTCTTGAGGGCAGTTTTTCAAGCTGTCCATGTATGGGGTCAAATGTCGCCAATTCAAGATCTTCCTGATCCATCTAACTGGGGATGGACAAAAGTCGGCGATAGTTGGCAACCTACATGGACAGACTTGCCTGTTGCTGCTGAAGCCTGCATCGAAATGATTAGGTGTAGATGCAAAAAGGGGTTGCGGCACCAACAGGTGCCGGTGTTTGCAACGGCAACTAAAGTGCACAGAGTTGTGTCATTGCGAAGGCAAATGTATACAGGAAGAAAAATAATATTTTAATCTGTTTTATTGTAAATATATGATGTTGATGATGTCATCTGATGTTTCCTTTCATTTTGTAAACCGTCCTATATAAAAAACCTAAGTTCCAAATCTCTAGAACCAGTGGTTTGGGCTGTGCGTTGATATGTCAGTCAACAAGACATGACAATATACAGGTACACTGCAAGTGTAACTTTGTAATCCTGTATAAATACACAGGATTACCAAGTTATTTGTGCAGTTTATGTATCAAGAAAACTGGTATAATATTGTAAAATAATTTAGTTTTCCCTTAATGCTTATAGTAACTACTAATTGTATACAAAATCGGACACTTCTACGTCCACTCTTGCATTTCATTTAATTTTTTTTGTTCCTGCCTAGTTGCGTAAAATTTTTTTTTTTTCATTTTTTTTTGCTTTTTTCTCAACAAACCTTATATTTTTGGAATCTTTATAAAAGCAGCTTTCCAAATATATTTTTTAAAGTCCGATATTGCTACCGGTTTTAAGTTTATGGTAATTAACAAAAAAAAATTTTTTTTCTTATTTTTTACTTTTCACTGTTTTTCAATTTTTTTTTATAGGAATAATTTTTTTTTGTTTCAGAAATCAACTAAGCTACTTTGATTTAGTCAAAAACGATACCAAACATGCCCTAGTAGCTAGAAATTGGCAGTTATGACGAATCACAGTGAGTGCGGTATCTGAAAAGTTCAACCCCCCCTCCACCCCCATCGCGGGGTGATAGAGGGAGTCCTCCGGGCGTTTTTCACACTAGACCACCTAAGGAACAATTGTGCCGAGGCTCATCCTTCTATCCGAAAAATATGGGTGTTGTCCTATAATGACCCAGCTATTATTTCTTTTGAATCACCTTCATTTTTATTTTCTATTGGGGAATAAAACTGATCAAATTTGTTGTCCTGTGTATCTAATCTTGCATTTTTCAGTTTGGGTACATCTGAAATCAGAATTTAATAACTTATAATGTACAACGCAATGGAGTCAAAGCTTAACTATGCATTTGCAGGGAGGTAGGAAGGGTAAACGACACAACACCTCTGGGGGCTACACCCACAAGATCTGGGGGGGGTTTAAGGGGGTCCATGGACAGACGTATTGATTTGTAGCAAGTCGTAACATGTTTGCTGTGCTCCGCTACACTTCGCTCCTCGATTCTATATTACACCCCTTACTTTTGTCAACAAGGGGCCGGTGCCAATGCCGATACAGATAAGGTTCTTTGCTCTGTGTTGGTTCTCGCGCGCGCCTCGATTGCCCTCCCCGCCCGATGGGGCGATGGGGGATGAGGGGGGATGCCCCCTCCTTCCTCACTTTTTTCCTTTAGGGGCGGTATGGGGGGGGGGCATGTGGGGACCCCCCCTACCCCCATCGGCCCCCAAATTCGTGCCGCAGGATACTAAACCCAACCCGCAGGAAGGGGTGAGGTAAAATTGGTTTGAGGCAGAGAGTGTACGTCCTGTATATGTAGTACTAGATACTCTCTCTTATATAGTGACGGGGCTTGAGAATATCATTCTGGACACAGACACAAACAAGACCTAGTAACAGTTGTGTTCTATTGAGAGATACCTAGGTACTAACCTTCGCAATAACTCGTGGCATTAACTACTCGCTGAAGCACCACAGGTCCTATAACCATCTCCTCTTTGATCTCGTGATCTGCATACAAGTCTAGCTCTGCATCATCGTCTGACAAGTTTTCTAGTTTTATATCAGTTACAACTTCTGCAGATGTATTATCAGTATTCATTTTAGCTATTTTAGAGTAAGTAAGCACCAAATAAACACAAAGGAAAAAAATCAAATCCAAATGGTCAATGCAAAACAAATAAACCGATTTTTTTTTAAACTGCTGCACAGTGTTCCCGAAACAAAAAAATAGAATTCGGTAGAAGTGTGGTCAAAAAATCGGGAGAAATCGGGAGATTTTGAAATTTGTTGTAAATAAAGCTAATTTAAGGTTTTTTGTACAGATTTGCATCAAAAGTATTATTAGATCAAATTAGATGTAATTAAAAACTAATTTAAAAAACTTTAAAACTTTATTTAAACATAATATTTTATTTTTTGATAGAGCAAAATAACACCGTTTTCCCCCCGAAGGGTAGAAAACGAATATTTAGGTTCCAGCCGAAGCTTGACCCACTGTGAGATAACCTCTTGGATTTTATGCGTGGCAACACTGTTTTTACCATAGAGCGCCCCACTGTACCTGTTCTATGACGTCATTCCCCCCCACCACGCGCACGGTCGCAGCGGCAGGCGCTTGCGCTTCCTCAGTACTCTCAAGCCAGCAAGAATGTTAATTCTTAGTGGGTCAAGCTTCGGCTGGAACCTAAATATTCGTTTTCTACCCTTCGGGGGGAAAACGGTGTTATTTAGGTGTCCGAGCCTTCGCTTGACCCACTGTGAGAGGTGTTTATTTTCTGCTGGCGCTGCGATCGCGACGTACTGTGGTTTGGAATGAAAGGGGACGCTAAATGCTGTGACGAACATTCAATATTAAGACACATTAAGACCAAATCACAAGTCTTTAATGTCTGGAATGTTAATTAATTAAGTGAACATAAACTTCTTATGTCAATCACAAGAAAAAGAGAATACAATTATTCTTCTTTTGATTACCAGCAGTGCATATGCATGCTCACTACTGTATATTCCCCGAGGGGGTAGTCAGAGATATTCTGAAACCTCAGAACATCCACGTCTTTTGATTACCAAATAACAACAAATATGAGTAATCTATTACAGTTCCATTATTATTAGGTATAATGGCGAAAACCAATTAGCAATAAGTAGGTATTATTACTATCAGTTTTTAGTATGATTTCGGCGACTCTCAGTTTCTAGTAATATTTTATTTAGAAATGTATCAAATGTATCCTATTTCCTCACTTTAAGATTTCATATAAATCTAGATTATAATTTTCCGGTTAGCACTATTCAATGCCGATCTGAAACTGCCGAGTGTATCATAAAATATGAAAAATCCTAAATCCGAATCCATCGTGCTATGATAGTGCAAGAAGCAGTTGCCGTTGTAATGGAAAGGCTAGTAAGGTGTTTGACCTGCGAGCTTCTGCTGTGGAAATCAGAACTTGAATCCAATGTACAAGATCAAACCATTGTACAATTTGTACATCATTAGGAGATAATTTCAAGCCTGACTGACGAAAAGTTGCACAGTCAGTCTTTGAACCGAGTTTGGGCCTGAGCATCAGGTGACCATCAAACTATTTCGAGTGTTCTCCTTCCGGTTGCAAGATGTAGGACCGCTAAATGACGGGACACTTGAAATAAGCTATCAACGTCAATGGTATAACTCCGGGGATATGCAATTAAGTCTGTTACTTCCCATGTATGAGGTGTCTGAGGAGGAGGTTTACTCAAAGGCAACTGTCGCGAATTGCGAGATCTTATGAATTTATAATTAAAAAACTGCTACAAGAAACATGGTTCGCGCCCCGCGAGCGTGACGCATAGAGTGCGAGAGAGACGGGAGAGTGGCAGACAAGATGGCGTAGCTGTGTACGTGGCAGAATGTTACGGGAGTAAAACGTGGATATAACCAGGAGAAGAAGACCTAAGGCGACGTAGAAAGGATTGCTGCAGAGAAGTATACTTAATTGGGATACGGTAAGATGGTCTCTAGACCAAAAGGAGTCCCGGGTGAGTCACAAACATTATAAGACAGAATTGTGCAGTCGTGCACTAAATATGAGATGGAAAGGGAACGGTTGTAAGGGGAGGCTTGGAGACCGTTGTGGGCCAGCTGTATGGCCCAAAAAAATAACACCAAATTCTGCTAAATGTTCAGCATTGGTAACTTGAATTCTACAGTATGTTATCAGTCATCAGTAGTCATCACATCTATGTACCATTGAAGAATCCAGTGAGAATAATTCTTATCTACAAAATTATCACTAAAAAGGATTGTGAAATCAATGCATATAAAATGAAGATTGCAATAAGGATTTAAAGTTGCATGATAGGGAAGGAATGGAATGTACCTACTTAATACTATGTGTCGTGCAGTATACAGAAATAGAGGCTTATGTCGTGGGTGGATACGGGCTGATGATGACGACGACGACGAGGGTAACATTAATGAAAAAGTAACAGAAATTGTTGAAAATTATTTAATTAGTACCTATAGTCAATGTTCAAATTGCTTTCCTTCTCCCCTGATACACGCTATACATCTTCTAATAAAATCCCGTTTGAGTGTAGCTGCGTTCACTAATTTTTTGAGCGGCGGTTTGGACGCGTTGACGCAACTTTTGTAATGAGCAGATAGGTCTGGAGTACACTTTTTCTTTTATGCAGCCCCAATAAAAAAAAATCTAGTGGGGTCAAGGCCGGGGACCGCGGTGGCCATAATATTCGGCCCGCACGGCCGATCCATCTGCTGGGATACGTCTCAGGAAGAATACATGCTCGAGGTGTAGGCGGCTACGGTGAAGGAAGACCCCAAGACGAAGAAAATGAAGACATACTGCTGCTTGAAGCCGATTGTTCTACTTCTACGCGTGTTATAGCACAGAACACTGGGATCGGAAAGTCGAAAGATAAAGTGTACTCCAGACCTATCAACTCATTACAAGAGTTGCGTCAACGCGTCAAAATCGCCGCTTAACAAATTAGTAAACAAAGATACGCCAAGACACCCAAACGGGCTTTTATTAGAAGATGTAGAGCGTGTATCAGGGCAGAAGGAAAGCAATTTGATCATTTACTATACTAATTAAATAATTTTCAACAATTTCTGCTACTTTTTCATTAATGTTACCCTCGTCGTCGTCGTCATCATCAGCCCGTATCCACCCACGACATAAGCCTCCTTCCCATTTCACCATCTTTGTCGATCCTGCGTCAATTGGATCCAGGTCTTACTGACGCTTCTCTTGATGAAGTCAAAATTTCTGGCTGCCATACCACCCTCTCCTCACTAGCCTAATCTTGGCCAAGGCTAAACCCCACCTTCCAACATAATAGGCCAGTCATTTAGTTTTGTTAGGCGGGGTAGGGAGTAATTATTAATTGGACTTTTAAACTGTTACCGGCACCATTTAGTGACAAAAATACTATCCTAAACCATATTAAAAAAAAATTTGCTACGCAACATAGATATCAAAATTGTGTGTCCCAGAAGGCTTTTAAATTAATAATATTAATACCAATGCACTCATTTTAATTTGATTTAACAATATACATTATTTTTGAACAATAAAATAGGCATTAAAATTTAGAAAATTACGTATTTATTAGAAAATACGAATGTATTTCTCAAAACCTTCTAAGTAGACAAACATATTTACACCATGTTTGAAGTATGTATGATGGTAAAGCCTTAAACATGTGCAAAAAAAAATGTATCATCAGGTTTTTTAGAACGAGATAATATCTATATTTTAAAATTGGAACTGTTGCTGACGTAATTTTTTTAAAATTTTGGTACATCTTAAGCTTTGTCTTTTCGGGGTCTTCCACTCAAATGGACGCTGCTACACAACAAGTCACAAATAACAACAGTATCTTGTCAGGAGTAATTATAAGAGAAGAGGAAATCTTAGCAAAAATAAAGAAACTCGATAGGAACAAGCAAAGAGTAATATAAGTATATTAGAAAAGAGAACCCACTCGTGGCAACATTATGCATCCATCTTATGTCAAATTGAAGGCTAGCTAACGCCATCTGTGTTTCTCTGAAAATAATTCTACCTATACTATGCATACCTACTTATATATATACTTATATACTCATACCGTTGTTTGAATGCTAGTTTTCGTTCAATCCCGCACCGATCGAGTGAAATTCCAGTATCCTTACTATTCCTGTAATCTGTACATTGGTAAGAGAACAACTGAAACTCCAGAACATCACTAAATCGGCACAAAATTGAACAAAAACTACAAACAACACGCACATTACGCAAGGTCGATCGCCATTTTGCAAATTTGTCAATTTGACATTGACATAGACAATATAATCTTTTTTTTTCATAGTAAAAGATATATTTAACAGATGGCAGCACATTCTATGCAAACTGAATCGGAAAAACCACCAAAAGGCAAATGTCCTCCGCCTGGGAACAAGGGTGCTGGTCCTGATGGGATTCCCGCTTCCTTTGTTATCGCATGTGGAAAGGAACTTTGCATTCCCTTAGGTATCCTTTTTAATTACTCCCTTCAGACTGGTAGGTTCCCTAACTGCTGGAAGACTGCTCATATTATTCCTGTCCATAAAACTGGCGATAAGTCATGCTGTGAAAATTATAGGCCTATAAGTATCCTGTCATGTATGGCAAAGTTGTTCGAGGCTCTCGTCTATAATCATCTCTACAATCATGCCAAGCAGTCCCTATCAGACAAACAGCATGGCTTTATTAAAAACAGGTCCACTCTCAGCAATCTCTTAGAGTACAAACACTATTTATGTCAATCGTTCGGTGCGAGGGGTCAAGTTGACTCTATCTACACAGATTTCTCGAAAGCTTTTGATAGGGTGAATCATTTCTTACTGTGTAACAAAATTTCGTCTTATGGCATTCATGGAAACTTGCTTCGCTGGATTTGCTCTTACCTTAATAATAGAAGCCAGTTGGTTGCAGTGAAGGGTTACACCTCATCTCCGATTTGTGTGACTTCGGGGGTCCCTCAGGGATCACATTTTGGCCCTCTACTCTTTAATATATTCATCAACGACTTGATTGATAGTTTAGTGTGCCCTTGTCTCCTTTATCCTGACGATCTCAAAGTATTTGTTAGGATTGAAAGTGACCGAGATTGTAAAGCCTTGCAAAATGATCTTGACAGCATAACAGATTGGTGCGAGCGAAACGAGATGTCCCTCAACATTGCAAAATGTTTTGTAGTAACGTTCACGCGGAAACACACTAAAATAATGTATAACTACTCTATCTCAAATCTAACGCTGGAACGTAAAACTGTAGCTAGAGATCTTGGCGTATATTTCGATGAGGAGCTTTCGTTTCGTTCGCACTTCGAACACATAATAAAGAAAGGCAACCAATTGATGGGCTTCATTACGCGAACCACAAAAGGATTTAAAAATCCCCGTAGCTTTATTACGCTCTACTGTAGCCTTGTAAGAAGTGTTCTCGAATACTGCAGCCCAGTATGGTCTCCATACTATACTGTACATACGAAGAATATCGAACGAGTACAGAAGAAGTGTCTAAAAATCCTGTCTTTCCGCCTCAATCAAGGAAGATCACAGATCAGTTACGCTCAGAGATGTAGCACGTACAAACTGAACTCGCTTGAATCACGTCGTAAACAACACCTTCTAGTAACTTTACATAAAATACTGCACTCCGTTATTGACTCTCCCACACTGCTCAACTCGCTGGACATCAACACTTTCTACAGGACTCGTGTTCCTCGGACATTCACACTCAACGTTTACTTAAATAACACCTCCTTTTTCAACCCAATATCAAGAATGTGCCGGGAATATAACGAGTTGAGTGGAAAGCATGCGGAACTTGATGTTTTTAATAACAGACTAAACATTTTTAAAAGACGTCTCCATACAATCCTCCTCTCCTCCTCTCAACACGGTACATAGCTTGTATTTAATTTGTAGGTATACTTTATATTAAGTACTCATTATTGGCCAACTTTACTGTACCTAAATTGTTTAACTTGTAGCATGTTACTGTATTATAATTTTTTTCTTTTTTGTTTGTATGTTTAGTTCTGGATGTTTGGTCTTTTAAAAATTGTAAGTAATTGTAATCTTAAGCATATCTCACTTTTTTATAATCATGTTGTGTACTCATTTAATTGAGTCACAGTCTAGACTTAAAATATTTCATTCATGTTAATATAAGTTATAAAATTGATTGTGACTTGTTTGCTTAGACTAATTATATCGGGACGCGTAACCACGTGTCATTCTACTAACAAACTTTCTGCCACTTTTTGCGGGGGGCGAGGTAACATGTTATCCGCAACTTTGGATTTTATTCCCTATGACTTTAGATTCTAATTTTGAATGTTCAAAATCATGAAAAGTAGTCTCGTGTAAACCCCAAACGTTCTAAGTTCAAAATTATTGGTTCGCTATTATAGGCTGTCTCGTTTAGTGATAAGGTGTAAAATTGGGTGTAAATGCGCAAGATTAATTGATCTAATACCGTGGCAGAGGGGAAATGCTACCGCAAGGCCGGTCCGGATATAATTAGTCTAAGCTTGTTTGAGTATCTAATAAATAAAATAAAAAAAATAAAAATTAAGCTCAAATTGGCTCTTCAATATTATAGCTAATAAAAATGCAATTAGTAATTAGTCCCGGCTCAAACCGTAAAATGACTGGGCTATAATTGTCAAATCAATTACCGCTTTGTAAGTCTTAATTTTGAAAAAATCTGATACTGCAAAAATAGCTCCCTCCAGTTCAGTTTGAATAGCAGTACCTTTATTTTTAAACACACAAATAGCATGTACTGTACCATTTTAAAATCAGCACTCAATAGGGCATTTTTGGTAAAGTTGGCCACCCTGGTCGCCATACATTTTTTTTAGACCACACATGCTCAAACTTAGGTGAAAATTCCAGGAAAAGTTTAAGTTGACTTTAAGATTATTTTTTTAATAGAACAACCCTCGCTATACTAACTTTCTTATGCACGTCTAATAGCACCACTCTTAGAGAATATTATGCAAAAAGTGGACTGTAAAAATTTCTTCTTTTGTGGCCATGGTGGTCAAAAGAGTAACAAAGGTACCAAATTTCAGAAAAAATGTTGAAGTCCAAATATCTCGAAAACCGTGGCACTTTTACTGGACATGAAAGTCCGGTTTCTGGACTGGTTTGAGGTCTTCTATCAGCCGGTGCAGGGTTATCCATTACTTACCGGACACCCTGTATGTATTGTATACATCTTTTTGAAACACAATTTGGTTACTTAGTTATGTAAATAGCTTTTAGAGCCAGGTTACACGTTCAGTATTTCATCAGTCTGGTCCATCAGTCTGGTCTGAATGACGGGAGAATGATGCCAGAATGATGGGAGAATGATGGACTGATGGAATGATGGTAAACCATCCATCCAGACTGTCATTCCGTTGTGAATGATGGTATACTGATGGTAAACTGATGGTCGTATCATTCTGGTGTCAGTCACCGTCGGGGTTGCCAGATTGGGGGTTTTTCACGAGATTTTGGGGAAAAATTTGGCCTTTGGGGAAAATTTGGAGAAGTGAAATAGTTGGGGAAATTTATGGGGAAAAAATTATCAAGGTGCGGAATTATTATACAACGTGTTAATGAATTAACGCAAAACTAGAAAGTAGTTTGTTTAGAATCGAGAGCAGAATCGAATTATCATGGTTTCAACATAGGTAATTTTTTTCAAAATATTAAATAATTTTTTTGCATAATTTAAAATTTACTGAACCCGATGACAACCCACCGCACGGGCACACTCACCCTACTTACTACCATAACAAGATTATAAAAATGTATCCATGAGTACGTTAGCGCTTTCTTTTAGTGCTGAAATGATAACAAATCATTTTTGCCTCAAAACTTAAAATGTGAATAACTTTAAATTTTAAGTATCAAAATAATGAAAATATTGTTGCAGTCTAATTATTTTATTATAAATCAGTTGGGGTGTATGAGGTTTTGCGTTAATTTATTAACACGTTGTATATAAAGCCCCCATTTAAATAAATAATTTTAACACCGCATTATGATTTATGTTACAAAATTAGAGCCTAATAATTAGAGATCGGATATTCGGATGCATAGTTAGCTAAACTTAATTTTTAGCAATAAAATTATGGCGGCTTCTTAAAATTATTATTTTTTAATATTTGTTGGGATGCCATGAAAATGCGGGAATGCATAACTAATCGGATGCATAGTAAACGCATGCATAGCAAAAATCAACTTTTCAAAATTATTTAATTTAAAAGTTAATCTTTTTTAATTTAAAAGAGAAATAAATCCCGGGATTTCAGTACCTCGTACGTCTGGCAACCCTGCAGTCTTCCATCATTCTGGCGTCATTCAACGTTTGACCAGACTGATGGACGAGAATGATGAAATACTGATGGGAAACTGATTGTGTAACCCACTCATCATTCTGGCGTCATTCAGAATGATGGACCAGACTCATGAAATACTGAACGTGTAACCTGGCACTTACAGATGGTTATGTACTTCAGGTGTATTGAAAGATTTGGGTTAAATGTACCTATACTTCGTTTTGGTGCAACATCATGTATACCTACAGGGTGTATGAAAAGTAAGTGAGTCGTGTACCTAAGTATTGCAGTTTAGTATGGAGCAGCTGATTTTTTCTTTCTCTGTCAGGTTTGCACCCATAGTCAAAGTTGTTCAGTTTGATGGCTAGAGTATGTGGTTTAAAGGTACAGATACTTTTCCTTATAATACCCTGTATTAAGTGGTGTAAATGTGTGTACATACAATATTTTTTCTATTGAGAGATACCTAGGTACTAACCTTCGCAACAACTCGTGGCATTAACTACTCGTTGAAGCACCACAGAACACGGCGCACACTTGAAATAAATATCTCGTTTTATTTTCTCATGAGATTGAATATGTTCTACTAAGTCAGATTTCCTGTCATATTGTTTATCGCAATCATTGCATATGAATACATTATTGGTAGTCTGCTTGTTGGTATTATCAGTTTTCATTCTTCTTTTTGTGGGTTTATTAAACGTTTTTAGTTTTCTATTAGATTTCTTGTTTTTTACTTGTTCCTTTGGATGAGTATCTATATTTTCGTTTTGTTCATTTCTCATTATTTCTTTTGAATCACCTTCATTTTTATTTTCTATTGGGGAATAAAACTGATCTAATTTGTTGTCCTGTGTATCTAATCTTGCATTTTTCAGTTTGGGTACATCTGAAATCAGAATTTAGTAACTTATAATGTACAACGCGATGGAGTCAAAGCTTAAAAACTATGCATTTGCAGGGAGGTAGGAAGGGTAAACGACACAACACCTCTGGGGGCTACACCCACAAGATCTGGGGGGGTTTAAGGGGGTCCATGGACAGACGTATTGATTTGTAGCAAGTCGTTACATGTTTGCTGTGCTCCGCTACACTTCGCTCCTCGATTCTATATTGCACCCCTTACTTTTGTCAACAAGGGGCCGGTGCCAATGCCGATACAGATAAGGTTCTTTGCTCTGTGTTGGTTCTCGCGCGCGCCTCGATTGCCCTCCCCGCCCGATGGGGCGATGGGGGATGAGGGGGGATGCCCCCTCCTTCCTCACTTTTTTCCTTTAGGGGCGGTATGGGGGGGGGCATGTGGGGACCCCCCCTACCCCCATCGGCCCCCAAATTCGTGCCGCAGGATACTAAACCCAACCCGCAGGAAGGGGTGAGGTAAAATTGATTTGAGGCAGAGAGTGTACGTCCTGTATGTAGTACTAGATACTTACTCTTTCTTTTCATATACTGTGACGACAGTGGCTCGAGAATTTAATTCTGGACACAGACACATACAAGACCTAGTAACAGTTGTGTTCTATCGAGAGATACCTAGGTACTAACCTTCGCAACAACTCGTGGCATTAACTACTCGCTGAAGCACCACAGGTCCTATAACCATCTCCTCTTTGATCTCGTGATCTGCATACAAGTCTAGCTCTGCATCATCGTCTGATAAGTTTTCTAGTTTTATATCAGTTACAACTTCTGCAGATGTATTATCAGTATTCATTTTAGCTATTTTAGAGTAAGTAAGCACCAAATAAACACAATGGAAAAAAATCAAATCCAAATTGGTCAATGCAAAACAAATTGAAAACAAATAAATCCGATTTTTTTTTTAATTTAAACTGCTGCACAGTGTTCCCGAAACAAAAAATTAGAATTCAGTAGAAGTGTGGTCCAAAAATCGGGAGAAATCGGGAGATTTTGAAATTTGTTGTAAATAAAGCTAATTTAAGGTTTTTTTACAGATTCGCATCAAAAGTATTATTAGATCAAATTAGATGTAATTAAAAACTAATTTAAAAAACTTTAAAACTTTATTTAAACATAATATTTTATTTTTTGATAGAGCAAAATGTACTTTCTTACAATTTGAATTTCAAGTGTTTTGTCTTTTTTCTTGAAAAACCTGTTACTCAATCCGTATTGCAATAATTTCCCCACTTCTGCCGTACCTAAATCCTAATTTTATTTGTTTGATATTGTATTTTCTTACGGACAGAAAACAACTAAATGCATTAATGAAAACTTATTTAAAAATCCATAGATGCATTAATTATTATAATTTTTAGTAGAAGGTTGGTTTTTATTCTGAATTATTCAGAGAATCATAAAAATCGGAAGAATTTGACCATGTTACGATAGATCGGGAGATGGGGTCGGAAATCGGTAGATTTCCCGTAAAATCGGGAGGTTCGGGAACACTGCTGCTGCAGAATGTTTCTCGCCAAATGTAATTTTTTTTTTCCTGAAACGGAAAGTCACCATACACGCAGTGTGACCACTTTTAGTAGATTTCTACTTTTTTGGTAGATTTAGGGCAAAGAGAACGATAATTTAGTAGTTGGAAATCGTTTAGTAGATTTTGGTAGAAAATCGGTATTCGAAAATATGATCAAAAATATGTAAGGATTCAAGCAAAAAAATTTAAGTCGGAAATAAAAATAGCTAAGAAAACGATTGCAGGGGGTTTTCTGGAACTTCTAGTAAAGCTTTAGTGCTGTACAGCAAAATTAATCTTATCGCTTAATATTGTTTTTTACAAAGGTGGCTTTTATAAGACACAGAACACTGTACCAACTTTAAGCCTACATAGGGACGACCAATAATACTTATTAAGATTTATTTGGAAATTGAAGCATTCATATTATAAAGTGATGAAAACCGATATTTTTTTACAAAAATGCGATATTAACATGAGTAATGACGAGCGTTAGTGTGAAAATGATAATATTTTGTTCAAAAACGTGTTTTTTATTGAATTCAACCATCTGGAACGACATAAATATTAGTTGGTAGATTTTAAGTAGAATTTGAAACAGGACTTGGTAGATTTTGGTAGATTTCAGCAGTCATTTTGGTAGATTCTCTGAAAAAAAAGTGGTCACGCTGCATACACGTAAATACAATTCCGGTAAAAAACGGTTTTAGGATCCCTATTTTATTATTAGGCTGGGATTCTGTTGATTGTTTTTTTTCACATGTTGTGGTCCTTGTCATACTTTTACTTTCCCTATCTATCAAAGGAAGAAGGAAAACAATCATTGTTTGCATCTCAGCATTCTGTCTGCCTGCGTCGGCCTGCGTATAGTATAGTACCCACTATTCCGAATCTTTTTTTTTGGGTAAATTCAAGGCAAAGGGATCTGTCTAGCCCATTCAGCCGATGCCTTTTGTAAGTTTTTTCGATAAATATCGGTAGCACGTGGATGCCGGCAAAATCGCCGTGTACTTAGTGCACTCCTACATCCTCCGCAGAATCATCATCATCAGCCTATATAGGTCCCACTGACTGCAGTACACAGGCCTACCCTCAGGGAGGGTGTATGTATTGGCATAAGTTCACAACGCGACGCGCGCCCAATGCGGATGGTAGGCTTCACGTACGCATCAAAATTTCTTCTTCAGTGTGTGTATGCAGGTTTCATTTGAGAGCAGTCAGTATTACGCTTGTATTACGTACATAAGTTAGTATAACTCACTGGTACATGGCATGTTGTCCGTGCGGATACGAAGCAGGACCTCAGCATTGAGTTTCCAAAGCTCTCGCAACACGCCACCGACGCTCCTCCTCCGCAGAATACCTACTTATATTCCATGTTTCTATCATCGGCGGTTTAGGCTGTGCGTTGTCTGTCTGTCAGTCACAGAACTGTTTTATAAGTTACTAGCGTTAACCCTCGACTTCGTCCGCACAAATCATATACCCGATTTTAAGTCAGATCATCATAAGCTATCAAACAAACAAAGTTTCATCAAAATCGGTTCAGTAGTTTTTGCGTGATGCTAGAACAAACACACAAAGCAAAAAAAATTTTTTTTTTAATTTACCGTTTTATAATAGTAGAGATAAATAGATTTTAAAATCCTCGCTTGCTCGGTCCTCAAAATTGAGCACGCGGTTGCAAAGCAACTTTGCACTCTTGTATAACAGTAGTAGATTACCTACACACCGAGGGCAGGAAAGTAAGAAAGGTCTCAGATCTCATGCAACAAACATGTGATCTGAGGGTTTCTTATTTACTGCCCGAGGTTAGTACACTATTTTTCTCCCCGACGTAGGAGGAAAGCAGCAACTTCGTTTAGCGCAGCGGGACGAAAGTTTACGCTTTCCGCCCGGAGGGGTTAAAAATATTATCCTAATAATATTCCATTGAATACAACTGGATAGGAAAACAGAGATTGCGTCTCAAACAAGACTATGTCCTGGCAGTAAATAATAAACACTCGTCTTCTGTCAGAAGTGTAGGCGAGGCAGACTATATGGACACACCTTGGACACTTAGCTGTAATGCTATAGCTTGAACAATAAGGTCTATAATCAGATCTTTACTTATTAATATCCCAAATTCTTCGAACTAGCTTCGCAGGTCCGTTACACTCTACCAGTAGGTACATTGTAGCGACAGCTGCGATATACAGAAAGAGGCAGCACAACATGGCACACGCTAGTGAGCCATATTCCTAGAGATACCAAATACCGACGCATTCTCCAAATATTTGATTTATCAGACCTTACCCGAGTATACCTTACTGAGAGTGCGAGCGAGACAGCAATACTCCATTACCTGGGGTGTCCGTACTGTATGTAGTACCAGATACTCTCTCTTATACTGTGCTATGGATCTACAATCAGTCTCTCGCAAAGTATACTAATCAATATTATTATAATTAGCTGTGCTGAGAATAAAACACTGAACTTATAATAGTTGAACATTTTATTATAACTAAAACATTAGGAAGAACTTTTATATTAAAAACTAAGAAAGAAAAGTCGGTTTCAAATCAAATTAAAATAAGTAAAAAATCAAAAGCACAATTAGATATGTACTAACAATCGAAAACTACCTATACCTTAGTTTTTTTTCCTAAAACTTGTTATGTAAGGGTCAGCGTACATCTAGCGGAAACATTTTCAAGCAGTTTTCATTGATAAATTGATAATGAACTCCATTCCAATTGAAATAGAATTAAAAATAGCCTGCAAAAGATAAATCTCTGTGGCGTGTGTTCGCGTTATCTCTCGCACATTATTTCCAACTGTATTGTAATTAAAATTGAGTTCATTCTGTTGAGCCTCATCTGGAAGCACGGAATCGCATTTTTTCACGCTCTATGCTTTTCTGTCGCTCGGGTACTTCATTGGCTAGAGCGAGAAAGGTAGCACCACTGCCGGTGCTGTCGCATTCCCGCTATCTTTCTCGCTCTTGCAAGTGACGTTCCTGAGCGACAGAGGATGGAGCGTCAAAAATTGCGATTACATGCTGCCAGATGTGGTCCAACCCTTAATAAGTAGAAAATCGAAAGCACAATCAACATTATAGGCAGGTATGTACTAAACAATATAGTAACATTGGGTAAACCATTAAAATTATATTAAATAATCGAAAATACTAACACACTTTTTTCCCTAAAACCAATGACTTTCTATACTCATTGCCTAAAACTATAAAAGTAATATTCAAAACATATTTCCGAACATGGATATTTTCAACATAACATCAATTATAATTATACAGGGTGTAAGTGACCGAATAGCAAATACTGAAATGGTGAACTCAAACCAACAAACAGAAAAACTTTCACTACGTCCCATACATTTTAGTAATTTAGTCGGGTAGGTACAGACAGCAGTTTTGTATGGGACTGCTGATTTTTTTTCGCGTTTCCTGAGGTTGGCTCCATAGTGAAGGTTGTTCAGTTTGATGGTCTGAGTTCACCGTTTCAGTATTTGCTAAGCTGTCACTTACACCCTGTATAATAAATCTTATTTAAATAAGAATGTATTATTTAGGGTCTGTTTCACCACTTCTGAATAAGTACTTGATAGCTTATTTGAAAGATCGTTTGACATGTTTTTCATACAAAATAAAATATGTCAAACGAGCTGTCAGATAAGCTAACAAGAACTTATCCAAAAGTGGTGAAACAGACCCTTAACAAAGTTAAACAAAATGTAAGTAATCTAAAACACTTGTATTTGATGTAATTAGTACTCTTTCTTGTTTCCATTAATTGTACATACAAAAATAAACATTAGTTTCACCAGTATGAATTAGTGCAGATTAAGTGTACACACGGCGACACATCAAGCTATACAAAACCAAAATAAGCCGCGCGTAGGTCGCGTAACGTACAACGTCGCGCGTCCAGCTTATGTTGGTTTTGTATACCTTGATTTGTCGCCGTGTGTACATTTATATGACTAATTTTATTACATCTATTCATTCATGTTTTTATCATAAGAATGTTTTGTACATGTTTCATATGTGTCAGTAACTTACAGACACATATGTCACACGGCGACAGATCAACCTACTCATAGTTGAACTCGTACGAGTTGAACCTACGTAGGTTTTTCTGTCGCAGTGTGTCCACGAGTTCAACGTTTTTTCACTTACAATGGATGTTTAAGTGTGTTTTCAAAGCACCTTTTTGACTACATTTGTACTCACACATGGAGCAGGAATAAGGTTTCTCGCCTGTATGGATTCTTAAGTGTTTATTCAAACTACCTTTTACACTACATTTGTACTCACACATGGAGCAGGAGTAAGGTTTCTCGCCTGTATGGATTCTTAAGTGTATTTTCAATTTATCTTTTTGACTACATTTGTACTCACACATGGAGCAGGAGTAAGGTTTCTCGCCTGTATGGATTCTTAAGTGTATTTTCAATTTATCTTTTTGACTACATTTGTACTCACACGTGGAGCAGGAGTAAGGTTTCTCGCCTGTATGGATTCTTAAGTGTATTTTCAATTTACCTTTTTGACTACATTTGTACTCACACATGGAGCAGGAGTAAGGTTTCTCGCCTGTATGGATTCTTAAGTGTATTTTCAATTTATCTTTTTGACTACATTTGTACTCACACGTGGAGCAGGAGTAAGGTTTCTCGCCTGTATGGATTCTTAAGTGTATTTTCAATTTATCTTTTTGACTACATTTGTACTCACACATGGAGCAGGAGTAAGGTTTCTCGCCTGTATGGATTCTTAAGTGTGTTTTCAAAGTACCTTTTTGATTACATTTGTACTCACACATGGAGCAGGAGTAAGGTTTTGCACCACTATGTATTAGTAAGTGTGTATTTATATTACTAATTCTATTACTTTTATAATCACAAATCCCACATTCATGTTTTTTATCTTTATTAGAATGTACATTCTTAATATGTCGTTGTAATGTATCTTGGGTAATGTCTGTGTAAGAACACTGTTTACATCTGAAATAAATATCCTGCTTCATTTTGTCGTGAGATTGAATATGTTCTACTATGTCAGATTTCTTGTCATATTGTTTATTACAATCATTGCATTTGAATACGTTATTTGTCATTTTATTGTTGTTTTTGTCAGTTTCAATCGGCTTTCTAGGCTTGTTAAATGCTTTCAGTTGTCTATTAGGTTTAGTGTTTATTTGTACCTTTGGTTGAGTATGTACCGAGTATGTACCTGTATTTTCGTTGTGTCCATTTTTCGTGATTTCTTTTGAATCAGCAACTTTTCTTGTTTCTTTTGGGGAGTCAAGTTGATCTATTTTTTTGTTCTCTGTATCGAGTCTTGGTTTTTTCGGTAGAGGTGCATCTGAAATAAGATTTAAATATTAATAACGTATAAAAACGAATTGGAGGTATGTAGGAATACCTACACAATAATTTAAGGAAATATATTTATATACAGGGTGTAAGAAAAAGTACCTATCATTAACCTTTGAACCACGTACTCTACCCATCAAACTGAAATTTTACTATGGGATCAAACCTGTCAGAACAAAAAAAATCTGCTGCCTCATACATTTGAGTCTCGCTGTTCTATTAAACCCCTTTTATGAGAATAAAAAATAATCTACAATAACAAAATAACTTATTTAATTACCAATAATTTCCAACAATGCAACAGGTGAATTATATCTGCGCAGATCAATTTGAAGGAAGTGTGCGAATTCACTTCCGTAGAAGACCATCAGCTCGGTGAATCGTGGAATTATCTTTATTGTCCTGAAATAAGCGTAAAATGCAAAATAAGTTGACAAACTCATATGGCTTAGGTTTTTTGGATTCCTTTTATAAAAGCCCGTAATTTTTTGCATTATAGTTTTATTCAACTAAACGTTCTTCGGAAGGCACGCTAAGCAGTTGGTCCCAGATGATTTCGTCAGATGGCGGTGTTCACGTAGCGCATCCAGTTGGACTTGTTAGCGTCCACAACATACCTGTAATACACCTGCCCTGGTACTGGTAGGCGACGAGGTTCTGTTCGCTGCAGTGTCTCGCACAGTTCACGTAGCGCATCCAGTTGGACTTGTTAGCGTCCACAACATACCTGTAATACAGCTGTCCCTGGTACTGGTAGGCGACGAGGTTCTGTTCGCTGCAGTGTCTCGCACAGTTCACGTAGCGCATCCAGTTGGACTTGTTAGCGTCCACAACATACCTGTAATACAGCTGTCCCTGGTACTGGTAGGCGACGAGGTTCTGTTCGCTGCAGTGTCTCGCACAGTTCACGTAGCGCATCCAGTTGGACTTGTTAGCGTCCACAACATACCTGTAATACAGCTGTCCCTGGTACTGGTAGGCGACGAGGTTCTGTTCGCTGCAGTGTCTCGCACAGTTCACGTAGCGCATCCAGTTGGACTTGTTAGCGTCCTCCGCGTCCACAACATGACACGGCTTGTTGTTACGGTCGTATATCTGAAAATCAATAATAATTGGCATTTAAATAAATCTTCTTCATTCGTACGACCGAAAATAATGCGCCAACCCTACGATGCGACCATCATTATGCAGAATATTCTTATTATTTCGTGTAGCTGATACTTTTAGCTTCAACATACAATTTATTGCCTAAACAAATGAGGGTATACAAATTCAACAGGAACACAATTTTTGCATTCGGCTTCCAGGGGACAGGCTTTAGGGTGTCAAACCAATTTTTTAAGACTAGAGTCTTAAAAAATGGATTTGCGTGTGTACATATTACATTGGAATGGTCATCGTTTCTTGCACAAAAACTGTTGAAAACTTGCACTGCGATCTTGGAATATAAAAACATGTTGTGAGTTTACCTGCCAGCAATAAGACGAGTTAACTTCCGTAGTCTTCACACCGCGGTAGGGACCGAAGCGAACTCCACGCGGCAGCGTGAGTGTACTGAATATACCCAACCCCACATCTGTTTACATACAAAGGTAAGTTGTAGCCTGTGGGATCCCACTGTAGGGCAAACACCTCTCACGAGTAATGGTGAGAGGGAGTGGGACATACTCCACCACGCGGCGCAGTGCGGGGCGGTGGAGGCAAGTTAGTTTAGTGCTCAACTTGCTGTCAGAAAAATTTTAATACATAATGTTACATACATCATTATGCTCACGCCTATGTCCCACTGGGGAAGGCAGAGACAATAGATCGCCACATGCAAACTTTACATTGCATTACTGCTAACACAGCGTCGGTTGCGCGTTGCGGAGAGGTATGGACACCTAATTATGGGGTCCGGGTTCCAATCCGTACGGACAACATGCCATGTACCAATGAGATTTTCGAACTTATGTACGTAATACCGACTGCTCTCAAACAGTGAACGTGAGGAAACCTGCATACGTTGAAGAAGAAATTCTGATGTGTATGTGAAGTCTGCCATCAATCCGCATTGGGCACGTGTGGTGGACTAACGCCCATACACACTGAGGGTAAGTCTGCGCCGTGCAGTGGGACGTTTATAGGCTGATGATGATGATGACTGCTAACACCTTTTCACACGCTACGATTCTAACACTCATCTCTCGCCTCTTCAACATCCATAAGTCTCTTCATACATGCATATTTAAATGCGTTACATATTCAAGGGGGTGCTTCAGACCATCAAACTGCTCAACTTTTACTATGGAGCCAACATCGATACGCGATTTCGATGAAAGTTGATGGTCTGTAACTCTGAAGCAAATAGTTTAATATGTAACGCTTTTATGAGAGTTGATCAGTTTGATGGTCTGAAGCACACCGTGTCATATGATAACTTAATAACGCATTTAATGTTAAACCCTGTAGAAGGAATAGGAATAGGAAAGGAACACACCAGGTATAATGGAGGGGGCGATGTGTAGGAAGACGTGGGGGATGGTGAGGGCGGCGCGGGGCACGTAGGAGGGGAGGCTCGTCTTAGCCGGCACCTAGACATTGGTTAGTTATTGTAATGGTGTCTACACAGCGGACCCGCGACCGCCGACACAGCCCGTCGACATTGTCGGCGGCTCAGTGCCCAGCGTCATTCACTAACTACGGCCGATGGGGCCGACGAGTTCTCGAGTGGCGACCGCGTACCGGAGAGCGCAGCGTGGGTAGACAGTGAGCCCCCACAAGGTGGACCGACGACCTGGTGAAGGCGGCGGGAACCCGTTGGATGAGGGCAGCGCAGGACCGGTCGTTGTGGTGATCCTTGGGGGAGGCCTATGGCCAGCAGTGGACGTCTATCGCTGAGATGATGATGATGATTCAAGTTGCGTATATCGTGTCGCCGACAAAGTTTTCCGACTTGCAACGATGTGAAACTGCCGACACATGTCGGTACTAACCGACATGTGTCGGCAGTTTCTACACACTAGTGTAGACACCTTAAGCGGTATATTGATACAAATATTTACATACATTTTTGATAACAATTTTTATTACCAACACATATACATAACAAACTTCAAAACTAAAAACACAAAAATAATAATACATGTATTCAATAACATAACATAATATGCACATTCGCATATGGAAAATAAAAACTGATATCAAGTTTACTCTGGCTCTGGAGTGCGATTTTTGAAACTCATTCGGTGAGTTCAGCCGTTGTAAATATCAAAATAACTACGGAGATACACATCTTTCTATTTATGATTTGACTTTCAAAAATCACACTCCTGTAGGATGATTTTTGAAAGTCAAATCAGAATTAGAAAGATGCATATCTCCAAAGTTATTTTGACATTTACAACTGCTGAACTCAGCGAATGAGATTCAAAAATCGCACTCCTGGTGTTGTTCAGTTTGATGCATACAATCTTAGCTTCGTTAGATTTAAATTCAGTGACTTTTTTAAGTTTGAAGTTGAGTTGAGACCCAATGTGTTAAACTGAAATCCATATATTTTTGACCCTATTAAATCCAGAAGTACTATTTTTTAATCTCACGCTTTTAAAATCATGATCGAATGATGTTTATTCTCCATAGGTCCACCGTAATTTTAACATTTTCTACTGCTGATTTGAATGTGTGGCTTTCAAAAATCATACTCCTGCTCGAAAGATGTCTGAATCTCATTCTCAACCTAATAAAGACCAAGCATCAAACTGAAAAACACTAACTATGGGATTGCTGTTCCATACGAAACTGAAATGCCTACTCGACTCAAATGTATGGAACAGCTGGTTTTTATAAATACTACTTAGATATATTTATAAATTTTATACATACCTTATCATCGGGTACAACCAGCAAGGGGCCGTGTATAGCGCAATACTCGTAAACATAGTCTTCACATTTGTCACAAACTGAAAACAATACAAAAACATACTTAATTAATTTAGAAATATAACTGTGGTACCACTAATTTGCGTTACATACTTAAAGGGGTGCTTCAGACCATCAAAGTGAACGACTTTAACAATGAAATCTAAATTGACATCGCGAAAAATAAATCTGCGGTTCCATAGAAAACAAATGCAATGCCAACTCGAGCCAAATGTATGGGACAGCTGATTTATTTCTCGTCATTTTGATGTTGGCTCCATAGTGAAAGTTATTCAGTTTGATGGTCTGAAGAAACCACAGTCAATATGTAACACATTTAAGTTTACACCCTGTATAAGTTTACACCCTGTATACCTAAAGGGTGTAAACTGCAACTTAATATGCTGACGGTTTTTTATGAGGATCATCAGACCATCAAACTGAACTACTTTCTCTATGGGTCCAATGTTGAAATCGCAAACAAATTCTCCGCTGTTCCATACATTTGACTCGAGTAGGATTGCAGATTTCGACATTTTGGTCCCATAGAGAAAGTTGTTCAGTTTGATGGTGTGATCATCTCCATAATAAGCCGTCATCACATTAAGGAGCTCCCTGTATAAACATTCCCTGAACAAACTGTAATTTGAACGAGGTGCCGTCTCTGTCATAGAAACCATCACAAGATATGTACATATTTGGGTCAGAGTGTATTTTCCTTTGAAACCTTGGGCATTGTGGTGGCTTAGATTATTGTATTGAATTTAAGTATGAAAGACACCATTTAAAGTGGATTTCTTTTGTGCTGATAATGATGATAGTCGATCAATATATTTTGATAGAAATAAACTTCACTTACAGATATATTCATCAATATTTGGTTCTTCGGGTTCGAAGTAGCTAATTCGCGGCTTCCGCCGCAAATTGAATCTGCTCATGTCGCCTGAAAACAATACAGAGGTTATAACTTTATAAGTATTATCATTTTGTTATATTATAACTTGCGTCAGTTAATCACGAGATAGGGGTCGAATTTTAATTACTTTGCAGTTTTCAATCTTTATCATGTTGAAATTGACGCTAAAAAGTGTCAGGTTACAGAAATATTTGCACGTATAGAAACAAAACAAATTTTCTTGTGAATACCATTTTCTTTGCTATTATAAGATACGTAGTGCGACATAAACTTCGTTTTTAGTAATAAAATAGGATATTTACCAGATTTTCCTTCGAATTCAATAATTAATTTGCAAAAGACCAACTGAAAACTCTGCCGCAGCCAAAATGTTTCCCGCCAAATGTAAACAATTTTTTCCGGAAACGGAATATCACCATACACGTTAATATAATTCCGATAAAAACCGGGTTTAGGACCCCTATTTTATTCTTAGGCTGCGATTCTGTTGATTGCATTTTTTTCACATGTTTGTGTCCTTGTCATTACTTTTACATTCCCTATCTATAAGACGAGGAAGAAAGCATTGTTTGTATCTCAGCCAAATCTCAGCATTCTGTCCGCAATCAAGTCCGAATCTTATTTTTTTGTTAAATTCAAAGCAAATGGATCTAGCCCATTCAGCCGAAGTCTTTAGCAAGTTTTTTCAATATCGGTAGCACGCGCGATGCCGCCCAAATCACCGTGCACTTAGTGCACCCCTACATCCTCCGTAGAATCGCATCATCATCAGCCTATATACGTCCCACTGCAGGGCACAGGCCTCATGGAGGGTGTATGGGCGTTAGTCCACCACCATGTCCAATGCGGATTGGTAGCCTCCACATACGGATCAGAATTACTTCTTCGGCGTACATGCAGGTTTCCTCACGACGTTTTCCTTCGCCGTTTGAGAGCAGTCGGTAATTACGTACATGAGTTAGGTATAATAATTCATTGGTACACACGGCGACACATCAAGCTATACAAAACCAACATAGGTACCTAAGCTGGCCGCGCGACGTTATACGTTACGCGACCTACGCGCGGCCAGCTTATTTTGGTTTTGTATAGCTTGATGTGTCGCCGGTGTCATGGGAAAGTAAAATTTCCCATGGCACTACTGGTAGTGCCAAAGGTAATAAATGGCCGTGTGTATATGGTATGTCATGTCGTCCGTGCGGATACGAACCCGGACCTCAACATTGAGTTGACATACCTCTCGCAACCGACGCTCTTCCTCCGCAGAATACAGGGTGTACAATAAAATGGGACAGCTACTTAAAGGGGTGCTTCAGACCATCAAACTGAACAACTTTCTCTATGGAACCAATATCGAAATCACGAAAAAAAATCTACTGTCCCATACATTTCAGTCGAGTTATGTTTGCAGTTTTGTATGGGAGAGCGGATTTTTTTTTCGCGGGTTCGTTGGTTTCGGGGGTTGAAGTGCGAAATTTTTTTTTTTGTGAACACCTAAATGACAATAAAAACATCCCTGCAAAATTTTAAGTATTTGTATTAGCTCTTTTGGATATTTGAGTATTGAATGAGTGTGCGGATTTGCATAGATTCAAGCAAACCAATCCGGGAGTATCCAACTTTTGGAAAAATGATTTAAACACTTTATTTGTTTAAAATAATGCCAATGAATTAATATTTATTTAAAATTACACCTTTAAATGCAATAAAAATAAATTTTTCAATTTAAATAAAAAATATGCCACAAAAACGCGCCATTATGATCACGTGACCACGTATGACGTCACTCTGCAAGTCTGCATGACACGAACAAAACCAAGTTACTATGTGCAGAGTTGATTTTGCTCGATTTAGGTAAAATTGATGTGAAAAATTACTATAAATGTTGTGCTCACATGTAGTGCCGTGCCTTCTTACGTGAACACTGCTATCAAAACTCCCACAAAACAGTTTATTCATGTCCCGCCCCCCGCTCGGCTAAAACAGATATTCGAAACCAAGTCCATGGAACTTGGTCGAGGGAATGTACCGAAATCAAAATGTTGTTGTGAAGATCATTTCGATGTAAGTAACAAGCCAATGCAATATTATTTCCAGGTCAATAGGGCAATAATTCCCTCTCAATAAACCTAACCTTTTTGTTAACCTTTTTGAGGTTATGTATGTTATGTAAGGAAATTTAAGTACGTTACTGAATGAATACTACAATATCTATCTATGTTTCAGCTCCCCAATGACATGGAGAACTACATGGAGTACCATTTGTTGAGTTGTGCTAAGTTGGCATGTCAACCCGATCGGAAAAAGACAACCACAACTACTCACCGAGATGCATATTCAAAAAGACAAAGAAAGGAACTTGTTGAACAACTACTACTGGATGAAAAAAGAATGAAAAAGAAGAAGTCGGTCTGAACCATTGAAGTACCTACCTACTAGAGGCGACACCCCAACAAAACTTTTGGTGCACAGATTTTGTTTGCGTTGTCTGTTCTGTACATAATTATTCAATGGTATGAACATGGCATCATCATCACATTATGTCCCACCCCAGGGCACAGGCCTACCCTCGGGGAGGTACACACTTGTCAGGATCTTCAAGCTCAGTGAATAAAATCAATTAACTATTGCAATAAATAAAAAATTGGTAGGTATTATCTCTACATAGTACAAAATAAAGTCGCTTTCCGCATTTGTCTGTCTGTATATCAGGTAAACAGCATGGTGGTGCTGGTTTACTATTGAGGAGTACCCTAGTACGGAGACATTCTTGAGTTCAGCACCAGTCTTGGTTAAATACTTATGTGTTTACGGGGCCGCGGCCGGCTCGGTCACTCTGCTGCGACCGATGACCCGGCACGGTGTAGCGTGAGTCATCCTTAATGTGTAGGTACTTATACAAGGTGTAAGGAAAAGTATCATTAACCTTTAAACCACATACTCTTGATACTCTACTCATCAAACTGAACAACTTTGACCATGGACACAAACAAGTCAAATAAAAAAGAAAACAGCTGTTCCATACTAAACTGTATTACCTACACAACTCAAATGTATGAGACAGCTGACTTTTTTTACAAGTTTGCTCCCATAGCAAAAGTTGTTCATTTTGATGTGGTTTAAAGGTTAATACTTCGGTGGGTCGCTAGTTCTGATATATGATGTAAAGTCTGTTAATCTAAGCATTAGGCAAGCATGGTGGACTGACGCCCATACACCCTCCGCCAGTGTAGGCTCAATACCTTATCAGGCTGTTGCAACCACATTACATTCAATAATGAACCTATTTTTATGTGGTCGATGAAGCGTACTATGCCTGATAAAGTGATCGGAATAGGTAGTGCAATTTAGGGTAAAGTTGCGAATATTTGTGAGATGAATACTGATATTTGTATTCAATTCATGGGTGTTTGTATCTACACTGGGCGTGCACCGTGTTTGATATACAATACATCAAATTTTACACCCCGTATAGATACAAACACCCATGAATTGAATACAAATATCAATATGCATCACACAAATATTCGCAACTTTACCCTAAATTGCACTACCTATTCCAATCACTGCTGATAAGGGTTAACGCCTGCTGTGGGACATATATAGGCTACAGGAGTGTGAAGCTGAAGTTCTCCGTGTGTCAGATTTTGCAGAAATTTTGTTGGTTCACCGTGTGTCAGATTTTGCAGAAATTTTGTTGTAACGGCCTAATATAAATATTGTTATATTATTGCTTTGTTTGATAAAATAAATAAAACAAACATTTAAACGATTATATGCTTTTATTTACTTACTTAACACAGCAGGATTGAACTTGCTAATGATTTTTTTTTTTTGATAAAACAAGAGATTGTTCAGAATCCCTATACCCATTACCCGTACTACTTTTGCAAGACGTTTTAAGCCTTTCATTTCGAAGTACATCTATAACAACGTCATCAAAGCATGCGATATCAAAAAATGCTCAACATCAGAAGCGAAATGTAAAATACATGTGTGGTTAACTGGCCTATCGTACGAGTAGACAGAATCATTAATTAAATCAATTTTTTAGCAGTATGAACGGTGAAAATAATAGAACAAATATTTATTTATTAAATATTAGTATTACCTACCTATTTTATTTATGTAAATTGTTTATAAATTATCTTATATTTATATATCATAAACTTTACTTTGTATTGTAAATTATAATAATTATTTAAGTCTATAGCATAGATTTATATATTACTAGCGTAAGGATAGGCCCGTCAGAATATTTTACAAAAACCTTCTTCATAGAAACAAAAATTTGCGCCATCTGTCATAACTCGTATACGAACTATATCGTGTCATATATTTGTAGTGCTCTAAATTGACATTTTTCCTTGCATTTAGAGCCAACGAACTGGGGACAATAGTCAAGCTCATAGGCCATGTCCTTACGCTAGTAATATATATGTCTTTGGTCTATAGTCTTTTACCTGTTAGATGTCCAATCATTCAGATTGGTCACTATAGGTACACTACCAATTTTTACAATGTTTATTTAGACCCGAAGCTGTTATTTCGAGGAAACCTGTGTACTTGTAATGTTTTTAAATTTTCTGGGACCCCAATTTCCAGGCTTGCCTTGTGAGGGGGACCAATCAATCAATCAATCAATCAAATCATTTATTTCAGAACATAAATTCCATAGCAATGTCACAAATTAAATTTCAACCAATGTTAACCTAGCGAAGCCTATAAATATATCATGCCAGCATGCATAGTTAAGATCCGGACACATTAGATTTTAATTCTAATTGTATCATTTCCTGTTCTGTTATCTTAGTCTGTTATGCATGTTGAAATAAAAATATTTTTCATTTTCATTTCATTTTTTCAATGAGTAATGACAAAAGTTTTCTCTGCATTGCACATTGTAGATAAACAATGTGGAGTGCTAACCTGCGCCAACTTGGGTTTCTTCCAGTAGCACTCTCTGGAAGTCTACTTCAAAGCCTAGCCTAGCCTTCATCTATGAAGGCTCTTGACTTAATCTATGAAGCCACCATGAGAAGCTACACATTCGAGGCACTGGACATCCGTGACTTTGCCTTCATCTTCGTTAACAACCAAACTAACGTTATAAGGCTTGGCGTGCACTATTTGTTCTGGACATTATTCTTGAAATTACTACACCAGAACCAACGTAACTGATTGCGACATCTTCGACAGCTTTCTTTTGAAGATCTGATAACAACAAAAAGATAGTTTTGTTTTTAGTATTTACCTACTAAACCATCGTAAATAACGACATTTTGTAAGTTTAATGCCCGCACTTCACTCTCGCCGAGAACTCGCGGCGAGATGTTTCAAGGAAAATTACTATGGCTTATGATGCCACGAGAACAATGAAGGGCATCCACACTCTCGTTCTCGGCCTGTCTCGCCCGTTCTCGGCGAGAATGAAGAGCCGGCATCAAAATAAGCAAGTATACTCACGCAGAAATTTAAAATTTCTTTATTCAGCCGAACAAAAATCCGGATTGGAGGAAAAATAGTTCGCGACCATAAGGACATCTATTTTCGGCAAATTGATACTGTCAACCTTTTGAAACCTTTGCTACATTTTTATAAAGCAAGCAATGTGACTATTTTCAACACAGACTTAATAGAGAGTTGATAATTTCACTGTTTTTAAATATAAGGATAGGCCCGTCAGAATATTTTACAAAAACCTTCTTCATAGAATCAAAAATTTGCGCCATCTGTCATAACTCGTATACGAACTATATCGTGTCATATATTTGTAGTGCTCTAAATTGTCATTTTTCCTTGCATTTTAGAGCCAACGAACTGGGGACAATAGTCAAGCTCATAGGCCATGTCCTTACGCTAGTAATATATATGTCTTTGGTTTTTAACAATTTTATTTGCACCAGATAACCTAAAAACACTGTCAAATGTGACTGTTTTCCGCAGAGTGACGTCACGTTTCCTGATTGGCGTTTCAAGTCACGTGACTCACAGATAAAAAATCGTGATTTTTAAAATTGATAATAAAATAAATTAATAATTATTTTTTTCAAATTTGTATTGTTTTACACTTTTTACCAATAAATCTATGTAATTAAATAATTAACTTTTATATTTAATCACACTGTCAACTCGCGGTTTATATTATATTACATTTAATATTTTTACACATGCGTTAGACTATTATAGTTCGTTCAAAATATCATGGTGATTTTGACAGCCGGATTTCGACATTTCATTTCACTTTTTAAAGCTGTTTGAGCCGTCAAAGCTTTATAATACACTAAAAATAGTATACAAGATTAATTAACATTTAACATAAAAGGACAACCACCGCTCTCTCTTGAAAAAATACCTTAAAATGTATAGAAGTTTTGACTGAAGTCATTTTATTTTATTTAACGAGATATTTAATCATTTATTATTAATAAATTTATTGAATCAGGCGTCAGGCGTAAGGCGTTTATCGTGTCATCTACTACCTATTATTAATAAATTATAAAAAAGCAGCAACCCCAACATGGCTGTCAATGTTGTTTAGTAGGAGGAGGTAGGAGGTGTTGCAAGCACAATGTTTTTTTTAATATAAAAATGATAAAAACTAATAAATCATTATAAAATAAACTAATACCTGCAGTTAGTTTCTAGTGTTCCATAGTCCATAATAAAAATAGAAGGACGGTTATACATTTTTGGGTATTATGTGCCAGATGTCCTTTAAGGGTTTACAGAAACATTTAAATAAAACATTTTCAGAAAGTAAAATAATCGCTTTAAAACGATCTGTCAAAATCACCATCCTATGTTGGACAGACTATAATCACCATCCATGCCCGCCTCAATTACTCCCAAAATTTTAAAAACAAATACAGTGTAAACTCTATATAGTGACGCTTAAGGGACTGACTATAATACGACGTTTTAGAGAGTCGACGTTAAATGGAAAATAGAAAAATCCACATAATTTTACACTCAAAATATTATTTATTACTAACAAAGTATAATTTACAAAATTAAACATATTACGACGCCAAATTTCACATAACATAATTGCGTAAAGTACCTATGTAATGAACCCAAAGCATACCTATTCCAACATCACTTATCTTCTTTCCCTTCTGTATCGCGCATATTAATAAAACTTTGTTCACAATTTTAAAGTTTGTGAGCAACTAAGAATATGGTAACGTAAAGACAACCCATAATTATAACAACCTAACGACAGTCTACCAATCGAGCCAAACACGTGCAAGGCTAATAACAAACAAAAGAACGCATTTCTTAAAATCTCCAGTAATTCCGTAAGTACTATGCCGACAGTTGAGGTAAACACGTGCTAGACAATAAAACAACTAAATGAAAAAAAACAAAAGAACTTAAGCAGCTGCGTCTTATCAGTTTCGGCAAATTAGAAAGCTTTTTGAAACTGACTAAAAAGTAATGTTTATTGTAGTATTGTTGACGCCACAGATCGCGATCGGTCTGTGGTGTACGGTATTTAGAGTTGATGCGACGATACATAGAGGGTATCAATGTATGTATAACAAGGTAAACCAACCAAAGTCCAGTAATTTCGACGTTTTGGGGAGTTTGGCGTTATATTGGGTGGTGTTACGTGGAGTTTACACTGTATTGAAGAAATAATAGGTAACAAAAAAAAACTGCAATTTGATCAATGATCATAATGAAAATAATATTTTTTCAAAACTATGTATACCTACGGATGTGTCATACTACATGCTTTTGGCCAGTTTTTTTTTTATTGCAAGCTTTTTTTTAATTTGCCTGTTAGTAAGTATGTAACTATGTGTGAATGTAACTAAGATGTTCGTTTCAAAATTTACAAAGCATTTTTCAACCACTGGCAGTTATCCGATTAAGCTGAAATTTGGTTTAATGGAGAATCTTCACAAATTTAATTTTCAGCTTACCGTATTTCTTATTAAAAATAAAAAATATCTGTGAACAAATTATTTAGGTACTTCAAGTAGTTTCCGAGATATTGAACATAGAAAAATTTATTTACGATGCGAGATTGAGCTGCCTGGGAAGTTTGGAACGTGACGTCACACGCCGTTATTTTGTTTGGACGCACCGACAAAGTGGTTATACATGTTTTGTACAGCACATGATTTTCCGATATTTATGTACGACATTTAAAAAAAACTTGCGTAATCTTCGATTGACCCATTAGGGAAGCGCGCGAGCTATGCTATGCTAACCCTAGCTACAATATCTTTTTCATACTTGTCTGATAGGTCTGATAGCACTACTCTTAGAGAATGTTATTAAAATCAGACAAAAATCTCTTCTTTTGCGGCCATGACGGTCAAAAGAGTGACAAAGGTACCGAATTCCAGAAAAAAATTAAAAGTCCAAATATCTTGAAAACCGTGGCACTTTTACTGGACATGAAAGTTTATTTTCTGAACGGGTTCGAGGTGTTCTATCGGCAGGTACAGGGTTATCTATTACTTACCGGACACCCCGTATATTTAGTCCTATAATAAATAGGTAGTAAGATTTACTACTTACTACATTATGCATAATGACATCCCTGTACTAAAAAGAGATTTTTTTGTATTTTCAATTAATCGGTGTATTTTTGTCAATGAGCGTGAAAAGTGATTCCACTACCCTTGTAGTCCAGTAGCCAGAAAATCCGAACCTTTGATAACTTTAAAGTTATTTATTTTTAGTGAGTGGATAGATTACAATCATTCTGGGCTAATTTCAAAATGTTAGAAAAAGAGCAACCTGCCTTAGTGGCATACCTACTGTCCGCCATTTTGAAAAAATCACGATTTTGCGGCCACTGATGAAACATATGCCAATCGACAGGGAAAATGATTACAAACAGAAAATATGCTTTAGTAAAATGACCTAAGTGGTATACTTTCGGAGATATAGGGGTTTGAAAATAATAAAAAATATAAACATTTTTTTCCACCCAAATTGACTTTTTTGATCAGGAATAGATCAGCAAAGCTCAGGATCGATCAGGATATAGTATAATTACATAATATTATTATTATAAATAAGTTTTATTCATTTACTATGATAAATAAAATACCTATCTACATGCAAGACAGCTACTCGAGCAAGACGGTTGTTGTAGCAGTGTTGCTAACTATTCCGAGAGGGATTTATATGTATTTACCTATGTATTAAATACTTGATCATCATCATCATCTCAGCCGATGGCCGTCACACTGCTGGACATAGTCCTCCCCAAGGATCGTCACAACGACCGGTCTTGCCGGTGTCCTAATCGAACGGGTTCCCGCCGCCTTCATCAGGTCGTCGGTCCACCTTTTGGTGCCCAACCTACTCACTGCTATTACCCGGGGTGCGGGATGCGGGAGCTACCCACGCTGCGCTTTCCGGTACGCGATCGCCACTCAACGGCTCTTCGGCCCCATCGGTTCTGCGAGCAATGTGCCCCCGCCCATTGCCACTATAGTTTAGCAATTCTTTGGGCTATGTCTCAGCGGATCTCTTCATTTCCGATTCGATCTTGCCGGGATACTCCGAATACAGCCCATTGCCTTTTGGATGACTTTCAACCTTTTTATGAAGCCTTGAGAGAGCGACGACCGACGTCTCAGTTCCGTAATTCATCTTGAGACACTGCGGTATTTTGGACGTGAAGAGACTACGTAGCTTTCCAACGTTGCCTTGCCGAGTCGGATTCGACAGCAGGCCCCTTCTGCGGCGGTGGGCTAGGCTATAAAGCTTGGTCTCCACCAGCTTACTCTCGCCAATGAGCCTCCTGGCTCTGCGTTCAGCCGAGTCGAGTGCGTCAAGTTGATACTTGGCTGAGCCATCCCACAGGTGGCAGCAGTACTCCATACATGATCGAACCTGAGCTTTATACAACATTAAGAGCTGTCCAGGAGTTTAGTACCGCTTCACCTTGTTTAAGATACCCAGCTTTTTGGCCGCAGTTTGAGCCTTAGACTCGATGTCAGCGCCGAAGTTGAGTTTCGTGGTCAACCTCATGCCCAGAAGCCCAAGACTGTCGGAAACAGGGACAGATTTACCCCGGATAGTAGGAGTCAGATTAAACGGACTCCTTTTTGCGGTGAACATACAAGCCTGTGTTTTGGTGGCGTTGAAGTTGACTAAATTATTGTCACCCCACTGGGAGACAAAACTTAAAGTCAAGTTTGTCCGCTCCACCATGGCCTCCCTCTGCGAACGTATTTCATCCCCGCTGGCCCTTGCGCCGGATACATATCTCTCCGTGACAGTACTATCATCTGCATACCGAACAATACCTGACACAAGGAGGTGATTGATGTGTAGCAGGAAAAGTGTCGCGGAGAGAACAGACCCTTGAGGAACCCCAGCATCAATTTCCAAAAGGTCTGAAGAGCAGCTGTCAATGACAACTCTAATCGACCGTTCTCTCAAGAAATCAGATATCCAGCTGCAAAGATCAGCGGGGATACCATAAGCAAGAAGCTTGCTCAGCAATCTAGCGTGCCATACCCTGTCAAAGGCCTTCAAGATGTCAAGTGATACGGTAAGTGCTTCACCGTGTTTCTCGAAGGCCTCGCCCCTGCAGTGCGTGACATACACAAGAATATCCCCAGTCGATCGCCCCCGGCGGAAGCTATATTGGCGATCACTGAGTAGATCATTATCTTCTAGGTATGTCAGCAACTTACTGTTAAGTATTCTTTCCATGACTTTACAGAGAATGGAAGTAATGGCGATAGGTCGGTAGTTGCAGGGGTCGGCACGACTGCCCTTCTTGGGTACCGATTGCACATTTGCAAGGTTCCAGGATTTTGGTACCGTTCTTGTTCTGAGAGAGAGGCGATACAGGCGTGTTAGAACAGGAGACTACTCAGGCGCACAATATCTCAGCACTCTTGCAGGTATACCATCAAGACCACTGGCCTTATTCACATCTAGACAACGCAATGCTCTGAGGACCTCTTTTGTACGTATTGTGATCTCCGGCATCGAAGAATGACAACGAGGAATGGTTGGTGGCTGTTTGGCACCAGCGTCCAGACGTGAATTTCTCGCAAACAGAGAAGCAAATAAATTAGCTTTCTCAGTTGCGGAGTGAGCCAGCGACCCATCAGGTTTCTGCATGGGAGGCAAAGTGGGACAGGGCAGAAATTGGATTCGACCGATTTTGAAAGGGACCAGAACTGTTTACTACCAGAAGGGTAGGATGCCAGTCTGACTCCAATGCGGCTGACATGATCGAATCGAGCCTTCTGGATCACGAGCCGTTTGCATGACTTGACGGCAGAATTAAAGGCCCTCTTTTTCGGCGCGAACCCTACGAGCTCTATCTTTGCGGTCGCGAGCTTGGAACCATGCTTGGTAGGCGGATTCATTTTTAGCTTCAGCGCGAGCACAAACGGCATTGTACCAAGGTTGGGCTTTGTGACCGAGTGCGATGTCGGAGAATGGAATATAATATTCCATTCCCAGTACCAGTACCATTCCAATTACGTCCGCAACCGCATCAGCTGAACTGGCAGGGTCACTCGAAGAAAAACACACTTGCCGCCACGGGTAAGACGCAAAGAAGTGCCGCATCTCATCCCAATCTGCCGACCCGTATCGCCAGACTCGCCTCGTGCCCAGGGCTGTCATCGGGAGGAGAGGCAAATCAAGCAACGCGGGTACCGGATGTTGATGGCCATACGCCCAATTGTTTGGACCTTCTGCTGACATCAGATCCAGACAGTCACTCCGTATCGATCTCTGCCCCACTGGGAACGTCCGATCACTGTCTGTTGAAATCCGTGTTGATCTGCTCTCCTCCCGATGACAGCCATAAGGGCACGAGGCGAGTCTGGCGATACGGGTCGGCAGATTGGGATGAGATGCGGCACTTCTTTGCGTCTTACCCGTGGCGGCAAGTGAGTTTTTCTTCGAGTGACCCTGCCAGTTCTGCTGATGCGGTTGCGAACGTAATTGGAATGGTACTGGTACTGGGAATGGAATATTATATTCCATTCTCCGACATCGCACTCGGTCACAAAGCCCAACCTTGGTACAATGCGGATTGTGCTCGCGCTGAAGCTAAAAAGGAATCCGCCTACCAAGCATGGTTCCAAGCTCGCGACCGCAAAGATACGCATAAGATGAGCTCGTAGGGTTCGCGCCGAAAAAGAGGGCCTTTAATTCTGCCGTCAAGTCATGCAAACGGCTCGTGATCCAGAAGGCTCGATTCGATCATGTCAGCCGCATTGGAGTCAGACTGGCATCCTACCCTTCTGGTAGTAAACAGTTCTGGTCCCTTTCAAAATCGGTCGAATCCAATTTCTGCCGTCCCACTTTGCCTCCCATGCAGAAACCTGATGGGTCGCTGGCTCACTCCGCAACTGAGAAAGCTAATTTATTTGCTTCTCTGTTTGCGAGCAATTCACGTCTGGACGCTGGTGCCAAACAGCCACCAACCATTCCTCGTTGTCATTCTTCGATGCCGGAGATCACAATACGTACAAAAGAGGTCCTCAGAGCATTGCGTTGTCTAGATGTGAATAAGGCCAGTGGTCTTGATGGTATACCTGCAAGAGTGCTGAGATATTGTGCGCCTGAGTAGTCTCCTGTTCTAACACGCCTGTATCGCCTCTCTCTCAGAACAAGAACGGTACCAAAATCCTGGAACCTTGCAAATGTGCAATCGGTACCCAAGAAGGGCAGTCGTGCCGACCCCTGCAACTACCGACCTATCGCCATTACTTCCATTCTCTGTAAAGTCATGGAAAGAATACTTAACAGTAAGTTGCTGACATACCTAGAAGATAATGATCTACTCAGTGATCGCCAATATAGCTTCCGCCGGGGGCGATCGACTGGGGATATTCTTGTGTATGTCACGCACTGCAGGGGCGAGGCCTTCGAGAAACACGGTGAAGCACTTACCGTATCACTTGACATCTTGAAGGCCTTTGACAGGGTATGGCACGCTAGATTGCTGAGCAAGCTTCTTGCTTATGGTATCCCCGCTGATCTTTGCAGCTGGATATCTGATTTCTTGAGAGAACGGTCGATTAGAGTTGTCATTGACAGCTGCTCTTCAGACCTTTTGGCAATTGATGCTGGGGTTCCTCAAGGGTCTGTTCTCTCCGCGACACTTTTCCTGCTACACATCAATCACCTCCTTGTGTCAGGTATTGTTCGGTATGCAGATGATAGTACTGTCACGGAGAGATATGTATCCGGCGCAAGGGCCAGCGGGGATGAAATACGTTCGCAGAGGGAGGCCATGGTGGAGCGGACAAACTTGACTTTAAGTTTTGTCTCCCAGTGGGGTGACAATAATTTAGTCAACTTCAACGCCACCAAAACACAGGCTTGTATGTTCACCGCAAAAAGGAGTCCGTTTAATCTGACTCCTACTATCCGGGGTAAATCTGTCCCTGTTTCCGACAGTCTTGGGCTTCTGGGCATGAGGTTGACCACGAAACTCAACTTCGGCGCTGACATCGAGTCTAAGGCTCAAAATGCGGCCAAAAAGCTGGGTATCTTAAAAAAGGTGAAGCGGTACTAAACTCCTGGACAGCTCTTAATGTTGTATAAAGCTCAGGTTCGATCATGTATGGAGTACTGCTGCCACCTGTGGGATGGCTCAGCCAAGTATCAACTTGACGCACTCGACTCGGCTGAACGCAGAGCCAGGAGGCTCATTGGCGAGAGTAAGCTGGTGGAGACCAAGCTTTATAGCCTAGCCCACCGCCGCAGAAGGGGCCTGCTGTCGAATCCGACTCGGCAAGGCAACGTTGAAAAGCTACGTAGTCTCTTCACGTCCAAAATACCGCAGTGTCTCAAGATGAATTACGGAACTGAGACGTCGGTCGTCGCTCTCTCAAGGCTTCATAAAAAGGTTGAAAGTCATCCAAAAGGCAATGGGCTATGTTCGGAGTATCCCGGCAAGATAGAATCGGAAATGAAGAGATCCACTGAGACATAGCCCAAAGAATTGCTAAACTATAGTGGCAATGGGCGGGGTACATTGCTCGCAGAACCGACCGGGGCCGAAGAGCCGTTGAGTGGCGATCGCGTACCGGAAAGCGCGGCGTGGGTAGCTCCCGCATCCCGCACCCCGGGTAA
Source organism: Agonopterix subpropinquella (assembly GCA_922987775.1). NCBI lineage: Eukaryota > Metazoa > Arthropoda > Insecta > Lepidoptera > Depressariidae > Agonopterix > Agonopterix subpropinquella. The sequence goes on along the minus strand of OV277718.1, from coordinate 10,043,198 downwards.
TAGCAGTGAGTAGGTTGGGCACCAAAAGGTGGACCGACGACCTGATGAAGGCGGCGGGAACCCGTTCGATTAGGACACCGGCAAGACCGGTCGTTGCGACGATCCTTGGGGAGGACTATGACCAGCCCCCTTACCCGCACTTTCGATCTTCACTATATCGCCACTGTTTCGGTCCGCACTTCATTGTAATAGAGTTGAAATTGGAACGAAAACATTCACGCAAAAGTTCGAATCGAATGTGCGGGTAGACCCTCTGCAGTGTGACGGCCATCGACTGAGATGATGATGATGATGATGATCAAGTATTTAATACATAGGTAAATACATATTAATCCCTCTCGGAATAGTTAGCAACACTGCTACAACAACCGTCTTGCTCGAGTAGCTGTCTTGCATGTAGATAGGTATTTTATTTATGATAGTAAATGAATAAAACTTATTTATAATAATAATATTATGTAATTATACTATGTCCTGATCGATCCTGAGCTTTGCTGATCTATTCCTGATCAAAAAAGTCAATTTGGGTGGAAAAAAATGTTTATATTTTTTATTATTTTCAAACCCCTATATCTCCGAAAGTATACCACTTAAGTCATTTTACTAAAGCATATTTTCTGTTTGTAATCATTTTCCCTGTCGATTGGCATATGTTTCATCAGTGGCCGCAAAATCGTGATTTTTTCAAAATGTCGGAAAGTAGTTATGCCACCTTCCATACTGAAATGTTCGAAGCTCTTTAACTGGTGCATTAAGTACAGCTTAGGTATTTCCTAATATTTCTCATTATTCGAAGAATACAACTTTCGAGTTTAATGTATTAATGGTATCTGAATTGGGACTTTTTGACCGTGATGTTGCCGAAAGTTTAGAAAGATACGGTTTGTGGAACTATGAAAAATAAAAAATCTTCCATATTTCCTTCAATAAAATTTTAGATTTTTGTTTAATTTTTCATATCATTAATAATTGTTTCTAAAACTTATAAAAAAAGTTTAGAATGGTAAGTAGTGTGCTTCATGAGCAATTCATTTTTTTTTTCGCGGTGTGCGTAATATAGAATTTAAGTTATTAGAGTTTATAATTACTTATTCATAACCACAAACAACATCACTGTTCAAAAGTTTAGAAACATACACACTGTGGATATATGACTAAATTCCTAGCCGCCGCGCCAGCGCCGGCGGCGCCCGGCTGGATATCGGGTAAGGAAGTACACTACCCATGTTACCTACTTACAATCTTTATTGGACCTAAAGTTGACAACAGACGGCGGCTAGGTATACAGGGTGTAACAAAACACCCTAGTAATACTTAAGGGGGTGCTTCAGACCATCAAACTGAACAAGTTCACTAAGGAACCAACTTCGAAATAACGAAATAAAAATCAACTGTTTCATACAAAACTGCAATACCGGCTCGAGTCAAATGTATTTGACAGCAATTTTTTGTATTTTTTCTCGACGTTGGCTTCAGAGTGAAAGTGGTTCAGTTTGATGGTCTGAAGCACCTCCTCAAGTATTACTAGGGTGTTTTGTTACATCCTGTATAATATACCTACAGAGTGTAAAAAAACACCCTAGTAAGACTTAAGGCGATTGTATTCGCCGATAACCTTGAGCGTCTGGGCGGGGCCTAGCGCGTTACCCCCGCGCACCCCCTCACGAAAATATCGCACAATCCGCGCGCACTGTACACCAAACACCGATAAAAAATTACGATAAAAATTTTGATCTTAAGGCCTATGGTAATGGGTAAATTGGTACGGAGTTTACTGAGGTATTTTTTTAGACTTTAATCGTCAATCAGTTTAAGATTTTTTTTAATTTTAATCGACTCAAAAATGATTTTGACTAAAAGGAGTATCGGTAATATTGGCTTCATTTTTTGTCAAGCGGCCAGTCGCCAAATGTCATGGGTATTTTAGGGCAAATATTACCTTACATTAATGTGCAAAATTTTTTGTTCTACGTAGTAACGTTTCGAAGATATGTAATTTTAAAGTTAAAAAAACAGTTCCTCAAGCTTATTTTTAGTTAGGTACTCGTTTTCGTTCTTTATCACTTTTTTGTTTTTATAGCTCGGAATCAGTCGTTCTAACTATTTGTGACATTATTGACACAACATTATCATTGCAAATGTTTTGTGTAAGATTAGATCGCAATACTCGCTAGTTTGCAGATACTCTCTCTTTAAGAGCGTATCGATCGTTTGCAGCTACTCAGAGCTCTTTTGAGTTAGTATTAATTCTACGCTGATTCCTACCATTATGTTACGATGACGGCATGCGCTCTAGATCAAAGATCGGGTACCTATTATAATATCTTCTCGTGATTTGGGATGAGCGTACTGGATGAAATGAAAGCGCTCGTGGCCACCCAACTATACCTCATTCACGGAGTTCGTGTCTTATGGCGCTATCTCTGTCCCACATTTGCATACAAATGACAGGGATAACAAATGAGACTGCCCCGCCCATAGTCTTAACCGACCGGTTCAAAATCATAAGGCCTGTTCTGTGTACTCATGATTAAAAAAAATGTTTTTTTAAGAGGTGTAACAAGATTGATTTTCTCCTCCCGTCGCTAGAGGGCGCTGATCGTTTTTACATCGCGCTGTCGTTTGGTGCTGAGCATATCCATAATGTCTCTTTAGCTAATTTGTATTAGGCAAGCTCACGACCGCATTGGAGTATACCGTCCTACTTGGAAGTATACATCTGGACCTTCGTGTAGCCTCAAACCTATTCGTATGCATCGGGTTGTATCGTCCTCACTGCTGGAAATACATATCTGGACTTACGTATAGTAACCATCACCTCTCTCGCATCTCGCCGTACGTCCTACTTGGAATACGTGTGGGGACTTGAAGAGTGTGTCCTTTTTGTGAACCCTATACTCCGGCTCAAGGTCCGGCAGTACTTGTATCTCATACCCACTAGTTGCTATCATTAAAGCACTCTGAACAATCTCTGCGTCTTTACTTCACCACCATCCGGATCACCCCTTACAGAGGTGGTTTTTCAAAATTAAACTTTTGGTAGGTACATTTAAATGTAAAAATTGATGAATAAAAAATTAAGCATTTTTTTGTATGTTTGAAACGTTTCTACGATGCGGAAAGGGTGGTTAAGGACATCTTAGTAATATAATGAATGTATTTAAGCTCCGCTTAGGCCTATACTGTTAAAAAATCTGCTGTCCCATACATTTGTGTCTAGCAGGATTGCAGTTTTCTATGGAATTGCATTTCTTTTGCAATTGGCAATTATAAATCAAAGTCGTTGTGTATATGACAAAATTTGTAAAGAACCTATACAGGGTTTCACTTAATATGCTGTAGGTTTTTAAGAGGATGATCAGAACATTAAGTTGAATAACTTTCTTTATAGGATCTAAGTCAAAATCGCGAAAATAATATCAGCGGTTCCATACAAAACTGGAGTCCTACTCGACCAAAATGTATGCAGCTAAGATGATTCTTTTTCGCGATTTCGGTTTTGATTTCGAAGAGAAATTGTTTCAGTTTGATGGTCTGATCATCCCAAAAATATCTGCATATTAAGAAGGACCCTATATAAGGTTAAATCTAATTAGTTGGCGAAATTTAACAAACGTTTTTGGTATCTGTTAGTAAGCACAATTGCGTGGTAATGACCCGCCGCCCGATCACATGATTCTGAGGGCAATGTCCCGCGCATTGCAGCCTTACGCACGATAATAATAATTTTGTTAATCATCAACACCAATTATAAACATTGATAATGCAATCTATTAACACTAGAAAGACCAGCGCCGTCAATTTGACGGTTTCGCGAAATGAATCGCACATAACTTTATGTAATAATTTTCTGATGAGCTGATATTTTCTGAGTTTTTCTCATTTAGTAATATGTATGTCCTGATAATGAAATAATCTTCGTAATGTTTTTATTTATAATGATTCTGATAAGTTATACCTACAAGGGCCGACGCCGTCATTTTGACGGCTAAGTAAATCAAGTAGCCCGTTCGGCGAATTGACATGTAAACAGTGTATGTTACTTTGTTATTGAGGGTAGGTACATATTTTTGTTTATTCTTGACATTTTGTTGCGGTATCAGTTCGTGATCCGTAGCCTGAGAGTGGACTTGTATTGCAAATAATACGTAAATAAATTGTTTACAATGTCTTCGCGTCGAAGAACTGATGCGGAAATTTTGCGCGAATTAGAGAGGCTTCGTGACATAGACGAAAATATCTCTGGTGACGAAAGTGAACTAGACTGTGAATCAGTGCCACACGCGAGGACCGAAAATGTTGATTTTCTACCGGAACTTCAGTCTTCATCATCCGATTCTGAAGAGGACCTGCCTTTGTCAACACTTCGCAACTCTCAAGTGATATCACGCCGTGGTGGGAGGGCCCGTGGGCGTCGTGGTTTGCAGTCTGGACGTGGTTCACGGTCAAGCAACTATACGGTACCATCCGAGGGTGTAAAAATGTGTAAAATATGTTAAAAAAACACAATTATGTTACAAATGCAATAATTAATATTTCATTAAACACACTTTTATAATACTGATTAAATATAGAAAGTATTTGCGCCTTTTATTCCAATAAAACCTGTCATTGTTGCAATTATAATACTAGCCGTCAATTTGACGGTTGCGGTCTTCGAAGGTAGTCCACAATGGGTGACCCTTCTAGTGTTAATCTGTTATCAACTTATCATTAACAAGGCCTGGCTTGGCCCTGGTTCAATGAGGATCCGTAACGATTTTTATTTTGAATGTAGTATTAAAATACATTAAAAATCCTGAACATTGGTGTTTTTATTTTTTTTCCTACGACCAAAAATAAGCGAGCTACTCAATTGAATGCCGTAACTGTTGTGTTGGACGGCCAGTCGGCCACGCGGCGGAGTGCATGACGTCACGTGGCATTACTGCGTACCGGTTACAAGGGACTTTAGTATTTAAAATTTTTATAATGTTACGAGCTACGGGTTCCAGGATTGGAGTGAAACGCTAAGTCCAATTTTGCAGAGTTTATTTGGGATACACTTACAAACGGTCCACCTCGCAGAGGTTCCCCTAAACGGTTCACTTCACCGGGTCCTCCTCGCAGGGATTCCCCGTGCACCACTTACTGTCACTGTTCACAGTCCACTACGTCACTACTGTGACGACACGACACGCGTCACGGCTATGACGTCACGACGTACGACACTATGACGTCAAGACGTACGACACTATGACGTCACGCACTACACTGACACTATGACGTCACGTACTACACGACACTATGACGTCACGCACTACACTGACACTAGTCTACTCACTGTTCCACTCTTAGCACTTTTCTCTTCACTAGCACTTTTCCACTTTTACTTTTCTTCCTTTTGTTTTGCACTGTTCACTGTTTAACCAAGGACTGCCCATCAGTCGGAATTCGCCGCCTTTTATAGTCCGCAGAATATTCCAGATCTACGAATTTCGTTATTCTTTTCTTTACTCGTTTGTTTTCCTCCAGATATTTCCAACCCCGCCTTCTTTTCTCGAAACCGATCGAAGACACGCCCACTTTTCTGGTTCTTTTCAAATATTCGTAATTTCGCCTCCTTTCTCGAAGTTCCTAGACACCCCTAGACCTTTTGGTCCCTTTTTAAATATTCCTTCTCTCTCTACCTTCTAGAACATTTCTAAAAACACAAAAATCTAGAAATATTTTTGGCGCGGATCGGATTCGAACCGTCACCCCCCAGCATGGGAGGCGGAACCTTAGACCGTAAGACCACGGCGGTTGTTAATGAGCCGGCCGAATTTTCGAATGCCTTCTTTACGTTTGACGTTTGACAGCGGCCGTAACACTGCCCCTCCCTTAGTTCTGCTCGTCCCGAGCATCATTACTGCTGAAATATCGAGCCAACCGGTCAACGTGCACTAACTTCAACGGGCTCCCTGGCGGACGGCGGAATCGGTATTGGCCGACGTTCATCCTGGTCACTACCTCATATGGCCTTTTCCAACTTGATTGTAACTTCGGACGCTTCTCCTTCTTACGAGCAAACGGAATGCGCCTAAGCTGCTGATTGACTGGCGCTACGTCTCCTGTATTGTTCGCATGCTTCACCAGGTCTATTTTACCAATATGTGCGCCGTTCTTAGAGAGCGAGTTCTTCGCTATCACAGCCTGTGGCTTTGCCAGGTCCTTGCTGGAGTCTTCTACAACTTTCGATACGACATCCCCCTCAGCCTTCTGCTTCCTAGGAGGATTATCTCCACAGTGATCAACAATCTCCCCCTTCCCAATCGTCAGGTCCATATCTCCAACGTTAGGTATCAGGATCGGAGCAGAAGAAACTGGTCCAACAACTTTCCTCACCGGAATCCAACAAGTCCCAGCTCCAACCTTTTCCATCACAGCACAGCTCCCATCGTTACTCTTGGGCAAAACAACAGGTACCAAGTTCTGTGATCCAGGCTCGAGAACCATTCTTCTCACATGGTAGACCTTTTCCGATGATCCACCATTCATCGGAACCTCCTCTGTATTACATCGTAGCACTCCGTTCTTCATGTCTATGTTGCACTGGTGATTTTGTAAGAAATCCAAGCCAATGATGCAATCGTCCACTATCTCAGCTACAATTACCTCATGTTCGAAAAGAGTCTCACCGATCGTAATCGAAACTCCCAACTCCCCCTTAACTGGTATGCGCTGGCCGGTCGCAGTCGTTAACTGTAGTTTGGTTCGCTGCAGAAGTCGTTTCTCCTGATAACTTTCCATTTCGCTTATTAGTCGAGCATTGACCACCGTCCTCGAAGCACCGGTATCCGGTATAGTTGACAGATTCTACCATTCACCCCTCCTTCAACTAACAGACTATCTCCGTCCGATATTTGCCTGACTCTAATGATTGGGTTTGCAACATAACCGGCCAACGTTCTCCAGTTCTCCTGCTGCTCATCAGTCGAGACTCCTATGTCCCGACGACCTGTACGCTTCGGGCAGGAACTGCGAATATGCCCCCGTTCACCACACTCGTAGCACACATAACGACGGCCTGTGCGCCCCGGGCAGGAGCTGCGAATATGCCCTCGTTCACCACACTTGTAGCTCACATAACGACGGCCTGATCGGTTCGGACAGGAGCTACGTATATGCCCTTGTTCACCACACTTGTAGCACATATAATTGTCACTCCGATTTCTCGGCGCTGACGCTCCAGTCACCACAATCTCCCTGAGACGAGTGGAACGAGGATCCTGACGTACAGCTTCCACTTCCAATGCATGAGCAACCGCGTCCCTGAGTGTAACATGGTGCCCAAGTCGCACTGCAGCTCGCACCTCCGGGTCCCGTATCCCATCCGTAAAGGTCTGCAGGAGCATGTCATCGATGACTGCCGGTGATGACCGAAAAGCCTTCCGTACGAGCTTCTCCACTTCCACGGACCATTGCTGCAGACTCTCGTCAGCACGTTGGTTACGTTCCTTCAACCGCGCCCGATACACGCGTTCGAGATGTCCATCGCCGAATCTAGCCTCCAGAGCTCCGAAAAGATTATCGAACGACAGGTTTCCGCCAGCACCCACGGCTTCCAGCACTGTGAGAGCCTGTCCCTGGAGTGCTAATATCAACGCAGGCTCCGCCTCCTCCTTGCTCCAGCCATTAACTTTCATCGCTGTCTCAAATTGTAGCTTGAAGGCGGGCCATGACGTCAGTCCATCGTAGACCGGAGTCTTGACACCTTTCGGTTGAATGGGTGAGTCAAAAACAGCAGCGACACGGCTATGAGATTTGCTTTGTTCAACCTCTCGCCGGATTTTGGCGAACTCACCCTCCACGCGATCCAGCCGCCCTTCTACAGCTTCGACTCTCTCTACTGCCTGCCGCAAGCCTTTCGCGATATCTTTATGAAGCGCCTCCTGCATCGTGCGCATTTGTTCCTCCTGGCGGCGAGCCTGTTCCTCCTGGCGGCGAGCCTGCTCCTCCTGACGGCGAGCTGCCTGTTCCTCCTGACGACGAGCTTGATCTTCCATCATGCACTGGATTTGATAGAGGAAGTTCCCTGGGTTCTGCTCTGGAGTGCGCTGCACCTCACCCCCCTCAGGTCTTCTCTCTGGGGTTCGCTGCACCCCCGTAACAGGGGCCGCACCTTCCTGCCGCGCTTCCGACATGGCCCGGGTGGTGACACCCTTTAACTCTTTTGGCACCAGCGGCATCTTACTCCAATCCCACACTTCTGACACCAAATGTTACGAGCTACGGGTTCCAGGATTGGAGTTAATTTTACTTGCGGTCTTAATTTTACTAAACTATTTTAATTTTAAATATATCACAATCACTTTACAAAATACTAGTTATCACTTCGAGTGCCAGCCGAGAACTGACTGTTTAATCCGTTTTGCGCCATTTCCAACGGACTCCCCACTTTTTCCCGTCCACTGTACCAACCAAACGCACCTCGCGTTTCATTGGTCCAGCTCGCAAAAGTCTGTGCTACCAACCGAACGAATCAAACCGTTAAAAATATATTTCACGGCTCTGGCTACAAGTCCTTTTTAAACCATTCATTAGTTATGTTTCAGTTAATTTGAAAGAATATTAAACGTGTTGCTAGCACAAAATAAAGATTTAGAAACAAAATATCATGAATCACGACAAAATGTTATATCTCGGATATGGTGCGTCCTATGTCGAAAATTTATAGAACCAAAAATGTTCTCGTGGATGTGTTCTACAAGATGCGTACATAAAAAGTGGGGTCATGCAGACATCTTAAATTTTATATAATATTTTAAGTCGTGAAACCAATGTTGATTTACTACTAGAGCCCATGGTGGCTCGAATTTAGGGGTCGGGAGGAGCAGGGGAGGTGTGCGGGGTGGGGGAGATAATTTGGTAATTGACTTGGACAACATAAAAGACCTGAACAACTCGAACAACTCAGGCAACTCGAACAACTTGGTAAACTTGAACAACATAATCAACTCGAACAACATAAACCACTCGAACAACTTGAACAACACAAATAACTCAAACAACTTGGCCAACTTCGTCAACTTGGACAGCATAAACAACTCGAACAACTCAGAAAACTCGAACAACTCAGAAAACTCGAACAACTCATACAACTCGAACAACTTGGTCAACTGGAAAACTTGAATAACTTGATCGGGACCAAGTTGTTCATGTTGTTCGAGTTGCCGGAGTTGTTCGAGTTGTTTATGTTGTCCAAGTTGACGAAGTTGGCCAAGTTGTTTGAGTTATTTATGTTGTTCGAGTGGCTTATGTTATTCGAGTTGTTCAAGTTTGGTCAACAGTTGTTCGAGTTGCCTGAGTTGTTCGAGTTGTTCAGGTCGTTTATGTTGTCCAAGTCGAGAGCATACGTCCGAGAGAGCAGATAATTTTACTTGGGGACTTCAATGCCAGAGTCGGGCGGGACAATGAAGCCTGGCCTAAAGTTCTGGGCAGACACGGAATTGGTAATATGAACAACAATGGTCAGCTGCTGCTCAGTTTATGTGCACAGTTTGACCTAGCGATAACGAACACCATGTTCAGACTTCCCGCTAAATATAAAACGAAGTGGATGCACCCTAGGTCCAAGCACTGGCATCTGATAGACTATGCAATCGTCAGACAAAAAGATGTTTCTCAAGTCCAAATTACCCGGTGTTTGCATAGTAGAGGTGTAAATCTGTAGTTACCTACTTTCGGGGTTGGAACATATCTGCGATACCCTTAAGGCGGTGTCCTATTGCCATCGCACGCGCGATGGTGCGATGCGATCTGATCGTACTGATGGGTAATTCTCCGAAATTTTTCAAATTTTCAAATTTTTCTATGGAAAAATTTCAACGATTTGTAAAATTTCGGAGAATTACCCATCAGTACGATCACATCGCATCGCACCATCGCGCGTGCGATGGCAATAGGACACCGCCTTGACTAATTATATCGGGACGCGTAACCACGTGTCATTCTACTAACTTTCTGCCACTTTTTGCGGGGGGCGAGGTAACATGTTATCCGCAACTTTGGATTTTATTCCCTATGACTTTAGACTCTAATTTTGAATGTTCAAAATCATGAAAAGTAGTCTCGTGTAAACCCCAAACGTTCTAAGTTCAAAATTATTGTTTCGCTATTATAGGCTGTCTCGTTTAGTGATAAGGTATAAAATTGGGTGTAAATGCGCAAGATTAATTGATCTAATACCGTGGCAGAGGGGAAATGCTACCGCAAGGCCGGTCCGGATATAAGTAGTCTAAGGCGATACCTTTTTTTTCTTCGAATTTTTATCATTTCGCGTGGCCAACATTAAAACTTTGCATATCGATAGAACACGTCATTACAAACATACTTTCTTATTTGGTAAAATCTCCTAGCCTGCTTAGGATCACTAGTATCACTACCGATTAATAAAATATTAAATAATTAAACTTATTTCATATTGATTGTCTTATATTTTATTCCATTTCCGGCCATGGCCGCCATCTTGCAAACACCAAGTTTCATCTCGAACAGATGAGAAATAAAAATAAAAAAATAAAATCATTTATTTCAGACTTTCGCCCATATAAGTTAGAGGTAGTAGGTACATAGTTAAAATTAATAGAATTACATTAACAATATTATAAATTATCCAATACAATTATATTAACTTAAAAAATTTCAGAATAAAATTACATAAAAATAACAATGTCAATTATTACTACAATGTCAATACTACTACTACTATATAAATATAGTACCCACTCTGTTCACCAGTTTGACCCAATGAGCCAGAATGGGACAGTCAAATTTATCAACAATAGCCTTCAGAATGGTGTTGGTGCTCCCCCGCGTCCTGCTCAGCAGAGAGGCCGTCTTCTTCCGCATGATCGCGTGGAAGCCATCAGTTCGCATTTCAGCGAACATGGTCGACGCGCTGCAGAAGCGTGGGAGCCTCAACAGCATCCTGAAGATCTAGATCAGCATAAAGCCCCTAGGAGTCTTGAAAAATTAAAACTTTTAAAGTCGAATATCTAGCTTAAAACAGCAGGCTAGGAGATTTTGCCAAATAAGAAAGTATGTTTGTAATGACGTTTTCTATCGATATACAAAGTCTTAAGATTGGCCGCGCGAAATTATAAAAATTAGAAAAAAAAATTGGTATCCCAGAGATGTTCCTACCCTTTTGAGGTTTTACCTGCAACTTTTTTTTTATTCAAGCTTAAATGCTGACTTTCAGACTTTTTTGAGAAAACGCCTAAAAATTCACCAAAAAAAATCCATGATGCGGAATTTTTTTTGGGGACGTGGCGAGATATCAAACGGCCCCTCCTATCCACCAATTTAATTTGGCCAACGATGCACCAAACACCCTGTATATGTTTGGTAATATTGCACCAAAGAAGAACGACCACTTCCCATACAATCGAAAACCTGTCAAATTTTTATTTATTTCGTTGAAGTCGTATAATACTCAAATTTTGAAGTATACAGTTAATATTGATATAGAAAAACTATTAAATTAAATTAAATTAAATCATTTATTTCTCAGATAACTCAGATCCATTCTAGTGTTAGTAACAATGATCTTACAAACTATGTTAGTTATAATAATCTATCCGACAAAGATGTGGGCAGCTACAAGATGGCATGCAAGCGTACCCAACGTTGCAGCATTGGGGAGTCCCATCTGTCTCCCAACGCGCGCAGGATGGTGTTAGGGCTGCAGCGCATACGGCCCAGCAGAGACGCACACCGCTTTCGCATTATTGCGTGGAACCCATCAGTGTGCGCCTCCGCAAACATATTAGAAGCACTACAAAACCTTGGCAGCCCCATCAGCACCCTGAACGCGTTGTTATACTGCACGCGCAGAGCGTTGTATGTCCTCCGCGTGTAGCCAACCCACAGACCGCACGTGTAAAATGACTGGCAGTAAGCTTTAAAAAGTGTAACTTTTACTTGCCTTGTACAACGCGCAAACCTGCGGGCCAGCATATTGCATCGAACAGACAACGCCCGGCGCTCCCTCTCAATGTCTACGCTGTCATCCAGGTCCTCAGTGACCCAGTGTCCCAGATACTTGAACTGTGTGACCTTGCTCAATGGCGTACCACATAAGAGGACAGGAGGTACATTCGAATAATATTTATGGCGAGCCCTGAAAACCATCATCTCACTCTTTTTTGTGTTGTATCTGAGACCATGGGCCACTGCATAAGATTCACAAACATGTATCAATCTGCGCAGAGCATTGATCGATGGACTCAGCAGCACCATATCATCAGCATAACTAATATTATTTATGGCTACTCCATCAACATGGCAACCAATTTTAGTACTGCTGAGTTCATCGATCAACTCGTTCATATACAAGTTAAACAGATTGGGAGACGACAACCCTCCCTGTCTATTGGTTGATTCCATTTACATCGGTAATAATTTATTTTAGTTTGACAATGAGGAAAAAAGTTAATAGTTGTTAAATTATTTGACAGGTAAAAAGTGGACATCCTTCTTTCCCATATCATTGGTCAATGACCGCCGGAAAAAAAAACGCCATCCTCCATACAAAAATTACCCATTGGCCTTTATTACTTTGAATTTTGACAAAATTTTGTGGAAGTTTATCCTGACTACTACGGAATGTTCGGTTTGATTCTCAGTTGACCATTTTTTTAGTTAACTTTAAATTGTCAAGAATATGAGTTAATGAATGTGTTTTTTTTTATTATCTTGACACAAGCGGAACGGAAACTAAAAAATGAGATTTTTCCGTTATTATGATGAATTTAAAAATAGAAACCAAAAGAATGTTCTGTGCCAAGAATCGATCTCACGACAATGAGGTTGAAAGCCTGGACTCTTATCAAATTACGCTAAATTGCTTCTGTAAAATCAGAATGAAAAATTTATGTAGTTGCTGAAATGTCATTTGTTTAATTAATAATAATCAATACACACTGTGAAAACTTGTTTGTATTGTATAGTAATAAATATCTTGGACATTCTTGGTGACATTATTTTTATTTAAAAAATCAAAGAGCCGCCACCCTTCTGCTTCCCATCGAGCGGTTGTTTAGGATGTAAATCTCTTTATTTAAGTTTATTAACAATTTGTTATAATTATAACACTGCACTGCAGTTATTGATTTACATCCAGTAAGGGAAATTCATTATCTTTTATTAACGTCTAAGATATAAATTAAAAAAAAGAGAAAAAAAAAACAATCATTTCGATCAAGAATCGATCCATGACCTCTTGATTGAAAATCTGACCGTTCACCAACTATGCTACACAACTGTTATACGGAGTGTTGAAAATAGCAACTACTATTTATAAGTGGACACTGTCCATATTCATCCGGATATGGTGGTAAAATATTTTCAACTATCCCATACGCATTACTGGGATGAAAAGTGTATATTAGACATTAGTCGCCTAAATCATCCTGCATAATCCAGAATACTATCCATATCCGTTCAGCTCTTTATGCCTGATTGAGTCACAAACATTCGCATGATAAAAATATTGTGCTATAGGTAGGTACTGTACTCTACTGCGCTATATCGTAAGATACCGTGCTATACCGTACACTGTCGCGGTATAGTAGTATAGGTAATGCGCTCTCAGGCGGCGGCGGCGCGGCGGCGCGAACGGTTTTCAAGCGCTCTACGCGCCCAACTAATTATAATGTACAATTTTAACATTTTCCGCAGTGGGTATGATTCTAAACTTTTGTAAGGTAATGTTGTGCGTAGTTATGATTAAGTAATTACAAACTCTAAGAACTTAAATTCTATATTACGCACACTGCGAAAGAAAAATTGAATTGCCCGTAAAGCACACTACTTACCATTCTAAACTTTATTTTTACATTTTTTGAAACTACGATTAATGATATGAAAATTAAAATAAAAACTCGAAAGTTTTATTGCAGATTATATTGACGATTTTTTATTATTCCTAGTTCCACAAAACTTATCTTTCTAAACTTTCAGCAACATCAAGGTTAAACAGTCCCAATTCAGAAACCAATAACACATTAAACTCAAACATTTTATTCTTCGAAGAACGCAAAATATTAGGAATTACCTAAGCTGTACTTAATGCAACTGTTAATTTTTTCTAAGATTTTGAAATTAGCACAGAATTAGTACTATCTATCCACCCTGTAAAAATAAAAAACTTTAAAGTTATCAACAACTTTTCTGCAAATTGATTGCGCCACGACGCGACTATTGGGCTGATGATCCGTAAGGTTTCTGCACCACTTAACAACACATGAAGGCATTTTTAATTTAAAAACCTTGTTTTAGCTGTTTAAAAAAAACGTCATCGCGAGTGCTCGCGCGTAAACGAACTGATCCGCGCGCCTGTAGACTTTATAAGCCCCGCCCGCCACGGTGTACTTTTCGTTGCGCTATTTTGAAGCGTAAGAGATGTTTCCATGTCTGTATTTGCTTTCACTGGTCTTAGGTATATTCTTGGTGTGCAAATAAAGAGTCAGACTGAAGAAAGGAGATGCCACTATACAGTTTCAGTTATATTTGTCTTTGTTTTTTAATCATAGAGTGCCATTATCTACGTTTTCAAAAAACGTAGTTTGACATTAAAGTCCAAGTCATTCTTGTTTCTTTTCTGGTTTCTTTAGTCTGAGAGTGGTCTGAGCTGGGTCTGAGAATCTGTCTGAGAACAAGAAGATTAGTCATAGATTCTGGCTTCAAAATGATGTTTGTAATGCAATCTCCATCTCTGTAGGTATGTAAGCTTCTTGTCTAAGAAGAACATTTATAATCCTGACTGACGGTCGTCAATGATTTATAGTTACTACCTTGTGCAAGTTGTCAAACCATTGAGGACCTGTACTGTAGGGATTGTTCACCAGGATCCCCTGGGGCATCGGGCTAGGGGATCCTGGTTGGCCTAAACCGAGGTAGTTACGTTTTCTTTCCTGTTGAAAGGTAGACTTTACAATTAATTCTCTGCTCAAAACAATTCGTGCTTTTCTATCTCGTGCACAATTTTGAGGTTGAGAAAAACATCGCACGGAGCTGTCAAATGCCACAAATTTCTCGCACAAAGAACGTTCATGTTCGGCGAGATGACGAACACGCGATGACATAGTGGTGACGTCACGAACGCACCTCATGTTCGCAGATGTGATAAAATTTCAAAATGGCGGTTATCAAAGATTTTTTTGGTCTATACGACCAAAAAAATCTTTGGGCGGTTATATTATCTCACTTAAGAAGTTTAGAAGTAACCTGCATCAAATCACTTTTCTGAGTTTTTCAGCTGTATATGGATTCGTAAATGTTGTTTCAAGTGATCTTTCCGTGCACATTTGTACTCGCACATGGAGCAAGAGTAAGGTTTCTCGCCAGTGTGGATTCTTAAGTGCTTTTTCAATCTATCATTTTGACTACATTTGTACTCACACATGGAGCAGGAGTAAGGTTTCTCGCCTGTATGGATTCTTAAGTGTTTTTTCAAATCACCTTTTCGACTACATTTGTACTCACACATGGAGCAGGAGTAAGGTTTCTCGCCTGTATGGATTCTTAAGTGTTTTTTCAAATCACCTTTTCGACTACATTTGTACTCACACATGGAGCAGGAGTAAGGTTTCTCGCCTGTATGTATTCTTAAGTGTTTTTTCAAACTACCTTTTTCACTACATTTGTACTCAACATGGAGCAGGAGTAAGGTTTCTCGCCTGTATGGATTCTTAAGTGTTTTTTCAAACTACCTTTTTCACGACATTTGTACTCACACATGGAGCAGGAGTAAGGTTTCTCGCCTGTATGGATTCTTAAATGGTTTTCCAAATTAACTTTTTGAGCACATTTGTACTCACACATGGAACAGGAATAAGGTTTCTCGCCAGTATGTATTCTTAAGTGGGTTTTCAAATGAGCTTTTAGACTACATTTGTACTCACAAATGGAACATGAATAAGGTTTCTCGCCTGTATGGATTCTTAAGTGTATTTTCAAAAAACCTTTTCGACTACATTTGTACTCACACATGGAGCAGGAGTAAGGTTTCTCGCCTGTATGGATTCTTAAGTGTTTTTTCAAACTACCTTTTTCACGACATTTGTACTCACACATGGAGCAGGAGTAAGGTTTCTCGCCTGTATGGATTCTTAAATGGTTTTCCAAATTAACTTTTTGAGCACATTTGTACTCACACATGGAACAGGAATAAGGTTTCTCGCCAGTATGTATTCTTAAGTGGGTTTTCAAATGAGCTTTTAGACTACATTTGTACTCACAAATGGAACATGAATAAGGTTTCTCGCCTGTATGGATTCTTAAGTGTATTTTCAAACTACCTTTTTCACGACATTTGTACTCACACATGGAGCAGGAGTAAGGTTTCTCGCCTGTATGGATTCTTAAATGGTTTTCCAAAGTAACTTTTTGAGCACATTTGTACTCACACATGGAGCAGGAGTAAGGTTTCTCGCCTGTATGGATTCTTAAATGGTTTTCCAAATTAACTTTTTGAGCACATTTGTACTCACACATGGAACAGGAATAAGGTTTCTCGCCAGTATGTATTCTTAAGTGGGTTTTCAAATGAGCTTTTAGACTACATTTGTACTCACAAATGGAACATGAATAAGGTTTCTCGCCTGTATGGATTCTTAAGTGTATTTTCAAATAACCTTTTCGACTACATTTGTACTCACACATGGAGCAGGAGTAAGGTTTCTCGCCTGTATGGATTCTTAAATGGTTTTCCAAATTAACTTTTTGAGCACATTTGTACTCACACATGGAACAGGAATAAGGTTTCTCGCCCGTATGTATTCTTAAGTGGGTTTTCAAATGACCTTTTAGACTACATTTGTACTCACAAATGGAACATGAATAAGGTTTTTCACCAGTATGGATTCTTAAATGTCTTTTCAAATTATCTTTTCGACTACATTTGTACTCACACATGGAGCAGGCGTAAGGTTTCTCGCCTGTATGGATAATTTTATTACTTCTATAATCACAAATCCCACATTCATGTTTTTTATCATTATTAGAATGTACATTCTTAATATGTCGTTGTAATGTATCTTGGGTAATGTCTGTGTAAGAACACTGTTTACACTTGAAATAAATATCTCGTTTTATTTTCTCATGAGATTGAATATGTTCTACTAAGTCAGATTTCTTGTCATATTGTTTATTACAATCATTGCATTTGAATACATTATTGGTAGTATGATTGTTAGTTTTATCAGTTTTGATTATTCTTTTATTGGGTTTATTAAACGTGTTTTGTCTTTTATTTCGTTTCTGGTTTTTAACTGGTTTCTTTTGTTGAGTATCTACATTCTCGCTGTGTTCATTGCTCACCTTTTTTTTTGAATCTGCTTCTTTTCTAATTTCTTTTGGGGAATAAAACAGATCAAATTTGTTGTCCTGTGTATCTAATCTTGGTTTTTTCAGTATAGGTACATCTGAAATCAGAATTTAATAACTTTCAAAATGTATCTTATTTCGTATACTATGCAGTGGATGCAAATGTTGAATCGGGAAAAAAGTCCCGGGTCAAACCGTAAAATGACTGGACTATAGAGCGTGTCGCACGAAGTATTTCGATTTCGAAATATACAGGGTGTCCGGTAAGTAATAGATAACCTTGCACCAGCTGACAGAGGACCTCAAACCAGTCCAGAAACCGGACTTTCATGTCCAGTAAAAGTGCCACGGTTTTCGAGATATTTGGACTTCAACATTTTTTCTGAAATTTGGTACCTTTGTTACTCTTTTGACCACCATGGCCACAAAAGAAGAGATTTTTACAGTCCACTTTTTGCATAATATTATCTAAGAGTGGTGATATCAGACGTGCATAAGAAAGTTAGTATAGCTAGGGTTGTTCTATTAAAAAAAGAATCTTAAAATCAACTTTAAAATTTTCCTTGAATTTTCACCTAAGTTTGAGCATGTGGGGTCTAAAAAAAATGTATGGCGACCAGAGTGGCCATTTTTACCAAAAATGCCCTATTTAGTGCTGATTTTAAAATGGTACAGCACATGCTATTTGTTTATTTAAAAATAAAGATAATGCTATTCAAACTGAACTGGAGCTATTTTTGCAGTATCCGAGTTTTTCAAAATTAAGACTTACAAGGCGGTAATTGATTTGACAATTATATTGGAAGGTGGGGTAAAGCCTTAATAGAGTCATGGCCAAGATTAGGCCAATGAGGAGAGGGTGGTATGGCAGCCAGAAATTTTGACTTCATCAAGAGAAGCGTCGGTAAGACCTGGATACAATTGACGCAGGATCGACAAAGATCGTGAAATGGGAAGGAGGCTTATGTCGTGGGTGGATACGGGCTGATGATGACGACGACGACGAGGGTAACATTAATGAAAAAGTAACAGAAATTGTTGAAAATTATTTAATTAGTACCTATAGTCAATGTTCAAATTGCTTTCCTTCTCCCCTGATACACGCTATACATCTTCTAATAAAATCCCGTTTGAGTGTAGCTGCGTATCTTCGTTCACTAATTTTTTGAGCGGCGGTTTGGACGCGTTGACGCAACTTTTGTAATGAGCAGATAGGTCTGGAGTACAGTTTTTCTTTTATGCAGCCCCAATAAAAAAAAATCTAGTGGGTTCAAGGCCGGGACCGCGGTGGCCATAATATTCGGCCCGCACGGCCGATCCATCTGCTGGGATACGTCTCAGGAAGAATACCTGCTCGAGGTGTAGGCGGCTACGGTGAAGGAAGACCCCAAGACGAAGAAAATGAAGACATACTGCTGCTTGAAGCCGATTGTTCTACTTCTACGCGTGTTATAGCACAGAACACTGGGATCGGAAAGTCGAAAGATAAAGTGTACTCCAGACCTATCAACTCATTACAAGAGTTGCGTCAACGCGTCAAAATCGCCGCTTAACAAATTAGTAAACAAAGATACGCCAAGACACCCAAACGGGCTTTTATTAGAAGATGTAGAGCGTGTATCAGGGCAGAAGGAAAGCAATTTGATCATTTACTATACTAATTAAATAATTTTCAACAATTTCTGCTACTTTTTCATTAATGTTACCCTCGTCGTCGTCGTCATCATCAGCCCGTATCCACCCACGACATAAGCCTCCTTCCCATTTCACCATCTTTGTCGATCCTGCGTCAATTGGATCCAGGTCTTACTGACGCTTCTCTTGATGAAGTCAAAATTTCTGGCTGCCATACCACCCTCTCCTCACTAGCCTAATCTTGGCCAAGGCTAAACCCCACCTTCCAACATAATAGGCCAGTCATTTTACGGAGTTTTGTTAGGCGGGGTAGGGAGTAATTATTAATTGGACTTTTAAACTGTTACCGGTACCATTTAGTGACAAAAATACTATCCTAAACCATATTAAAAAAAAATTTGCTACGCAACATAGAAATCAAAATTGTGTGTCCCAGAAGGCTTTTAAATTAATAATATTAATACCAATGCACTCATTTTAATTTTATTTAACAATATACATTATTTTTGAACAATAAAATAGGCATTAAAATTTAGAAAATTACGTATTTATTAGAAAATACGAATGTATTTTTCAAAACCTTCTAAGTAGACAAACATATTTACACCATGTTTGAAGTATGTATGATGGTAAAGCCTTAAACATGTGCAAATAAAAAATGTATCATCAGGTTTTTTAGAACGAGATAATATCTATATTTTAAAATTGGAACTGTTGCTGACGTGATTTTTTTTTAATTTTGGTACATTCTTAAGCTCAAATTGGCTCTTCAATATTATAGCGAATAAAAATGCAATTAGTAATTAGTCCCGGCTCAAACCTTAAAATGACTGGGCTATAATTGTCAAATCAATTACCGCTTTGTAAGTCTTAATTTTGAAAAAATCAGATACTGCAAAAATAGCTCCAGTTCAGTTTGAATAGCAGTATCTTTATTTTTAAACACACAAATAGCATGTACTGTACCATTTTATAAAATCAGCACTAAATAGGGCATTTTTGGTAAAGTTGGCCACCCTGGTCGCCATACATTTTTTTTAGACCACACATGCTCAAACTTAGGTGAAAATTCCAGGAAAAGTTTAAAGTTGACTTTAAGATTATTTTTTTAATAGAACAACCCTCGCTATACTAACTTTCTTATGCACGTCTGATAGCACCACTCTTAGAGAATATTATGCAAAAAGTGGACTGTAAAAATTTCTTCTTTTGTGGCCATGGTGGTCAAAAGAGTAACAAAGGTACCAAATTTCAGAAAAAATGTTGAAGTCCAAATATCTCGAAAACCGTGGCACTTTTCCTGGACATGAAAGTCCGGTTTCTGGACTGGTTTGAGGTCTTCTATCAGCCGGTGCAGGGTTATCCATTACTTACCGGACACCCTGTATGTATTGTATACATCTTTTTGAAACACAATTTGGTTACTTAGTTATGTAAATAGCTTTTAGAGCCAGGTTACACGTTCAGTATTTCATCAGTCTGGTCCATCAGTCTGGTCTGAATGACGGGAGAATGATGCCAGAATGATGGGAGAATGATGGACTGATGGAATGATGGTAAACCATCCATCCAGACTGTCATTCCGTTGTGAATGATAGTATACTGATGGTAAACTGATGGTCGTATCATTCTGGTGTCAGTCACCGTCGGGGTTGCCAGATTGGGGGTTTTTCACGAGATTTTGGGGAAAAATTTGGCCTTTGGGGAAAATTTGGAGAAGTGAAATCGTTGGGGAAATTTATGGGGAAAAAATTATCAAGGTGCGGAATTATTATATATAAAGCCCCCATTTAAATAAATAATTTTAACACCGCATTATGATTTATGTTATAAAATTAGAGCCTAATAATTAGAGATCGGATATTCGGATGCATAGTTAGCTAAACTTAATTTTCAGCAATAAAATTATGGCGGCTTCTTAAAATTATTATTTTCTAATATTTGTTGGGATGCCACGAAAATGCGGGAATGCATAACTAATCGGATGCATAGTAAACGCATGCATAGCAAAAATCAACTTTTCAAAATTATTTAATTTAAAAGTTAATCTTTTTTAATTTAAAAGAGAAATAAATCCCGGGATTTCAGTACCACGTACGTCTGGCAACCCTGCAGTCTTCCATCATTCTGGCGTCATTCAACGTTTGACCAGACTGATGGACCAGAATGATGAAATACTGATGGGAAACTGATCGTGTAACCCACTCATCATTCTGGCGTCATTCTGGCGTCATTCAGAATGATGGACCAGACTCATGAAATACTGAACATGTAACCTGGCACTTACAGATGGTTATGTACTTCAGGTGTATTGAAAGATTTGGGTTAAATGTACCTATACTTCGTTTTGGTGCAACATCATGTATACCTACAGGGTGTATGAAAAGTAAGTGAGTCGAGTACCTAAGTATTGCAGTTTAGTATGGAGCAGCTGATTTTTTCTTGCTCTGTCAGGTTTGCACCCATAGTCAAAGTTGTTCAGTTTGATGGCTAGACAGGGCCGGATTAAGCCATGTAGAGGCCCCTAGGCAATGCAAGTCTCGGGGCCCCCCTGCACATGGGCGGCGTAAGAATGGTTCTTTTCCAGTGTGGTCCAGATTAGGTGGTCGCAATAAAACAGCATATATCTACTAAAATGACGGATGTTGCAACACGATCCAAAACCTATAGTGTAGTCTGTATGTAGTGTTCCATAACAAAATTGGGAAAACGGAACACTTATTGAATCACCTCGATGTCTGTCCGTCTATCTTTCTGTAACACTCGTAAACTTGTTTATCTTGGAGATAAAGAGATTTTTATATAATATATAAAATTCTTATATTATAAGAAGCTGAAACTTCGTTTTTTATAACAATTAAGGGCCCAATTAGAAGAGTGCAGTCAAAAAAAGATTTATTATTATAATTGAGCTTAGGAGTCAAAACTTTTTTATTCTTAAATTATCATGTGGGCAGCGTGTGGGGATTATGATTAACGGAAACGTTATGAAAATGTTATTTTTTTTTTCTCACTAGCCGCGGGGCCCCTCGGCGGTGGTGGGCCCGTAGGCACGTGCCTACTTTGCCTATATGGTTAATCCGGCACTGTGGCTAGAGTATGTGGTTTAAAGGTACTAATACTTTTCCTTACACCCTGTATTAAATGGTGTAACTGTGTGTACATACAATATTTTTTCTATTGAGAGATACCTAGGTACTAACCTTCGCAACAACTCGTGGCATTAACTACTCGTTGAAGCACCACAGAACACGGCGCACACTTGAAATAAATATCTCGTTTTATTTTCTCATGAGATTGAATATGTTCTACTAAGTCAGATTTCCTGTCATATTGTTTATCGCAATCATTGCATATGAATACATTATTGGTAGTCTGCTTGTTGGTTTTATCAGTTTTCATTCTTCTTTTTGTGGGTTTATTAAACGTTTTTAGTTTTCTATTAGATTTCTTGTTTTTTACTTGTTCCTTTGGATGAGTATCTATATTTTCGTTTTGTTCATTTCTCATTATTTCTTTTGAATCACCTTCATTTTTATTTTCTATTGGGGAATAAAACTGATCTAATTTGTTGTCCTGTGTATCTAATCTTGCATTTTTCAGTTTGGGTACATCTGAAATCAGAATTTAATAACTTATAAGGTACTAGTAGACCGCGGCGAACTTCGTACCGCATTAGAATCTTCCCGACACACACTTGGCCGTGTTTGTTTAGCCTATGTTCATCACAGATAATGTAGCATTCTAATGGTGAAAGAATTATTCAGATCGGTCCAGTAGTTTCGAAGCCTATTCATTACAAACAAACAAACAAAAAATCAAATCTTTCCTCTTTATAATATTAGTGTAGATAGACAATGCAATAGAGACAAAGCTTGAAAACTATACATTTGCAGGGAGGCAGGAGGTGGTAGAGGAGAGGGTTCTCCCTCTCACCG